>JAAQQV010000006.1:1248397-2496795 GCA_017635955.1 Yarrowia sp. B02
GAATCGAAGCTGCAGATTAGGCAAGTAGCTCAAAGACCGTTCAAGGTGCTTGTACAAATGCCACCTCTTCTTCAGACACCGTTCAAGCACCTCTTGCAGTTCAGAGACCTTCTTCACTGCATGTCATCACGCCCCATAGTCATAACCTGTGTACTCACTTAGCCGTAAACATCTCCTGAGCAGCCAACTGGCGTTTAGAACTGAAAATGTCGAAATAATCAGCTCTCCCTCCCCCAGATACCCCATCTCTGAGATTTCGGAGAACCTGAGAAGCTGACTGTGTGTCTCCTGGAGTGCCGATGGAAATGGAGCTGAGCTGCATTATCGTGGGAGTCTCAGAACCCCAAATGTGTCATTGAAGTAGCGAAAACGACAATATCGTCAATGTGGCATTGGCAGCCTTTAATATATGGGCGCGCTGCTGGTTACAGTGCCATTATAAAGGTGGCTGTTTTAAGGTTATAGGGGGACCTTTGTGGTTAAGGTTGGACTACGAGATGACGAGCTTTGATGCGACTATGAGCAAATAACACAATGGACTATTGTGACGCCTTCTTTCCACTGCAGGTAGAGACGCGGGGTAAACTGCTCCCAGACGCGATCAAATTGGCAGTTCATAAATTCGAAACCCTTGGCCCTGACAAGACCGAGAAGACATCAAAGTACATAATCTCATGCATGAAATCTGTCAGCCACAGGAAGCACACACGGTCCAGAAAAGCAGTACTTACGCGAAAGTAGGTGATGTACGCGTCATTATCGCGTGAGATAGAAGTGCTCCAGCCTTAGAGACTCTTCTAACTACTTGTACCAGACACCGCGATACACTTGAAACCCTCCAACATGGTTTCATTTGCGCTTGAGCTTACCACTACCGTTGACTATCAGCATCTAACTTACAGAACTCCATTATTCTCACTTCTATTGTCTATATATACATTGCAAGTCATTCACCACTCCAGCTGGCACTTGGAGACGCTTCGAACAAGCTCCGGGAAGACCTTACCCTTCACGATAACCTCATCAATGATGGCACACACATGCTCAGGGCCAACTCGAGCAAGCCAGATGGATTCTCCGGTCGACAGGTAGATGAGAGCATTGGCGGCAAACTTGTGACCTCCAACATGGGACACAAACGCCACCTCGACGTCATGGATCTGTTTATCACGCAGCTGAGCCTCAAACTCCTTCTTCAGAATCTTAGAAGTGATCGCACATCGCTTGTCGACAGTCTTGTGGGAGCAGAGAAGCACGTATGCTCGCTTATGGTTCTTGATGAGCTCCTTGGGCTGCTCCTGCAGGTTCTCCAGGGCTTCCACGAAGTCATTCTTTGCGTTCTGGGGAGTCAGAGTGATCTCTAGGAACAGCGGAAGCAGCAGGACCTTTGTGGGTCGCAGCATCAGGTCGTTGGACTCCTTCTCTCCGTAGCTCTCATCGATAACTCCCTGGCCACGTTCCAGGGCCGAAACAGACTCCGAAGATGATGGACGCTTGTCATCAAACATGTAGTACTCGTCAGGAGGTGGCAAGCTGGAGTTCGAGATCTTGGTACCCAGGTCTGACAAGGGCTTCTCGGGGTAAAACTTCTTCATCGTGTTAGCAACTGCCTTGGCCACTTCTGGGTGATCCAGAGCTCCAGCGACAGAAGTTTTGTCATCAAGATACTTCTTCTTCCAATCACTCAAGCCCGTAGCCACAACCAGATGCAGTCCAAAGGGCTTGGCTGTGTTGTAGAGTGGCGACTGGTCGATATCCATGGGAGGATAACGTGTGTCTAGGACACAGGAGTCGCAGTCTGTGGGTGAGCAGTCGCTGATGGGCACAATCTTGGCGATTTCAGCCTCGGTGTTGACTTTGCCGGAGACGTTCTCCAGGCTCATGTTCTTGAATTTGTCGAGGAGGCCCATTTTTGTGTCTGTGTGTCAATGTTCTAGCTGTTTGTGTCGGTTCTGGATCGAGTATGTCGTGGAAGATGTGAGTTAAAATGAACGAGTGGTCTTTGTGCGCGTCAAAGCCCTTATAAAACGAAAGGTGCTTCTCTATCGGAATGTGGCGGTATCGTTGCTTCGGAGTTGTTTATAGGATTTTTGAAAATGTCAATTTTTATGTGCTAACAAAGTAAGTTTATATGCGCGGTTACGAGCTGTTACATCTTCACAAGGTTGCCACCAGTGATCCTAATGACGTCTCCTCTGGGTCTAATATTTTTAGGGGACTAGAGGTGTTTGTCAGAAGGAGCCCTGTCTTTGGTTGACTACACTAACCCCTTTTCTAGCATATACATCCCGCGCAATAGAGCGCTGCAAATGTTTCATCATGACTTATGCTTTAGGAAACGGCTACCAAATAGAGTTTCAAACGGCACAAAGTGTTGAACCCCCAGCGCCGCAGCACTCCATTGCAAACGTGTTTTTACGTGTTGTTTATTTGTCATAGCTGAATAATAAATTTTCTGGGGCAGGGGACTGATACAATGCCCTTTGCTACACTATGTTTAACTCAGTCTCCTGAATAATATAGACCAAGCTGTCATAATATCTGCAAGTACTCAACATTACAAATAATATTTCAGCCATAATCCTTACAAATACGGACAACAGCTTCTAAATGGGGCTGCACCGCAAGTGAGGTGTTCGCTTGGACAATAGAGCGGAAGAACAAATAAGCATGAAGCTTGCAGACATCCTTGATTAATCAATTCCTCGTGTTAACTTGAAGCCCTTAAAATCCCCTTTTTTCTGTTTCTGGCGCTCTCGCAAGCCGGCCACCCTCAGTGCTTCCGCGCAGCTCTCGGTGGGGTCTCACTTAGAGTTTAGCCGATAAGAATCTGATAAGGGTTTTCGGAGTGTGACGCACTTCCGGTAGCAACGCGGATGCAGCGGAACACGAAAAAAAAAATGAGAACAAACAACATAGTTCATTATATAGCTACCCCACATGTGCTGTCAAATTGTTGGGCCTCGTTAACATGGACGGCGGCGACGCCACCCTTTGCAAATTTTTCGACTATCGAGCAACTCAAAAGTCACCAGGGCAGCAGTAGGAGCTGACATTTTGAAAGAGCTGCTACAGGTTGCTGCGGTACTCCCATGGTTTGCGAATATTGAAAGACTAGTTCAGAATTTCGTGTGAAGAACAGTGTCTGTACGGATTGCTTTACCATTATAAGTATTAACCAATTTTGGTGACAATTTAGTATAAATGTGGCCAAAACTTATGGTTAGTTAACATTGTTCATAATTATTGGCAATTTTAAAGGCAATTTAATAATACAAGTTGGCTAATACTTATAATTCCTTCTGTGTTAAAAATAGTACTCCATAATTATTGGCCATAATCCAGGTGTGTGAAGTCTATTTTTGGCCAAAACTTTTGATAAACGTTCATTTTCAAAATAAGTATTGGCTAATAATATGCATAATAAAAACATGTCTGTGGCCAATACTTATGGGATGATGGTGTGAGAGGGAAAGGGATACCCGATATTTCAACGAATTGTGTTGGTACAATGGGGCCTTTTTCTCATGACACCCCTTGCTCGTGTGCTTCTATAATAGTCAAAATTTGACATATCAGGATCTTTTTGTTAGCTAACCATAATTATTAACCAATAAAACGATATAAAATTTACTAAACATGGTCAATACATATGGAACAACAACCCACAACGTTCCCCACAGGAGCCAACTCATAGCAAAGAAACAACGCTTCTCACCATGAGGTTTAAACCTCCTGGTATCGTTCCCTTTACTGACATATGCCAACGATCACTCTCGAAATTCTCGTGAGTGCTGTTGCTCTTACCGGAAGAAATTTCGAATAGATATGGCACAGTTTTGAAGTATTCCTACGATCAAACAAATAATAAATAAATAAATAAATAAATAAACACCAAAGCGTTCTTGTCTTCCAGTCACTGAGCGTTGCGATCGCCATTAACATGCCCCAAATTGAGGAGGCGCTTTCTCACGGGGTTACGGGCAGCATTTATGCAGGTAACCAGCCTGGAAACCCAAGTTGCTGGATATTGTGTTCAAATATTGGGACGCTCAGCTTGAGTGGTTTTACCAGCTGCCTACCAGTTGGGCTGCAAAACTTGAGTGGAGTTGAGGGTCATAGGTCTGTGAGGCACGAACGCGTCAGAAACTAGTGGTATCGTACGAAGCTCCTAATGCCCCAAAATGGAGCCAGCAAGATGTCACAGTCGATGAACTTGTGGTCGCTCATCTCTGGCCTCGCCTCTTGTTCTCACCTCATGCTGGCTCAGTAAATCGGCTATAACTCTGGTCAGCTCGCTGCTTGGCAGGCGCCGTGAGAGTAATTAGTTGAGGGTGCAGCCAATACGTCTTGGCAGTGTTCTTGGCAGTGGTACGCCTAGGTGATGATTTGGATATGTCGTTCATCAAGCATGGCTTCACTGGGAAGACATTGTCCACCGAAGATGGTATGATTAGTAGAGCAATAGTCGCACTCAGCGGTCGCTGGACTGGCAAACGGCACTTGGAACGCGCGTGCGCCTGGTGCACCAATGTAGATCACAAATTACTTTACTGAATCTGGCCAGCCGCGACGATCACTGGCAAAGGGGACTAAACCCTCTTGAAGATCGGTAGATGGTCGGCAGTGTTGGACCCTGTAGCATCTGGATTGTAACATGTCAGGGCCCTTTTTTTGTTTTAGCCTGCTCTTAACCTATCGCCAAGGGACAATTTCGCTCTACATGAGCACTGCCCGCAAACAATTGCTCGTCAGTATCAGTTTTTGAAGTCAACAATCACACTGACAAGGGCTATGAGGGCTGGAGAGCTTGCAGCAGCATCATGTTCTGTGTTGGCGGAATAGGCTGCTAGTATGTGCTCGTATGAAGATATAATATCGCCGTGCCGCTCGGGGTGAGACATACACAGCTTATTCGATGGAATGTAGATGCACTCGCTGAGGGGATGGAGATGCCCCAGAAAGAGCAAGTCGTGATAACAATATCTACTGTTCCACGGGCGTTTCTAAATCCCCGTGCCGTTCCTCTCCATGAAGTCGGCGCTACAGATATTCCCTTACAGAGATGATCTCCTGAAAAACGTGCAGCATACGAGTGTCGCTCACGGATAGGCCGAGATTCTTCTCAACTAACTTCAAATGCAAAAGCCAACCCATATTCTCGCGTCGCAAATACGCGTCTGTCTTTGTCCGCTTTCCCTACTGTACGGCACTGCGACTTCGTAATGGCCGCATTGATGCTGCCATTTGTGTGTGTATGCTTGACACCGTTTAGCACCGATAGCCGATTTCACACTCCCTTCCGCCCTAAACCTCTCCAAGTTGAAAGTTCTGGCACCCCATCCCTGTCTCGGCCTTAGCTGTCCCCAAGACTTATTCGGTGCCCTTCTGTTTTCCTTGCTGCCAAGATGCCAAATGTTTGTAGATCTTTCCTCAGGTTGGTGGAAATAGGGTTTCTGGTGGTACTTAAATTAGGCTCCTCGTAAGGTGCATATGGCACTAGTAGTGCCATATCTCGTCGGCTGAGTTGCGTTTACCCGTCCCCCGAGGTGATTGGTTCTCTTCAGTTGAGTATGAGTTCTTGGTACCACAAATTGTCCGCAGTTTCGCTTATTCATGGGCACACGATAGAATAGACTTTGGCCCATTTCCCACCTCATATTCAGCTGACAACCGGTCCCCCTGCCATGATCGACAACACAGATCGACAAGAAGATGTACACAACCTGTACAAGCATCAGCGCAAATTTGAAGCAGCAGAAAGACAGTTTTAATTATATTTTTTCCTGTCGCCATACATATAAGTGACTTTTCCAGTCGATCACTGTTGAAAGTGTCATCTCGCCAACTACAACATGATCTTCAAGAACTTGATTCTTGCCACTCTGGCATCAACGACACTGGCATCTCTGTGTGTGGATCACCAGAAGAGTGGAGACCAGGTGCTTCTCGCGGTCCAGCCTTGTGAGAATGCGACTTCCACGACCCCTTCGGATACCGAATCTGCCATGTCCATCTTTATCCGAAGCGCACATGGACAGCCTGAGGCCGACCTCGCTGATACTCTCAAGGCCAAGCTCGACTCTGGGGACCTTGCTGGCTACCTGTCGCTCAAGCGTGATTTTGAGCGTGACCAGAACGGTGACTCTGAGTCTGCGCAGTCTCTTCAGAACATCGCCATTGACCCTGAAGTGAAGATTCACGCGTCCCAGAACTACACTCTTCAGAAGCCCGCGTCTCTTCAGAAGCGTGGAGGCTGCAGCATGTACTGGCCCGGAGATGTTGGTCTAGAGTCCATGGACATCCACTACTACAACGACTTCTTCTACCCCCAGACTTCGACTGTTAACTGGGTCTGTCTGGGCGACTGCACTGATTATGTCGACCACATGTGGGCTGACGGAACTCTTTCTGGCTCCTTCTACTACACATACAACGACTGCAAGTTCCGAAGCCAGAACGGATGGAACGGGCGAACTCAGAACAAGTGCCGAGCTGGTGCTTTTTACCGTCTTGTGCAGGAGACGTCCCACGTTGTCCAGGGCACCAACCCCGGCAACACCATCTACCAGGTGTCTGGTTCGATTCCCGGAAAGGACCACTGGTCTCCTCGAATTTGTATGTCGTCGTCCAACTCGTGCTCGTCTAACACTGGTTCCGATGGCCGAAGCTACTGCTAAGCCTCGCCCGCCATGATATATAATATATTTATTTGTTTTGCTATATTAATATAATATGCCCTTATGACAGCATTTACGCGTGCGTAGAGATTTATAATATGATGTTCTTCAAGAGGCAAAGCGCCCAGGGTCCCAAGGACTATTATATTTGCGCTCATACGCATGGTGCAAAGTATACTTTACACGATATGTTACCATACAAATGGTCCATGGCCGGTCTATCTATAATAATTATGTACATGTGGGTTGGAAATGTCAGGGCGCGATTACTTCTTGCCATTGGCAGCCTTGAAAATGACGCAGTCGGCGTCTTCCATCTCGTAGTCCTTACCCTTGTTCGCGATCTTTCCTCCAGACTTGAGCGATGTTTCATCTCCCTTGTGAGAAATGACATCGTCAAATTTGGTAACTTGCGCGACAATGAAGGTCTTCTCGAGATCACCGTGAATGACACCAGCCGCCTCAGGCGCAGTTGAGCCTTGCCGAATGGTCCACTCACGAACTTCTCTGGGGGATCCAGTGAAGAAAGAAATGAGATTCAGCGCCTTTCTCAGAGAAGAAATGGCAGGGCCAATAGCGGATTGCACGGTCGACGCTGTATCGAGCTCCTCACCAATTTCGGAGCTCTCAAAAAGTCTCACCTCATATTCGACACACACAGGCACAAGAAGGTCACCTGGAGAGTTTTCATCGATCCAGTTTCGGATGCTTGACAGATACTTAATATTATCGAGATTGTTGCCTGCCTTGACAAAGGCCTCGTAGTCAGCGAACGAGACATTAGCAATGTATGCAGTAGGCTTGGCAGTAAGCAAGGTCAAGGTGTTGATAAATCGAATTTCATCGTTGGTCCAATCTCCGTGGTAAACCTTCTTGCCCTCGCCGATGTGCTCGAGCAGCTTCTCGCAAAGCGATTGTTCGAATTTCCGATCCGTCAGTGCCATAGAATTCTTCTGGGAACCAGCAGCCTTCACGGCTCTCTCCGCAGCTTCGAGTGCCCGCAGGACGAATTCGTAGTCTTTTTCCAGAAGCTCGTGAGTAACAATCTGGAGGTCACGAGTAGGGTCAATTGATCCCTCAATGTGAGTGATTTCAGGATCATCAAAAGCTCTGACGACCTGAAACAGTCCATCAACTGCACGAATGTTCGCGAGGAATGCGTTTCCAAGACCTTCTCCCTTGCTGGCTCCTTTCACAAGGCCCGCGATATCGAAGAGAGTCAGTGTAGCCGGTACAGCATTTCCTGGCTTGTAAATGTCACACAGTTTGTCGAAGCGCTCTGACGGAACAATCACTCGAGCCTCCTCTGGGTCGATGGTCGCAAAGGGGTAGTTTGCTGGATTACCCAGGTGCGATTTGGAAATTGCCTGAAAGAGAGAAGATTTGCCGACGTTCGCAAGGCCGACGATACCACCTTTCAGATTATTGGATGGACGGCCCAAAAGCAGTTTTTTCTCCGCCCCTTTGCCTTTCTTTTTAGTGGCGGGCTTCTTAGCGGCGGGCTTTTTAAGACAGGCTGAAGATTGGTGAAAAAGTCGAGACGAAAAGCTGGGTCTCAGCGATGTCCCAAAAGTCTGACGCAGCATCATTGGTTAATCACTTGGTATGATAGCGTGGGTGTGTTATCAAACGAAACGTGGGGCGACGAAGGAATCGAAATGCTGATCGGATTTGTGGTACTCGTACCTCTTCAGTGCAAATCAGAAAGGATGCATGCTGTAAACTTAAAACGTGCACGAATGAGGAGCAAATGCGACGCAACATGGATCATCCAAGATTGTCACCTACTTATAAGAGTATAATGAGTGGATGTATTTGCACTGAAATCCTTTCTCGAATGTCATTTTCGGTTGGCATTTTTTGTTGAGAACATGCCAACGCTAGATAGTGAGGCCTTTCAAGTAAATGTGGGAGTATTTTATCTATTTAGTTCATTTAATCTTCTTGGTTTACTTATGAGATAAGTATTAATTTCACATCATCAACAATACCTGGTACTCCGTAGTAGTACTGTATATTCTGTACGGATACCATACAATTGGGATTTCCTTGGTGATTTATTAAGCTATGACCAAAAAGGAAATTTTCTATTGATAATTAAGCTACAGATGCTATTTAAACTATATTAATCTGGCCAAAAAGGAATTTCCCTCCTGGTGTTTTTTTAAGCCATTAACTGACCTCAAGAGAATTTTTCTTTTTTTTATAGATGAATTTACCTTACCCTGATTTGTTCCAGGCACTTTATGCCGTTTTGTACTTTATGCTGACCACGTAATTTATGGTAATCTGTCATTCACGCTGTGCATGTAATAATCAAGGCTGGATTCCTAATTTATGCCAGTGTACTTTATGCTGTCCAGGTAGTTATGGTCACCAGTTAATTTCTGATGACAAGAAAATCGGTCACTAGGTGTATTCTGAATTCCTCTATTATTCTGAATACCTCAACACCAATGAATTTTCACTAAATAAAAGACGATAAAAAATCTAACATACCAAAATAATTTGGCAGACCAAAAAAGACATCGACAAAACCCCTGAAAAAGGAAAAAATTTCTGCATGTCAAAAAAAAATATGGGTCTCAAAAAAAAAATCTGGATGTCGAAAAAAATCTGGATCTCAAAAAAAAATCACACCCGAAAAACGTGAGTATCAAAAACGAAAAAAAAAAAAGAAACGAAAAAAAAGTCGAAAAAAGATCTCGAAACAGTAAGAAATCTATTTAAAACCTGAATTTGAAATCATTGAAACATGTATATCCAATATATATGCCGTTCATAGAAAAGACTCCATGTTTAATGGCAATGGTATGTAATTAATAACAATGAAGAACCTATCCTTTATACATATGTAGTACAAATTTACATTTGTCGGCACACAGATTGTAAACTACAAAAACAACATAAAAGTTTAATATGTCCAAATGCATATTTAAATGAATTACCACAACAGGCAATTATACAGGTCATCCACTTAGCAACAAAGATGTTCAGGTGACAAATTCTGCAATACAATAATATAAGCGAATCATAAAATATTAACGAATATATGCATGTTACCAATTATAATATATGGCTTCATCAATTCAAAATAATTAATATAGTAAAGTGTGTATATCATAAAATTTAATTACTCTTAAAAAAACAGATGACTTTATTTTGGTGTTGATTCTAAAGCCAAATTTACTTCCAACCATGGCCAAATAATATTTACACTGACTATTTGGCATATTACTGTTGTTACTGACAAATATGGATATGTCCTTATCAGGAGTATTATTGGTTTGGTTTATGAAGAATATCAAGACATTTAGTAAATATTTGACTTGTTAATGATTTAATATGAAGAATAACAATACATTTAGTAAATATTTGTCTTGCTAATGTTGTTACTACTCATATATATATGTAGAAATGTTTGAACATCATTGTTTTGTACTGTTCTATTAGTTTTGGTTATAGAGATATTACTCTTTCTGGTAAGTTTTGTTGCTTTCTGGGTAGAGTTTTTGAAGTTTTATATACAATGTACCAAGGTACAGAATAATTTGAAATCGGTTTCTCGTAGTTGTATACGAAACACTTTTGTCACTTGTAAGTTTTGGTTGGGGATGGTATTGAGAGGCACATAGAAGTAGTACAATAGTAGTATTGACTATAAGTTCTTGCTTTGTGATCAGGTGTAAACTATATGGCTTGAATGTAGTTCCACATGTTATCCTTAAAGAAGAAGAAGACAAGTTAATTGTCTGTAAATCACATAACATTAAATGACTTGTGTTCAACTGTTGTCGGGAAGTGCTAGTTTGTATTGTAAATACCTGTTTTAAAAAATAGAATACTTACTAGTTTGTTTTTTTGGCTCAAAAAATGTTATTCGTTATAATATAAGATACACTTGCGTTACAGGATTGACGAAGTCATAAGAGAAACAAAAACTACTAGTACGAGTACGTTTTTCTTCTCTTAGTGAGTTTTTCTGGTGTTTTTGGTGTATTGTGACCCCGGCATTCTACTATCCGAGATTAAAATGTACTGTATTTTTCTTACCCTTTGATTCCTTTTTTTATTCCCAGACTTTTTTCGACGTCAGAATTTTTTCCGACAGATTTGTGTTTTTTCTTGGGGGGGGGGGGGGGGGGGGTTTACGTCTTTTTTTTGTTTTTTTTCACTGTCATGTGGTGATTTTTGTTTCTTCTGTGTTTTTTTTTTTTTTTCGACGTCAGAATTTTTTCCGAAGGATTTGTGGTTTTTCTTGGGGGGGGGAGTTACGTTTGTTTTTTTTTCACTGTCATTGGTGATTTTTGTTTCTGTTTTTTTTTTTCTTCTGTGGTTTTTTTTTTTCTTCTGTGGTTTTTTTTTTTTTCTGTGGTTTTTTTTTTGGTGTTCCTTTTTTACTTTCATGTGGTGGTTTTTTGTACGAGTACAGTACAGTATGTACTTGTGTGTTGTTGTTTTTTCTGTGTTTTTTTGTATATTCTGTGTTTGTTTTCCTCTTCGACTACCAGACCCCATAAACTAGCAGACCCCATAGCTAGACAGGTCGACCTACATGTGGACACCCTACTTGTAGACTGCGCATGCTGTGAGAGATCTTGGGCGTGACATACCTGCCATGTATTCATCGACACCGCTGATTACAGCCCTGGCTGAACCTTTCAACGTCAGCGCTCCACTCAACCCCTAGCTGGTACCGGTACCCCAGGGCTATAGGGGTTGGGTACAGAAGGTTCGCGGTTGTAAAGCCTTGGCGTCGCGTTCTCGTGCTTGTACCCGTGATATTAGTGTAGCGGTACGATAGTGATACCGGTACTACGGTAGTCTTTTGCGTGTGCTATATAGAGTTTGGTGTATTATGTGTACTGGTACTTGTAGGGTGTGCGATATAGAGTTTGGTGTATTGTGTGTAAGGGTTCTACATGGAGAATTTGGAAGGATGGGGAGTTTGCCCGGTAAGCGACCTGGGGGCGTGTGCTTTGCGGGTGTTCCTGTTATGGGTGATGTGTTGCAGGCATAGTGCAGGCACGTGCTTGTGTTTACTTGTAGGGCCTGCGGTTGTCTTGAGACTTCTGTAGTATGTACAAGTACAGTACACTAGCTGTTTGGGAGGAACATACTGAATGATAAATAGTCGTCCAGCATTGCACTTCTACAAGTACAAGTACTCGTAAAACACGACGTGCAATGACCAGTGGCACCAGCACTATCAAGCACACGACGCCGTGGCATCGCCAGCCACGTAGTCAATACCCCATCGCATCACTGCCGACCCGATTTATGCGTAGCCACTGCACTTCTACCTGGTACATTAGGGTTCCGTAACAAGTACAGCCAGTACTAACCACCTACGCACCATCTATCGACTATCAGTGATAGCTACAGTACAGTACTGTACTGCATTCAGTCAAGGAGCATTGCACCCCCACCAGCACCCACTCCAGCCACCCCACAACAAAAAACGCCGTATCAACAGCTAGAGGGCGCCTGCGAGCCGAATACGATGTCAGTCACCCTTCACACCGACACTGGTGACATCAAGGTCGAGGTGTTTTGCGAGGCCGTCCCGAAGGCAGCAGAAGTGAGTAGCCAACAACGCCGCCATCCTTCCACTACGAAAGAAAATACTAACACAGAACTTCATGGCACTATGCGCTTCGGGCACATACGACGGAACCAAAATTCACAGGAACATCAAAAGTAAGTCAACAACCACACGCGAGACGATCTCCGCTCCGACAGCAGGCGAATGAAACTAACACCAGCATTCATGGTTCAGATGGGAGACCCAACGGGAACGGGGAAAGGCGGTGAATCGATCTGGGGAGGTAAATTCGAAGACGAGATCAAACCGACGCTTCGACACAACAGCAGAGGCATACTCTCCATGGTCAACTCGGGGCCCAATACGAACGGCAGCCAGTTCTTTATTACATATGACAAGCAAGTGAGCCTCGATGGTAACTACACAGTATTCGGCAAGATGATCGACGGCAAGGATGCCCTGGACAAGCTCGAAAATGTGGAGGTTGATAAAAAGAACCGACCCACAACCCCCATCTTCATTAAGAACACAACCATCCACGCGAACCCATTTGCGCGGTAGGATGATAGAACAGATAAGAGAGGGAAACTAAACTACACGTACCAGTCCAGTACCGGTGTACGCAACAAACACCACATCCAGCGTGCGCGACAACATCGCAATGCACAGGTGTTGTCGTGACAATCAATAATTAACTATATACATTTCCGGGTTTATTCATCAGATTTCTTGGTCTCCTTGCCTCGAGGCTCAACAGCTCCTCGTCGAGTCTTGGTCTCCTCGAAAAGGACCATTCGCTTGACTGGGTTAGTATCCAACAAATTAAAAATGCACCAACCACTAGGCTGGACGTAGGATAGGCACACGGAGCGCCCTCACGCCGTGGTACCACGCCTCTTGCGGGATTATTTGAACTCCAGCATCAGTAAAACTCATCAAAACAACTCACCAATAGGGTCGTACTTCACCTGGGTGATCGGTCGAGCCACACGAGGTCGGAAAACAGTTCGCATGACTCCGGTTTTTGCCGAAGAAAAGAGCTTGATGACAGTGTTCTTGCTTCGTACTGTGTTAGTCGCATGCAAAATAAGAGGGAGGGTCGGTAATATACTCACCAGCCATGTTGTGTTGTCCTTTGATCTGAAGTCGAAATCAAGTTGAGGATGCAGATGCTGGTGACAAATTTACGCGGAAATAAGGTTTCGACTATACATGACAGTTTGTCATCGCCAGCACAACTCAAATTCAGCACAACAGCACATGAGTCGCCATATTGGAAAGATATCTGGCAAGTTGTTTCTCGACGGGCAGTTTGCCACTCTGGCAGACCTAGAATCCTTGGATCAACTAGAGTCGGAGCTGCTGGAAAAACAAGAACGCCTGAACATCGACATCACGACCGCCCACAACGAAGCTTCCAGCTTGATTGTGCAACACGCGAAGGCAGTTCAGGATTTCGTCGAAGAGGGTGACAAGGTGTCAATTATCGTGGCCCTGGAAGAACTGGGCAAGAATGAGCTCGTTAACACCAACAAGGAGGTTCAAGCAGCAATCAAGAACGCGGAGAGCTTGGCATCGTCAGAACATCATATCGGCAATCTCGTGTCGTTGCAGCAAAACTACAGCACACCCAGCGAGTCCGACACAAGTGCAAAGGTTAAGAGCGCGATCCAAGAGTATCTGGAGTTAAACCAGAGGGATGTACCCCCCGCAGTGGAAGTGCTCCATTCCCAGTGGCGGAAGAAGCTTCAGAAGTCGGCACAGAAGGAACTTCAGAGGCTATCAAAGGAGGCAGAAGAAGAGCTGGTAACCTGCCAATATCCGTCAAAGGAGTTCCACCCATCCGAGCGTCTACTATCGATTATCGAAGAGATGGTGTTCCTTGATAGTTCTCTCAGAACAGAATCCACTGCAGACCCACAGGGGGTACCACTGGAAGCCTTTTCGGTTCTGACCGCGCCTTATGATGTCAGACTACGGTTCCACTTTGAAGGAAACAAGGATACAAACCAGCCCGACAAGCCCGAGTGGTTTTACTCATACTTTCTTGACATCATTGACGAACAAGAAAACTTCCTGCAAGAGTATATACAACCTCTACTGGGCGAGAGTGACAGAATTGCCGTTAACGAGTTTATCTGCGCTTTGATTCCCTCAGCGATCCGAAAAGCATCCGTGCTGTTCGATGCACTCCGGGACACGTCAACAGAGCTTTCCCATCTGCTTTTTGAGACAGTGGTATTCGAGACAGCTCTCAAGGAGCGCTACTTCTACAGTCCTAACAAGGGCAACTGGGTGGGAATTTCGGGAGCCATTCTCACCCCTGAACGGTTTGATATCTGGCTCAATGTTGAGCGAGATTTTGCCATTTCTCGATTTCAGTCCATTATTCAACTTCCAGATGCATGGGAGATTGACTTTGATGGCGTTGAAAGAGGTGTGACAAAGCCCACCAAAAGCGCGCTAATGGTAAAGGACCTGCTAGAAGGAGTCACTGACCACTACAGAAGCTTGACCAGCGTCGCCTACAGACTCAAGTTTCTGATCAGCATTCAGACCACAATTTTAGATCTTTACCACGAACAGCTACATGAGCAAAATCTGCTTCTCGAATCGAACATTTCCCTGTTGTCGAGAGCACTGGTGGGAGCTGCTGATAAACAGAAAACAGGAGGATCAGAGGGAATTTGGAGGGTGTGCAGAATATTTGGAAGTGCCAAATTTATTATTGAAACCCTCCAAGTTTGGGGAGAAGATGTCTTTTTTTTGGAGCTCTGGCGTGATATAACCTCCCTGAACAACTCGTCGCGCAAGGAAGGTGGAATAGACGATGACGCCCTGCAAACCTCTGCTACACTACCTACAGACGACAGAGATGAGGGAACTCTGTTTGATGACACCATAAAGGGGTATACCTCGTTGCAAGACCGGGTGTACCATACTGCAAAGGCATTTCTAGAGAAGCGCATGCAGGACGGTATGAAAGACTACTTCAAACTCAACGATTGGTCCAAGAATATCGGATACCCTGACCCTGAGAACGTACCTCCTAGTTCACAGCTGTCAGTTCCTATTCAGACGATGGACAAGTATCTTGGTATTATGAGGAAATGCCTTTCAGACGAGGACATGTACCAGATTTTGAAGGACTTCTCGAAGGTTCTGGCGGAGTACTTTTCTCGTCAAGTCATCATGGTGAACACGTTCTCTGCAGCAGGTGGCCAGCAGCTTCTGAGTGATGTTCGAGAGATGTGGCAGCGCCTAAACCTACCCCTCGACCAGGAGTACTACAGAATCTACGAGAGTGCCGGATTGCTCTCTAGTAGAGACTTCCAGCCCTCGCACCTTGACAGTGCTACTGTGAAGTCGGTTGTCAGACGGCGGGCATAAAATATCTTACATAATGAAATGAATAATTTACGTTGCTAATTATAGCTACAAGTATCGAATAATATAGCTTGAGCATCGGCGAAGGGGTAGTGTAACAGGTAAGCAGTATGTAC
The DNA here is from genome assembly GCA_017635955.1 of Yarrowia sp. B02. Classification (NCBI taxonomy): domain Eukaryota; kingdom Fungi; phylum Ascomycota; class Dipodascomycetes; order Dipodascales; genus Yarrowia; species Yarrowia sp. B02. The sequence continues at coordinate 1,264,126 of JAAQQV010000006.1, forward strand.
AGGCTATGTCCAATCTGGATATTTAGTCACGGTATGAAGAGCATCCATCTGGTAATCACTGCACAAAGCTACGAGTACTTATACAAGCAAGATGTATCGGTAATCATCTATGATTCTATAAAAGGTGCCTACTCCACCTTTGGTAGCTAAGTTAGTTTCCCCCTTTTCAAGCCAGCATTAGTCGACTGGGCTCTTCTTGGTCATCTTCGCTTACAGCGCCATAGCCCAATCTCTGTGATTTCGGGCGATGGTGATTACTGTGGTCGCGGTGATGATGGTGGTGGTGGTGGTGTTGGGGGTGATTAGGGCTTTCTATCTCCCCTGGACTTACTTGAAAATTATTGTCATCTTTGTACCAGACGTAGTGCTGTAGCATGAACATGATATCGAAAACCAAAGTAATCTGTGTTAGTAAAGACGAAACGAGGGCATTGTAGCGTTCCAATAGGCAACGACAGAACAATCAGCGCATAACCTACCAATGATAACAATAGTTTTGGAACGTTCTTGAAGATGCCTTCATAGTCCTGGTTGATATAACCATCCAAAACCAACTGTGCCAGCGACAGAATACCCCCACCAAAATCACACAAAATGGAGACAATCGACCATCCCTTTGTGGACTTCCTCCGGAAGTTCCATAGCAGCTGAGGGAAGTATTTACAGGTACTCATCAACACTTTGACAGACCCGGTGACATAAGTGACGTCCAGCCACTCTAAGCCGATGCTAGGGTCCGAGTGTCCAAACAAGAATACCAACAGTGCTGTTCCCAGAGAGATACCAGCACCGAAAATAAGCAAGGACATGCCCCACTTAGATAGTCTCTGAAGAGGAGATCTACTGAAGCCCCAAAAATACACCTGACTGAGCGTCAAGAGCGTAAGAAAGCAGCCGTGAATGCCAAACCACACGTCATTAAGACGAACAAGCGGGTAATGCTTAACTCCTGAGGAATCCGAATGGCGGGCAGCATACTGCTCTCGGATAGTGTGGTTGTAGTACAGCAGCATCGTTGATATCGTGTAGCAGATATATCCGAGTGTGTTGAGATAGAGAAAGTCGAGTGAAATACCCTCCACTGACTTCAGTTTGATGTTCAGCAAGATAGGAGGGTAAAAGGAGAAACTCCATAGTGTGAAGTAGGACCAACCGAGAATGGCTGAAACAAACACAAGGAACTGCATCACTTGTCGTTGCCGTGTTGATCGTGTGCGTGAGTAGTGGTGGTGTCTGACGTTATCTTTGATAAACTCGGATATGCGTGATATGCAGAGAGTGCATCCAGAGCCCCAAACACCTCTCTCCAGTTGATCATGGGCCATAATTAGTAAGTCCGAGCCAAGGAAAATCAAGCACGGTGTTATCAAAATGTGCGTCAACAGACACTCCGAAAAAACAAATGCCAACATAAAAAAAAAGTCTTCTCATAAGGTGTGTACCAAGACCAAGTTTAAGGAAACCAACAGGTTACGAGTATTCATCCCTTTGGTCACATCTTGCGAGCAGGACATGTACAAAGCAAATAGTCTATTGATATGGCTTTTGGCAATTGTTTTCCTACCAGTATTGTGTACTTGTGCGCTGACAACACAGTATGGCATGTACCCCATGAACTCGTAAGTCTGGGGTTAATTTGCGGTTGTTGAAGTCCCGAAAGTCTATTTCTGTCACTGCATTGTGAAGGGCGGTTCTTAGTCATAACTCTTTTCCACGTTCTTCCATGATCTTAAATACTGTGCCAGTTAGTGGCGGCCTGTGAACTCATCAATAGATCATCTAGTAAGATATCGAATAAAAGAATAAAAGCGCCAATAGCCACGAAGTTCTTTCACTATATTCACGCTCTCTCAAGTAACGCCAGCGTATTTGTGCCTCGGCTTTTCTTTCTGTTAATTTTAAGGTTCTTTTCACGTTTCCCCCACATCAGTCCCAAGCGGGGTGCTTCTTCTCATCACAAGCCTAGCATCCTCCACATTTCCAACAACATGGCCCACTCAGCTCTCGTTGGATATGCGCCTTTGAGGTCGGGACTTGTTAACATTCCTACCTCGCTTTCTTCTCTAATTTTCAACAGTGGAGTGGTGAGTATCAGCAGAAGGGGAAGGTTCATGTTTTTACGTGATGAGGTGATCTGGCGTGTTTCCCGGTATGACCACTACATGGTGGCACTACAGGTGGAAATGGCTTTGCACTCACATTGTCTTTTGGAGGCTTACATCCAGTAGGCGAGCGCGGCGTTCTCCTTGACGGTTCCTAGGGCACATTTGGTGGTGGAGGACACACCGGAAGGTGTGCAACTCGAACTCAACTAACACAGTCAATCCAAGACGTTATTCTGTCTCTGTCGTGGCAATCTAAGCCGTCCGTTTCTGGAACAAGAACCACGCAGACAGCTTATGTTGGCTGGACTGGTATGACCTCCAAGTCGGACTACGCTGGAAAAGACAAGATCGAACTCGATCCTGTTTTTGCCAAGTCTATCGATCTGCTTCCCAACACTCAGGTCTCCATCGACATTCAGCTGCACCCGAAAATTGCCCATACCATCCATTTGGAGCCTGTCACAGTTGCAGACTGGGAGATCGTCGAACTTCATGCTGCTTACCTAGAGTCTCGAATGATCAACCAAGTTCGTGCTGTATCTCTCAATCAGCCTGTTACGGTGTATCCATCATCTACTACTTCTGCAACTCTGAAGGTCGTCCGAATCGAGCCTGATCTCGGTGTAGCCGGGTTCGCCAAGTTGTCGCCAGATTCCGAGGTTGTGGTTGCTCCCAAGCAGCGAAAGAAGGAGGAAAAGCATGTCAAGAAACGATCTGGCAGTGCAAGATCTACGGGCTCACAAAAGAGAAAAGGTGGTCGAGGCCCCCAGGCGCTGCGACGAGCTATCAGCGAAGATTTCAATGGGCATCTTCGTGCAGAGGTCTCACTAGATATTTCACAGTTGCCTCCTGAGTTTCACCAACTTAAGAACATCTCTATCAAGGTCATTACTCCCCCAAACCTGGCCTCCCCCCAGCAGGCTGCCTCCATCGCTGTGGAGGAGAAGACCGAGGAAGGTGCAGCACAAAGTGAAAGACCCTCCTCCGAGCCCAAGGTCGAGGTTCCTGCTGATATCATCAACCCTGCTACCGAGATAGTGGCAACCATTGTCGACGACCCTACCACTGCTGCAGGCCATGTTAAACTAAGCTATGCACTGGCTGACGCGCTCGGTATCCCTGGGTCGGTTGGTCATGTGATTCGTCTGGAGTCTGCATCAAAGCCTCTGTCCCAGAAGCCTGGTGCACTTGTGGTCCATCGGTTTATCACAAAGACAGTGGGGGCCGCTGAACAGAAGTCTCTCAGGCTGAAGGGAGAGAAGAGCGTCGATGACGGGGTGTCTGTGGACGACCAATTCCCTTTGCTTGAGGAGGTTAAGAAGCTGGAGTTTCTTGAGGGCCCCATTTCGAACTTTCAGAGACTACCACCTATTCCTGATCTCCTGCCTTTGGGCGGTGTCATTGGTTTGCAAAACTCCGAAGGATGGATACAGGGAGGGTACCTTGGAGACGAGCCCATTCCTTTTGTGACTGGCTCTGATATTCTGAGAGCCGAGTCATCTTTATCACCTGCAAACGATGCGCCGCAGGAAAAGCGAGTGGTGGGTCTGGACAAGATGCTGGGCAAAATCAACGAGGTTCTGTCCCGTGACTCTATCGGCTGTCTAGTCTACGGTTCTCGAGGTTCCGGAAAGAGTGCTGTCCTGAATCATATCAAGAAGGAAAGCAAAGCATCGCACACTCACACCGTGTCTATTGCTTGTGGTCTCATTGCCCAAGACAGAGTCCAGGCTGTACGGGAGATTTTGACAAAGGCATTCTTGGAGGCATCGTGGTTTGCCCCTTCGGTCTTGTTTTTGGACGATATCGATGCGTTGATGCCTGCAGAGGTTGAGCATGCCGACTCGTCCCGAACCCGGCAGCTGACCCAGTTGTTTTTGGAGCTGGCGTTGCCTATCATGAAGTCTCGCCACGTCTCCATTGTGGCCTCTGCTCAGGCGAAGGAATCACTCCATATGAACCTTGTGACTGGTCACGTCTTTGAGGAGCTCTTCCACCTCAAATCTCCTGACAAGGAAGCTCGACTCGCTATTCTGTCCGAGGCTGTCAAGTTGCTGGACCAGGGGGTCCCAATTTCTCAGAATGACATTCTCGAAATTGCGTCTCAGGTCGATGGATACCTTCCCGGAGACCTGTGGACTCTGAGTGAGCGAGCCCAGCATGAAATGGCTCTGCGACAGATCGAAGCAGGCACCGAGAACCCTTCAATCCAGCTGGCAGACTTCAACAAGGCACTGGAAGACTTTGTGCCTTCCTCTTTGCGTGGCGTCAAACTCCAGAAGTCGAACGTCAAGTGGAACGATATTGGCGGCCTCAAGGAAACCAAAGCAGTACTGTTGGAGACTCTTGAGTGGCCCACCAAGTACGCTCCTATTTTTGCATCTTGTCCTCTGCGTCTGCGTTCAGGACTTTTGCTTTATGGCTACCCTGGATGCGGAAAAACCTACTTGGCCTCAGCAGTTGCAGCCCAGTGTGGCCTCAACTTCATCTCTATCAAGGGTCCCGAAATCCTCAACAAGTACATTGGTGCTTCTGAGCAGAGTGTTCGAGAGCTGTTTGAGCGAGCCCAGGCTGCCAAGCCTTGCATTTTGTTCTTTGACGAGTTCGATTCTATTGCCCCCAAGCGAGGACATGACTCTACTGGTGTCACTGATCGAGTGGTCAACCAGATGCTCACGCAGATGGATGGTGCTGAGGGTCTCGATGGTGTCTACGTCCTGGCCGCTACCTCGCGACCCGATCTTATTGATCCTGCTCTCCTGCGTCCTGGTCGACTGGATAAGATGCTCATCTGTGACCTGCCTTCCTACGAGGACAGACTCGACATCCTCAGAGCAATCGTGGATGGAAAGATGCATCTGGACGATGAGGTGCAGCTCGAGTACATTGCTTCAAGAACGGAAGGATTCTCTGGAGCTGATCTTCAAGCTGTCATGTTCAATGCTTACCTCGAGGCTATCCACGAAGTAGTTGATGTTGCTGATGACAATGCTGCCGATGTCCCTGCTCTTGAAGACAAGCGACTGGAGTTCTTCCAGACCACACTTGGAGCTTCAAAGAAGGACCCTGCTGCTGTTCAAAACGAGGTCATGAATGCTCGGGCCGCAGTGGCCGAGAAGGCTCGTGTTACCGCGAAGCTGGAAGCCCTTTTCAAGGGAATGTCTGTGGGTGACGAAAGCGACGGCGACAAGCCTCGTAAGAAGGCTGTCGTGGTCATCAAGCCTCAGCACATGAACAAATCACTGGATGACACTTCTCCGTCTATCAGTAAGAAGGAGCTTATGAAACTCAAGGGTATCTACAGCCAGTTCGTGAGTGGTCGAAGTGGCGATATGCCCCCTGGCACTGCCTCCACAGATGTCGGGGGACGGGCTACCCTGGCATGATGTATGTAATTAAAAAATGTGTTTCGAATGACTTTGTACACACATGTACAAGCACATAAGCGACTACGAAGTACTTGTACCGATCACCGTCTCGTAACATCCACTGTTTTGTATTTTTATAATTACATAATGTATTGAAGACCTGACGATTAGATTCTAACTAAAATCTAACTAACCTTATATTCATAGTCGATCACCTTCCCTGTTCGGTTCAGCCGACCCGAACCATCCTCTACGGTACCGGCACCTAACGAAAACTTCTAAGGACAAGCGCTACCTGGTACCTGGTACATCCTCAAAAGTTTGCTGGAACGATCAATTGATATCGCGTCTGCGTCACGCCAGTTACATGCGCGTCTGTTCTAAGCGGCTAAATTATCACGGCATGCATTTCATCCGCAACATGTTCACTTTCACGATTCCTTCGGAGTCCATTAACTATGGATACGCTGTGTTTCAGTCCAAAGGCGACCTCAAGCAACTCAACTTTGAGGTCACAGGATCCGAAGGCGAGCACGTTTTCTCCGCACGAATCAACAAGGGTCTGTTGAAGCAGCACAAGTATCGCAGGAACAATGAGTCTGATGAGGAGTGGGAGAGAGTGATACGATGGGTATTGACCGGTGAGGCCGCGGAGGGGCTCGATACAGACAATTTGGTTACTCAGTGCGCTTACGACAGCACCGACAAATCTCTTACTTTATCTATCAGACGACGAGCAAGTGACGACATTGTTAAACAGCTAGGAAACATCGAATTGAAGGAGACGACAGCAGGTGACCCAGACCTCATGACATGGGTACGTAGCATTGACGAAAGCAGGTCGGATATTCAGAAGGCTCTGCGGAAATCACGAATAGAGACCGACAAGTACAAGGGAAGGTGCGTGGAGTTGGAGAAACAAATGCAGAGTCTGATTGCTGAGAAGAAGAGATACGAGAAGGAGTTGGTTGTCAAGTTCTTGGCGCTCCTCAATACTAAGAAGAGAAAAATGAGACAGTTTGAGGGCGAGTTCAGCGATGGCTTCGGCGACTACATCAAAAAGGAGGAATCTACTATTCCTGAGCCGAACACTGGCTTTGAGCCCGCCATATCCAAGAAAGTCGATTCACCAGCTGTTGTAGAGGTCAAAGAGGAGACGTTGTCACAAAATCCTATTGATCGTGACCAAGAGGACCCTATTGACATAGATTCGGATGCGACAGTCGAAAGTGATTGATAAAGAAAGCTATTGGGACGTAATTAAATGGACCACACTAAAGATATCGGCTTGGTTTTCTCGCACTAGCCGCCATGGAGGGCTACAAGTGCCCGTGGTTTTGCTGTACGGACTTGTACTTCCGTCTTATTATTATTTAGTGAATTTATGAGGCGAGACTTCTATGGTCCTCTGCATTACGAACTGCATTTCCGCACCGTAAACAGTAAATATAGTCGAGTGTGACACATTTTTCCCCCTTTCCACCGACCTCCAGTCATAATTGAGCTACTTGTACCATTGGTATGTACTTTTATTATTATTACCGATGAAATCGACATCGCATGTGCTGGTGCTTCCGCTTGTACCGGTACGAAGTACGTACTTGTAGCTCTTAGCCGTCACTATTAGCTAGCAAGTACAACCTGGAACACGGATGACTAGCGGTCGTTCTTGGGTTACGTACTGCCAAGCCCAATACATGGACTAGTCCATTTTTCGTTCGCCTTGTCCTGACTATGGGAATGAATCAGATGTGCTGGATGTGGTTTTAGTTTCACATCCGTTTCAGGGGTGTGAAGCGAGGTATGTACGGAGTACCAGCATCCTGATACAGGATGTACCAGGTAGCGTGTTGGGTCGATCGCGTCTAAGAGTCCTTACATTTGCGTCTCACAGACCAGCTCGCATTATTAATTTTAGAGTCGCGTAGAACCACGTCATGTTAGATTAGAAGCACTAGCATGTGCTTGGTAATCAATTGGTCTGACGTGTGAAGTCGGTTCTCGTACCTGAAAAGTCCACGGGTTGCCTTCTCGCTTCACAGCACGCTTTGTTCCAAACATGAAACTTGATGGTAACAATTTCAGAGTTTGAACACCTGAAATATGCATATGGCATCCCTTGACACGCGGCGTTAGGCAGAGGATGGGGCGAAGTCGGAATGCGCGTCTTGTAACCAAAACAAAAAAATTGTGGTAGAGGAATAACACATGGGACGACGGCAAATAAGCACACAGAGAGCCGAGCGGTCTACTACAAAGGCTCAACATTTTCTAGACCAGGTGATATGGGCTGGTCGTATCCACTAATTTCTACGCATAGCAGATAATGTATGGAACTGTGCTTGGAACTGCTTTTTATTGCGTGTGTGGCCCTAGAGACGCAAGTCCAAGCCGGCAGCATCCTAGACCAATTTTGGCTTTTGGGCTCGTGCTGCTGCGGTTGAACACGTTGGACTGCTGTGTCTAATTAGATCGACAGGTGTGTGGATCCGTTACCCGATATGACCGTCCATGAGGTCTTACGATTCATATGAGGAGAGAAACTCGAAGGATATGGTGAAATAATAAATATGACAGGCGTTACGACTAAAAAATCAAAGATGAAACGCGTTTTCAGGCCACCGCCATTTTTTGTCTCATTCACCCTGCCGCGTTTATATTTAGAAACCTAGTTATCGTGGGAATAGGGGTGAGTGAGGTGCAAGTTAGTGCAACTAAATTTTGTACACATTTTACACTTGTCACCGAACGGTCAAAAGGGCACTCTTTTTTACCTTCACCGCACCGACGTTCTCTTCTTCTTCTTTCGACGTGCTCAACGACGTTCCTCTTTACGTGGACGTGCTCTATTTTTCCAGTTTCTTCCGGGCTTCTCAAACCCGGTATTCTTTCAACACAACGACGCCATAAACTTGGCCTGTTTTTTTCGCACTTTTGACACCACTTCTCTTCTATTCCACGCACCACCTAGGCTACGCCATTAACCACACCTTCATTCTCACCGCTTCTCTTCTTCGCTACTTTTTTTCGCCATGGACATGCAGTTTACCCCCTTGCTGCCTTCGCAGCTCCTGGTCGGGTCCCCCTTCAACCCAGGAACCCCCACAGGTGGCCAGTTCTCACCTGGTCCCCAGTTCGGTCCTTTCCCTACAGCCGCAGCGGCCGCTGCTGCTGCTGCCGCTGCTGCTGCCTCGCCCAGAATCGGATCCAACTACATGTATCCTACTTTCGACTACCCTCACGACAGCTACGGCCACATGGGCTACATGATGCCCCAGCACCACCAGTCTCACCAGCAAGGTGGAGTGGCCAACGGCAACGGAGTCATCCCCGATGACCAAGGCCAGCCCTCGCGAACCGTGTACCTTGGCAACGTGCCCACCGAGTGCACGCCCGAGGAACTGCTCAACCACGTCCGATCCGGCATGGTGGAGAACGTTCGCATGCTGCCTGAGAAGACGTGTGCATTTGTGTCCTTTTACGACCAGAACTCGGCTGCCCACTTCCACTCCGACGCCATTTTGAAAAAGCTCACGATCCACGGCCAGGATATTAAGATTGGATGGGGAAAGCCCACCACTGTGCACCCTTCCATCGCTATTGCTGTTTCACAAGAAGGTGCCTCTCGAAACGTCTATCTTGGCAACCTCCCCGATGACATGGATCAGGCTGCCCTTCGTGATGAGCTTGCCAAGTTCGGTCCCATCGACACTGTGAAGCTCATCAGCGACCGAAAGTACGGCTTTGTGCACTTTCTGTCTATTTCTACTGCCGTCAAGGTCGTCCAGCAGCTAAAGACCGACCCTGTCTGGTCCCAGCGAAAGGTGCACTACGGCAAGGACCGATGCGCCTACGTGTCCAAGACCCAGCAGCAGAATGCTGCTCAGTATCTCGGACTTGCTCCTGGATACGAGCAGATGGCAGCTGCCACGGACAGAGATGCTCTCACGAACGTGCTTTCTCAACAGTCTGCTGCCGCCAACGCTGTGGCAGCGGCCGCTGGTGGTGCTGGCAATGCTGGCAACCGAACAGTATATCTCGGAAATGTCCATCCTGAGACTTCTACCGAGGAAATTTGCAACGTCGTGCGAGGCGGCCTTTTGCACCACATTCGGTACATTCCTGAGCGTCACATCTGCTTTGTGACCTTTGTGGACCCCACTGCTGCTGCCCAGTTCTTCGCCCTGTCGAACCTGCAGGGTCTCACGATTCACAACAAGCGACTAAAGATTGGATGGGGAAAGCACTCTGGCCCTCTCCCTACTCCTATCGCCCTTGCTGTCACTGCTGGCGCGTCTCGAAATGTCTACATCGGAGACATTGACGACAACTGGCCTGAGTCCAAGCTCCGAGCTGATTTCTCCGAATTCGGTGACATCGAACAAATCAACTTCCTGAAGGAGAAGTCTTGTGCATTTGTGAACTTCACAAACTTGGCCAACGCCATCAAGGCTATTGAGGGCATCAAGCAGAAGAGCGAGTACCAGCAGTTCAAGATCAACTTCGGTAAGGATCGATGCGGCAACCCTCCTCGAATGTACCCCCAGCAGCAGCCGAACCAGGGACATCAGCAGCAGGGCCACAAGCATCGACAGAGCATGTCTCGATCACGATCCGATCGAGGCTCTTCTGAAGAGTACGAGCCCCAACAGCAGCAGGGCCCTTTGCTCACCCAGCCTCAAAACCAGCAGCAGTCTTCTCAGCATGCCCAGCAGGCCCAGCAGCAGCAACAGGCCCAGCAGCAACAGCAGCAACAACAGCAGCAGCAAGCCCAGCAGCAGCAGGCCCAGCAGCAGCACAACTCGCATCACCAAAGACACCAGTCTCAGCCCCAGCAGCACTACCCTTACGACTACCAGCACGTGCTCGACAACACCGGCCTCTACCCTGTTCAGAACCCCTTTGGCATGAGTTTCCAGGTTCCTGCCCCCCATACCCCGGGAAACCAGGCTTTGGCTCAGTATCTTGCCAAGGCTCAGATGGACCACTACGCTGCTTACAGTGGAACTCTCGTGGGCCTGAACGGATCTGGTGACGACGGAGAGGACGACACTGTGTCGGACGATGGCAACGGAAGCCGACAGTACAACCACCAGCCTCCTCCTTTCCACTACACTCCTGGAGCTGGCCGACACCACACACGCAAGTTTGCGTCTATTTATGAGGAGAATTCTGTTAACCCCAGCACCACTTCAGTCCTTAGTGAAGAGCCTGCTGGCGACGACCACAGTGTGACTGCAGACACGACGCCGTTGACCTCTAGAGACAATCTCAAGGATCTCACCCAGAACCTCGCTGAGATTGACATCGACAACAAGGACAAGAAAAAGGACCCCAAGCCTGTTCTGGGTCTCGCTATCACCAGTGGTTAGGATATTTAGTTAGTATATTAGCATATTGAACATTGAGGATAAGTTTTGACGACGTAATCGAGGTCATATTTGCGTGTATGTACTGTATGTACGGAGTAGACGCATTACGTCTAAAAGTTACAAAAGGGCTGATCTAAACTAATTATGTACAAAAATATTTGGCTAAACGCCAGCCTTGAACTGTCTCAGGTAGTTGTAGTCATCAATGTGCTCCTTGACGGAATCGGAGATGATCTTGCTGCCCTCGGGGCCGAACTTCTCAGTCCAGCTCTTCTCCCAGGTAGGGAAATCAGTCTCGTACTCTCCCTTCTGAATCAGCTTGGGGTTGGGTCTGAATCCGGAAGATCCAAGGGCATCATCGTGGAATCCCTTCCACTTCTCGAACAGCTTGACGTCCTTCTCACGGTTTTCGCCCCACACGAGCATCTCAGGATCCCACTCCAGATCCAGAGCCTTGCAGACCTTCTGGAGAGTAACCTCGGGGTTGCCAATCAGGTCAGTGGAGTCGATAACAATGGGAGCAGGCAGTCCTCGCTCCTTTCGGAGCTTGCTGACGTAGTCGTACATCAGTCGCAGCTCTCTGTAGCCTGCCTCTGAGGATCTGTAGTGGGTCCAGCCTGTCTCCTCAACTCGAGGGGGAATGCAACATCGGTAGTACGAGGGCACAGACAGATGAGGGGGTCTGATGAGGAAGACGTAATCCAGGTTAGACAGGACGTTTGCAGGGAGGTTAGTGGGATTCTCCTTAGCCAGCTCAGCAGGAACCTCCTCCAGACCCTTGACCATCTGCTGGCACTTCTCGTTGTTCAGGATGCTCTGGGCCACGCCAGGAGGGCTTTTCAGGCCCTCAACACCTCCCTCAAGGGGAGGAATGAAATACTGAGCCATGTCCTTCATCATGATTCGCTTGCCGTTGGATTCCTCGTCGTTCAGAGTCTCCAGGACATCCGCAAAGGTGGTCTTCTCGAATTGGTTGCCCTCCAGCTCCTTGGCGGAGAATCGGTCGCTCATTCGCTCAGGGCCGAAATAGTATGGGTCTCCAAAGGGCTCGTGGATGCAGTGGAGCTCATCTCGGGAGAGGAAACATCGCTCAAAAGCCGTGCTTGTGGCCCGAGGGTGGGTCATGACAAAGATCATGTTCTTAGCCATCATTGTTTTGTTGTTGTGAACTGTTGGCGTATGCTGGTTTTGTGCGACTTGTCGAAAGGATCACACAACCTAATGGGCACGAGACATCTGGACGTGTATATATATAAATATCTCCCTTTTTCTCTCCACACTTCCATCAGCCAGACACTTGCTATGCTTCTTAGCAGTGAGTTCTCAACCTTATATCCACATAGCTATTAAGGTTTTTGCTACAAGGTTCTAATTAATGCTCAACAGACACAAAGACGAGAGTCTTGGCTAATTTGATAGTGTCCCCGGTTTCTGATATATCCGCAGTGGAATCAGATTTTTTTTGTATACATTTTTTCGACCGTAATATATCAGTTTATATTTTTTTGCAAGTTTTTACTCATTTTAAAGCATTTTGATAAATAAATACAAGAATTAGTGTTTCAGCCGAAGTGCAAAAAGGGTGACGTGGTTCACACTGATAAATACAAGTAGTTGAGCAGCGTCTATCTGCTGGTTGTCGTTTTACGGACTATCTACAGTAGAGGTCTCTGCAGGGCTTTGATTGTTATTAATACCACGTGCGTTGCTAGTAACTAGTTGCTTACCCGTAGCTACAAGTACATACTAGCACAAACACCGTGCATTGGGTGGTGAAAAATTGTCGGGGCCATAAAGCTTTGAGTAACCAAAATTTATTATCAGCATGTCTCTGAGCTCAGACTCTAATTACGATTGCCGTCTCTACAGTCTCTCGGCTCTATAATTCGCCCATTTTTAGGCTACTTTGGTAACCGAATGCACGAGTCAATCGAGTCATGTTGTGCATGAGGAAGTGCTAAGGTAGTTGGCTGTCAGAACAGGTGAATGGAGCGCAATTCTGAGACTTTGAAAACCCTCTTTATTCTATTTTGCACTATTACATGTAGACCCTAATCGCGCGGCTTCTTTCTTTTGTTTCTTCATACGAAGGGACGAATTTTTTCCAGATCTTATCCATCGAAGACTTTATGCATGTAGAGTGTACGCATCATGACGCACCTATTCCAATACGTTTGTGGGGACAGGCAATAGCTGAAAATATTCTTGCGAAGTTCTATTGGACGAAAACATTGATTGTCCTTGTTCAGGTTCTTTATCCTTGCTTCGCAGGGTGTCTCACGACCATCCAGGTATCAGGGTCTGGCGGTTAAGCTAATCTTTGATTTGCGAGGCCGTTGCGAGAGATGCGAAACAAGACTTGAAACAGGGATCACACGAGCAGGAAAATGGGAGTTGTGAGTACAAGTAGGAATATCTTACGCTCCGCCGTCGATAGTACATACCTAGTTGGTCCAACGTGCTCCAGAACACTTCAGGCTATGATCACATGCAGCTCCTCCGATTCGGTTGAGCCGAATTGTGGCTTGAGAAGAATTTTCACCCCGTAACCCCCGTAACCATTGACTCTGTGCCGAGTCCGTTAACCTCCAGCGGCGTGCGATGCGATACCGTATAATCAATGCATGTATCGGTATGATACCGGAGCCGACATACTTGCCGCAAGCCTTGGTGTACCAACGATGACTAATCACGAGACATGATTACTAATCACACGGATGAAAGGAACATTTGCTTGCATAAACCAAATTGTAGTGGGAAGAGTTGGACGTCTATGTAGTTTGACAACCGGTGTTTGTGCCTCACTCGTAGATAGACGGGGCCGGTATATTTCCTAAAACGGAAAGACCTAACCCCAACCAAAATAGGAAACCCTAATACACAACCTTAAACGATACCCAGAGGAGGAGCTCCTAATTCAGCAATGTCGCTCATACCGAGGCAGCTGTCAAATAAGGTTTTCGGTGAAAGGCACGATCTGGTGATCACAGAACAAAGCATAAAACGTTGAACAAGCAGAACTCCGTAAATTGTTTGAGAGTCCGTGGATATTGGTGTTATTTTAGCATGGGGTTAACAGAAAGTACCAGTACAGCACTAGTGCAAGTGAATAATAGCGCGGCTAGTTCATTTTGTACTCAACCAAAGTCTGTGGGGATGTGACGTAATACATGCAGGTCCATGTGAGCCTCATTTGTTCAAAATGTAACGCGATGGGGCTTGTATATTGCTTGCCTTGAGGTGTATTTGCAATAAACTGACATATCTGAACATTTGAGGGACCGAGAGCCTCTGAAAGTCCAAGATAAGGGGCGGAAAATCACGAACGCGGATGGTACACGGACAAATGGTTAGAAGTGTTTGCAGTACGCACGTAGCAGATGTTCTACCTGCTGTAATGGTTCATACAAACACAAGTATCCGTGTAATCCTAGTGGTAATGAACTCAGAACTGGTCATAGTTGCTTGTAGGGAATACGGGCTGTTATAACTGTTCTGCTCTTCAGATCATAAAGGCATGCATAAACATCACGAGGATGGGAAAGTGCAACAATAGAACGACAACATGTCCTACCAGTATCGGCACCCGTAGATACATAGTAAGACTTCGAATGAACCCGTGGTACAGGATTTCACGAGGATTAGCCAGTTTTAGACCGGTTGAAAGTTCACTTCGCCACATGCCGCACAGTCCCGGTCCCAACCGGAAGTAATAGCCCCGAAGCATAACCGTAAAGCCAGGGTGGCTGTCGAGGCAAGTCCAGAGCTGGTCGGCTGTGTGGACTTGCACTTGTCGCTACTTAGCATGTATCTCGCTGTTTCATACCCCAGTCATCTGCACCCCCACTATTGTTAAGCCGGCTAGACAAAGCTTATTATAACCTTACCTACAACTGACAAATAATTGGCTTTAATTGGGGAATGTTAGTGTCTGGTTGGCCCGGGAAAAGTGGCTCGAGCTAATGAGCCTTGCGATAAGCGCTTTGGGGCGAATTACGCGACCCAGAGGCTCCAGAAGCTGCAGATTCACAAGGAGCTATTTATAGCGCCCCAGGACACGCTCCTCCCGCTCATTCTCGCGCCGTGTTCCAGAGCAACACACGTGCATGCAGAGAAAATTGCCGAACCTTATTTCCATTTTTTTAGGTGTGAAAGGAGTATTATGCGATGAGCTGAGCAGAGGTGAAGACTCTAGCCCATACACCAGCCTGAGGACTTTTTCGACGTGCCCAGTCCACCACACACAGCTAACAGAGACCCCCGACGTCTAGAACGCACTCTCAAGTTCCGAGAGCTCGTCCTTTCTTGATACACAGACTGCGGTAATAGGCTCACCTGCCTCAAAACAACAGCTGAGTCGCCAGGCCCTCCAGCTTTTGAGAGCACAAGCAGAAGACAGCAAGAACACGCCTCTGTGCTTCTTTCTGAAGTTTACACGACCCTTCGCCTTATCGAGTGATATCACGCGACATAGCAGAGGAACCCATATTCAGCCCTATTTGACCACAAGCCGACTCAGAACGGCCGCACTCTTGCCACTGCACATCTGTTTGAAGGCTCACTTTTGCCCTCCGTCAAAGTGCCACAAATCGTTGTTTCCTCGACCCTGGTTCCCAAAGAGCCTCCCTAAGGTCACTCTATCAACATCCACAGCAAGCACAAAATGAGCGTGTTTATCGACTTCACCGGAACCGCTCCTGAGGCTTCGTCTGCGTCTGACGAGTCGTACATTACCGACTTCAACGCCATCAAGATCACGTCAACCGAGTCTGGCGAGACTGTGGCCTGCATCGAGTCCACTAACGAGTCCACCAACGCCTCCAGCGCGTCCATCCCCATTCTCACCCCCAACAAGTCCAACGGCCACCACAGAAACGGCTCCTTTGGCGCCTCGCACCTCTCCCACAGACTCGGCAAGTCGTACGAAGTCGGCATTTTCTCCAACTACGTGTCTTCCAACAGCCCCAGCAGCATCCCTGGAGAGTGCTGCGACGACCCCAGCGTCGAGCCCTGTGGTTCCGAGCTGCTCAACCAGTCCACCCGAGGAAAACTGACCACCTCGGACTTTGAGCCCATCAAGGTGCTCGGCTGTGGCGCTTTTGGCAAGGTCCTGCTGGTGCGAGAGAAGTCCACAGGCCACCTGTACGCCCAGAAGCAGCTCAAGAAGGCGTCCATGATCGTCGAGAAGAAGGCCCTGCAGACCAAGACCGAGCGAGCCATCCTCGAGAGTGTGCGACACCCCTACATTGTCAAGCTCTTCTACGCGCTGCAGGACCAGGAGAAGCTCTACCTCATTCTGGAGTACGCCCAGGGAGGCGAGCTATTCCACCATCTTGCTACCGAGCACATGCTTCCCGAGCAGACTGCGTCGTTCTACGTTGCTGAGATGATTCTGGCTCTCACCCATCTGCACCTCAACGTCGGGGTCGTCTACCGAGACCTCAAGCCTGAGAACTGCATGCTGGACCAGGACGGCCACCTTGTGCTGACTGACTTCGGTCTGTCCAAGGTCGCCACCAACGACACTTGTACCACATTCTCCGGAACCCCCGAGTACATGGCTCCCGAGGTGCTGCAGGGCAAGGAGTACGACTACTCCGTTGACTGGTGGAGTCTGGGAGCCGTCACTTTCGACCTGCTCACCGGAAACCCTCCCTTCACTGGAAACGACTACCAGAAGATTCTCGCAAAGATTGACAAGTGCAAGGCTATGCGATACCCCTTCTACCTGTCCCAGGACGCCAAGGACTTCCTGAACGGATGCCTCAAGAAGTGCCCCAACAGACGACTTGGCTCCAACGACCTCGAGAAGGTCAAGAAGATGCGATTCTTCCGAAAGCTCGACTGGGACCTTCTGGAGGCTCGAGATCCCTCTCTTGAGCCCCCCATCAAGCCTGTCATTACTGACCCCATTCTGGCTGAGAACTTTTCTACCACATTCACTGACATGGTTCTTTCTCCCCCTGGAGGAGACAAGATGCTGGAGACTGGAGAGCTCCCTTCTTTCAACGGCTTCAGCTTCACTGCTTCCGACTCCTACATCAACTCGGGCTTTGCTGGCTTCATGAAGGCCAAGCAGAAGGCGTTCGATTGACTATTTCGGCCTAATATCATAATAATATATAGAGATAGAGATAAATTCACTTTCATCCAACCAAAAATAAGAGCCTTTTTAGATCCATGAGTTCTGTTTGTTGTTATTGTGTGTTCCCGATCGGTTTTGTATCTGATTTGGTCACTCAGACTGAAAAAATAAAAAAAAATATTTGGACGACCTCGGAGAGGGTCGAACTCTCGATCTTACGATGGCGGCCATTCAGGTGACTAACAGTCGTACGCCTTAACCAACTTGGCCACGAAGTCCAAAATTTTCAAAAAGAAGGGAAAATTGAAAGTATAATACCAGACGTCTGATGACTAATCCGAGCTAAAATGAACCCTTCGGTTTGGGCACGAAAATCAATGATAGAGTATTATAACAAAGACATAGTAGTTTTAAAGAGACAAAAGAACAAGCCTATTCTCTTGAATGACGTATTTTACTCCGATTTCCCGAATCACTATTTTCCGATATTTCACGTCAAGAATTTCCAAAACGGCAAAAAGGGCAAATTTTGAGAAAAAAACAACTCTGGGTAAATAATTGATGAGTATTAATTAGTAGGAGAACATCTTTCAAGCATGTACAGCACTTAAATCACTTCCGCTGTAACTGAGACGTGTTCCAGACTTCAAGATTTTGCTAAATCGTGAGAAACTAGGATGATTTTTGCTCTGGCACGTTTAGTGAATAGCTTGACGTAATTTAACACACTTTTCGAACATATTCTTTCAGTGAGAACCCTTTAGAAGCGAAGTTGTGCTTCATTAGACGACTCGTATCACGTCTAGTTCGCAGTTGGTTACAAGTAACTCTGTATCCACATTGTACATTACCCAGGAAAGTGAAATGAATTCTCCTTTTTATTTTCATTCCCTTCTACGTCTTCTACTGAGCGTGTATAAACAATGATTCATTATTAGCATCTACAGCTGAAGCGGACCGTCAAGCCACTTGGTGAAGTTGGCATTGCCAGGCTTCTTCCACCAAACAACGTTGAGAGTATGATCCACACGGGCAACAAAGTTGCTGACAAAGTCAGACCCCAAAATCGCATCCTCCTCCATGCCCTCAACTACGTAGAACCGCGTCAGCAGGTTGTAGTTGTCAATCTTGAAGAAGAGCAGAATGGAACCCACTCCTCGCACGTCTGGGTCGTCAAATTCAATCTCTGCAAAGTCAACCATGCCCAACATGTTTGTGCTTTCGAGAATTCGCACGGAGATAGCCGAGACTGGCGAAGCAGGTGAGAAGAGTGCCGAGTAGGTGAGTCGTCCACGAATCCGGAAGGGGATGAAAGGACGAGTGTCAGAGGGCAGAGCCTCTGCTGCGACAGAAGCCTCAGCGGGAATCTGTTCCTGGGGTTTGGGCTTGATGCTGGGAGCTGAAACCAGATCAAAGAGATAGTCGCAGTCGTCGTCACCGTCTGATTCTCCATCAGGGATTTCAGGAAGAGGGTGAGGAGCAGAAGGAGGAATTCCATCCCAGGCATGATCAGTGGGCTTCATAACAGTCTCACGAGTAACTGTTTCTGTGGCTACTCCATCCTGGTAGACACGTTCAGTGACTATGGTTTCGGTAGCAACACCGTCAAAGCCCTCGATACCCTTCTGGACTTCAACTGGGGCTTCAGTCTCTTTATGCAACTCAGTGACTCCGTCGAAAGCTCCTTCTCCATGCTCGTTTACCAGCTTGACCCAGACGTTCTTGTACCGCAGTCTGGCCCCCTTGACATCCAGCTTCAGGTTCAGGGAAGCCAGGAAGTCAGATCCCAGAACTACCTTAGGAGTGATGTTGTTGACAACATAGAAGCAGTGCGAAAGGGCAAACTGGCCCATGTTGAAGTTGAGGATCAGGGTTCCGATAGCATGAAGTTCAGTGCTTGCCGAAGAACCTCCGGGGCGGCAAATAACGGTGCCTTCTCCGTCGATCTCGAGATGCTGGAAGAGTCGGTGTTCAATGAGAGTCTTTCTGTCGACAAGAGACACGTTTGACTGAGGGGAGATGAGGGCTCTGACCTTGATGCCTTTTTTGGGCTTGAGAGCGACCTCAACGAAAGGCGACTGCGCCAGGTCGTCTGTGCCGTCGAGCTTGTAACAGGTGTAAGGCTGGGTGTATTCCATTGTGAGTGAGTTGGTTGCTAAACTGTTTCAAGGAGAACACGGCATATATACTTGTACGTACTGATCTGTGTCACATACAGGTGGTACGATATTATACTTTATGGAGAGTTTGTGAGCAACACTGAAATACCTGTGTAAGGGACTATAAGCGACCTCAAGGGGTGCCGAGAGAATGAGAAGCTCTACTCTATCTGTCAACAGAGATAGACCACACTTTCGTGTCATCTACTTGCTTTTTACCTCTGAATGTGGCGTGAACCCATCAGGTTTGTCTCAAAACAGAGTTTGCATCACGTCCATTGTTCGCGCATCATTTTGCGTTTGGTCAACGTAGAAGAACCTTATATGCTTATCGTGGGGTCAGCACAATATCTTCGATCTCAAGTACGGTACTTGTACTTGTAATGACTTCAAGAAGTGCCCAGTTTCTTGCTGGCCCCAGAAGTACAAGTACAAGTACTGATTGATGCGCTCACGCTGCCCTGTCTTACACAAAAGGAGAATCTGCCACATATGACATGTCGAATCTATTATTGTACTTCGTATGTACTTGTCAATTTGATGTACTTGTACTTGTACTTGTACATGAAGTACTGCCAGGTACTTTATGCCATAAACCACGGTACTTTATGCCATAAAGTAGAAACTCGGCATAAACTACCCAATTTAGCATACTTGTTTGTGGGAAGCCATGCGGCTTACTTAATCTAGATTGTGAGCCGCACGAGTTTATGAGCCGCACGATAGGAAACGAAGAAAGAAGTCACGATTGGCAACCAGACGAACATAACTATGGAAAGTAGTTAATGGAATGTATCATTATGGTGTTATAAACAACTCGCCTCGTAGTTTGTACCATAAATATCTTACTGTACTGATACTCGCTCCGGAGTAAGAAAACAAATGCCTTGTGGTTTGAAAAACAAACAGTTGCCAGAAAATGGCAGTAGATACTAGTAACTAACCTGACGTGAATTTTTTTTGACCCTACTATCAAGTGTGTGAGGCAAACAGAGCTCTTTCTAGTTACCTTTCGCTCTGCATCAAAACTTGGATCTTCTGGGAAATGTCAGTCTGTTATAGTATGCTGTCTCTAAGGGTCTTATTACAAAGCTCTAAATTAGATGAAGCTGTTACAATTTCAATATCTTCTCTAGCACCAACATTGAATCCCCCCAAAGACTTTTATGCAGCATAGATTATCGGCAAAAGTCCTGGAAATGCACTAAAGGGTTGTAGAAATTGCCAATACAGTAAACCAAATAGAAGCACTAGTTAATGAAAGTACTTTGGTTTCACTCCCAAGGGTGTGGCAACAACAGAACGTTGCCTATCTATATTTCAATTTTCCCAAAAAACCTGAAGTCGAAAGTAAAGATTAGTTCACCGTAATAGCAAAGATATTTGAGTATCACTGTAAATTTTTACGCAAGCCGGACGCATTTGTGTTTCTTAACAGTTATTACCGCTAATATTACACCTTCCAGGCGTGTTCCAAGCACCATAGATTATCTGCAAAATTCCTGGAATAGCACCAAGGGCTAACGAGCAAAGATAATGCAGCATGAAGGATTTTAGCACTGGACCGTATGAGTTACTTGGTGTAGCTTTCAAAGTAACAGCACCAACAGTGCTGTTTATAGACGCATTTCACTTTGCCTAAAAAACCGGACTCTACTGGGAAATCTCAATCTGTGATAATTTGAAGCTGTTAAGAATATCAATGTAAAGCTCTGAGTGAGACAAATTCGTTGGTAGTACAACTATGCCTCTAACACGAACATTGCACTCTCCAGAAGACTTTCGGCGCTTTCAGATGTCCACCCAACCTTAAATCATTTAAGGTTTATACAATGCAGCTGGGTGCATTATCTGACCAGATTGTAAAAAAGCTTACATAATCACTGGATTTGAGCTCGCTTCATAGCTTAAATTCTACGAAACATTTCGTGACACAAGAATTATTAAATATCAGAACCAAAAATATGGTCTCATTATTCTCATCATTTTGAAACTAATAACGATGCTGTTTGTTCCCAAATGGCGCTGCAAGAACCCGATATGATCCATGTTATCCCTTCTGGGCTACCAATGATCGAAAGTCAAAGATATGTGGCAAACTGTAATCAGTCCCAAGATGCCTCTAAGCTGATTTGCTTTTCTGGAATGTATATGTTCCTATTTCAGTCTTTGTTTAGAGTTTTTATGTCTGAATTATTTAGTGTTTGGTATCCACTTGATCGCAAAATTTCGGCGATTATAGTGATTCTAACCGTTGTTTGATTCCGGGGATTCTTCGTGCAGTGTTATTTTTAAGCTATAGTTGATTTTTTTAAATTAGAGTTATATATTTATAAAGTTTCAAAAGTATTAACCATAAATATGTTTCTCCCAAGTTGTGATTAGGCCAATATTTATGGAGCTGTTTCGAAGACAGCTGAACAGAAGCTGTTTCAGGAGATCAGGGCTACGGTTAACAATAAATACAGATAATGCACGGATATAAGAATACATCACTTGTAATACAATAGAAAATCACGAGGCTTGTCGTTCATACCACTAATTAGATGAGCTTGAAGCCTGCGATGGATAAAATCTAACAGTGTCACCAGCCGAAATCAAGCTAAAGCCTCCTACACCCCGATATATGCCCGAGCACTCGATCGAGGCTTTTAGTGTTACTGGTTCTGAAAATTCAACCTCTGAATAATATTAGCGCGCGTCAAGATGTTGTTGAGTCCGGCATAGCTTCGGCATTATTGATTACTGAACTGAACGATCCTCGTCGCTTTTTTCGCACGGCTAATAGCGTTTCGCTATACGAATATAACGGTGGTAACTGAAACTTGTATTATATATTACGACCCTGAGAGCTTCGACGTCGTCGTACAAAAAACACGTGACTATACTCCACATCACGTGACTCCATTTGCATGAGTCACACGAGCAAAATAGATCTTCCTGGAGTCTAAACTTTTTCGAGGGGTTGCTGTTGATGTCAAATTAGCAGAGACACATAGAAGACGTATGGGGCTAGAATACGCGAAAAACAACAGTTTCGATGATACGGAGATACGAAAATGAAGCTGATAGGAGCAGCAGTCTCTACTGTGCTTACATAACGTGTCCATACCTGCTTCTGGCAGTACAGTAAGTACGTGTTGGGAGGTTTTGACAAAGAAACGCGGTGCATAACATGACTTACTGGATCCGTTGCTGGGGAGTCACGCACTCCTTGAGTCGCATATAGCCCAAAAAGGAATTGCCAAAGTGGGAGTTCGACGAAAAAAAGAAGAAAAATACAGCCAACACGTCCATTATCATGTGTGGGGAACCAATGTAGTATTTCCCCTGTCTACAGCTAACGTTGCAACCCTTGTTATGAATTTGGGGCACGCGGGGTATCTTATTGTTTGCCTCAACCTAATTTTTGGAGACACGAAGACGAATGTGGCCTGTGGTCTCGTACAACAACCATGTGGGTCTCTTTTTGCAAACACACGGCTCCTTTGTATGACATAATCACTGCAGCGTGTGCTGGAGATATGCCACACATACATGCCCCAAGTAATTTGGGTGCAGTCTTGCGTTGAGTATGTACATATGGAGCAATTAAAAAAAAAAAACATGAAAAAAGAAAAAAAAAAGAAGAAAAAAAACAAGCTACAATTGAGCAGTAGAAACAGCACCACAATACATTATCTCGTTTTACATTCATAAATCTCATTCAGGGGGGGTTAGTATTTACTTCATTTCAGGTTGACCTTGTGCAGCTCGACCACGACCGAGTCGTCCTCGGTCAGCGACTCGGAGCTGTGGCGGTACGTGTCTGTGGCTGGCTTTTCAAACTCGAAAATGTCTGTGGTCCAGCACCCAAACCAGCCGTTGGGGCCAGCAGAAATCTTCCGCACGTTGTGCCATCCCATCTCCTTGATCCACTCGTCGTAAGGTCCTGATCCCGAGGGTCGCAGGTCTGTGATGATGATGTGGCCTCCAGGCTTGCACACACGCGCCATTTCTCGCAGGATCTCCTTCTGGGTCTCTCGGCTGTACCGTCTGAGGGCCCAGGGAGAAGTGACGAGCGAGAAAGTGTCTGTGGAGTAGGGCAGGTTGGTAAGTTCTGCAGAGTTGAGCGTCACCAGGTCCGTGTACTCCTTGGCCTTGATGTTGTTGACAATCTTTTTGAGCTGGCCCTTCTTGCGGTCGTAGTTGTCGACAGCCGTGATGCCGCCAATATGAACGTTTGTGGCATGCTGAACCTCTCGCTTCTTCTTGCAGAGCTTCATCAGAGAAACACCAGAGCCACTGCCAACGTCCAGAATGGGGCCGGTGAAGTACAGGTCGTCATTCTTGAGAATAGTGCGCCAGACCTTGTGCCGGCCTCTGTAGTTGGCATGCAAAAAAACCGACTCCCACGCTAGAACAGCCTTGTAGGGAGTCTCAAAGTGGTACTTTGTGGAGAGCTTCTCATTGTGGTCTTTGGGGTGTACTTTGATCGTCTGGTATTCGGAGCCGTGTAGAGGTGCTGTGATAGTGTATGTCTGTGTCATGTGATTGTGTGGTGTTGGGAGTTTAGCTCCAGGGTGGGGATACGCAGATATATATATTGAAGGTCTGTCTCCATCTTCATTAAGAGGTTAGCGGTTTGTGTCACAGCCTGCATGAGATAAAGTGGCGGATTAGAGTTCCGTCATAATTCCACCAGAACTCTATTACAAAAGCCTAAAACAAAAACCTTGTTTTAAGGTGTTTGAGCAACGGTGCGGTGCAAGGTGCAAGGTGCACGGTGGGGTAGAAAATCAGTGCACCAACTGGAAAATTTTCAGCCCTTAAAAAGAGAGCGGTTTGCAAACGATTTCTGTTTCCAAAGAAACCACGTGACGAACGCCGGTAACATCACGCATAAGCCCGTGCTATTTTAGTTCGCAAGTAGGGTAACAGTCGGGTTTTGATTTTCTTTGTTTCCATGTAAGAATGCACGTGACGTGTGGTTTTTATTTCGGCAACGAAGAATGGCTGAATCTCGAAACAGGCAAGCCTAAGGGTAAAATGAGTGGCACCACGGTAAAATTCGCGTCTTTCTGAGTCTCCTGATTGCACTCAAGGGAGTGTTTTGTGCTGTTTCGCGTTCAATATGATCACCCCACAAGGCTGCACTCAAGATGAAAAATACCCTTTTTTGAGCGAAAGAAGGAATAAAAAACTAATTATTCCGTCGCAGGTCCGTCTTTAGAGCCGTGTATATATTGCTATTACCTCTCGTTGTTGTTTCTCGACTCCGTTGTTTGTTGTTTTCTTGTTTACTAACGCGATATTAATACCATAGAGTTTGTCGAGGTCCAGAGCGCAAGTTAATGGGCTTCTTTTTCCGCTAAAGTCTATTTTGGCGGATTTTGCAAACGTTTCTAGTAAATTTCTCCTGCTGTACAACCACGTGACGCTCCCTGCAAATATGCCTGCATTGCAGCGCATTGCATGAGTCTACCAGCATTAAAAGTAAAGTAATACGGCTCGACAACTCCAAATAGGGGGTCGATAAGGATAAGGCAGTGCATAGTGTGCGGCTGGAGATGATATCTAAGGATGTCTTGTGGTTGGATAGTGACGTTATAAGGCGTGTGTGTGAGTAGTGTGGGCTGAGACAGTCACAAGGTGTGCTATTTTCCCGCAAAATCCACTTGTGAGGCGTTTTTAGCGGTTCTTTTTCTCGATTTGGGTCTGGAATGAGGAGTTTTTTTTGTTCTGCTCCTGGAAGGGAGCCATATCACCAACACAAGGGGGAGTGTTTTTTAAAAATAGCAAAAATAGGTGTGCAAAAACGAAGACCTGCTACGGCACGGAAACATTTATTCTCGTTTTTCCGTCCACAAATCCTCGTGGTAGATATTTCAGGGGCCCGATATTTATTTTCTCAGCTCTCGGGTCGGATGTTATTTTCAAATCGGTTCGGAAGTGAATTTGGGAGGTTAGGACCCTGAGTTTTGCATCAGCAGATCATGCGGATAAATGCGGGTATACGAACACAAGGTCATGCGACGCGTCTACGGGGACGGTCAGATTTGATTACCAGCTTGTTTTTCGTGGTTTGATTAGTCCGTACAACGATTTTATGTGTCCTCGATCCTCATTTTTGCCAAGAGTCGATATATTTTTAATCTCACGGCCACTAACTCCACGTTAGACTTCAACGCTATTTTGCCCCTCAAGGTTGCTCAGCCAAGAAAAAAAAGCGCCTGGAAACGTCCATGTGAATATGGTGACGTAGCGATAAGAGACATGCAAAAGCAAGGAGATCGAGGCTGGTTGCTCAGCCTTGCGCGGTTTTAGCCGCACCATGAGCCTGCTCCGCCTCATACCTCGCCAGTATCATAGAACCAGGAGTTATCGAGAACGGCTGACACTTCCATGTATGTTTAGTAAAAAAATGACACTTATAGCACGTGGCTGTCATTTAATGCTTGACTTCGCGCAAGGGCAGATTCCAATAACCGACATAGCTGGGCTGTGTATCACCACAACTAGCTACATGTGTACAGCACGAAGTGTTGTGCTAATAGCATAGCCACTATGCCTGGTCATACGCACTTGTGCCTTAGCTCAGGCAGGTATGTAGAATGGCACGTTTAGTTTTGTCTTACAAATGAACTTGGGGGCGTCTCAGGCTGTCAAACGGAACTCATCTTATTGTCTTAGCCAGGAGCAGATTCTTGGTACTCACCACAATTATTGGCCATTATATAGTTGATAATAGTATTAATAATGGTCAATAATTGTGATATAATTGCTAACAAGCCGTAGTGATCAAATGGTAGCATGAAACACCAACATCACGTAGAGAGGAACTAATGACTATGATCCATGTTATTACACCTGGGACCTTGTACAAAACACCTTTGGTGTCTCGTTTTTCAAGTAACCATATTTATTGGCCAATTAATCAGGAAAAATAAATTGAGTTATGGCCAATAACTATGACGACAAACTATATAACCTCGAGTAAATTCGTGAGTATTTAGTGAAACAAATCCCCCACCAATGTCAACTAAATAAGGTTTCATCGCGAAACCCAGACCCACCCACTTATGCGCCTGACTTCATCAACCAATCCATAGCAATCCCATCAACTACAAACGCTCAAAGTACCCAGAGTTACTAGGCGTCCCCTACAGATACCATCCGAGATGTTTCCTTTGATTAAAACGATGCAGGAGTTATTCTAAACGACCTACTGGGCGATACCTTCGACCAATACCAACAGCTACGCACAAGCACACAAAGATGACAGGTAGGAGGCTACCCAGTGTTACAAGAGTACTCAAGAACCCTCAAGATACCATCACAAAACCACTAGATCACTCTCAACCAGTTTTCTCATCGATACGGCTTTCCTTCGTCCCGCTACCACATGTGACACATTGCAACAGCAGCAACAACAACAACAAACCACCTCAAAATACGCACTACATTGACGGTTACGGTCTCTGATGGATATCTGGCCCTTGATTATGACTCAGGAGTTGCTCCTTGTGCTTGAATTCAATGCCAGTTCGCTCGTATGACTGAAGACGTCACACTGGCGGAACAGAGCTGGCAAGCACCTTCAAGATCGTTTTAGAGGGCCTATCGATGATTTATACTATCATGGAACGCCACAGTATCATCTCTGTCGCTTGATAACACATGGACCGAGCGTGGTACCGGTACTCCATGCTACATTTATATTAGATAATGGGCGATATATTGGTGATGGAGACATTAGAGCAATATCAAAAGACTTCTATCATTCAGGGCATTATAACGACATCTTGCAATACTGGCTCGCGCAGCTGTTAGTTGCTTTTCTAGGATTTTGTCAGATAACCTATGCAGTCTGTAAAGCGGATAGCCAGAGTAATGTTAGTGATAGGGATAAGAGAGTAGTACCAGTAGATTTTAATTGTGTAGGGCTTCCTAATGATATATTACAATCAAAACATATATGACTTTGTAAAGCACTTATCTGAAGAAATCAGCTTCTATGTGATTTCCATGTGGTTGATACATAGTGTTAGGATTGCGATGGGAATAATTTAAGGATCTCATAAGACTCGTATCAGCTCAGGGATCAATTTTATATACCAATACCCTTCAATATTTTACTGATGATAGTGTTTTTGCGACTCTGAGCAGACCTTATGACTAGATATGCTTAAGTAAAATGCGTCTATGAGAACCCTTTGGTCTCATGCCCGAATTTTTGCAGGTAGTCTATGCTGGCTAAAAAGAGAATAGACAGAGGAATCATACTGATGGAGATAAGGGAGGGGTATTGGAAGATTTAACGCTTGAATAGCCTTATAATGATATATTACAATATTATGATATATAACTTTAGAAAGAACTTTCCTGTAAAATTCAGCGTTTCTAGAAAAGGTGCGTAGTTGATACGCAGTATTTTCAATGTCATAGGGACAATTAAGTAGTACTAAAAGATTCACATTTTGAGGTGTAGTAAATTTATAGCCTACAACCCTTCGATATATTACTGCAGAACGTGATACTCGCAGTTTTATGCGGACATGAGCACGGAAAAGCGTGGTAAAATACATCTAGAATGGTATCCAGTAACGCAAAGAACACAATAGTGGTATCAAAATACTCGTACATATCAGGGTTTAAGAAATATATTCTAGATTAATCTTACTGAAAGCCCTTTGGTGTCGTACCAGAATTTCTGCAGCTAATCTATGCTGACTAGATAGTGGATTGACGGATCAATATTGGTGAAGGAGTCAAGAGAGTTGTTTCAGAAGATGTTAATCAAGTAGAACTTCATTGTAATATATAGATATAATCCCATATATTACCCCATACGTCTGATTTATGGGATAGTCAGAAGTTCGATGCTTGGCGTGTGGTTGATACGCGGTGTTACGATCACGATGGAGACAATTTAATAGCTTCAACAGACTCACCTTAGCCTACCGATAACGTTGATATATTACAAGATGTCATCATATTGTGGAAGAATGGTTCATTTGTAACCCTAAGACTATCAGAGGCCTGATAAGCTTAGTGAAATGAGTCTAGAATGACATATAGTTATGCCAGGGACTTGATAGTGGTATCAAAA
This sequence comes from Yarrowia sp. B02, assembly GCA_017635955.1. NCBI lineage: Eukaryota > Fungi > Ascomycota > Dipodascomycetes > Dipodascales > Yarrowia > Yarrowia sp. B02. Next base: position 1,292,306 of record JAAQQV010000006.1, read on the forward strand.
GACTTTCACAAACGAGGGCATCAGACTCATATGCTATATCACCCTTAATGAGAACCCTTTGGTCTCAAACCAGAATTTTGTCTGGTAATCTATGCTGACTAAAAACGGGATTCATGGACAAACATTGGGGATGAAGACAAAATAGCTTGACTAGAATATTTTTACACCTGTAGAAAATCATTTTGATATACAGATATCCTAGATTTTACAACTACATACTTCTGTTTTCTTAAGTAATCATCTTTTCAATGCTTGGTGTGTGGTCGATACGCAGTGTTACGATTGCGATCGAGACATGGTTTCTGGTTCAGAAGATTCGCTTTGAACCAGGGTTCAATTTGATATACAGAAACTTGCCGATATATAGCTGTAAATTAGTGCATCTGTGACTCTAAGCAGATCTTAGATCGAATAAGTTTAGTGAAATGGATCTAAAATGACTTCTAGTATTACCAGAAACTTGATAGTAATACCAAAACACTCGTGTCATCCGGCGCATTAAAACAGTTGGGTAGCTTACTCTTAATGGAAAGCCATTTTTGTGAAACCAGAATTTTGTCTCGTAATCTATTCTGACTAAAAAGGGGATAAAAGGAGAAACACTGATGATGGAGAAAATATAGGAGTACCAGAAGATTTCAATCAATTAGAGCTTCATTTTAATTTACTTATTTTGTAAGATCATTTGCGTCATACCGCTATTTTATGAAATACTCTTTGCTATGATTTGAGTGTGGTTGATATGCGGTGTAATGATCACGGTAGAGACAAGTGAATGATCTAAAAAGACTCGCTCTAGTGTAAGGTACAACATTATATTCTTCAACTTTGCTATGTATGGCTGCAAATTGGTGCATTTGTGACCCTAAAGCAGCTCTAAGGACGCATAAGAGTCGTAAGTAAAACATAGAATGATATTCCGTAATGCCATTCATTTCAGAGTAGTACCAAAAGATTTCCCTTGACCAGGGCACCGCAATTCCATACTTAGTTAGTCTTGCTGAGAGCCCCTTGGTGTCATACCAGAATATTTGCAGCTAATCTATGCTGAGTAGAATGCGAATAGACGGCGGAATACTAGTGACAGAGATAAGAGGATAATACCAAAAGATCTGTAAACTATGTAGCTATACTATGGCAAATTATAATAATAACATATATGACTTTTTCAACCTATTTCCTGTAAAATTCAGTTTTACTAAGAACGTCATATGGTTGATACGCATTATTACGATTGCGATGGAGACGAATAAATTGTACCAAAAGTTTCACCGTTTGATAAGGATCAAATTTATAAATTACAAAGCTTCGTTAAATTACACCATGATGTTATATCATGACCTGTAAGACTGTCCTCCGAAAGGTCAAGCTACGGTGTCCAAACAGCGAATATAGTTATGTGGGCTTCTAAACAACATATCTGAATATAATACGCGACCAAATAAACAATAGCTTTGAGCGAAAATTGGTACATTTCCGCCATCTACAAGAAGATCTTGATATTGACAATTCTCAAGTAATTACTTAACAGTTACTTACTTCTCAATGTCAACTAAATAAGGTTAACAACCTTAATCCCAAAAGGGCACAACAACACTACTGTATGCGCTTGACTTCATCAACCAATCCATCATATTGCCATCGACCCAGAGCCCTGAAAGCATCAGTACCTAGTATACTGACCTTAAAAAATCATACTCAGCAAGTTTCAGCGACCAAAACCATCTACGAGATACTCTACGACACCACTTCTGTGATACCTAAACACAACCCACCCACGATACCATATACAGCCGATATTTGATACCATCGGTTGGCTAGAGTGATCAAAAGTTTGAGGACGACTCACCCAGGCCTTTTAACGACTATTCGATCTTTAACTACAACTTTCGGCCCATTTACCATCATTATTCGTCTTGGTTTTACGAGTGACACAAAAGCAGGCGATACCACCACGCAGCATGAGATGCTACAAATCTACAATAGTCATTACTATCGCACACAACTGCTACACAACCGTAACAACAACCACAAGTTACGTACTTTTATTGAGGTCATTAGTGTCTGAGTTGGTACAGTAATGACTTGATGTATGGTGAATACAAGTGACGTCAACCGTATACTCGAGAGGCTTACAAGCATGGGATCAAGTAAATCAAATGACAGAAGCATGCTGCCGCGTCACTGTTGAGAAGAGTTTGCAACATGGACGGAATGTCGTGTGTGTGACACCAAAATCACAGTATCCGTAATAATCAATGTCAAAGGTGACAAACAAGCGAGAGACTTTAGCATCGTGTTGTTGCCGTCTGAAAGTCATCTCAAAGATATCAGTGTGTCTTGGTGGATTCTGGTATCTCTGTTTGTTGGTTGTGATATCTGTGGCTGGGGGCGTCGAGTTGACATCTGTCAAGGGCCTCTTAAAGTGCGTCAAGGTCACTGGAAGGTGTCGATTAACCATCTCTCGGGTAGGTTAGGCATCCTCTGACACTCTGGTGCCTCGTGGTTGATGGCATTGTCATGGATTGGTTGATGAAACCACCTGCTCATCATATCAGTGCTGGGTTGTTTACCTTTTGTATTTAAGGTTTCAAAACAACTAGTGGACGCAGGGCTCGTTATCGAAACCTTATTAAGCTCCAGACGCACATTATCGTGAACGTTAAATTATAGCAAACGGAAAACATCTGCCGAGACTCGAAGTATACCTATATATTGATAAGAAGTGTGTCCGTTACACTGATACAATACAAGTGTCCAGGAATAAATCATCTATGGCGGCATTTTGAGAGAATTATGAACTAGAACACATATATTCTCAACAATTTCCCGATAAGGCCAGGAACGGTGTGTTTACGATGGAAATCGTCTTTCGCGAGATGATTAAAGAGTGCATTTGACTAGCGGAGTCGCTGAGAATTATTTTCCGTGCTCTTTTAGGTATTACCGCACCCAAAACTACCCTGTAGAAGGCTTCGATTCTCGCAGACCCCAATAAGCTCTCTCACGTGGTTAACTTTAATCGGCTCGTGCATAAGTTACACAAAGCCAACCCCAACAATATATAAACCCCCCATTTTCTCCTTCCTCTCTTCCTCTTAACCATCACTTTATTCCCACTCAGCACAAAACACAAAACCAACACCACCACCAAACACAAAACCAACACCATCACCATCATGCTACCACCGCTGTTATGACACTCGCCCGCACCACTAACTCTAGCATCCATCCGCCGTCGCCGTTATCGTGAGCATCAGTCCTGTTGCTGTTGACGTCGTCGCTGTCCGTCCAGCACCAAACACAGAACCATCGCCACCACTACACCCACTGTCACGTCACCACCACACCCACCACCATACCACCACCATGTTACCACCGTTATGATACCCGCCCGAACTACCACTAACACTAGCTTCCACTCGTTGTTACCCTCATTGTGAGTATCACTCCTGCTGCTCTTGACGTCGTCGCTGCACATCTACTGAGTGCTGTGACTGTGAGCTCCCCAGTGCCACCGTCTTTGAAACACAAGACCTCTTTACTACCGTGACACTGCACGAGGCTGGAGAACATGGTGCAGATGCGGGTGCCTGCCGTGTCTGCGCTATGCCAGCCTCGAGTCGGGAGAACGACTGCTCTCAGGACTATCCGTTAGTCCCGCCCTCACAATCACTGTTGTCGGGCTGTTGTTGCTGTTGTTGCTGTTGTTGCTGTTGTTGCTGTTGTTGCTGTTGTAGTTGTGTTTAGTTGTGTGTTTTGTAATAATGTTTTGGATGTGTTATCTGTCGTTAAAGTAGTTCATGCAGTGAAGCAAGTAGTTAATATAATTAAGTAAGTATTTCAAACCATAAAGTAAATAGTGTATGTCATCAAGTAATCAGTTTAGTTTTAAGTATTTTGCCTGGTAAGACTGAACATCAGGCTTTTGTAAAGAAGTGATATCTGCTCTACCATTTTTTCAATACATTCCAAGTAATAAATTCATAAACACTCTACATACCGTCCTCCTTCTTGGTATCCTTCTCAAAAATCTCACTGGTCGCTTCGCTAGGCGGAATCTCGCTCTCGAGCATCTCGGCGTGCACTCCAGTCAGAATAATGCCGTTCTTGTGACAAATACGCTTCTCGTCGCGCTTGTAGTAGTACAGAATAACCAGGGCTCCGAGAGCACATCCCATGGCACAGGCAGCACAGGTTCCAAAGCCCTTGGTGAAGCGAGGAGACTCGACTGTTTTAAACACAAGCACGGATATCCAGGCCGAAGACGACTGGCCAATCATGTTCATGCTGGTGATGACAATTGCGTACGCCTGAGGATCGTGTCTCATAATGTCTGCAGCCCATCCAAATAGTACAGGGCTCATGGAGGTCGACATGTACTGCAGACAAAAGGCAAACCACTTGGCGGACTCGTTCACGTCCCAAATAGCGAGGATGGTGCATCCCATGAAGTTGAACACCTGCGTGATGACAATAGCGCCCCAGCGACACTTGAACATGTCTCCAAAGAGAGACGCGAGGTAGACGTACACAAAGCCGAGACCTGGAGCAATTGACGACAGCTGGTTGATCTTCTGGTTGGTGTACCGCTGGTTGCCTTCGTCGTCAGTGAGACTCTTGAGCCAGAGAATGAAGGAGCCCGAAAGACCGCTGTTGTTGTTGAAAAAGAAGCACGTGATGACAATGAGCACGGGCATCTGCCACGACGTCAGTAGGGGCTTCCAGAGGGTCCAGTCCGTCAGCTTCTTGGGCTCCTGCTTCGTCTTCTCCGTCATGTAGGGCTTCATGCGTTCTCTGCATCTGCGGATCTCGTCGTCTGTCAGAAACAGAGACACGCACTTGTCTGGAGTTCCAGGGAGAACAAAGTAGCCAATAACTGCCAATGGAAGAGTGGCAATAGCGTCGATGATAAACACCCATCTCCAGCCCTCAAAGCCTCCAACGCCATGAAGATCAAGAGCAGCAGCTGCTAGAAGACCAGAACTCAGCAAACCGAGAAACTGGCCCATGTAGAAGAAGCCGGCTCTTCGTGCAAACTCGGACGGCTTGTACCACGTGCCCATGAGAAAGTAGGCTGTAGGCGCAAAACCGGACTCAAAAACGCCGACGAAGAACCGCAGCACTTTAAGGGCAGCCACAGAGTGGATTTTGCAGCAGAAGAGCGTCATCAGACCCCAACAGAGATCCATGACAGGAAGCACAATGTGGATTGGGACCTTGGGAAGCAGATAGAAGAATGGAAGTTGAAAAATGACGGCTCCAATGAGGTACATGGACTGGACCTGGACAAGATCGTTGCCCTTGAAGTTGAGATCTTCACGCATTCCACTGACGTACGCGTTGTTGATGTTGGTCTGGTCCAGGTACTTGACCCAGTATACCATGAGCGAGTAGACGGTGAGCAGCAGATCGAGCTTGAGAATGAGCTTCTTGTCTGACTTTGAGTCGCGCTCATCAAACCACTTGAACCACTTGTGGGTTTCTCGATCGTACTTGTTCTGGCGGTACTCGTACTCGTCGAAAAACTTCCACCATGGGCGGTTGGTCTCGTCTCTGTATTCGACAGTCACGTCTTTTTCGTCGGTCGAGTTCTCAACCGAGAGGTTGTCCTCGACATGTCTGATCCTTGGAATGAAGCGCATTTGTGTCTGTCCCTCATGGCATCATTTCAAGATCTCTTATACCTGTCGCTATCTTATCTGCGACGGTGTTGGCGTGTCACATATCTTGGCGTGATTGTGGTATCGGTAGGAATCGCAATGTTGGGGAATCAAGCTGAGGATATCGTCGAGATATTGTCGTCGAGATAGTGTCGCCAAGATAAAGTAGTGTGTAACTGATTAGTTCGACTTAATCGCTGTTATCTCTCACATCATGTCTGTGGTATCAAGGCAATCGACCTGATCAAAACCCCCACGTTGACAGATGTAGAATCGAACGTCACGAAGTTGTTGGAATATGGTGTGGGGGCCCTTGTGGGGGTCAAGATCCGTGGAGATTGGCACATGAGATAGTGGCATGGTGCGTAGGACGCGATAACGAGGTGTTGGTTACAGTTGTGTGGTAAGGGTAACTGTAGAAGAGAAGGGTGACAACAGGACAAACTCGGTGTTCGTTTGATGGTACTAGTAAGTATTTGAATGCGATAACGTGGTGGTATCACCGTAGTTCACTTTCTTATCACTTCAACAAGGCCAAACGCGCAGTGTCCACGGAATATTACGGAACTGTGGGTACCTTAGTAAGGGGGTCGGAAGTTTTAATATCATACTTGTGAGTGTTTCATTGCAAGATAATAATGGTAAGCTACAGATAATTACGACTGTGACGCCTCATAGAGTGCCACATACACCTCATGCTTGTATGTGCCCCTACTTGCGTATTACTTAGCTGTCTACTTGTACAAGTACACGCAACATGACTTAACACAGACTCACAAAACCCACACAGAACTAGATCACAAGACCTGATCACTAATCTCAGCCTCCTCCGTTACACCGGATCCAGCCCGATGCCCTCCCGATTCGGGTATCGGAGATGCAGAGGTCATGCACCGAAAATGTGGGGAGGAAAAAGTGCCGCCCAAAACAACAAAGCTACGATGCTTGGAACAACAAGGACACAAAGGGCCGAAGAGGCACAGAGTGGGTGACGCAGGCTTGGAGCCATTTGCGGTGGACCTTTTGGGCGTGCATCTTCGGTAACTGTGTTTTCGCACGGCTCCGATGTCTCGGAGAAGCGGTTATTCGGGGTAAGGGGTTAAAGGAAGATGCGGGTGTGTACTACGGAGTAGACCTTTTAGATGGAGTCAGAGTTGATTTTTGTGTCTTCCTTTTTGGCTCTGAATTTATTTGATTTAATTCTATTTTTTGTCTGTTATCCCCACAAATAAGCAAATATTCGCAGCAAATACTCCACACCTCCACAAACAATTTTTAATACCAAGAAAATGCCTTGAGGCAACACTGTAAGGCACAGCTGACTCGTTTCTCTTGTCGAGCTGCATATCCCCACAGCTAGGGCTAACGGAAGACGAAACGGGAACAAAGAGCTCGAAATTTGCTCGGTTTAGGGGCTGGAAGTGGGAGTTGCGAATTCCCAAGTGGATACTTATAGAACCTTGTTGTTTTGTTAGGACTTTGGAGGGGTCGCAGAAGGAGTCATCCACGTTTTCTCGAAATAGCACAGTATCTCCAGACCGCCCCAACATCTCAACAACCTGTCTCTCTCCTATTGATAGCCCAACTTATCTCTGGACATTAGTATACACCGGCAAAGGTGTTCAAATGGAATGCACCTGTCAACACGAGTTTAGACAGCTGCTTATCTCCTCCTGTGAAGTCGCTTAATACTCCTGACACAGATATCAGAAAACCGCAGATTCTGCAATAGTGGTCGCAGAAATACAGAACCGACGCTGATAAACACCCCTCCTTCCAGACTGCAAAGTAATGAGTTCAAATCGCACGTTTCCCGCTAGCCTCCTCCGTATCACCCCTTTCCCAGGAAAAACTAATTCTTCCGCTAGTCTATCTTTGCACGTCAAACAGCTGTCAAACAGCCCCCTTCCAAGAACGTGTTTGGTAGCCAGAAGTCTACGTGCCGAGGGGATTAGTGATTAGAAGAAAAATGTCAGCTGTCCGGGAACATCATTTGACATAATTTTTGACTGAGACGCCTCCACGGCTCTGTAACCTCGGTACACCACAACACTCGAGATCGTATTGACGTCGCAAACACGGCCACGACCTTCGTAAAAGTACGTGACCGTAAGCACAGGTTAGTAATCGTGAGGGAAATACGGGAGCTCCGAGATCTACTACATTGATTATGCAGGTGATACGGCAATGTGGTTTTGACAGCTGCCCCTCTGTGACACTGTATACGACGAGTGGCTGTTTTGAGAACACGAGGAGTTCAGTGAAGGATTGCGAGGGTGGTGGGGACGCCACCAGAACAGTTTTCGTTGCAATGCGATTCTAATTGATGTTTTTACAGCGACTTTGGCACCAAGAATGCGTGGAGAAGGTCCATAAGTGTCAGTTATTATGGAAAACAATGAGAAAGACACCGAATGCCCTCCGAAACTCTAGCGTATTTTGACAGCGGGTTGCATTAGTTGTGAATATTTTGGTGGGGGTGCTAGGACTATTTTAGTGTCCAAAAATCCGCTAAAATGGTCGAAACGGCCGAATGCACCCGGATACAACCCTACCAATGCAAGCTCGTCGTAAAGCGTATACGGAACATTTTCGGGGACCCTGGCGGGGCGTGGGGGGCAAAATGAGGGTCTCTGTTGCAGTAAAGCAATACGGAGGTATACGGTGTTGTGGGTTGTACTGTAGGTCGTACGAGGAGTCTGTAGATGTGTGAGACGGGCGAGTTTAGTGCTGGAATCTGATCTGAGACTTCTAGAAGCTGTCTGTGTCTCAAATCTGGGGTTAGTGACGGGTGGTCCGTTTGTATTTGTTGGGGGCCCTGTAAGCGAGCTGGTTCTGGAAAGCAGGTTTTTGTTGAAATTAGTCGTTTGATGAACTGCTAGTTGTGTTACTATGGAGTTGTACATACTATACGAGTAGACTCGGTTCTGGGCGTACTGGAATACGTCTCTATGCTTATGTGATCACGTATTGGAGTACGGTAATGTTCAAGTAAGGAGGATCAGGGTGTCATTTTCTACACGAATAACTGTGATTTCTCTTGAAAACGAACAAAAATGAACACCGACAACTCCCAGTCACGTGAAGATTATGCCGGTGGCAACCTACACGTTGATCAGCACATCGAGATACAAAAACCCAGAACGCGATCAAATCAACTCTGGGAAGGCTAGAAAACGATAGAAGCACCTACAGCCACCGCAAATATCTCCTTTCTCTTCTCTTCCGCTTCAAACACATCACCAATCGCGATCCACCTTAATCGGACCCCCACCCCAATACCAGCCCCACCCCAACAAGACCGTGACCATCGGAATCGTGCAAACGAGCCAATCTCGCAGACACCGATCATGCCACGATCCGATGTTTTGCAGCATCCCGGTGTGGTGCCTTGTTTGTGTTTGTTGTATAAGATTTAGTTGGGAGTTCGCCAAAGTCACGCCAGCATCTCTCGATCTTTCGGCCGATCACTGTGTCTGAGATGAGCCCTCACAGCAAGCCAACTTTATCACGGGAGAATCGGCGACAGGGGTAGAGTGAGACAAGATGGTGATCGTGGAAATCTGTGGTGTGATGATAGGCATACAGCCACGATCTGTGATTACCGAGGTAAGCTGTAGATGTCATTCACGCTGACATTGTATGTACATACTTGTATTACTTGTAAGGGAAACGTGATCACAGACAAAATGAAGAGTTCCGTGGAACACGCGAAATCAAAGAGCAACCTGTTTTCATAGCTGGTTGCAAAGTGATAGACACAGAATTTCATATTCTCGCTTTATCAAAGCTGACTCGCAATCCTCGTGAAACAGGCACAGAGACATGGGGGAAAGACATGGGGAAGCAAACAGCTGGAGTTGCTTGGCAGGGGAAGTCCTGTCTGGCGCAGAGATCATTGAAATTAAGCGACAAACCGTGTCAGTTGGTAAAGCAACATTGCAACCTCCATGTCTTCGTTCTAGAAGTGTGCACCATACAAGCAGCTGTAGAAGCATCGCCAAAAAGAGCACTTGGAGAGCTCCACTTGCCAAATACGTAGACCGCATAGACTGACAGGACGTCAGGGTGGATAAATTGTTCCAGAAATAGCCTATGTGCATCTGATATCGCCTTCGATCGAGCGTGCCAAAAGTGTCAGGCTGGTTCAAAAGCCGAAACACGATCGTTTCTGGTGTTTACTTAGCGATTATTAAAGCCTGATCCCAACTAAATTAAATGAACGACGCGTTTTAATCTATTTAAATTTAATGAAATTAATTCGGTCCGTTCGTATCCAAACCTTACAAGCTGAGTAGACAGAAGTAGAAATGGCACTGCACGTGTGAAACTTGGCAGAGGTCTACAGTTGCCTATTCTGCTCACTCGCAATACTATGTCTCCCCTGACGTATTTTCGCTTAAATGTTCCACGAATGTTCCAAACAGAATATTATGCCACCGTCAAGCTGCCTAAAGAGGAGTTAATTGGATGTCAACTGAGAGGTTACTATGGTAACGTCTCAATGGGGGAACCACTCTGCCCATGTAGTGGTAACCACGTTCTCCATGTGGCTACCACAACACTGTCCTGTGACTAACGACATTTATAGATCAAAACACGACAGCTGTAGAAGACGCAGATGTCAAGTAAAGCGGCTGAAACACTGACAGGAGAGATTAAGGGCAACAATAAAGACTCTGTGGCAATTTCAAGCTGCTCCTGAAAATATTCAGTGGTCCAGAAGAACATGTACTTCTGTGCAGATCTGTACGATAAACCCAATGGAACATAAAATTCATTTTAGCGCGGATTAGCCGCGCACAAAATCCTCTGTAAAATGCGCACTGTGAGTCAGAGTGGAATTTTTACAACGCCAATTGACTGAAGGGGCTGGTTAGATTAAAATGGTGCAGTAAAACCCCACATTTTCTCCCTGCAACACAACTATCTCCATTCCGCAAATATCGTTAAGGTCTTGATACGACGTGGTCGTGTGAAGTGAGAGTTTATCTTTAGGCATGGTGTCCATATTTGCGGATGTTTGTATGGCAATGGTGTGCAATATTAGTACCATTCTGCTCGTCTCGTCTCCAGCTTTCGATTGGGATAGCTCTCGAAAATATCGGCTAAAAATTGCGCCTTTTGAATCCAGCGACCCAACCAACATCACGAACCTTGAGACTTGTTGTGTCCTTACCAGCCAAGAAACATTGCTCACGTTACAGTCCCCCCACGACGTTCCGTCCGGGTGGTTGCCGAAACACATAAATCCCTTCTTATCTCCCCCGCCTCTAGGCTTCCCCTTTTTCTGCTCGTTTAGAGCTCTGTAACGGTCGTTAGCCTGTTTTTGCCGCGCTCATAGCTGAGATTTATGTTTTCAGGAGGAGGAGAGATGGGGGGTGTTTGGAATGGAGCATTGAGCTCGGAGGACTCTCGGAGGAGGTGGTCTGTGTAGTTTTGGTGATTTTGTACTCACTACGTTTGGATATATACTTCAAGGTATACTTGAGAAGAGAGGCACAACAGACGTACAAGTAATTATGTATTGAATGCAAGTGATGCATTTTCTTGGCCCAGATCGAGACCTGTATTTTGCTGAGTCACCGTATATTTGCCCGAAAACGTCCGGTGTAACACTGCAGCGCGATATACCGGCTGTTGTATTTTGATATATCTGCATCTATAGCTCGATGCGACATAAGTAAGTGCTAAGTAGGGTGTAACAAAGTGGATGTGCGCCTGGAGGTCCGAATAATGCGCCAAATGCAATAAAAATTGCATATTCGTGATCAGCGCGACGAGGAGGACACAGTAATATCACTCTCATCCTCGCTATCCCAACTTTTATATTTTGGTCTGGACCCACTGGTGGCTCGAGAGTTTATTTTCTTCCATGCACGACAACCCAGTTGCGCCCCCACTGTGGTGCCCACGACCGTGTGCATGTCGTGACCAAAGAGGGAACCACAGAGGGGACGTTGCAAGATGAGACAGAGGTCGTTGCTGTTTCAGTCGCCGCAGTGCCTCAGAGTTTGGGGTGGTGACGACACTGCCGATGTGGTGGGGTTACACGGCGCGTGTCGTGGGCACCACACGGGCCGTGTCGGGGCCAACATGCGGTCTGTGATGGGGTCCACCGATCGAGCCGGTGCGTGATATCTTATCACTATGTGGGGTTGGCCGTGGCCGCCGGTTGACCGAGGTGGAACTTTATTTCAGGGCTCATGCAAAAACTGTAGAGAGCGAGAGAGAGCGAGAATGGCTGAGCAACGTGATAGAGGGGAAGTCACTGTGGAGAGGAAGCAAGGTGGCAATCTGCGAAGGTGACACAAACAGAGAGAGGGCGTCTGTTTGTGTCACAACCGATCCCGGAACACAATCGGCATCGGCTCCATCTTTTCTCGTGACCCTCTTTCCGCGTTGCCGTCTTCTTCGCCGCACACCAAGATGCCGCAGACGGCAAAGTTTAGTTTTTCGGCTCAGACGGCACGGGCGGATGTGGGGAGGCTGCGATTGTGTCCATTCACCTCGATTTCGTCGATTTGGGCGGCTTCGCGATTATTTTTCTTTTGCGGCGGTTTTGTCACATTTGCTTTTCGATAATTTTCACGTCACAGTGGGACGTTGACTTTTCGTTTCGGGTCGGGCTGATAGGGTTGGGTTTTGCGTTTTTCTTTTCGGTAGCTGCACTTTGCGTTTTCAGGTTGCAATTTCCCCACTGAAGCTTATTGTGCCCACCCACTGTTCCATGCATACATGTGAATGTGGATATATATTGCAAGTGTCGCCAGCCAGGAAGCACATCAGCATTCACCAGAGACAGAAAACAGACACTTACCAACCAACACAAACACAACCAACACAAACACAACACAACCCATACACAATAACCACCACCACACACTCTACTACATCCACCACCACAACAACAATGCTAGCCACAGCACAGACCACCATCCACACATTTCCAGAGTTCCAACCGCACTTCCGAACGTCGCCCAAACACATTTCGCTGCAGGATGCCCTCCCCAGAGACTTTTCCGACATGTACGCGCCCGAGGTCGTCAACGACCCTTCTGTGCTGCTTGCCTCTGGACGGCCCATCTTCACCCAGCGCGAGCTTGTGGACTGGACGAAAAACGACATTCGGTCGCTGCTGATTGTGTGCCACAAGCCCGATCACGGCCTGCTTCCCATCTCGACCCCCGGCTTCCGATACATGTACCTGCCTCTGGACTCGTCTGACGAGGAGATCATTTCGACGCTCGTGCAGTCTGACCTGTACCGAGAGCATGGCTTTGACCCCTCTTTCCTGCGCCAGACTGCTCAGTACACCGTTGAGGCGGCTAGAATGCGAGCCGACAACGCCAAGGTGCTCACCAAGCCCCAGTGGCGCAACATCATCGAGAACTACCTGCTCAACCTGGGTTGCGAAGCGCAGTGCCGAGCCGACTTCAAGCGAGCATGCCATGTGGCCAAGCAGCCCAAGTCCAAGCTTGCGCGAGCTCCTTCTCTGGAGCCCATCGACGAGCACAAGTCGCTTTCTTCTTCGCTTTTGCGACAGGCTCTGCTGAACACTTCGCCCGAGCTCAAGGCCGCATCGCTCAAGAAGCGCAAGCTCAACAAGTCGGAAAAGCAGCAGATCTGGGTCAAGGTGCAGACGGAGCTGTACTCGCGCCTGGGCCTCAACTGGGCCGCCGACGACTTCAACTAGACGTTGCAACTAACTATGTATTTTATTTATTTATTTATTGCCAAGAATGAGAGAGTAGTTGTACCGATTGTGGTGGTGTTGTAAGTACCTTTCGCATAGGGTGCAATTGATCAGTGGCTGAGTTGTTTCACTCATCTATTTTCAGCTTAGCATAGACTGCTAGACCTGCTGGAAGGGGAAAAGACTGTACTCCTCTCCGCAGCCAAATCGCTCCATTTCCCCATGTTCCCCTCGTCTCCATAATCTCCACAGCTATTGTTCCGGAACGGAAAAACGTCAGCAGGTCGAGACAGACACAACTGCCTAAACAGCTTGCAAAGGCATGTCAGCATGGATTTGCACAGCTGAGCACTTACTTCCTACCTTGTTAGTAATACAATGGCAGGCCACTCTACTTCTACGATTCTAAAACTACAGCCAGTGACTCACAGCCCCTTTTCCGCGTCCTTTGGACCGTCAACGTTTGGCGCAAAAATATTTCACCTCGAAAGTGTCCACCGCGCTTGGATCCTAGGCCACGGAAAATTTATTTCGCACGGCATTCGTCTAACTTTGGGGTGAAAAGTTTTGAAAGTTTGCAAAGCCTACAGAACTTTTCGCCAGTGGATCTGTGGGTCCCAGGTGAGACATTTGCAGTGGAGACGGGCGATTGCCTTTCAGATGCCGGGCGGTGTTTTTGGTCTGACTTTGAAGTCGTGGCCTTTCCAGATATTTCCCCTTTGATCAGAAAATACCAGTCGCCTGCCTTATCCAAAGTTTATTTGTCGCTAACGGAAAAACTGCTGAGTAAGTCTTGGAGTGAGTGATAGGTGTGGTTGTACAGAAGTGAAGAAGTTATTGGCACAGTACCAACAGTACAAATTGATTCCATGAGTTCAGTCGCTTGAAACGCTCTTCCTCTTTACGAAAGCCCTGCTTCTCCTGACATTACCCCTTCGTCTGTTCTAGACCAGAGTAGACCAGCAGTTAGACCAGTGGACCTGCTAAAACTAGCGCTCTGCTCCAGACCTTGTCTCACGCAAACAGGAGACCTGGTGATTCTGAACGTGATTGCCTAGCCCACATCTTTCACGTTCGCCTAACGGCTTAGTCACTGTTTCACTCCAGAGACTCGTCTGACCTCTTGCTGAGCCTCTTTGTGCTCAGAATAGCAGTCACCCCATTTCCTGGCTTGCTGGAGATGAGACACAAAGATCTGCCAGATAAGCAGGGCTCCAATCGATGGGGTGATGATTTTCTTTTGCCATGATTGCTTTTGCCATTTTCACAAGTCTCACGTTCTGACATGATGCTGATTACGCCGTCACAAGTGATCACCTCTCTCACATTTGCCTTTTCATCTTGCTCGTGTCTTTTTTGCGAGAGCTTTCACGCTTTCACATGGAGCTTCACATATTCATCTGCACCTGAGTCATGCATCTCCAAAACGTGATAATGTACAAACGACTTATCGTGCATGGCGACAACTTTATCTGCGGGCGGTGTTGGAGAGAAATAATTCTGGAAAAATCAGGTAATATACATACCAGTCCAATCCAAATTATCCGCATTTTTCCAGATTTATCGCATTTTTTCTTATCAAAATACACCCCCCAAGCCCAGCTGCCACGTGCAAACTCTAACAAAACTCTATATAGGTCACGTGAGTGGCGTCATACACAGATCGGCAATGAGCTGTATGCTGGCTCATGGTAATGTGACCAATATTACAATCACAAACACCCCGCACTGTGTATCACATTCAACCCCACATTCTCGTTTCATGAGCCCTGTCACCCCTGAACTCCTTGGTGTTGTCGCGAAAAAAGCTTATATATGGCGATAGGACGAGCTAAAGAGCTGTGGACACGAGAATAGCACCGTTCGATTCGTCACGTCGAGGGGAGCATTTTGGTGCCACTTGCGAGAATTTTCGAACAACCCTTTGTTTCGCGACAAGTCACGTGCACCGTTGGGCCTTACACTACCCATGTCACCCACAACACGCCCCATGTAGTGGCCATTACACGCCCATGTCGTCAACAAGCTTTGTAATATGTTAAGAATAAAAACTCCCTGAGCGCCCACCCAGATACGGTTTGTTCAGAGTTTGTTCACAGTATTAAGGTAATCAGGGAGTGGATGGATTTTCGGGATTTTCAGGGAGGAAAGTGAAATATTAGTGCGAAAACGCACACAATACGGCCTCTAGAACCGCTCTAGCTGCTTCAACGCCCGAAATATCCCGGTTATCGTCTCCTTGGCCATGCCTCGGCATAGTTAGGGTTGAAGGCTATTTAGAGTGTGTGGGGTGGAGGTCTAAGTGAAGTAACCTTGTGCAAAAGTCTAAGTACAAGTCTAAGTGAACCCTAACTGGAAACCTAAGTAGATATAGGGAGAACCCGGGGGAAATTGGGGTGTCTTAGAAACGAGACAGGAGAGAATTTCAGCTCGGATCCGGTTTGGGTAGCCGTCCAGCTGACGTAGGACTCCACCGCAAGTGTTTCCCCGTTTTTTGCTCATGCACTCCAGATTTTAATGCCATGCACGTTTTTCCTCCGTTTTCTCCCGCGGGCCAAAAAGATGGGAGAAGCATATTATTACCTGCCGCTCATCCGTCTCTCTCCGTCGGATATTTGGGCCGAGGAAATCAACAAACGGCATGTCATCGGGTGCATTTATGGGGAATTTTTGATATTTTTTATCATCGATCAATTAATTTGTACCCGTACAAGTACAAGTACAAGTAGCCAAGACCATAGCCATAACCAAGCTTTGTAAACAGCCATGAGTTGGTATTATTTTTTTGATATTAAAAATAAAACCGATTATTAATTCTCCTCATACGCCCCATAGACCGATGCGTTTCGCCCTAACGGGACGTCCGAAACGGCCAACGACGATATTTTTTGGCGCTCATTTGTCCAGGCCTTTCACTTCTCGTACACGTTTGTTTATCCCAACAAAGTCTAATAGCTGCTATTTGTGACAGCTGCACGAGAAATGCCGTGGAGTCGAAAACGGCAGCCGTTGACGGAAGCACGGATGGGGAATTTGGGTAAAATAAAAAATAAAATAAATGGAAATAAAATAATTAAATAAAAGAATAAATGGAAGTGGAAAAAGGGCAAAATGGCAAAAATTGTGAGTGCTCAGGGCCTAGAATAATAGACGCTGGCCGTATTCTTGGAATACGCGCTTATCGCTTTGCTTTTCTCACGTAGCGTTTCTTTTTTTATTCAACCCCACAAGGCCCCTCTACGTCTACACTTTCCTTCCAGGCCCAAACCAGGGTCCATAGCCGTGCTGCGGTGATAAAGTGTGGGGACAAGAGGTGTATGTAAGAATCAAAAGTGAGAATAAAGTGAGTTTGCGCGGATAGATATCGTTTGAGTCGATTGTTCATTCTCGGGTTATTATTGCTCCTCCTACGTTACAGTCCTTTTTGTGCCATTATTATTCCACATCCGTCGCGTCTCAAGATGCTTTGGTTGAGCAGAAAATATCGCACTTCTGCGTGTTTCGAATGCACCCCTCAGGCTCAGGAATTTGCTCAACTAACTTCAGCTATTTTACAGGCTCAGGGGTGCACATTCCTGTACAGGATGGGTGGTTTTATTGTCTGATTTTGGTTTGTGATGTTTGATTGTTCTGATAAGAGTATTGGAGTAGAAGTACGGATAACGAGATATGCACTGGTATTAGTCCACGTCAATCTCAGAACTTGTACATATCGTATGGTTTTTTGGTAATATGAAGTAGGATATGTACGAATCCATCACTGAAAATAACCCTTACATCATCAAAATCACCAAAATCACCACATACCGATCGCAATACCAGGTACCCTTGAAGATCACCACTTCCCCACTCCCTCAACAAGTGCAATGCTCCATAGCCTCCACGGTGATAATGCAGAGCCCTGTCACTTCTAAGGTTGAGTTTGTAGCCCCGCCATTCGATCGAGTTGTTCCGTTTGAGCGTCAACAAAGCCCGAAGCGTTCATCCGAAGGTGGGCGTTACTGAATCGGTTAGTTTTAGGCGTGTTTGTGGAGTGAGAGGGAATGTTCTTAGTTCTATAGTATGTACGGTAGCGGTACAATACTGGAATCAAAAAAAACTAAGGGCCCTCTACGGTAAAGCTACTGTTTCGAAGAAGACATCACCAACCACTAAGATCGAAACGTCAACTTAATATCGCAACTGTGGATCCAGAACTTCTGTCACTGTCAACGTCCCCTCTGAATATCACTCAAACATCACCAGACATGCAAGTCATTGCATTTGGCTGCCTTAGCGAAACCTAGACGAGAGGAGTGAGGAGAAGAGAGTCGATAGGGTGTTATACATAGGTCACGTGGTACCACAAAATCCCCCCAAAGTGCACAAAATGCCGATATTTCCAAATACCTCAACTTTGGCGGCTCTTCTGCCGCTCCTGAGAACCGTTGTAGCTTGGCGTTTGGTCTCAGTTGCCGTGCCATTTACACTTGTATTGTTCACCGTGTCTCAGAGTTGGCCAGGGTCAAGGTGGGGCAGCAATGTAAACACAAAGACGGGAAGTTTTCCCATGGAGAGTTTTTGTGTGGAAGAGAACCTTACAATCTTTGTGTCCAATCTTTGTATGCTCGATCGGAGTGGCTTGAGTGGCTTGATGTAGCATTTTGGATAAAGCATTTGGATGAAGCATTTGGATAAGCGTTTTGGGGGTCAAATTCAATCTCCCCGAGTTGACATAATATTGCGTGTGAAGCTGTCAACCGGATAAATTGTCGTGTTTGAACGTTGTTCGTCTCAACAATTAATGACTCATTTGAATCTGACATGATCGCGTGGAATTTATAATTACGTGATGATTATATAATACAGACGTCACGTGAATTTGGCCTAAAAAGAGATGACATGATACACCAGTTCACATATGGTTCTGTACATACTGTGTTTAACATGTTTATGACTACAGTACTTGAGTGCGCATGTACAAGTTGTTTCTGTTATGAATTGTCAATCTGGCCGTAAGCGTATCCACGATATCTGTCTCACAAACCCGTATCTGACTGTGAATATACTCTGGTTGCCTCAGACTAATTACCAACTAATAGGTCTAAACCATTTCCTCAATAAACCACGTAGATCTTCCAATTGAGCGAAGGGGTAAAGTCTGGGATCAAGAAAGCTGAGACCTATGGTGGATTGCTCGGTAGAAGTCAGGGTCTTGCTCGGTTGGCTTAAAAATTGGACTCAAAAGTCTGGCTAAGTCTCACACGAGCCAAGAGTGGTTGCTCTGAAGCTATTTGCTGCCAAAGCTACACTTCAATGTTTCACTGGAGTCGACTTTATGACTCAGTCAGAGACAGACACGTCACGTACTTAACTGTGAATGTCTCAAATAGTGCTTGCTTCATCTCCAATATCACAACATGACGTACACTTACTGTATGGTACTCCGTACTTGTACAAGTATACACACATAATCTCAACCACCTCGGCTAATCCTGCTCCTAACGCTAATGTGCATCGAGACTACATTATCGTATTGTCCTGCTGTGCCTTGGCGATCTCTGAAAATCTGTAGAGTTCGTGGGTACGCTGAAGAGGATAGAGGCTCCAGTGCCGTATGCGAAACTTCAGCTGAGACTTTGGGCGTACAAGTGAGCCCGAGTCAAGAACAACTTCCAAAAAGCTCAAGTCAACTCTCTGATATCACAACACAGCCACATGCAAGCCTCCACTCTCACAGTCCATTAGTGTCAGGTGCACTGGTATACAGTCACATTTGCAGGAGCCGAAACCCTATCTGAGCCAACCACAATCCCTTTATCTTCAGAGAAGTTTTCGGCACTAGACCTGATCGACACTGCACCTCTGGAAGGCTGCACAGAGTCGACAGACTTGCCGAGGCTCGTCTGGCACGTGTAAGGTTTGGGGGGTTTGTAGAAGGCGAAGTAGTAATCATAGGGACATCTGAAGTTCGCCATAGTGTTACTTGCCCCGTGACCAGCATCCAGTTAAAATTTCGTCCTATTTGCTTGCTTTAAACACCCCCCACACACACCTGAAAATCTTTTAAACTTTGGTTTAGCTTTCGCTTACGCAGAGTTTGGAGACTCTGAACAGCGTATATTGCCGGGTCAATCAGCCTTCGCTCTCTCTACAGAGCCCACAGTGGCAAATCCTCGACTGTGCCGAAAAATCCCGACGCTTATCCGCCCCATAAGCTTTCATAGACGATATACGGTAGGTACAGCATGTGAGAGGCGATAAGACAACCGCAGTAGCGTTAGCAGCTGAGAACGGGGTATCGCATGTACCTGCGTGAGCTCTTTGAAACCCTCGGCGTAATTTTGAACGTGATACAGACCCTCTTGATTGACGAGCCAAGGGAAGTTTTTTTTCTCTTACTTAACATAAACTATAGCGTAGCGATCATCAATAAGGACTTCATCAATGGTAAAACTCGCAAACCAATGTCACAATGGCGAACGTCTCCGACTGAAACACCAAAAATAGGGCTTTAGCACTATTAGACACATGAGCACTGCCTCTCGGCAAACTTGTCTTTGACCGAAAAACTGAGTTGCTCCCCGCTTCCTTTTTTCTCGTCTGGGGATACGAGTGCTGAAGGCATTAATTCCTTTTTACCGACCTCTCGGCTCGGATATAAGGGAGTTAAGATGGTGGTATTAAGGTTTTGCTTATGTAATCATTGTGTGTTTAAGATTTTATGTTGGCTTATGTAAGCACGGGTGTTTCGTGAGTCTGATATTGTCACGCTGAAAGAACGAAAGTGCTCTGGCTGTAGTTAGCTGGCTTTTCTGATTCGTTTGAATATACAAGTTCTTGTAATATTGGCGTGTTGGGGGTTTGGTTGTATATTGTGTACACTAAAAAGGCAAGATATAGACCACCAGAAGAACAACACAAGGATTGAAGTGGAAAAATTCATGAAGAAGAAATCGCCTGTTTTGAAAAAAGACATCAATGTGCCCCATTTCCATGTTCAAAAACATGTTTGCATTCCCCTGGTGCTTACTAATTCATACACCCCAGAAAATACAAAAAACACTGATCAGCTGAAGCTATGGGAATTTAACCCACATTGTTTCCTCCTCTGCCAGTTCTAGACGAACTTGACATGGACAGGAATTGAACCTGCAACCCTTCGATTACAACCGAGATGACTGGAGTCGAAAGCTCTACCATTGAGCCACCACATCAGTGTGTTGACCCGGCCAAAGTTTGGCGTATAGTAGGCGTAAAAGTGCGAAAATACGGCCGCGAAATTAAAATTGGAGTTAAAAATCAGATTCTCTGGGTCATTTTACATATCCCCGTATCTTTTTCTTTCTCTACAAGTCTCTCTGCTCCTCTGGTGAGGTCCTTTGCGTTATGTTTTACAGGGACTACAGCATGCTGATTTCTTGTATTGAGAACCATAAAACTACTTGTGTTCAACCACCCTGGCTGTGTCAAAATACAGATCAATAAGTTTTACGCTTTTCCAGCTCTTGAACAAGTCAGGCTGTTCCATGGGAGCTTTCTTCGTAATGTTCTTGGCAAAGAACAGTCTGAGATTGACATTGTCAGCCTGACCAGACCGCTCCCACCCTAATATCAGATCCTCCAGACTGGTTGAATCATCAACTAAGCTCCTGATCTGTTTAGAAGCCTCCTTTCCCAAGTCAGGCAGAAGATACATGTCCGACAAGATAAGGACGCCTGTTGCTTCGTCAAAATTCAGACTCAGGGGCTGGTTGTCAATGAAAGACACCAAATGAGCGACCCAGCGCGAAGGAAAGTCGAGACTAGGATTTCTTTCGGTCGTCTCTTTGAAGTCGCTGGAGAACATGTTTTCGAAAAAAGGCCAGAAGGTTCGCAGAACCGCAGCGTGAACAGGGATAGAGGTTTTGTCGTTGCACGTAATAGTGAAGTCTGAAGCCGTGGCATTTTGTTGAATTCTCCAGAGTTGCTTGTTTGCTGGGCTCACAGCCTGAACCTTTACCACTTTCTTGTGCTTGTCCTTAAGAGCATAATAAGCATCGACGGTCAACTTGGAGATGACAGGCTTTGTACCCGACTGTAGTTTGATGGAAACAGCAAAACCTGTGCGGGTAGGGCTCACAGCAAGCGAGTTACCAGCTGCAAAGTAGCACCACTTGATTGTGTCAAAGTCATGGTTCGCATATATGCCACAATGTGAACAGGCGTAAGTGCTCTAAAGGACTTCTGCCCGTCTGTAATTTCAACTCCATGGAGGAAAAAAACAGGGCCCAAACGTCCCCACACTGCAAGCAGTTTAGCCTGGCCCAAATCAATTTCGAGTAGAGGAGCTGAGACCTTGTTGACGCCTTTTGGAAGGGTGTAGATACTGTCGGAAGACATTTTGAGGATGTTGAGGAGTCTGGATTTCTACTTGTAGTTATTGGGCATATAATACAAATCAGGAAAGTCATACTTTCGTGCTAATTCTCTCAAGCTTCTAGTTTCTACACTGTTGAACATACACCAAGTTCCAGTTTCTAAGTTCCAGTTTCCACATTAAGCTCCTATTCTAGAATAAATATTGTCTACTTTTTTTTACATCTATGCATCACGCCAAACCGCCCAAGTAAACCATCATGCCCTTCAACCGCCCATTAATGTAGTTGTACGTGGCAGTAACACCTTCACCGCCTTTCCCAAGATCCTCCTCCTTCACATCGTCTCCTATCTTTGCCTGTTTCAGCTCCACTTCGAGCCCAAGCTCCTCTCTATCCACCTTCTGGGCCCACTTTTGATGCACAGGCCAGAGCGTGGAGAAGGGGTTTTTGCCTGTGTTTACATCTACCAGCTTCGTGATAGCTCCACAGGTCTCCTTGATCTGCTGGAGGTCGCTGTTTTTCGGCAGAAAGTAGCACACGTTGTCGGTGATCTCTGAAAACGTGTTGTGGATCGTTTCCAGGTCCAGAGGCTCCATTTTGTACAAGTCAAACAGGCCACCATGGGATTTGTAACTTGGACCTCCCCACGGAGGACTACCAAAGATGATATCTGCGCTTTTTCGGAACTCGGGACGCGCAAGAACCTCCAGACAGTCGCCCACAACAAACTCAATCTTCTCGGAAACGCCATACACCCACGCATTCTGTTTGGCGCACATGATGCTGTCAACCTCAATATCAATGCAAATCACGCGGTTGTAGTAATGAGCGAGCTGAATCGCGTTTCCTCCTGCTCCTCCAAACGCGTCCACAACCACAAGATCGGGATCGGGAAATCTGCTCCACAGATGCTGAGCAACCTGTTCAGCAACAAGCTCGGGAGTCGTGCTGAACCACTGGGCGTTGTTCAGAAGTACGCCTTCGTCAAACTTGGAAAACAGAAAATGCCGCTGGTTGTAGTAGTTTGACAGCGACTTGGGGAGAGTCGAGTAGTCTGGCCAGTAGGGAGCATGAGGTGTCGACTTTGAAAAGGGGTGTTCGTTGATGTTCTCAGGTTGGTCAAGTGGGTTTTCTTCAGAGTCAGGAATCGCTGGAGGAAGAGAAGTGTCGTAGATTGTTGTGTCTTCTTCTGGTTCGGTGACAGAGTTGGATTCTGAACCAGAAGAAGAGTCAGAGTCGGAAGAAGAGTCAGAGTCGGAAGAAGAACCAGAACCAGAATTAGAGTCAGAACCAGAGTCAAAACTGGTATTACTTCCCACCTCCTCCTTAGCCTTAATGGGGGCATGAATGGACTCCTCTTCAGGACCTGAATCAGAGTCGTTTTCGTTTTCTGAGTTAGCAGTAGAAGTAAAGAGGTATCAGAAGTCAGTCAAATGAGATAATTCAGAGAAGTGAAAGTACCAGATGTCAACCAAACTACAGACTCACCATTGTCAAATCACGTGACACGACCAAGTCACGTGAACAGCGTTTGCAATCATCACCACTCATTTCTTGCCACCCTCTAGTTCAACAAGAACAGAAGAAGTAGACAACATGATCCACCATAAGAGCACATAAAAGCCACATCAAATCCACGTAAAAAGCACGTAAAACCCGTAAGAACGCCACCCACCCCCTTAATACTCACCAATCTTTTGCCGTTTGAACCTCTGCTCCTCCTTCTCCTCATCTCTCCTCGCAGAGTTGAGAAACGCTGCAACGCCAGAGATGCCATGAGCCTGTTTCTTTTTCGCCATTTAGTCGACTTGCCCTTTTTCTCTGTCGCTTTCTGTGTCCTTTCTGTGTCACTAGAATTTTCGTGGATCAACGATTATGCGGAAACAGAGTTTGATAAAGTTTACATTTTTTTGAAGCTCGCAAAAAGTTATACAAACAACGCCATGGTACGACTCAAGTCGCGGTATCTGCTCTTCCAGGTTGTCTACCCCTCAGACACGCTCTCGCCGTCCGAAGACGCAAAAGCGCGCTTTCTGAAAATCCACAGAACCTCAGATGCGTCTGTATTCAACGCCCGAAACCTCACGCAGATATTTCGCGACGAAATGGAAGACTTGCACGGCCATCTGGGCGCAGGATCGATCATGACGACTCTTAACGTCAAGTACTTTTCGCCGGTGACGTCCACGGGCATTGTGAGGGTCGGCAGGCAGTTTCTGCGCGAGTTCTGGGCTGCCTTGACCAACATTACCTCTATCGACAACTCGCCTGTGGTGATCAACGTGGTTCACGTTAGTGCGACCATCAAAAAGTGCGAAATGGCTGCCATCGAACGCAACCAGCAGATTGTGCGGTATTTGCAGAAGGGTGGAATGGCGGTCAAAGAGGAACAGGTGGATATGTCTGATGAGGAGTAGCGAAGAATGAGCAAAGGAAGAGCGAGTTCTGAGTTCTGAGTTCTGAGTTCTGAGTCATGAGACGGCACTTAGAGTGCTCTAGCGAGTTTTTCAAATCGCTTGAACTAGAGATATCAGTGAGGTACTCGCCAGTACTACTACACCGAAGGACATTGATGTCTCTAGTAGTGATGCAAGTTCTAAGCCCAGAACCAGGAAGCACCATGGAAGGACACATGGAGGATGCATAGATGAAAAGATTATTTATTGTTTGAACGATAATGGGTGGCACTAGTGACGTGGTAAGAGTGGTGGATTGTTTGACTGAAGACAGAAAATGCAGATATGCCTTGTCAATCAGAGTCTACGTGAGCTCTGATACGAGAACAGATACTGTACTGTGTTGAATACACGAAAAGACGGATTGTCTCTGAGGCCAGGACTACTGCTAAAGTGACATTTTGGTATATGGCTGCCAGTAAGAGCTGTGGTAGAGATGGAGACACAAGAGTAGTTCCAAAAGACTCGCTTCTTTTGGGGGATTAAAATAATATGTCACTGTACTACTCCTGGAAACCGCTTCCTGCTTTTCTAGGCTTTTGTCAGGTAATCTATGCTGACTAAAAAGGGGATAGACCGAGTAGTATTGACGATGGACACAATATACTAGTTTCAGACGAACCCTCTTGTTTTGGGCTTCATTTTGATATATAGATATCCTAGGTTTTAGGACTCCATACTTCTGTTTTCTGGAACAATCAGCTTTTCTCTGCTTTGCGAGTGGTTCATAATCAGTGTTACGACAGCGATGGAGACAAGTTGCTTGCTTCAAAATACTCTTCTTGTGAGAGGGATCAATTTGATATACTGCAACCAGTCAATATATTGCTGCAGTTCGGTACATTTGTGACTCTAAGCAGATCTGAGGCCGAATAAGTTTAGTGAAATGGATCTAGAATGACATCAAGTGATGCCATACATTTGAGAATGGTATCAAAAGACTTGTTTCAGCAGGGGGTTCAAGGCTGTATTCAAGATTACTCTTAATGGAGGCCCCTTCTTGCTTTTCCAGGATTTTGACTCGTAATCTATGCTGACTAAAAAGTGGAGTGGAGGAGTAATATTGGCGGTGGAGGCATGAAATTAGTTCCAAATGATTTAACCCGTTTCGGGCTTCATTTTAATATATAGTTATCATATAATATATTACCCCATACTTGTCTGTTCCGGGATAATCAGCTTTTCTATGCTTGCCATGTGGTTGATATGTTGCGTTATGATCACGATGGAGACAATTTAATAGTATCAGAAGATTCGCCTTCCACCAATTACCAATTTTATATACTGGAACTCGTTGATATAATACTGCCAATTAGTGCATTTGTGACTCTAAGCAGACCTCAAGAGCGATGTGTTTTGTGAAATGAATCTAGAATGGTATCTAGAGGGACCATGAATTTGAGAGTGGTATCAAAAGGCTTGTCTCGATCGAGGCGTCAAAGTAGTATGTCAAATTACTCTTAATGGGAACGCTTTGGTGTTATACCAGAATTTTTGCAGGTAATCTATGCTGACTAGAATACGAATAGACGGCGGAATTCTAGTGACAGCGATAAGAGGATATTACCAGAAGATCTAGAAAGTCCAGAGCTATAGCATGGTATATCATAATAATAACATATATAACTGTTTAAACCTCTTTCCTGTGAAATACAGCTTTTCTAAGAACATCATATGGTTGAAACGCATTATTGCGATTGCGATGGAGACCAGTAAATTGTACCAAAGGTTTTACATTTTGATATGGATCAAATTGATATATTACAACACTTCACTAAATTACACCAGGATGTTATATTACGACCTGTAGGACTGTCATCCGAAAGATCATGAAGCACTGTCTCCAAACAGCGAATATAGTTGTGCCGGCTTCTAAACAAGATATCAGCATATATTATACGGCCCAATAAGCAATAACTTTGAGCGAAGTTGGTACATTTCCGCCATCTACAAGAAGGTCTTGATATTGCTGATTCTCAAGTAATTATTTAACATTTACTTACTTCCCACTAAATAATGTTATTAACCTTAATCCCAAAAGGGCAAAACAACAGTACTATATGTGCTTGACTTCATCAACCAATCCATCATATTGCCATCGACCCAGAGCGCTGAAATCACCAGTAACTACTCTACTGGCCCTACAGATTCAGAATCAGCCACTTTCAGCAATCAGCACCATCTACTAGGTGCTCTACAACACCACCGATGTGATACCTGAGCACAACACTCACCCACGATTCCCTCTTCAGCCGATATTTGATACCATCCGTTAATTAGAGTGATCAAAAGGTTTAGGAAGACTCACCCAGGCCTTTTAGCGACTTTTTGATCTTTACCTCCAACTTTCCGCCCGCTTACCATCGTTATTCGTCTTGGTTTTACAAGTGATACAAAAGCAGACCACCACACAGCAAGAAATGCTACAAATCTCCATCAGTCAGTACCCTGTACGATCGCACACTCTACAACCACAACCGCAACCACAAGTTAGAAACTTGTATTGAGTATCTGAGTTGGTACAGCAGTGACTTGGTGTATGGCTACTACAAGAGACGCCAGCCGTATACTCGGTATGCTTAGAAGCATGTAATCAAGTAATACATGACACGGGCTTGCCGACGGCGCCCCCTGCAAGCAATTGCATACTAAACCTATTCTTTGCTAACAAAACTGACGATTAGGATTTGTAATTCGTCCCAGACAGGTATTTTTGCGTGTTCGTCTGCAGGGGGCGCCGTCGGCAAGCCCGTGTCATCTCATTTAAGAGATGACAGAAGCATGCTGTCGAATCACCGTGGAGGAGATGCTTCAATACAGAGGGGATGGTGTGAATGTGATACCAAAAATCACAGTCTCCGTAGTAACCAATGTCAAAGCTGACAAACAAGCGCGAGGGACCTTAGCATCGTTTTGTTGCCGTCTCAAAATCATCTCAGAGATATCTGTGTGTGTTGATGGACTCTGGTGTCTCTGTTTGTTGGTTGTGATATCTGTGACTGGGGGTGTCGAGTTTTTGACAGCTGTCTAGGGCCTCTCAAAGAGCGTAAAGATCACTGGAAGGGGTCGATAATCATCTCTGGGATGGGTTAGGTATCCTCTGACACTTTGGTGACTCGTGGTTGATGGCATTGTTATGGATTGGTTGATGAAACCACCTGCTCACAATAGTGCTGGCTTTGTTTACCTTTCGTATTTAAGGTTTCAAAACAACTGGTGGACGCAGGGCTCGTTATCGAAACCTTATTAAACTACAGACGCACATTATCGTAAACGTTAAACAATCGCTAACGGAAAAGGTCTCCCGAGAGTCGAAGTATAGCTATATCTTGATAAGAAGTCTATCCCTTGCACCATTACAATGCAATAGTTCAGGATTAAATCATCTATGACGGCCTTTTGAGAGAATTTTGACCTAGAACACGTACATTCTCAAAAATTACCCGATAAAGCCAGGAAAGGTGTGTTTATGATGGAAATCGTCTTTCGCGAGATGATTAAAGAGTGAATTTGGCTAGCAGAGACGTTAAGAATTATTTTCTGCGCTCTTTTAGGTATTACCGCACCCAAAACTACCCTGTAGAAGGCTTCGATTCTCGCAGACCCCAATAAGCTCTCTCACGTGGTTAACTTTAATCGGCTCGTGCGTAAGTTACACAAAGCCAACCCCAACAATATATAAACCCCCTATTTTCTCCTTCCTCTCTTCTTCTTACATATCACTTTATTCCCACCCAGCGCAAAACACAAATACAACACCAACACCACCACTACACACACTGCCACACCACAATCTTACTCCCACCACTGCTAAGACACTCACCAGCACCACCACTAACTCTAGTATCCATCCGCCGTCGCCGTCTTCGTGAGCATCACTCCTGTTGCTGTCCGCCCAGCACCAAACACAAAACCATCACCACCACTACACCCACTGTCACCTCCACCATGTTACCACCGCTGCTATCATACCCGCCCACACTACCACTAACTCTAGGTCTACCCCTTGTCGCCGTCATCATGCGAATCACTCCTGCTGCTGTTGGAGCCGTCGCTGCACCTCTACTAAGTGCTGCGACGGTAGGACCTCCCGTGCCTTCCTCTAGCACTGGCACACAACATCTATTTCTTTTCTGACCCAGACCTTGCCACCGTCTTTGAAACACAAGACCTCTCTACTACCGTGACACTGCACGAGGCTGGAGAACATGGCGCAGATGCGGGTGCCTGCCGTGTCTGCGCTATGCCAGCCTCGAGCCGGAAGAACGGCTGATCTCAGGACTATCCGTTAGTCCCGCCCTCACAATCACTGTCGTCGGGCTGTTAGAATCTTTAGACTGACGTTCGACTGGCTAGCAGCGTCATCGTTGAGACCATCAGCTGGAATTCCTCGTTAACAACAGTCTGATGCTCAACGACTTCTCTTCCCTTCCAACCATCCGTTCGTCGGTATGGCCGTCTGCTTTTTCCAAAGTGACGATCTTCATCTGGTTCTCTCACGTTCTGTTGCTGTTGCTGTTGCTGTTGCTGTTGCTGTTGCTGTTGCTGTTGCTGTTGCTGTTGCTGTTGTGTTTGTTGTGTTGTGTAATAGATGTTTAGGCTGTTTTATCTGTCGTTAGAGTAGTTTATGCCTTTAAGTAAGTAATTAATAAAATTAGCTATTTTTAGTTATTCCATGAAGTAGTAGTGTATGTTATCAAGTAATTAGTTATGTCGTAAAGTAAGAGTGGAACACACGAAAGAGACCGTTGAAAACACAAGGGAGTAACAAGCTGGGGCGTAGTTGCAGGTCGCTACACAAATAACAATAGTACTGCAACAGTCGAGAGAGAGAGGAAGTCGTGAGGGTGGTCGAGAGTTGTCGAGACTCTAGAACGAAGTCCTAGAGTAAAGGAGTAGTACGGGACACCTTACGGAGTCTGTCGAACACTGTGTACTTCCTAATAGACACATATTTCTGATACCTCCATTGATGCTCAGGGCTGATACGCTGAAGGTACCAAGAAGATCCTTGAGGTCTTCTTCTCTGGAAAACAGGATTACCGACCGCAGGATATCATCTGCATCAACGGTCACTACGGCACCATGGCTTACGGTGACGACAAGGAGCACAAGGAGCACCAGCTTAAGTAGATTTTATATTTATAGTACATGGCATTCACTCTTTACCCACTGGTACTTATATTTCTTGAAATATATATAATCTGGTAGCGGGGAGTTCAGACAAAGTGAAATATAGGTCAAGAGAACTTGTTATGGTAGTGTCTTGGCTTCCATGACTTCCACTTCTGCTTCCTCTACTCATATGGTTTTGAAGCATATTAGCTGGAAAGATGTCAATCGCGAAATACAGCCAAAAACGACTCAGAAAGACAAGAAAAAGTATCGGAGCAAATAGAAGCCACCGTTAGTTCGTTTGAAACACACGTAACCCCGAAATTCGGAAAAGCGCGCGTAAAACGACAACTGTCAGCACGCGCTTCGAAGTGGAGATTTTTGGTCGCATTAAACCCCAGACACTATCATCTTGCATGTCATTGTGATTTACCCCTGCTGTAGTCTGTAGTTACTGAACTACCGGTACCGGTACTGGTACACTACAATGCTGCAATATACAAGTCATCATATTAATCTATACCGCATCTGCACTAATAGTAAATACAGAAAGTTCCAAAGAAGCTGCACCACTTTCGCTGGGTGGCAGAAGGCTGAGGAGTAGGCTGGGACTCGGGAGTAGGCTCGGGAGTAGGAATGATAGTCAGAGCCAGAGTCGACTTAGGAGCTGCGGGAGTAGGGGAAGCAGACGTAGCCTTAGGTGCCTCAGACTTGGTCTCGGGCTTAGGGACAGAAGAAGAAGTCTTAGGAGCCTCGGACTTAGGGGCTTCAGACTTGACCTCAGACTTAGGAACATCAGAAGAAGACTTAGGCTCAGGCTTAGGTGCTTCAGACGACTTAGGAGCAGGCTTAGGAGCAGGCTCAGGCTTGGGCTTACCGGCAAGAAAGTCCTTGTAGGAGAGAGCCTCGGGAATGTCGCCGGTGATCTCGACAATCTCGGACTCCTTGGTGTATCGCGCTCGACCAACAGTAATCTGGCTTCTGTCGTTGTCGTAGATAACCAGAGCTCTGGAAATGAGAGGAGGACCGGTCAGCAGAGTGCCCTTGTTGTCAGGAACGACCCGCAGACCAGACCAGTAGCACACGTTCTCTCTATCAGACTTGATCATGTAGACGGTCAGGTCCAGGTCGATAGTGGTGTATCCAAACTCGTAGGTCAGAGTAGGCTTGGAGTCGCATCTGAGTTCCCAGCCTCGCTTGCCCCAGGTGCCTCCGTTTGCTCGAGCGACAGCTCCAAGAGTGTTGTTGGTGACATCAAAGGCAACTCCTCCAGTATCCAGAACCACAGCGTGGTCTCGCTCGCCTTCAATTTTCTTGCCGTTGACCAGCAGACCGGAGATGGGAATACCATAAGCTCCATAGCCGCTGGTATCCACAGTCGTCAGGGGACCCTGGTACTTCTTTCGGTCGTATCCACCGTAGTAGACGTTGGAAACCGTGTGCATGGTCGCCTCAGACGGGTTGTTGATGTAGTACTCGGCGTTGATGGAGTAGACGGGTCGCGAGATTTTGCCAGTTGCAGCAAGACCCTGGACAAAGCTGGACTTGCCGTCCTTGTTGGGAGACTGGCCCCAGACGCCAAGGTTGGCGTTCTTGTTCAGAATCGTGTCTCCAGAGACGTAGACGTTGAAGTCCTCAAGGGTCGCTCCAGCGTAGGACACGGTGTCTTTTCCCCAGTTTCCGGTACCTCCCCAGCCGTTTCCGGGGTTGCCGTACTTCCAGGAGTTCGACTTGGAAATATCGAAAGACGAAATGCACTTTCCCTCTTCACAGGCGGTGGAGTTGGTGCCAGGAACCCACAGAAGAGGCGAGCCAGTGTCCCAGCAAACACTCACCTTCTGGGGAGGACTGCCGATCTCAATGTCGGCCTGGTAGTAGGCACCCTCCTTGGACATGGATCCATGGTAAATACCCTCCTGTCGAGCCTCGAGATGGGCGAGAATCTCGGGAGAAGCGTCCTTGACTTGACGCAGCTGGAGGGGAAGGGCAATGACTGCAGCAGAAGCCACAGAAGCCAGCAGAAGGTTGGAGAAGATCATTGGCGGGTGTGTGATGATGGCTCAAAAGTCGAGGAGAACTCATGGTTTATATAGACGTGATAGTGGTTGTATTTGTGACATTGGTGGATAGACTTTGTGGGGGCCAGGTGGGGGTTTGTGTAAGTTGGAGGGTGTTGACACAAGATAGGCAGATTTTGGTATTGTTGGAACCTTCCAGGCCTGGGTAATAATATGGTAAACTTCAGTAGTCGCTGAGATGTCTACAACGCCCACAATGTCTTCCTGAAATCCCACAGCAGATTAACTTCAACAAGGGTCAACCTATAAAAGGTGAGTTAAGGGTCTAGAATGTCGATCTCTGCAGCGTTATCAGCGGATACGATCTGTCTCAACTTCAGATCAGCAAAATAGAAGACTTTTCGTGTGCTGAAAAACTGCTACAATTATCCATCCCCATTCTCATACACCAACTCAGCCAAGAACTTAGACCCATCTCACAATGGTTCTATGCCCTGGCGAACAATAGAAATAGAATTCCACAGTGACGAAAAAGGCACTAGCCCACTGATTGTAGCTAGGCTATTACTGGGCCTTGGGATGGCGCAGCATTATGATAAATCTGAGGTATATCGTAGGGTCATAAGGCAATAGTAGACAAGTTGAACGAGTAGTTTGAGACACAATACAACAAACAATAATCAGCTGTCTCATACCCTGGATCGACAAGCCGTTGCACTCTAGACCTTATCTCACCCAAAACCTTCAACGTTGTATTACCGTCTAGCTCAAACTCCAATACAGGGGTGGAGCCTATAACCTTCGGAATGTGTAGAACAATACCAGGAAGCCCACGTGGGGTACCTGACAGCTGTATTTTTGCTGCTATCAATTTCCGGACTTAGTCAATCTTTGTAATGGTGGGGTTTTACTCCCGCTTATGCCCGATTATCTGATCATGCGTCATTAACAGGACCCTGGACAGGGATCCCCACTTTATGATCATCCACTTTAAACGGTGGTTTATTTTCTGCTCAAAAGTCAGGTAGAACTTGTATCTTTGTCATTGCAAACTACTCTCTACCAATGGGTTCAAGTCGCGTTGGAGATTTTATTGGTGAATAGACAGGGTTGTGTTAATGTCAGAAACTTGAGAGTAAATTCAAACGACTCCTCTCATCAATAGATTTATGGTTACATAGGGCTTTTCCTTTGCTCGCAACGCTTTGGTGCTTTTCCAGGGTTTCCGCAGATAGTTTATGCGGAGCAAAAGTGCTCTGGGAGGCGCAATATCAATGTTGTAGGCACCAACATATAACCAAAAGATACGCCTAATCCAGAAAGTTTGAATGATACCACATTCTCTTTGGGATCATAACAGACTAATCTCTACCGACGAATTCAAGTTTTATGGGAAAATTGGAAGATAGCTAGTCGGAGCCTTGCTCATACTTGAGACCTGAGAGTAGAACCAAACGACTAGTCTGTTCCAGTACTTTAAGGTGATTTAATTCCCCAACACTCCTCATAAATCCTTGGTGTGCTTCCAGGATTTTCCCAGATAATCTATGCCGCTTGAAAGTTGTTCAAAGGAAGTAATATTGGCAGTGAGGACAGATAATGTATACAACAAGATTTTTATCTTCAAGAGCTTTCAAACTATATAACAAATGACTCCATATTATGAAATCCTGAGATTCTCCAGCAGATTCATGTTATGACTGAAAGCTAAAAGACACGTAGAAAGAGTTATTTTGGCAGCTACAGCCTTGCAAATAAAACCAAATGAGTCCTCTCATCAATAGCTTCAATTTGGTATGCTATTTCATGCTTGCAGGTAACCCCTTTGTGCTTTTCCGGGATTTTTGCCGATACTCTATGCGGACTGAAAGGCTTTCAAAAAGCGCAATATTAGTCATGCTGACTTTTAAGTACGACAAGCAGAAATATCTAGTCAGGATATTCACAATGATATACTAAATTGTTAAAAAAATGTACAGTACTGCGCAGTTACTGGGGAAACCAAGTTTTTGATGGTAAGTGAAAGTGGCCCAGTCGAAGCTCTGAAGAAGCAGACATCTCAGAGTGATATCAAAAGATACTCCTGGAGTTTCTCAGTGTAGCGAGAGCAAGATTTGTCTAGGTTTAATGGTATATCCTTGTGTTTGGCTGTTAGTAAGTTTTTCCAGGCACTGTTGGCACATTCGCAAAGACTTTTATATGGGCTTGTTGTATATCAAAATGTCCATTGGTGAGCCAGTAATAGCACCGTAAAAAATAAAATCCAAGATTTCTCAAAAACCAACGAGCTATCAAGTCCCATATCTTACCAGGATCTTCGCATAAAGTACCGGATTTTAAGGTTTTTAGTAACACAAAGACAAAGACTAAGGAAATAAGGTTCCGTTTGCCACCAATCCGAAAACCTTATTATTACACGAACACATTGTGCTGTTTCTTTCAACGCAATTTCGAGATATTTCTGCAAAACAAAAACATCAGAGTGATACGACACGACAATTAATTTAGGACTATTTCCATGAGAAGCAGAGAAACAGCCAGAACCAATAAGTGTTACTACGCCAATGAGAGCAGAGCCTAGAGCGTCGGAGATCGAAGATCTGATATCGAATTCAGAAGAATGTAGGCGTGGAACTTCGAGGACGACATACACTGCAGAATCTTAGTTATATAAGAGAGGATGTACGCATTAAGCTGAACCTCTGGGGTAAATACATTTTGGACCATAGAGTCCCGCGTAAGTGTAGAAGTGAGACTCATTGTGAACATGTCATTATAGATAGGTTCGACACTAGCTGAATTGTATCCAAGCTCAGGAATGAGTGCTACAAGTAGCTTTGGAATGTTGATGCATCTACTTGTAGCTACGGGTACTGTACTGACAGTCTGAAGACACCTTTACTTCGTTGCGAGACAGGTCTCTTCAGACTGTTATTGTAAACCATGAGTTGATAACTCAATCAGCGAGCATGGTATGTAAACTTGTTGGTAGCACTTTTATTGTCTACTACTGGTTCTAGCCATGTGCCATCTCAAACTCCATTTAAACCTTACCCCTGATTCATCGCCAACGTATATGGATGGTGCCGTACGTCGCGCTTATTATGCGAGATTATGCAAGGGGGAGGGGAAGGTGGAGGGAGCGAATTATTATCGTTTCTCGGCTTTGCTTTTCGTCCCTACATTTATCCGAGAGACAGGTCTTGGCAGATGTCTTAATCGAGAAATTAGCTGAAGTGAGAGAAGATGAAGAAGATCGATAAGTTTTGTGGATCTGGCAATAGCTCATCTGAAATACCTTGAAAACAAAAATACCCCTATTTCGTGATAGGATTTTATTTCCCCGCTGGAATGTCTCACTTGGTTCAACCCGAAACGGCACTAATTAGTACGGGTACCTGAGACATTACTCTGATAGCGGGTAACTTACCGCTGTCGTGGTGATATTTTGAATAGACATGTTGCTGCGTTGGTGTTTTTTGTCAGCGACAATAATTCTATTGATGCCAGTACATGTGCTATAGTAACAGTGGAGACGGTATCGCTTCGTCTTTGGCACATCAAGTAATTCGATAAGACGTAGGCCTCTGCAACTCACGATCCTTACATATCCGTGCCGTGTGAACTATGCAAAGCCGAATCGACATTCCGCATGAGTAGGCGTATTCGCTAACGCTCGTGAACAGTACGTCAGGGCAGTATATAACCAGTGTCGTCTCTCAAGTTGAAGAACCAGTCACTCCTCCAGTACTTCACTCCTCCAGTACTTCACTCCTTCAGTACTTCACTCACCCCTCAACCACCATGCTCCACTCTTTTGCTACCCTGGCAGCTCTTCTTGCTCTCGCCAACGCAGCTCCTGCCCACTCAGGAACTCTCAAGCTCGACTTCACCAAGCGAGTAGGAGAGCCTGGACACCCTTCCAGACACTCTCCCAGCCTCGGCAAGGACACCCCCAAGGCTATTCTCAAGAACCACCTGGTCTTCTACGACACCGAGATCACCCTTGGTACTCCTCTCAAGACGTTCACTGTCGATCTCGATACCGGTTCTTCTGACCTGTGGGTTGCTGCTGACGGCAGAAACGGCTCCTACAATCCCAACAACTCCTCCTCTTACCAGGAGTACAAGCCCGGTTTCTCCATTGGCTATGTTGATGGTTCCCATGCCGAGGGTAACTGGGTCAAGGACACTATCGGCTTTGGAGGCGCTACCATTTCCGAGTTCATCTTTGCTGCTGCCGATAAGGTCGCCTCCACCCAGCAGGTCTTTGGAATCGGCTATCCTGCTCTCGAGGCGTCCTCTACCAACCCCCATGGAGACCCTTTCACCTACGACAACTTTCCCATCCGGCTGGCCAAGGACGGCATTATCAACACACCGTCGTACTCTCTCTACCTGAACAACCTCGACGCCGACTCTGGATCTGTGCTTTTTGGCGGAGTGGACACCTCCAAGTTCTCTGGAGAGCTGACCATCCTCCAGACCCTCCCTGAGCCCTACTCGCAGACAACTGCCGAGTTTCTTGTCACTCTCGACAGCATTGACGTCTCTGTCGACAACAAGTCCACCAACGTTCTTGACAAGACCCGACACGTGCTTCTCGACTCTGGAACTACCCTCACCTACCTTCCTACCGAGACTTACCAGACTCTGGTGAGCACTCTTGGACTTGTCGATAGCGTCGACTACGGAGCTGGAACTACCAAGAAACACGTCGACGAGCTCATTGCCAAAAACGTCGTCATCACCTACACTCTCCAGGGCCAGACTATTGCTGTTCCTGCTGCCCAGCTGTTTTACCTAATTACAGACAGATACGGCAACAAGGTCTACTTTGACCAGGACGGCCAGACCGAGGAGTTCTACGGCTTCCTTTGTGCTGATGGATCTGACGGAGACAAAAACAACGCTCCCGAAACCATCAGCTACATCTTTGGAGACTCCTTCCTGCGATCTGCCTATGTCGTCTACGATATCGCCAACGACATTATTGCTCTGGGTCAAGCAGACTACGACAAGACGGAGGGCTCCATTGTGCCCATCCAGACGGGAAGTGAGGGAATTCCCTCTGCCACTTCTGCTTCTGTGACTGCTACCTGGACTAGAAATGAGCCCATCACCACTTCTGCTCCTGAGGTCTCTACAGTGGTTCCTTACACCAACTCTGGGGTTCCCCAGACTACCACCATGTGGTAGATCACGAAATTCGACTTCTTCCTCAGGAAGGCCTTCGTTTCGTATTTAGTCTACAAGTCTTACCTCTTCACGTGTAGTTGTAGTGTGCATATGTAGTGTTGTCGGTGGTGTTAGAAAAATAGAAACATTGCGCAAATGCAAAAATAAAACTCATATTACTGTGACAGAGGTTCATCTCGACATCTTCCGTCCAAAACAAATTAAAAAAATTCCAGGTCCCACCGAGGTTCGAACTCGGGACCTTAAGATTTGCAATCTCACGCGCTACCACTGAGCCATAGGACCGGAAATTATGTCTGAAAAAAGCGTTGAAACATTTTATCGTGGAAGAAATGAAAAAATTCTCGCGACGTAAAATTGCTAAAGGAGGCCTTGCAAGGTGTTATAAGCGGTACCATTAGGTATATATGGCGCCATTTCATCCTCTGAAACACAGTTTGAGTTAATAGCCCACTCCCAGCGAAACTCAGCGCAGTTCTAATTTACGCTGTTCGGAGAAGTGTGATTCCAAGGGGAAAGACGGCTTCAAAGTCAGATTCAGCCATATCAGGTGGATCACACAGCCTTAAAATAGTAATTTTTCATCTCTTCTGATTAGTAAGACACGTCCACTCCATTTAACCCTCCATAACTACAACTATGACAAGCAGCTTAAGAGAAGTACTTGTATCAACGAATGAAATCTACCAGTTAGTGTGCTATGACCGAATTCAAGCAGTCTTCAATTGAGCTATTGGAACTGAGAAAGATCATCTAGATCAAGCACTTCAATAGTTCGTAACAGACTGTAAAGGGCATCGCCAGAACAAGCCTTGACCTTACAGTACAAGTCAGGACAGTTACACCATATTTACAGCAGTTCTACCGATACTACAAGTACCAGACCTCCAAATAAACACTCACTTGTCAACCCCAACATCTCATTTGATCTACAAGTATGTACATGCACGTTCATACGTCACTGCACTTTTATCGTACCATCAAACCCAAAGCATGTGTATAGATGCTGTAGATAGATACAACTTCTGAAGGGTAAGGTATAAAATCACAAATTCGGTCAAATCACGTGATACAATATCAGCCCACTTTCACTCTCAAGCTTCCACAAAGATTCCACCACTAGACGTGTCTCAGCCGCATTCAGCCGCATGTATTTAAGGTTTTAGCAGCATCGACGGGGTTTGAAAACCAGGGGCGTGCATCTCGTGTTTCTTGTGTGTAATGTTGTGGTTTTTTCTACATAAACATACTAACATAACGTGTTGAATAAATCCACATCCATAAATCGCACCTAAGTCCACGGCAAATGCCAAAACACGAACCCTCCTCAGAAATGCAAACTCTAAAATATGCACGTCAAAACTCTAACCACCTAGTTAAACCCCACAGATCCTCTCTTCCTCAACCCACAACATGGCTCTGGGAAACGACATTGAGAGCGCGACAGCTCCAGCTGAGGACATTGAGACGCCCACAGACTCTGCTGAGTCATCATCCACGCCTGCTGAGTCAGCTGAAGTCTCCCAGGCCAACCAGGAGGCCATCAGTGTTCTTCTGGATCTCGACTCTGAGGGAGATTCTGGTTCAGAAGAATCTGACACAGACAGCGATGAGCCTGTCGCCTCGCCCTACGTCTACGTCCCCAAAAACCGCAACTTTGGCGACGAGCATCCCATGCTCAAGGGAGAGGACAAGTCGCCTTTCCCCCATCCCTACACTTCGGACGCCTGGGGAGAAGTGTACACTGCTCCCGTGTGTCTGGAGGAGCAGGGCGTGAACGGTGCGTCTGAGGCGATTCGCCACAAACCCGAGTGGTGGCGCAAACTCGACGACACGGCGGTTGTCGCGAGATGGAGGAGCGAGATGGTGGAGCAGGGGCTGCGGGAGGAGTGGGCGGACTACGTGCTGCGCGAGCTGCGCGAGGTGTACCGTCCGATTGTGGAGCGTTTTGGCCACAAAGCGGGACCTGTGGTGACCCGCGAGATCGTCCAAGGCGACGGACTTGTGTCTAGTGACACAAAGACGAAGCTCCAGGCGGCAGTTAAGCTTCTTGAGGACGACGGAGAGCCCGACTGGCACCCTGGATCCAACGAGCAGGTGCTGGATCTTGTTCATCCTTCTTTGTTTCCTGTGGTGTACGAAAAGACACGTATTCTTAAGGAAGGCCAACCGGACCTCAAGTTTGAGCTGGGGTCCACAGAGGGTCTGTTTCCGTCTCTGGACGACTGCATCAAGGCGCCTGTGTTCGACCACACCAAGGACATGAACAAGAACGAAGTGGAGGACTACGCCATCTCCAAAAAGTACCAGTGGATCCCCACGCCCTTCCAGGTTGACGACACAGGCAAAGTTTCTGTGCTGTCGTACATCAACAACCTGCACCCCATCTGGCACAAAGAGCTCTACCCTGTGATTGGCCAGATCTTTGAGGACTGTGTTCCTGCTCTGGAGCACACTCTGAGCGCCTTTTTGACTGGCCAGCTCAGACGAGTCAACCCCATGGGCCACTCCAACGGCTACTACTCCGACGAAGAGCCCGATTTCGAGGACGAAAACGGCGAGTGGGACGACGCTCTGTGGGAAGAGTGGAACGAAAACCGAGTTCCGTCTCAGAACCATCCTCCCGAAGAGCTTCCTACGCTCACAAAGACGTTTGAGGCCAAGGGCAAGACTCTCAACGTGATCACGAAGCTCGCCAACATCCACTTGACGCCCGAAAACCCGTCGTATCCCGGAGGCACGTGGCATGTTGAAGGAACGATCAACGAGAACATCGTAGCCACGATTCTGTACTACTACGACTTGGAGAACGTGTCTGAGTCGCGTCTGGCGTTCAGATCGTCCATGTCGGACCCAGAGTACGAGCAGGGCGACGAGCGAGGTGTCAGAGTCGTCTACGGCATCGAAGACGAGCAGACGATGGTTCTGAACCTCGGCAGTGTCGAGGCCAAGGAAGACCGTGTGGTTGTCTTCCCCAACATTTACCAGCACCAGGTGCAGCCCTTTGAGCTTGCCGACAAGACCAAACCCGGCCACAGAAAGATTGTGTGCTTTTTCATCTGCGATCCGCACGATAAGAAGGTGCACACGACTGCCCGGGTGCCTCCCCAGAACTCCGCCTGGTGGGGCGAAAAGGTGCGGTCGATTGGTTTGCTGGACAAGCTGCCCGATGAGCTGTTTAACAAGGTCCTTGATGCTCATGACGACTACCCCTGGAGTCTCCAGGCTGCCAAGGAAACCAGACTGGACCTCATGGAGGAGCGAGGCAAGGTGGTGGAGGGCCAGAACGAGGAGGACTACGAGGGCGGCATGTTTGGACGGCAGTTTTCGCTGTGTGAGCATTAGCGAGCACTACTTGTAGATCGTTAGCACTAATTTTGTATGAATTATGATTCTATTGATGGTAGAGTGTGGCTGTAAGCAGTGTGAATTTCAGGGCCTGGTTAACTGTAGGCAAGAGACGGTTGGGCCAAATAATAAGAGGCTATATGAAGCAGTTCGTGGTAGGTTTGATGCTTTGGAAACACTTTAATGAAAGATTAGATTTGAACATAGGAAGCCATGGTGTGTCTGTTGATCAATAAAGCAGTTAAGCACACTGTCTAACCTCTGGAACAAGTCATTATTTCAGCCTAGATTGTGACCGGTGGCAAATTAAACATGTCCTAAAGTGAACTTGATCGTATAGTCTTCAGAACTCGGAGGTCATGCTCTCTAGTTTGCAGGGTGCTCAATTGAAAAAAATTGATATCATTGTGAAGCTCTAGTCATCTTGACGAAGAGGAATGTTTTCAATTTGTGAAACACCTACTCAATTGAAAGTTACAATGACTTTTATTTAGTTGCACCAAACATCTACACTCGCACTATCTCTAGACCAAACTCTCTCAGACGATATTTAAATCACGTCGATCCACGATCGATCTACGATCAATCACCACAAGATGACCTTTCTCTACTACGCCGTTGCTATTGGACGCTCAATTGGGATCTTCTTTTCCTCCGCTGCTGCTACTGCTTCTAGTTCTGGATTCTCAGGAGCCAGCATGATGGGTTTCAACTCCCTGGGAGGAGCCGTGTGGTGGCTCATTACAACTTCTGCCTATGCAGCAGCTTCTGATGGCTTGGTAGCGGGCGTAATTGGTGTCATTGGCTACATTCTTTTTTCGCGAGCCTAGACCAGACCACCTGACGCGTGCTCATAGTGTTAATTGATGTTGGTCAGTGAAATAAAGAGCTCTGTAGGCTCGATTGCGTTAGAAGAATTGAGTGGAACCGTTGTTTTCTTCATGTTATTTGGCAACTAGTAAATCTCGTCATGACAGTCCAATTTGGGAACAATAAGGCCATCGGTGAAATTCTATCCAGTGGCTAACACTAGCCATCTGGAAGTGCTTTCAATGTTTTTACTTTATCAACTTCGCTTTCACCTCACACCACCATGACAATCCAGTGTCCCCTTCACGCACCTCTTTCCTCAAAGCTCAGTGTCATCATCCATGAGCAGTGTTCCGTCCACAGATATGTTTCTATCGTACAGTGGGACAGTCAGAAAATACATAGGTTCCAGTTAGCCGAACCATCCAAAGATACTGAGCACCCTAAAGTATTTACAGTGTTTGACAGAAACATCTACATTGGACTTGAGGGATTATTCCGCCAAGTCTCCCTTCCTCTTGAAGTGTCTTCGACATTTTGTCGTATTGATGGGACTGACTTTAGGGCCATGGAACTGCTTCACGAGGAGATACTGCTACGGCAACAGCCAACAGCTTCTAAGAAACCCAAACGGAAGCCCATTTCAACGCTCCACAGAGGCCTGAACGTTGTTCTCAAGGACAAACAGCCAGACTTCATCATCACTTCAGACGACTCAGGCTCCTTTCCCGTCCACCCTTTTCTTCTCACCAATCTGTGGCCTTTTTTCAGCATGGCTTCAACTGTTGATATGATTGAGAAATAGACACAGACACTTCACCTGCCTTTTCCAAAGGACTGTGTGGAATTTCTCGTCAACTTCTTTTACGCAAAAGACACCCCAGTTGTTTCATGGAACTCTGCTGTCACACTACTGACTATGTCAGCTCTGTACGATATTCCCGAGTTGAAGGAAGTAGCGTCAGGGTGGATTATCGACAATCCTATACCACTGACCTTGCCTAAAGCTCTTGAGACGTGGAAAGCGGCAGTTGAAAGCGACGCTCTGGAAGTCCAAGAAATGCTGCTTGTGTTTCTGAAATAACACGCTTCAGAAATCGAACATGCTGAAGAGAGTAAAGCACTGTCTGAGACCTAATTGCTAGACTTGCTCTTGCAGTTAGTGAGAGTGTGACTACCTTCCTGATATTCTTTCCAGATACGACACAAATCTAATTCTCCACTCTTTCTCCATATTTCTGCGTGGTCGTATTTACATAGTTACAGAAATAGCTGTAAAACAAATTTCAATGGTTGTAACATAGTGCAGTAGCTGCTACAGATATTGATTGTTTGATTTATCGTCGCCTAATACGACACGAGGCACTGTTTATCCCACTAATTGTAAATGACTGTTCTCAAGAGCCCATACGCTACATGAACTATACTCCCCGCCTATTAACCATGTATGTATTAATAAATCCTGTACGGACAGCTCGTATCACTGACCCACTTGAAACTGTTTAGGCACTCGTCTGCGTTGCTCATAGTACCGTGTATACTTGTCTTTGCACTCCTGTGAACCTCCACAGCCAGCAAAATGGACAGCATGCGTTCCTAGCCTTGAACATGGTCTCTTCAAGGTACTTCTTTGCTGCGTCCAGATCGCTCCGCAGAGGTTTCAGCTTGCATTCGTAGCCTTCTGCCTTCTGTTTGAGCCTCTGGAACGACCTGGAGTCCTTGACGAGCTTCTGAATGCGCAGCATCTGCTTCTCTCTCCTTCGTTTTGCGTCGTCTTCGGCCTTCTTTTTCTTCTCAGTCTCAGCTCGCTTCTTGTCCTGTTTGCGTTTATCCGTCCTGTTTGCGTTTATCCTCAGCTGCTTTCTGCGCTTTCTTCCTCTTGTGTGTTCTCCAGGAGCTGTTTCTTCTCTTCCTTCAGTTTGCGTTCCTTGAACTTGAGCAGATCGTTCTCAGTGTTGTCAGGAACGATGAGCAGCGGAGAAGATGTGCTGACCTCTTTAAATGCGATTTTAGTAACTGACCCAAACCGAGCATCATGAGAAAATCTGCCGAAAGGCGAGACTGGCGGCTTCAAGGAGATTGTCGTGACCACAAGTATGGCAAAGACCACAGCGAGACCGAGCAAAGACAAAACTCGAGGCATGTTGCTGAGGCCTTAGCGATGTCACGCAGACGTATAAGTATCAACTCACTTGTCCATTTTCGGTTTTGATGCCGTTGGATAAATCAATAGAATGTTACGACGAACATGCACATACAATCAGAGTTTTAGGCGGCATAGATTAGGGACGATTAAGGTTATTGCATGCACGTCATTGTACGAGATGTGGAGCGTGAAGAATTGGCGATGGTAGATATATCCTTGGTGGCACAAAGGTAGTCATGTACGACCTAGAAGTACAGTACCGGTTAAACAGGTAAAATACAATTGTCATTCTTACAATGGGCTACCGACTATCGACGTCAACAGCCTCCAGGTGCTGCTAGCGTTTCGACATAGCCTCATCAGGATAGCCGTGGTTCGGAAAGATGCACTGTCGTGTTTCTCCCCTGGCTTCTTAGCCGCTTGCTCTCACGCCACTTTAGTGGACGTTGTTGAGTTTCTGAGCTCTCGCCACTGAGTGACGCTTGAGCATTGACGCACTTTGTTAAGTGGAACT
This sequence comes from Yarrowia sp. B02, assembly GCA_017635955.1. Classification (NCBI taxonomy): domain Eukaryota; kingdom Fungi; phylum Ascomycota; class Dipodascomycetes; order Dipodascales; genus Yarrowia; species Yarrowia sp. B02. The sequence goes on from JAAQQV010000006.1 coordinate 1,335,610, forward strand.
GCGCACTCTGTTGAGTGGAACTGACGCACTCTGTTGAGTGGATTCTTGTCAAGTCGCAGCCACATGGCTACTTTGGCACGTCTTTTTGCGTGTCGAGCTCTGTGTATGAACAGCGACCTGGACCACCAGTGTTAGTGGTAGTGAAGAGCGGAAAAGTTGGGAGCGTCGTGTCGTTTATATGTAAGTTTCCCTAACCTTGTTACCCCATGCTAGTGCTGTGGGGTGAATTAATATGGCAAGTTGTGGTCGCAAGTGATTTCTCTTCTTTTTCGACAGATCTTTCATTCTCATGACTACTTCACCAGTGTGCAGTATCAACAGTACTGCATGAAAAATCACAAGCACAGAAATCTTGATATTTCCCCCAACAACGCAGTGTTGTATTAAGAAGACAATAAGACATACCATTGTGAAGCTCCCAGCGCGCATAATCTTTTTGTATTGCCCAATTCTCTGTATCATTAATATTCAGCGTTTGGGCTAAGTTTCAGCCAACATGAAATAGGAGTCATTCCGCTGGGAAATGACAAAGGGGTGACTTCTCAAGGTAATTCAGTATTTCATTTGAAAGGTCAAGAAGAGATGAGTCTTTTGGTACCACTATTTAGTGCCTAGATATAACAACTATCGCTGTACACACTTTTCACTTTTTACGATAACTCTGTTTTTACGGTGGCGTCGTAGTCCGGTATATTATCTAAGCAAGAAGCATATCATTATGGAGCTCTGTGTGTTCTTCATCTTCTGATATAACTCATATGTCTTCATCGTCAATATTCCGCCCTCTGGACGTCTTTTCCGCAGCATAGATTACCTGCAAAAATCCTGGAAAAGTACCAAGGGGTCATTATCAAGGGAATTCTTTTATATCCACTTATAGCCCTTTACAATACGAGTCTTTTGGTGCCACTTTTATGTTGGTGGCATCAACATATCTCCGACTGTGCGTATTTTTCTAGGCAGAAAAAAAATTATTTTCCCTCAAAACAACGCAGTCCATTATATATACCACAATTTAGCATATGGTTATAAAGCTCTCACTGCGAACAGTCTTTTGGTATTGTTTATTTGTTTTCATCATCAATATTGCGCCCTGTGGACTACTTTCAAGCAGCATAGATTACCAGCAAAAACCCTGGTAATGCACTAAGGGGTAGCGGGTGAGCGTAATAGAGTATATAATTTTATAACTTTAGACTGTAGGAGTCTTTTGGTCTTACTTTCAAGTCTCTGGCATTGCCATAGCTCCGGAGAGAAGTCTTTCAATTTTGGTGGAAAACATGATCTTCTCATAAAAACGCAGCCTGGTATGTCATAAAGCTATAATGCATACCACTGTGTAGCTAGCGATTATTAAAGCCCTATGGTATTACTCTCTAATTCCCATAACTAATATTGAGTCCTCTGGACGTCTTTCCCGCTGCATAGATTACCTGCAGTAATCCTGGAAAAGCACCAAGGGGTTGCAAGAGAGGTGCATGTATCATATCTCTTGAATCTTCTTGATGAGGCGAGTCTTTTGATACCACTATCTAGTGTCTGGCGTCAACAGTTCTCTCTCTAGCTCACTCTCACTTAGCACAGAAATTGTAAATTTCTGCGTAGAAGCACAGTGTGCTAGAAAGTCTAGGTATAAGGCATACCATTGGAAGGCTCTTGATTTAAAAATTCCCTTGGTATTGCTCTCTCATCTCTATCACTGACGGTTCACCCACCAGACGTCTTTCAAGCTGCATAAACTAGAAGCAAAAATCCTGGAAAAGCACAAACGGGTTATGAGGGAAGATATTCATTCCAGTATATCATTTGAAAGCCCTTTCTCATACGAGTATTTTGGTACCACTATCTAGTGTATAACTTGAGCAGTTGTCTCTCTACCCTTGTACATGTCTATCAGTTAGCACAGGTAACTCTGATAACTGGCGCCTTGATTGTGTTCTAGAACTAATTACGAGTACCAAAGGAGCCAGTCTACGATCACAGTTGCTAAATATAATATGTATTGAAGTCGTATACCATCTACGGCACTCTACATAGAGCTCTCGCTCTCTACAAGGCCACCGACTATCGACATTACCAACTACTCGTGGTAGCTGGTGACGTTTCGACATGGCTCGAGGACTATTAGTCTCGTCAGGATAGTCGTACTTTTGGACTGCCGTACTGTCGTACTCAGCCCCATGAGTTTCGCCCATGGATGCCGTTATGCGCAGTGTTTAGCGCCAGGCGGTAGGATTTTGAGCCACCTGAGTGGACTTGCAGGATCTCAGGATCGCCACCGAAGTGGACTTGGCAGTGAGTGCACTGGAGGTCTGTGTTTGTTTGGACTGTTATAGTCAGGGAGTTGAGTCTCCCGAAGGATGGAGACAAGTGCAAGCTTGCTCCTGGTAAGTGGATGGAGCTGAGACTCCTAGAAAGTGGTGGGGATCAGTTTCCTGACAATCTCCCTGTAATGGACGGAACAAGTGTTACCTTGACTCCTAGAATGGACGGGACAAGTTACCTTGACTCTTAGAAATGGACGGAACAAGTGTTACCTTGCGCCTAGAGGTGAAGTCCAGTTGCCTGGACCTCTTGGATGACCAAGAAACTTGTGCCTCCAGATGAGTATGAAGTGTGAGGGACTCAGTCGCTGCTGCAACTGAGACTTTAAAAGGAATAGGGGTATCACATGGCGTGGTGTGGTGAGGAATGAATAGGAGGAAGAGTTGGGAGGTCTCAGTGAGATATTATAGACCCCGAACTCTAAGACTAGCTTGAGGGGTATTTGGTCATGAGATGTGCGAGTTCTACGACAAGTATTTAGTTCTGTGTTTGCTGTCATATTTACCACAGAAAGAACGCCCCTTCTACTTGTACGGTACCTGGTACAAGCATTCCAGGGCAATGTCTCAACTAGGTTTCATCTCGCGTAATCTGTGGTGAGGTGCAGAGCGTCTCAACTGTAATGTGGTGACGCGAAAAGATACTTGACCTTAACCGCACATGTTCAAACTGCGCGATGCTAAGGCCGATTCGTGGGCAAAGTGCGCTGCAATCAATGCTGCGCGAACTCGCAAGGGCCTCAATCCGAAGAACAAGTGGCTCTATCTGCTGAAGGACCTCAGAGTGGCCTGTGCTCTGGGCAAGAACAACGCCAGCATTGTGTCTGGTCTGGCGTTTGAGGAAAACGACGACGTGCGCAAGACCTTCGAGCCGCTGTTTGAAGGCGAGCAGCACTCGTTTTGCGGCGACTACGAGAAGATCCGCGGCAAAAACCTGCTGTTTCCAGGCGTCAGTCTCGACATCAACACGATGCAGATGACCGAGTCGGACTTTGACGAGCGCGAGGAGTACGCGGACTACTCGACGTGGTCCAACGAGGCCGTTTCGCCGTCGGGACTTGTCGTTAGAAGCGAAAGAAGAGACGGTTTCGTGCGCGTCGTGGACAAAAACGACAACCTGCTCCATGTGCGGTACAAGGCCATGTAAGGAAGCGCGGACACGCTCATCTACAAGAAGAAGCCGCGGTTTCGAGCCAAGGACGGCGCGTATCTGATCCACGAATACATGCACTCTCCGGAGTTTCGCGTGCCCGACAGCAAGCAGTGGGACTGGGAGACGTTTCTGGAGGGCTGTAAAGTGTCGCTGTTGCCTGGCCAGGGAGGAGCCCGCGCAGTTGTCTCAGGCATGCACGAGCAGGGACACAGACAGATGGTCATGGACATCCAGCCCACCGAGGAGCTGGAGCGAACTCTGATCTGCACGGTCCCCATGTCTCTGGGCTACTGCGGCTCGTACACGGACACGGGCAAGAACGACTTCTACACGTTTTTCGACGGGTACCTGTTTCTGCTCTTCAGCGGCCGTTTTTTCCGGCTGTGGGTCGATCTGGGCTACCGCAGCCGATTCCGCGGCGATCTCTGCATCGACAACTTTCTCGACTCGCACGCCAAAGACCGGTGTCTGGTGGTGTGGAACCGCAACTTTCCTGTGATTGGCACGCTTCAGGAGGACAACACAAGCATGCCTCACGGCTGCGAGATTCTGCGAGGCCCCAAAAACGGGCGGTATGCCAACGAGTTTGTGTCTGTGGCGAGCACCAACGGGCAGATTTTTGGACATCTGCTTACCGGCGTCACCATGTTTTCTTCTCGCAACAACGAGCAGCGGCTGACGCTTCCCATCCACTACGACAAGGGCATCACCTTTGGCAGCTTTGGCAAGTACGTGTCCGAGGGTCTGCTGGACACGATGATCGGGTGGAAGGTGGAGGGATACGATCCTGAAGACGCAGACGCCAACGAGTACTACGCCGATATTCTCGAGGGCGCCAGAGACGCTGGCGAGACGCGTGAGGATCGCGTTGATATTGAGGACGAGATTGACGTGCCTCGCGTATTTGACAACTTCGACCGACACTCCGACGAGGAGTATCCTTGGAGTGACAGCGATGAGGAGGAGGTTGAGGAGGTTGCTAAACCCGAAGCAGCTGTTGATGGAGGTAAGAAGCTTGGTGATGGTTCTGAGAACGACGACGACGAGGACGACAACTCTTCCGATCTGTCGTCTGAGCGAGAACGCGTGACTGACTACCACGACGACGCGGACTACGAAGAGGACCCGGTGCTGTACGCCGACATTTTCAAGGAGATTCCTCTTGCTCTGAACCCGAGCCCTATGAACTCCGCCAAGGCGTTCAAGAGAGTCGGTGAGCACAAGGAGCCTGAGGACACCCCTTTTTTTCAGATCGGAGGTCCCCTAGATACTGGTAAGTAGATGATTTATGCGTTATTAGAATTTTATGTGTGCTTGTTAGTTGAATGAGACTTGTAGCCTTTGTTACTCTATTTTGTACTGAGTATACATGCCTTGTCACTCCATGGTACTGACTATACTTGCCTTGTCACTCCAACTGTGCTTGCCTCACTCCAAATACATGTCTGGCTCATTTTTTGACGAAACCTATTTTGCGGGTTTAATGAGTCTGGTTGAATATTAGCAGCAGTAATGAGACTGTCGTTTAATTTGTCGTCGTTTGATATCACTGCCTTATCGTACCTCGCTTACCTAATCATCACCATATTTCTAGGCTGTTTCACAATAAACTCTCAACACATCACCAACATCACATCTCAGCATACTAACGGTATCGACAGAAGCCATCTAACACAACCATCTGAAGCACTTGTTCAATCGACACAACTATACAAACACACACACACACACACACAACCGCTCAATCACAAACACACAAATGTCCCTCAGGCCAGACGAAGTGGACGTGCGGGTTTTGGAGGAGAACCTGCTCAAGACCAACGCGCTGGTCGACAACATGGTCGCGTCCTGCCAGAAGATCTCCAACTCGTCGTATAAGGCCGAAATCACCATTGAGCCGATTTCGGGCATGCAGCGGCGGATGCAGGTCTACGAGACCAACCTCAACAACTGTCTCAAGGTCGTTGACGGCATTAGAGACTACGCCAAGGTGACGGCTCGCGAGGAGAAGATCATTCGCCAGGGACCCGAGGCTGTAGGTCTTCCTGCTTACGTTGCAGCGATCCAGTCTGTGATTCGCGTCAACGACGAGATCGAACAGCGACAGCTGCGCAGCATTCCTAAGGTCAAGGAGAAGGCTGTGGACCTTGCGCGCATGGGCACCGCGGGCCTCAAGGAGAACCTGTCGACGATTCTCAAGGAGGAGTCCAACCCTATCGATCCTGTGCCGATTCTGAGCTCCGGCAAGCCCTTCCCCCTGATGAGCCCCAGAAACGCAGACAAGCTCAACGAGCTGATGGGCATTGTTGCGCGTTTCTCGGCGCGCCAGGACAACACGTACGTCGACTCGCGAAGCCGCTATCTCGCCATGTCGCTGTCGCCTGTAGCCAGTAAAGTCAAACCTGTGGTTCGTCAGGGCAAAGCTCCCTACGACAAGCAGTCCAACGGCATCCACATCTACGCTGACGCACTTTTGAAGATGCTGCTCGCCGAGCACGACAACTTGCGATGCGCTTTTCCCAAGGACGAGGCGCGAGTGAAACAGTACTTCTCGCAGCTCGTCACTACTCCCCTGCAGACGTACGTGTCCTCTGGCGAAGAGATTGCCAACCACGTGCAGCGCAACATCTCGACGGACGCGCTGCTCATTTTCGAGCTCATCGAGGGCACCGTGGCTCTGAAACGCGGACTCGAGCCGCTGACTAACACTGCAGTGCTCGACAGACTCATCCAGAACAGCTACAGCATCTCGCAGGGCGTCTTCAGCGAGATCATCAAGATCTGCGAGGCGCGAGTGCAGCAGGTGACGACTCTGCCTTCCGATAACGGCGTTTGCGACGCTACTGTCGAGGTCATGAGCCGAATCAGACGCTTTGCCGAGTACAAGGACTCTGCCGTGCTTGCTATCGGCGGCATGAAGTACCAGCAGTGGATTCCGCAGCCGCGGCCTGCCTGGATGTCTACTTTCTCCTCTGCTCCTACAGGCTACACGACCAGCAAACCGCAGGAACTGCTCTCGGCTGTCTTTTCCGACTCCATCGACGCCTTCTACGTGACGCTGGAGATGAAGGCGAAGACGCTGAACCCGAAAAAGCCCTCGCAGGTCGGCTTCTTCCTGCTGACTAATCTCACGCTGATTGAGCGATTCGTCACAAAGTCCGAGGTGTACAAGGTGCTGGGAGGTCAAGGCAGAGAGAGATTGGAGAAACTGCGAAAGAGAGGCCTCAACCTGTTCCTGGAGGGCTGGAAGGCTACCGCTTCGCTTCTTATGGACACGACGGTCGTCAACTCCAAGGGCTCGCTGTCGTCCAAGGACAGAGAGCTCGTCAAGGACAAGTTCAAGACGTTCAACGCGGACTTTGAGGAGCTGGTCAAGAACCACAAGACGTACACGATCACGGACCCCGCGCTGAAACAGCTGCTGGCCAAGGAAGTCGCCTTCATCTGTCCGCTGTACCACCGATACTACGACAAGCACATTGGCGGCGACTTTTCCAAGAACGTGGACAAGTACATCAAGTACGACAAGGCGCAGTTTGACCGAGTTTTGCAGGAGCTGGGCGATTAGATGTAATTAATGATACATAGACGTTCACATCTGTAAACTTTTTGGGGGATAAGGTCGGTGCTATACGTGAAGTCTGATCTGCGGAAGGAGAGCAATGGCGTATTCGTGGCAATGTTTCATCGTAATCAGTAGCAATGATACGACGTTGAGAAATACGTACTGTAGTAGGCTTTCCTGAAGTGTCACGGTGAGATAGGGCTTTAGCTAATTACTTTATCTCTCATATCAGATGGACATATGCTGTACCTGTCAATATATCGGAGATGTACTTGTAGAGCTGATAGAAAGGTGATATTTACAATTGAGTAGATGTAGCTATTAAATGCCGAACTATACAATACTGTAGCACTTGAATCAATTAAATCATAAGTGGCACTTCAACAAATTCAGCCATACTGCCTTCTACAAGACCAATGCTACCTCGGTATCCTCGGCAATGTATCTTTGGACTCTGCAAACAGAAACTGGAAAGAGAATTTAAGAGCGACAACGGTACACAAAGATAGCGATACCGCACATAGCGTCCCTCACTATATCGACCCACACTATAGCGACCCACTTGAAATCACACCACATGTCACTAGTGCAAACTCCGATCTAAAGTCCGACGCATTCCGTGGAGCACTCCTGCGAGAACCAGTTCGGGATTTGAGCGTCGCACGGCACCATTTTCTTTTCCTTTTTGTTCTGTGATATCTCGACATTGTGTTCGGCTAAACCTGCCCTTTGCCGACTGAACCTTCCTTTTTGGGCTGCCTGCATGCTCATCTCTTCTCATCGCTCGGCTAAACCTGCCGTGGCGGACTCCGATATTGAACCTTGGGATCCACCGATGCAGCCAAGCATCGCCATCGCATGCTGTAGTCTTCGGATTCCGCTGGTGGGGTGATTTGTGGCTTCTCGGCGTTCTCTAGATGTGAAATTTCACGTTTTTCAGTTTTTTCTGACATCTTTTTCCCTCGCTCGATTTGACATCTTTTCCCTCGCTAGATTTGACATCTTTTCCCTCGCTAGATTTTAGAGGTGAAACAGGGTCGAGCGGGAGGAGACAAGGCAGATGACTAAGACGGCAAATACCGCTCGTACGCCTGCAATGTGCACAGCCCTATTGTAAGCACCCCGCATGGACCCTTGACGTAAACGAGAATGCAGTCGGAGATGTCGGACCACTGTGGGTCTGGTATGTTTTTTTGTTGTTTTTTAAATCGAGTCGAGGCTGTGAAATGGGCTTGGCAGACCTGCGCTTGCCAGATCGGTTGAACACTTCATCTCGCGCAAAAGCAATTCTGAAAACTCTGCGAGACGAAGCCTGATGTGAGATGTTTGGAAACGATGGAAACGGAATGAAGCCTGAGTGTCTGGAGTTGTGCATGATCTCAGGCGTTGCAGGCATTACTGTGAACTAGTTGATTGTGCTATACTACTAGATGTACTGTATGTAGTCGTGCTAGTATACACAGTTCTCCCTTGAAAGGCACCACCTCTAGTTGAAGAGACAATCTCGAGATGGCCTCTATCAGTGCTGTGGCTTGAGCGATATTCGGATCTAGCGTGCAACCCCATGTCTCAGAGAAACAAGAAATGGAATATTCTTTTTCTGGAACATGCACATGTCCCGCTGCTGGATCGTTGCTTTTGCTCCTGACCGGATCCACCCACTTTGCAGAATGCACTTTTGTAGTTGTTTAATGTGCTAGCTGTTTGTCTGTTAGCTGTTTATTTGTCCTTTGTTTCCAGCAAATTTCCACCTTTCTCCACTATCTCACCACCTGAGGTGGTTCGATATCTTTACCGCTTTCGGCAAGACGGTTACCTAATGGCGGTGAGACATGTTGAGCATTAGCGTACTTGCCCGTAAGTTGACAGCAAGGCGTGAACGCCTGGAGAGCGTAGATACGGTGAAATAGCGATCGAGGCTGATTTTCCGCTCCTCGGATCTCCAAAATAGCTCTTTTCCACACTCGGCAACGTTCTCAACCACCCCTTCTTTCGATCTAGAGGTTGCTCAAGAAATCCCAGCAAAGCAAGGTCGGATAACGTTGATGCAGGTACAGACCTCAGTCGCCAAAGCCCCGAGCTCCCAAAGAGATCTGCGCATGAGACGTGAATCGCCTGATGTTGGTAACAAGTACAGGCGTTGACTATGTACATAATTAATGACAAAGATGTACTGGTAAAAAGTAGACAAAGAATGTGGCTAGTGATACTTGTACAAAGAGTACAAATAATAGTACAACCTCAGCAACTCCGCTAAACCCTCGTTGCTTGGCACTAAATGACGCTTGCTAAGGCTTGTAGGGAACGTGTGGAGATGAGGTGAAGACTTGTAGTCGAGCAAAAAGCAAAAAACGCAAAAGCTGCAAAAATGCGAAACGCTAAAATCTTGCTCATAGCAAAGCACTTCCGTTTTAGATTTTTGCAGAACATACCGAAACCTTGCAATAACCGCTTGGCGTAGATAGTGGCTGGAAAACTCGCATTTTGCAGATTGGAAAGCCAAGATTGCAATTTTTCAGCCTCAAAAAACACAAGAACAACTTTTGAAACGATTTGGACAACTCTGGAGACCCTCTCCGGAGCCTCGGAACACGGTTATCATCTATCTACCGCCATCTGATGGAACCCTAAGTAGGGCATCCGCCTAGTAGCGCACTATATGCAAGGGAGGGTGAAGTTTATCCGGGGATTTGGAAGCGGAGAAGTGGGTATTCTGGGCCGTTTTTCGAGCTGGAAAGTTGAAAAATCGGTTTAAACGTCTCGAAAATCCCCCTAAATCGATTTTCAGCGCCCAAGTTGCACCCGAAACCGGCTCTTTGGCTAGCCGAACCGGCCTTGCTGCACCCCCAGATCGTCCCATTTCACTTTGGGTCTTCCACTTTGCGTTCTGCAAGCTCGATAGCACACTTTAGGGCTTGCTAGGATATATATATCGGCTCTTTCCTGCCCTCTTCTCCAGCTCTACACTCCCTCTTCACCCAAGCTCCAACTATGAACGCCGTCAACCAGACCTCGATACCCGAAATCTACTACCTGACTTCGCGAGCGCAAATGAAGCTCACCAAGGAGTCTGTGCGCCCCGATCTCAAGCTGCGACACCTCGTTTGCCATGCCAACCTCGTCGACAACCTTTTGGGCGAGCTTTCCGCCCGAAGACGAAGACAAACGCTTGTCAAGATCTCAGACGACGCCTACGACGCTGTTGCAGTCTCCTCCGACGAAGAGGACGACGAGTCTTCCATGTCTGACTCCTCTTCGGACGACGACGACGCAGAGTACATGAAGCAGCCCAACTATACTTACCACCCGTACCAGCAGGAGATGCTGTTTGAGGACGCGTCCAGCGAGTTCAACGAGCTGAATCCGCCGCCTCTGTACTCGGTCATCAACACGGGCATCGGCGCCAACTAAAAGCAATTTGCATTTGACATCTGCTGGATGGATGTCCTATTTATTAACATGTACATAGTGAAGATGGTTATTTGGTGAGTAAGAACTTGTAGTTGTAGCGACTCGTGAACCTGTAATGACTGTAGTAATGACTGTATTAATGATGGTTCAATCACTATATTGATCACTGTATTAATGATGTCGTAATCACTTACCAACTCCGACTCAATGCCGATTGCAAAATATCAAGCAATCGTATATGCACCAGCCACACTAGCCACAGATCGGGCCAAGCTTTCATATAGCTTACAGTACTGACAGGTCTTATTAAAAATAGTAGAGTAGTCTAACAGCCCATAATAGTGGTACCTTAGCCAAGCCTTTTAGTTCTTTACCATCTTAGATCTCATACCATAGCCCTTAGTCTACCGTCTTTAAACTAACGATACAGTCGATCATGTCAATGTCAAACTAGCTAGACGAAACCAGATGTCACAAAAAAAAACCAAATAACCAAAGACACAACCAGAGCAAGCCAGTTAATAAAATCACACATCAACCTCGGAATGTGCACACGGCTCTGAATTGCTCTGGAATAACATCGTCAGACTCCCGTGCATACAGACAGCAACCACATCACCAGCCTCACGCGATCTGAGACATGAACTGCAGTCTGTGCTACCCCAGCGGGTGCAGGAGAGCGTAGGTTGCGGTTTGTGAATTACTGGAATTTACAGTGATTTTTCTGAATATTTAAAAAATAAATCCAAAAAATCGGCAAAATTCCAGAAACACCGAATCCTTTGTACTTGTGCCTCGGACGCACGGTCGGACCTGCTCTCTATAGAAACGCACACATGCACGCGAAAACGGTCTTTCCGTCTGTGAGCAAATAGACATACGAGCCAACAAAGAGAATAGTCAGGTCACTTTTAATATTTGGCCCCACAAAATTTAAGGTTTGGTGGCGATATGCCAGGAAAAAAAGGAGGAAAAAAACTGAAGAATATGCAGCAACCGTGCCACAAGCAGCAGCAAAAAAGTGATTTCTGGCAGGATCGAACTGCCGACGTTCTGCGTGTTAAGCAGATGCCATGACCAACTAGACCAAGAAACCGTATTTTCTTGATTTTTTGGAAAAAGTGGCCTCTACTATCTGAGTTTTGCTTATGTAAGTGGCCGATTTTTGGTCTTATTGGGATAATATGAGGTTTAGATGTTCATATCATGCATTTAAAGCGGTTGCCGTTGCATATGATGCACATACGAGTATTTCCAAAACCACGACATTTCCAAAAGTGCTCCAATCGCTGAGCAAAATTGCGTAGTGAGTAAGCTGTCCACGGCGGTTCCAAAAATGTGCTTGTGTCCTGCGTACCACTTCTATTGGTCGCACTACAACCCTCCCTCTCCGTTCATGATCCCTCAGCCAAATAAGCTATACAACAGCAACCTGAGATTACCCCTTGATAGCAAGTTCTGGAGTTGACGACAAGCATCTCTGCGTCACTCTGCTCGTCTTCTTGGTCTGTTTCACCTCGAATTGCGTTCTGGCAGTGCATAATCTTGCAAGCACAATAGACAAGGCTTGAAAGGTAATAGAAAACAAGCTTGCGGGGTTACGGGGTGCAAAGAAGCTGGGGATTGCTATTAATTATTTGAGAGCGTCGATCCGGATTATCTTCCTTGTGCCACTTGCATGCGGCTCTCCACAATGGCTGTGGAGATGCTACATCATTGTGCATACTGCTACACCCTTCAACCGCTTGAGAAGCAACAAAAAAAGACCGTTCACTCGGAAGATGTCCTCGGAAACTCGCAACAATTGCAGCATTGACCCTCTTTCCACGGTCTTGCTATCTCAGAGCCCGGATTAAGGAGACATCTCACTTCCCGCTGAAAGTCTGATTTACCCCTGCGTTGACGATCTTCCACTTAGCCAACTCCAATAGGAAATAGTGCCAATTCTAATCGACTTTAGGCAAGACTGCGGGGTGTTTTTTTGGCGATTCGACTATCTACTTTTATTAGTCTACTTTACGAGCCGATAGATAGTTGCTCTACAACGGTATAGAGCAGATCTTTGGTTTCTCTAGCAAGCATGTATCAAGATATCTCTGGCTGCGTTTTGACGTCACTCATTCCAGCGGAACTTCGATCCACGATGTTTCCGATGGCTTGCTTCCACATGTTATTATAATACGACGCGCTTTTGAGATGCACAAACGGTGTGACGTCAGTATAATACGAATGCAGTTCAGTATCTTGTACTCGTACCGGCATGCTCTTGTGCTGTAATTACATACTCAATTGATTTTAATAATCACAAATACAACAGGCTTTCATTTCCCTCAGACAAAGCTCGAGACATTTGCTACTTTGTAAGCCGACGATCATCCAGAGGAACCATATCGACTACTCAATTGAGTAACTAGGGATACACCAGCTCGATTAGCTTGTCCAATACTGATTATTGATCGATCGGATGTACCTTCCTGGACACTAGGACTTTTGCGCTCTGATCTACACAGCCACCGTATCCTTGGTGAAGATCATATTGGATTAATCATCAAGTGTTCACCACGTCTGTGGCACTATGTCCGCGAAACACGGATAATCGGATTACTGATATATTCATTATACACTGTGTCAGCGGCACAGATTATTGTCTGCGTCGAATTATCTCAAAAACCGCTGGTACACAAACCACATGCGTCGCACGGTATCTCTCGCCAACTCGCCTTCTCTGCACCCATAGTCGATATCGTCAAGGTCTCTGTTCCACTCTCTGACTCGCTTGCCAACCAAACTAGGTCCAATGCTTCGCAGCAGATGAGTGTCACAGAGAATGAGACCGACCTTGGTGTTGATCTCCTCGACGTCAGTACAAGGGAGAGAAAGCACTCTGTCGATGCGTCCAAGCGTCTCTGTGGCGATATCCTTGGCGTTCTGGCGTTTCAGGCCCAGAGAAGCTCGTCTTCTGCCGAGAACGGTGCCTGTGAACCACTGGAATACCCACCACGTGACCGAGAACGAAGGAAGGGCCGCAATGATGCCAAAAACAAGCTCCTGGCTCTTGAGAATCTGGTCAATGCCAGAAATGGCGACTTCCACGTCAACCTTGGTCTTCTGGACCTGGATCAACAAAGACGTGATCAGAGAACCGCCAATCAGCGACTTGACGGGCGTCATGATCTCCTTTTCGTACGACTTTAACACAGGAGTAATGTCTCCCTGCTGAACGCCCTGCTTGACGTGCTGAATGTCCTCGGCAGTCCAGGTGCTTCCAGGAGGCGGAGGAGCGTCGTTCTGAACCGCAAACTGCACCACCATGCGCTCCAGAGAGTCCATATCCGCCTGAAGAGCCCGTTTGGAAATAACGGCAATCTGCGACGAGTTGTCGTGTCGAATCGTGTGGATGATCTGCTTGATGGGCGAAACGATCCAGTTCTGGAAAAAGAGCTGGATGGTCGACACGACGGACGTTCTGAACCAGTCGACAATGTTCTGCCAGTTGTGCAGGAAGGAGAGAAGAGCGAAAGACGCGGCAACAGAGCCGAAAATATAAGTCGGCCACATTCTTACCCAGTACGACGGCTTGCCGTACTTGTCAATCTCCTCCTTGTGCTGCTGCGAGTGCAGAGACAGGAGTTTGGACAGCTGGATGATTTCGTGGGCGAGGCCAGAAATGTCTTTATCGGACGAAACAACATCCAGAGCCTTGGTTTCTTCGCCTGTGCCTGCTCCGAGCGTTTGTGTCATTGCGTCGATGCTCTTGACGACGCTTTCTTTCCAGTCCTGGCCTCCAGTGGTTGTGATCTTGGGCACTCCCTCGTCGAGAAACGAGGCTGGTCCGGTATTAGTGGTCGTGAAAAGCGTGGTAGCGAGCCTTCCGAGGTCAGCGGCGTGCGAGTTCTTGATATGGGCGAGCTGGGTGTGATTTTGGCGCGCTCTTCGTCTCACAGCGGCAATGGGAGAGAGTAGCAGAGAAGTAGCGAAAGACAGCGGCGGTTTCGACATGAAAACCGACGTTCTGAACCGCAGAGACGTCTCGTCGTGCAGCGAGGACGCCACCAGGACCCCTCCGCCTGTTTTGACGACCTCGAACAGCTTCTTAGCCGTCAATTTAAGCCGATCCCAAATTCGCCCAACCGAGTCGTAGCGTCTGTAGATGTCTCTGGCGAGCGAGAAAACGCGAATCGGGCCTGTCTGGACTAGCAGCATCGCCAGACGGTACCACGAGTCGTGCACGTCCTGCCAGTAGTACAGATCCTGCGAAATGGGCACGGTTTGGTCCACCAGAGTGTCGACAACATTGCCGTACATTGACAGAGCCGCAAACGTCAGCAGCAGAAACTCCGAGTCCTCCGAGTCTGCGCCAGTGCCGTCTTTCGCTCGCACGCGCAAAAACTCGTCCATCGTCTGCGTGATCAGGTCCACAGAAACGAGTCTGTCGTGAGAAGCCTGCGGAGGAGCAACAGTTCGTGCAAGACGAGCCAAAGTCGCAATGTAGCTGTTTTTTTCATCGACGTCTTGTGCGAGCGGCGGCTGTTGCGCCACGGCAAGAGCGGAGAACTCTGCCAGCGTCGTCCGCGTTATCGAGAGCATAGCAATGTAGAGAGTTGTGATGCTGCAGATGAGTTTGATGCTGCAGATGAGATGTGGTTGTGGGTTGGTGGTTTTGTCGTAGTTATATGAATTAGTTGCTTTGGTGCAATTTGAAGAAATTGATGGCTATTGATTAGATGGGGTACAGGTGTTTATGGACTGTTGTGGATGGCGGTCTGGACGGTTGTTCTAGTGATGGGGGTGGTTAGTTGATGGTTTGTTGGGAGTAGTTGAGAACCTTATTTGGGTGTAGTTTCAGTTGGGGTTTGGATGGTACTTGTTGCATAAATAGTTAGCTTTAGTTGGGGCTTACGCTGAAGCCAGACAACAATCATGAAGTGGAGGCGCTTCTTGCAATCACTTGACTAATGTGAAATTTGAACAGGCGTATCAACACGCCCAATTAATGAGGGAAAAGTGCTTTTACAAGTAATCAGAAGGCTGAAATGACTCTGAAACGACTGGTACACCAGAGCTAAGACTCCTTGTAGTTTGGCATAATGGCAAAGATAATGTGTACTGGTAAAAGTACTGTAGTACCTTTTTAAATCTCTGGAAGAGCCAAATCATCTGGTGTTACAATCATGACTATATCACCAAAATTGCATCCCCCAGGAGACTCTCGCAATGCATACTGCATCAGCAAAATCCTGGAAGTTCATTAAATCGTTATTAATACTATATCATCAGAAAGTCTTTGTTGAGAAGAGTATTTCTGTACCGCTTTTACAACTCAGATATGAGTGGATATCTTTCTATGCGTCTTTCAGTTTTCACGAAAAAAGTGAATCTGCTAGCAAATCTCAGAATCTCATAATGTGCACTCATAAAGCATATCATCGTGAACCTATTGATAATCAAAATCTATTGGTATTATCTATTTGTTCCTGTCAACAAATTTCACTCTCTGGACAACTTTCAAACCGCATAGATTATCTGCAAAAATCTCGGAAAATCACCAAGGAGTTGCGTGCAAGGATAAACTAGTATACACAAGGATATCCCCTATCAAAAGGAATCTTTTGGTTCTACCCTCAAGTTTATGGTAAGACTCTACCTCTGTCTATTGGTGTTTTAATCTCTCCCTAAGACTTGAATCTGTTGGAAATCCTCGGAGTAGTACAGTATCTAGACTTGTAGTATGTCATTTGAAAGCTCTAAATGACAGTAGTCTCTTGGTATAACTTACCAATTATCATCGCCAATATTACTCTCTTTGGACAACTTTCAAGTCGCATAGATTATCTGCAGAAATCCAAGAAGAGCACCAAGGGATTGCGCTCAAGGTGAATATACTATACCCAGTTGAAGCTATTGACAGCAGTAATCGTTTGGTTCTACTCTTAAGTCTTTTTAATGCACATAGCTCTGTCTATCCGTGTTTCAATTTCTCCCTAAAACCTGAATCTGCAGGTAAAGATCAGTTTCGAATAACGGCAAATAAAAGGAGGTATCATTGTAAAGCTTTACGTGCAAGAAATTCTATGGTAATATTAATTCTCTCTCACCGTCAATATTTCACTCTCTAGACCACTTTCAAGCCGCATAAACTATCGGCAAAAATCCTGGAAAAGAACCAAGGGGTTGAGAGCAAGGCAAATCTAACATACCATCAGAAAGCCCTTTATAAGCTGAGTCTTTTGGTTCTGTCTTCGAGCGTGTGGCATATACATATCCGCGTCTAGCCCTGTTTCATTTTTCAAAAAAAACTTGAATCCGTCCGTAAAGATTAGTCTGCCATTATGTGGACGATAATGGGGTATCTTTGTATAGCTCAGGTTGAGCCACATGCACTGGTATTGCTATATCACCTCTAGCTTCAATATAGCACCCTCCAGAGCACTTTTCCGCAGCATAGATTATCTGCAGAAATCTTGGAAAAGCACCAAGGGGTTGCCACTACCGGTAGTCTGATATATCATCTGAAAGCCATTGACAATACGAGTCTTTTGGTTCTAGTCTCAAGTTTCTAGCACCAACAGAGCTCTGTCTATCCATCTTTCAATTTCCCCTGGAAGTCGAATATGTAGGTAGAGATCAGCAATATTGGCGAGACAGTGGGTATCATTGTAAAGACCTTAATGAGCTATATCGAATGGTATTTCTTACCTGTCCGCACCCTTTAGATGGCTTTCAAGCAGCATAAATTAAGACAGAGGGTTACTTGGTCAAGTAGTTGAAGAAATTGGCTACGATGAGAAATGACGAAAAAGTGTAAGAGTTGAAAACTTTCAGCTCTGAGTCTTTATGATCCACTCATTAGGTTTCATTTGAGCATCTAAAGTGGCTGTTGATGACAGAGTAGAAGAGCTTATACTGTACTACTGTAGCAATTGTATCTGAGTCAGTTTTTCATCTCGTCGTCACTAAAACACTAAACTATTCAAAGAAAAGCAACTCTTCATCTTCACCATTAATTAACTCCAAACGGCACTCCAACGTAACAGCTTATGCAGGGATCGACATGCGACATTGTATCTCCAACCCAATCACAAACTCTCTCCACCTGGATCAGTACATATAATTTCAGTCTTTCCATGCTACTCACCCACGATGCGCTCTTTTTCCACTCTCGCAGCTCTTCTGGCTGTAGTTCAGGCAGCTCCTGCAAACTCAGGAACTCTCAAGGTCAACTTTACCAAGCGAGCTGAGGCTCCTGAGGAGCTGTTCAGCTTTGCAAAAGTTGCTTCGCCGGCTGCTCTCCACAACCACATCATGTACTACGACACTGAAGTGCTTCTAGGAACTCCTCCTCAAAAGTTCACAGTCACTCTCGATACTGGATCTGGAGACCTGTGGGTGCCTGAAGACGGCAGAGAAGGCGCTTACAACCCCAACAAGTCGTCCTCCTACGAGTACTACAAGCCTGGCTTCTCTATCTTCTACGGAGACGGCTCCAGAGCTCAGGGAGACTGGGTTAAAGATACTGTTCAGTATGGAGGAGTGTCCGTTTCCGGCTTTGTTTTTGCCGCTGCAAAAATCACGACTTCGCCGCTCTCCGTCTTTGGCATCGGGTACGCTGCCAACGAAGCCTCGGCCTTCCAGCAAGACGACAAGTTCAACTACGACAACTTTCCTGCGCGTCTGGCTAAGGATGGAATCATCAGCACTCCAGCTTACTCGCTGTACCTCGACAGTCTGGATTCGTCCTCCGGATCAGTCCTTTTTGGCGGAGTCGACACCTCCAAGTTTTCGGGCGATCTGGCGATCCTCAAAACGCTCAAGGACCAGGACTTTGAAAAGACGCCTGCCGAGTTTCTGGTTACTCTGGACAGCGTGGAGACTTCGGTAGGCGGAAATGTCACCAACGCTCTAGACAAGACGAGACATGTTTTGCTGGATTCAGGCTCTGCTCTGACTTATGTTCCTCCTCAGACTTTCCAGACCCTCGTCAACTCTTTGGGTCTTCTGGAGACTCCTGTTGGTTTTGGCACTATCAAGAAGCATCTGGACGAGCTCAGGAGCCAGAAGGCGATGGTGAACTACTCTTTTCAGGGCAAGAAGATTGCGGTTCCTGTTGACCAACTTTTCACTCTGGCTCAGGACAACCAGAAGAACCAGTACTACGTTTCTGAGGACGGAAAAGGCGTGGAGTTTTATTTGTTTCTCGTGGCTGCAGGCTCAGACGGGACCGATTACGATCCCGCAACTCACGTAAAATTCATCTTTGGCGACTCTTTTCTCAGAGCTGCCTATGTAGTCTATGATTTGGGAAGCGATGTCATTGGTCTGGGTCAGGCAGACTACTCTGGCAAGAAGGGCTCTATTGAGCCGATCAAGGCGGGTTCTTCGGGAATTCCCTCGGCTACCCCTGCTTCAGGAACCACTTGGTCTGTGAATCATCCTATTACCACTTCTGTGACTAAAGGTCCTCAGGCTTCTGCTTTTACCCTAACTAAGGGTGCGTAACCATGTCATTATCCAACGTTTCTATTGTCTATACTTTTTTATAATCACAGTTCTATGCTATACAGCCACATGGTTGAGGCTGCTTTGTTGATAGTACATGATTTAGTCAACAAAACACTGTGTAATTTCCCAACTAAATAACGCGTTTTGTTGGACAAAGCAGCCCCAAGCTTGAGGCTGTCCTCTTGTCTACGCGAATAATTATTGAAATCTGTTTTTTCAAATCCACGCTTGTAATTCCAGTCTCTATTACCACCATTCCATCTATTCCAGACCATCAACTACCCTCTAATACCAATACTACGCTACCACATTCCGGACCATCATGAGACTAGCCCTAAAGCGTCCTCTCAATAGAACAATGTATCAGCCCCAAGGCGAGTATAAGAAGATGAGTTTCGCGTGAAGCTGAACCTCACCGTTATTACAATTAGCACGACACTTTCTCCAACTGACGACACTCCTTGAAACGCGATTAGGACACAGTTGAACGCAGTTGAACATAGTTGAACACAGTTGAGCAGACAGTTGAGCAGACAGTTGAGCAGACAGTTGAAGAGCATCTTGTTTTAACAAAACATCAACAGAAGAACCAACAAATCCAACAAATCCAACAAATCCAACAAATCCAAAAATCACCACAACCCCAAACTTCCAAAAACCACCACATCAATGCTCCTCTTAGTCATCCTCTTACTACTCTCTTCTGCAGGTGCAGCAACAATGGAGGCTAGAGTTGGGAGAGTACATGTGTCACGCTCTTCAACTTTGTTTTGGAACGACACAAAGCCGGGGGTATCCATATCTCGCGCATCCGCAAGCCAATTGACAAACGGATCACACAGTTCGACTCTCCTGCTCTCCGCGAGCCCAACCGTACCTTCAAAATCGAAATCCGAGCACTCCTTCGCCCTTTCCCAGACACCCTCCTCTTCACATTCTCGAAACTCTCGCAACCCTAACGTCACTCAATCATCGAGTTTGTCGACTACCATTGTCACAAACACGGTTCAGGTCACCAGCACTCTCGTCTCGTTTGCGCCACTCGATGCAAAACAGAGCCGCGCTTCTGTCTCTTTTTCTGTCCGCGCTTCTTCTGTTGTGAGTACCCGTGTCCAGCCCTCTGTCACTACTAACGCGAGTCTCTACACCGCCTCTCACTCTCGTTCTTTGATTGAGGTGACTGACAAACCGACTAAATCGACTAAACCGACTAAACCGACAACACAATCAACAGCTAAACCAACTAAACCAACAGCAAACATGTTCAACGGAGACCCTTTTGTGCCGATTGCGACTTCTGAGCCCATGGGCCAGTTTGAGCGTCGAGAACACCCCCTCAAGCCTCCTGTCGCGAAGCCCGGACCCCAGCAGACCAACAAGTTCTACGCCAACATGCTCCTGGGCGACAGAGACCTCCCTGCCTACGTCTATCCCTACTCGGTGTGGTGGTCCAAGACGGACAACTTCCAGGGCCTTGCGATCTCGCACACACGTGCTTCGCAGCTCGTTTACGGCCCAGACCCCGACCAGAACCCCTCGCAGTTCTACTTCAACCCTGTGGGCATCATGTCTCTTGTTTTTGGAGCACATGAGTTTGCCCAGGGCATGGACATGGTCGTCGACAACATGGACCATCTGAGCGTCGATCTGCAGATTGGTCGAGGTCCTGCCGGTCTCACAGCTCCTCTCGTGCGAGGCATGGGCATGGTCACCGCAAAGTACAACGGAGTAGGTCCGATTATCGGCTCTCAGGTCGGCTTTGCCAACATTGAGCGTGTTCAGAACGTGCGCAGCGACATGCAAAAGTACAAGCTCACGCTCAACAACCAGGTGGTGTGGCTCATGTACGTGAACGCGCCTGATGGAGCTCTCCAGTTCAACCAGTCGTCTCCACAGCACTTTGCGGCGACTTCTGCGGCCCAAAACGCGACTATCCAGATCGCCGTGCTTCCTGAGACCCCCGGAAGCGAACAGGCTCTCGATGCTGCTGCAGGCAAGTATGCCACGGGCGGATCTGTGTCTGCGACGATCGACAACGACGGTCTCCGAGGCATCTATTCTCTCGAGTTCAAGACCGAGGGCCAGTCGCAGTGCGGCTTTCCGCTCATGTACGCGCTGGAGCACCAGAGTCACGTGATGGTGGACGAGATCAAGCAGCGCGAGACGCCCTGTCGTCTGGATTCGTGTGCTAAAGGCGTTGTTGTTGGCTACAACACCGACCGATTCACCATGGCCGAACAGACGCTTCCTCGCGACGTGGGCTTTCTTCCCAAGCCTCTGAAGCGCGATCTGCAGAGCCAGCTGCACGACCAGAGCGCTCTGAAGCTCATTTCCGACGCTGCCAACTCTGAAATGGACCAGGACATCAACGGCCAGGCCAACCTCGACTCGATGTACTTTTCCGGCAAGGGCGTGGAC
The DNA here is from genome assembly GCA_017635955.1 of Yarrowia sp. B02. Classification (NCBI taxonomy): domain Eukaryota; kingdom Fungi; phylum Ascomycota; class Dipodascomycetes; order Dipodascales; genus Yarrowia; species Yarrowia sp. B02. Next base: position 1,356,980 of record JAAQQV010000006.1, read on the forward strand.
AAGTTTGCGACGATTCTGCTGGTTCTCAACGACGTTGTGGGCGACAAGGCTCGTGCCAAGACGCTTCTGGACCGATGCAAGCAGATCTTTTCTGTATTTTCCTCCAACAAGCAGCAGAACCCGCTGGTGTACGACACGACGTGGAAGGGCGTGATTTCCGTGGCTGGCTTCAACGATCCCAACGCGGACTTTGGCAACACGTACTACAACGACCACCATTTCCACTTTTCGTACTTCATCCACGCTGCTGCGATCATTGCCAAGGTCGATGCCGAGCTTGGAGACGGTCAGTGGCTCAACCAGAACCGCGAGTGGGTCGACACTCTGCTTCGAGACGCTGCCAACCCGTCTCACGACGATCCGCACTTTCCCGTGTCGCGTTCTTTCGACTGGTACATGGGCCATTCGTGGGCCAAAGGCCTGTTCCTTTCTGCCGACGGCAAGGACGAGGAGTCTTCGTCCGAGGACTACCATTTCGCCTACGGCATGAAGCTGTGGGGCCAGGTTTCCGGGAACCAGGCGATGGAGGCGCGAGCCAACCTGATGCTTGCGGTCATGCGACGCTCCATGAACACGTACTGGTTCATGAAGGACGACAACACCAACCAGCCCGCGCAGTTCATCAAGAACAAGGTGCCCGGCATCACGTTTGAAAACAAGGTCGACCACGCCACGTACTTTGGCATCAACCCGGAGTTCATCATTGGTATCCACATGCTGCCCACGACGCCCATCTCGTCCTACATGCGAGACGAGGAGTTTGTGCGCCAGGAGTGGGACCAGCGGGTGTCGACTTTTGTGGACGGCGTGGATTCCGGCTGGAAGGGCATTTTGCAGCTCGACAGAGCGCTTTTTGACCCCAACGCCAGCTGGAAGTTTTTCACCCAGGGCATGCAGCCACAGTGGCTTGATCCGGGCATGAGTCTCGCCTGGAGTCTGACGATGATTGCCGGTGTCGGTGGAAAGTAGACGATGTATAGATTTGATTATAGATTATGTGTTTGTAGAGGTGTGCAGTAGGTACTGGTACATACAGCACTTGTAGATGGTGAGGATTATGTAAAAGTTGGTGGGTACTTGTAGGTGGAAGGTAACAACTTAAGACTGAGCGTATACTTCTAGAATGAATGATAGTGATCGAGAGTGGCTGTACAAGTAGTGGGGATGTTTGTGGACAGTGATACAAGTACTATGGGGGGTAGATTGGATACATGTACTTGTAGGGTGAATCAAATATTATGATACTTGTACAAGTAGTGGTGTACAAGTAGATGTGTTAGTTATGTTATGTTAGAACTGACTGTGAGATCTTGGTGTAACAATGGACCTCTTGTACTGTTAGTATCACCGTCCATAGGGATGTGGATAGTGCTATCAATTAGACCACAGGATTGGAAAAGAAAGTGAGAGTAGTTGAGTTCAAGTTATATGATGCCCGTGACTTGTTAATCGCTTCTGTTTCTTCAGCAGATCGCTCCTATGATATCTATGTGCGCATAGCAGCTCTGAGAGGTGAAAAGCGGATTTCTGAAATATTTCTCGAATGGTGAAATACTGGTATCATTATAATCCTCTTGACTGTTACATTCTACCTTTCTAGTTCTCTTGTCTCTGAGATACCTGTAGCAGATTCTATGACCCCAAACGCATTTATCGTCTTGTCGGCTCAGTGTCGGAAAAATAAAAAATCGCCAATAATGCATTTTTGATGAAGAAGAGTATATTTATAGCTGTTGCATGATCTTTGAGTCCCGTCTGGCCACTTTTTCCGCTTCTATATCCCATATTCCGTCTCTGGCAGCTTCTCTATGTTTGGGCCGTCTTAGTCATCAGTTTGGTGGTGATACGTGTGAATGAGCTCTTGGAAGAGCTCTAAACAGAAACAGACGTATATTTTACACGTTTTGGTGTCTTCTGGAAGTTCTATAGCTCTCTACTCCAGTGAAAACGCGTCTCCCAAAGCCACACACGAGTTTGACGTGAAACTTCGAATAGGACGCGATTTCGGCCATTCAAATTGCTTTTCTCGTATTCGTTGGCCTGCTATAGCCCCTAAAACCCTCCCTGGAGCCACAGTGCCTTTCCAAACGCGTTCTAAAGCCACATTCCAGGTATCCGTATGCGGTGAATGTTTCAAGCGGTAACGGTCTTAAGACGTCTTGTTCAGATACGAATACGAGCGGATGTGACCCACAAATTGCTTCTTCCCGAATTGGCCTTGTCTTTCAGGCTTTACGCTTTGACGTGGCTTTATACATGCTAACTCGCGCATTTTCCGTGGTCCACGCTAAGAACGCGTTTAGTCGGGTTTTTTGGCGTGTGACATGGGCTAAAAGACGCAGCCACAATGACTGTACGTGCTGTAGAGCTGGGATTTAGTCGGTACGGCTGCTAGTCTTGTTTGTGTAACTATTTTTTATTGTCATATAAGACGGTGGGCAGTGTAGCCGTACAGGTAGCCGTGCAAGTATACCATTAGTTATGTAACGTAACATTGTCGAATAGGATACAGTGTACGATATCTATTGCACAATACCAGGGTACAAGTACAGTACCGTATTACAAGTACATACAAGGGTAGAGTGCTTGACTGCTTGGCAAAAAGTAAATACAACTCTTTGTTCGTACTGTATGTAGATAGTGTTCGTATGTCTGTTCTCGTATCTACTGCTGGTATATACAAGTACAAGTACAGTACAGGTAAACGGCTTCTACAGCTAGTGTTAGAACAATACAGTATATCATCCAAAGCAATGTCTCAATCGGTGTGGAGAAGTACACCAAATATGCCTCTGTGATGACGTTCGCTCACATAAGGGAACCATTGTCTGCAACTTTGTGCGTGCAAATCGGTGCACGTATATGAAACCACCAGGACAGGCGATAATAACGCAGAAACAGCATGAGGGGTCGCAAACACACCAAAATGCTCGTCTTCGCGCGACAAACCGAATGGTACCACTTTTATCGTCCCACGAGCAGCCCATCAGCCCACAACTGAAAACCTGTCTCACAGTAAGACATGTTTACTGGCCTATTGCTTCACGTGGATCGGTCACGTGCTCTAGAACACTGGAAGGGGGATTTGCAACTAGATTTGCGACTCGGCACTGACGTCTACGCGCACGTGACTTTGTTTACTTCTCTTTTAGGACGAATCTAAAGTAGCTTAGTGTGATGACATGGTGGGCCTGAAGCTGTCAATTGGACGTGATTCTGTCGATGATGAGAGGCCGTTCGGATCACCGTGTTATGGCTGTTGCTATGGAAACTCCTTTCACGTGAAAGGCCCAGATCTGGAGATCTACAGGCCGATCTATGAGTGGAGACTGTACGGCTAGTGCACTGTAAGAATTAGTGAGCGGCTTGCACTGTAAGAATTGAGATACGCGGAGTTGATGGTATAGTGAGTGGTGTAGAGTGAGCTGTAGTCTGAAGCTGTAGTGTCTTGCAATTGAGTCTACATTGTATTGTACAGCATCTTGGATGTGCAGTAGTGTACAGATGTCATTGTCGCAAGCATTGTCACAAGCACTATTGCTCTTGTTAACTACTCAATGGCATCTCAGATACATGACATAGAACCCCAAACAAGACACAGAACCCACAAACCGATCCTCAAACTGCATACTCCCGCAACCCCTGAATTTCAGGCTCAAACTCAGGCTTTTTGACAATGGTGCGGCAGGACATTCCGTCGATCTGGAATGGAGAAGGTATACCATCCAGTACGCCTGGACATGTCAAAAAAAGAAGACAAGCAAAAATCCGCGCTACCTCGGACCCTGCCAACCCTGCCGAGATTTGAAAAGCAGCGGCCTGCGTTTTTCGCGCTATTTTCCTTTTTTTTTTTCTGTCACTGTCGCACGGCCCAAAGTCAAACGCCCTTTTGGGACGACCTTGACCGAAAGAGAATGTCTGGATGATAGCAGTAGACTTTGGAATGAGATCGATGACGACATGGTGATCTGTATTTGTGTTGGTTGTAGATGTAACACAAACAAGTTGTACTTGCAACACACACAAGTTGTTCGTTCAAGTGCAAGTACAAGACATCAACTTTTCGCTTTGTGCCACTTGGCAACTGCTCGTAACCATTGTTAGCGTCAAAAAGCCGACTTACTCCCCCCTGCTCCACCTGCCAGGATCCGCTGCTGCACCTAAAATGGTTTCTTTTTGTCTCCTCGACGCTTCAGAGTTGCCTGTCTCCTATTTTACAGGGTTCACCCCTATCAACGCCAGGCTTTGAATGTAGTGTATACTTTGCAACTGTACTCTATTCGACCACGAAAAACACCAACAAACGCACCAACAAAATTGCTCCAAAACTGCGACGAAAATTGCTCGGTCAGATATTGCTCCGCATGGGCAAACGCCCGCATCCCGATCGGACACAAAGCGGCTGCACAGACTTGCACAGACCGCCGCACATTCCTCTCTTTTTTCGGCAAGGTCCTGTCCTGAATAGTCCGATTGGAAGCCTAACGCTAAACCCAAAGCAACTGAACCTAAACGGGGCTGCAATTTCAACACCGGTACATTCACAATGCTACAGCCATACAACCAATCTTACAACCGATACCGTAGCAGGCCGTATTCCGCATCCTACAGTCAATTGCCACTGTTGCCCCTGTTATAGACATATTTTTTTTCTTTCGTGGCAAATACAGGCAAAATACAGACAAAACAAACACAAATACAACTACCAAAACCAAAGGAATGTATATTAGTACAAGAAGCTAAAACTCTGATGTCAGGTATCAACTCGCAAACATGTTCAAACTAAAAAGGCGGATCTACTAACCGTCCGGCTCGGAAGCCAGACTGTGGAATCTGCAGCAGCAAACCGCGCATTATGTTGGGGTGCGGGAGAGCGGAGCAGGATGCGGCTTTTGAGGGCCACACGGAAATTAATGAATGGGTGAAATATTAGAATCGTAAGAAAAAAGGCGGTTGTGAGGTCCTCATGGTATTGAAAGTCGATGAGTTGCGAGCTGTCGAGGGGGTAGTCGGTATCAGACGTTTGGGTTGTCGGAAGTGAATTTTAAGTTAAGGGGCGGCTGCTAGGGTCACAACTGCCGGACTTAAACCTGGGACATGGTGGGGATTCCGGTTCGGGGAGCGGATCGTCGAGATCGGCCGGGCAGGGTGAAGGCGCCCAGCTGCTTGACGGAGATGGCAGACAGAATCATGGTGGCCAGGAAGGAGAAGTTGGCGAAGAAAAGGAAGGCAACAGTGGCCTGGGCCTTTCGGCATCGGCCCTTGGAGCCCTGGGTGACCTTGTTAGAGTCGACGTACTTCATGTTGCCGCAGGAGTGGCATCGAATGGCGGTGGCAAGAGCAGCTCCGCCGGCCAGAGTCAGCACCCAGGAGATGAAGTCAATGATGAGAATGACAATGGGGAAGGCAATGGCCTCGATAAAGTTGGCGAGGACCGGGTAGAAGACACCAAACAGTGCAGACCACGCGCCACAGAAGACGGCGTACGACACCTGGGGGTTGTAGTGGCCCTTCTTGTGGGTGGAGGCGAGAGAGCCGGCCAGACCCATGATGATGGCGGCAAACATGAAAATGAGTCCTCGGAGGATGAGATCGGCGACCTTGACCATTGCTGTAGAGTGTGTTGTGAGAGGGAAAAAAGAGTCGAGACTTTGTGTTAGCAAAGGATGTTGGGAGGACAGACGGCCTTATATATAATGCTTGTTTGTGTTTGTGCAAGAGCTCGCCGAAACGGGCAGGAGCCAAACTAAACAAGGCAGACAATGCGAGCTTATTTCGATTGCCTGATGGGCCGGGGTTAGGGCACGATGGATGGGGGAGCGAACTGACAAAATTGGGAATAAGGTTCGCAAGCAAGGCTGACTGCATGTGAGGTGTGATGTTGAAATGGCGACTAGACACCGTCAGAAGCACTGGATTGATCTCAAAATCCACCCAGTGAAAGAGCTGGTCCGTAGCATCCCAGAGACACCAAAATCTCACCTCTACCACGTCTGCACCCCAAAATAACCCCAATGCGGTAAGCACACCTCCACTGTACAAACACTGTACTATGTGGCGATCAAGGGCAAGGGAAAAACCCGCAAACATGCATGCATGGAATGACGTAGGCAAGGCGTTACTAGACCCGTTCTAGCCCGCAGACCCGAAAAAAAAACGTCCTCCACAACTGCAAGGCCCGCGCAGACCCCCCCAGACCCCGAAATTCGCCTCACAAAACCCCCATCCACCCAATCTGCATCTCCTCCAACAGCAATGTTAATTGCAGCGCGTTAAGGTTCCAATATTGTGGTGTACGCTGCATAACGCAACAATGTCCAAACAACACGGACGACCATGTACAAGTCACAGGAGAGTCGAGCTGTAGGGCCGATGTAGCTGTAGGCAGAGGGTGCATGGCTGCAGGTCGCTGCACGATACTCACAAAAACGGGTGGTGGGCGAAAACGCCCGGTAGGCGCCCTATATATACCCCTATAGCCCCTTGACGCTAGCGACCACCCCACGAGGTCATCTGGCTCGCACGTCTCTTTTTTTTGTTTTTTGCCGTTGCCCAAAAGCTGCAAATGTAAATTGTCTACCCCGGTTTAGGTTAGCGTTTGGAAACAAAGCTTATTTGTCAGGCGGCGATTATGTAATGGACGGCGGAGGTGGTGATATTAGTGCGAGCACGCTGTTTTATACCACCTGGTTTTGCGCATTTGCAAGCTGCGGACACCTCCACAGCTGACTAAGCCGTATCTCTATCCCCACAGTTCCCCTCACTAAACCTTGCTAGCTCCACGAAAAGGTACATTGAGCAGACGTGAAGATCCTCACGGCACTGCTGAAAAAGTCGTGAAGTATCCGTCTGGAGACGCGGCGAATGTGTTTGTGGTCGGTGGTATTTTTATTCTTTTTTTTTTTTTTTTTTCTCCAGCAGAATTAAAACAAACCCGCTTTATCAGTTAAATCCGACCGGAGATATAGTACAACTGTACTACAAAGACTCGAAATAGTGATTTCTACGGCAGCAAAAAAACGACAAAAATCGTGATGCCCAATTTGGACACTCCAAAGATCGTTGCTACAGCCTGGACTCCAGTGATACAGCCGCCCGTGGGTTGCTAATTAAGAGTACGACAACGTGTGGTGTGCCTTGCACATGCAAATATATGCATCTGTGTGCAGCGACTTTGCGTGTAGTCACACGAATATAATACCTCAAGTGGGTGTTTAGTGCCCGGTGGTTAGTTTTTGTCTGGTTCAAGGTCGGCTTCTATCAATTGGCTGGATGCACATGGCGTATCTGTGTCTGTGCATTTTCGGCGCATATCCGCAAATTAATTACATATCATTATTTCTCTGAAGACTTCTCTCCACACCCTGAGACAGATTACCAGTTTAGCCCCGAGACACTTGCTGCTCAGAAAGGGGTGAGGTTATTGCAGAGGTTAATGAGCGAATTATTGCAGGTATTTCTGATTTTTTCTGCGGCCGGGGAAAATCGCCGAAAATTGCGAAAAATCGAAACGAGCCAGAAAACACCAGAAAAACACCGCACGAAGGCGAAAAACAGCCGGTATACCGGAAACCGCCAAGAAACCGGCGCACAAACCATGCACCCCCTTCTTGGCACCGACATTTATCACATGATGACAACTAGCGAACCTTGTGCTTATACAAGAGCTTGGATATCCTGCCCAAGCCGTTTTTCCGACGGAACGGCGTCCCGGAACGACGTGCTCACGTGACCGGTCACATGACCGAACTCCCCGTCCTCTCCTGATTTCTCCTTGCGTCTCTGAAGACCATGGTTGCTTGCGCAAAGAAGCGTCCAGATCACGAGACCCGCAGCCTTGTATAGCAAGCAGGGTGCCTACACCTACTAAAGGCAGCTCGACGAACACGCTCGGCTTTTCCGAATCCAATTTCGAGCAATATCCCGCTTTCTACGGACGTTTGCAGTTCTGCGAGCTTCACAACTCCTTCCACAGAAGCTCCCGAGACAAAAAGCGCTCTCCAAGGGGTCAAACAGGGTCTGCTAGCGCTGTGCGAGCAGCTCATTCCCCTCCACCTCCTCTAATAGGGGTTTTGGCTCGTTGTGAACCTCGTTTCAAACCACAACTCTATGAATACTCAGCTGATTGCTGCGAAAGTTAGTCTGGGTGGAAATAGGCCTTACGGAGGCTTTTGGCTCGAACGGATTTTCCGCTTCCCGAAAATTGGGTTGGTAGGGGTATTTCTGTGATGACTCATCTAGAACGGGTTTTGTGGGGGCTGTGGAAGAGACACAACTCTGGAAATTGCTTAGTCATGGTAAACGAGGGCTTCTCTACGCTATGACGCTTTTCAAAAATCAATTCGAGTGAAAATCGTCTCGGTACAGCACTGCAAAAAAACCTGGGGTTAGTTACGTCATTTTTTTTTCGCCTTGCGGGTTGCTTCCAAAAAAAAAAAAAAAGGTGAAAGTTGGGTCACGTGACGCGATCACATTACCCACCTCAAAAAATTACTACTACATTGGCTCAACTAAACTCTAAGCAAAGTCTATCTGTTAAGCAACTGGTAATACATAGACACAAGCTTTTGTGTTTAAAATTGCTAAAACGGGCGGAACTGGGGAATCCGAGCGGATGGGCGCACGCAGCGGGCCACGGGGAGCATTTTGAATCCGCTTTCGGGCTTTGTGTGACTTTATTACGCCGTCAATGTGGTGACCCTTATACAGTCATGCCATTTTGAGAGATAAAATAAGGTTTCAAAGGTGACACAAGTCCTGGATCGTCGACAACTTTCGCACTACGTGAGACATGGGGCTGAAAAGTTGTCACATGACAGAAAAAGGCGATGTGAGCGCCACCGCAGAGTTTCTCGCGGACTTTTAACGGGCTCATGGTTTTGTGTCGTCTCAATACGTCGAGCGAGAAAGTTTAAAAATTTAGAGTTTAGCCGCCTCACGGGATATCCAGTAGGCGTCGATTTGGGAAATCGTCGTCTGTGTCACGAACGGTAGCTGTAATACCATAAATATCGATACTAAAACACTCAGGCCAATGTCGCGGACATGGATGCGTTTTCCGTTTTCCGCTAGCGTCTCTCTAGGCCGAGATACGACTTTCCTCGCCCAGGAATACCGCTGCGAAAATGAAAAAATGGGACAAGACCCTGAGGCAGCCGTTTGGTCTTGCATCCGGCCCTGAGCCTCGCAGTTGCGTTTTTGGGTCCGAAACCCAGGTATTTCTCGCCGCACACAACGCAATCTCATTTTCGGCCTCCAGAACTCGCAAAAGCCCGTTAATTGTTGTGGAGGCCTCGCACGCCCCGGAACACTCCTGCCACCGAAAAAAAAACGTCCCAATTCGGCCCATATTGGGTTGTACAGCGCTATCTGGATTTCTCCACATATGACGCTAAACTAGTGCTGCACTACTGGAAAGCGCTCCATCGGGCCTCCGAAGAATTGGCTAATGTCGCAGGAGGCCCCATTGTGCTGCGCTCGTCTTTTTTGGGCCTGAGGGGCTCTAGAAGATGATCCGAAGATAGCGTTGTGTGGTTTTTCAGAGGCTCTCTGTGACCCAAAAACACAAGGAAAGGAGATCCAGTGACGAAGACTTTGCAGAGTTAGCCTAGGGTTAGAGATTTTTAAAGTCCCCGTTTAAACAGGATCAATATTTTGCAAAGTACAGCGATATTCGCTCTCTCCACTCTGAGCTAAAGTAGTCTGTCTACAAGTAGGTGATAGTATCCACATGATTATTGGTGTTGTCTACTGTAGTAGATACAGCTCTACTCGACAGTGTATGCTTTGCAACTCTTCAATTTACCGGTATTACAGAATAGTAGTTTACTATAGTACAATTGCCTTCTGACCCACACAATCTCTATCTCCGAATATTAATTCCAGTATAGACGCTAGCGCCAGGAGTCATCGGTGTCCGAGAGGGGCTAACGAGAGTCATTGAGGTCTAGAGGGATTTTGGCGTGGAGAGGCACATGATTGCGTTTTTTAATTATTTGATTCACTAAAACAAGGAAAGAACGGCTATACGAGCGGATCAAGGGCCTGGTTGGAGACTTTTGCTACAGAAAGCGGGGTATGGACCCGAAAGAGCATAATTGCGTACTCCACACTCTAGTCACGTGACCAATAAGATCCCTGCTAGGCTAGATTAGCAAGGGGTGCGCAATCTGAGTGTGTGTATGTATATTGTCAATTCGGCAAACATCGCTTCTAGACTTGATTCAACTCACACAATTGACTTGGCTGTAGACGGGCTTCTGTAGGTTTCGTCATGTTTCCATGTTTCACCTGTCCAATATGTTTCACAAGAAGTAGAGAAGTAAGACATGGAGTGGCACTCTGAGTCAGTGCTATACCGTTTTTCGATGATTTGTCTCTGGTTCGGTACAGCAGCTCGTACTGTGTGATATCGTAGTCCTTTGTGCTCTTTTCGCGTTATTAATCTGTGACATCTCAAGGACAAAAGAAATAGGTCCGGGAAATTGAAGACTGAAACAACCCGTATTACATACAAAGAACTAGCGATGAGCACCTGAGCAAGTGAGCAGTTTATGTCAGGATGCATATTCAGCAGATTATCAGCATTAAGATGGACATAGACTATCTGGCTTTAGCATAAAGTAGCTATCCGCAGATTAACTGAGCATATTAACGGGAGCATATTCGCTTAGATTAAATGAGCATAAAGTAGCATAGAGTACGAGTAATAGAGTAGTCATCCGATGTTTAAGACTGCAATAAGAAAATATGAGGTACGATACTAGTACATGCACTCGTATCGTTACTTAAAAAGCCTCGTGAAAACTACTAGACAGATATAAACAACATAGCTCGAGATCAGTTTGGGGTAGGAAGTTGAAAGTGGCACCAAAAGACTCCTCTAGTCTGGGGCTTCAATTATGGTATACAATTTTACTCTTACTGATGATTACTTGGTGCTCTTCTAGAATTTTTGCACATAGTTTATGGTGACTAAAAGGCATCCAGCTGGTGCAGTCTTGATGTTAGAGCAAAGAATATAACATTAAATGATTCTTCCACCAACGAGCTTCAAAATGATACCTCATTATCGTCGACTTGATCACAAGTTAATTTTTAATCAGAGAATCAAGATTTTTGAGAAAATTGAAAGAAGGCTTGGCAGAGATGTGTTCATGCTAGGAAGTTGAAAGTGGTAGCAAAAGACTCGTAACATCCTGGAATCCAATATGATATACAAAGTTACCCTTGCCGAAGACTCCTTGGTGCTCTGCCAGGATTTTTGCAGATAGTTTATGCTGAGTAAAAGTCATCCAGCTGGTGCAGTTTTGATGTTAGAGCAAAGATTATAACATTAAATAATTCTTCTAGTTACGAGATCCAAACTGATACCTCATTATCGTCGACTTCATGGCAAGTTAATCTCCACACACAGAATCAAGATTTTTGGAGAAATTGAAAGAAGGCTAGGCAGAGATCTGTTGATGATAGGGTATTAAAAGTAGTATCAAAAGACTCACATTTTTGTCTACTTTAAGCTGATATACTGTTATGACTCTATTGAAGACCCCTTCATGCATTTCCAGGATTTCCGCAGATAATCTATGCTAAGTAAAAGGCGTCTAAAAGATGCAATATTGATGATGGAGATGATTATATGATGAAAATAGATTTGTCTCACCTTGAGCTACACAGTGATACTATTATTCTTCAGACTTAATGACAATCTCAAAAATTCCAGGACATTCAGGTTTTTCGTGCTTAGTAAAATGCTTGCAGAAAGATATCTGTTTATGTCAGACACTTGAAAGTAGTATAAAAAGACTAGTACCATTCTCTAGTTTCAAAAGACATATTGGATTACCCTCACTTCAAACCTCTTAATGCTTTTCTAGGATTTCTGCAGGTAATCTATGCAGCTTAAAAGATGTCCAGAAGACGAGATATTGGAGGTTGAGATACGTGAATTTTACCAGACAATGAATCTCAATCAGAACTTCACAATTATATGTTACTTGGTTAGATACTATGACAGAATGAGCTTTTTACTGACGGAGCAGGTTTCGTGTGGAAAGTGAAAGACATGTAGAAAGTTATCTGCTATAGCTAGGGATTAAATAATAGTATCAAACAAATTGTCTCATCGAGAGATTTTAACTGACATACTGGATTACCTTCTTTTATAACTCCTTGGTGCTTTTCCAGGTTTTTTGCAGGTAGTTTATGCCGAGTAAAAGACCTTCAGGTAATGGAATGCTGGTGATAGAGAAATGAATGCAGTACAAAAAGACTCCTCTCATGTAGAGCTACAAGATGATACCTTGATATCTTCGAGATTATGACATATTAATCTTTATCATCAGATTTTAGTTTTATAGGAAAATTCAAAAGAGAGCTAGACAAACATGTAATTATGCCAGGATCTTCAAAACACCAAAAGAGCCGTAACTCACTGGATGTTAACGTGAGATGATACAATTTCTTCGTTGATTACTCCTTAGTTCATTACTAGAATTTTTGCCGATAATCTATGCTACGCGAAAGACGTCCAAAAGATGCAATATTGGCGATACAGATGTGAAAATAGTACATGATGAATATAATTGTTGAGATATACAGAATGATATTGTAATTATTGAAATGTAATGACAGACTGGTGTTTTAGAGCACATTCAAGATTTATGTGCTAAAACAAAGGCATCTAGAAAGAGCTCCGTTTATCTTAGAGAGTTGAAAGTAGAACTAAACGACTCCTTTTAATAAGAGCTATACGAAAATGTGTAGTGTTATGCTTGTAAACAACTCCTTTGTTCTATTCCAGGATCATCTCAGGTAATCTATGCTTCTTAAAAGTTGTCCAGAAAGTGAAATACTGGTGATAGAGACATATAGACACAACCAAAAGAATTCAAAAAGCCAGAAAAACACAATGATACAACCAATTTGGCTATTCAACCATTTCCGCGGCATTACTAAGCAAATATCAGAACGCTCCTCGAGTCAGGACATTTTTGCCAAATCGGGCAACCTGGCCGAGCGGTTAAGGCGAGAGATTAGAAATCTCTTGGGGTTTCCCCGCGTAGGTTCGAATCCTGCGGTTGTCGCCATCTTTTTGCTGTTCGAATGATTTTTTGCGAGTCCGAGTTATGTGGTTGGTTGCAGCACATGTTTCGAGTTACTCAGCAGGATTTTGGAGATGTGGAGTCTAATGAGGTGTTTGTTGAGCTTGAGAGACTTCGCAATCTTATTTTTTGATCTCTTGGCCGTGATGAAGTGCTTGTATTTCTCTGGAGACTTTCATATTTGAGTCTGGTGTATTGAGGTGTTTAGTTTAGTTGGTTGTAAATATCTGTTACTGTAAATACCGTCTGAATAAAGGTATGACTGAGGACATTAACAGTAGAACGGTTCTGATCTATAGATTTGTTAGTTCTCCACTTGAAGATCCTGAATTACTACTTGTACTGTTCTATTGACATTCCAGAGAGTCATCAGGACACAGATCATGCAAGACAACTTGAGATTGAATCAGAAGTATCACTCAAGCTATAAGACTGCTTCCCGGTCAGTAAAACATTTGATTCTCACTACTAACAATACCGGTACTCTATGGCATAAACTACGATACTCTATGGCGTAAACTACACACAAACACGACATAAACTACCGCACAAACACGAGAATGAACGTCACCAAAGTATGAAATGCTTGCCACCTACTTTGAATCTCAGTGACACGGACTCCTCTCTAGTCACATACACACAAGCAAGTACATATAGGTACTTCGACAGCTACTTGTAGCATGAACCAACTAACAAAGAAGAACAACAAGAACCAGTCGCTGAAGTCTACTCGCTACTCTACAAGTTTTGAAGTAACTACTTACCACCTACCAACCTCAACTATACACATTATATCCAACCAGACATACAAGGAGGTGCTCCTCGACAGTATTCAACTAACATGAACGACATTAATAGGTCTGATAGAAGAGTGTGCACATCATTCCTGCTTCTACGTCTCTAACTGCGTTTCCAACTACATCTCACCATTAACACTCCTCAAAATATATTCGCATGTTCTATTCACAATACACATCGGTGATTCTACAATGAGTCAGCTCGAATAGGTGACTGTACAAACATGTGTATTGGTACCGGTACGAATAACAAAAGGAAGATTCTTTACATCTCGCCACCTACTTGTACAACTTCAATACGCTGTCTCAACTAAGTCAGATAGAGTACTCGCACAAGTCTTGAACAATGCAAGTAAATACTTGGCTAACCACGAGCATATTAACAACTACTTACCCTTCTACTTGAACTCTGAACTAAATCATACACATCTATTTCCAGTTGAACTGCAGGCATTGCATAGAGCCATACTAGTAAATACTTGACAAGCACAACTACATTAACTAAGTACACCACCACGTATACTTAACGTCAACTAATCCACTCTATTCACGGCAGCTCAACAGCAGACTCGGGTTTTTTTTTTTTTTTTTTTCTTCTTCCAGCGTATACATTTAATTAATCATAACTTTTCTTGAAATAAGAACACATACTTAACAAATGCAACCACACCCCAAGTACACTACTCACCACATACTTAACGTCAACTAATTCACTATTCAATAAATACTAGCCTGCGACGGGCGATCGGCAGGTAAAAGAGGAGGTGTTTCCTCCAGGCGCGTCGAACGCCTGCACCAGGTTGTACACGGACGCATATGCTCCCAGAATCGCCGTCGCCAGCGACATGAGGAAGATGATGATGTTGAAGAGCATCCACCACGGTCTTCCACTGAGTCCTCGCTTCCAGCGGCTCCACTGCTTCCACGAGTCGATTCGCGTGACCGTGTTGGTCGCGGGATCGAAATGATCCTCTTTGGAGGCCTCCTCCTGGAGCGTTAAGCCAGCATACAGGAAGGGAGGCAGCGTGTAGGAAAACTGCAGAATGCAGATGGCTCCAACGAGAGAAACGAGAGAAGAAAACTGGGGGATGGCTGAGGCGATAACGAAAGCCACGGCCCAGTAGACGAAGACCGCCAAAGTCCACAGCACTCTTCCTCCAGCAGAATCGGTGATATTCGGCAGTCTGAGCACTCTCTGAAAGACAGTTCGGTAGACGACCTTAACACCGACGTTTCCGTACAGAGCAGCTGCGATAAGAGCGGAAACAACACCGATCATGTTCAGCGCGTCCTGCCAGTTCTTCTCGTACCGCGTTTCACTAGGAACACCCTGGTTGGCGGGGTTCATGACAAACTGGCCCTGGTACGCGTACACAAACACGCCAAACAGCATGTAGCAGCAGTAGATGACCGTCTGGGCGGTCAGCATGCCCTTGATGAAGTCTCTGGGGCGTCGCATCTCCGCGCAAAACTCCACAAACATCATTGCTCCTCCGTACGAGTACACAATGTTCATGAGGCCCTGGAGCTGCGTCTGGAAAGGAATGTCTGTAGCGACAGCTGAGGTCTTCTTGGGAGGCAGAGGAGAGCCGTAGACGAGTTCGTTGCCCCGCACGTTGATGCCGTACTGCTTTGCGAGGCCCATCGTCGCAAAACAAACAGCCAGGTTCATCCAGATGGCAAAGTTGGCGAGGAAGCCAAAGTTCTGCAGAGATCGGATCTGACCAACAAGCATGCCTGCTCCCATGAAAATGATACACAGAGCCGCGAAGCACACGTGCGACTTGCCGTCCTCAGAGTGGTTTGCAGCGACCTGCGAAAGAGCCTGACCGTTAGACAAGACTAAAACTCCAACGTTGCACCACAGCTGGATGGACTGTAAAAGATCGACAGCGAGACGGAAAATGGGTCCGTAAATTCGTGTAGCCATGTCTCCGTAAGTCCGCATCGGGTACTGCGGCGAGTCCATTTTCATGTACATTTTGAAAATGAGCCAGCCCGTGTAGGCTGCGGTAATGGCGAGCACGGTAAACAGAAAAATACCGGGGAAGTAGCCCAGCGTGGAAATCGAGTAGGGCGCTCCAGTCGGTCCCATAATGTCCGTGGTGATCAGGTAGAACACAGACATCCAGGAAGCCGTCTTGAGCGCCTTGTTAGCGACCGCCATATCTTCTTTAGCGCCCGGAATGCCGTCCAGAACGCCCTCCTTGCCGTGAGAGTGGTCTCCTCGGTAATCGTCCGGATAGTCCTGCTTCTCGAGCGCAGCCTCCTCAGACGCCTGCTCGGAAACCACCTCCGGAGCCTCGACCACCTCCGGCGTCTTCTTCTTTCCGAAGAAGCGCGCAAAGCCGGGAATCAAAGAAATCGAGTCTGGCGGAAGAGCGTCCTCTTTGCGTCGCTGGATCGCAGCATAGTAGTAGTACGCCTCTCGGGGCGCGTGGTAATTGAGCTGCTCGGAATCGGCCTCCTCAATGAACATCATCGGCTCGTTGGCAGCATCCAGGTGAGGATGATGGTGCTCATGCTCGTAGGACGGAGGCTCGCCCTCAGAGGTCTTCTTGAATCGCGAAAACACACCCATGGTTGCCGAGCAGGTTTAGAGAGCCCTCAGATATATACCAGGCCCGCAAACCATAAAAGTGCCGTTCGCATCTAGCTTCAGAGGGCGCTCCTTGTCTGCCGCATCTGCCCTGCAGTACCAAGCCAAAAAATGCAGCCCGCAAAAGTGAAAATGCCTCGGCGGCAGGGGTTTGTTTTTGATTGTGCCTGTTTGTGCACTTGATTTTATTATTCAGTCTTGTTTTCCGAGGAAAATGCCGGCGACCTGGGTATGAAAACCAACGCCAAGCTCTATCGAGTCAGATCTACCTTGTTTTGTTTTTCATAATAGAAAAGCTTGCACTTGGCTCATGCATGGACCGGCTTGGCAGAGACAAGCGTTTTTTCGGACATCGGAGGAGATTCAGAAGGGGGGAAAATCAGTCGACTTTTGGCAGCGATAACTCATGCGATTAATACCACTTAGTAACCCCCCCAACCCCCCAAAACTCGCCATCATCGCCCAAATAAACTCCGCCACCGCCGTATGAAACTTTTTTTCCCTCGCCATCCGACGCTCGTGAGGCGTGGAAAATGCGGAAAACGCTCCTGGAAGATAAGAGCGGGCCAATCGGAGACGCGGAGATCACGTGACAATTTATACTCCTCCCTCCAGAGGCCCTCAAACCTCTCGTTCAGCCCATTTCCTCCTGCAGCTCGGTTATACAAACCTATAGCAAATGTAAACGGCAACTAAGCCTAGTGCCGTATGGGGTTGCTCAGCTCGCTTTTCGGGGTCCGCCACAAAGCCACAGACGCTAAAGTGACACAATTCCCGGCTAAAAGCGATGGGCCAAGGTGGGCACAGGCACTAGGCATACGTGCGACCCGTACTCAATCACTAGAGCCCCCAGGGCCCGTTTTTCCGGCTTGGCACACGCAGTGCAGTGCCTTACATTAAACGGCAGTGCATATTGAGCTGCATGGCGGTCGGCACGGAAAAAAACATCGGAGAATGGGTAGAAGGCCAAAGCGGTCCAAACTGCCTAAAGTGGTCAAAAAAACGACGTCCAGTTAAAATCGAGTATTGGAGAGCCGAGCTGAAGTCTCTACTGCCCACCTAAATCACCCAAACAACTACTACCCCTCTATACGGCTCATACGGCTCATACTGCTTCCACCCTTCTACACCGCTTCGGCTGTCGACTTCGAAAACTTTTCTGTCTCAGATTGTTCCCCATCCCGCAGTCGTGTGACTGAGATATTAAAAGTCTGTGTCCCCACTTGTCCAACGTCTCTGCTGCTGTCTCGAAGCAAAAAAATGAGGGTGCCATCGGAGGCCGAAATAGTGCTCGGATCCGCGAATAAAAAGCACCGTTAGATTCTCCGCGGCGCAACGAGTCCAGAAATATCCTTTTTGTCCCCGTAGCTACTCTACAAGCCCGGATATCGACATTGCTACCCTCAGAGTTTGTGTATAAACTAGTGCGAGTTTCTGCGCCTCACCATGCCTGCCGACGTTCCTGGCTATCGCAAATACACTCTGCTGCCTCGCTTCGTATCGGCTACCAAGCCACAGATAGCGATTATGGCGTGTGGTGGAAAAGAGCTGCCTTCACGTGAATTGTAGATGTCGGATTTATCCATTGATTTTGACGAAGTTGATTTCTGATTTTGACGAAAATGATTTCTGATTTCGACGAAGTTGATTTCTGTGTGTTAATCCCTGTTCTTTAGTCTGATTCATGTCTTGAACCGTTGACCAAGTCGAAGACATGTGCCATACAGCGGCATTCAAGAGTGCCGTAGACAGTCTTAGAGCTAGATCTGGCAAAGATGGCTATGCAAAGTCTGGCGTTATCTTAGACGAAGTGGTACAAGTAGACCAGATATTCTTTTATCTATCTGAGGTATTTGGCACTTCAAGTTCAATACTTCTACAAGTACCGGTACAATCACGAATGCAGATAAATGCTAAACATTCTTCTCGTCTACTTGTAGAGTCTTCTCCTCCTGCCACTGATAATACTCCCTGTTGAGTCTTCCGTCGAGAAATCCAGTCACAGCGTAGAAAGGAATTATAAAGACCAACCCGAAAGCGAGAATGCGTAGAGAAGTCTTCACCCAGTCTCCAGGGTCAAATATCAGCATACCTGTACACGCCTGTATAAACAAAGTGGCAAGAAAAGGGTACCCGAATTTCGTCAATTTGTTGTCCCATCTGTTGTTGTATCGTGGTATGGGAGATTCACTCATGTTGAAGAGTTGATGTGGACAATATTGTATAGGCTGAGAAAGCAGTTACCCGGATTTACACTAATGGTTACCCCACAACCTTAGGGTGTTGAGTTATATATTATGTGATTATAAAAAAAATATATTGTCCATTTCCTATTAGTTTGAATACATCTTGTTTTTCCCCCGTCATCAACATTGAACTGTGGTATCTATTCTGAAAGGGTAGAGGCACGATCACCATAAGGCACCTCAACCTTATGAGGTGAGATCATTGCTTTGTGATAAAAAAATAATACGAACAATAACAATTAATATATAGAGCAGGCGACGATGCGATATATGTTTTGCTATCATAAAGCAATACATTAAAAGCAGAAGAATGCGAGGTAAAAGTAAGCCACTGGTTTGCTAAAGAAGCCATCAACTCTTCGTTATCATCTCAGCTCTACATACAAATACCAATGGGAACAAAAATCAAAAGGAACAAAGACGAGCAACGTCATACAGCGAAGACTGCTATCTTCACATCTATCAACAGCCGACTGCACTATCTTCTCTTTATAGTTTCGATAATGTACGCCAAGGCAGCCAAGAGAGATAGGCAAGCAACCGTGATTAGATAACGGTAGAATCGATCGCATGACTTGCTATAGCAGCTGATGCTCTCGAGAGCTCTCTCTATTGTATTCAAGAGCTCCGAAAATGAGATATTTCGCGAATCCCAAGATAACACAAAACAAATACCCTACCACAACAAGGAGATCACAACGATCATTTTGATACCAAGAAAGACACTATTCGGCTGAGTATTCCTGTTTCTGCCCAGTTTCACACATGTCGCCCTCATCTACTTGCCAAACTCTAATTACCCAACTAAAAGCCCAACTAAAAACCTTACGGTCAACTACGCCCAACAAATACGATATCAAATAAATACACGATATACAGCTTCCAGAGCGCTACTTCATAAAAACCCGCAGTCCCTCGCCCAGACTCATGGTGATGTGCGTCTTGAACAGCACAGGCAGGCCCTTCTCGTCTCGCCACTCGATTTCTTCAAACTCCTGGATCAGACGCACAATAACGTACGCAGCTTCGGTCAAAGCGTACTGTTGGCCCAGACAGATTCTCGGACCGCCGTTGAACGGCAAGTACTCCCATCCCTTGGGACATCCCGGCTCTCCCCAGCGTTCTGGACGAAACTCTGAGGCGTCTGGACCCCAAATACTGGGGTTGTGGTGCATGAACAGCACAGAGTAGGTGACTATCTGGTTCTTGGCCACAAAGATGGGCTCATCGCGGTTCTTGCCGCCGCCTGTAGGCAGCGTAGTGTCCTTGTTGGCCTGTCTCATGTTGATGGGGACAGGAGGACACAGACGAAGAGCCTCGTTGATGACATACCGCAGATAAGCGCACCGTTTGAGCGACTCAAAGGTGATGGAGTCCGGGGAAGTTCCAAAGTCGGCGAGAACGGCCTCCCTGAGCTTGGCCATTTTGTCTGGGTTGGCCACGAGGGTCAGAAACACAAAAGAAAGCAGGGCAGCTGTCGTGTCTCTGCCAGCAATCAGAATGTTGATAAGCTGGTCTCTGATCGCAGCAGGGTCTCGGGTGCTTTGCGCCAGCTCGTACAGGAACGTGTACTTTTCTGCGCTTCTATGCTGGAGCTCTTCAGGCGACAGTTTGAGCGCCTGGTTGACAAAATGGTTGGAAAAAGCGTGGACGGTGTTGACGGCCGTGTGGAACTTGCGGCGGTAGAAAACGTCTCCCCAGAGCCAGTAGAAGCGCTGGAGACGCGAACGCATGGCCGAGAACTCCAGAGCCGTCATGAGAGCGTCAGGGTATGCTTTTCTGACTTGTTCAGATACGGTGTCGGAGTCGAGACTAGTCTTTTCGTTGGCAGACTTTTCAGGAACGGCAACCAAGTAGTCAGACCGCTCCAAAGTCACCTCCTCAAGACAATCGCCCAGAGAGTTGACAGACTCGCCATACAGCAAGTCCGTAGCGGTGTCCATGGTGAGCATGAAGAAGAGCTCCTGCAGGTCGACTTCGCCGTGCAGAGCGACTTTAGCACGCACAATCGCCATGAGCTGCTGAAGAGAGCGCTCCAGCGAAGACAGGTGGCTGACTCGCTCTTTGGAAAACTGCGGACGAAGCAGAGCTCTGGAGTGAGCCCATGCTTGGCCGTCCAGAGTGAAAATCCCGTCGCCCATAAGCGTGAAAAGCAGCGCGTGTCTGGTCTTGCCGAGATCAAAGTCCGCAAACTGCGTCGCCAGAAGCGCCTTGATGTTCTCTGACTCGGACGTGTGGATCACAAGTTCTCCTCCAAGCGACAGAATGAAGGTGCGCACCTCGGTGAAAAAGTCAAAGACGCGCATATTGTAGAATCTGTTGCGGTTGCACTGGAAAGAAGCGTAGATGAGCCACCAGCCAAACAGACCAGCTGGGCGATGGGGGCATTTGGCAATCGAAAGACGATACTCCTTGTACCGTCTGCGAATTGTGTTGATCTGGATGTTCAGCAGAAGCAGGAACAGCGTGATGGGCACAATCAACAGAGGCAGGAAGAGAACGTCAAGAGGTATCATGTTGTTTGAGTTGGTGTTTGTGTTTGAATTGGTGAATTGGTGATTGAGTACGTGAATTTGGTACTCCACTGGCATACTATATATTCTATACGGTCTTTGTGCCCCTGGCCACTCTAATCTCCAAGAAACAAGGAATAGGTAGAACGCTAGACACACGCTAGACGTTTGTGGGGTAGCATGTGTTTTTCTGGCAGCTGGTTGGATGTCAGTTAATTTGGTGTTTTTGAGATTTTTTATTGCAAGTACCGGTACTATTGCTCTTTCCACTGGTACTATTCCTTGACTATCGCTTACGTCTACTTCATATATCCAATACCTCCAATGCCAAACCACTTATTAAACTACATTACATACGCTACCAACATTGGCGCTAATCAGATAACTATACTCCACGGCACGCACTTTTACTCTACAGTAGTACAAGTACAAACACAGTATGTAGCCTACAAGTACCAAACCACAGCAAATCAAGAATCAGGAATAAAAAAATGCACTCCTTTTTCACCCCTCTCCCGTCTTCACAATTAATCGTTTCCAAGGCTCAGATTATTCATCGATATTCGCACGTTCCCCGCCTTTTAGTGGGGTCGTGGAACGTGTTTGAGACATTCGTAAATCGAGCCACGGACATGTCGAGATGGGCAAGAGCGCAGAAACCAGAAAAAACAGCCCCCAGAAAATCAATTGATTTACTCGCGTTCGCGCCCGCAACAATCATCCCCAAGAACCTCCTCCAGGTTCAGAAATGTAACATGGCGGTATTATCATACTATCAGAGTACAAAGTATTATCAGACTACGAAGCAGCCATCTATGCTTCTACAAACGGAAGGACCCTGGTGCCGCATGACTAATCATTGCGAGTACGATACGCTGATACATACGATACACTGAAGATACTTCCTAGTATATACGAAGTACCAACTCTCTTGCACTGTGTAAGGAGCTGTGTGAAGTACCCGTACGTAATCACTATTTGCAGCTTACGTACATACTGTACAATCACTACAAGTTGCAACTTAGGTGCAATCACTACAAGTTACAACTTGCGTACAATCACTACAAGTTGCAACTGACAATCACTACAAGTTGCAGCTTACGTACAATCACTACAAGTTGCAACTTAGGTGAAATCACTACAAGTTACAACTTACAATCACTACAAGTTGCAACTTACCTGAAATCACTACAATCACTACAAGTTACAACCCAAGTCAGCTTTTCAATCTTCATTACATCATCATCATCACCATCATCACCATCGTCACCATGTCACCATCGTCATCGTCATCATCGTCGCCATCTAATTGTAGGTACTGTTCGTAACAGAACACTGTACTTGACGCTGGATGTAGTAACGGACTAACCATCCGTACTCCTTGACTAGCCGCAATCGCACAAACTAAAGTCTGTTATGGTACAAGTAACAAACCAAGTCCATATTGGCACAGTCCCAACGAACCACCTCCATCCTCCTAACGAACTACCCCATAACTAACGAACCACCGTCCATCCTCCTCCCAACGAACTACGTCAATTACTCCCCCTACAAACAGCCGTTTGCTTCGTTCGTTCACTCCAAATCCCTCAGAGCACTTTCAATACACTGCTTGAGATCCTTGTAGGACACAATGAGACAGTTCTGGCCGTTCCTGCTGATCAGCGTGATGCGCTCGTCGATGCCTGCGTCCAGCTTATTCAGCGTACGAACCACATGGCCCAGATCCATCACAGGCTTGCCCAGCTCGTCCTGCTGGTGGAACACGTAGTCGCGGAACAGCTTGATGAGGTACCTGTCGCCGGTCTCGGACCACTGCTGCGACATTTCCGGGTCGGGTCCGGGACGCTCGGTGATGAAATTGAGCTTCGCCATGAGCCTGACGAGCCGTCCGTTTTCCAGTTCGCGTCGCAGCTCGTGTTCCAGCGCGTCGTTCGTGTTGAGCGACTCGTTGAACGTCGCTGTAAGTAAAGGAGTCAGCGAAGCAAGCACGCGAGAAGCCGTTTTCGACGTGTTGGACGACAACAGGTACTGCACAATCTCCTGAAGTTCGCTGTCGAGACGCTGGAGACTCTGCTCGACGTTTTTCGTTGCTTCGACAGAGTTGCAGGCAAGGCAGAGCACCAGCAAACCGAGATTGCGCAGATCCTGCTGCTGGAACAAGGTCACGTTTTCGTCCTTGTCAAAGTTGATCACGTCGTAGAGCCCGCAGCAGTTGAGTCTGACTCTTCCGGGTCCACAAACGAGAATCTTGGTCGGATCGACCGTCTTTGCTGCGAGACCAGCAGAGTGGATCGTGTCGAGCACAGACAGAAGCTGCAGCAGATACGAAATAATAACATCCCGCGAAAAGTGGTGGCCGCGGTTCAGCAGGTCAAACAGCGTTTCTGCGGACGGAAAAAAGTCGTAGATCATGCACAGCGACGCGTCTCCGAAATCTCTCGTGGTGAACGCCTCGCACAGCGACACAAACGCAGGGTGCACTATGCTCTGCCACTTGCGCACAGACGCCATGGCCTGCTCGTTTGTCAGCACAAAGCCCTGAATGCGTCGCAGAGCGTACTGCTTGCCGTCCTTGCCGTTCATGCACTT
Organism: Yarrowia sp. B02; assembly: GCA_017635955.1. Taxonomy (NCBI): domain Eukaryota; kingdom Fungi; phylum Ascomycota; class Dipodascomycetes; order Dipodascales; genus Yarrowia; species Yarrowia sp. B02. The sequence continues at coordinate 1,380,830 of JAAQQV010000006.1, forward strand.
GTACACCCACTGCGGCGACTCGCCCTGGGCGCCGTTCTCCTTGGAGTTGAGGTTGGAGTCCAGCAGGACAAGTGAGTGGTACTTGTCGACGAATCGTGGCAAGTTGGAGTTGCCCTCGACTTTAAGTAGGTCCTCAGACTGCTTGTGGAGGCGCTGGTGGAGCTGAGGGTCGAGGAAGAAGTCCTTTGCGGTCTTCTGGTGCGCCAAAAGTTGTCGTTGTCGCGAGGCTGAAAGATAGTGCGGTGCGTAAAGATGGTACTGCAGCGGAAACTGTTGGTTCTGTGCTGCTGCCATGACAGCCCCGTTGCTCATCTCGTCGTAGTAGTTGTCGTAGCCGGGTTCAATTTGCGAAGGCGCCTGAAAGCGAGGCTGGAAAGAAGCTGCGCCAGGCTGGAACGACTGGTTCTGTGTCACTTGCGCGTTTGTGGGCTGAAAAGCAGGCGCTGTGGCTGTTTTTGGCGTCGTTGAACCGGAGGCGCCTCCAGGAGTAAAGCCAGCAACTGCGGGATTCAGCTTGCCCACTTTAACGCCCTCCTTCTTGTCCTTGCTGATGGTCAGCTTGCTTTTGATCTGCTCCAGGTCGATGGGCGATTTGCCAGGCACAAAAGGAGCAGCAGGAGCCGCAGCCGCGCTGTGCGAGTCCATAGAGCTCTTGTCCACGACACTGGGCGTGAAGCTCGGCGAGTTGATGTTGAACTTGGGCATGGCGTGGAGCTGGAGATGGCGAGTGAGGTGTGTTGGGAGGCGTAGGGTTAGGGGAGGGTGGGGGAGGGGGTGACCGTCTGATTTTTCACGGACGTGGAAAAATGTGTATATTTAAGAGGAAATTGGGTTGAATGTGGAAATATTTTTTCTGATTTTTTCCGAGAGAAATCGAGCTGGATTGACATCGCTGAAAGGGGTGCTGTACACCAACTGCATGCTTGTAGACGCGTTAAAGTTAGTTGGCGTTTTAGAGGAGGGGGAGGTCGGGAGGTGGTGGTCATGAACGCGTCAAAAAGAGTTGTGAGACATTTTGGAGAGTATCATTCGTGATTAGAACGGTCTGGATGTGTTTTCGCGTTCGTTATTCGAAATTTGTATGATGTGCGTGTTATGGTGGTGTCCTGGAGCTGTTGAGAATGGTATGAGTAGATAACAACGTAAGATAAAGCCAAATGACTCTCTGGAGAGTAAGAGAACAGGCTTGTCGTAGAATAATAGAACAGGTTTATCGTATGTGTCAGCTTATTAACATCACACCGAGCACGGAGTATTTGAAGACATGCCTCAGCTATGTTCAAGGGTGGTATTGAATGTCACCGTATCAAGTACTGTACGAGTATGACCACGAGTATTGGATCATTCATTAGACGCTCAGAAAATGATTTCATTAAAGAACCTTGACATCTCCAAGTCGCCTACAACAGCTCTTCTCTGCTGTCTTATAACTACACCGTCAATTGCACGTATAGCATCACCAATACCGTTACCAGGAAATAAAATCCCATTCAGAAGCCTAGATACTTGAATTTACCGCTTATTTAGCAACTATAGACACGTAGACCAACTCCTTTCTCAAAAACCTGGGGTTATGGAATCTTCACCCTCATACAAGTAGATCTTGTCTCCATATACAAGTACCTACCAAACGACTCACAAGAAAAGTCTGTACAACTACATTCGACTCATAATAACACCGCCCCGCTAACCATACCCCTCACTGGTCAAGTGCTCTTCGACTTCGCTTACCCAATGCAACGCTGATGATCTATGATACAAGTAACAGGTGGTTGCACTTGCCGTATGCGGAACTTTGAGCACCCTAAGAGTTCATAGAACGACGAAACGGGCTTCATATTCACTCTTGAGACATTTCTTTTCGGCTCAGTGTCTTGTGACTTGATAGAATACAGCCAGACCTTAGATCACTTCTTAGGCTGAACCCTGAAGACCCTTAGACTAAAAATAAAAACCTGTTGGGCCAAAGGCGACTAAAATTCTCTAATCACCGTTACATTGAGAAACGGCTTGTCCGTTTTAGTCCAAGTCAACTGACCACTTCATGCGACATCAAAAGACAGACTGCTGTATTGTGAAAAAAAGAAAGAATGTAAGAGTCAGAGAAAGATAAGCCTTAACGAAATGACAGGAAAGAGCTCGATTACACCTTCTCCATGGAAGAGCAATAAAACCAAACCACAGAGTTATCCGTGATAAGCATATGGACAGAAATGCAAAAAACAAAAAGTGATTTCTGGCAGGATCGAACTGCCGACGTTCTGCGTGTTAAGCAGATGCCATGACCAACTAGACCAAGAAACCAGCGAAATGTGCCAGAAAAATGACAAAATTCAAACAACCAGGCCAAATAAGTCACGTGCGAACCTTATTTTCTTATTCGTTTTTGGTCCATATTTCGTGGATGGTTGTGTCAGTATAGCAACGAAGCGTATGAGGTGGTCATTAGAGACTTCAAAAACATCCCCAAAGTTTCAAATTTCATCTCTGATGTTTATTAGACGAGTTATGACCGATTCACGTATTTGCTGAATAAGCAGATTTTTGGAGAGTGTAGACCAACAACTGGAGCTGAGAAAGAGAGAGAAATGAGTCAGCTCAGTTTATAAGACCTGTGAGGATATCTCTTCAATTTTCTTCTACACCAGAAGCTTTAGTTAGCAGCTCTACAACTACCCACAAATAGGCTTGACTTATAACCAAATTATAGGTCAGACATTCCAGCTGGTCCTATTCAAGACAGGTGAACTAATGTTTTTTCTATTTCCTGACATACATACACAACTCCAACTCTATGTTGAGTCCCTACTCTATGCCAAACCGATAGTCTATGGGGAGTCGTACTTTATGCTGAACGGTAGATAATCTATGCTGGACGTAGGTACTTCTCCTAAATCGATAATCTATTCTGGATCCTACATTATGATGAAGTCCTACTTTATGCCGAAGTCTTACTTATGCTGGATCCTACTTTATGCTGAATCGTACTTTATGCTAAACAAATACTCTATGGGAAGTCTTACTCTACGCTACTGTCCTGGAAAACCAATAAGAATAAAACTATACTCCCTACTGGGATCTATTCCAAACAACTACTATGCCAAATCGATCCTACTATGCCAGCCAGATTACTATAGGGAGTCTTAGTTATGCTGAACCGTAGATTATGCAAACGTCTACTCTATGGAGAGTCGCTACAAGTACCTGTAAACAGTTCCAATTTATCATAAACAGACTTATTCAACACTTTAGTCGAACTACAAGTAACATCCGTAGTCACCATCTCACAAGAAGGCCATGCTGAGTTGTACTTTATGCTCACTACCTACTTTATGCTAAACCGCCTATCTCTGCTAAACTCCTACTTGATGCCAAACAGCTAATCTATGCTGAATCGTACTTTATGCTGACACCCTACTTTATGCTGAGTTCATACTCTATGCTGAATCTCTACTCTATGCTGAATCTTTACTCTATGCTGGGTACCAACTGGTACAAGTAGTTACTTTATGCTGAATCGTACTTTATGCTAAACAGCTATCTATGCTGGATCTTACTTTATGATGAATCGTACTTTATGCTGGATCGTACTTGCCAAATAGCTAATCTACAAGTATACTGTCTCTGACCGTACCTGGTAATTACTCTATACTAAACTCCTACTTGCCAAACATCTGGTATGCTGACCCTACAAGTATGTACCTGGTACCAGTACTCTATGCTGAACTCCTACTTGTCAAACATCTTGTAATAATCTACTTGTACGTTGGATTATATTCTGGATCCTAATTTATGGTGAACTCATACTTTATGCCGGACTCATACTTCTGCTAAACTCCTACTTTATGCCAAACCCCTACTTTATGCCAAACATCTAATCTATGTCAACCTACACCCCATGTTGACTTCTACTCATTCTCAGCTTCCACTTATGCCAAATATGCTGAATCCCATCTACATCCCCCACTACACCACTCCACCATTCCGTTAATGCTTAATGTACTCTATAAAAAGGAGCCGTTTTTGGGCGACTCATGATGTGTATCCTCGTCTACCCTCACGAACAGCTGTTCATGAGCGTGTTGAGAGGGAAAGTGTAACCGGCGTCGGTCCACAGCGTCAGGTTGGCGTTCTCGTACGCGTTCTTGTGCTGCTCAATGTAGTCGTAGGTGGGGTAGTCGTCAGGGTCGCACGTGACCGAATGCTGGCCCGACGGCTGGTACACTCGAACATAGTCGATTCGCAGCTTGGACGGGAAATTCAGCGCAGGCCAGTCAATGTACGTCCACGAGTTGGACAGACCCAGGTTCATGATGATGGACATGGGCTCCTTGGAGATGTCTCGTCGTCCAACATTACCGTTGGGACCAAGCGCATACCCGTGCAGATTGAACGTCGGGTCCTGGCCCACAAACCATTTGATGTAGCCGTTGTCGTCGCCGTTGAGATACTCAAAGCCAAACGTCTGGTAATGCAGCTCGGACTCGTCCTGGCCCTCGACCGACGGCACGTCGTACCAGTCGTTGTTGAGCATCGTGATGCCCGAGATGGCCTGCTGGAACATGCCGCCGGCGTACGTGTTCATCGACGTGACCGACGAGTTGTAGATCTCGATGAAGTTGTAGTCGGGGATGTACCAGATGTCGAAGGGAGCAACCTGCAGCGACTGCGAGGCCACGCCGACCTTGGGACCCACGGAACCTTCAAGGGCGTCGATTTCGGGAGCACCTCGACCAGTTCCGGGATTAGGGTGCACCTCGCCCTTGCACGTGCACTTGTTGAGTCGTTGGCCGGGTAAGTACGAAATACCGTCTGTGGAGGACTGGTTCGGCGTGATTCCAGCGTCACACTCGTTGTATCCGTAGGGCCAAACGCCGTCTGTGGTGGAGAGATAGCCTGGACGGCCGAGATTGCCCATAGTCCAGAGACCAGGCCAGAGACCCGGGGTTCTTCCTTGGCCGGGTAGAGACGCGGAGATCTCAATGTAGCCCTGCGTGAAGCACAGCTTGTTCCACGACTGCACCATGCCCGAGCGGTAGTACAGGTCGTGCGACTTGAAGGCGTCGAGCTGGAGGACGAGGGTTCCGTTCTCGGTGATGGCAGCGTCGGGATCGTACCACTCGAGATCCTTGGTGGCGGCGTAGTGAATGTCCACGGCCGTCCAGTAGGGGTCGTCGTTGGGGTAGAACGTTCGTCCCTCCATGTTGAACTCGTCGGAGAAGACGAGGTCCCACTTTGAGCCGTCGTCGGCGGTGTGTTGCATCGCAGACGAGGGTGTGTCTGGATCGACGAGCTCCTGTCTGAAGTGCAGCTGCGGGAACTCGTAGGCCGACAGCACCTCCATTTCGTGGTTGACAGGGTGTCCCACGCGTTCTGTGACGCCTGAGTAAGTCAAGATCGGCAGAACAATAAAAACCACGATCAAACCGCCAATCAGCAAAATGAACGCAATCAGCGACGAGATGCCGCGCCGGTCCATCTTCTGGCACTGGCAGCGCTTGTCCATCTCCTGGTCCAGCACGGGGTCCGGGTTGTGTAGGTAGTCGTCCTGCTCCTTCTCGTCGATGTGCAGGGGGAAGGACGATGCGGGATACCCGCCGAACGGCGAGAAGTCTGCGTTCACGACGAAAGGGTTGTCGCCGGCCTCCGAGATGGAGCCTGCTTCGGACGCGGTCGCAGAGCGAATGTTCACAGACGAGATTCGGTCGGGGTAGCGGTCGAATCCATTCGGCGTCATGCTGCCCATGCCAGCGAGCGATCCAGACGAGGAGGAGCGGTCGACGAGGTGCTGGCGTGAAGACGCGCCGTCGTGCGAGTCAAAGTACGGCTTTGTGGCTCTAGACGGCACCTGGGGCATGAGATGCTCAGTTCCGCTGTGCTGTTCGGCCTGGCTGCTCACGTCGTGATAGCTGTCGTTTTCGGGGTACAAATAGTCCCCAGAGCCGTGGGACCGCTCGTCAGACGACTGGTACGACTGCTGGTCGAACGGGTTTTCCGGCTCGCCTGTCAGGTTGCGCATAGTGGTGGTGTTGAGGAAGAGATTGGAGACTGTCTTTGGCTTAGGTGTCACACAGCAACTTTAACGCGCAAAGACCTTAGTGTGGTGTCTAGAAGTAGTCTACAAGTTTGTAGTACCGGTAGAATTTGTGTGACTTGGAAAACTCGTTTGCGTCCTTCGCGTGTTACACAAAAGCGATTCGTGCTCTTAAATACCTCGCAAATCCACCCTAGTATACTACAACTACCACTACTTGTGGTATACCACACACAACTTCACGCGTTTCACATTAACCTCAGGAGGCAGTGTACGTACATACCAACCAAAATTAGAAAGGCAGAAACCGTCCGAAACGGGCCACTAGTTTGTTTGTGTAGACTTTGACTCCGCTTTTGATTGTTTCTATTCGATTCACAATCTACAAGTACTGACCCATTTACTACCACATATCTACTCTCTGGTACTTCGTACAACTACGACCCACCTCCTCCGTAGTGAAAAAAAAAAAATCAACCTAAATATAGTGATGGGCAAAAAAATGCTCAAAATAGAATTTTTAGCGTTTGGGTTTGCCCTTGGCTTTTCAGCCGGGCTAGGTCTAGGGTAGCATGTCACGTGATGGCATAGATGGGGGGGCGTTTCTGTGCTCTTTTGGCGTATTCCAGCGGTTTCCCAGAGTGTTTGCTTACGTAATCTCACCCATATCAACGCCTGCTTCCACAATATGCACAACTGCACGCCCAATGTTCCACCTTTTAAGCGATCTTTACGCAGCAATTTTTCTGCTTGGCAAAGCCCAGACTCTTGGGTCAGGCTGTGTTGCCAAGGTGAGGGGTTTGTCAATGTTGCTGTTTTTTTTTTTTGTGGTACTTTTGCTGATTTGTATACCAATACTGTTATTGCTGTTTGTACACAAATCATACAGCTCGTACCTACAAGTACACTCACGCTAATTGTACGGTGAGCGCGTGTCTAACGTTTGAACACGCAGCTTATTCCTCAATCTTGAGCTACTGGTTTGTATTGAATTAGCGTGGTAGTAGTATAAATACAACGCCATACTGGACATACAGTACATACCATGACATGAATCGACAATTGAAGCCAGCCACAAACACAGACCCACAACGTCATCTGTCAAAGCTGTCAAAGTCGCTGGAACTTCGCACTAAGCAACTCTCCAGGACATTAGCTCAGGTTCACGTGTCGGCCCACTTCCAAGGGGTAGCAACCTAAAGGCCGCTTTTTGCATGGGGTGCGGAAAAAACGCACTGTGGCTCGTTCCCCATTTGGAGTTGATCCAGGAGTTGATGTTGGTGCTGAACTTGAACTACTTGCAAGTACTTCGTACTTGTATCACTAAGTACAAGTAAATATCTCATGTATCAAACACTAGCTCATGTCTCACCACGCGTGCCTGCATACCCTTCTCCTTCAACGCGGAAAGGCACGTTGATATTATGGCACGCGACTAAGACATTATCTGTGCCGTGCGAAATCATCTCCAGTGCAAATCTACGCGGGCCGATCTGAAAACACGCATTTCTTTTGCCGTGGACGCTGCCGCGGAAGTTAACTTCTGTTTACGAGACTAAAGGAGCAAAGATATGACGCGGAAGCTCAACTAAACTCGGAAGGGGGCCGTGCTCAACTCGTTTTTAATTCTTAACACGGAAGGAGGCCTTCCTTTCGTAGCAATCCGCGGAATTTAGTTTGGTATGGTGGCTTTGCTGGAGGTAATTGTAGACAGTGATAGTTGGAGACTGTTTTGATCTGAGCAATTTGATTGCATTAGCCATTACGAGTGCAAATATGAGTACTTGTACGATTATGAGTGCAATCAAGAGTACGATTATAGAGTGCAATATCGTTACATTCTACAAGTACACACATTCTTGTTCGCACCTCCACGTGAAATCAACGATCGACAGGAACGCGTCTCAGGCTCATCCTATCACACCAACGCACATGTCAGACACGTAGCAGAGACGCAGTGAGGCGGTTCGCGTTGGAGATCATTTGAGACAATTAGAATTGTATGTTTGTCGTCGTGCCCTACAAGTAGATACTTGCACCATACTGAAGTTCGCGTTTAGACGGAGATGGTACTGTAGAGAAGAAAAATGTATGTACAAGCAGATCAACAAAGTGCGACAAGTAGTGGAGCTCTCATTAGTTCCCCAAATGTTGATGATTTCATTTCCAGATCTTCGCGATTTGGCGTTCCAATTTTGGCGTTCCATTGACCAAAAATGGTAAAGTTATTGAACGCGAGCTTCCCGGTGAAATACCACACAAAGTAGATCAACGAATTAGGGAGAAAAATTCAACACGTTTGATACCGAATAAGCCATACTTTTGTGAAACGGTAAAAAAATACCACCGCTTTTCTACTCGTCTTATCTATATCAAAACTGTATCTGTATATAAAGTTTCGGCTATCTCGGCTAATTCGGGGACCTGGAATTCCGGTAAAAATATTCGTGAGCGGAATATTTTTATTTGGGCTTATCTCAACGATCAATAAGAGCCGATTTCTCGAATTTCAGAGCGCTAGCGTGTGTTTTGCGTGTGCTGTGCTGTTTTTGAAGTGTCCAATACCAGGCGAGATTATGTAACATTGAATTTGAGGGATGTAGCAGTGTAGTGTACAAGTACTTGTGCATTTGTCAGAGCTGACTCAGACGTCAATTATTATGGCAGCGTTTCTTAATAGCGCCTTTGTATCTCTTGTATGATACGATTATCAGCTTCATGAAGTGTTCCAGAAGTGGTACATTCTGAAGTATTCAGTCCTTGTAATCTCAATAGAATGTAATACTGTCATGACTACGGAGTAATACTTCTAGAAAAAATCAGCTAGTTCATCTGTCTCAATGCAACGGCAAAAAGAAATTCTGAGACATAGTGTCACAAATCAATCAACTACATACGCCGGATGAATAAATATTTTGTCACTCGGTCCACGACGACGACGTCAGCGACTTGGTCGACGTGGACTGCGAGCTGCTGTATCTGCAGCAGTGGTTAAGGAGCGTCTTGAACGCAAAGTCCACGTCCGTGCCCTCCAGAGCAGAGATCTCCATGAACAGCATGTCGTTTCGGAGGGCGAAAAACTCGGCGTCAAAGACCGGAAACGCCCGCTGCTTGTCCAGATCGCACTTGTTGCCCACCAGCATAGGCACAATGTACTCGTCTCGCTCCTCCTTCATGTCTTCCAGCCACTCGGTGATGTTCTGAAACGACTGTGCGGACGTCACATCGTAGACGATCATCACTCCCACCGCGCCGCTGTACAGGCTGGACATGGTTCCGAGATGTTCCTCGCTTCCAGGCGTGTCCCAGACCTGCGCAGTTACTTTTCTGCGTCCAATGTTGAGCGTGTGTATGTGTTCGATGGCGTGCGAGGTCGAGTTGACGTTGGGGTTAAACCTGTTGTGCAGAAAGCGGCCGAGGATGTTGGTTTTTCCGACTCCCGAGTCTCCCACCACCAGGACTGTGTTAGTTGTGGCGTTTGGAGGTGTGGATTTGTGAAGAAGAAAAATTCAGAAAATTCAAAAAATTCAAAAAAATTTGCAGAAAATCTGCAAAAATCAGGATCCACTCCACCGTCTCCCAGTACCACCCCCCTCCAACCCCCCCTTCACACTCACTCTTCAAGGCATGATTCTCAAACTCCTCCATGGTCTGCTGGCGTTTCTCGTCGTCATGGAAAAGTAGACGTTATTAGAGTTGTGGAGGAGCTGGTCTAGGTGCATACAAGGGAGACGCTAGTGCATGGATGCAGTGTGATTAAATTCGGCCGCAAAGGGGGGACCACATGTTTTGTAGCGGGGCATTTGCAAAAAAAAAAGTGACACAATGCCGATATTCGGAAAAGTCCCCTGAACCAACTTTTCGACGCTCTAAGTCCCTCGAAACGTCTGGAAACCCCCTGCCCCACCCAGGCAACGGGGCTAATTTGCCGTCTAGGTTTAGATCGGCGTGGGTTACACGTTTCGTTTATTATTCCGTTAAAGGCGCCAGGAAGCGCAAACGGGCTGAGGGCTGGAGGAGAAGAGCTGTGTTGCACGTTTGAGGGTGTTTTTTTGGTTTTTGTGTTCGTCTGGAGTCTCTAAGACACTCTTCAGGCTGCTCTTTCTCCACAGATCTCCTCGTATTACGTGCGGCTGTGATATCCGGGGAGATAATATACACGGGTGAAAATATGTCGAGTGGAGCAGCAGACGGTATTATCTTTCGGTAATCTACAGTACATATAGTACCCATGTTTTAATCTGCACAGGCAATATACGCCTGGTAATGCTGATAAAGTACGCCTGGTAATGTATGTACAAATACGGCACTGGTACCGGTACTACCATAGGGCACACTGATTTTGTGTTTGCTGGCTGCCTGATGCTGCTCTGGGCATTCTACAGCCGGATCAAGGCACTTTTAGCCACAGCGAAGACTCTAGGATGTATATTATCCAACGGTGGGTAGGCGCTTGTATTGCGGACTGTCCTAATTTTACATACTGAGCCTGGCTTCGATAAATATCACCTATTAATGCCACCTAAGCAGCCCACTTTGTATCTGGAATCAAAAAAATGTTATCACTACCCCTGCAAAGAGTGACAGCTGACAGTCTGGAAAGTCACTTTTGCGTGGAGTCGATACGCTAGCCCAGAAAAAGCAGGCCTTTCAGGCACACATTGTGGAGATTGTTCTCTAGGAAAGATCTGCTGAATTCAAGATTTCCGTCATTGGATAGACATAGAATTCATAACAAACTTAGTGCCGGCACAAGTATACGCTTTCACTGTTCTAACTGTTAGAACAACTATTACGGTAATCAGTAAGCAAAAAATAGCTACCATAATTAAAAGATGAAAAAGTGCGGTATGCCCGTGGTGACATTTGTACCCTGATCTAAAAACGACATATTATGTCTCCAAACCGACTCTCCAATCTGATTTATAACCCTGCACTATTACAAGTACCCAGCAAATCAAGGGGTATGTACCTGGTGTCAGTAGAGTTGTATTATACAAGTACCCTGTCAGTGCCGTTCTTTCTCGACTTGTAGCTTTGCAAAAACACCCCCAAGACGCTCCTGGAAATTGCACTCATCCAAATACCGCACCACGTCAAGATCGTCTAGCCCACCTTGAAGCAGCTCCTCAAAGCTGTCAGCCAGATCCGTCTTTTCATCAAGTAATGCACTCCACCAAATTGCGCTTCTGATGATACAGGCTGTCACCAGCAGAGCTCCGTCAATCCAGTCGGAAGATAGACTCGATGGAAACGCTTCTACCAACCGACTGTTGCCCAGAACAGTCTTCATGTTCATCTCCTCAGCGAGATACTGAGCGTCCAGGGGAATGGGGTTGCCTGAAACGTCTCCAAGGCCTAGAACTGACGGAAGAGACGCTTTGTAGTGTTTGACGTGCGTTCTTAGGTTGTCAAGTAGAGGCACAGTAGAACACCTAGCCTTTGATGGTGGCTTCTCAGACTTCTTCTCCACGAACCTCGACAACAACGGAACCATCTGCAACCAACCTGAAACCCACCCCACTTCCTCCTCCTCTTCTGGCAACTCAATATCCACACTCGTCTTCCTGTAGAACCTCTCAACCACCTTGTCGATGCCTTCGATCCACTGAAACAGGTACAAGACAAGCGCACTGAGATGGATCTCGTCCCTGCTTCGTCCCTGAAGCGATAAATCAGCCAGTCCTCTGCCTCCAAGGACATCCATCTGCTCGAGAATGCCGTCAAAGTCGAGTCCTGGCGAATCGTGACTGATTTTAGTAAGCACACGATCCGTGTCGCTGACGAGATGATGAGTAAGCCGTCCTCCAACACACAGACCCCACGCATAGACGCGAATACAGGTGATGTACTGGTTCGAGAGGGGGTGTGTATTAGTCATCACGGAGAGAGGGTAACGTAAATCAGAGGGGATAGGATAAGCGAAATCGACGGTTGAAGGCTGATTCCGATTTTTCCGCGATTTTTGCGATTTTGCTCGAGTTTTGCCAAAAATCCCAAAAATCCAGATGTTGCATGTGAAAGACTACGTTTAGGTTGCGTGACAAACTGGAAATCTGGGGAAGTGTCTCAGAAAGCAAGGTACAGCGAATTTAACCACACCAGTGTGATCGCTGCGGTCAGGAGAATTCAACGGTGCTACTCTCGTTTCGTAATCTCTGCAAATAATGATTTTGTATATTTACGCCAGTTCGAATCTCGATCTCAACAGTGCCTTCCGTCGCCCAGAAACAGTATTTCGACTTCCACAGGGATTTAAAAGATACCATTGTGATCGCCACGGCAAGGAGAATCCAGTGGTACTACTCTCATGTCCGCAATGTCAGCAAATCGTATAGTCACGCCAGTTCGAACCTCGCCTCCAGAACAGTATCAATCTCCACAGCGATGATACCTACAACCAGAAAACAACTCTCATCTCAATGTAGCAATAATGGTCATATAAGTAAATCTAAACAGTGCGCTTCTCTCCACCCCCAAACAACCGATCAATCTCCATGTAACTGAGTCCCTTGAGTTCCGGAAGACGGAAGTAGATCCAGATGATGGAGATGACACAGAGAGGCCCGTAGACCCAGCCAACCAGACCCTTCATATTTGCTTCAGCCTCGTTGAGCATATACGGCACAGAAATGTTGAAGACCAACACAACTGTGGAAGACACAATCGACGCTAATGCGATAGTCTTGGACCGTAGACGGACCGAAGACGACTCTGAGTAGATGACAAAGGCTCCTGGACCTACAGACAGATCGTAGACGCCTATCCAGGCAAAAAGCAGAATGGCTGTAGCCCAGTCTGTGCCTCTGGAGTTGAAACAGCCCAGAATGCCCATTGCGAAGAGCGTGATTGCGAGAGCAGAGAGACCCGCCAACATGAGCGTTTTTCGGCCGACTTTGGCGATAGGAATGGACGACAACAGTGTGCACACAAACCCGAGACCTGTGAGGCCGAGGGTGAGTTTGAAAATAATGTCCTGGGGAATACCCGTGAGCTGGAAGAAGAAGGCGAAGAAGTTGATGATGTTGGCTCCAGAGAGCGGTTGAATGGAGTAGGCCATGCAGCAGATTTCCGTTCTGTGCAAGTCCGCGCCCTGGAAGCATTCACGGATCGTGCCTGAGGTGTCTTCCTCGAGATCCGTCTGGATCATGTGTTTGATGTGGGCGTCGACGTCGATTTTCGAGCTGTCTGCGAGCTTTGTGAGTGCTTCTCTCGCTTTCTCTTCTCTCCCCTGTCTCAAAAGCCACCATGGAGACTCAGGTGCAAACAGCAGAGCGGGAATCAGAAACGCAGGAAAGACCCACTGAACAGCCAGGGGAATTCTGTATGCCCAGTCGTCTGTTCTCGTTGACGTTCCAGTGACCACTCCCGTCGAAATGAACTGTCCAGTGACCCAGGACAGGTTGATAGCAGCTGCGAGCAGAGATCTGATCTTAATGGGACACACCTCAGAGACATACGTAGGTGCCATGGTGTTGAAGACTCCCCAGACGATTCCCGACAGAATCCAGCCTGCACAGAGCATCTCTTTTCCGGTCGCAAAAAAGACGATGAACGTGATTGCAACCATGAGTCCCAGAGCGCCAATGGTCACCTTCTTTCGTCCATACTTATCAGCTAGCAGACCCACTCCCACAGCTCCAGTGATTCTTCCGACGGGAGTGCCGACCAGAAAAGCAGTTTGCCACTTAGCCTCGACCGTCCAGTCGCCACTGGGCAGCTGAACGCCGTATTTGCGTTGAAACTGCGGAAGCGCGTAGAAAGAAGGCACCATGTTGCCATCGTATCCGTCCATGACAATCGTCAGACACATGATCAGGCTCCAGAAAACGGCCTTCTTGTAGACGGCAATGGTCTGCCACAGAGACAGGTCCTTCTCGAGGTTGGTAGGCGTGTCGATCCGCGCTATATCAACGGAAACGGACTTTTTGGAGGCCTCATCTTTGGACGACATGGCGATGGTGCTGGAGATCCACGCGAGATCGGTTATATAGCGACATGTCCAAGCTGAAGCCACAGATTCCGTCCACGGAGCTTCCCGGACAAACTAACGCTGTAGACAGCTGTCAGACTGAGCCTGTTTGTGAGAAGAGAAGTGGATGTGGTAGGTGGAAGGAAAGGAAGTCATGTGATTGGCGTGGTTGGTGTGGTTGTTCCTTACTGTTATGCTCCATTTTCGATGGCTTGAAGTGGTTGCAACTAGTTGAAGCTGTGTAGTGTATTGTCTAAGTACAAGCAGGACAGTTGAGAAGCACGTCTAAATTTGTGGGGTTGAAGAACGTCTAAATTGTGGGGTTACAAGAACGAAGAGAAATAGAGAATCGTGGCTGAGGCTGAGAACTAAGAAAAGACGCAATATTTGCTGTTGAGCAGCAATTTACCGCCCAGGAGCTATCCAAGTTGCCAACCCACTATTTCAAGCCACTCAACTTCGCTTAACATGCAAAAGCACCAGGGTGCACAGCATGTGTCAAACGGTCGTGTTTAAAATAGTGAATAATATTGCTGGTTTTGTGCCTGAGATAAGGCAGTTGTGGGTAATATTGACACCGCAGCTTTTGCGTCTATTTTCCCCTATTTTTTTCTATTTTTTAATTATTTTTTTACTTATCTTTTCTCAATCCAGCACTCACCAATACCACCAATCCAGAAGGTAGACCCTCTGCACTATCCTGCAGACGTCAAAAGTCTTGGAACGTCCTTGGCATTAGTTGATGTCACGTGCCGTTACTTGACATGCGTACTTGGCCGTTAGGGTTTTATCTTTAGGCTAACTACACCTCTCCTCGACATGCTCAAACCGTCAACCAACGCTTCCAGCCTGTCTGCGGAATCGCACTCGTGTGCCTTCTGCTCGAACCCCAGCAACTACAGCTGTCCCAAGTGCAACTCGCTCTACTGCTCTTTGGCCTGCTACAAAGGCGACAAGCATCTCTTCTGCTCGGAAAAGTTCTACAAGAGCAATGTCGCGGAAGAACAGGCGTTCCGCAGTTCGAACCGCATGAACCCCGAGCTCCAGGCCGACCGCAAGAAGGTCCTCGACATTGTGGACAGATACAGCGAGGAGCAGGACGGCTGGAAGTACCAAGTTCCGCAGGGAGTGGACACAGACAAGATCAGACAGGAGCTGGAGGAGCCGTGGAGCAGGGAGGAGGAGCAGGAGCTGAACGAGCTGCTGGAGAAAGTGCCTGAAGACGAGCTGTGGAAGTTGTTGTCCAAGGAAGATCAGGAGAAGTTTCTGCAGTTTGCCAAGGTGAGTGGTGCTTGATGAGATGTTTGGACGCAGTTGTGGCTTACAGTCACTACTGTGGTGTACAAACGAAGCTGTGTTGGCAGATCTGGAGCTTCTCTTGACTCTAGCATAGAGCTATCTTGCACTATGATGTTCAGACATATGAAGTCGAGGCAACCAACAGTGAGAAGTCTAGTCATGAAGCCTTCTTTCACTAGACATCCACGCGTGAACTGGAAAGTGATTTAGTTTTCGTGACCTCCAGTGAATCTGTCTTGCTTCGTGAATCCATCTATGGTTGTCTCCTTCTCTAAGCTTGATCTTGATCTCATGCCCTTGAACTAGATCTCAATCCATACCTGACTCTGTCTCCAAATACAGAGAAACAAAAACACGGCCGTTGGTTAAGTTGATTAAGACGGCCATTGTATATACTAATTTATTTGATAGCTATGCCTTACACATAAACCACTTCACATAAACGCTCACCAAAAGTACAAACATGCGCCGTATCTAACCAGCGTTGAGGACGGCAAAAAATGGACCACTCTCGTGATCTTGCTGACAACCGAGAGATTCGAACTCTCGCCTCCGGAGAGACCAGGATATTGATTCAGTCTCCTGAACCTGGCGCCTTAGACCACTCGGCCAGATTGCCGCTTGTGTTGAGCGAGGGTCAAAGTAGGAAATTTGAGTTGTAAAAAAGCGCTTTGTGGCCGCAAAATTGAGTCGAAAGGGGGTTTACGACACTTCTGGGGTGTCTCTGGGCTTCCCTGTTCTCTGATATAACTTTTCGCCTCGATTTGACGTCTTTTGATGTGATTTGTGACTCATATCTTGAACGGGTAGATGCAAGAAGTGTAACGTAAGCCTTGAAACAGATGTGATACTGGCTGTGGTACTCATAGTAGAGTGATCAAGTCAGATCATCCTCTCGATTCTGTACTTTATGCTAACAGGTAGTCTATGCTGATTCGTAGTTTATGCTAACTGGTAAACTATGCTGTTGCTACTCTATGCTAGACCAGTAATAGTAATTCAAACAGATCATCTATGCTGACTGTAGTTTATGCCAAACGGATAATCTATGTGGCCCTACTTTACGGCAACAGATAGTCTATGCTAGCGTACCGGTTCTCACTTTAGTCTATGCTGAATCGTAGTTAATGCCAAGCAGACAATCTATGCTCAGTTCAAGAGAACTATGCCGACAAGTAACCTATAGTAATCTGATCATCCATTCTTTTTCAATTCTGCGCGAGACTGGTAGACTATGCTGACACCTATTTTAGGCTGAATAGATAGTCTATGCTGGTGTCTATTTTATGTGAAACAGGTAATCTATGCCGACTCCTACTTTATGCCAACTGAATATCCATGTCCAATCCTACTCTGTCACATAATCTATGCTGGCTCTCAGTTACTTGTAGGGTATGTACCCTCTACTGTATGCTATACAGCTAATCTATGCCATTAATACCATCTGCCAAAAAGATCGAGATCCACTATTATTATCTTGTCAGTACATACCAGTCATTCCCTGTTGATACCCCTGGTATATCTCCTCCTCCATGCCAACTACAAGTAGATCCATCAACTGATGATACAAGTACAACCATCTATAGAAGATACTTCCTACAAGTACCGGTAGTACCAACTCTCTCTTGCATCTATAGTCAATCATACACAACTAGTACACCTCCTGAACACCAACGACTCACTCTGGAATACTCCTACTGTAGCTATCACCACCTCTTCCATACTTGTACCAGGGTACCATCTAATACGAACACAGTACAGTAACACCTCTTGTCTCCTACAAGTACACACCACCTCTTGTCGTACACACCACACCTACTTCTAGGCAATATAATTCATCTACTTGTAACTACCATGTACATACACCACCTCTTCCATACCATCTAATACAACCACAGAACACCACCTAGGCTATATAATACATCTACTTGTAACTACCGGTACCACGAACACCACCAGGCTATATAATACATCTGTACACTATAAATTAATATTCCGGACGCTTCACGTCCACCCTACCGGGACTGACCAGCTGGTTGCCCAACAAGCTAAAAGTCCCCCAGCAAATCGTCCAGCAGATGGTTGAGCTCCTTCTTGTCGCCCACAGGCTCCTCCTTCGGACGCATCTCCTCGAGCACCTCGTCGTTCTGCAGCATGACGTTGTTGAGCCGGTACACCGGCGCGCACGTCTCCACCGTCAAGTTCGGCGTGCTCTCCAGCACCACGGCCATGTCTGCGGCCGTCGCAATCGCCTCCTTGTCCTTGATCTTGCGCAGCTTCACCATCTCCACCGTCTCCTGGATGATGCCCTTGAGATAGTACTCCAGACCCACCTGAATAAGCTCCACGACATTTTGCCCCAGACCCCCCAGAACGCCGTGCTCCAGCGCAATGCCGACCATTCTTGATCTGAGATGGTCCGCATCAGGCAGCTCACGTGACTCCGTCGCCAGCTGCGTCTGGTACGCGTGGATAATGTCCTGCGTCCACGTGACCGTGTTGCCCACCTTGCCCACCGCGTCCTTGTCGTGCACAAACGGGATCCGCGGCAGCATCGCCTGCCGCGTGTTGATGATCGTCGACGCAATGTAGCCCTTCTTGCCGGCCTCGCGCGTGATCGCCTTGATCCGCTTGCGCTCGCGCGGCGGCAGCGACAGCACCTCCTTCTTGAGCTGCGCCATCTGCGTGTCGCCCTTGACCTTCTGGGCACCCGCTCCTCCTCTGCCGCGCTTGCGGCTCCAGCTCGTCATGCGGCCCGTGGCTCCATCTGCAGGAGCCGCCCGCAGCGAGTTGCACAAGTTTGCGAGGAGGAACTGGTTGTGCATCTTGACCATGGAGCGGTCGAGAATGCCGTCCAGCGCCTCCTGCAGCTCGTGCCGGCTCAGGCGGCCCACCAGAAAGTGCGTCAGCACGTCCCGGTACCGGTCCCAGTTGGGGCCCAGCTGCTTCTGGAAGGCGCCCATCATGTCGTCCACCTGGAGCCGCGACGACGAGGGGCCAGGTGTAGACGCTGCGGGAGTCGCTGATGGCGTTGCTGCCGTCTCAGCAGCCGCAGCGGCCACTCCTCCCCCTCCCCCGATGGACCCAGGCGCAATGCTCATGCTGGGAGCCTGCGCCGGTCCACCCTCTCCTCCCCCCATCATCGACGGCGCAATGCCGTTTTGCTGCTGTTCGGGTTTCTCCTCGACCTTCGGCGTGGGCTCCTTGGTGTCTTCTTGCTTGACTTCCACCTCCACGCTTTCCTCCTTGTCGGGAATCCCCAGTAGCGAGTCGTCTTCCATGTCGCTCATTTTTGTATGTGGTTGTGGTGATTAGTGTGATGAAGTTGTAGTTGTGATGCTGAATATGATTGATCGAATGCCGTCAGTTGATTCGATGTGATGCGATGGTTTCGTTATGTCGTTATGACTTGTCGTGATCGTAACAGGTCGCTTGTGAGGAGTAATGATGTCGTACTTGTAAAGTGGGATTCGTTTTGTGCAAAAATCGCACGATGCTGTCGTTCGGTCACGTGAGCTGCGTCAATCCCACGTGATCTGTATCAATACCACGTGATCGCTTCCTCAAACTCGCTTTAGTCTGTGTCGTTTCACCGTCGAAAACCAAAAGTGTGAAAGAGTTGGAGAGTTTTGGGAGGAGGTTGTAGAGGAACACATAATGACGTGCATTTGTGCTGCGTTCCGGGGTACAGGGTCACGTGATGGGAGATGTGGTAAAGCGTGTTTGTGGTGGTTTGGGGTGGTTTGTGGTGATTTTGTGGTGATTATATTATTTTGGAGGGTTTTGATGGTGCTGTAGAGTACACTGGATGGGTTGATCTGTTGATAGAGCTGTGGAAATGCGGTATTTGCGTAAGGTGGTGAGTATTACTAAGTAGTGAGATGAGGTGAGGTTTTTGTAGAGGTGTAAGGAGTGAGTGGAGTGGTATAATGACGTGGGCTGAGTAAAAGAACAGATGGATGATTGATTCTGGAGATTTGATAATGGACGATTCTGGATGTGAATGCTGACTCTGAGGTATGTACTCACAGCAAATGCGATTATTAGTTACCTGGAGTAGTTCCCTGGAGTATAGTATTGGTACTGGCTGATTCATTTGGTGTAGCTAGTTAGCTCATTCAGATTGATTCTTGTTCCCTTTTCTCCTTCATACCATCAATCTTTTAGATCAGGCAACATCTTCAAGCAGTTCAAGTTAAACACCAAGCACTGTTGCAAGTTCCAGACCAAGTGAGCAGAATGGAGTGTTATTGTTGAGGTCTGCGCAAGTAAGCAGATGACCGATTCTTCTGGATTGTGGATGTGATGCTGAGCTACTGATTCGAATTGTAGTTACTACTAGGCACTTGCCATCGTCTTCCTAAATCGACTGGAGTAGTACTTGGTCTTGGAAGCAGCAGATTCATTTAAACTGGCATTGGATACAGTGTTAGCTTCACGTCGTTGGTTTTTTCTTCTTCTTCTTGGTTTATTTTTATTTTTTTATTTTTTTATTTTTTATTTTTTATTTTTGTAATTCGTCATAATTCTTCATAATTCCAAAACAATTCAATTCAAGCCATTCACGCAATTCCCAGACATTTTTGGAAGTTACTGATGGAATTAAAGCTCTAATAGAGAAAAATACCAAATATGCCACAGAACTGGAAGAGAGCAGTTCATCTAGAGTCAGTGTCATATAGTAAGAACAGTCTGCCCGATTGTCTATCTAAGCTATGACTGAATGGTCTACAAAACCATCTCCATCCTGTATTCCATTGTCCATAGTCTTAAGACACACCTCTACCATACGAGGTCTATCTCTATATACAATCTATCACTGTGTCACCTCTGGCAAAGACTACTACAGGTAGTATTAGATCAAGTACAATAGTCCAGTTTCAAACATCTCTAGACGCATCGTTAAAACCACACCAATCCGCATCTATCTATATACAATCACTGTGTTACCCCTCTAACAGAGGATACCAGTATAAGGTCATCTACATCATTCCATTGTCAGACTACACTATCGGTACATCGCAACGTCTATTTATTAACTGTTCAAAACGAACAATCCAAATGTCCACCAGACCCACGGTCCTCTCTATATACAATCTAGTTTTCCTCCTTCGCCTCGACCACCTCAATCAGGCCCTGGGTCGGGTTTCGCAGCATCCGCACCTTGCCTCGGTGGTTGTACACGCCTTTGTGCACCTTATCAATATCATTCCAGAACTCGGGCTCCTTGAATTCCGGCAGCTCGGGGTTCATTTGCGGGACGCTCATGCGCAGCTCTTCGACGTGTTCTCTAAGCCGAGAAGCAACTCTAGAACGCAGTTCCTGAGCTTCTTTGCCCGTCTTGAGGCTCTCCGGCATGGTTTCGTCGTTCAAGCTGGCTCCCTCTTTCTCGCAGAGCTTGATCCACTCGTTTCGGAAGCCCGCAACTGTATTCTCGCTGATCGGCTCGCCAATGCGAATACTGATTGTTCTGTCAGCGTTGGAGTTGTTTCCCTCCATCTCGTAGCCCTTGGGGATCTCCTGGAACACCTTCTGCAGTCCGTGCGAGTACATGGGCACAATTATAGGCGGAGTAACCGGTTCAAGGACAGCTCGAGAAGTTCCCCAGCGAAAGTACCGCATGGTTCCCTCGTGAGGCTCCAGAGCCTGGTGGACGTATCCCTCGGGGAAGAAGTGCACCCAGTTGGACTCGCGCCAAAACGGATAGCTGGTTGCGTTTGTGTGGACGAGATACGGCGCGTACTTGGCGGAGTACTTGATCTTGTCGTTGGGGTTCAGCAAACGCACACACATGTCCATTCCGGGCTGGAAAGGTCCTCCCAGACCAAAGCGCGTGATCGGCAGCACCTGGCCAGCGCCGAAAAACAGCGAATAAAGCCGGTTCTTGTAGCAGATGTCCTTGGCTCCTGTAGCCCATCTCATCAACCAAGGAATCCAGCCATTGTCGTTAGGCAACATGCCCCAGACCACGGGGTCGTCGAGCACGCTGGTGTGGTTCATGACGGTCAGGAGACCTCTTCCCTCGAGCCGCGCCTGTTTCTGAGCCTCCAGAAGATTGTCCAGACCCCGGATGTCGACCTTTCGCGACCGCAGAAAAACCTTGCACAGCGTGTAAACCAGGCCAATGTTCCATTTTTTCGCCACGTACCAGCCCCAGCCGCGGCTGTCGAGCTTGCCGAGCAGCTGAGACCCTCTCAGCGAGACGTTTCGAAAAGACATGTGGTGAAGTCGTGATGGAGATCTAGTCGAGATCCGAACTTTGTTGGTGGAAAATTTGTGTATCTGGAGTTGAGGATGAGCTGGGGGTTTGGGAACTGGTATCAAAGCTCTCTGACAATGGATCAACCCGCTGGTCGAAGATCACAACTTTTGACCGAGAAATGGCGATGTTGTCACCGACGACAATACGGAGAACCCTATTGGCTGGCTTGTTGAGATCAAGGGGGTGGTTTACTTGGGACTTTTGTTAAGTGCCGAGGTGACTTGAAAAAAATAATAAATTCGTCTGACTGGAAGAATGGGGTCAGATGGCGTCAAACAGCAATAATACCGATTTTGAAGGGAATCTCGGACATACTAAAAAAACTAATAATACTCCGCCCCTAGAATCGAACTCACGAACTCCTTCAACTACAGTAGTTGCCCTGAATCAACTAAACGTGAGAACAGCGAGAGCACTCAACTCCGTCAGTTTTGCTCCAAATGAGCTGGGAAAGCTATTGCACTTGTAATCAGCTCTATATCACTACTAATCCCTTGAATAAGACCCAAACCCACCCCAACAGCCACAAAAACCAACCTCGGCCCACCCCAAACTCTAAACACATCAGGCATCACGCTATCTCGTAACTCTTGTAATACCGGTCTACTTCTTCAACACAAACATCATGGAAAAGTTCTCTCAGTACCGCGACAAAGGCACGGGAGTGGCTCCATATCTCCCCCATCCGCGCTCCAAAGCCGACGGATCGCTGCCAAGCACCATTTTTCTGCTTCTCCAGGCTCCTCTAGCTGTGGTTGAAGCCATCGTCAAGATTCCCTTACTGCTGTTTCTGCTGGCTATTTATGCTGTTGCAATCCAGTTTGTGACGCTGCCGGCCATTCGCAAAGCGTACTTTTCAACGCTCCTCTTCGTCAGCGGCTTCTGGTTCTGGAACGTCTCTGCCGAAGCTGTGCGACGCAACAAGCTGTCTGAGGCCTTCCCCAAACCCGGAGAAGTCGTTGTTTCCAACTACCTGTCGCCCATCGACGCGTTTGTGTACGCTGCGCTCTTTGATCCCGTTTTCATCGTTCCCCACGCCTCATCTCGAGTGTACCAGGAACTCGGACCTTTCGGCGTCTGTTTCAAGGCCCTGGGAATTCCCGAGATTGTGCCTCCTACACACGGCGAGTCGCTCTCCAAGATTGTGTTCGACGCAACGGCCAAGGGAAGAGCTGTGGCTGTCTTCGCCGAGGGAACTACGTCTAATGGCCGAGGTCTGCTGCCTCTACTTCACATTGACTTCCACCAGCTCAGCCAGAACACAAAGATCATCCCCGCAGGCCTCAGACTCGCGCCTCAGTACATTACGACTCCGCTGCCTGTTTCTTTACCTGTCTGGATCTTCAGACTGCTCTCAAACCCCACAGGATGGCACGTGTCTTTGCGCTTTGCTGAGCCGTGCTACGCAAAGGACACGAACGTGAACAACATTCTCGTCGAGAGCATTTGCCGCGTGGGACGGCTCAAGAGCATCGGTCCGGATCTCGGCGTCGAGGGCAAGCGCAACTTCTGGAAGGTGTACAATAAGAAGAATAGGAAGGATGTCTAATTTAGTGGCTGACGTCATGTGAGACATCTGACAGCTTTTGACCGTCTGACATCGTGTTTGACCATCTAACATCATGTTTTGACCGTTTGACATCATGTTTTGCTCTTTTAACATCGTTGACGATCAAACATCTTGACCACCAAACATCAGCCTTCTCATCTACAAGTCGTCCCAATGGACTCCATGCGAACCCAAGCTGACATTCAATTCTTGCTCTATTCAAGAACGCATCTTTGCTTCATGTTGCCGGTAGTCTTGTGCCGACAGCCAAAAACAATTTACTCACGATTAATCGATTCTGTTATTTAACTTGGTGGCTTTTGTTGTAGGTATCCAGTGTGATGATGACGAAGATATGGGCATGTCATTATATCTGTAGGGGCTAGTACAGACAGCATTAACTGCTATAGCCTGTCACTAAGCATTTATATCGCCTTAAAATACACATCTACACCATCTCCCATATGTACAATTAAGAGAGACCATAAGCGACAGTCATCTACAGTCGTGTACCAGTAAGACTGTAACACGGTAACTACTGATGATTGTGTCAGTTCTAGCTACTAAATCCAACAGTGTAACCATGATCCATTGTTCTACTTTTTTAGATCGTCTTACGCTCTGTAGCGTCTGCAATTAGAGAATGGTACAGTACAGTACTTTCTTGAAAGCATCAAATACGATGATCCCTCTTCTGATGTGTTACAAAAAAAGTAGCCTGATGACATTAGGTGTCCAATATGATAGATCTTCTCTTTCACACTGTCTAAACGATGATCAATTGTAATGTCTGTAGAGATACATCAAGTGTATGTACTCCGTACAACTCAACAGAGGTGCTTCTATCTCAACGAGGAGAAGTCTTAGAGATAAACAAAAAACACCAGTAGAATCGTGGAGCCAAGGTGAGTAATTTAGTATCGCTCAAAACATAAATCGCTGGCTGTTGCGTTCAGTACACCCAGTAGATCTTCGACTCGTACCTGTATAAACACTCGCTACTGTACTTCCTCGTTATAAATAATAATATACACTATCTAAAAAACCGCATGCCGTCGCCCATCTCGACATCGTGGCTTCTCAGGTACGACGGAGGAGGCTGTTTGGGCGTAGTTGAAGGTTGTCGAGCGTGTCCAAAGATGTTTCTGGTCTTCTGCGACGTGTTTCGCTTGACGTTGAGGTCGAAGGACCCTAGAGGTTGGCGTGTTGGCTGTTGGTTGAAAGTGCTTGCAAACGGGTTTTCTTTGGTGAAGTTGAAGTTGTCCTGGTTTCCAAAGCTGAAGTTGCGGTTCAGTTCGTTGTTGTGGCTTTCCTGAGTGAAGTTCTGGTTGTTCTGGTGAAAATCATTCTGTGTGTTCTGGTTGAAGTTCTGGTTGTTCTGGTTGAAGTTCTGGTTCTGATTCAAGTTCTGACTCTGAAAGTTCTTGTTCTCAAAGTTGTTGAAGTTCTGACTCTGAAAGTTCTTGTTCTCAAAGTTGTTGAAGTTCTGCTTGTTCTGACTCTGAAAGTTGTTCAAATTACCACTTCCACGACTACCACCTCTCACATGTCTAAAAGTCCAGTTTTTGTTAAAATCGTCTCTCTGACGCATGGCAATCTTTTCAGAGGCTCTATACGCCCTCTCCTTGCGCTCCAGAGCGTCGATTTTCTCCTTGAAAAAAGACACCTGCTCCTGCAGATGCGTCTCTCGCTCCTCAGAAGCCGCTTTAGAGTCCACAAGCTCTCTCTGGAGCTCTGAGACCCGCTGTTCAGCCACATTGAGCTTGTGCTCCTTGGTTCGAGTCTCGCATCCGTTGACGCTCATTTTCGACTGCAGGTGCTCAATCGTCATCTTCATGGTATCAATCTCGTTGCGCTGCTGCCGCTTGAGTATGTCTAGCTCGTGTTCGACTGTGCGTTTCTCCATCTCAAACTTGTTGCTCTGCACCATGTACCGTCTCTTGTCCTCCTCCAGCGTCTTGATTTTGTTAAGCGCGAGTTCCAGTTCGACTTGCTCAGTACTTTTAACAAGAGCTGACGACGTTGGCGACTTCTCCAACTTCTCCAACTCAACTTCCTTCTCATCTGACCACTTTCTTCGCCGAGAGTGAAGAAGATCCATGTTATTGTCGAGTTTGCGAAACATGGTCTTTGTGTCGTCGTTCACAGGGTCGTACTGCACAAACTTGGGGACTCTATACGAAGCCACAGGAGTCTGGTCTGCTCCTTCGTAGCCTGAAGGCAGTTGTTCAGAGATGCTGTTTGTAGTCGACCCCAGAGAAGCCGCAAACGACACGTTTTTGTGTCCAAAGTGCGACACTGTGTCGTTGGCGCCTGTCTGTGTCTGTTTCAAGATACCTCCTGTCTTGGGGAACTTGTTTGGCGAAGTTTTGAGCTCACTCACAGCTCGCCGTTTCAGCACCTTTTCCGGCTTGAAAAACGGCGTGCTGCTGGCCTTCATCTCCAGAAAGTTGTCAAACGTCGGCTCTGTGGCTGCGGTCGTCTCTGTGTCCCTTTCTCCTTTTGTTTCTGTGTCCATATCTCGTTTTGTGTCGGTTTCTTCTCTTCGCAACTTGACCAAATCTCGCTCAAAATGCGGAGTTTCGCGCTGAAACATGGCGGGAAGGGCGCCCAGAGCCCACGACACGGGCGGCGTGGCGGGATCGGGCTTTTCTGAAAATATCCAGTCCATTTGGCGACTCTCGAAAACGTAGCGGTCTGGAATCGAAACGGCGAGGTTGTGTTTACTTAGTCCCAATGGAGTTACGTATTTTTCGAGCCGCACGGAGGTGCAGGCAGGTGCATGCATGAGGTGTGCTATGTGTGCGTGTGACTTTTGCAAAGTATGGGGTACTTGCAATTTATGAAATCTTGTGGACATGTGTGGAGATGATGGTGTTATTTTGGGCTCGAAAAGTTGGCGTTTTTAAGGGTGAGTTGTGGAATTGATGATTTGAGTGATTTGAGTGAACTGAAATACACATGCTATTAAGGAGGCATATATAGAGGGAGGTTAAGAGGACCGAATATTTGGGTGGTTTATTTCGATCAAATTTGATCTTCACGCTGTTGACGGCTTTTATCAAGTGGTTTTTTGACTGCACTTTACTTTTATTGTTCTTGTCTATGTTCTACTTGTACAATTACTGTTCAAGTCCTACTACAAGTAACACCACACCCCTACAAATACGTACTCGTAGAAATAACAAGAAGATCACCCTGGCCTGACTGAGACGTGTTAATAAGTCGGCTCATTAACATATATGCTGTATAGATGCTTCCTCCATATCAATTAACCTGCTCACGATGTCAATCCAACTTCCCGTGATGGCATACATACTAGCTTAGAGACAAATATGCTCAATGACTCCCCAGTAGCGCTTTCGTTGCTGATATTTCAGCTATCGGTTGCAAAGATGAATATACAGCAGTAGTTGTATCACTAAATACATTTTTATTTTCAATAAAACGTTACATAGACCAGCACGCAACTGTGCAAACCACTATCAAAGCGATTCAAGTGCGTCAAGCGTGTCAAACGCGTCAAACTAGCCATTCAAGCCTTAGAAGGGGCAGTTCCGTTAGAATCTGTGTTCGTTTGTTGTTGTTGTTGTTGTTGTTGTTTTTTTTTTTTTTTTTTGTTTCAAAAATTCCACTACATCTCCATATCAACATCTCCTCCGCCCTGCTTGAAAATGACAGGAATCTCGTCTCCCGGAGCCACAGAACGCGCCAAAATGTTCTTCAGCTCCTGAACATTGAAGTCGCTCTCGTTGATCCACGAAAGCCAGAAAGGTTTGCAGCCAGTTGACGTAGTAGACGGTTCTGCTTCCGTCTTTAACAATAGCAACGCAACAAGCCACCTCTCCTTGCTGCATTCTTCGGATCTTCTCGTAGTGTTCCCACGGAAGCTGAACAGGGTAGCCTGGAATCACACTTTGGAAAATCGGCTTGACGTCCTTGAAAGGAACGGTTCTAGGACCTAAATGGGCCGTTCCTGAGACGCTCACAGTTCGATTTCCGTCCTTGGCAGACACCACAACGGGTCCCAGAAAGACGGGAGGGTTGGGTTTGGCGTACTTTTTGCTGTGCGTGAAGGGGATGTCTGCCTTGACGTAGACGCCTCGTCCATCGTCAAAACAGCCATTTGTGGCTTTGAGCCGAGGGTCGAAGGTGCTCATCAGCGAGTTTTTGACCCTGTTGAAGTTTCGCAGACTGCTGGTTTCCGGAGTAACAAAGGCGTCTTCGTCAATGTCCTCTTCCTGACAGCCATTGTCGAGCCATTCCAGGTACGTGTCGATGCTGTACTTTGGAGGAGAGGGTTTAGGAGGTCTGGGAAGAGGAGCGTGGTATCCGTCTACTGGTTCAGGTTTGCCCACCCATCCTGAGGCTTTAGCCTGGTTCAGCATTTATTTCATTCTGGATTCCAGGTCGGAGTTGTCGTGATTCCCAGAGTGATCATGTCCATGCCCATGATTGTGTTCATGATGATCATGATGGTGACCATGCACCATGTCCATGATTGTGTCCATGACTATGTCCATGACTATGTCCATGTTCATGACTATGTCAATGATTGTGTCCATGACTATGACCACCATATCTACCATATCCATATTCCTCTTGATCTCGAGAATGATTGTGTCCATACTCCCTGGCGTAGGGACATCCAGGTTCGTGGTAAATGTCGTCCAGAGCAACAGGTTCTCCGTCAATTGAACTAGGAGGTTCATTGAATGAATGTCGAGTTTCTGTTTGTGGCTCTGGAAACGTTTGAGGCCCCGGAAACACAGAAGGGAAACCCCCAAACAACGGCAAACCGTGCTCAGGGTTGATCCCGCTCTCGAAATCAAGACTGCTCAAAACACAGGGGATGTTTCCAGGGTTAGGGAGCATGGGATTGCAGGGAAAACCGTCTGTGGCGAGTCCGATTCAAGGCTGGTTTTTGCGCGCCTTTTTCTGCTTTTTGCTGTTTCCACTCCTCTTCTTGGCCATGGTTTGCCGTGATCCGCCTTATCCATGCTGGCCAAGGTTCACGGTTCGATTTTCGCGCGTGCCGGATTTTCACATTTTCACATTTCTACACAGAAACAGGAGACCATGTAGGTATTCTACGAGATGGTGGATGACACAAACAGAGCTCAATTCATCACTCTGACTATTTTTGTCTTTCTCACAAATAACAACCACTAGCTATGATCTATAGACAGTCCTATGGGAAGGCTCTATAGGAAGGCTCTGGGAAGGCTTAAAATTACCGGTTTAGGAACACGAAGACTTTTTCTCTCTAGCAGATTCTCCTTTCGGCTCTCTGTCACAAAAAACGCCACTCGCATTTATCCACCCTCGTTATCTTACCTCTCTCCAGAAACGCTCCAAAATAGCGCTCTTTGTTTTGGCCGTTTTTCAGAGCCACAGAGCTAGGCCACATTACCACCTGCTAGTCCACTTTAATTCTTCAAAGCCGCTTGAAAACGGGCTATCCGTCTCAGCTATAGTTCAGGGATATCGATAGTTCAACGCACAGCACGAGAGCTACAAGGGTGTAGTGCTCAACAAGTCTTAGTGCAGTTCAACATTCCGCGTGTGAGCTAGGCTGCTCAACATCCAGACCCTGAGGTGGTCTAGATTTTTTAGCGCATCTAGCGAACGTTTAATGACGCTCTAATAACGGAGACCTAACGGAGAACCTAACCAAGAACGGCTTTGTGCTTGGCTAAAGAGGAGAGCTGTGGTAAGACTGGAGTTCTGATTTATCTTACTTTTCCACTCATAATGTTTCAGTCTTGATTTATTTATTATAGGCATCTTATGATCTATGGATAGTGCCTCTATAGCTACTTGCATGTATGTACCGTTACGGGTAATTTATATGTAAAGAAAGAAAAGATTATATCCACCATAAACAAATTCTCACTACCAAAGCGCTATTATAAACTACCACAAACTACACAAAACTACCACACCCCTCTTCTTTTGGATGTTGTGAAGATGTGTGGCTCGACGAAAAAAACTCATATCTCCAGAACGGCTGGAGTAATCGGCATGGGGACTTAAACGCTGGCAATAGAATACTATGAAGTACTCGAAAAACCACTTCTCTCAATTTTGATATTTCGATACCCCACATATTCAGACCGATCTACACAGCGATCTAGCCCAGGATACTGCGCGTTGAAGCAAAAATGTCCACTTTGGACACATAATCGTCTTCTAGTGTTGATTCTTCCAGTACTTCTGCTCCTTCTCTTGAGTCATCTAGTGCTTCTGCTGAGTCTTCTGTTTCTGCTGAGTCTTCTGCTTCTGCTGAGTCTTCTGCTTCTGCTGAGTCTTCCAGTTCCTCAGCTGATATCTCTTCTGATGTCTCTGTTTCTGATTCTTCAGATGTCTCTTCTAGTGCTTCTTCAGCTTCTGGATCTGCTTCTTCTAGTGCTTCTTCTGGTTCTGCCTCTGCTTCAGCCTCTAGATCTACTTCAGCTGAGTCTTCTAGTGGTTCAGTTTCAGTTTCTGGATCTATTTCAGCTTCAGTTTCTGGACCAGCTTCAGTTTCTGGACCAGCTTCAGTTTCTTCCTCTGCTTCTTCTTCAACCTCCTCTGGGCACTTTGCTTCTCTTTCCACCTTGTCTCCCTCCTTCTCCAACTCCACTGACTCTGACTCTAACTCTGACTCTGAGACCATTGTCTATGTTCAAGAATGCGACTGCTATAAGAAAAAGGGCGATGTTGATTCCAACTCTGGTTCTGGCTCCAACTCGGGATCGAACTCAGGCTCGTCTGATTCCGAGTCTGATAAGAGCCCCACCTCGGAATCGAACTCCGGACCTGCTTCTACCAAGGGTGCATCAGGATCGAAGTATGGCTCTGGTTCTTCTTCATCTGGCTCTTCCAGCCCCTCTAGAGCTGGTTCAAGCTCCTCCATCCCTCAATCTTCCAACTCTTCTGGCATCTCCAACTCTGGAACTGGAAAACCAGCTCAAGCACCAAAGAAAAAGCCAGTGCAGGCGAACGGAGCTTCTTCTGTGAAATTCGGAGCTGCCGCCGGCTTGCCCGTGCTCTGGACTCTCTTTTAAGCCCGCTTTCTCAACGGTTGAACCACTGTAGCGTCCAAGCAGACCATCTATTTTTTCTTACCTCTGTGCTGTGTTTGTGGTTTGTACATCGTAGAAATAAGGTTTCGGTACCGTTGCGTAGCAACGGACCTGCATATCAGAAACTTTATTTTAATAGTATCGCGAGTTTTTCCTGTAGTTAGGGTTAGTTAGTTCAGTTAGTGGTCTAGTAGATGGACTTGTAGTGAATTGAGAGTGTTACATGGCATAAACTGGGTTGTTTTTGTGACTAAGAGTGTTTTCGTGTGATTTTATTGGCTTAATAGCGTTGACTACGTAATCAGAACATGCGGGAAGTGTAGTCAGATTGACAGTGGATTGTGTTAATTAGTTAATAACAGTCAATAACGTTTATAAAGCGTGTTACACTCTCCGTGGTACTTCTGATTTGCTGTTGGAGGCGGTGTTTGACACAAGTCGATGAGGGATTATATGACGGCTATAATTTGAAGATGTCTAATATGACTCTGGGGATTGAAGTAAATATATATATAGTATTGACTGATTTGCCTTGTTGTGTTGCGTACTTGCACTGGATGAGCTGGTGTTGATCTCTACTTCAAGTATGATAGGGTGAAAGAAGACTGGTATGTACATACTTGTATGGAGGACTAGAAGTAGAGCACATAGATGATTTAGTAAGACATCCGGAAACTCAGTAATTCTCTAAAGATTGTATTCTCAGTTTCTGAGCTGTAACTTGTACTCTCACTGGTACAACTACAAGTACAAGGTACAGTAGTAGTCTGACTGAAATGAACTGAGAAAAGTTTCATTCGTGGAATAAGCAAGCAGACACTGGGAGAGACTGTTGATTTTCCTCCAAATTCACCATTCTTCTCTTTTCTTAAAGACTCAAACTCCCATATTCAGACTCTTTAGCCTGTCCAATATGAATGTCATATGGGTGCCTTCTGATGACATCACAATGATTTTCAACAATGTCAAAGGAGTCAAACCGACACAAAAGCTCATCAAACAGTTTCATCCACAGTTCTTGTAACAGCTCAAACAACTGGACATTGGAAAAAGCAACTGAGACCCACGCCTAGCACGCCTCACACATGTCCCATACTCGTGACATTTGTGCAGCTTTTGGCTATTGGCGGGTCTAGAAATAGCGTAGTTTCTACCAGGTACTAGTATAGTCCACGTGTACAGTTTCTGAATGAATAGTACGAATACAGATTATCTTCTGTGACTAAGTACAGTACAAGCACAAGTACCTACAAACTGCACAATGACAGTCTAGTTACAGGGTGCAAGTTCAGACGACTCAACCTCCACCGTCCCCACGTTTTCTGTCTCAGTACTAGTTTGATACGCGACAGGGGTCGTTTGAATCAGGGGCTAGTCTAGGTCTGAGTATGGAACCATTCTAGTGTTCAAGTAGCAGCAATATTGCTGATAGAACACAAACAGCGCCTTCAAATACAAGTATGTACCAAAGAACTCCTTCTATCTGTACCTCTTGTACCACTGCTACTCTACATGTCTCACTACGTTGAACAAAGCCTTTGGGGGTGAGACATTGGTTTGAAGTACTGAGACAGGAGGCTGGGCAGTTACTGTACCAGGGTACAAGTACGAGACCGCCGCTTCTACGGAGAAGCAGGCATAAAAATTAAAAACCAAAAACTAACGCGACCACGCTAACGCAGGTCATGGTGAGTATGCAGTAGTTCTTAGCGCCAGTAGTACTATCAATGCAATGCTAAGAACACAAACACCTCCGTTTCGTGCGTCAAATCACTCAGGAAACTGACGATCGAAACCCCTGATAGCCAGGAGCGTGCCTAGAAGATCGTAGGCAGGGGTGGAGATCTGATCTGCGTAGGAGATGATGTGTTTGTGTTTGAAAAACGATTCTTTAAAAATATCGCTCTGTGCACAAACACAAACACAAACACACGTCATCTACAAGAGCCACCACACTAAAAAAATCCACGGTAGACCCTTGCTATTTTTCAATAATGGTCGTGTCGTATGCACAGCAATATTGCATCTCACTAAACCTAACTGTTTACTTAGAGTTCAACGGGATTTTGGGGGGTGTATAAAAGGCTCTAGAGCAGCTATTGGCGCGTTTGAAACGTGTATATACGGGTAATTTGGCGCGGAAAACACGAATTTGCAATAATATCATATACGTACTATACAATTTTCAGTCAAACCACACTGTTGCATGTATAAGCCGCCTTCCGCATTGGGGAAACCTTATTTCTAGACCATTCTTCCCAAACTCAATTTTTCAAGGGTGACTTGAGAATGTGTCGTTGTGGAGTGATCAGGATGGCTGTTTGTGTAACAAGTCACGTGACTATATAGAGAGTGGTATTGATGTATTATATCCAGGCTCTCTGCGACAAGGTCATATATGGCACTTTTTTAAATTCCAAAATACGTCTCAAATTATATCTAAAATTCCAGAAGAGAGCTTGCAAAAGTAGGTTCATTTGACGTTGATTGCGGATACCACAGAATTTGAAGGAGAAGTGCTACAGACAAACGGAGAGCACCATCTTGTAGCCCGCTCTCCGGCGAGAACATCCGTGTAATAAAATCGCCCTTTCGTTTTTCTAGAGACCCCCCCCAAAAGCACCCAAAAAACACCGCAAAACTCAACCTCGCTCAAACTCCCGCTAACGTACGTGGCTCGAAAACCACCCAAGGGGTTGTAGATTCCTACTGTACGTGATGTGGGGGCTTTTCGGAATGGGATTATGCTTCGTAGCAATGAAGTTGTCATGGAGACGGTGTAGTGACGAATGAATGTATGAGTATATACTGTACTTGTAGAGCTAGTAGAAGTACTAGAAGTACTAACAGAACTAGCCATAGAACTAGATCAAGTAATTCAACCAGCTCATTCATCAAATCTCAACTCCAAGAACACAAATAGCTTCTCTCTGTGTTCTTCTATCTGTGTCTGTGTATCTCATCGAACACTTATCTCCTTCACGGCTAACGTCAAACTCTGGAGCCCAAAGAGGCTCGCAAAACCGTCGTTCCGGGCTCTCACGTGACCGCCAAGCCTCCTCCCGCATTCCTTCTTCTCAGGGGCTTTGGTATGACGTTTCTCATGCAGGAAGATGGAGATGTATAGTGTAGACCTGCCAAAGAATACAGAAACAGATTACAGAAGCAGATTACAGAAGCAGACGACAAAAACAGAAGAATGTATTTGTGTCACTTGTGTCTGTGCAACTCTCCGATTGTGTCTATTTGCGTCACGCATTTCTTCTTTTCTGAATCCGTTACTTCACAACATCAAATCACATGTACACTCACCCCATAGTTTTGGGATTGACACACGGTTCTTTTTGATCGGCGTGTTTGGTGTTGCTGTTGTCCAACACGATTGTTGTGCAAAATCGAGCCATTCTGAATTTATCTGAATTTTTCGTATTTTTCGATTTTCCGCATTTTCCACGCTTTTTATTTTCCGTATTTTCCGCATTTTTAATTCTCCGTATTTTCTCTGACCCACCATTTAATCTGATCCATCCCATTTTTTACGCTCTGGCTGTATACTTGAAACAGGGTTAGGGGAGCCAAACTGCCCCGCGGTTTAAACTTTGCTCAAAAATAAACTTTTAAGGAATCCAATGTCGGGGTACGGGTCGTCTCCCGGGGTTAGGGTTAATTGAGGAATCTCGTCATTTCGGCGACTATTCCTAGTGGGGCAATTTGGCGAAAAGTTGGTGAAAAACAGATGTTAGGGTATTAAACGAATCTCCTGGATCACGTGATCACAAATATGCGGTCAATTTTCAAGAACAAGGAAAAACCACCATTTTTCAGCCACTTTTAACGTGCGGGGACACAACGTTCATACAGTGCGACAAGGTGTCAGAAGGTGGGCTAGGGAAATATTCCAGGGTTAGGGGAGTTTAGGGGAGAGATGGATATGGGCATCTACAAGTAGGAATCGTGGAATCGAGGATATTTGAAGCCCTCATTTTTTTCAGATTGCTATGTCAGAGGTTTTGTTTTTCGATTTTCGATTTTTCGCTTTTCCAAAACTAAGTTTAAGAATAAACTCTACGGCTTTGTGGGATTTGGGAGAATGCGAAACGTTAAATATTGGCGTGAAACGTGGAGGTTAAAGTGTCGTGTTTAGTTTGAGTTTTTGAGAATGGGGGTTTGTGGAGGCCGTGGGAAAATGAGAAATTGTGATTTTATTATATGGTTGTGGAGCTCTCAATGCGGGGAGTATTTCTGTCTACTCTGATTTTTTCCAGCTATTTTACTGCGTCTTCTACAGTGGTGCAAAAAGCCGCCTCTCTACAAACTCTAAAATGCGCAGAGCGTCTGCATTCCACACCTCCTTGCATGGAGGGCATCTTGCTTTGGCATGTTGAACCTGTTTATATATACTTGGGAGTGTCTTGTTGTTCCTCAGTCATTCATTTGGCGGCGTGTATCATTCATTCATTCGTTACAAGTACACCCGCGGACACAGAAGACATTACACAGACACAGAAACTTACCGACACAGAAACATAACGACACAGACACAGAAACAAAACGACACAAACACAAACATATAACACACTCTTCTTCTACCGCAAACTGCTCAGCTTCTCAACGCTGACTCCGACTTTCATTACCGCCATTACAACTGCCATTACAACTACCAGTTCTTCAGCTGCTACATCTAGTTCATTTGGTACTACTTTGGTTCAGCTACAACATTTGACTTCAACTACATTATTTGACCGGCTCAACTAATTACTTGGATTCACAAACACGTCAACAAAACCCAACTAATTACTTGAACACCAACAAAACGCCAAAATGTCAAACAACCTCGCATCGCTCATCAACGAAGAGCTTCAACGCTCTGCTCCCTCTCCCGCCCAGCGTCTCAACGTCATCGAGCAGGCCATTTCGCGAAGAGTCGAGGCGGAGTACAAGGACGACATTATTGCCCATATGGCAACCATGCAGCAGCAGACTCTTCCTGAGGCTTCCATGATGGACCTTCAGCCCGAGCTCGAGTGGCACATGCGACCTTACCTGCTGGATTTCATTGTCGAAACTCACGTGACTCTGCGACTTCAGCCCCAGACTCTCTTTTTGGCTATCAACCTGATCGACAGATACTGCTCGAAGAGAGTCGTCTACAAGAAGCACTACCAGCTTGTTGGATGCACCTGCCTCTGGATCGCTGCCAAGTACGAGGACAAAAAGTCACGTGTGCCGACCATCTCGGATCTCAAGCACATGTGCTGTGGAGCCTACGAGGAGGACATGTTTTGCCAGATGGAGGGTCACGTGCTCAACACGCTTGAGTGGACAGTCGGTCATCCGACCACAGACTCGTACCTGGATCTTTTCCTCGGTCCCGATTCGCAGACTGTTTCGCAGACCGTGCGTCACGTTTCGCGGTATCTTTGCGAGATTGCCCTCTATCCGCGAACATTCTTTTCCTTTGCGCCTTCTCTGGTCGCTTCGTGTGCTCGAACGCTGGCTTACCACATTCTCGGCATTCCCTGCCCCAACCCCAACATGCACTCGACCATCTACCCGTCGTCAGGCAACTCTGCCGAGATGCACTGTCTGTCGACCCTGGCGCAGCACATGCAGCAGCCCTCTCGCGCAGTTCAGAAGAAGTACTCGCGCCAGAGCTTCTGCAACGCCGCCCAGATTGTCCAGAGCTTTGTGTCGCAGGCGTCCAACCCAGGCATCACCAACCCTGCCACTCCTCCGCCTACTTTGTCGGCTCCCCACTCTCCTGCATCTTCCATCCACACCACCTTTTCCGAGGCGTCCACGCCGTCGTCGGCGTACTTTCCGCTGTCGCAGCAGAACTCGCCGGCGAACGTGAAGCAGCATTTTTCGCCGCAGGTGTATTCGATGAGTAATCTCAGTAATGTTAGTGTTAACTACAGGTAAGTCAGATGCGATCAGTTGATGACTTTGTTGACGCTTTTTTGATTACTTTTATTACTCTGACTGCTTGGACTTACTCTTGACTGTTTACTCTTAAGGACAGTCTTCATGTTTGGACAAGTCTGGAAAACGGCTATGCCGCACTAACTCTTAATTTCCAGCACTCCTAGTGCTGCTATCTATTGTATCCAAGGATACCGGGGAAACCCATTAATGACACTTTGCATACGTCATTCACTAACTAAATAAACACGTGATATGAGATGGTTGTAGTTGTAGAGTACTGTACGGAGTACAAGTAGATTGTTTGTATGTACTGAGTATTAATACGGAGTATGTACCAGTTACACTGTGTGTGCACTCTTTTGTCTTCGCCAAGTTTCAGGCTTGTACAGTACAAGTACAGCTTGTACCAGGTAGAGCCCTGTTTGTTGTGGAAGTACAATTAGACTGTAGACGAATAGGCTGCTGTTGTCTACAAAGATGTGAAGACAGAAGTTAGCCAAATACAACCTGTGATATGGACAGATCTAGTCAGCAGCATGTACTAGTAGAATGGAGCTGTTGTCTAGACTGAGCTGTAACTATAGAGTGGAGCTAGATCGGTATGGAGCTATAGTGTAGACAGGATACAAGAGTAGACTAAGCTATTGGTGGGCTTTGTGTACATAAATACAGTAGACAAGCAGTTTGTGTCAGTACTTAGACAGGAGTTGTTATTTTTCTATAGAATACTGGAGCTGTTCAACCAAATAACGTGACGTCATACAAGAGTGTAGCTATAACTTCAAGAGCTGTTTGTGTACATACTGGTAGTGTTTGTGTTCTTGTAGAAGTGTACTCATACCAGTTTGTGTATGATTTCGCTGTTAGCACGTATAAAGGAGCTGAACTCTTGCGCGTATGGCAAAAAGGAGGCGTTTTTGTATGTGGAGACTGTGTACACAGATCTGCTTTGAGCTGTTTGTGATCTATAATTTAGGTTCAATAGCGAAGATTTTTGTGTGGCTCTAGGAGGTTGATGAGAGTATGGAATAGTGTCAAAATTGGTACCAAAATGGAGAGAATCTTTTGAATATCACAAATATGTAATCTATCGACACATCTTCCTTACTAAAACCTGACATCAACGCCACCCAAAATCTACCAACATTTAAACTTTAAACAATTCCTAAAAGCGTCAGACGAGATGGTTTCGGAGATGGTACCTGTCCGGAACCAGAGATGAGCTATACATTCACGAAGGATGAGCTATGGTATTTGAGTCAGGTGATGTACTTAGAGTTTAAGTTTTTTAATGTAGCAAGTAGGGTGTTGTCATGATGTCTATTACGGTACAGGACTTCGTACTTGACATGCTGTGTGCATAGTTATGTCAAGTAGACGTGCAAGTAATAGTTGACATCATTAACTATAGTTGACATTTAATTGGCGTTCCTTGTGGAAGTGAAACAACTCGAGCGTTGGTTTGGTACCTGAACCAAAGTTCCATTACGACAATAGATCAACGTGTCTACAATACGACATCACCACTTTTAGTCAGACGTGCAATTAGTATGTAGCAAGGAGTAACGAATAATTGATGTTAAGAATTAAATATGAACCCCACCGAGGGGCAGCTGTGTTTACAGACCTCCATAATTACGCAACACAGGATCCACTGTTTAATTAGTACTACTAAAGTGGATCTGGTTTTTGGATACTTTGTCACAAAAAAAGTAGCCACTATACACAAACAGATGATGCAAATACGACACAGGTCCACTTTACCTAAGATCCACAGTACAGAACAGTTGCTTTTTCTGCACTGCTTGCACAACTCGGTCCACAATTCTTCATGGTTTAGTTACTGCACCCCAAATAGAACTGTCAAAGTACTGTACTGTCAGTTTAAAATGCCAACGTCAGCTATTTTTATCGTGTCGACAAATACGCCCTTCAATGTCACTTTTTGCCCACGTGACTTTCTACTTCCTCTTCTACAACATCTACCTCATTGCAACCCTACTGCGCATACTTGTGGGTATCCTCTCATCGTAGCATACAACTCTCATTAGCGTGTTTTTAGCGCCTGGTGGTGGGCTAGCGTGAGGGGTGAAATTTGGCGAGTCCGTATTTTAACGATCATTAGTGCTAGTACTAGTGCTATTACTAATAGGTACTAGTACATAGTGGGGTCATGGTGGGGTGATGATGTATGCTGTGAAGAACATGGAGACTGTAAATTGAGAGTGGAGTGGTATTAAACCACAACAACCAGCTCTGCTCTACAACCCAAGCCAGCTCTCGTAATTTCCCCGATTTTCCTGATTTGTTTCAAAAATTACAAAATCAAAAACCCCAAATTCCAAAACTTCAAACTCCAACCCCTATTCGCGCTTTCACAAGCACCACAATTACACTTAGGCCTCGCCAGGCCTGTTAGGGGCTCGCAGGGCGTCGCACGGCATCCCCATTATTTTTTAACCCAGATATCGCCCCACTCAGGGGTATTACTGTTTGACCCGATGGTATAAATAGACATTTGTATTAATAAGTCCACAATAGAGGAACAAGAAGACGTGTTTGCGAGGTATGATCAAGGCAAGACTCAAAATCAACCACAGACTCTCTCTTTAGATACTTAAACAGCGACTTCGTTTTTTGTTATTTTCTTTTAAACACTTTTCAAGGCTTGCATCGCTGCACATTCCAACGAATATAGCCTGATACAGAGCGTGTTTGGGTTTGTACATGGCAAAGTCACGTGACGCAAAAAGGCTCTAAAAAACGCACTGCCCACGTGATCGGGGCTTTTGAGGTCCAGTGCGCTAGTGCGTCTGTCAAACTGGCTTTTCCCATATTTTCTTTTTTTCTTTTTATAATTTTTTTATCGACACATAATAAAACTCATTATGCTATTTGCAAATAATAAAGCCAGATTGCTCGCTTACTCCAA
The DNA here is from genome assembly GCA_017635955.1 of Yarrowia sp. B02. NCBI lineage: Eukaryota > Fungi > Ascomycota > Dipodascomycetes > Dipodascales > Yarrowia > Yarrowia sp. B02. The sequence goes on from JAAQQV010000006.1 coordinate 1,419,870, forward strand.
GGTTCAAGATCACCATATTCTGATGCACGTTCGTTTCAGACTTTAACGGCGTGTATCGACGTTTGTTGGGTAAAACAAGGGTCTATTTGACACGTGACGGGTATTTGAGGAGGAATTTTTTTCTCTCTCGATGTTTTACGATTTTACTCTTCTTTTTCTCTGTGATTTTTCTTGACCTTCGTTTTCAGTGCTTCGCAAGTCTTTTTTACCACCTCAACTCACAACCTTCAAACAACGCCAAAGGCCAATATTCTCAATGGGGAAAATATTGGAGAGGCGCTGCCCGCCGGTAGGTTCGTTGGCGACGGATAATATTTTTTCAAATTGCCGATAGCTATTTTGGGAGGGCTGTCCACGCTGAAACAAATTTTAATTAGCGTTGACGTCACGTGGGACTGGAAGGCTTCTCCAAGGCGCAATATTGCTCCGATTAGCGTCGGAGGTGCTTCATTTTGCTCCGGCGGGGTTGCCCTAACTGGCAGTATTTTTGAAATTTTATTATGTGTGCTTTGACAAAGTACCGAACTTGTGCACAGCCCACCTGTGGGCAATTAAAAAAATATTTTGAAAAAATACTGGGAAATTATCAGAAGAAGATGGGAGTCGCCAGCCCGCAAATATAAATTCCGCGGCGCTAATGGTGTTTATTGGTTGTCTGATCTAACGATAATATGGTCTGAAAAATATCTGTTGATCTGATGTACTATCTAGCCGAGGTTTGTCAGCAGTATTAGAAGTATTATGTGTGGATGTGACTATAAAATAAAGGAATGATTCACTGTCATATTTCGAACTTGAACACGTTTTTGTGTAACATTGCGATCTCTGTACCTGCTGTAAGTCTCGTAATTCATCCACATCGAGACCTCACCCCGAGCTGGTTATTAAACCAACAAAGACAATAGCACAAGGGAGATCAATATAATTTCCACTTTTGCTCACAATCTAAATCTTCGCGATGCCCAAGTAAACTCGTATTCGTGTGGTCTAGTCAGCATTACAAACGATCTTGGTCTATAAACGTGCTATTAGAATGATTGCAGTTGTTGCTTTATGATAAGAGAAGTGACTTCGAGTATAAGTGCAGTACGGAGTAGTCTGATGGATTTGCACAATCTACTTGTACAAGTAATAATGTCTAAAGAGACACCGCAGAAGACAATGTGTTCAAGTGTGTACATAACAGACAGGCTAAAGTAAAGAGTCTGTACACCAGATGTATGTTTCGCGAGTAGATTGACGACACCAAAGGATTAATTTAGTCCTTTCACTACCAGAAAATCTGAATCATAGCTTTGACACTCCATGATCTACAAGTACACTTTACTTGAAGATCCAAGAATATATGAGAAAATGAAACATGGCTAGAAAGAGATATATTGACGCTACACACTTGAAAGTAAAACCAAACGACTCGTCACATCCAGGGATGTAAGATGATATGCTTGATTATCCTCTGTAATAGTCACTTGGTGCCATTTCAGGATTTCTGCAGATACTCTATGCGACGCAAAAAGCCTCTGGATGAAGCAATGTGATTGATTGAGGATTGATTATAGCACCAGCGGTTTTGTGACACACAGGGTCTTACAATGATATCCTGTTTTCTTTGATACACTGGCAAACTGATCTGTACCGACAGATTCAAGTTTTTTGTAAAAATTGAAAGATAGATATATGGAGCCCTGTGAATGCTACAGACATAGGAGTAGAACTAAATGACTTGTCTCGGTTAGGGATTTACGCAGGTATGCTAGAATGTCCTTGCTCATAACCCCTTTGTGCTATTCCAGGATTTCTGCAGATACTCTATGCCACGTAAAAGATCTCTGGATAAAGAAATATGAGTGATAGGGGATTTAGTATAGTATCAGAGTATTTGAGACATCTGGAAATTTACAATGCTACAGTTTTATCGTTGACAACATAGCAAAATAATCTTCACTTACAGATTCAAGTTTTTTGTGAAAATTGAGTGATAGCTAGAAAGTGTCCAGCTAATGCTAGAGACATGAGAGTGGAATCAAAAGACTCGCCTCAGTCAGATATTTAAGCTAGTTTGTTACAAGGTCTTTGCTAATAACCCCTTTGTGCTTTTCCAGGATTTCTGCAGATACTTTATGGGGCGCGAAAGTCTTATGGAGGACGCAAGACGTGTGCTAAAGGCTTGATTCTTTGACAAAAATGGATTTGCATCACTAGGAGCTTTCAGGTGATATCCAATATTACTTGATAATATACCAGACACAAGTGTAACTACAGATTCAAGCTTTATAAGAAAATTGAAGTGTGGCTATCCAGAGTCCTATTGGCGCTAAAAACATGAAAGTTGAACAAAAAGACTCATATGATCAAGGGTGAAAATATTTACTAGCACTTTATCCTTGATAGAAACCCCATTGTGATCTTCCAGGATTTCTGCAGGTAGTCTATGCTCCCTAAAATTTGTCTAACGGGAGTAATATTGTTGTTGAGGACTGGTGAAGTATAAAATACTACTTGTCGCTTTGAGAGCGTTACAATGATATATTACTGGATGATCACGCACCATACGATTCTGAGATCCCCCAGCAGATTCAGGGTTTTCACAAAAACAAGAATGCTTTCAGAACGAGATCTACATGGGCCAGAGAGTTAAGAGCAGAACCAAAAGGCTCGTAACACCCAATACTAAAAGAATACATTCTTTTCAATACTACCTAACAACCCCTTTGTGCTTTTCCAGGATTTTTGTCGATAGTTTATGCGAGGGGAAAAGCCTCTAGGTCATGCCGTTTTGATGGTAGAGGCAAGATTGTAATACTAGAGGATTTGCAATGATTGGAGCTTCACAATGATATGCCTATATATATGTCATTGAGACCGACTGATCTTTACGGACAGATTCAAGTTTTTTGTGAAAATCGAAAGGTGGCTAGAAAGTGTTCAGGTCACTCTAGAGACATGAAAGTAGATTCAAAACACTCGCCTAGATTAGGGATCTAAGAGAGTGTGCTAGAATGTCTTTGATAACAACCCGTTGGTTCTCTTTCAGGATTTCTGCAGGTAATCTATGCTGCCGGAAAGTTGTCTAACGGGAGTAATGTTGTTAATGTGAACTGGTGGATTGTACTAGAGTATTAACCACATCGAGATCTATACAATGATGCGCTGAATTATTGCACACCATCGGATGCAGAGATTCTCCAGCCGATTCAGGGTTTTCATGAAAACTAAAAAGAATCCAGAATGATATATACTTGTGCCAGAGAGTTGAGAGACGAACCAAAAGACTTGTATCACATAATAGATCAATATTGTATCCTGTATCGTACTCCCTCACAACCCCTTTGTGCTTTTCCAGGATTTTTGCCGATAGTTTATGCGACGGGAAAAGCCTCTAGGTCGTGCAGTTTTGATGTTGGAGGCGAGATTACTATACAGAAAGAACTGTCTCGCTTAGAACCTCACAGTGATATGCCCCTATGTAAGTCATTGTGGCACATAAATCTTTGCGTACGGATTCAAGTTTTTTGAGAATAATGAAAGGTGACTAGTAAGAGATGTAGTAATGCTAGAGACCTGAAAGTTGTATCAAAAGACTCGTATCTTCTAGTGCTTCCATATGAAGTGCCGCATTATAATGCACTTTCAATTTCAACTCTTTTGCGACTCTCCAGGATTTTTGCCGATACTTTATGCGACGTGAAAGTCTTCAAGGGACAGCACTGTTGACGTTAGAAGCGAGATTATAATACCAACAGATCCAGTGCATTAATAGCTTTATAATGATACCATTATATTTGCCATCGTTGGAAAGTAACCTTCACTCTCGGGTGACTTGTGAGGCCAAGCCTGTTCCAACTAAATAACTAACTAAAATATAAAAGTACTGGAAGTTAAGTCGCTAGATAGTAGAGAACTCACAAAGTAGTGAGTACAGTAGCAGTGGTTGAATAGTGAGAGTACCAGTCGCGAATGAGCTAACCATCTGTCTGGGGTAACTTTATGGTGAACGATAATGGTGTATAGATGAACCTAGGAGTTCTCAAGTGACTACAGTACCCTACTAGACATCAATCAACATCTTCAACGTGTACTTTATGCTGAGGCCTACTCTATGCTAAGCAGATGATCCAAGTTAAGCAGATGATCCATGGTAAACAGATGATCTACGTTACAGTAAACAGATAGTATACGCTACAGTAAACAGATAATCTATGCTGAACGGATGAGCTACTTTATGCTACTTGCACTTGAACACAGACATTGATATATTATATAGTGAAGATAATCTATGCTGACCAGCTAGTCTATGCCAACCTCTACTCTATGCTGAGTCTACTTTATGCTATCTACTTTATGCCATCTACGGAGTAGCTAGCTACTCTACGTTACACAAATAACCTATACTGCTAACACAGCTAATACTCTACATACAAGCATAGATCCACATACCCTACACTAAACACATTTAGCAAACACACACAAGCACTAATCCACATACCGGTACCGGTACTCTACACTTAACCACAGTCTCATTTAACACAAACTACACAACCACCCCTACCACCCTACTTCCACCCCACACAACATAAATACAATTCATTACTACTTGAAGCTGAGCTTGACGGACAGGCGCTTGACTTCGGTCTTTTTGGGCCGCGGGTTGGTGGTAATTCTGAATCCCGGACGCACGGAAAACTTGACCGCGGGATCGTGTTTCGAGACAACCACAATCTGCTCCTTCTGCGCCTGCTCCTTGAGCCGCTTGCTTTTGATGACGGGAAGCACAGACGTCCGTTCAGGCGCAGGAATGTTGGACTCCACTCGCAGAGCCAGAGAGCTGCCCTCAGAGCACTCCACACCCAGTTTCACGAGACTAGGCGTCGACAGCTTGACCTTGAACGCGTCCACAGGCACAAAAAGCACCTGGCACACATCCAGAAGCTGCGATTTGGCCTCTAGACCATGGTAGGGGCTTCTCAGCGAGTCCCACAGCTCCGTTTGCAGCTGCAAATCGTGCCTGAGCATATCACGAAGGATATCCGCAGCTCCAAGCAGCGAGTTTCGCGCCATTTGCACCTTTCTGGCTTCCATAGCCGCCTGAGTTCCATCGTCAACGATCATACCGTCGTTTTCTTCACTGTGAGACTCGGCTGAAACGTCTCCCTTGATGGCTAGAGTGCCCAAATAACGCGCGAAAAGATCCACAACGCCGTTTCGCACACGCGCAGAGTCGTCTAGGGCAGCTGACGCAAAAACATAGTGCATAATGTAGTGGTTTCGCAAGCCTCCAATGTGCAACATGGCCTCAAAAGCGGCAAGACGCACTTCCGACGAGTTCACCGACCGCGTAAACTGGATCAAATCCTGAAGCTTGGCGGCAAACAGGCCCTTCAAAAAAAGCCGCTTTTTCGCCTCCAGAGCAGCTACCGTCACAACGTTCTGGTACGACGGAATCCACGTATCCAGACGTCCACAACGGTCAATCTCGTTGACCGCTCGAGCTGCAAACTCGCGAGTAGATTCGTCGTTTGAATCCGAGGAGCACAAAACGTCGGCGAGAAACGTAATCAGCTCAGACAGGTAGAACGAGTCGCTCATCGAGTTGGTCGAGTTCTCGTTGTACGCCAAAATGTCGAGAATCAGCGTTCTGATCTCTCTGGGGCTCTCTCCGTCGCCGTTGCGAATCTGCGAAAAAGCACGAGTGATCGCCTTCTGCACAAAGTACGTGGGAAAGTCGGAAAAGTCGTTTGACCGCGGAATCGACGAGTTCGGGAAACAAAACAGACTCTGGAACGCCTTGAGAAGATGCGTCTGGCCAATGTAGGAAGTCTCGGCCACGGCCATCTTAACTAGACCTAGAGCTGCAGCTACTCGGACTCCATAGTAGTATCTTCTGTCGATCAGAGTACGCAGGAGAATCGTAGAGTAGACCTTTGAAGGCCGCGAATCCGCAAAAAACTGCACCGACTCGTACTGCGCAACAACATCCCTATCTTGCTGCAGCTGAGAGGCGTACATGTAGTCCGGCTGGTTCACGTGGATCTTGCAAATCCACTCAAAGTCCGCGTCGATGCGCAGCCACTCAAACGCCTCGTTGGACATGCGCATCTCCTCGTCCTTGCCCCACTCGCAGAGCTCCCACTCCTCGAGCTCTGCGTCCGTCTGGAGAACGTCTCCAAGACACGAAATGACGACGCCTACTTCATCCTCCTCGTTTGCAGCAGGGGCAGGAGCTGCTGCCGTGACTGTAGTAGCAGCTTCAACCTCCTTCTTGTTGCGCTTGAGCCGCTTGTACTTGGTGTTGTACTGGATGTCGAGCTTGGTGAAAATGTGCTTGATGTCGACCACGTGCTCATAAGGTGTTCCGTCGGCCTCGTGGATTCGAATCGTGATCGGACCTGTGAAAAGCGGAGTCTTGGGGGCCTCCTCCTCGTCCTCCACGTCAATGCCCTCCTCGCTGCGAATCACGTCGCTGATAAACGTGTCTTCCACGGGCTTTTTGTCGCCAGACTTGTCCGTTTGCGTCTGCCGAATGCCCATTTCGATGAACATGCGCTTCTTGTTGAACCGCTGGGTCACCTGGAGCACGGGAACTCCGCACGAATACACCCACTGGTCAAAGAACTCGTCCAGCTTGCAGTGAGAGACACGTTCACACAGCTTGTAAAAGTGGTTAGTGCCGAGAGCGTTGTTGACGAGATCGCCAGATAAGGACTGCAGAAAGATACGCGGAATGACTCGAGACAAGCCAAACGTCTTGTCAATCTTGGTCATTCGGCGGTCCAAAATAAACAACACACCGGGAGCCTTCAAATTGATGAATTCCAAATCTTTGGGGAACAGAGGGAAGCGAAAATGCGGTTTCGCCAGCGCAGGACGACCCACATCCTCGTCGCAAATCATCTCAGCGAGCCGTTTAAAGCGATACCGGTACTCGTTATTGCCCATGAGCCGCTTCATAAACAAGGCAGCCATGTAGATTGCAAGACCCTGGGTCAGCCACGTGTCGTTCCAGGAGCGAGGAATAATGTTGACTCCGCACCACTGCGTCGTCAGCGCAACCGTGAGCGCTTCTGTGGACGAAAGAAGCGGATCAACGACATCTGGGGGGTACAGAAAGTCGTCTGAAGCGACACAAAGACCGCCAGACGCGCCCATTTGGCCCTTTCCAAACTCGGACACAAAAACAACGCTCATGGCGTCAAACGGGAACGAGCCGTACTCGTTGGTGAGAAACTCGATCGCCTTGTGCAAGAAGACGCATGTGTTTGAAGCGTCGGCAACCTGGTCAGGAAGCGCAAAGACCTTGATGGGAAAACCGGCAGGCGTTCCTCCGTCCTCGTCTTCGTCCGTGTCTCTGAAATCGGGAAGAGGAGCCTCGACAAAAGGACCCACCGCAAAACCCACATGCTGCGCGGACACGGGGTTCCACAGCGAGTACGCGATGGTCTTTTTGGACGGGTCTGCGTGCTGCAGCTCCTCGACGGCCGCTCCGTTGCCGACCACCTCGATTTCGATCTCCATCTCCAGGTCGAGCTCCTCCTCCTTGTCGTCTTCGTCTTCATGTGGTTCTTTGTCCTCTTTGACGTCCTCCATAGCGTTCTCCTCAGCCTTGATTTCGTTCTTGGTGTCCTCCTCAGGCTTAGTTTCGCCTTCTTCTTCATCCTCCATATCCACATCCACATCCACATCCACATCAACATCAACATCATCCTCTTGTGTAATCCCTCCTAACGCACCCACAGTTCTAGGAACAGTAACTTCAAACTGCCACGTGCACCGAGACCACAATCCGTCCACACAGGGCAGCCAGTGACTCGTCGCTGCTCCAATAGGCGCATGCGTAGTGTAAGCGTGCCAGAACGACTTTTTGAGCCGCGATCCGTGACCCCCCACAAACGTCACACCGGTCTTGGGATCTCGGACCACAAAAGCGATCGTGACGGTCAGAGGAGCGTACACGCCGACAGCCTCCTCGTCGGCTGAAGGTCCCGTTTCTCTCGATGTATCCTGATAACTGACTTTGACTCCTCGAGGCAGATTCACCTCCAGCTCTCCTTCAAGCACCTCTCTGTGCGCGTGATCAATGTACTTGCGGTACAGATGGTGCTGATGGACGTCTGAGACCGTTCTCGAGTCGCTGAAAGCCTCATACCCACTCGCATCGTGGTGTGTGAAAGTCGCCTTTTTGCCGTTCACAAACACAGACTTGATCTGTGCCTGGCGACAGTCAAAGCGAAACTGGCGGATCGAAAGATCAGAAGGCACGATCGTCATCTCCGTGGAGCCGCGCAGCACCTTGTCACCGAGATCCACGTCCAGCGACACCTTCTGGTGCGCCACATTGAACCCGCGAGACATGTTGTGTAGATGATGTCGTGAGAATGAAGGTTTGCGTCAACTAATTAGGTGAGCATGTAGGTGGTTGTGTGGTGGGAAAAAAAATGGGAGCAAAAGGTGTGGGCGGATGGAGGGAGACGGGGGGAGTACAGCAGTGTAGTTTGTTTGCGAAACGGGTGTTTGGGGGAAGAGATAGAGGGAGGTTGTGTGTGGTGTTGTTTAACAAAATGGATAAGTAACAATTAAAGTTAGTGGGAGTTGCGGGTGAGAAATTTCGGGGATTTGCTAAAAGGAGATTCAGGCTTTGGATAGTTTAAGTGATTCACTGAAAGCGAGGGAAGTACAGTGGTGCAGTTTATGTTTCTGTGGCATACACGTGGGGCGAGATAACGGGGTGTTGTTGTTGTATGTAGCTCAACAAAATGGCGAGTAAGAGTTAAGTAGAAATTAGAGTTAGTGGGTTTCGGAGCAAGAAATTTGGAGAATCAGCTAAGACGGGTCACCACCATTAGATAGTTTAAGTGAGTTTAAGAGGATGAGATAATCAAAATGGTGCAATTGTTATTCCTCTGGCATGTGTGCCGGACGAGATAATGATGTCATGTTGTGCAGTATTGCTCAACAAAACGCTTAGTAAAGGCTAAGTAAAAACTAGAGTTAGTGGAGCTACAAACGAGAATTTTGAGAAATGTGGCAAAATCAAATGAAAGGAGCTCCAAGCAATAGAAAGTATAGAGGAGTTTATGTGGTAGAGAGGATCAAAATTGTGCAATTGGTATCCACGTGGGATGTCTGAAGGGCGAGATCATGGGGTGTATTTCTGTGACGTGTCTCAACAAAGTGCCAACTGGAGTCTAACTAAGTGTAGGGTTTGGACCACGTTATTGAGATGTCTAAAGTATTGGCCATACGTACTAGATATTTACAATAATACGGTGGTCAATATATATGGTAACATATGTACAAGAAAAACGAGAATTCTGAGAACATCAAGAGAAAGGACAACAAAATGAGAAGTAGTAATGGCGACGAAGGGTTAGAATGATGCCATTTGCAATAAATTCTGTCTTGCACTTGATAGTGTCTATGGGTACTTTATGGCATAGACTACAACGTACAACTGTACTTTATGGCATAAACTACAGTACCACCACTTGTATCAAACCCGCAATTGCCTATTCAACTAATTCAACTACAGTAGTTCATAGTCATACTGGTCGTACTGCTAGGAACAATTCTCAACTTTTGATTATGCCTTTGAAGAGCTCATCCAAGCTGTCTGTTATCACTCTAACCCTCCACAAGTATTGGCCAAGTAACCTACCAATATACTGCTGGCAGCGGCCAATAATTATAATTAGCATCATACTCTCAGATAATCCACAAAATCGCATCAACCAACCAGCTAGTGCTAAAGTTACTCAGAAGAGTCAGAAATGAGCATCTAAAACATTCAACTCGTTCCAAATAGTCCAATGAACATTCTAAGACGTCTTTCACTATTCTACTACCGCATAAACACTCACTTATATTGTACATACTCAAAACAAGTATACCATTTTTACCACACTTTGCTCTTCATTCACATAATGAGAAATATAATCAATTCGTACTTCGAACTCCACTCCTAGTACTCATCTAACTCCACCTAATGCATTCCTATATACAGTCTACTCCTTGAAGCCCTTGAAGTACTTGACTCTGAAGTCCTCGGCCTTGCCTCCCTCCGTCTTCTTCATTTCTCCCTTCTCTTCATCCCCACGTCTCTTTCTGTACACCAGACATCTTCTGGACCACTGGTTAAAGTCCTGAACGCAGTTGCAAATCAGCTCCAGATCCTCGTGGAGAGGAACCTCGGCGTCAGTGTAGTCCTGGTTGGCCGTGGGCATCCAGAAAGCGAGTCTGCCATCTTCAACTAGTCTGTCAGCAGAAAAGCTCAACAAGGCGTCCATCATCTTGCCAAACTCAAACGGCTTCTTTGGAGGAATGTAGTCTCGACGAGTATGCGCCAGCTGACCGTCCACCAGCGTAGTTTCCAGATGCTTCTTCTTCTCCAGATCTTCATCTCTGACTCCCAGAACCTTCAGACCCTCTCTGACTCCATAAGGGGGATCGCAAACGATAGAGTCGAACTTGAGGTCTTTTCGGAACGAGTTGTTGGTGAAGTCGACTGCAAGAACGTCCAGCAACCGGTTCACAGAGTTGTACTGCTTAAAGTTGGCGGGAATGTCGCATCCCTTGCCTTTGCCTCTGATCATCCGCACGTCGATATCTGAGCCCACAGTAAGCGCTCCAAAGGCCGCAGCGGCTACCAGGAACGAGCCTGTGCCCGCAAAAGGATCGTACATGAGTCCGTTTCGCTTCACATGCGCCAAATTGCACGTCAGAAGCGACAACTCCGCATCAAACGAAGTAGTGCCGATATACTTGCGCTTTTTGAGATCGTACGTGTCCATGGCGCTGCGGTTCGAGTTGGCAACGTGTCTTCCAAAAAAGATGCGCTCAGGCTGCGGTTCAGGATTCTGGCCCACTACCCGGTAGTCCTCCAAAATCGTAAACACGTGATCTGGCGACTTCATCTGGATCTTGCCCTTGAAGTCCATGTACGAGAAGCCCTCCACCAGCTTGATGAACTCCTCCTTGGGCCTGGACGACTGGTATCCGATGATCTCAAACTTGAAGGAATCATGCTCGTATTTCGGCCACAGATCGCTGGTTTGAGCCCGGATTTGCTTGTGGAGTTCGTCCATGGATCCGGCAGGACCGCCCCACAGCTCGTAAATCGATTTCGCAAGCACAGAGCGCCGAATCAGCTGTGTGGCAGCTTCGTCGTTCTCCAGATCGACGATCATGAAGGGAGAAGACTCGTCGTGAGAAGATAAATCGACAGAGACATTTTCGAGCTGCGCGAGGGCGGTTAGCTCGGCCAGCCGAAATTGCATATGCGTTTGCGAGAGCAGGAGCAGGTATTTCATGGTGATGAGCGTTATCGAAATAATTTTTTAGGTTGGAACTTTGGGGTTGGAACGGAATAGCTTGCATAATTGGGAAGTTATGGGGATTGAACTGGGGGTCGCGGATATGGCAGGGATCGAATTTTTTAATTTTTTTTTATTATTCTAGGGAAATACAATTAAGCAGATAATTGGCCGTGTTTGTGGGGCCCGAATAACGACACGATCGAACTGGCGACCTTGGTTAATACCGTCGTGTGTCGGAATCGAACTGGCGACCCATATAATTACGACGCGGATCGAACTGACGACCGCATAACTCGACGTTTATGGGAATCGAACTGGGAGTATGGGCGAGATCGAAGTTATGGGCGGGATCGAACCAGGGCTAGGGTTAGCATATCTTCGCATAAGCACCGTCCGTGGCCTCTTCTCCTCAACATACATAGCGACTAGATAGTTAACATGTCTGGACTCGACGACGACGACGATTTTCTCAACGACATTTAGTGAGTACCCACGCACCCGGCAACGTGAGCAGATAGCTATTTAGAGTATCTAGGTGATAGGACGGACGGCGACTTTTTCTTTTATTTGTGGCGGATGGCGATGTACTTGCACGTTCTAGATGTATGGTATAGGTGGTTTTGTGGTTGGTTTTGTGGTTGATTTGGATGTCGAGAGGGTCAAGTGGATGGGTCAGATGGATGATTAGCCAAAAGGATAGGTGTCAAGGATCAGTCGTCTCAAGGTGTCAGAAGGGTGGTTTTCAAAAGTCGATCAGGGTCAAAAGTCGATCAGGGTCAAAAGTCGATCAGGGTCAAAAGTCGATCAGGGTCAAAAGTCGATCAGGTCAAAAAAAGTCGATCAATTTCAGAAAGTGGATGAAAGCGATTTGTTCAGGTGTTCAGAGGTGCTCAGTCAGTGTCTTGTGATGCTTACTCCAGGACATGTGTATGGATGGTTCAGTGGGGAAGTTCGACGATCTCTACGTTGTTGACGGCTTAAGCGATTTGTTTACACATGGATTGTCTGTTCTACACAAACTGTCTGTTCTTCGATGGATGGTCTGTTACATGGAATGTCCAATGCTGTTATGTCTTCCAGATGTGGATTGCACTGTTCTCAGCAAGTCATCTAGCACTTTCAGATGGTCATCTAGATCGATTCACATGGTTCAGTCAAGTCATCGGAACAGCCCTCCAGACATCGCCTCTCCTTGGGGACACATTACATACTTCTCTGACGATGGAACATAAAACCCTAGTCTTAGTTCTAGACGATTGCTGCACCGACTTCATGAGGACTTGTTAGGGATTGTGCAAGTTACAGCATCACTTCTCGCATGGACTTTCTGCCAGACTGCTTCATAGTCTCTGTTTATCAGCAACACCGTCATCGATCTTTTGATCCTTCCAAGCTTTCCATCCATCCTCCACCCTCCTACAGGCAGCTTAGGTCGTTGCCTGTTTAATTAGGTCATAGGTTTCTCCACCCCATCCACTAGACTTGCACTGAGCCCTTGCTCCATCGCACTCCCTCCTTTACTTCAAGACACCTTTTCAGAGACAGCTCAGAGACAGTTGTTTGGCTCACTTGTTCAGAAGACACTTGGTCAGAAGTCACTTGTTCAGCAGCCCACTAGTTGAGACGTGCACTTCAGCAACCAGTTAAGACGTCCACTTGCTCGGCAGCACAGTCGTTGAGCAGTTCAGTTCCAGAAATGCTTGTTCATGACTCTGTTATACCTGCTGTGGGCTTAGACTAGTGTGAACTTTTGACGGTGCTCAATGAGTGTTTCAAGTGACTGTACTTAACAGGTGTCTAGTGACGAGTTGATGTCTACTGTCTACTAGAGGCGGTTTAGCAAGTGCCTACGAGTGCCTCTTCCACAAGGGTCATGCGAAGAGATTCAACTAGCTGCTCATAGTGGCGGTGACTAAGCTCATTCGTGGCCGGCTTCATACTAGACGTTCACTGCTATTAGCTCAGGACTGCGTCAGGTGACTATTCTCTCTTGGTGTTGAAGCTGTCAGTGACAGTCTCGTTCTTGAAGCTTGCCCACTTGTGACTACAACTCGGAGTGGACTAGCTGCTGTCAACTGCGAACTGCAGTCTCCACTAGTCATTCAACTAGCTGCTGTTACTCGTGTTACTCGTGACAGATGGTCTCTCTTGCTAGACACATCTAGTTGAGTACTGCTAGACACAAAACTATGTGTTGTCCACTTTGACCTACAGTCCTAGAGCCAGCTAGTTGTCTTCTCGTCAGACATCAACTAGTGACTACTTGCTTGCCAGACACTGAACTAGTCGTCTACTGCTAGATACAACTACGTTTCAGCTGCTAGATACAACTGTCTGTTGTCCACTCGTGAGCTACAGTCTCGTTTTCTAGACACAGTTGTCTACTGTTAATCATTCAACTAGTTGCTGTCCACTCTGAACTACACCTTCGTGACATTGCCTAGATATCTCACCTGTTCGCTCATGAACCACTGTCGCTTCCACACTAGATACTCTAATTGTTGTCCGTTCGAGACCTTCGGCCACTCACTACCGTTACTAACCCAGTGCCGAAGACAAGCCCAAGGCTGAGTCTCAGCCCGCTCCTGCTCCCGAAGTAAAGACCGAGGTGAAGGCTGAGCCTGTTGCTCCTGTTCCCACTGCTGATCCTCGTCTTTCTTCTTCTTCTTCTTCAGCTCCTTCAGCTCCTACTTCTTCCATCCCTACAGGACCAGCTATTACTCCTTCAGCTCCTTCAGCTCCCTCAATCCCCCCTGAAATGGCTGCGGCTGTGGCTGCTGCTACAGGTCCCAACGGCGACCTGGTCTACCGTTCTGACGGAAACGCAGCTCTCGGCAACATTGTTATCCCTCCTAAAGACGAGGGAAAGATGTTCATCGGCGGACTCAACTGGGAAACGACGGACGAGTCGCTCACCAACTACTTTGCGCAGTTTGGCGAGGTGCTGGAGTGCACTGTGATGCGAGATCATTTCTCTGGCAAGTCACGTGGCTTTGGATTTCTCACTTTCCGCGACCCCAAGTGCGTCAACGCGGTTATGGCCAAGGAGCACTATCTCGACGGCAAGATTATCGATCCGAAGCGAGCTATTCCCCGAGAAGAGCAGGACAAGACGAGCAAGATTTTTGTCGGCGGAGTCGGCTCAGACGTGACTGAAGAGGACTACAAGCAGTTCTTTGAGCAGTACGGAACCGTCATCGACGCTCAACTGATGATCGACAAGGACTCTGGACGACCCAGAGGCTTTGGGTTTGTGACTTTCGACTCGGAGCAGGCCATGAACACGATCCTTGCTCAACCCTTGCTCATCCTGAAAGACAAGCCGATTGAAGTCAAGCGTGCGGAAAACAGATCCAAGGGCGCTGGAGCCTCTGCTGTTGCCAATGCGGTTGCAGGACCCTCCAGCAGCTCCAATCATGCTTACCACGGCTCAAACTCGCACGCTCAACCTTCTGAAGCTCCTCAAAACTCGTATGGCGGCATGACGCCCCAGGCCATGACCCAGTGGTGGCAGCAGTACATGCAGTACATGCAGCAGGTCCAGCAGATGCAGGGCGGTGATCCTGAAGCGCAGCAGGCCATGATGGCCCAGATGATGGCTCAGATGCAGCAGCAGGGAGCTCAGGGAGGTCAGCAAGGTCACCAGAACCAACATGGTCATCAGAACCAGCATGGTCATCAGAACCAGAACCACGAAGAATCAAGCGACGATAACGAAATGCGACGCGTGGATCGAGGAAGGGATGACCGCTCTGGACGTCGAGGACGGGGTTATAACCAGAGCGACAGAAGATCGCGATCCCCTGGAGTGCCTACTGGACCTAGAGACGGACGACGACGAGGACGACACAACAACAGGGGCCGAGACAGACGAGACGGAGGACGCGCTCCGGGCTACCATCCTTATGGGGGTTCCAGAGATCGAAGAGAGAGGAATTAGGAAGCGAGTGGCCGTAGGTCACGAGTGGACACAGGCAGCGCTAGTATGGTACCGGTAGTAGATGGTTGAATTAATTGTAATAAGTGACTGAGTGGAGTAGAAGTATTAAGCACAGTGTATATTTTGTTGTTAGTATGATGTCTTTGGCGTGGAGTCCCGGTAGGTAATATTCCTGGAGATCTAGGTAGGTCGTGTAGGAGAAGGTCAGTGGACAACAGATGCACTATTAGTACAAGTAGATAGTTAGAAAAAATTGTATTAAAGTGAATGAGTGGTGTAGAGTAGTGAACACAGTACATCTATTATAAATGTGAACAATGACTGTGGGCTTTCACATAGAGTCCAGATAGGAAAGTGTAGAGGTCATTATTACGAGTGGACAACAGATGGCAAGAGTACTGGTGGTAGATGATAGTTGAATTGTATAAAGTAATTCAAGTAAAGAGTAGATAACTGTCGAATATTCACGTAGACATGTTGAGTACAGTACCGGTATGTAGTTGGAGACTACAGTCCATCAATGACTACTGGTACACTATGTAGTACCTGTCATTGTTAACCAGACCTTTGCTGAACATCTTTTCAGAAGTGAACAACAGATAGCAACAATACATACGCTACGGAGTACCGGTAGTAGACCGTAGCTGAATAAATTGGTTTTTACGGAATGAGTGGTAAATAGGTTTGGGTGGACAACAGATGGTACTACAAGTAGTAGAGAGCTGAATATAGTGTATTAAAAGTGAGTGAGTGGAGTAATCCGTACTTGGGAGTAACAGATGCAATTATTCCTTCTAATCATCCATTAGATATATCCCTAGGAGTCAGGTTATTGGTGTGATATGTATTGTTAAACATGTGTTTGTAGACAACGACTGTACAACGACTGCTCTCAGCAGCACAGTCCAGAAGACTGAAACCTGTTTAACGAGCTGTATCTGTGGATAGAAGTGGACAACTGTCTGTTTTTTTCCCGTTTTTTTTTCTCTCTCTGAAACTGAGTGACGTAATTCGTAAGTGGACATCAGTTGATTGTATGAAGATAAGTAGGGATCGCGAGTGGTCAAGTACTTCGTAGTACGGAGTAGATCATTGAATAAAGTGTATTCAAGCGATCAGTAACGAATACTTCGTAGATAACCACTTCCAGCCTAAGCCTCAATATGCATGTTTGACAGTCCCAGAGACGAAGGCATCGCCCAGAAACACCAATAGAGCTCTTAGAACACATAAAAAAAGCAGCTCACGTGACTTATTTGGCCTCGCAAAACACACCAAAATCTCAAAACTCCAGTTGCGGCCATATCCTGGTAAAAATACGGCTTCCCGTCGATCAGCCATCGTCAAGCACCAGAGAGCCTAGTTAGTATTGTAGCGGGAGATCATACGAGAATCCTAGGTGCTGCAATTCTTTTGCGTCTTTTTGGCGGTCAATGTGACTTTTACCACTCTACTTTTGCCACCCGGAAGCTGGCCTCATTTCTTAAGTTTATGGCCGTTGTTATCGGAAACCTTAAATCTGATACTTTATGCGGAGATCTGATAATGTATGGGGGCAGTTCGTTCGATGCAATGTGTATAATTTGGGCTGTTTAAAAATATTTTATTGTACGTTTTACGTCTTTCTGATCAATTTGATATACATGAAGCCCATGTTTGTGATTCAAGTCATCCAGTTCCAGGTGTTCCATGTGGTATACGACAGTCCAACCAGTACTGCCCTTACATGAATTGAATGAAGATAATGATGTACTGTAGGTCACATGTGGACAGACTTTAGAATGTCCCTAGCAGTTATGTTTTTCTCAACAAGACCTCAACAGGACTTCTTTAAGTAATTAGCGTAATTAGTCAGTTAGGTAGAAACCAGTTGGACGACATGTTGGACATGTAGATGGCACTTGAGCAAATGATAGGGTCGAGTAAAGAGGTTCTGGTTGTCGGAAATGCTTCCAGCTTCAACAATAATGAGCTGCTCACAAGTGACAACACTTTGCAGAAGGAGTGGCCAGATGCCAAGATTAGACAAAGGCTGTCTATTTCACAGACAACAAACTAGTATCAAAAGACTCATCTCATCAGGAGCTTTCCAATGGTATCATTCATCATCTTGACACGTAACTTCTTGGTCGATTTCCAGGATTTCTGCAGGTACTCCATGCGACGCGAAAGTTGTCCAGGGAGAGAAATATTGATACTATATGTGGTTGAATAGAACCAGACGATTCCCCTATTCGCGAGAATCATAATGATATAATATGTTATTACATTTGCAAGAAAGTGCGTTATTGAAACGGAAATCAAAATTTTCACGTTTTGAAAAAGATGCTCAACTCGCGCTCCAGATATTGCAGGCACTTCAAAGTAGTGTCAAAAGACTCGTTGTATCTTGAGACACAATACTCTGTGATACACTGTCTTCCATTGTAACCCCTTCTTGCTTTTACAGGATTTCTGCAGGTAATCTATGCCGCTACAGAAGAGTCCAGAGAGTGAAATTTTGAAGATGCAGACGATTAAGCAAAACCAATAAAGTCTAAGCTTCACGAGAAACATAGTGGTATGTTATATTAACGTCTATCTTGGAAACTGCGTTGATGCGGATGGAATCAAGATTTTATTTTTCAGAAAAAGGTCCACAGTCGACACTCTGTTAAGGCTACACTAACAATAGTGGTATCAAAAGACTCGTATGGAGGTAAGAAACAACACTATTTCTAACTCCCTCCTTGATGATGCCCCTTTTGTACTGCTCCGGGATTTCTGCAGATAATCTATGCGACATGAAAAGTACCCAGTGTGCGAAGTGTAGATGGTAGAGATGAATGAAATATTCCAAACGATTATTACCACCTAGTGCTTTACAATGATATGTTACTCGAGTAGATACTGTGGCTCACTGCGACTCTGCAACGAAAACAGGTTTTTTGGGAAAAGTGAAAGGTCTCCAGAACGAGAGATGTTATAGTCAAGCACTCAATAGTGGTACCAAAAGACTCGTCTCATACACAGCGTTGAAACGACCTACTACATCTTCCTCACTTGTAACTCCTTGGGGCATTTCCAGGATTTCTGCAGATAATCTATGCGACGTAAAAGAAGTCCAAAATGGGGAATATTGGTGATAGGAATTAACGATAACGATCAAAGCATGCGGCTCAGCGAGAGGTACCGAATGATATACAACAGCACATAACTATTTGGCACACTGTTATTTTATGAGAATATTACGTTTTTGGCAAAAAAACGAAATGCGCCTGGAATGAGAGATGTCAACGTTGGCTACCTGAAAGTAGTACCAAACGACTCACCAGATCCCAGGATTTCGAGTGTTATACTGATTAGCCATATCAATAGCCCATTGTTGCTTTTATCGACTTTTGCAGATAATCTGCTTGAAAGCACTCTAGCT
The DNA here is from genome assembly GCA_017635955.1 of Yarrowia sp. B02. Taxonomy (NCBI): domain Eukaryota; kingdom Fungi; phylum Ascomycota; class Dipodascomycetes; order Dipodascales; genus Yarrowia; species Yarrowia sp. B02. The sequence continues at coordinate 1,438,531 of JAAQQV010000006.1, forward strand.
ATGACTATTAAGCAGGCAAGTCGAGACTTCATCTGTGTTGAGTAGCAAATGAAATACAAAATTGACTTGCTTCGTAATTAGTAGTGTAAAATGCTGACTCTTTAGTTTGAGTGACGATATCACAGTAACGGCTAGGGTGTCTTGACTTGGACTTGCTTAGCTACTTTTAGACTTCTCTTCACTATGATTATAGTAGAAAAATCTCAACAAAACTCCAACTTGGTATGTTTATCAGCTTTCTCTCCAAGTACCCCACAGTATGAACTTGTACCTACCCAAAACAGACGTTCATTTTGAGATCACGTTATTGAGACAGAACAAAACCTTGAGCATGGACGTTCTTCACACACACACACACACACACAATGTATGCAAAAATCACGATCAGAAGCGGAAAGTTCGTGGCCAAATTGCCCTCTCAGCTGGAACTGACATTTTCACTGCACAACTCGAAAGACTGCCCCAAGAGAGGCCTTATCTGCGTTATCGACGACAAGACCAGAATCAGACACTTCAAGTACTTTGACTGCTGGTGTGACAAGGAGACAATCTTAGTGAGCGAGCTGGACGTTTTTGTGTTGGACGCGGAAACCTGTCCCTTGAGAATTCGCGAAGACTCCTTTGCGGTCACGCTTCCCAAGAAAGCGTCTACCTACCGAAACCACACGCAGGTGGATCGTGAAATGGATTCCAAGAAGGTGCGCAGAATCAGCATCGAGGAGTTCAAACGACATGTTAGGGCGGCTACAAAGGAGACTCCAGAGAGTTTGTCAAAGTCCAAGAGCTCGTCAAAGTCCAAGAGCTCGTCAAAGTCCACCAAGTCTAAGACTGTTGAAGGATCTTCCTCAGAATCTTCAACAGCTGTGGCTGCTCCAAAGGCGTCCTCTTCGGCATCTCCAACCCTCAAGCATTCTTCGTCATCTTCAACCGTTTCAACTAGTGCAGGGGCCTCTTCTGCATCGTCAACTGTTTCAACTAAGTCAGAGCCCTCTTCATCATCTTCAACTGTACAGAGGCCTCTTCCGTATCTTCAAGATCCTCAACTAGGTCAGTGGCCTCTTCAGCATCTTCAAGATCGTCAACTCTCGTTGATACTCCAGTAAGTCAGACTCCGACAACATTCCTAAAGGGACCCAAAGTGATTCTCCACGACAGAGAACCCAACTTCACCATCTCCAGCGAAGACGACCAGTCCTTCCCAGTACACTCTTTCTTACTCAAAGGACTCTGGCCTATGTTTGAGACTCTGTCCTATCGAAACAATGAACTTCACATCCCGTGTCCTGGATCCTGAATAAACACGCTCATCGACTTCTTCTACTGCAAAGACCTCAGCAACATGCCTTTGGAGGTCGCCTCAGGATTGCTCATAGTCTGTGACAAGTTCCAAATCCCGGAACTTCGCAGTATCGCTTTGAGAGAATCAAAAAGACGCAACTGACGGTTGAACAAGCAATGGTAGGCTAGAAACACGCGAGTTTGTGTAACGACAGCGAGGCAAAAGCTCACTTTGCAAAGTTCCTGAATTCTCGACTGTCTCAAATCGAGTCTTGTCCTGCGAGAGCTGAATACCCTGCAGAAGAGCTCTGTCAGCTGCTATTCGAGTCTCTGTAGCTACTAAACATTCAAACACTGCTATCTATTCATTCACAGATTATATACATTTTCATGAGGGATATTTACACTTAGAGCTGGGGAGCCATGTTGTCCATGAGGGAAGACTTGATGAAGACAACGCCGGCCTGGGTTAGTAAGGAACGAGAAAACGAGTGGCCGTAGGTCACAGGTGGACAACAACTGGTGTAGTCAGAAACAACAGTTGTTTGTGTAGCAGAAGACAACAACCAACTGATGTTCTCAGAAGAATCAGAAGACAGCAGTAATCAGATGAAAATAGTAATCAGACGACAACAGCAGTCAAAAGACAACAGTAGTCAAAAGACCACAACCAACTGATGCAGTCAAGACAACAACCAACTGATGTAATCTGAAGACAACAGTAGTCAAAAGACAAAAACTGGAGTAATCAGAAGACAACAACTGGAGTAATCAGTGTAGACGTCAGAAGAGTACTTCAGAACAGTCCAGAGTCCGAGAATGGAGTGTTTGGAATCATAGCAAAGTGAACTAGGACGTTCAGAATAGTGGTGGTGGAAGATCGAGGCGTTACGAAGGCAAAGTAGATCAGAGTGTCCAACGCCAAAATGATTGAAGAGACATGAGATGAAACCTGAGTGCAGATGATCTTTCAGAATCAATCAGTGTAAGAGATCTCTGGAGGTTTCTAACACCTACAACGAACCAATGACGCTGCATAATCATCTCAAAGTCGCATCAGATCACTCAAACATCATAATGACGCTAAACCAACCATAACCATCAGATCAGCCATTCGCCACAATTCCATGATTCCAGTGATTCCGTAGTTCTCTCTCCTTCTGTGTATCTCCTTCTGTGTCCTTCTGTTTGTGTCACATCTGTTTGTGTCCTTCTGTATCCTTCTGTATCCTTCTGTATCATTCTGTGTCACATCTGCAATACTCACAACAAAGCAGGCAACGCTCCAGTAAATGGGAACGGTCTCTCGGGAAGTCAGGATGGTGGTGACAACGTTGAGGATGGAGTCGTTCTTGGGGGCAGGGGCAGGCATTTTAATATGTGGTGTTGTTGAAGTTGCTGACAGTATCACGACTCGCTTGTAATGACGGTAAACCCTAAAAGTTTGCAGACGAGGTAGGGTAACTGCTTAGTCAGCGAAGAAGTGGTGGTGTTGTGGGGGTGTTTTTGAGGTGTGTGGTGGTTGTTTGGGTGACGAAGATACCATCTACGTTTTTTCCGGGTTAATATCACTTACCAGAAGCCATCTGAGAGTTGCCGTTGTGCACATCTAGTTATGGGATGAGTGTGGAGTTGGGAGAAATAAGATTTTGTGGAGTGTAGGTTTGCCAGGCTAAGTAAAAGCCAACTGTGAAACTCTGTACTTCAGGCATCCTGCAGTTTGTTAGGAAAATGTGGTTTTGTGGTCTGTGGAGCTTTCTCAAGTCACATAATATACTCAATTGATCTCCGAAACACACTACAGGTACATTGAAATGCTTATCTCTACGACGTCTATCTTTAGACACCTATCTCTATGACATTTATCTATGACATCTATCTTCATAAAAGTATACAAGATGTAAATGCTCACTCATCCAATAAGTTACCGTGCTATGAACCATGCCTCCAAATACGCCCAATCTAGCGTAGCTCCAAACCAGGCCTAGCATGCTTGTATCTGAATTGCGCTATCGGAGCTTGGCGTCTTGGCTCACGCTAGTATAGGCTATCGGAGGATAGATTACTTTCTGGGGTTAGCTAGGGTATTTGGAGCGTATACAAATGCTAGAGGTGAAGTATTTCAAGTCTTCAAGTCGTTCCAATGCTTCAATTCCTTGCAACACTACAATCACCAAGCCTATCTAGACATCTCGTATCGCGATCCAGATGTCTCAATCTGAGTACCACAAGTGATCTGACTCACTGGTGAGACTCAGAGGGGACTTTTCAAGGCGGATAATAACTAGTCGAGGTTAGCGGTTGCCAGGAGCGGCCATGAGGAGCACGAAAGCAGGTTTCTGGACTAGCACAATCGTACGATTCTGTTCTGTGCCAATTGAGCTGGTCTAGCGAATATATAGGTATAAATTTGCACCTCCACAGACTACTCAGTCTTTCAAATACACCACACCCCCAGCTCTCTTCATAACACCTATAAATTTCCACACTCAATCTCACTTAGTCTCGCTTACATGAAAAATGCAGGGTGCTAAGAGCAAAACACAGCCTATTTAGGCTAAGCCTCTCAGACTAGTGTTCTTTGTTGGTTTTGTGTGGGTGATACAGACAAGTCTCTCTATCTGTGTTCTCCACATTGAGAAATGTGACACCCCTTATCTACATCTACTTATCTACATCTCCTTATCTTCATATCTACATCTCCACACTGTCAACAGTCCAAATCACCAGAAGGATCCACTGATCAACATGAATCCGTCCACATTGTGTCAAACGTCAACGTCAGAACCTGAACGTCAACTCCACACACTATTTGCATTTTTCAGACAGCCACAATTAACCACTCAAAAAAAGAAGCCGAGTCACAGATCGCCCAAAACAGTGTCTCGGATGAAAATTTTTACGCTCAGTATACGAGAGTGCGGGGTACATCCGACTGTCGATCCTTTCCGGGTGTCTCTTTTCTATGTCCATCTTTTTATTTTTCACAGCATATTTTTTTTCTGTCTGTTTCAGACTAAACCGGAACGTGTCTACCCTAACCCTCAAATTATCGTATGCAAGGCCCTTCCCCGCATTTGCCAGATGCATATCTCTGCGGGCCGATAAGCAAAAGAAATTGTGGAAAATCCGACTGATCCGGAAAAACGGTCACGTGACCGGAAACATTTGTGCATTATTTCAGCGGATTGTAGCCCAGAAAAACTAGTTCCTAGCCCTCTAATACAGGCTAAAAAGTGGCTATCCAAAAACCCGAGTATACATGTCGGACATTAGACTTTCGTATACAAATGTCACATGCCTGGGGCTGTATATTTGTGGCTAAATAAGAAGAGAAGTGAACAAACCGATTATATAGCTGAAATCTCCCCGTCAAGACGATTCTAGAGGTACCCTAAAAGTTCAATATTGTGCTCGCCCTCCGCCTGTTATTATGCACTAATTATTTTTACACGTGTTTCTGGGTCTCTTTTTTTGTAACCGTACTAGCCAGCAAAAGTTTAAAAAGCCAAATCCTGGCACCTAAAATAAAAGCGGATAAAATGCAGAAAAATACGGAGACCCTTGTAACTGAATACATGAGCACAAGGAGAATAAACGGAAGGATACATGAAAAACAGCACTGTTTCCAAACACTACAAAGCACTCAAAACTCGTCAAAAACACACAGCCTCTTTTCTACAAGAACCGTGAACCTAGATTGTGCGAGATAGCTGGACTTATCAAGGTGTGTCTTAGCTTAGCGGAATTTGTTTTTTAGGAAAGACACTAGTGCCACTTACCAAGAAGCCTCCGGGTTATCAGGTTATCGCACAATGGTGGCATGCCGATCACCTCACGTATGGGAAGATAAGTGCGCATCATGTGGCCCTCACATAAGACATGCTGTGTCGATCTCTACGTCATCGCAGGAGGCGAGGAGTCCGTCAGTAATCCCAATCCATTTCTATAATCCGTTATGTATAAATATGGTGACCAGCTAGGCCACGTGCGGCACGGTGGCCTTGGAGAGCACCCCCATCTGCTTTTTCATCGACTGGTACATGAATGCAGAGATGTCGATGAGGAAGAAGAGGGCGATTGGGGTCATGCAAAAGAGGGCTGCGAAGAGCTGTGTTAGAATGGAAACGAGCGCGGAACGTCGCGAGTGGCACGAGTTCAGAAACAGTAAGAGTGACACAGAACAGTCAATAGTAACACCACCACAGTAATAGTAACACCACCCCACAAAGACAGCAACGTCTCAGAAAAGCAACTGCAGTGTTTCACACGCCACTGAGTAGCGTGGTGGAGTAGTGAGCCGAGTAGTTTGGTGGTTTGTGTCACTGCTTGCGTCTGAAGCTGGGTCTGTGTCACTGTATCACTGTGTTTGTGTCACTTGCGTTTGAACTTGTCTGTGTCCATATCACTGGTTCTGTGTCACATGCGTCATTTGTGTGTGCCCGTCATACTCACCGAAACAGACACAATGGCCTGGGTTACCTGGTCGGACACAAAGCCGTAGGAATAGAGCACCGTGTGGGGCATGGTATGTGAGTGGAGTGGTTAGGAGGAAGAGTCTTGGGTCAGGAGATTTCTCGTCTTTTAAGGTCCGTTGCTAAAGAGCAAAATGCGACAATTGATGTGCAGTGGTGGGAGGATGCTTTTGTGGTGGAGAGATGTCGTGTCAAGAGGCGGAAATCGCCTGCTTTATATGTACCTGTGCAAACGCTCCCTTTTTGGTTTTTGGCGTCGTCTCAAGCGGTTGTCTCAGGTCCCTTAGTGGTGTACAGAAGATATGGCTTGTGCTTAGCAGTCGCGATAGAGCTAAAAAAGAGAGTTTGGGCTGCACTTATTGGAGTTTATTGAGCCACGATAATACAATTAATACCATGTTGGCCTGTGGTTTGCGTGGTATATATGTGTTTCTTGTTTGTGTTTTTTGTGTGTTTTTTGTTTGTCGTTTTTTTGCAGTATGTGGGTTATTCTAGTCACCTCGTAGTTGTCACCAATACACAGCAATAACCACAATCGCTTATCGTAACCGATTTTGTGGCATTATTATGAAAGCCAAAAATATCATGGAATTGGAAAAACTAAGGAAACGAAAAGTGCGAAAATACGAACAGGGTCAGACATGCCACAGGTTGGTCTGTGTGTTTGTGGTTGAAAAATGCAATGGTACTTGGCTTGTTTTGTGTCACATTCGTTTTGTGTCCATTTTGTACCCTCAATCTGAATCTATATATACCTCAAGTTTCCCCACAAAGTCCTCCTTCTACTCCAACGTACTCCGTACTCACACTCGCTTACATAACCCGTAGTCCTGGGACTGGTGTAGATCACATCACCCTTGACAACCTTAACTTTAATGGGAAGTATAAATTTCCACACAAAAAAAATATTGCCTCCAGCCAAGTTTAAGACTCTTGTTGTGCAAACAACAGCGGTGTAAGCGGTACATGGGAAGCTTCCTATTTCCGCGTACTCTGCTCAGAATGATGATCGACCTACAAATTCTTATCTACATTATCTGAACAAACATTGAAGAAGAAAATTTCTGACTGGAGAGCCTTGACACTGTTGAATCTAGCCTATATAGCTTGGAACTAGCCATGAGCTAGTTGTGGTGCAGGCTGTCGCACAATACACATGTCAGTTTGGTTTGTGCACGTAGTTTTTGTACACATATCTTTTGTTTGAGCAGAAACATTTTGTCTTCTCAGATGCTCTCAAATGTTCTCAAATGCCCTCTCAAATGCAAGGCACCTTTGAGGCTACGGTACTAATTCGCACACATACTGGTAGTCTGCACTAGACAAGGCCTATTATTCAATATTGCGCGCCCACTGCTCTTTTTCGTGTCCTCCTGCATATCCCTGGTTGCAGAGTCGTATCTCCATTATCGGACTATTTGTATAGGCACTAGTTCATTCCGTAGGTACAAGGCAAATCAGGACAAAGACCACAGAGCTATATTCAAGGAGATAGCTTTGTTTTACCAATAACTCGTCGCTATCAATCAATATTCTGCGATGCTCGATTCGGGTTTCAGATATGGCTCACCTTCGGGTTTCAAATCGTATCCAGACCACCGAGGTGCAGTAGATCGGAGTTTGCAATTGCGTTCGAAGTTCGAAATTACATTCTTTCGACACCTCAATGGTATACTGGTAGCAGTACTTGTAGTACAGGAGAAGTACGTAACGGTATATGAGCATCGACCTCCACGTTCAATCAACAAAAAATCATCATATATCCTTGGGTAATGCACAGACAAAAAGTTCACGCGTCTCGTATTCGTTACTGCCTCAGGCCTTTTCGTCATGTCTCACCTGCAATGTTTCACCCAGCTCATCTCGTAAACCCGAGTAGGCCGTGAAATGTTCGATGCTCGATATACGAGACACGGACTTTCGGCCCGATGTCTTTTTTGGTGCAGAAAAAACACAGAACACTGCCTTCGTGACAGTGTTCTGTGTTGTTCTGTGTTTTTTCTATAGCCTCCATAGCTATAGAATATGACACAGAACCAATGTCCAAGGATTAGTGAAATTACCAATGCTTCTGGTGGATAGTCTAGTCGACATCTTGGCTAGAATAGCACCACTTGGCATGTCAGATTGATAGTGGGTTAGATCGCGCTAGTGAGCCAGGTTGATTGATTTGATATATATGGAGGCGGTTGAGTTATTCACCGGGTTCTAGCTGTTCTTCATAGTGCTCCAATCTACTGTTCTTCATGCTTCTTGATCATGAACCTCATGTCTCACTATACGTCTGAAACGGAAGGGTGAACCAGGAACGATCTACAGAGGTCTACACATCTGAAAGGCAGCTTCCCCACACCAGTCTAGGTTATCGGATCTATGTCCACTCAGCGAAGACACCCTATCTGGCAACACTCAGCGGAAATAGGCAGAAGCCTGTTGTGGAGTGATATGGAGTTGGTCTTGGAGTTCGTTTTGTGGAGTTGGATATGTAATCTCGAACATTTCTCAGGCATTCTGCTCGTATTTGGCGTTCATATTTGTATTCGTATTGCACGTTCACATCTGTATTTTCGTATTTGTAGAGAGATATCTCGCCAGACATTTCTTTCTCAGCATGAGGCATTGTATTGATTGAGAGGAAGAGGTATTGCAATTAATCCAGGAAGTCCCTGTATACAATTGTACTGGAAACATCTATAATCACTCATACCTAATACAACCTCTTGAGTGCTACTTCGTACAATCACCTGAATAATATCTACACCCACCAGCAGTTGCTCCCCAACTCACATTCTCAACAAGACCCTCGGCTCAGTAAGTTCCGGAAGCGATCCGGAAAGTCATTCCCTCCGAAAAGCTGTAAGCTTTGAACACGACAGGCTCGTATACTCTATTGACAATGCAAAGTCTACAAATCTACAAACCAGCAGATCCCTGTCTGACGTTCACTTAGCTGAGCACTAATGAAGGCAAAAGATCCCATAGTGACGGTTTTGCTCTATCGCCAGCTTTCTCGTACTTTGATTGAGTCTGCATGCTTTGATGAGCTGTCAAACAACCAGAATGTGGGCACTAATTTGCTGATTTTGTTGAACGAATAAACTACTACTTCTGACATTTCTCAATCAATGTCGTTTGATGCAGTTCTTCGATTTTTTTCACATACCCATTAAATACACGCCATCTAGACTATGGAATAAAGTGCTTCGCATTATATCGTACACCCCAAATCACCAACATACGGTGGCACACATATGGCATGCATATTCATACGGCTGAGAAGAGGATAGTCCTTCTAAAGTCGCGGAAATTGAGCGAAATTTGCAATAAGCAATTCCAGACAGCTCCAAGAGTCTCGTTAAAAACACTGAAGTGTCAAAAAAAGTCCCTGCCAAAACAGCCCACAAAATACCACACCACGCCTCTTGGCTAAACTTACCCTAACCCCAAAGGTACACATCATAACATCGTTAATGTGTCGACTCTCACTTCAACAACAACACATCACAAAATGTCGCTAGTGGAAGAACTCAAGACCCGCAACTTCAGTATATACGGCCAATGGATTGGCGTGCTGTGCATCATTCTGTGCATTGCTCTGGGCATCGCTAATATTTTCCACGCCAGCCTGGTTATTATTTTCTCGATCATTTGCATGTGAGTACACAGATGGAGAGGGGGGGAGATGGGCTTGAGAGAAGAGAATTGGACATTTGAGCAGCTTGAGCTCTGAAAAGCTGAATGACTTCGCTCTGAGAAGCTGAATGTTCGAAGAGGGCTGAATGCATGGACGGTTATGCATCTGACAAGGACAGTGAATGTTATTTAACGACAACGATGAGACATGTTTGATCGTCTTGCGGTTGAATTGTTGTGTGGTTTTGTCTGGTTTATGCTTGTTTACTGAGTTGGTTTGTTTGAGGTTCTTGAATGAGGATATGTTAAGGCTGGCATCTTGGTGATATGTGATATGTGACATGTGGCGATACCTACCGGTATTGGATATCTTTGTGTCAATGTCGCCACTCTATATGACTCAGAGATGCCTCAAAGACGCCTCGAATGCTTCAATAACCACCTCGACCTCTCAAGGACCCACTCAATTAACGCACTCGACTTATCAGCCTGGACACGGAAAGATTCACAGCAATCCATGGCGGTTACTTTTTGTGTTGTTTATGCTATTCAGCTTGTCTGTGTCAGTGACTTATTCTGTTTGTCTTCATTCAGCTTGTCTACTTCATGCAGCTTGTCTATGCTATTCAGTCATCCAAGTATTGTCTTGAGCACTTTCTTGCCTCGAGATTTGCTTTATTGTCTTTGCGCATGCATTCTGAGGAGCTCTTACCTCAGTGCTTGAGGCTGTTAATTGAGCATTTGCATTGTCTTTGGACCGTCGAGCATGGCATGGATGATATCTGCTCTACGACTACTCTGAGAAGAGTCTTCGAACTTGTCTAGACTATTCCAAGAAGTTTATCGTTGACTAAAGAGTCTTGAGCTGTTCATAGCTGCATCGTCTGAGCAGAGCATCGTGTCTTCTGGGTTAAAAAAGCACATCCAAGTCTCCCAATTTCACTCTCCCACCCCACCCCTACCAATTCCGTTGTTATGATGATTCTCTAAGGTGTTTTATGACGATAACGTGCTCTGCACCGCTTCACTTTCATGAAATCAACCCATCTCTGATTCCATAACAACAGCACCTTCTTACTCTCCTAGCAGAACTAACCCAGCGTCCAAGGCCTCGTAGTCGTGTTCGTGGAAATCCCCTTCCTTCTGCGAATCTGCCCCGTCACCGAACGGTTTTCCAACTTCATCCGGTTCTTCAACCAGAACTGGCCTCGAGCGGCCTTTTATCTTGGAATGGCCACCATCCAGTACTGCTCGCTCATCTTCATGACGACGTCTCTGCTGGTTCCTGCGGTTTTTCTGACGATCACTTCAATGTGCTACGCTCTGGCGGCTCTCAAGCACCAGGAGTTCACCGGCTCGTCCACCCTCGGTGGCGCGGGTATCGCCCGCCAGATTCTCTAATCTCCTGTAGATTTACTTAATGACTACGATGACTTTTAATTGGAGCTATAGGTTGGTGTTGTGGAAGTGAAGTGGTAGAGATAAGGTACAGGTAGTACTAGTGGTACACAAAGTACAAATGGTTGAATGACTGGTAGCAAGTTGATATCTAGAACTGCGATATGACTTTGGTTTTAATTGGGTTGTTATGACTACTGCATCGGTAGAGAGGTATATTAGGCGGTGGAAATAGATATGGTCGCTGTTGAAGTACAAGAGCAAGAAGTGCAAACGACTACAAGGTAGAAGAATACAGCATAAAACAATTCTCCCCGTGTCTTGTAGCCCTTCAGAACCCCCAACCTGCGCCGATAGTCCAATCTACCGATGTACTATCAGTACCATAGTTTCTGACGACAGCAGAACATATACTGTGTAACCAAGTGCTATGGATTGACTTTGGTTCTTGTTGGAACACATGGTTATTAGCTCGTAGTAATTTGTGTAAACATATCATCAGTACTGTAAGACACCTCTGTATGTCACTGTGTGCTGGTTTTTATGCTGATTTCTTTATGTTTCTCCTACTTTATGCTACTCCTACTTGATTCTGCGATTGATAACTTCGGTCTTGTCTTGTCATCGTAAAAGATGATTCCGAGAGCTAGAGACTTTTTTCGCGAGTTGCGTGTCTTCTTTTTGCAGGTAATTGGGACCATGGTCGTGTAGAGGTAGAAGAGTTGTAACTGTACAAGTGCAGTTATTAAGCTATGTTTTCAATGACAACGTTCTTGTGACTATGAGAACACATGATGAGGAGAACGCTCTAAGAAACATTGAAAACTTGTGCAAATACAAACCCAAGAAACGGTTATAAATACTACATACTACTTGAACTAGTTCTATTATATCACAGAGTCGATTGCTGTGAGTAGTAATATTGATATGCGTGGAAGGTTGTCAATTGCCAGAGAGACTGTCTTTCTGAAATACAATCTTGAATTGTTACTCACAGATACTGTACTGATATTCCAGTGTGTATACCTACAATATGAACTATTGCATATTGAGAGCTCCACTCTCTTACAAATTCATTTTAATGTGCAAAAAGTTACGGCCACTGTTGAGGTTCGGTTCATGGGAGACGGAGTTAATATTACCAAGGAGGTCATTGGAGTACTTTCTCGCATGAGTCTGGCACATAAAAAAGAAAAAAAATCAATATTATTTTATCACTTTGTTGATGTAGTTTAATTATTCCTTTATATCGTATTCTATTGATGATCTGCTGGGAGCTGTAGAGACAAGAAGTTGGTTTTGTACTCGCTAAGTACCGGTAGTTACTAATTTATTTATCTTCTTCAGAGAGTAATTCTTTCTACGATCGCAAGCTCACCAGATAGACACTACAACTGGTAGCTACAGAAAAACAACAGACAAGACTACGATTTAAAAGTTTGGGAGGGACTCTATGGTCCAGAATTTATTATCCCGAGAGGTTCAGCTCGTTGGCTTACGTCCTCTGACTATATCCAAGGTTCGGCTGGTGTACATCCTCATCTCGAGGTTCCACGCCTACATCCTTTCTGAATGCGAATCTGATCTTAGATCCCGACTGCTTTGTGTCTGGCTCTGGCTCTCACTGGCTTACTAGCACTCACTGGCTCTGGTCCTAGATTCTGCTCTTATTGGCTCTGGCTTGTTGCTCTGGCTCTCATTGGCATGACACTTCGGGCTCTGGCTCTATGGCTCTGGCCCAAGGTGCTGGAATTCTGCTTTCACAGTTCACAGTGTCACCCTAGCGCTCACGTCATCGTTTCACAGAATCAAATGCTGGCATAACTCGTCGTTTCACAGTATCACTTGCTGGCATAACTTAACGTCTTGTAGTCGCTTCAACGTCTCCTGCTCTGGTGGCTGTTCGGTTTTCACCTGCTTCAGCTCCAGGCGGCTTTTCAGCGTGTTTGTGTTGCATTTCAGCTTGTTTGTGTTGCATTTCAGCGTGTTTGTGTCGCAATTGTCGGTCGGTGGCTTTGAAAGCTCTTGACTCTGGCGGAAGGCAGGAATGGCCAACTCTTTGCCCAAAGGCGGTCTTCGCAGACGCTTATACCAGGTGGCATTCGGATCAGGTTTGGATCGTCGACTATCGCTCTTGACCGAGATTCCTGGTGCTGATACCAAGTCAGCATCAGATGGAGGAACTTATGACTGAGTCCATCCCTCCATAGCATTCAGGAGATGTTATCCATGCTGGGAATTTCACCCTGGGAGCTACCCATAAAGTGCTCTAGACTGAATGTCCGTCATAGCGAGCTCCTGGACAATGTTTCGTGCCCGTCACTGCTCTTTCTGGAAATAGAACTCGTGAGGGCTGGCTAAGCTTGTCTCGTCATCATTCTGTGTCCAACGCATGTACTGAGGGGTTTCCTTTCACTCGGCAGCTTTTCAGCTCCACGTCTTAGCTACTTGCTCATGCTTGCGTCACAACTCAAAGAGCTCAGCAAGCACGGTTTTAATCAGTCTCTGCAGTTGCATCGTAGCAAGCCTTTCGACTCACTCAACAACTTTTGGAATACTGCTTTGCAGCAGGGCCAATAGAGCAGACCCCAAAGTATTGCTCATGCTGGGATTTCCACCCGTGGTTGCGAACCATCTTTAGACAGAGATCCGAGTAGATTGCAAATCTTGCTCGTCATCGCTCCATCGTAGATGCATGAAGAGAGGTGTGCTGACTCTCCAACTCGACAGTTTGCGTCCTTGCATCAACTCGGCAAAATGCGTCGTGGTAGGAGTTTCGAGTGTGTCCGCTCACGCAAGACAGTACTGCTTCACAGCTTTCGCTCGGCAGCGTCAGCAGCTCTCGAAGTGATCGAATCCTCTGCAGAAGCTGAGAGACTGGTCGACTTCTGATGCTGGAATAGAGGGAGACTCGAGGGGTTTATATATTCCTGAGAGGGCCGGATTGAGTTTCGAAATTCGCCGTCAAAGTTCGGTTAGTGGCAAAAGTAGTGTCGATCCTTGCATAAACGAAAGAAAGGGAACTCTGTGGAATTTGCGAGAAGGGAAGTGAAGGAGGAATAATAATAGCGGGGGTGAAAAAATTGTTGTGATTTCGATCGTAGGGTTGATTTTTGCAACTTGTAGTAGTTTCATGTGAATCACAAACCAGTACCGTCTCTATTCTCGACTACAATATTGAGAAGGTTGAAATTAAGGTTCTCGTATTGGGTGGCAAAATGAACCTTATTTCTTTATCCAGCCCTCTTCTTTGTTTGACGAACATCTAGATGGTTCCAGAGGATTGAGACACAAAGTGAGAGTCAGAGTGGTCATAAGGGTATTCCCGTGATACTCCATGAATATGGGGCTCGTTAATTCACCGCTTCTTGTGTTATAATGTTCCATAAACTTCATTAATATTATTAAAGTCATCTGACTTTTAAAACTTTATTTACATTGTAATTTGAGGTTCATACCAGTGACAAGATCATGAACAGAAACTGGGATTATTTTTGTTACGCTACAGGTGCTCCAATATATGGACTTATGTATATCAAAATGACCGGAAAAATCTGATGCAAACGAAACCAGTAACGTGTTAAAGTTTTTCCGTCTCTATTGAGTAGATAACACTCCCCATATATTACCCGGTTTTAGCATAGAAATCTGCATTCCAGGTAGTTCTGGTACTTGGTAGTACTTCCAGTATACTATAGCGAACGGTGAAAGCAACCTGATTAGGTGCTAATGACATTAGTGTATTCTACGCTGAGATTTTGTGTACTTTCTGCTGAATTGTTTGTACTTTATGCTGACTCCACGCACTTTATGCCGAATTGTTGGTACTTTATGCCAGGATTTGGGATACTTCATGCTGTGAATTGTTGATAATAGAAACCTCTAATAGTGTCAGCGGATGTCAGAAACATATCGCACTAAAACAAGTCTACTATCCAAGCCAAGTATGGTGTTGTATATCTACGAGCTACTGATAACTTTTCATAGTGTCATCTGCTTCCAGTTAACGTCTCTGTAGGATGACCAGCTAAGTCTTGCATCTATTTAGCACATTCTCCCTGTCAATTTCCCCAAAAAACCAATGTGGGAACCCATTGTGACCAGTTTTTCTTGCTGGTCTTTTTTTCACGTTTTTTTTACCTTGATCCCCACTTTTGATTGCCTTGACGGAACTACGCGGAGGTGTGGAACCCCCACTCTGCAGAAAACTCCCCCTAAAATTGATAAAACCTCGCCCCAATTGCCTGTTTCAATTGCAAGCCGCACCAAAAGATTCCAGCTTCTCCGGGCACATTTCTGATGATAAATCGTTTGAGCCGCACGGCTCGGCACAACATCTTCCATAAGGTTTAATGTGTGGAAGTAGAGAGGATAAACAGAGGTAAGAGGAGGGAAATTGTTCCGGAAAAAGCAGAAAAGTGAAAGTACACACCTGTATTATTATTTCAATACTTTCAAAATTTTCATTAGCCGCTTATTAGCTTTTAGGTTTCTTATCGATAACCTTAAATGTTTAAAGACCTTTGAATACTCCAGATGAAAAGTACAATCTCAGCCTCAATTTCGGCGCCACAAACAAATGCGTAGTATCAAACAACTCCTTGCTCCAAGTGCTGTACGTGGGTATATACCAATTTAGCTTTTGCAGACCCCTTGGTTCTTTTCCAGAATTTTTGCAGATACTTTATGCAACGTGAAAGGCGTCTGGATGAAGCAATATTAGTATGGCATACTCGTTAATTATAGCACAGGTTTCTTCTCTCTCAGATCTTCGAATTAATGTGCTTTATGTTCTTCGAATATAACATGCTGGCGTTTTCACAGCAAATTACGTTTTCAGTAAAACATTAAAGATTCCCATACCAAGCAATGTCGATGTGAGACACGTAAAAGTGGTATCAAAAGTTTCGTGCATCTCAGTGATTTTATATAGTATGCTGTGTCTCCTTGTATCGTTACTCTTTGGTGCTGAACCAGAATTTCTGCAGATACTTTATGCAACGGGAAATACGTCAGGGTGGAGATTTATTAGTAATAGGTACTTGTGAGTTATACCACAAGATTCCTCCCATGACAAGCGTTAGGTTTATGTGCTTCATGGGCTTATTATATGCCATTCTAGTGTTTAAACGGCAAATTACGTTTTCAATAAAACATTAAAGTTGCCCAGTCGAAGCTATATCTATGTTAGAGACAGGAAAGTGGTATCAAAAGTCTTGTGTTGCTTAGGGCTTTCACTTAATGTGCTGTATATCCTTCACTGGTGGCTCCTTGGTGCGTTACCAAAATTTCTGCAGGTACTTTATGCGACGTGAAAGACGTCTGGAAAGAGAAATATTAGTTATTTATACTAGGAGGGTATACCAATGTGTTCCTCTCCATTTTCTATTTACAACGATATACTTTATGAATGTATTCTATGAGAGATTGGTGTACACCAGAAGAAAAAGTTGTCTCATCGACTTTCGGTCGAGGTTACACTCATGCAAGTGGTATCAAACAATTCCTCTCATTTGGGGCCACCTGATGGTATGCTATTCCAAGCTTACTTATAACTCCTTAGTGCTATACGAGGATTTCTGCAGATAATCTATGCTGCTTGAAAGTTTTCCAGAGTGTGCAATATTTATAGTGGAGATTTTTAAGCGGTATCTGCGGACTCACCTTGCTGCGAGCTTCATATTAAGACACTGTGTTAATCATTCTAAACCATACTGAGCATTTGAGAGGAAAAAAACACTGATTTTTGACGCTGAGAAAAAGTTACTCAGTTTGTGCTCAATTGATACCAGGCGTGTGTTAGTAGTACCACAGGATTCTCCTTGACACCTGCTTCAAAATGATAGATCTTAGTTATCCACACGACCCCTGACTGTGCTTCTACACAACAAGTTCAATCAAGGCAGTAATTATAAATAGAAAAGGTACAACTATGAATTATGTTGAATGTCGTTTGTACATTATTGACACAGCATTTATCGGTGAATTTTGCATGCTAATTTTGGACTTTACAGTTGTCTCCTACACAGGCATTGTTCTTGTCATCTCGAACTACTACCGTACAACGCATTCCCCACCGGTACTCATTCTTTCACTCGAAGGAATCAGGAGCAACACAAGAAGTGCATGTAATTCTGGTTGTCCACTCTAGACCTAGTCTTCATTTCGAACAATGTGTTCATCTAAACACTACAAACATATTCTCCATTCACTCTAAGGGAAAGGGTGCATTCAGGTTGTCTACTCGGTACAATCATACGACAACAACCACTCTAGGGCTCAGAACAATCAAAGCATCGCATGTATTACATGATGTTGTCTACTTTGTAACAAACAAGAAATATATTCTCTATTCAAGAAGACTCAGAAGAATCACAAAAATGGGGTATAAGTCACTCGAGACCTGGTTCTACTTCTCGAACACTACCCCCATCTTGCCTACAAGTACATACAAAACACATTATATATTCTCTATAGACACTCAGAAGAATCACGAAATGGGTATAATTCAGGTAATCCAGGTAATAGTTCAGGTAATTCCGGTATTCATACAATTCAGGATGTCGTCCACTCGAGACCTACGGCCTCTTGTTTCCGCTCCTAAACCGCCATAATCACCCACTGCGATTTTGGCTTTTTGATTCGCTTCTCGTTCGCCTGCTTGTACAGCGTATCTTCGTCCGGAGGAAAACAGCCCGTCTCAATCCACGCCTTTTTGTGGTTCTCGAGCGCAAACGTCTCGGTTCGCGCCTCGTGGATCATCTTGAGCCATCTGTGTTCGTATCCCTCTCCCTTGTCCTCGTCGATGGAAGTCGTTTTGTACAGCTTGGACAGCTTGTCTTTCACCTCAGGGGTATAAGTAGACTCGACAGGCGCAGAAAAGTGCACGGTTTCGCAGTGCATGGTGACGAGACGCACTTTGTGCTGCTCAAAGAGCTTGGCGTATCCCCATTTATCGTGGGCAGTGTTGTCGTCCCAGATGAGCAGTCTCCACCCGTCTTTGTTTGCAGGCACGGTCTTAGGCAAAATGATCTCCTTGAGCCACTTGTCGATCAGCTTCTTGGGCTTGAGCTTGGACGCGTGGTTGTCAAACAAAATGTAGTCGTTGTGGCCTGGCATGTTCTCCTTGACCCAGCCGTCCTCCACTCCTCGGTTTTTAAACACAACCAGAGGAGGAAGCGCCTTGCCGACAGCCGAAACGCACTCGTAGCTCGTGATGTAGCTCTTATGGCGCTGAAAAGCGACCTCATCCATGTTCTAGCGGCTCTCAGGCTTCACTTCGTCGGTTTTGAGAAGCTCGCGAGCATAGTCGTCGATATAAGGGTGGTAGGTGATGGCTTCTTCCTCAGATTCAGAGGCAGACCAGTTGACAAGGTCGTACTGCGGCACAGAAGCCCGTCCAGGCTTGGTCACTTTTTTGGTGGCATTGTGTACAGAAGGAAGTCAAGAAGAAACGCGACGCGAAGGTTTATGCAACGCGTGGTTGTCGGGTGATCAAACTAGTGCTACTGTATTATTATTAATTCTAATAGTAAGTGCGCTGGGGGTGAGACATTTGCGTTGATTTGGCAATTTGTGGCGTATTTTTTGTGATGGAGATTGTCTTGAGTACGAGTACAATACGTGATGTCATTGAGCATGATGCTTGTAATTAAGGAAGTGGAGAGGTGTACTGGTACAAGTACGAACAAAGTAGGTGCGTAAATTGTTATGATAAAAAAATGCAGTTTATTGCATTCTTTCTGTGCAACATGGTACAGTACCCGTACTCGTAGTTCTATGGAGTACGGAGTACCAGACTTCATACAACTCAGAAGACGCGTTTCATGACCCAGTTAGGGTTTTGTTAAGAGTCAGAACACAGCCATATGGCTTTAGACAGTATGGCCATCTCTCTTCATATACAATGGAGCAAGAGTGATTTTTACACATTTTATGGAGCCAAATATTGTCTCGAAACTCTCCAACTGCGTCCATTTCCAGAAGAACGCGAAAAACAACACCACTGGAATGTACGCGGCTTTTTAGGTTTGTTTATAGTTTAGTTGGACTTGTTGGCAGACCAGCATAGACGTCATTTGTGTTCATATACTTATGCCCGCATAGACGTAAATACCACTCCTCGTGCTGCAGTGTTTGTAATTTATACAGATGATTTGTGCGGTCAATTACTGTACTTTATGCAATACATTATCCGTATTTTATGGCATAAAGTATCGTAGTTTATGGCATAAAGTAGTTGATTAAAGCTTAAAATACCCTTAGTTTATGGCATAAAGTATCTAGTGAAAGCTTAAACTACGGTAGTAGATGGCATAAAGTATCGTAGTTTATGCCATAAAGTAACGTAGTTTATGCCATAAAGTATCGTAGTTTATGCCATAAAGTATCGTAGTTTATGCCATAAAGTATCGTAGTTTATGCCATAAAGTACTTGTACCTAACGATACAAGACAACTACTTGTGCAAATAGTACAAGGAGTCTTGTTGTTGAACAAATACATCGGCAAGACGTTGTGGTGTTCCATTGCCTCGACAATGCAAGTAAATTTCACTTGAATACCGGTACAGGTACCGGTACTGCACCAACACTTAAACCCAGGGTTAGACATGGCTAGATACCTCCCTCGTTAGTCAGCTCGGCAGCTAGTTTATTTTCATCGAATCAATTATGTGCTTTAACAGTATCAGATTTCATTTCTCCTTCAATGCTTCCCAAAAATGTCAGTATCTCTTTCAAAAGTTCCTCAGTTCCATGATCATACCCTTTTGTACTGTACGATATCTTGAGCCTGTTGCCAGGATGCTCAGCTCCAAACCACACTCCGAGTCCATTGAAGTGTTTTCCTCGTTTCTTTGCGTAACTCACGGTGTAAACTTTTATGAAAGTCTCTGCTCTCTATTTATTCATGTTCTTTAGGAGATAGAAGATCTCCAAGTTGAACATCTACGAAGACTCAGCATCAACTATAGACACAGACAACTGTAGATCTATTAAGGCACTGCCAGTACTGCTCTTTCCTTTTCAAAGATTAACGATTATACGTACTACCAGGTAACACAATCACCAGGAATGGTTTTATGAATGAAATTCTTACTGTACTTGTTATCTGTTAGTCTCAAAAATAAATAAATAAATACTATAGTACATGTTATACAGACAGACCCATTTCGTCGGCCATATCATAATCAAACTTCAGGACCTCCTCCATTGGCCAAGCAGCATACTGCTTCAACTCCTCCGGCAGCTCGTCCACAATATCCTGCAGATCAAACTGCAGTCTGTCTCCCCACCAACACAGTCCATGGTATCTGTGGATATAGGCACAGTAGAAACAGACGACCAAAAGAGCGTAGGGATTTTTGCTTCTGACGTAGTTCATGAAGTCAGGATGCCAGTAAACGCTCCAAGCAGTCAAATGAGCCGAACTAGTGCCCTCGACATCCATACAATACAGCTCTGTGAGTGTATTAATCTCTCTGAGCAGACACTGCTTCAGTTTCTCGTCTTTTGTCAAGTTGGGAATTGCCCAGAGAAGATCGTCTCGAGGAAGATAGTGCTTTCGAGGAAGGGGAGCTCCTCCATCGTCATGGCCCACTTTCTGACCCAGATACAACGTCTGAATGTCGTTGATGATCCGCAAAATGCCGAACATGTCTGCCTGAGAGTCGAAACTCAGCAGGGGAATTGTAGGAATTGCTTTGGAACACATGGAGACCATGACACAGGCGATGAGCACGCAGTTGTAGTTTTTTGTCTGGGGGAGATTGATGAGCTCGATTTTCAGCTTTGCCAGCGACTCTGTGAACATGACGAGCAGTTTCTCGTCCTGCTTTTCGCTCAGAGGAACGTATCCGACGATTTCGTCAGCTGGAGGACGTCCCAGGCGTTTAGCATGGGCAATGTTGCCTCTCAGCAAATACCGGTAGTCGTTTCTCATGTTGTAGAGCATCATCTGGGCGAAAGTGAGACACGAGGCCGTCAGGGCAGGGCTTCTTTTAGCGAGCTGAATGGCCGATTTCATCCAGGGTGCGTCTTTGTGTCCTGAAGCGTGGACTAGATAAGGAGACGCTTCTGTGACGTAGAACTTGAGCAGCTCGAGTTTGCGGGAAGTCAGGCCGAGCATTTTTTGCATGGACACAGGGCGTATCGTGTAGCTGCGTTTGTTGAGCACTTCGTGTTTGTTGAGCACTTCGTATGCTGTTCTTTTTGTTTGTGTCACTGACACTGGTTGTGTCACTGACACTGGATGTGGCACTGACACTGGCTGCGACACTTGTAACATTGTGGAGTGGAAAAGTTGTGTTTGTGTTTGTGTAGTTGTAGACAAGTTGTGTAGTCGAAAGGTAGTCGCGGAGTAGCTGACTTAGATTAGCAAGACTGGCTTCAAGTGAGTCGCAAGAGTCTGAGTTGTGTTCTTAGTGGTACACTGTCTTATAGACTTGTTTCTGAGTTGTAGCGAGAGGAGTGAGTTGAAGTAGACTGACTTGTGCCTTGTCAAGTAGTGAGTTGTAGACAGAGTGAGTTTAGTTGTTGTAGACACTTGATCACTGACTTTGTCACTGAGTTGTTGACTTAGCTGTAGTTGTTGTAACGAGTTGTGATGTCTGGCTTGATGTAATGAGTTGTAGTCGTAAAGATATCAGAGTGAGCTCTAACAGACTAAGCGTTGACTGAGTTGTAATGTCTCGGTTGTATGAGCTGACTTGAAGATGCTGAATGAGGTGCTTTGTCTCAGTAAAATGAGTTGAAGATGAACGTAAGTGGTGAAGATGTTAAGTTAGATGATGCACGTAGGTTGAACTGAAAGTGCATGCAAGAGAGTGGAAATTATGCAAAGAAGCGATTCGCTTGTGTAAATCGCTTACCCTGACAACTCAGCTTTCTCACTCCAGGCTGAATTCCTTGCTATTAAGATTCTGATGTGCATTGCTTCTAAAAAAGGATATGCAGGCAGAGATCGTTAAAAAAAATCGACTTGGCGAAGAGGGGCATGTTTGCATGTGATGAATCACAACAGTACAAGTATGAGAGTACAGAAGGGTCTCTTTTTTGTGCTGAAAGTGGTTTTGAATCACATAGCCCTCCTAGTCATTCATCTCTCACCAACTTATGATTGCTCTCAAACATAAAAAGCCAGAGTTCATACTATAAACTCAATCTACTGGTACTTTCCATTGATCGTAGAAAATCAGGAAAAATCGCACAGTTACGAAAATTTGAGGGCTTGCTCGGATCATCTCACTCATTTTATACAATTTTTATTTGATTTCTGTCATACGTCGCTTACAAGTAGAGGATTAAAACTCGTTTATGATAACCGTGGGGCATCAATATCTTGCTGTCTCAAGCTTCCGAGGTCTCCACACTGACTTTCTATTATGTACTCCATACTTGTAGCGGTACAAGTAAGCAGAATGGTCTACAAGGTCCACAAGAATGTATCGTTATTTATTTACCAACTTCTAGCGATGTTTGCCCGGCACTTCCACTATATTTACTTGATGTTGTCTAATCTCTAACTATAATGTTAACTATAATTTCGGCGCTATAACTAAAGCCGTCTGCAAAGTGCCACAGTTTTTGCGAGCTCGTTCCTCCGCATTGTCAAAAAAACTGTGATTTGAGGCAAGAAAATTGCCCAGAAAGTTAACCTTATTTACATTATGGTTTTATTCATGATGAGATGTGAGAAATCGACGAATTATTATAGAGCTCATTAGATCACAAGAACATGAATATCATTCCATCCCTTTTTTTGGGTCGCTTTAGTCGTCTGCAGCATGAGTTTGTGAACGTCGGAACTATTTAGCATGAGGTGGAGAAGAGCAAAAAAAGTACATACTTGTACTTGTACAAATATGTTTGCATAACAAGTACAAGTACATACAAGTACAATCAATCAGAGAATTCTTTCAAATTTATCTCTTTCGCATTTCAACCTTTTCCTTTTTTCGACAGCTCATAACACTTGCTTGAAACCGAAGTCGACATATGGATCTCAATTGGCTGCTGTATTGTCAAATTTCATCCTTCAGACCGAAATTGGCCAAAAAACGAGTTTATTGGAGGCGGTTTTGTTGTCAGTGTGCTTATACTTGTACTTGTACAAGTACGGTTTGTTTGTCCTGGTTGTACAAGTACATGTATTGTACCATTGTACAGACAATAACATGGAGCTGACATGATACTTGTACTTGTACCACTGAAGGTCCATCTAGTGTTAGAGGACCAAGTGTGTTTTGAAACGTTTCAGGATTACTAGAAGCCCATATTGTGATGATATGTACCTGAAACTTGAGTCCTTCTTACAAGTATTTCAGTATACGCTCTTCCCATGTTCATTCTAAGAAGACAGACTCATACAGGTAGTAGCACCAGCACAGTCGGGTTGAATCAGGAGAATGAATTCAGAACCAGAAGAGATATGAAATTTGGCACAAAGTGCATGTACATGTTCAAATTCAAGTACTAGTGATTGCCTAAAAATACATCCAAGGACACAGTAAACACTGTAATACCTTCCCCTATTGGCTTCATACTGCTCAATTGATCTGGCTCTTTCGGAGCAATTCTTATAGCGCTTGAGTCAAATGAGCAATCGTCACCTTCTTCAGTTGTCTAAATACCTGTAGAGTCATCTCAATGATTTCCCCTGTTATCGTTGTGCAAATAATGTCTAAGCCTGACACAACATCACAAACACACCAACATAAAACCTATGAATTACATGAAAGGCACAAAACCTCCTACCATAGTAGACACCGACAACAACCACAGTCACCAACTAGTTGTTAACTACCAACCACACTACTTCATAACCACACTCAAAATAAAGTTCTTATCGAAACCCAAAATTCAGCCAACACAGGGATGTGGAGACTTCATTCACCATCTACAACATGAACACAGACATTGATCAATTGAACAGCTCTGAGCTGATGAAAATAACCTGTCAGATCGACGCGGAACGTGCACAAACAGAAGACGACGCCAAAGAGTTTGTTCGCAAGCTGGAGAAAGACGTCTGTGTGCTACAACCGGTTCTTTCTGTGTCAGCATCACAACAAGAGTGTACAGCTGCTGCACAAAAGCTCAAGGCGGCGTTTTGTGCTCTTCTGGATGAACACAAAGCCGAGTACGACGGCTTTGTGGCAAAGTTACAGAAGGCCTTACTTCAGACGGAAAAGATCGACAAGGGATGTGTGCAACTTATCGAGGAGGAGGAAAACGCACACGAACGCGAGATTCTGCGGTTCGACCTGATGCTGCGAAACAGCGACCAGTTTGTGTTCTGGAAGGTGTTGGAAAGTGCCAGACAAAACTACTCGCATTTGGAGGCCCTGGTTCAAAGTCAACTTCTGAAGATGGTGGAAGGACAGCTTAAAGAGTTGCAGGAGCGGTTTTGAAAGGAGCATCTGAGTGGATATGCTGGTCATATCAACGTGGTGGAGAGCAAAAAAACCTGCTGTTGAGCTGAAGGGCAAAAAAGAACTGCTTCCTTTTGACGTCAGACAGCTGGTTTACGATCTAGTTGATCTCGAGACTTGTATCGCTCTCAGACAAGTCAGCACAGGCTGGTACAACACGTTCAACAACTCGGAGAGCATCATGAAGGCGAAAATGAAAAAGAGAAACCCCATCATGAAACCCGGAGATGATATTCACACTTGGGCCGGTTGCGTGCTTGTTTTTGGTTCTCGTCTCAAGAGTGGAAAGTGGAAGACCGCAGAGTCCGTGGAAGAGATGTAACTGCCTCGAATTCCCGCTAAAACCAAATCTGTCGTTGGTCTGGCGCTTGAAGAAGAAGAAAAGTTCCCAGAGTCGTTTTCTGGCCTCTTTGACAAGAACTACATCTCCGTGAGAACGGACATGGGAGTGGAGTACCAGAGAAATCCGTGGACTTTGAGCTCCAGAAAAGGATACATTGAGCATACTACTGTCAGAGAAGACGCAGAAGGCACAGTTATCAATTGCGAGGGCATTGACATCACTCTGGACCCTTCGGTTTCAGCAAAAGACATCAAAGAGGTAGATGAAAATACCACAAACGCCGCGGTTGCAGACGTTTTTGTGCATCGAAGGGAGGTCCAGGGAAGACAATATATCTACTATTTTGTTGACGTCGAGTCTAAGCAGAAGGTTCTGATTTCTCCAGCCCAAACTGCGCTTCCTGAGGCGTCTTTCAACGGACTTGTTTGGTGGACTTTACGCGGACATATTTGTCCCACTTTTATTGACCTTAACACCCCTGGGGTTGTTTACCACAATCCAGAGCGAGCTATTGGAGGAGTCAACTGCACAAACGGACACATTCAGGGTTCAAAGTCTCGAGGCCTGTGTCAGTTTCTGTTTGGACGAATTTACAACACTGCTGATCTGGTTTCTGGAGTCGTCACTACCCTTCAAGGTCGTCAGGAAGATCCTAGCACGATGCACGTTTTGCCTGGGTTTGTGGATGGAGTGTTTCAGGCTCGAACACTGGGATACGATACCACTAATGCCATTGAGGTCAAGGTGCTTAGCACGGAGTAGGAGAGCAGGTTTTTACGAGGTAGTTGTGAATCTTCAAGTAATCTAGGCGTATACTCAAGTGTATGTTTAAATGATTGGAGTGTATCTTTGAGTAATATAAATAAGAACATAAGCACTCTAAGTGATTCTAAGTAATCATTGCAAGTGAAAAAAGGGGGGTAAAAAAAGTGACAGAACATTATATCGCCACAACTAGCAAAGTAATAGTCGATCAGAATAGGATAAGCATTAATTTATTTTTGCCAGTTTGTACTTGCACAGTATGAGGTTCATGCAGGTCTCTGCACAACACCTTTTGGGATGTGTCAATGGGTTTGCCTCATAGTGAGAATATGACTGGACTGGGTTCAGTTTGAACAAAATATGTGGATATTTAGTGAACAAAAATGATTTCAATGTCTGCAATATTTACCGTACTCGGCAGTCTACTTTTGTTTGAGAATAGGAGTGGTTCTCATAATTTCGATGTCTTGACATATTGTGTAACATGGAGTGCTGTCACAAGAGTCCATGGACACATTAAGGCTGTTTCAACTTCATCATAATGAAGTTCAGATCATCCCAAACAGTCAACGTCAATGACTGAAGTAGTGTAAGACAGGAACACAAAACAGAAGACTCAATAAACATGAAACACCAAAGGAATACAAACAACCAGAGAATATATATAGCCTCACACTACCACAAATTTACCGCCATCTAATTACAACCACAACAACAAAATGCTACCACTCTTCCTCCTCCTAGCCCCAGCTCTAGCTTCCGTCACTTCAACCACTACCGCCAGAAAAACCGTCTCGGCCAGGTCTCTCTACTGCGAGAAATCAGACCAGTACCTTGCGACTCAGACCGACATGATGTACGAAGACGACCTGTGCATTGTCAACGAGTATATTGTGACGCTCTGCAGGGAGACTTATTGTCCTCCTGAGCACCAGATTCTTGTTACGAAGACTTTCGAGACTCAGTCGGATTTTGACATGTGGACGACCACTGGTGTTGTTACCAAGTGTGTCACAGAGCCGATTTCCAAGACGGTTCCCAAAACTACTGTTTCGAAGACTGAGTCCACTTCTACTAAGACACCTGAGCCTTCTACGGAGTCTACTAAGACTACTCAGTCTTCTACTAAGTCGACTTCTACTCCTGAGTCTACCAAGACTACAGAGTCCTCTACTACCAAGTCCAAGACCCCAACTCCTCCTGTTGAAACCAAGACTTCCAGCACCCCCAAGAGCACTACTCCAGAGGCTCAGGTTTCTACAGAGTCAGAGTCTATGACAGAGCCTTCTATTGAGACGACTTCAACAGAGCCTCATATTGAAACCATTTCAACTTCTGTTACTTCCAAGTCAACTCCTGAGCCTAAGCCTTCTACTCCTCAATCCAAGGAGTCTACTGAGTCTAAGACATCCACTCCTGAGCCCAAGTCTTCAACTTCTACTTCTGAGGTTAAGTCTTCTACTCCTGAGCCCAAGCCTACTACCAAGTCTACTTCTGAGTCCAAGACTACTTCTGAGCTCAAGTCCACTCCTGAAGCTCAAGAGTCTTCTACTCCTCCTCAGACAGTCACTGTTCACTTCACTACCTCAGTTTGCGATACTCCTGAGTGCAAACCTACTACTGTCTACGTGACTGAGACTGTACCTAAGCCTGAGACTGTTCCTAAGCCTGAGACTGCTCCTAAGCCTGTGACCAAGTCAAAGACCCCTGAACCTGAAATCAAGTGTGACACAAAGCCTGAGCCTTCTAAGCCAGTTGAGACTCCCAAGCCTGAAACCAAGACTCCCAAGCCTGAAACCAAGACTCCCAAGCCTGAAACCAAGACTGAACTTCCTAAGACTGACACCCCAGAGGCGCATTTTCTCCAGACTCCTACAGAGTCTCTGCCTGTCCAGGCCAACGCTGGAGTTCAGTATCAGTTTAAGAAGCCCCTCGCTCTGGTGGCTGCTCTCGCCCTTCTTGTTTAATAGTAATATGTATTTTTAGTGTTGCAACGAAACTAGTAACAGGTAGCTGAGCTGTATTTGTAAGAAGACGCTGGTCTTCTAGTGGTATCACTGATGTCGGAATGCCCAAAGTCCTAGAGAGAAGACAAGTGGTAAAAAGAAACTGTCTTGAAGAAGAAAAGGAATACGTTTCCGTCTTTAGAGCACATGTAAGCTCACCATGTTCATTTTCAAAGCTCCTGGACTTGTTTGTGTCCTTACAGACTTCAGAAAATGTTGTCGTTTCTGTGCTGAAGAAGGTATGTGTCGAAGGGTATCTCGTGGTTGATTTTTCACTTGGAAAGTAATCACAGCACCATCCCGGGACCAGGATAACCCACTTTGGAGACTTTGGGGACTCCTGGATGATGAGATTGTGGTGGATTGGTTGAAAGTGTCGAGTAAAGTGGATTTTGTTTGTGCCACTTGCAAGTTAGTTTATGAACCTTAATTGTTGGTGTTGGATGCATAGAGAGTCAAGTAATTACTTGGATATTACTTGCCACCTAAAACAAAAAGTGAAGTGTGAGAATTGAGCGATCAGGAATTTTATTAGACCAATTGATGTCAATTATTGATAGTAAAACAGCAACTGTCCATAAATATGTACAATACATAAGCAGATCAATCGACAATCAACCTAGGTTGATCACCAATTCTCGATTAGTAATTTGGCAACATCAACCCCGCAATCAACTAGCTTAGACCCATTGATGTTAGTTTCAGTGGTTCTAGTCGTTGTTAGAGTAATCAGTGCTGCTTCCTCCACCCTGTGTGCTTGTATTTCGTACATATTTCAGACATGCAACCGCATTAATCTGTGGCACTGAAAATGGTTGTAATGTCTGCAATGTAATGCACAGAAAGATACACAGAATGGTAATGTCTGGGTTACAATATGACAAATGTTTGTGCACTCTGACATGTACCTCAGGGGGGGCAAAATTCCTTCTGACAGAACTCTCGTGCGATCCAGAGCTCGTTCTTAGAAGCTCCATCCACCAAGGGAGACTTGCTCGCAAGACCAAGCGTTAGTCTCTTTATAATTTGTAACCATAGAAACGTTTGTCTTCTTCAAGTAGATGCATCTTTGTGTCTCAAGACTTGACATCTTTGTGTCTTGTAACCTCCGTCACTAAGACAAAGAAGACATCTCCACCAAAGACATCCACCAAAAACATCCACCAAGACGCTAAGAACAGACAGGCCAAGCTGTCAACTACACGTGGAAACTGCGTTTTGGCGTGTGACATAATATTGGGCCGGATTTGGACCACGCGTTCTGGCAGAAGGTGCGTTTGTCGTCAGAAAAATGGTCGAAAATGGCAAAAAAATGACAGCAAAAATGACAGCAAATTGCTCTAAGTAGGTTTATTGTCACGATGGAGTTCTTCTTTCTGAGAATTATTTTTTTTCTGATTTTTTCTGATTTTACTGGATCGATTTCTGGGACTTGTAGTTCGTACCAGATTGACGTCTTGACATTCACAGATTGACGCAGATTTGACAGTGACACAAAAATCGGATGATCGAAAAGACTCAGATGCGTTTTGATGGGCTGGTGCGTTTCTCAAGCGACTGCAAAAAATCTCGGGTTCCGTACTCCGATCCGTTTTCGGCTGCTTTGACGTTTGCAAATAATTTCTGTAGCAGATATAACCGACTAATCACTGTAAGCCAGATATAATCCACTAATGTAAGCCAGGGGAGATCTAATTTCCAGAGACATGAAACAAGTGATTTCTCTTGTGGTTGTCCCTTGTCAACCCCACATTCCTGAAACACGGAATATTACCAGTTGAGGCTACAGGGTGTGAATATAATAATGTGCAAATAATACCATTGGAAAATATATAGAAATGTAGCGCATGGGCGTGCCTTTCTGCTGAAGTTCTGTTCCTGCAGAGCCGATAGAAAATTTTCAGATCGCATTCCGTGGAATTTTGACATTTGCAGTGAGTATATGGGCTGGTTCGATTTACAGGTAGTAGTTATGTGGAGTATGGGCTGATCAAGTAATTAGTTCTTCTAGGGACCTCTAGCATTTACCTTTTACAAGGTCATCTCCAGCATCAACAATATTAACAGTACCTAGACCAGCTCCATAATATCGTATTGACCCCTGAAGCCTGACACGTGCCAGGCGTTTCAGATGTCGATATTACTGGACCTGAGCTATACGTCAGTGTATCGTGACTTTGGCGTCTGAGCTGCGAGAATCATGTGGTACTGACATGACGTAGATGTCAACGTCAAAGATCGCTCCCGTGGAATGGAACTCAGACCATTTTCCACCTTAGACTGATTTATTTAGTCAGGATCTAGGAGTTGACGTTGACGTTGGTCAATGTGACATGTGGTCTTGGAACTGTTACAGTAACGAGTGTACAGTACTAGTACCAGTTTGTAATGGCAGTTTATAGCGAGTTTCTTGAACTGCCATTGCATCAGGGTGTTGTACCGGTTGCTACTTTCTGTGTGGCAATTAATTTTCAACTTCGTGTAATTAGTTGAAATGAAACTTCACTATAGAACCCGCCTAAGAGTGAGGCAGTTTACCAGTGTTCATATATATGAAAAGCAGTCAGAGTTGATCACCTATAATTAGGGAACCCTCGGAATCTACTCCCACTTCAGAAACCATCACGGAAAAAAGTATCTGCTTCGATGACAATGCTAAAAGGCTGGTGATGCAAGCCGATGCAACGGGCTACCTCGAGGGAACAGGGACTTTTCTTATCAAGTGCATCGGAAAAGAAAAGGACGGATCTCGTAATGTGCTCGAATTGATACTTCTCAAGGATTCTGGTGAACCCGTTATCCCAAACAGCACTCTATTGTCTAGCAACGCGCCTGATTGTCTTTTCGTCATCGACAAGCAAACGATCTTGATCACTTTTTCAGATAAGACACACACATGTTTGTTAACAACTTCAACAGAATGGAATGATCTGAACGTCACCGGTTATGAAAACAGCAAGTTTCACCCTGGTATCACGGAGAGTACCAAGTCTGCGCTTCATCTATTAAATCATACGTCCAACCTATCCAAAATTCGACAGAATGGAGGCTACGACTTCACCATCATTTGCGATGACGAGAAGGAAATCAAAGTCCACTCTCTGATTCTCGCAGCTCAATGGCAATTTTTCAGTAAGATGCTAGAGAGTGAAATGATCGAAAAAGCTACGAGCACTTTGAAACTGTCCTACCCTGTCGACTGGATAGAAGCAATTGTTTCTCACTTTTATGATGGGCGAAGGCCACTTGACTTAGATACAGCTACTGGGGTGATTGTTGTAGCCCAAATCTACGACATTCCCGAACTTCTCATTCAAGCCATGAGAAGGATTATAGAGGAGGAGATGGACATCTATCAGGCACTTTTGGCGTGGAAGAGAGCAGACCTAGTGTCCAACAAAGCTGTCAGAGACCACTGCGCTACTCGAATTCACAAGCTTTTGCCCAACTTGTCAGACTCGAAGCTCTCTCAGGTTCTTCTCAAGGATCTCACACAGGCGGAATTTGTTCATCTCTTCAACGATCTGTCTCTCTCGGCAGAGTCTGATCAAAAGAAGAGCTGCGTGGTGGAGTAGGCAGAGGTATCGTACTATTAAATAAGTTGTTATCAAGTCAGTCTTTATTATTTTACATCAGTACGGTCTGTACTCCGAGTAACACATGCCACTGTGAGCTGTATTAATTTTATGGACCACATTAACCACTGAGTAGAAACACTCTGCGTATCAAAAGGAACCATTTCTGAAAATCCACATGACAATTTTGGTACCACCAGCTAACTAAATAGTTGGACTTGCCATATTCGTACTCCAGACCAATATAAAGTTTCTCACCTCTTCAACCCCACAAAAACACATCCACGGCTACTGAAATACCAACATGGCAGAAACAGAAGCAGTTAACTCATCCACCGATACTACAGACACTACCATCGCCTCAAAAACAATCTGCACCGACGATGAGGTCAAAAAGCTGATCATGGAAGCCGTCGCAACGGGCTATCTCGAAGGCGTGGGAACTTTCACATTGGCATATGATGGGAAGACCGACCACAAGCGCAGCGACTTCCGCCTCAGCCTACTCAGGGACTCTGGTCAGCTCGTGTACTGTAAGATGTTATTAGTCTCGCCGAGTTTTCCGCAGAGCATCTGTATGCTTGACCGAGATACGCTTCTCGTGCTTTTTTCTGAGGAGAAGCCCGCCGCATTGCTAGTGAGTACATCAAGTTGGAGAGAGTTCACAACCATACCTCCAAGCCATACTGCATTCCACCCTCGTCTTACCACCAGTACCAAGCCTGTCGTAAACACCCTCAACCACACGTCCAACCTGCGGAAAGTGCGCTTGAAAGGCAAGTTCGACTTTTCCATCGTGTGCGACGACGACGAGGAGATCAAGGTGCACTCTTCGATTCTGTCTGCGCAATGGCCCTTCTTCGACAAGATGCTCGAGAGCGACATGTCTGAAGCTGCCACAAACACCCTCAAGCTGCCGTACCCCAGAGCGTGGATTGAAGCGCTCGTTTCTCACTTTTACGACGAGCAGAACGACATCGATATCGACACAGCAAGTGGACTGATTATCGTTGCGCAGGTCTATGATGTTCCCAGACTGCTCACCCTGGCCATGAGACGACTCAAAGAAACGGACCTGGACATACATCAGGCCCTGGTGGCATGGAAAAGAGCAGACTCGGTGGACAACAAGGCCGTCAGAGTGCACTGTGCTAGTCGCATTAGCAAACTGATGGCAAGATTGCCGGGCTCGGAAACCTCAAAAGAGCTCGTCAACGACATGTCTCAGCAGGAGTTTGTGCACCTGTTCCACGACATGTCTCTGTCTGCTGAAGCCGCCGAGAAGCTTGCCGAGGCTGAGGTGAAAGTTGAGTCGCAGTGAAGGGGTGAAGGAGTGAAGCAAATAGTCCGTAGTTCGTGGCGTAGTCATAACGTAGAGCATGTCGTAGAAGATTAGCCATTGAGACCATTCGACGAGAAGTCCATCCATTGAGAATATCAGCCATCGATCATCAAGACCATCCACCAAGAAGCTCAACCAGAACAATCATCACCAAGGTTAAACATCACCAAGGTCGCCAAAAGACATTCTCACTCGCTGTGTACTGAACACAAACAGTCTGTGTTGCAGTAGAACTGTTACAGTGGAACTCTCGTCAGTCACCTCCGTCAAACAGGAACACCAATGTGGTCGGTTTGTGTCTGTGTCAATGTGGTTGTTAGAGGCAGAAGATCATACTCACCCCATCTGTGTTTGTTGTCATTGTCTGAAGCGATGTCTGTGTTTGATGATGTCTGTGTTGGTTGTGGCGACTTGAATGCTTCTTTTTCGTGATGTGTGTGTTTGATGATGGCTTTGTTCAAGTCAAGAGATATCGTTGTTTATGATGTCTGTGTCAGTTGCGGTGTCCGTGTTCATTTGTGTATCACTGTGTGGTCTTGTGGTATCTTCACTCAGGGTGATTGTCTTCATGTCTCTGTTCAAGTGAGAAGATGATGCTCACTCCCTTGTGTTTGAGGTTGTGTTGTCTGTGCTTTGAACATGTCTAAGTAATGAAACGTTTCCCTATATCGTTGCTACCACCATAGTCACCTTTCCCTCTCTATCCCTTTTGGGCATATCCAAGACGCTACACCATGGTTTGGCGATGTTGGCATGTGAGGGACGGACTAGCCGTGACGACGGCTAGCTCAAGAAAAAAAAAATTCTTAGAACAATTAAAAGCGCTAAACACGAATTTGCACTATTTGCCACTCGTTTAAACCACCCGAGTAACTTCTTTCCGTAGTCTTTAGTCGTGGACCATAATACTGCTTGTAGTACGTGACATTACCAGACTCGTTGAGACTATCAAACTGTTGACACTAGACTGAACAGACTTGTTTAGTCACCAGTACAACTGGCGTGTTTTGCTCTCACCGTGTCTTTCAAAAGCCCCTGCTAACATGGATCATTAGCACAGCAGCACTTCGACAGCAGTCCTAGAAGCAGCACCTGGAAGCAGCACTTTGCACAGTAGCATACAAGGGTAGCAGCACTTTGCACAGAAGCACAGCAGCACTTCAGCAGCACAGCTATCAAAAGCAGCACTAGACAGCAGCTACCGGTAATGCTCGTAAATCGTGCCAGATCGGTCGCTTCTGTCAGATGTACGCCGCCGATCTTTGCTCGCAGAAGATGTTTCTCGAGACCCGGGCGCCACGTAACTTCAATCTGTCGCCATGGCAAACGATGCATAAGTCTCGGGCCTACTCGCTTCTATTTTAAGAGATACAGGTGAACTGAAACACCAGGTTTTGTACGGATTTCAGTGCATGTCTAACGCTGCAAAAACTCTGAGGGCTAACTTTTGTTGAGCGGTGAAAGACACCACACCCCAGAACGCATCGCTAACGCACCTAAGAATCACGTTCACGGCGCTAAAGAAGTCAGGGCAGCTAATCAAGTGTGGCCATGGTACATACTACCGTAGCGAGGTCCAGTCCTCTGCTAAAATCAGTTACCGCCAATTCACCACTAATGTCGTAGTACAGAATAATTATTCAGTCACACCAGAAAAGCGTGTTCCATGCAGATCAAGAGCGCGTGAAAACCGGTCTAAAAGATGGCTAACTCGCAGGCGTGTTATTGGTCGGCCGACGTCAAAGCTGAAAAACCATACCAGGGCAAAGAGACGACCCCGGATAAGACACCCTCGTCTAGGAAATATTTTCTTTCCGCCTTGTCAATTTTCTACAATTTTCCCCGATTTACTGTTTTTACGAATTGAAAATCAGCAATAAATCATTTTTTAAAAAAATAAAAACATCTTTTTTCCACTCACCAAACAGCGACCATCACCTGCGGCACATCCACCTGCGGCACGACCTACGCCTCCGACTGCGGCTGGTTACGCCAATATCGCGCATAAAATTCGGGTTGGTTTTTTCTGCATACCTGTGCATGCATTCATGCATGGCACATTGTTTTATGCAAATGTGCAACACGGTTCCGTGCATTCTTCACGTGTCATTTAGAGTTATGTGTAATATGGTTAAGGTTTCGCGAGAATGTGGAGCTGAACACATGTCACGCCATCGCATGCACGTGACGGCGGCGAGGATGCTTAGTCAGTAAAAGTCACGTGTTTTGCTTAATAAGCGCCTTTGCGACACACTTACTAATAGTTTTTTTCTGAGTATGCAGAAATACGCGCGTGGGCTGCTTATAATGCACGCGTTTCTTTTGTGTTCTGCTTACGTACTCGGCTAACTGTTAGCTTCCACCGCAAGTCTTTGTCAGCAACGGAGTCGCAACTTTTAGAATTCCGTGTTGGCTGCATGCAGCTGTTTCAGCCTGAGCGCAAACTCTCTTTTATTATGTAACCTTATTTTGAAAAGACATGCAAGCGGAGCATCTTACAGCCACAATCAAATTCGCCGGGAAATTGAAAATTGAAGTGGATAGAGGTGGTTATAGACCTTCGGCGGATTGTTTTATTGCACAAGGGAAAGCCTTTTTTTCTGAATTTATTTGTTGTATTTATTTGTGTAATTTGCCCGTGATTTTACAGATTAATTCATGATGTTGCTCGTAAATATGGCAAAAATCTGTGGCACTGGAAAACGTCAAACCAATACACGGCTATCTCCAGTGCGCACACAGATTACAGTCTGAGTTGAATTCTGAATGACTATAGATAGGAGAAGGCCTAGATCATAAACGCAGATATATGACCTCTGAATGAGCCTCCACTGCGGATGAGCGCTTTACGACGGGCTGTGGGCCTTCGCATGGACCAGAAGGATGTGCTTTTTTTTGCGATACGCCTCGGTCTACTTTCTAAGCGATTTCTTGGCAGATCTGAGAGAGAGGGAGGGGAGAGGATAGACTTACGGGAAGTTGGTCGATTTGTTTGATTTTGATTTTAATCAGAGCGCAAGATTCAGAGGTTTACAGTCGTGTATTCTGACCAGCTCTACGACTTCCGTGAGACTCGCTGGAGGCGGCTCAAATTTTCATCCGCATCGTCATTTAAAGTTTCACCCCCACGTGCCCCCACGGAATTTTGGTCGTTGATCCTGGCTTTGTGGAAGTAGATGGAGTTTAGAAGAAGACGGTAATCAACTCAGAGCGCTATTTCGAGCAAATCGCACTCTTCCGATTTTCTGTAGCGTGTCTGTGTCCCATTCTGACGTTGTCTCAAATGCCACGTATTAGTATGTGTGCGTGTACATGTTCGTAGTGTCATAGCAGTAGATAACTTGATGTAGTATTTTTGAAAAACTAATTTGCCTGATATCTGTCTGAATTTCAATGGTTACAGTGAATTACTCGTACCTTCCACAGCTTTCCATATGGTTACATGCAAAACTCGAAGTTTGTCGATAACCGTTGTACCTTGTAGTCTGACTATGTTTCATGGTTTTTCAAGTACATTGAAATATACGACTATGCGCAAAGGAGTATTACGCGTTTGTGTTTGCACTTGTACTTGTGAATACGCATCTGTGTTTGCAATACGTGTCTGTGTAATTAACAAGGCACTACCCCCTAACCTACCCCTATTCGTTTCATGTCCCCGCTGTCTCACACCCCAGTATGTCTCAAAAGCCAAGGAGTGACTGTGCCAGGGTGAATAATATTGGGAGGGAGGATTTTCCGGATGCGTTTGGTTTTTGGAGCCGTTTGTGTAATTGAATAAGTTGTTCAAAAAAAAAAAAAAAAAAAAAAAAAAAAAAAAAAAAAAAAAAAAGAATAAAGAACTACAAGCACCACAAGAACTGCAAGTACCAGTGCAACATGCGCATCTCGGTCCGCGACGCGCTGATATGATTATTCCGATTCCGGAGACTAAAAATATCTCGGCTGTACCTCTCACGAGGTCGTATTGCGTTAGTCTAGGCAGTGTAGCATGCGGAAGACATAGGTACAAGGCTGGTTTGTAGCTTAAAAATCTGTCAGGGAGTCAGCTGATGCCAGGAGATTTGTGGGCTTTGCAGATGATGGCGTTGTATTCGAAATCGGATTGCGTTTGTGCTTGTATGTAATTACTCGTATTAAACGAAGAGCAGAAAAAAAAATGTAAGAAGTCAGAATGACGCTTGCGGAATACACACTTGCGGAAAACTTGCGGAATAGCAACAGTCGCTATTGTCTATTCATTGTCATTGAATTGTCTAAACTGCTTTAATTGTAACTGTGTAACTGCCCTTGTCTCCACCTATCCAGCACATGTACATCTCAGTCCTCGTAGTCCTAATATCTAGACCATAGATACAGTCTATAGACACGAGGTAGGATTGCAGAATAGCAGAAAATAAACAGCCACTATACTAGACTGTCCTAAGCTTGTCCTAAGCTTGTCTTCCTTTTCCGCGTTTCCGTTTTATTTCCGCTTCTTTTGTTTTAGCTCTCAGAGTACAAACATTTGTATCAGTGCCCGCACTACCTCCACAATTATCAACAGTACTAACTAGCCAGCCTCACTACTTGTACTCCCATATGCTACACTGAAATTCTGGTGATGCTACCTGTTTTAGTGGGTCTAGTATAGTGGAAAATATAGTGGGCAAATGGAGGGTGAATAATATCACGAAATTACACGTGTTTTCATGTTTCCGTAGTATTAATATTTCACCAGATCATGTTGCATTTCCGCGATGTAGCGTTTTACGTCTTGGTGTGGTCGAGTAGTTTTGAGAATGTCATATTGTAGTATTAGTAAGTCAGCGACATGTTAAGAGTTTGATTTCTACAACATTGGAGGCTGTTCTCAATCTGATCAGAAATGTTACACCACTGTTGCTTCTGTTGCCATCAAGTTGTTGGGTCCTGTTCTTTTTTGTCTTCCATACCGTTACCAGTCCCCATTAACTAATCCCAACTAAATGTTCGTCTATTTGTCCACTATCAAGTCCGGCTCAACCAGTTTCAAATAAACTCAACTACTTGTATGGACACCTAAGAATTCGCTGTGGTAATTAGTAGTAGCTTCAACCACATGCTGACTACTTCTCCAGTTCCACAACTTTATTTTGTACCATCAATTTATTCATCTGTCCTCCTTCTTTTGTGTCATCCCTTACTTAACTAAACTCAATCAAGTTCAACTAAATCCAACTAATCGCTGGAGCCTGCAGGAACAAGCTTAGGAACACAGTCCATCAAGTGCTGCGGATACTCCTGAAGCGAGACTCTTTGCCCACAGTCTGCGCATTCTATTTTCCAATCGCTCAATTCTTTCTGAGTACATTCTTCCTTCTACATCATTATATATAATCAGATCATGTTGTCATGAGGCATCTTGGGGCTGCTAATATTTACACAGGCTATAAATAAACAGTTTGTACGTACTCCATACTCTAAGTATACAGCTTAGAAAAAGTACTTACACCCTGGTAGTTAATAAAGAGAAGTCAGGACAAGCATGGAAATGTCAGTAAGAAAGAAAAAAATACATCTGTGGCTGATTACACACACGTGTCATTACACTCACGTGCTCTCTGTACAAGTACACAAACTGCAAATCCTCGTACAAGGGTCCATATGCTGCTTGATCTCTATTGCAGCAATACGAATACGATCTCCCGATTAACAGGTCAATTTTTTCTCGATTGGGTTTGTGTAACGAGAAAAAATACAAGGACACGAGGGTGGGCACTCACGTGACCATTATACGCCTCAGACAATGAAAGGCGGAGAGCAGACGATGTATCAAAAATGGAGAAGGGTCTCAGGTGGCGCTCAGGTGAGAGATTTAAGGTTTGATCGAGTGGGGAGTTTCGATGTGGCTTCAGAAAGTTTTTGGGCGGAGATGGCGGGGGTAAAAACATATGGCAGTGTTCTCGCGAGCTTCAGCATTGCTCAGAAACTTTCCGATTTCTCGCAGTGCCACTTTTCAGCGACTTGGACCTGTCCAAAACCCCGCCCAAACCTCCAAACCTTAACAAAATTAGTGAGCAACAACTCTCTTTGATTACTTAGCTGTCACCTGGGTGTAAAAATAACCGTGAGTCAGACACAGACGTCAATACGCGATTTACGCAAACGCAGCCTCAATATGACACAAATGGAACGTCAGAACGCGATCACACAAACGGAAACGTCAATACGGGTCTTGGAATGTGCATGTGACTCTTGCTTTCAACGTCTGAGCCTGTTGAAAAACAAGTCAACGCTCGAACCTAAGCCAAAGTCTGATTTGGTGCCTGTCAAAGATGAGACATGGAATCGAACTGCGGATCGCGTTTTGGTGGAGGCTGAGGCTTGAGTTCATGTGATTGAAGAGGTGCTATTAAAAGAGAAAGTGTATGTAAGAATTGAAAAGTACAAATGCGTCTGTGTTTGAGGAAGTTTGTGTATTTTACTTTGTACTTGTACTTTGTGTATTGATCGAGTCAACGCTAAGCCTTCACGACCCTTGAATCATGATCTACAAGTGCTCATACCCTGAATAATATCGGATAATTATTTCGGGGGACTTTCGCCTTGATGAAAGGAGCGCGATTATTATTCATGTTTCGTTTGGTGGTTGTTTTTGTGGAGTTGTGTGAAGTACTTGTAGCTAGGAGTATGTTAAGTCCTTGAAATCATAGGACAACAGAGATAAAAAGTGAGTGTTGAAAAAGCACTCAATTGAATTTTTTGGCTAATTGACGATTGTTTATAACTAGTTACCGTTTCAACAAGTCCATTAACCCATGGATCAAGTGTGTTTATCATTCCATATCTGCCTACACCATAGACTATAGAGAAGAGCTCATATCCACACCAGAGCATAACAGAATCAACCAAAGACTTGAATTCCGTCAATAAAAGACGCTTTCCACTCCTTCTTTTATTGCAGCAAGTCTAGTCGTTAGGTTATAAGCATTCTACTTGTAATAACATAATTCAGTGAAGGCAACTTACAGAAGTCAGATCAATCGAGTAAAGAAGTGATTCTACACCCTTTCACAAGTATTACTGAATTGCATCTATCTCGCAAGTCTTTGAATCATCTAAATTCACATTCAGCATATCTTGAAGATTCCTATAGCACTTCACTATAAGCCTTTCAAAGCATCTCAGAACATCATCAACATCAAGTTCAACTGAGTGAACGGAAATTCAGTAGACTGTAAACAGTGTTCCTTAGAGCATCATTGTAATAATCCTGGGTTCTAAACTGGCTACAATTTAAGGCTCTATGCTCATCATCTAACGACATCTCTCGTACAAGTACATATTGTACGGTAGCATGTCAAGATCATCTTGTAGAACATGAAGATTTTCTGACTAAGTGTCTGAAGTTCGATGATGCTGAACTGGTGAACAGTTCTCTGAAGCTCCTTTCAAATGACAAGTTCTAAACTGGCCACATCTAAACAAGTTCACTGAGTGCTTGTACGTAGATCAACTGAGCAGAGAATTGAGATCTTCAAACATCACCAAGCTTTTCGAAACCAAGATCTAAACTGGATAGTATGTCAAACTACTTACCTGAACTAAATGGCTACCCTCAGTCGTAATAAATAATGCTTTAAAATAAATAAGCCGCCGGGGCTGGTAAAGAGTGTGGAGAATGAGTCTGTCCTGCAGTTTTGGTCGTCCGAGACGTAATGATAGTTTTCGACTCATGAGTGAGTGTAGTGGTAGGCAAGCCTACAGTGTTTGTTGGAATTGAACCATGTTCAGTGTCAATGAAAATGGTCAACCGAAAATCGAACCGATGATTCAACGAAATCGAACCAACGAAAATCGAACCGAAGATGTCAGATTCGCTGCGCTCATCTAACATCTACGCTTCTGCCGATGGGTGTACTGATCCTGCAGTCCCTCGACAAACGAGTTTCGGCCGCCCTTCTTCATATGGGTCCGTCGATGGGCTCGGAAGTTGTCCGATCGCGAAAACTTTCGTCCGCAGCCCTCAATGTCGCAGCAAAAAGGCCGGTCGTCCGTGTGGATCTTCATGTGGCGCTTGAGGTGCTCGTGGCGCTTAAATCGCTTGTCGCAGTGCTTGCACACAAACTTCTTTTCGCACACGGTGAACTCAAACTCGGGTGACACAGAAAGCACGCCGTTGTGGGGCACGACCGTGGGGGTGTGGGGCGTGTGGATGATGGAGTACAGGTTCTGGACCTCGGGCGACTTGAACAGCGACTTGTCGGCCATGGACAAGGCCATCTTGGCGGCCTTGGCGGAGGCGGATTCGGTAGGTGCCTGAGGAGGGGACATGAGGCCCACCTGAGAGGTGTTTGTGTTAGTGTCCCGAGACCCCTCAGTGACAGCGTCGGTGACGTGGTTCGCCACCTGCATAACTTCTCCCAACTCCGACTTGACTTCTTGCACAAACGACTGCGGCTTGTAAAACGGGTTGGTGAACAGAGGAGGAGCCAGCTCAGACTCAGACGAAGACGAGTCGGTGGGCGAGTTGCCAGCCTCGGCGTCAGAGGCCTCGTTGAGCTCGAAAGGAGCGTAGAACGGGTTGACGCCAGCCTCAGGAAGACTGTGCGACCGGTCCATGGACACAGACTGCGGCGTGAGCAGCGTCTCCTGCACGGGAGTCTCAAAGTTGAGCTTCATGCCACAGAAGGGGGTGGAGGAGGTGGAGTACGCCCGCGACATGATGGTCGCGGGAGTCACCATGTAGTCCTGCCGGGGGGTCTGCATGGGCGTTGTGGGGGACAGGGGGAGGTCCTGGGTGTAGTTGGCGTTGGGGGCCACACTGTGGGTCACACCACCATTGTGGCACTCGCCGCTGGGGAACTCATACACACCGGGACTGGTGGCGGCGGTGGAAACCTGGGACTCGGACAGATAGTCGAACGAGTCCAGCGACTCGAACGAGTAGTCGTAGTTGAGGTCGTAGGTGGTCATGGTGGAGGTTGGGTGCCCAAAGTCCTGGGGATCCAGGCTATATGTATCCCAGGCCGCT
This sequence comes from Yarrowia sp. B02, assembly GCA_017635955.1. Classification (NCBI taxonomy): domain Eukaryota; kingdom Fungi; phylum Ascomycota; class Dipodascomycetes; order Dipodascales; genus Yarrowia; species Yarrowia sp. B02. Next base: position 1,479,772 of record JAAQQV010000006.1, read on the forward strand.
GTGGACGCACAACTCTGCTCAAACCTTGTCCAGGGTCTGCAGCACACGAAAAACCTTATTTTTGCTTTTTTCATTTTACGCGTCACAGTGGCTGGCGACGCTCACTCCGCGGCCGCAGGCCGTTCATGGCTCTTTTTTTTTTTTCTTTTTTTTTTCTTTTTTTTTGCGTCGGTACACCCTGGACGACCTGACCGACTCGACCGTGCAACAAAGAAAAAAAATTGTACACACTCGTGGCAGACACAGTGTCCATGGACATGGTGTCTGCCTCGACCGTGAAAAAAACAGAGACACGGTTTTCCGCACCCACCGTGTCGACCCCTTCTCTTTTTTTTTTTTGCCTATCTACACTCAAACTCAAACCACCGACGCGTTACCCACCCAACGCGTCCGACCTGGTGCCCTAGCCCTCAGCTCAACCCTAACCCTGGTATCTCTACCCTAGCCCCGAACTCCGCATCCGTCCCACTAAACCTTGCATAAGGGCTGAAAAGACACACTTGACAAGTCAACTCATGACCACACTTTTAATTACACGAAAATTAGCTATAGCGGGGTAGTATTTGGGGCTTGAAAAGTGCAAAGTTTGAGAGCAAGGAAAAAACGAGCATACTGGCAAACATGTGACACGCCAATTGCAAATCTTTCCACAGTCTTCCATCCTCCAACAATCACCTATTTTTAACATGCAGTTTTGAGGCGCGAACGTTTCAAACTTAAAATTCGCGTCCATTTAAGATTAGTCTTAGAGTTAGGCGATGAATGAAATAGAGTTTGAAGATAGAGCCTGTAAAAAATACCGCCCCGTTGCCCCAGATACATAGTGGACTTTATTTCCGCAAAAAACGCATCTCTGAAGTTTAAACAAAGTTTATTTGGAGAGGTGTGGTGGTGATTTGGTGTGGTTGAAGTTGGGGAATTTTTGCAGGAATTGGTGTATACTCAGCTGATTTGTAGTTTGGGGGCTGTCAGTAGCACTCTTCCGTTTTCCCCGAAATTGTGCGATTTTTTCTGATTTTTATGTATTTTATTTTATTTTTGAAAATTCTTGCAAAAAGTCTGCCAAAACGGCCACGAAAAATACATCTAAAATCCGACGCTGACAACGCCGTCCTCTTTTCGGAAAATAATATCTGTGGGGCGCAGATAATTTTCACATATTATTTCCGTGGCCTCAGGCTGGTTTGGGCGTCCCTTGCTTTTGTGGTTTTTGCTTTTGCTTTTGCTTTTGCGTCATTGTTCAACTTTGTTCCATTTGGTTCTAAGAGCGAGGTGGATATTTTGTGGGGATAAATCCAAATAAAATAGCGATAATTTGCGCTGGCGACACCGCAGCACAATGCTTTTTTCCGCTGCTGGCTGCTATTTTTTTCTATTTTTTCCTCGAGCAACTTTGCCAACTTTTACATCTGCACACATTGCACAGCAAAAGCAGGTGGACGACCCTATGCACCCTGGAGCTGATGTCGATCATTATCGGCGATCTCTTGTGATTGTAGCGAGTACGACTGGTGGTGACGAGAGCCGTGTCGTGCCCACGACATGAGTTGTGTGGTGAGCTGACATCCGGGGTGTAGTGACGACACCGCTCGCGTGGTCACCACATGTGTCATGTCGTGGGCACGACACCAGCCATGTCGTTGGCAGATTGGCACTACACCACCTTGTAATGCCGTCCCGTAGATCACAGTCATTCACATGTCATGCCTCGCGTTACTCTACAGCGCTGATACGACATGACTATAGAGCTTTTGTTAATACAGTCCGGAGGCCTGGCTGATTTTATTTTTCTTGAGCTAGCCCAAGTCACTGCTTCCGGAGAAACGTGGACGTGCGTCAGATCTAGACCGCGATGATCTGGGCTAGTCTGTGGCTGGTTGTGCCGTGTCTTCTGTTTGTGTACGAAAAAGAAAATTGAGGAAAATACACCGATTTGTAGAGAAAACCCGGGCGAGCAAAACTATTGTACTCCCGTCGCGGTAGCACGTCTTGATCTTTTGCTAGAGCATTTTTTGTGCGAAACACTATCCCGCGATACGACAAGCGAAGACAATCAACGACAATCGCAGTTAGAGTTCCACGTCGGAAGTGCCAGCGCGACGAGCGCTCGTCGGAAAACTGATCCCAGGGTACCAAAATGCTCGCCTCGGTCTCGCGAGCACAATCCGACTCTCCGTTTTGTGATCCGACGCTTCCCCGTTGAGCTGCAGCTGTCTCTTTTTCCGCGGCAAAAAAAGTTCAACTGCCACCAAGGTCGTCGTACGAGACATGTCACCAAGCTGAACCAGCGGTGTCAAGTGCTGCTCAGCAGCAGGTAGCAACTATTACGCATGCGGATTTTAGAGTTTGCGAGACGACATTGGCTGGACGAAAAGCGCTCCAGCTCGTCGAGGAGCAGAGCTACAGTCTCGGGAACAGTTTTTCTGGGACCGCGTCGCCGCGAGCTTCAAAATGATACCCTCCACCGTTTTTTCGACCCACACCCTCGGCCCCTTTGGTCGACCCCCAACTTACTCCACCAACTCTGTTCCTGGGTCTAGAGAGGGTGGGCACGTGGTGAAAGTCACGTGACAGATTCGCGTCAGTCCCAATCACGTGACCTTATCTTTCAGCCGGCCCTTCTTTTCGCGTCGACCCTTGATTTCCGGATTAGCGTCGTTTGCAAGTTTATTTTTCCCCGGAAAATGGCGTTGTTGATTTCTCGCCGAGAACGGGCCCGAAACACCTCGCCGAGTCCCACCGCCGCAATCTCCAGCGCGCGCTGGTCACAGCAATCTACTTGTGGAGGTTGCGAGACCCCTGCCTCGGCCGTTGCAGCCGTCCAAAAAGCTCTGTCACATGAAACAGGCTGATCGCCCAGGATCGACAGATGTGCAGACCAGGGCAGCGCCCAGGGTCGACAAAGAGCGTCACGTGACGGCGACCGCGTCCGTTTTGCGTTGGAGTGTCAAATAATATCACCAGGCAACCACTTTCGGGTTCCGTTCTCGGCTTACGTGGTATTGCGATAAGAGTGGAGAAAGTAGTGTGGGTAGCGTGAAGTAGCGTGGAGAAGAGCAAAGTAGCACGCTCCGCCCCTATTTTTTCTCTTGTTTCTGTTTTTTGTCTCTGGTGTCCTCTTGTTGTCGTGTTTCGTGTTACATTGGCGAGCCACCCAGTACAATGTAGGTTAGGTTTCGTTGTCTCGTTGATCCGGTTGCGACTGCGAAGAGACCATTTTCTGTTCAATTGTTTCTGTGCAATTGTGCAATTGTGCAATTGTGCAATTGTGCAATTGATCTGTGCAGTTCTTGTCAATTGGCAACCGCATTGAACCTGCATTGTCATCTATCATGTACTCGTACCTCCAACACCATTACGTCACTAGCGCAAAGCTTGAGATAATGGCAAGGGGGCTTCGTGAGGTTGCAGAAGCCTGTTCTGAGACACTCCACCATTAGTCAGGCGCGTCTGAGCCTTGTCCATAATATCCGATAGTCCGCGACAAGCTGCGTGCTAATACTGGCTGAGTACAAGTAGTACAAGTACTGGTCTTGTTTCAGGTGCCGTGTGCGTGTAAAAATCGTGAATTGACACACGCGAGATACGTAATTATGTACCGGTACAGTATTTGTACGAGTACAATTCCAGGTACCAGGTACAGGTACCACTTGTACTCCAGACACGTGCTATACAGATCTGCTGATAAACGCCATTTATTTTTTTATCACGACGCCACAGCGCTGGCGATCTGTGTAGCTCTCAGTCCGTTGTCTAACGCAACTTAGACCGTCGGTGGCCCCTGCTTTGGACTATCTGGACTTCCTACAGCGGTAATGTCTAGTTTCAAAATACAGGTCCAGATGAGGTGGTACAAAAATACCAGCCTGTGTGTCACAAAAATGAAGACCTCTTTTTTTTTTTGTCAATCAAGACCTCAGTCAGATTGTACTTGTACAAGTACTTGTATTTCGGTTGTCTAAGCTGGAAGAGTACAAATACAAGAACAAACACAAACTTATCCCCACACTTTAGCGTGTACCGTCTCTTCATGTACTGTAACGTGAACAGCCGAAAACGTGCTCATTACCAGTATGCACTCCAGGCACAAATCAACACCAACGTTCACAATTAGTGCACGCAACCAAACATTAGAACGGTTGGAAGTAGCTTAGAGACTGTTGGAAATTTAGAGACTGTTGGAAGGCTGCCAATTCGCTAGAATAACGACTCAGACTCACCCTAGCTACCCCGCTACCCCTGCTACAGGCGACGTTTCAAGGGTCTCTGGCGTGGATTTTTGCGCTAACGGTTCTAGACGCACTTCTCCGCGGCGTTATTGTGCGTCTCCCGTAGCAACAGATTTATACATTGAAGTACGGGCGTATAGTACTATCTTTTGCAAGTAGCACCAGTACATACAGTAGTACAAATAACTCTCCTGTACTGTACTAGAAGACTTCAAGGAATCACCACCAGAGGTCAACGATGTCTCATAATACCTGAACTTCGTTGAATAATATCCACATGATCTAACGCACAAGACCAGGTTACGCGACGAAATTAGAACAGCTCGCTTGGAACTTCGACACAGTGTCTAACGCGCTACAAATCCTGGAGCTAGCGCATCGTCTACAGTATCGCGGGGGGACGCATTTGGATGAGGGGCTGGCGTATTTCTTCGTGCTCGTAATCTTGCTCTGTATACTGTATTAGGCACACATATTTTGTACTTAGCTTCCAAATTTTATAACTACTAACGCCACTAAATAATAGGGTTCGTCAACAACTTCCCATCAGGGAAAGCATTGTTACTGTACAGTCAACAAAATTCAACTAAATGGTGCCGTTTCCGGACATCACAGCTCGCCAGACAAGCTACAGTTTTGTGGCTGGAGCTCACAGACGACTTGGATACAGTGCATCAACCACTAGCCAGCGCCTAGAGTGCATTTGCTAGCCCGGGCGGCATTTCACTTGCCCACCATTGCACCAAATGCGGTTTGCCCAGGACGAGCTAAAAAGAGAAATGGATGGATTCGCGCGACCCGCAGAGACGTTTATTTTCCTGTTTTAGAGTCCCAGTGATAATATCGGTGGCCCTGAAAGTATAGCCTGTGTTTCTCTCTGAGACACAGCTGATCATTCAACGACTGGAAATGCGGTTGTCAAGGGACAGAGTTGTTCAGACGGCTCCTAAAGCAACTATCGCTCTCGTCGACTTCTCAGAAGTCTTCTTCTATAGCTGTTTCACTTCGGCAGCTTCGCCTTGATTTGGAGTTCTCGAGACAACTGGAAGTCAGCGAAAATACATACCCCGAGCTTCGTAGACCTCACCATTCGCTTCTGTGCATTTTTCTGATCATTTTAATACCCATCATGTGTACTTTTACCTGCAACGGGATATTCGCTCTTTCACAAACAAATGTGATTTGTTTTTATTAGAAATAAAAATACCAAACGACGAAATCCGAAAACCGTCGAGAATGGAAAGCAGCATTACAACCCCCTAGGATCCACTTTCCACACCGCTGGTAGCTGCTTTTTCTGCTGCTTTGCACATCCTTTTTCGAGAGGATCTTCACTCTCCAGATCTACAGTAGCCCCAGATCTTCGCTGTCGCTTTGTTTCTGCAAAAGAAATGCTTCCAAAGTCCGATTCGCGTTTGTGCTCTGCCCAATGTTGATCTGAGGTCATTGTCTAAGCCACATGGCCTAGGATGACATCACGCGATTATTCCTTAGTACACATAATCATCATTTACTCATAATCGGAGAACATTACATTCCACTATTCCATGCCGCTAGTTCAAACACAAACACTCACATTGCATCTACCTAGATCTATACACTATCACCCCATGGCCTGACTTGTTTACTTTTGATCCCCAGGAGCCAGACGCGTTCTGAGAATCCGGAACTCGGATCTAGAGCCCTTGCTTTTTGATCTTCAAAGTTCTCTGGAGTGATAGCAGTTATGGAGCAATACTTAGCATATGGAGCTTGCAATAAGTGTGGATCTTGCGTAACAGCTTCACTAATAAAAATTTCATTTAACAATTCACATTTTATCTGCCCCGACTAAATCTACTGGATCTAGTAACGGTGTGGCCTGATCTGGAGAAAGAAAAATGTTGAGGAAAAAGAAAGGGATCCTGGTTGCTTCTTGCATGTCTAGCCTCGCATATCGAGCTCTATCTACATCTCTTTCTCCTGCAGCCCTATGATGGCTGCATCGAAAAAGCAACCATGTTTCGCAAAGTCGCGAAAAAGTGGGATTATGTAAGAGAAAAAAGTAAGCCAGCCTTTCTTTTTGCGGCGCGTCGCAGTCACGTGACTGAGCGGCGCTTGCGTATTACGCAAGACCGGCAGAGGGGCTGTGCTATGTTTTTTTTTTTTTTTCTTAACATACGAATAGGGGTAATGGCAGGGTAAGATGGAAAGAAAAATGTGTTTGTGTCATTTACTGGGCTTCAAATGTGTACCAGAAATGTGATTTTTTCTTCTCTTGAGTGATTCCCTATTTTCTGGTACCAGGATGTACATGAACATCCAATATGATCAAGTGAGTCAATGTTGGTATCAAAATAATGCCCAGATGATGGTGGATTTAATGGTCAATTTTAGAAGTCCGTAGCATAAGTGTCTGTGTAACAAGAGTAAGCCATAGTCCTGTCTTCTACTTGTGAGACATCAGATGAAAATTTCATATGTTGGATGAAGATTTTCATCAGAGCCACCAAATACTATCAAAGGTGGTTTTAGTACCAAATTACTAGCTTTCACCCTCGCAATTATGAGCTCACAGAGGGTGGTTCTTATCATGGACATCTATTTCAGCTGACTACAAGGAACAGCTTCAGCATGCAGTCTCAGCTTATTAGAAAGTGAGATTTCAACTGAAGGGAGTTGTTCAAAAGATTACCAGTATATTCTTCGGCATTATCTGTCTTGCTCAGCATTGTATTATAAATCCTGGATTGATTAGCTGTTTCGCCATAAAGTAAAGCACCACAGAGACTATCCAGTTTACCATAGTGTCTTTTCATCATAACTACAGTAGAAGTCCTGTAGAATGAATAGAAGCCACCATTGAGCAGAGATCACCATAAAGTAGCAACCATCATAAAGTAGCAATCGCCATAAAGTAGCAATCAGCATAGAATAGGTCAACATAGAGTATCTGGTTCAGCATAAAGTAGGAACCATAGTGTCTGGTTTGAATAGACATGAATTCAAGTAGACTCTATCACAGTTAATGAGCTTCTCTTTACTTCATGCAAGTAATTGAGAGCGAATTATTGAAACTGCTTTAGTTACACAAACGTTCAACGGCTAAACTCTAAATGTGTCATTTGCAACAAAGTAAGTTAAGCGTCTTTTATCTACGAATACATCTCGAGATATCTCAGGATGATAGCTCTAGTGAAGTGACTGTTCTACTAGATGTACAATCTCAATCAGCCAACTGACACTCAACAACATCAAGAACACAAACGTGAAGAAAAAAAAAAAGAAAAAAAAAAAACTCCGTGTGGCAACCTGTTACCCCACATTATGCATGGTCATGATGTCCAAGCATGATGTCTCTTCGTATCTCTTCGGCAATGAACACAGAAGGAACTATTAATGATTCAAATCCCCTGCCTCGAAACAAGATTGTGAACGTCCTGTTCCGAAAAGACGGCTTTGAAGAGCTCAAGGCCAAGATTCTGGAAACAGCTCTGTCGCTTCAACTTTTCCCCGAAGACCAAGTTGTCGCAGTGGTAAACCATCTTTTTCGCAACCTCTTTACAGCTCGAAGAACTATCCTGAATACCTGCGAAAAGTCCGATGTGCGAACTTGCACAGCAGTAGCAGACATGTACAAGCGCTTTGGAGACTTGAAAATCGGAGACGACTCGGAGACGGACGATCTGAGGAAGTTCTCGATCATCCTGAGCGAGTTCTACAACAGTCAGCCCATCTACCATATTCTGGAGATGGGAAAGAAAATCGATCATAACCTGTCGCGGAATTACATCCTGTACGGAACTGCTTTTGCTGGACCTGAAAGAGTGCCCTATTTGCACAAGAAAGGCTTCTTCGACAATAATACAAGTACCTTCCAGACATGGAACTACATTGAAGAGTCTGGAGACGGTCCTTTGAAAAGCGAAGTCTTTTTTGGAACGAAAATTGCCTCGTTTTTGGTCAAGAGACAGATCTACAACTCCATCTCGCCTGCTTTACGAGAGATTTGTGGCCTCGAAAATTTCAACCCCAACGCAAACTACGTGGGAGACATTTTGGACGTTGATACTGTCGTTTCGAGTCTCCAGAAGCACTTAAAGTCTCTGTATGAGCCCTACTTCAACAGCCGTTTTTACGACAATCGCAAATTCAACATTTTTCTCTTCCACGACTTTTCCAAAGATCGCGAGCTTTTCTTGGAATGGGCACATACGGTGGCAGGAGCTCATTTCGAGAAGGAGTACCTGTTGGAAAAATCGAACGAATACTTTGAAGCGCTCAACAGACATTTTTTCACCTGCTTCTACTCCACGGAGTTGAGAGGGTGTATTCGTCAAGGACCGATAATAGACGCGAAGTCTGTATTCGTCAAGGACCGATAATAGACGCGAAGTCTGTATTCGTCAAGGACCGATAATAGACGCGAAGTCTGCAATTCACTTCAGCCAGGTGATTCTGTCTTGGATTGGAAAATTAACTCAGTAATAGTGAAGTGATGTCGTTATCAATATGATCTGTAGCTGATATATTCTTTATACTTCTGAAGTAGGTGCCGGTAGTGTATGCCATAGAGTAGACTTACTTGTAGTAAAAGCAGATGTGAATTTATGAGTGACTAGAGAACTGAAGACAGTGTTTGAAAATTAATGAGTAGTAACATTAATGGTCAAAATGATACATTGATAATACGACAGACATGCTTTCCCAGTAGACTCTGGTTTCTCGGAAAAGAAAAGATACCTAGAATGATCTATGCTTGTGCTAAAAATTTGAGAACTGTACTAAAAGACTCGTATCATTCAGGGCTTTCCAATGATATACCATATGACCATCTCTGAAGACTCTTTTGTTCTTTTCCAGGATTTTTGCAGATAGTTTATGCGGAGTAAAAGACGCCCAGCTGGTGCAGTGTTTATGTTGGAGAGAAGTATACGGTATCCAGACGTTCTCCTGATACATAGCTTTCTAATGACACTTAGTTATCTCTGACATCTTTGCAAACTAATCTTCACTGTCAGATTCAAGTTTTTAAGGAAAATTGAAACAGCGCTAGCTAGATATTTGTTGAAGCTAGAGACATGAAAGTGGTACTAAATAGCTCGTCTCATTCCAGGTTTTCTTATGATACAATGTAATCCCTTGAGTCATGGCCGCTTGGTGCTGCTCTAGTATTTCTGCAGGTAATCTATGCCACCTGGATGATGTCCAGAGGATACAATATTGCGGGTATAGATAAGTAAGCTATACCAATGAATTTGTCACACAAATATCTTCACAATGAAATACTCCTCCACTCAATGCTATGACAGACTGGGCTTTTCCTGAAGAAACATGGTTTCTGTGGTAAGTGAAAGGGATGTAGAATTTTATATGTACATGTTACACACTCGACAGTAGTTTCAGTCTACTTGTCGCATTAGAATCTTTCCAATGAAGTACTCTGTTTACCACCTACAGTGGCCCAACAAGTAGTTCAGGTCCAATGGAAACTTCTGGTAGCTAGTTGTGGGTGAAGTGATAACGATATCGCAGAACCAAGATTGGACCACAAATGCAGAAGTCTTGGAACCTGTGTTGTACTACTGTGTAGGTGATACTACAACCAGTCCGATGACATTCTCTTATTGTGAATGTCCATCTTAGAGTCTGGTTTAATGATAATAAGACTCATACCAGTACCGGTACTGTAGTACGAAGTATGTAACTACTACCTACAGAACCAATAACTACTCACAGCACTACCAGTGACACTACAAACGCCCAGTCTAATGAACTTTGCTTTTTGCTCAGTGTTCGTCATAGAGTCTACAAGCTGTAGTGGTCGTTAAGCCATACTGTAGAACCAATTACTGGTGCTAAGTATCAGACTACAGTATTACTAGAACCATTTGTACTACGCATAGCACCACCTACAGTGCACTTCAAGCACCCATTCCGACGACTAATTCGCTTCACCCCTTACTCTGAGGCATGAACTACAGTACTACAGTACTACGCTTGTACTACGCTTGTACTACGCTTGTACTACGTTTGTACTACGCTTGTACTACGCTTGTACTACGTTTGTACTACGCTTGTACTAGAACCAGTGCTGTGCTACTCATAGTACCACCTCCGGTGGCACTACAATCGCCCATCCAGACGACTAATTCGCTTCGCTCATTACTCTGAAGCGTCAAGCTACAGTAATTACTACAAGCACTACAGTACTACGCTTGTACTAGAACCACTTGACTACTCATAGCACCACCTCCGGTGGCACTACAAGTAGTTCGGGTCCGACGACTAATTCGCTTCGCTCTTTCACTCTGAAGTATCAAACTACAGTACCGGTACAGTACTACAGTATGTGCTCCGTATTACTACTGGTACTGTACCTGTAGAACCATTTGTGCTACTATTAAGTACCGGTAGCAAACTACAGCACTATTAAGTACCTGTAACAAACTACAGCATTACTAGAACCATTGTACTACTCATAGCATGTACCACCTCCGTTAGCACTACAATCGCCCATTCCGACGACTAATTCGCTTCGCTCTTTCACTCTGAAGTATCAGACTACCGGGTACAGTACAATAGAACCAACTACAGCACTACTAGAACCATTTGGACTACTCATAACACCACCTACGGTGGCACTACAAGCACCTATTCCGACGACTAACCTCACCCCTTACTCTGAGGCATCAACTACAGTACTCCAGTACCGGTACTACGCTTACTCGAACCAGTGTTGTGCTACTCATAGCACCACCTCCGGTGGCACTACAAGTAGCTCAGGTCCGCTGACTAATTCGCTTCGCTCATTAGTCACCTCTCAAAACGCGCATTCCTTGGCCATCGGCCCTATATACATCTAATAGGCTCGCACGTGTCGCCAGAGCTCTCCGAGAAGTCCTCCCGAGGTCACGTGCAGCTTTTCGGGCTTCTCGACATCCAGACCCCGCGACTTGTAGTAGTCCATGAGCACGGCGGTCTCCTTGGACGACGCAGGCTCGACCTTGATGGTCGTTCCCGACGAGAGCAGCTGCACCACGGAAGAATCGAACCGCGGGTCGTACACAAAGTGCTCTGCGGGCTTCGAACCGAGCGCCACTTCCGTCTCGTTTCCTCCTGTGGGCGCAAGAACCTGCACAAAGTTCATGGGCGGGTTTTTAATCAGCTGCGCAAGCTGGAGTTCGGATGCCTTGATCTGGCGGTACTCTGGCGTTCTGTACTCGGTGTTTCGGGCAAGCACATCGACGGCGTAGACGGGCTGAAGCACGGGAGTGTTCAGGAGAGAGAGCTCGTGAATGACAGCCTCGAAGATCTCGCCGGCCTGAAATCGCGTAGAAACGCCCTTCTTGCACAGATCGAGGATGGAGTTGTCCTTAGTCAGCTTCAGGGGGCCAAACGAGTACTCCTGCGACAGCTTGGCCTCGCCCAGAGCGGCGTTGCTGTTGGCCAGCTTCTTGAAAAACTCGCAGTTTCGGCGCAGCAGATCGAGTCTTCCGCTCTCGGTCAAAGCGTAATCAGACGTTCCGTTCACGTACTGCAGCATCTGAGGCGCGGGGAGCACGATCCAGCCCTTGGTCTGAGCGTACGCCATGGCCTGAGCGACAAGTTCGCGCTTTCCGGCCTTTGTCGGTCCAGCAAGCACAATCTTCGCATTTCCAGCGTCCAGAGCGGCAAACAGGTCACGTGACTCCTTTCGCAGCAGCGTCGAGCGTTCTCGCAGCAGCTCAAAGCCCCGATCGGGCGCAAAAGCACCTCCAATAGCGCATGCCTTGGAAACAGCGCCCTGGTACGACAGCACGACGGGATCGGCGTTTTTCAGGGTCTCCAGGCCAAAGGCGGGCAGATCGGAGGCGTCTGCGATCTTGCCAGCTCGGTGAACGGTCTCTCGGAACGGCTTGACCTGCGCAGAAGCAGAGATCTTCTTCTTCTCGGTCGGAGCGGCCTTCTTGAGCTTGAAGCCCAGAGACCGGGTTTTCTTGAAGTTGTCTTTTTTGGCGACGGTCTTCTTGGGCGCGGCGGCGTAGCCTCGCGTCTGCAGAGGCCGCAGAACGGGCTGGAGAGAGAGTCGTCGCAGCATGGTGGTGGTGAGGAAGAGAAAAATCTTGGGAGGTTATAGAGTTTGTCAGATGACTAAGCGGGGTGCAAGTAGGGAAGGCAAGAGGTTTGTGTGTTTGTGTCAGTTAATGAATTTGAATGTGTTTTGGTGTGTGATGGTGGAGTGTTTAAGGATGGTTGTGGTTTTCTGAAATTAGAGTGGCTCAGAGTCTTGTGTTCTTGATGTGTGTGAATACTGTATGACATGATGATTGTGAGTGTGCAGTGCATGCAATAATTAGACAGAGATAGTAACTGTGGTTGAAGTAAAATGGTACAAGTAGCTGAATAACTACGGCTTGATGCTTTTATTGGTATATATTGCTCTTTGGATTGGGCATGGTATATACACTGTGATGTAGCGCATACTCTGCCTATAAACAGGGATGTCTCAAAGAGAGCAATAGCGACAATTTCAAAGAAATTTAAATTGCTGGTGTGTTTGAGAAAGGCAGTTAAAAGTCATCTAACGCTTGATCTCTCATTCACTCAGCGTGACACCAGCTCAGAACACCTCAGCTCACGGACCTGGATGTTCATGCATAATACGGTGCACGCGTACATTACAGGCCGTGGTGTGATTTCTCGGATTGCGGGTTCTTGACGTTTTTGAAGAGTTCCATAGCGGTTTTTACCACTATCTCAAGCTATCTAGAGTGTTTTCCTTGCAATACCATAATTGAAAGAGCACCCCAGGTGAATGGTCCTGATAGGTGGTGTAAATTAAAGTTTTGTTGATGAATGTTGAGAAGCCGTTAATGGAGTGTTTTAGTGGAACGTCACGTTTGAAGGGTTGTTGCAATTCTGAAGCTATTTGCTGTGTTTGATAAGCCTCTTTTGTCGTTTGGTTGATTTTCAGCTAAAGTCGCTCACTGAAATGTGCAATATGTTGTTGTTCTGTTGAAGAAGATAAACGGGATGGATATAGATATGACAGAGATATTTAGGTCCCTGATCAAAAACAAAATTGTCACAAATCACACTAGAGAGTCAACGGATTGTTAATTCCAACTCACTTTACACCTGGCTGTTTTCTTGGAACCGTCAGACGAATATTGAGCTGAGTACAGCCATTCTAAAAAACAGAACAACACAACGGAGATTGTAGAAGTATAGATTACAGAAAGAGTTGGTTTTTGTATCCTATGGAGAGTAAAAAGCATTTGAATATTACTTCTACAGCTATAATCACACTGATTAGTCAGAAATGTGCACCTAGAGAGGATGTGAATTTTTCAAACCATTCAAACGGGCTTGAAGAAAGGTTATTTGCTTTTATTGATCATTTTCAACTTCCGAACCACTATTTATATTCCATTTCAGCCCCAAGAACATGCTGAACTATGAGACTCTAGATTTTACGATTTTTCAAACCAGTCTTAAACATACTAAAACAGCAACAAAGGGTAATTTTAGAAGCTGAAACAACTAAAAACACCCTGAATTAACCCCTGGTACGCTCATATTCCTCATATCTGCCGTATTTCGCGAAAAAAATGATTTTTAAGAATCTGTAGTCCCAAAAACCCAATAAATTCAAGGTTCGGTTTCTTGGTCTAGTTGGTCATGGCATCTGCTTAACACGCAGAACGTCGGCAGTTCGATCCTGCCAGAAATCATCCTTTCTCCCGGTTGTATAGTGTAGCGGTTATCACCTTGGATTCTGACTTTCATCGTTGACTTCCAGTAACCCCGGTTCGATTCCGGGTACGACCTTTTTGCCTCTGTGAGCGGCAGAAATATATCTTTTTTGGTCTCGTTCGAGAGCTCTCGGCGAGATATTTCTTTTGGTCTTGCTTTGGAGTTGTTTTGAGCATCCCTCGAGGACGTATGGTTGTTTTAGTGTAGCCCTATCAAACAGGACCTTGTTAACCGCACCGCCAGAGAAATAAATAAACGCATTACTAGAAAGGAGATATCTCAAAATAAAGCTGAAGGGTTAGTAATTAGAACAAAATAAAATCTGGCATTGAAAGGCCTCTATTACTCCAGCTCTACAGCCTATAGTATGCACGGATAGCTACTGCCAAAATGAGAATAGAAAGAGACAAGCACGCTCTTCTCTGGATATAAAAAACACAAAAAGAAAGGCTTACACCATTCAATGGTCCCTAGCAGGATCGAACTGCTGATCTTCGCGTTGCAAAGCTGCTATTCTTATTAGCACGACGCCTTAACCAACTGGGCCAAGGGACCGAGATGTTTTTCCGAGGAAGAGTTGGGGTATTTGAAATGTGAATTATGAAACCATAGGGGCGAAAATTCACTGTTTTGAACTCCCCGAGCGAGTAGAAGGCGTCCTGAAGATTTTGCAGTGTTCATACAGTTGGTTAGATTCATAGCATGCACTTTAGCGACAATTGTATTCATACACATCACGTTCTCGACAATTGTATTAGTACACATCACGTTCCCATAATGTAACTCTCTCCCACAAAGGCATCATCGGAATCTCCTCTAAACGGCTCTTCTCCTCTCTGGTCGGCACTTCTCACTATCATCATCTCCATGTGGGTCATTCGTTTGTGAGCTCTGCGAGACTTTTGCATCAACAGTTTCTGTCTTCTGCGAATAGCCAGAATCTCCTGCTCGTACTTGTGGGTCGAATACGCTCTATTCTCGCATCTCTCAGTATGCGCTTCGTTCCAACTGATTTGATTTTGCAGATGAGCCACTTCTCTTGCCAGAGACTCGGATTCATTGTAGAGTTGACCTTGGTATCTCTGGAGCATGAGTTTCTGTCGCTCTTGTTCAAATGGCCGCAGTTGAATGAACTCTCTGGTTCTTCTTGCCAGACTGTTGGTGATAGCAGCTCCTGGAGAGTCTGAAAAAAAGTCGTCTTCAGATCGATTTCGAGCTCTTCGGAAACGTAGTCTGTCGACGTAGTCTTCCACAGCAGTGTCTTCGTCTGACATGCAACTACTGTAGCTATTGTGTTTCACAAACACGTTAAGCGATTGAGTCAAGTCAAAATAAGCTGAACCACTTAGCTATATCTCATCGAAAACAGCCATAGCTAAAACACCATCTAAAGCAATAGCTAAACAGGGCCAACCACACAACCACCAAATACAACACCAACTATACAACACCAACTATACAACACCAACAACACAACTTACAAACCATACAACACATCATTATACTATACACTTCACCTACGCACCAACCTTTCTAAAGGCAAAAGCGAGATAGAAACCACAGGCCTCTCTTTGGTCTCCATCAATGCCCAAAGAGCCATCCTCCTTGAACACCTTCATCCGCTCGGCCAAACGAGCCATGTTCAGATCGTTCTTGGTCTCCTCGTCAAACATCTCCAGGAAGGGCTTCTTGTAGATGAGCTCGAGGTTGTAGTCTGATGCCAGCGCTCTGAACACCTCAAAAGGCACCACGTACTCAGGCACGTTGTTAATCGCGTCCTGGAGGTAGAAGGTGTACTTGTGGCCAAAAGGAGGTCTGAATGCCTGGTCCTTGGTCGGAGGAGTGTTGAATTCGACCTTGTAGACGGAGTTGCCAAAGTATCCGTACCGCTCCTCTCCTTCCTTAGGCTCACTTTCCTTGAGACCTCCCGCAATGCCCTCGAGAATCTTGTCCGAGTTTGGAATAGTTCCCAAAAAGACTCCGTCTCTGCAAAGCGAGTTGGAGACGTTGGTGAGCATGCTTCGCGCGAGCTCCTCGGTTGCAAAGGCGTAGTGCATTGCAAACTGCGAGGAAATGCAGTCGACAGGAAAAGCTCGCGGGTTGATGATGTCAATCAGAGGAGTGCCAAAGGCATCAGCAACATGAAACTCGGCGTAGAAACGAGGTCTGGGCTGCATGTTGTGGTACCGCTCAGAAGCCTGCTGAACAGAAACATCGGCAATATCCACACCAATGTAGTCTCGAACGCGCTGTCTGCTCCACTTGTTGAGATCTCCGCCTTTTCCGCAGCCCATGTCAATCACACGCATGCCAAAGCCCAGCGACTGCTTCTGGATCAGCACGGACTTGATGAAGTTGTTGAAGTTTCGCAGCTTGATGATCGGAGAAGACTGCCGAGCAACCACTCCTCGCTCAGGAGCCTGGTTGTAGTGGTTTCTCACGAGAGAGTCGCCGACTTGGTCTTGCTGAGCAGCCTGGGCTCGTGCTTCTCGTCGCTCCATATCGGCTCTGTACTGAGCTGCTCGAGCTGCTGCTGCTTCTCGTCCTCCTCGTTGAGTTGGTCGTTTTTGCTTAGGAGCTGAAGAAGGAGCTGAAGCGGGTTCTCTGACAGGAGATCTTTCTCGGGACCGTTCTCGATCTCGACCACCCCGATCATCATATCTCTCTCGATCTCTAGAATATCTGGAGTCTCGATCTCTATAGTCTCTGTCATCTCGACTTCTGTCATCTCGACCATCATCTCGATCCCGGTAATCTCGATCCCGTCTGTCATCGTAGCGGTCTCGTCGGTCGTAGTCTTGATCTCGAGAGTCGTACCCACGATCTCGGGAATCATAGTCTCGAGAGTCTCGAGAGTCATATCGATCTCTCGAATCATATCTGTCTCGACTGTCTCGATCTCGTGAATCACGATTGTCTCGATCTCGATCCCGCTTGTCACGATCTCGTCTCTCCCCCTTATCCCTCTCACTGTAATCAACATAACTGCCTAGACCAGCGCGAGGAGCAACTCTGTCTCCAGCAACTCTCATGTCCTCGCGTTCTCGTCGCTTGAGCTGCGGTTTGGCATCACGTGACCCAGTCCCCTCCTTTCTCGCAATTTTCGGCAGGTAGTTGTATGCTGGCTGCTTGGTTTCGTCCTTGTCGTTAGTGTCGGGTTTGTGGTCGGACTTCTGTTCGGTTTTGTGCTCGGGTTTTGCTGAGTCAGCCGTTTTTTCGACGGCAGGAGCTTCTCCTGACTCAGCAGACTCTCCCTCGGCCTGGTAGCAGTCTCTGGCTGGATCGTACATTTTTTCGGTGGTGTTGTGGTGTGCAGAAAAGTCGTGATGGTGTAGCGCATTTAGAGTTTTGTGGTGGCAAGAAATGCAGAGTGTTTTGCTATGGTCTAAATGTTAGAGTTATTGGTATCAATGGGATCGTAGATATCAGGGGAATACACTGGTGCAAATATTTTGTACAAATTGTGGACTTTAAAAAGTCGCTATGATAACGTATTGTATGCGAGCTTAAATGTGTTTAAGGTTTGTGTTTTGAGAGTGTTGGTATTTGGATATTGGAGTATTTGGATGGGGTTGTAATGAATCATGGAGATTAAGATGGGTGTCAATTTCTTACAGTTCAAACGACGAGCAATTTGGAGCTGTTTTGAGGGAGTTACAATGCGCTCCATAATATCAGCGAACTTTGATTTTTGGCGACATTAAAAAAAGTGGAAAAATAAGAAAAACAACAGAAAAAACTTTTAAAGCACTTTTAGCAGTTAATAGAGCTCACAAATTCACAAATTCACTATTTTCTTGTTTTCTCCATATTAGGTCATAACCTCTGCCATCCCACCGCTGTCATGCACGTCTAAAAAAAATCCGTCTCGCTACATCTACACATCATGAGTGGCTACGAGATTCTGCCGCTGAAAATGCCCAAGGGCAACACACACTATCTGTACCTCAAAAAGGACGACAACTCCGCTGCTTCCGAGGACTCGACGATTTTTGCCGTTAATTTGCCAGCTGACACGACTCTTTCGCACATCAAGGCTTTGTGTCAGAGTCTGGGCAACAGCATTGTTGAGGGTTTTGAGTGGGTCAACGTGAGCCGCAACGTGCGGGCCGAGTCGCTCACTCACGGTCTTTCTGGAGGCTGTGGTCGCATTTCTATGGTGGATGCTGCTTCTTGCAACAGAGTGCTCAGTCAGGCCAAAAAACACGCTTCTTCAGGCGTCAAGTGGGATTCCAAGCTGACTATTGGTGGCAAGCAGCGGTACCAGCTTCTGTGGAAGTACTGTTTTCCTGCTGCGGACGATCTGCAGGCCGAAGTCGACTACTTCATGGAGGAGTTTGCAGCTCGAGAAGAGGAGGACAAGCAGGTGGAAAAGAGCGGACGAACGGTTGTGGACGCCGACGGCTTCACCACGGTCGTCAAGACGGCGAAGAAAAAGTCGCTGGCGATGCAGGAGGCTGCCAAACAGCAGGCCGAGGAAATGAAGCTTGCGGAGATCAAGCGGCGCGAAAAGCGGGAAAAGAAGGACTTCTACCGGTTCCAGATCCGCGAGTACAAGAAGGAGCAGATGACGGACATGCTGACCAAGTTCAAGGAGGACCAGGAGAAGGTCAAGCAGTACAAGGAGAGCGGGCGATTCAACCCGTACTAGGATGCATGGTTTTATAGATAATATTTGGTTGGTTATTGGTGATTAGTGACTTTGCTGAGCGTACTTGGTTGCTTAACGTACTTGGCTGCTTAGAGTGCTATGTTGATAGAGTAATAGCTTAGAGTAGAACTATGAATGATCCGGGTGAAGCTATTGATAAAGTAGTGCTATGATTTGAGTGATGCTATGGATGCTCACTATGGTTGACCTGAGTAGTGTTTTGGCTATTTGTAGCAGTGCCATAGTTGCTAAGAGTAGTGCTATGGTCTATAGAGTACTTGCCGTAGGTCATTATGGACTTCTAGTTAACGATAGGGCTAGAGACATCTCATATGAAATACATGCATGTCAGCGTATTTTATGTGTTCAAAAATAATACCACAACTCCTTACCATACTGGCTGCTTAGAGTATGCTCCTGGAGTAGTACTAGTGAACGGTATGTGCTGCTAGATCAACTTATAGCAATACTATAGCAGCTTAACGTACTGGCTGCTACAGTAGGAAATGGCTGATAGAATGGCTGCTTAACGTACTTTGACTGCTTAAAGTAGGCTCAGGCTACCTAAAGTAGCGATAGGGCTGCTTGAGGTAGTTTCTAGACGTATTGGAGTAAGACAGTGACTCAGTCTTATCGCTATAGATCGCGACTATTCGTATCGAATCAGCTGACGGCGGAACTTTCAGTAGACTTTGCTGACTCGGGTATGTTTCACGATCCGCGTTTCTTAAGGAGGATTTGAAGGAGTACTTGTACAAGTAGCGAATTGTTGATGAGGTGATTACTACTCCGTGCTGTAGTTGAGACAACAATCGTGTTCTTCACTGAATAATATCAACTAGATCGCTACTAGTGTCACTATCAAAACAAACAACCGAGGCATAGAAGCGCGCTTGCTAACGTTCTCTAAGTCTCCACACTAAGACTTTACTAGTGGAATCTCACTATCAGAGTTCCGTGGCGCTAAAAAGATCCGCTAGATGCTCGTTCGTGGCTGAGATGCTTGTGAGAAGCTGATAAGCGCTTGGCGTTGGCTAGAAGTGCTACTAAAAGAGAAGCCAAGTTCAGACGCAGTGTAGATGATGGAAGACCCAAGAGTTGATCAAATGATTAAATGCACGTCTCAGAATCGACCGTTGAACTCCCAGGATCCACAGCGGAACTGAGTCCCAGATTGGAAGGTCGAGTGCGCAGATCAAACTCAGTCTACTTATTATCGCAGGGGAGATAGCAAGGGGGATATCGGTGGTCTTATGGATACGAAATTTTGGATCCTACACAGATAGACATCGCGTAATCAACTAATTATTTTAATCCCTCAACCGAACGCTTCAATTTCTTCAACCATCAATCCAACATCTAAGTTTATGTGCCTGAGATAAGAGACTAGCTCGAAAGACAGGCTTGTGAGTTAATATCTCCACTAGCACTCACTCCAAGCCACAATGAGTCGTACAAAAAGACGGTGAGCTCTCCGAGTCCGTAAAGCAAAATGGACATATCATACTCTGACGACTCTGTCGAGAAAGCCCACGACTTGAAACATGACGATCTGGAAGACAAGCTGGACGTTGATGTGGGCGAGGTTGAAGCTGTGGGACTTGACCCAGCCACCAGCAGACGTCTTCTGCGCAAAATCGACCTCTATCTGTGTCCGATGATGATGCTCATTTACGCTGTGCAGTACATGGACAAGACGACCAACTCGACTGCCTCGGTTATGGGTCTGCGAGAAGACCTGAAAATGAAGGGAAACGACTACTCGTGGTCCGGCACGTCCTTCTACCTGGGCTACTTGTGCTTTGAGTTCCCTGCTGTCTACCTGCTTCAGAGACTGCCTTTCATTCGCACTCTTTCGTGCTTCATCATCCTGTGGGGTATCGTTCTCTGTCTTCATGCTACACCCAACTATCCGGGTTTCATTGCTCTGAGAACGATTCTCGGCATGCTGGAGTCCGCTGTGACGCCCTCTTTTGTCATTATTACCGCTCAGTGGTACAGACGAGAGGAGCAGTTTCTGCGAACTGCCATGTGGGTTGGATCCAACGGTCTGGGCATCATTGTGGGCTGTCTGATGGCGTACGGACTTGCTATCAACCACCACCTGCCGATACACGGCTGGAAACTCGTTTTCATCATCACTGGAGTGATCACTATTGCTCTGGGAATCGCCATCTTTTTCCACTTTCCTGACGACCCCTCCAAAGCGTGGTTTCTGACAGAGGAAGAAAGAAAGCAGGTGGTGATTCGGGTCAGAGACAACCAGGCGTCTTTCGGCAACAAGAAATTCATGAAGTACCAGTTCGTCGAGGCCTTTCAGGACCCCAGAACATGGCTCTATTTTTTCTACGCCATTGCGTCCAACATTCCCAACGGAGGCATCACCAACTTCTCGACGATTTTATTTTCCGAGACGCTGGGCCTCGGACCCATCCGCGGACTGCTTTTGCAGACTCCCCAGGGCGCTGTGGAAATTGTGGGCTGTGTTCTTTTCGGTCTTCTTGCGCAGTGGACTCAATGGAGACTTGTGTGGTCTATTATCGCACAGCTCATTGCAACTGTAGCCATGTGTCTGCTGGCGTTTCTGCCGCACAACCAGTCTGCTGGACTTGCTGGACTCTACTTACTTTCCATCTACCCAGTTGGTCTGGTTTGCATGCTTTCTTCTGTAGCCTCCAACACCACAGGACACACGAAAAAAGCGACAGTCAACGCGATTGTGCTGGTAGGCTACTGCGTGGGCAACATCATCGGTCCGCAGACGTTCCGAGCAAGTGATGCGCCCGAATATGTGCCTGCAAAGGTCTCCATGGTGGTTTTGTTTGCGGTAGCTGTGGGCCTGAACACGATTCTGCTTTTTGTGAATGTGGCCGAGAACAAGAAGCGAGACGCTGAGGGCTTCATTGATCCGTCGCAGGAGGAGCTGACAAAGATGCAGACGTCCGATTTGACCGACCAGGAGAACCGCTACTTCCGTTATGTTATTTGATGTGTTAGTTGTATGTCAGTTTTAATAAAATAGATGAAATAATGAAAATAATAATGTACAAGTACGGAGTACAAGTACTGGTAGATTTAAAAGCACGTGGACAACCACTCTGTAATTATCGGGTTCATAATTACACTTCCCACCTGAAAGATCCACACAAATTTAATGAGCCGTAACGCTTTGTTGTTGCTCTGGAACATTTGAGAGAACATTAGAGAGACAGAGAAGTAGCTGTTAATCCTACTCCAGAGGAGCTCAAGATGATCGAGAACTCGGACATGACTGACACAGAAAAAAGGTATTTTAGATATGCAATTTAGGTGGTACTATTTAATGAATTGTATATGGCTTTGTACATACTTGTAGATGAAGGCGTACTGGATCGTAGACTTGATAGAAGATGGTCCAGAGTTCAAAGACGACTTTAACGATGAGTATAGCGCTAAATGATGGACTCTAAGCTCGAGGTTACTTCTAACAAGTTGTACTGATACATGACTTAGATGGAGATGTTCTGAACTCGAAGGTGACCATTATAGAAGATAGCCGCCAGCTACATGTTGAATTTCTAGTTGGAAGATACTAAGGAATACAAAGCTTTATCTACAAAAACCACGCCTAACTGAAGACACATTCCAAACTGAAGAAGACTTCTACAGTTGTGAGACGTCCCTGAACCATAAGAGCATCCTAAGCTAAAGACAGAAGCTGAAGAACAGGTTCCTAGCTGTCAGGACGATTTTAGCAGATATAGACTCTATCATGGGTCTTCACCAGTACAACAATTTTCTTACTTGAACAGCTCCAGCTGGAACTGCCTTAGCTACGGTAGCAGTAAGTCAAGTATTAGATGAACATGGAGCTACTTGAAGCTACCAGAGAACTGCCTCGAGAAGTACAGTTGGCATTAAGAGCAGTCCTTAGCCGAAGAACAACCCTTAGCTGAATAACTGTTAATAGCTGAAGAACAATTCTTAGCAGAGCAGTTCCTAGCTAGAAGACCCATTCTTAGCAGTAAGGTAAAACACATGAAACCTCAAGTGCTACAAGTAGAACCATCCTGAGCTCTAGACAACTAATGCCAACCCTCTAACTAGCTACTTGTAGTCCGTACTACACCCCTCCACCAAACTAAACTTCCTCGATCTCCCTATCAGCTGCACGAATACGCATCCTCCACCACATACCAGCCCAACTAACCAGTCTAGACACAAATACCCTACTAATACCACACTCAAACATGCACATCTTTTATTGTTAACTATCGCGTTAGCTCACGTGGTCAAAGAGCATGGACACGCTCTCGCCGTTGTGGATTCGGCGGATGGCCTCGGCAAACACGCGCGAAATGTCGATCACGTCGAGCTTCTCGCCCAGCTCGGCCGCATGCTGGTCCTGGGGCGTCGAGTTGGTCGTCACGATCTTGTCGATCTCCGACTTTTTGATCTTTTCGATCGCGTCGCCGGAAAAGACGCCGTGCGTGATCAGCGCGTACACCTTGACGGCACCCTGGTCCTTGAGCAGCTTCGCGGCCCGCGTGATCGTGTTTGACGTGTCGAGCAGGTCGTCGATGAGAATCGCGACTCTGCCCGAAACGTCGCCCACCAGCATCGTCGTGGCATTGTGCTTGCCGGCAATGTGGTCTCCAGAAATCTTGGTGGGTCGACGCTCCTTGTGGATGAGCGCAAAGTCCATGCAGAGGCCGTCTGCGATGGCGGTGGCTCGCTTGGCTCCTCCAGCATCAGGAGACACAATCACGGCGTCCTGGTAGTTGGGGATCTGCGTGGAGATGTAGTGCTGCAGCAGCGGCTTGCCGTACAGGTTGTCGACGGGGATGTCGAAGAAGCCCTGGAACTGCGGGTCGTGCAGGTCCATGGTGATGATGTGGTCTGCGCCTGCGCAGGTGAGCAGCGAGGCAATCAGCGTGCCGCTCTGGGCCACCCACTGCTTGTAGCCCGTGTTGTAGTCCTTGAAGAAGCCGCTCTGGCGGGGCTTGTCGATGCCGTTCTCCTTGGCCTCGTGGTTGTCCTTGGCGGTGTTCGTGCCGGAGGGCAGAGTCGCCTTTGTGTAGGGCACATCGGGCTGTCGTGAGTAGGGGAACAGAGGCATGACGGCGGTCACCTTCTTGGCCGAGGCCGTTTTGCAGGCTGAAATCATGATCAGCAGCTCGATGAAGTTGTCGTTGACGTGTCCACAGCCGCTCTGCACCACGTACACGTCCTTCTCTCGCACAGAGTCGCGGATCGTCACAGAAGTCTCGCCGTTTTTGAACTTGGCCAGATCCACGTTGGAGGGCTCAATGGCGAGGTTTGCGCAGATGCGCTCCACCAGTTTCGGGTGAGACGAGCCCGAAAAGATGGTTGCCGATCGCATGTTGGAAGCTATGGTGAAAGCGGACAGAGACGAGATATACCCTCGAGTATATGTGTCTGTGTGGATGAAGAGCTGTGGACGACACAAACTTTGTAATTTTTTTGGCCTGCGAAGCTTAACCCGAACTTTATTTACAGTCCGGGTTTTGGTGGTAGAAATACGTGGCTGTGGAACGGGTTATACTCAGTGGAATGACAATTTTAAAACGGCAATGGATTGTACTGGGTATTTAAACCCCAGTTTGTGTACAATTTTTTGCCGTTTTATGTCTCGCGACGTTTCTAGAGGACCCCCTTCATCCACTACACATCTTAAAAGGCCCAGGAATACAGGCAATTATTATCTCTTGGCGAGAGCGGTTAGGTGCGCCTTTTTAGCCACATCGGCTTCTTTGAATAAAACGCAGCTATTCCCAGACGTGCTATAGGTCATCGTTTAAACGCACGTGTGTGTGGGTGGTAGAACGGCGAATATTTGACGGATTTGTATTTTGAGGCATTCGCTGGATAGAGCGTGCGATTTCGACCGCAGTTTGTATTATCGCTTTCTCTGTAAAACACCTGACAGACTCGCAAAATGGGCTCCACTTACCCTGCTGCGGACGTCTATTTACTTGACTTTAGTTGAAGGGGGGTAAAGGGCGTCATTGAAATAGGGCAACGAGAAGAGTTAGAGGTAAGTGAGTTGTACCATTATACTCGCACGTGTTTTATGAATATATTGAGCCCTACAGAACTTCCCAAAATACCACGCATTCCCCAATCGAGACACTCAAAAACCACACTCCTACTTAACATCAACTACTCGGAGATCGCCTTTAGGTTCCTCTTAAGGTTCTGGAAAGCCTTAAATTTCGAGAGGACATGATAGAGGCACTTTTGGGGACTCTTTTGCGGGAGATTGTGGGGCACACAGACTTAGGCAAAGAACGGTTTTGGGGGCAGCAGACCCGCAGAATTCGTTTTCGGCCTTGAAAAAGCGTCTTTTCCGCTCAGAAGGACCATTTCAACCCACCCTTCTCACTAGCAGCTATAGTTTCCCAAACGAATCATTTGCACACGTGTAAGAGCACGTGAGCGGATCTGAAACATGCCATCCGCTTCAATTGGCGTTGTGCAAGAGTTTCGTCTCGTATAGCCGATACATTTGCATACATTTGGCTTGCATGTGAGGAAAGAAGGAGGTTGAGGGGGACGACAAAAATTATTTATTTTGTATTTTTGTTGGATGCGTAAAGCTCTGTAGATGTCTTCAGCTCTTTTATTTTATTTTTCCGCCTTTTTCTCGCTTTTTGCAGACATTTTTCCACGCGCTAATTGCCTTGCTCGCATTGGCTGAAACTTTTCAGGATTAAAGAATTGTAATCAGGGTAGGGAATATTGTGAATTTTTTTTTTAAAAAATGGGTAAATACGTGAAAAAGGCCGGAAAAGTTTTAAACAGCTCTTCCAGACCTCAGGATTATTTTAAAATTAGATGAAAAACAGCCAAAAATCCCCATCGCCAGTCTCAACCTCGGCCCACATCGGAACAAATGGGCTAGGGTAAACCTCATCGGCCCAAAGCGGTATCAGAACCGGATCATGTCGGAACTCTGTTTGTGGCTAAGATGTGCAATAAAAAAGGCGGTTGCTGTGTATCGCTGTTTTTTCAATTGCTGTGATTCTAGTGCTTTTGAGTGCTATGACTGCTCAGTTGAGATGTTAGGTTAAAGCCGATATCGAAGTTTGACTTGTGAATGTTTGAAGTTGAATGAGGACTTTGTGACATTCATAAGTTCGACCACTGTCATTACTTTCACAAGTATATGAAGCGTCTGATGATCTTGGACTCTTCTATTGATTCTATGGTGAAGGTGCACTGTTTACAAGTGCAGTGGAGAGCTTTACTTGTGGATACTAGTGGAGAAGATGGCGTCTACAAGTACTTGTACAAGTAAAATCACATGAATACTTACACTTTTACTTGTCATATGCACCAATGGTTCAACCTCTTCATTACTCTGGTTGAGAGGTTGGAAGTGTCGAACTCTTGGACTTAGACTTGGAAACTTGATAATTTGAGTCACAGAGACTTGGATACGTGAATCTCTTCTTCTCTGACCTTGCTATATTACTTGTACAACTTCCCTTGCTATGGTATATGACTAAACAATTATGGCTAGTAACAGAGATACGTGAGAACCATACGAATACATACTACAAATCTCAAGACTCGCTCTAGAGACTCAAACACCCTTCAACAAGTCTCAAGTCTACTAACTGAAATGCAAGGCTCAAGACTGGTTCTACTCTAACGGTTCTACTGAAGACTCCTACAAGTACCAAGAGTAATTCTACTGACTCAACTAAGTCTCAATACTGCTTTAACTGACTCAAGTCTACCAGGTACAACTCACTACACTCAACTTCTGCAAACATTCAATTACGCCCATATACCCTCCGATATCGCCAGAACAGCCTTGCGTTGGTAGCTCGAGCCAGCTCCTCGATGGATATCCTTCGCTTCAAGGAGTTGACCCTCTGCAGCAGCTGCATCACCTCGTCCAGAGCGTCCAACTTGATCCGGTAGTGTATCTGAAACGCCTCCAGCTGAGCCCTGGTTCCCTCTCTTTTGAGTCTTTCTCCCTGCTCGTACAATATCGTCAGACCCGCAGAAATGACTCGACAGTCCTGCTTCAGCATGGCATCGACCCGATACAAAATACAGAGCCGAGCCAGCTGTGCCAAAGTGACTTCAAACGCGTAGGTGTTCATATGTGTTTGGTACGGGTCTCGGGGGGTTATATCTTTGGAAAAACGCATAAAGAACATGCTGCACTTGCTGGCGGCTATTGCAGAGTATCCACGGTTTATATACCCGCTTCAGCTGGACGATGTATATCCCCTGTGGGTTTGCACTTGTCCTAATTCGGCTTCGTAGTCTATGCTGACTGAGACTCTAGCATGTTCTGAGGTGTAGAGGTGGTACATGTGACTTATTCAAACAAGCCTCCATAGTGTATGTTACAGTAGAATGTAGTCGACTCAAGACTCAAGAGAGTATCTTGGGGGCATGTCAGTTTCTAAACGAACTACCATAATGCATGTAATTGTAGACAAGTTCTTACGTAGCTCCAAAATGACTCTATGATTGAACTACCGTAGCTGAAAAACTCACTCACCTTCTCTATACCACGCAGTTGAAGTTCAGAAGCTCTTTGGTTCTTCAACATATGCCTTACCGTCCATCTGATAATATTATCAATCTACCCAGCGTAATCTATTTGATCTTGGCATCCAGCCATAAACTTAGGACAGTATTAAACCTGAGTGTTCTCTGAGAGAAACATGGTGGTTAAGTCAGTACCGTACCTGTAGTTGACAACATTTTCTCGTAAATCATACGAGGTTGAATTATTGTAGTTTCGTACATGTTGATCATATGGAGATGTACAGTTGATCAAACCAACACCCAGTAGAACTGCAAAACAAGTCCTTGTAGGCCACCTGTTACAAGCCATTCGAACACTCATCAATCAACTGGTTTGGAATTTCATTCTTATGAACGTTCACGTACACCAAGCCAGCAGTACTACTATCAAAACCTGGTGGTCCTGAGAGATGTTGCAAGTGGTTCATTACATACTGCTTCCAACACACCATCTACATAGCTGTCAAGGACTATCAACTGTGTAGTCTACAAAGCCAGTCGTACATACTGTAGGTTCATCAATCAATCTTCTACACTAATCATTCTACAGGTCTTTCAAAGACTCATGGGACTCATGCCATAGAATGTACATACTGTACCGGTACCACTACATCCTGTTCTAGCCATCTACTTGTACAATAGTACTTGTACACACAAGTCTAACACCACCTACTTGTACTACAACTACACTCACACCAACCCACCTAATATACATATATACAAACTGTACAGGGCCTCTGCCTCTCCTCCCTACGGCATCCTCCCCACGGGCTCTCACGGTCGCTTGAGGTTCACCAGCGACCAGTCGTACTCGTCCCGCAGATACATGACCTGCTCGGCCTCCTCGGGATGCAGGTCCTCAAAGTCCGCAAAGAGGTAGCCTGCGTCGTACCGGCCCCGCGAGTAGTTGACGATCCAGTAGAAGATGTTGACTCGCAGCCAGTCGGCCTTGTAGGGCGTTCCGTCTTCGGCTACGACTGGGATGCCTCTATCGAGACACGCCTGCTGCAGCTCAGCCAGAGACATGTTCCACGCGCCTCCGCTCTTGGCAATGAGAATGTCATCTGCGCGGACCTGCTTCATGTGGTTTTCGACGCGCGATTTGAGCCAGGATGTGGGATACCACGTGATCGGCACCATCGCGGCTGTGAGCTTGAGGGCTTTACAGACGCCGTGGAGCTGCTCCTTGCTCATGTGGTACGCCGAGTGGGCCGGCTGCGTGTCTCCTTTAAGCTTAAGAAGTGCTCTGGTGTCTTTGGAACGCAGCTCGAGCATCTTTCGGGCCTGCGAGGGAATCACACAGGTTCCAGGAAGCACCTGGGGGAAGGCCAGGACGACCAGCGGCGTGAACTCGAAGCAGATGCAAAAAACGACCACAAAAAGCGGCAGTTTGGGGAAGTCGCGGGCCGTCCGCAGAATCGTCACGTACTCTGCTCGCGTAAGTGCTTCTCCGTCAGGCGGCAGAATGTTCACGTCGATCTTGCGTCTGTTGTTGTCTCGTTCGCGGGCAATCTCCTTGTCGCGCTTGTGGAGTGTCAG
This sequence comes from Yarrowia sp. B02, assembly GCA_017635955.1. NCBI lineage: Eukaryota > Fungi > Ascomycota > Dipodascomycetes > Dipodascales > Yarrowia > Yarrowia sp. B02. The sequence goes on from JAAQQV010000006.1 coordinate 1,508,461, forward strand.
TTCGCCTGTGACCGTCGAAAAGATGCGTTTGTGCGTGGCCACCTGGTTGTAGAAGTAGTGTTCGAGGACGGCGTCTGTGACGTCTGTCTTGTTGGAAGCGGCGTACTTTCTCAACAGCTGCTTCGTCTGCTTGCGGTTGAGCCACACGTTCTTGATGCCGGACTTGTACACCGCCAGGGCGATTTTTGCGAGAGCCGTGAGCTGTTGGAACTTGCTTGTCGGTTGTGTCTTTGGGGGTATGCTTTTTCCGCTCTTGGCAGCCTTCTTTGCCGCCTTCTCAACCCGCTGACGCTCGATCTCGGCCTCAGTGATCGTCAGCGTGCTCGGAGCGTTCACCAGATCCGCATCGTAGTCAGCGGCAAACCAGTTTTGCTGAAACACCTTGCTTTTGAGCGCCTGATCCAGCGACCTCTCGCAGTCGACGAGCGGAAAAAGCCCCATGTTGCGCGTCGCCACAAACAGCGGAGCCCTCTGGCGCTTGCTGTACGCCTCAGACTGCTCCTGGTGCGTGTCGTAGAAGGGCAGTGGTGAAGGCTGGCTTTTGTGTCCGTCTGGAGGAGGCGCAGTGGATGATATGAGCGCTTTTTGGGCCACAAACAGCCGCGGGGGCGTTCGTAGAGTCGAATATCGCGCCCTGATCATCGTCTGTGTGCGATCTGAGCGTGCGATCCAGGCAAGTTAGTGTGGTGAGAGAGTCCAGACGCTGCATCAACTATAATTGGTCTGGTTGGGGGTGCATGATTTTAAAAATATACAAGAGGGGAGGCTGTATTTATAGTGGATGAAGTGGGACTGTATGACTGTGTCTGTGTAACTACAATCAATATATAAAGATCGATTCCCACTTTTTTTGAGACTCAACAGCCTGACATTAGCGCAATTCACACTGGCTCGGAGTTAGGCTCGGCTGGGGAAAATGCAGCCTTCCGAGCCTCGACAGGGAGCTAAATAAGAGGGGCTTAGTGGGCGCTTTGGTGGTGTTTAGGGAAGTTTTGGTAGTGTTTATGGGGTGTATTTTTGGATATTACGAAAGGAAAAATTTCAACTTTTTGGAAACTTGGTTTTATTGATCAGAAATGGCACAGCCGTTCTCATGAGATCAAGGCGATCACAACGATACCAACAAAGACCATATTCCATTGATGAAAACCCTCAATCGCCATATTATCCAAACCACCCGGAATTCTTCCGAAGTGGCAATTTCAAATAAAGTTTCCACCTCATCGTGTGATAGTTTCAATTTTGGCCTTGGTAATTCTATTAGTGATACACCTATTGTAAACATCGGACATACAAAAACTACATCTTCTGCACTTGCATGACATCCTCTGTGTATAGCAACTCTGCTTACTAATCGTACATCGGCAAAGTTGCTGTGACGTCATGAGACACAGGCGGTCTTGTGCAGATACGACCAACTCAATTGAGTCATCAGGGTAACGTTATGTAATCAGATTAGAAAGGTTGTGATTTGATGTGGTTGGCGGTGATATAAATACGAGTGAAGTCTTGCAACTGTAGATCTTCTTTGACTTTCCTTCGCTGTTGAATAGAGATAATTTGGATACCAGAAGACACGACATACGGAGGATTATATAATGTGATTATAAGAAAAGCCCAGGTTGCATGTCGATAGCCAGGTTGCATGTCGATAGCCATCGTTTCATCACCTAGGATTGTAAAACCTGGAATACATGACCAGCCGCTGATCAATAAACGTGAACCCGTCTCTAGAATTAGAGTGTTCCACACTTGCCTGGCCGTCCTTCGTCACCACAACCTTCATATCGGCGTTGTTCGTGCAGTATTTGTACTCGAGCTCTGCCCTCAGTCTTAGTTCATCCTGTTGCTTGCGGGTGTACTTGGACACGATGCTGTAATACTTGTCGTAGTCAAACTCTGGCGCTTCCTCGGACGTCTTGTTGCACATCTCTCCGTACCAGACATCCGCCACAAGTTCAATGTTGACGTACATAGAGCCCGTGTTCGTTTGACTTATTTCGCCGTACGGTAGTGCGCTGGTGTATTCCACTGATGCAGCCATAACCGCAGTTGCCATAGCCAAATCGAGTATTTTCATCTTGTTGTGTTGTTTGGTGTGTGCGGTGTAGATAGTATCTTCTTGCTAAGACCTGTCAGATGCTACAGGTTGGATGACTAAGACATTCGAGTCTGACTAGAACAGAGAGATCCAGAAACGCGATGTCAATCCAAGGGGTTGTTAAAGCAGTTTAATAGTCCATTTAATCAGATCAGGTTACTTTTTTTAACAGCTGTCGCACAAAAGTTCAATATGACGCTGTGTGACGGAAGCATGAAGGGGAGAGTATAGAACTTCATATGGACGTTCTGGTGAAGCGAGGATAATTTGAAAGTGGTTTAAATTGTCAGGTATATACACATATCAACTTTCTGGTGGCACTATTATCACACAAGTCGACATCAGGCACTGCCAACAGATGTCTGAGCCTTAGAACGAGCACTGCTACATTTGCAAGTACAATGTCAATCATAGAAGCAAACGCCATTGGTTCAGGAACTTCAAACTCCTGATCGTTTGATAACTTCGCACATACCATCAATCTAAGTAGTACCGGTAAAAGTACTTCTTCTATCTCTAGTATGCTCCCTCACAATACTTTGATTGAGATCGAAAAGTCGTACTTGTAATACCGGTACACAATTATTCACATATCCTTCAACTTCATCTCTGTCAACCAAGGATTACTACAACACCTTCTTCAAGTCTTCTATGTTCATCAATTCTATACCACCAAGCTTCATACTGTATCGCATCTCCCTCACATGTCCCAACACTCTACACACTCCACTATACAGCGCGCGTTGCCGGGACAACCACAGTCAAAACACCCAAAGCTTATGTCAAAACATACACTATCACGCCTAATTAATTAAATCACCACTACACACTTGCAACACCATGGACAACGTGCTTCAGCCCCATAAGGGAGTCAATTCGGGCATTCCGCGGTTTGTGTCCAAGGTCCCAAAGCCCTCAGAGCTCAAAGCGAACCAGGAAAATGTTCCTATCGGTCTGAAGCGACCTGCTCCAGGATCTCTTCCAGTTCCCAGAGTACACAGAACGACTTCAGAGAGAGACGATACTCTGTATGGACGCAAAAGCGGCATTTCCGTCCCTCCCACGCCCAATCACACTGCTCCAGCAACAATTCGCAACAAGATGGGCGGAGGAAAGAGCTCTGACGACGACTCTTACGCTTCAACTATGGTCAAAGAGATGTGGGCGAGATTAGGAGAGAAGGATAAAGAGCTCGAGCAGAAGCGCCAAGAGTTCCAGGACCACGCCAACAAGCACATGCAGGTTCTCAACGACCTGAACAGACTGTGCTTTGAGAAGCAAAAGGTGGAGGACGACAACGAGGCCTTGAGACGCAAAATCGACAGTCTGAGACGCGAAAACGAGCATCAGCAGCAGGAGATCGCGGGAGGCTCTGCGCAAATCAAAGAGCTCACCGAAAACGCAGACAATCTCATGTCGCTGTGGGAGTCTTCTGTTAAGGAGATGGACTCGGAAAAAGAGGCCAAGGAGAAGGACGTCAAGGAGCTTTTGGACAAGCTGGAGAAGAAGGGGCTGCTGGTGGAGCAGCAGGAGCGCATGCTGGCTCAAATCAAGGCTGAACTCGACGAGAAGAACGAGTTGCTGGTTTCTCTTCAGACGCAGTCTCAGCAAAAGGTAGACGATCTGAAGCACGAGATGGAAGCGCAAATCAAAGGACTTCGCCAGGACGAGGAGCAGATGCGCGGAAAGGTCGAGGAGCAACACAGACGAGCACTCGAGGAGCTCAACAGACGTCACGATGAGTCTCGAGCACACATGGAGGAGCGGTACAGGTCTCTTGGGAGAGAAAAAGACGACATCACAGACCAACTCAAGAGCAGAGTGCACCAATGTACGCTATTCGAGCAGGAGAACGCGACGCTCAAGTCGCAGATCCACGATCTGTCCATCTCGTCGAACCAGGCGTCTTCTCTCACGTCTGTTCTCCAGTCGCAAATCGATAAATTGCAGCATCAGAACGAGAGCCAGTACGGCAGTATGGAACAGATGAAGGCTGCTGTGGCTCATGCTAACAGAGAGAGAGACGAGGCTTGCAAGAAGCTGCTTGTGGAAGAGACTAAAAGACGAAAACTGCACAACGAGATCCAGGAGCTTCGAGGCAACATTCGTGTTTTTTCGCGTGTTCGTCCCATGCTCGAGTCTGAATCACGAGGCGATTCGACGGCTGTGCAAATGGATTTTGCAGACGACGAAAACATGTCGATTTCCACACCGCAGATCGACTCGATAACGGGCCAGATGGGCTCGAAAACGACATCTTTCAAGTTCGACAGAGTCTTCCGACCGTCTGCTTCCAACGCAGACGTTTTTGCGGAAGTCTCGCAGCTTGTTCAGTCTGCTCTGGATGGATTTAACGTGTGTATCTTTGCCTATGGTCAGACAGGCTCTGGAAAGACGCATACCATGTCTGGAGAAGGAGGAGTGATTCCCGAGACTCTGCAGCTTATTTTCCAGCAGACGCATCATCTCAGAGACAAGGGCTGGGAGTATGTTGTTTCGGGCCAGTTTATCGAGATCTACAACGAGAACCTCAACGACTTGCTCGGTTCAGCTTCAGATATGGACTCCAAGAAGCTCGAGATCAGACACGATATGAAGGCCGAGACGACTTCTGTGGTAGGCATTGAGCCTGTTGTTTTGTCAGACATTGACTTTGTGAACCGTCTGCTTCGCAAGTCAGACAAGAACCGTATGGTTGCAGCTACCAAAGCCAACGAGCGGTCTTCACGTTCGCATTCCGTCTTCATTGTCAGTCTGAAGGGAGTCAACCACGTTACTGGCGAGTCCTGTGATGGACGACTCAATCTGATCGATCTGGCTGGAAGCGAGCGTCTCAATCACAGTGGAGCTACAGGAGATAGACTGCGAGAGACACAGAACATCAACAAGTCGCTCGCGTGTCTCGGAGACGTGATCCATGCCCTTGGATCTGCCAAGGAGGGCTCTCATATCCCCTACCGCAACTCCAAGCTCACCTATCTGCTGCAGTACTCTCTGGGCGGCAACTCCAAGACGCTGATGCTGGTCAACGTGTCGCCAATGCAGGCCCATGCCTCCGAGACCATCAACTCGCTGCGGTTTGCGACCAAGGTCAACAACACGCATATTGGCAGAGCCAAGCGCAACTAACTATTTAATAACATTGTAATGTAGTCTAGCAGGGGTGTATGTAGGTGGCTGTGTATCATGAACAGAAGGTAGTGTAGTAGCAAAGGGATATGTTGTATGTGGAAGATGACGTGTGTGAAGGCATAGAGTGTGCAGAAGTCTTCAGCTTTCGAGGGTGTGTTGGAGATGTGAAGTTTGTAAGTAGAGACGATAAACAACTCTTGGTTATGTTCTGTTTGAAATAAACAGGTCTTGTGTATTGTACTATAGGACATATTCTGAGAAACTTGGAGCCTGTAGACGGCTTTCGTTAGGAGGTGTGATAATGGTGCTTCTCAGGTTAAAGTGATAGAGCTGTATAAGTATTTGTATTACTATCTGTCAGTCTCAGACGTAACATATTGTGCCTCAAAGATATTCCATTTTATACATTCTTGTACTTCAACGACTTAAGGACCAGTCAATAAACACAGCCTGTCCATAAGCAGTAACATATGTGCACTCATAATTAACGAGACAAATGTTTTATACTATTCGGTTGCTGTAGCTAGACTACAAATCAAAGAGTGGAGCGTGTACAAGTTTGTATAAATTCTGCTACTGTAGCACCTGTGACGTCATCGACAAAGGATCGTCATCGCGTATGTCTGAGACTTGCAATCTACAACTACAACAACTTCTTATCTACCTCACCTACCATCGAGCAAGCATATGCACTCCATCTTCATTTCACGATGCTTTGTTTGTACCGGTGGTATTCATTTGCACAAGTAATTACTAACCACAATCTTTTACTTCTTCACTTACAGAAAATTGCGACCAACCCAGAGAAAGACGGCTATCGAAACCGATTATCAACGTTGCACGGCTCAAAAACCAGACACAATTCAAGGGTAGGTATCGACATGCATGTTGCTCTCAATCTGCATTTTCTGCAGTTGCAAAAATGTGGGGTATCCAGTGACTCAATTTCGTCCTTTTTTTTTCTCTTTTTTCTGTCTTTTTACTCTCGGAAATATTATCCGTCGCTAGATAAACACATGTCTCAATCTAAGGTTGTCAACGGTCTGCTAAAGAGGCTGGAATGATGAGTCGTGAGTCATGCCGATGTCGGTCTAGTGGTTTTTTGAGTGGTTTTGTGGAGCGGTTTTTTTAGCACATATATATCAGTCACGTGACCAAACACCTCCAAATGCTCAGTCTTTTACGCCTCCACAAACACAAGTTTTGAATAGCAAAACCCACCGTTATATTCCGAGGATGCCGATTGCTCCGATGTTTGTCGCGGCTGTGAAACAAGGTTCTGATAAAAGTTTAAATTATTGGGGAAGATGGACGGTGTTAGGGAGTGGTTGTGGTCACAGGGCGAACTCTTGTTATTTTCTCTGGTTTGAGGTATTATCGCCTTAAAAATACCACGTGATTAATCATCCGACCTCTCTGAACTCTTGTCATCACACCTCGCACTAGTTTATCACTCACATTTCTTGTTTTCAAACAAGGTTTATCAACAAGGACGGCCTGTGGGCCAAAGGATAAATCTGAAAAGATTTTAGGTACATAAGGGTATTGTCAGCTATACTGATTGCGACTTGACCAGCGGTATTACAGCGGTATTAACGCGATAGCGACACAGAGACGACTCGTTACACAGCAGAAACACACTGACACAAGCACAAACACAAACACAAACACTACAAGTGACACAAACACAAACACTGACACACAAACACCCACCACACAATGTCGTTACAAAAACAGTTACCGCTGGAAACTAAATCCAAGGCCGAAATCCCCCTCTCCGCCGTCCCTGCCGCCGCCAAAATCCACTATCCCTTCTGGTATGGTGGTTTTGCGTCTGTGGTTGCAGGAGTCTTCACCCATCCTCTTGATCTCGCCAAGGTGCGTCTCCAGACCGCCAAAACTCGCGGTCAGGGTCTCTTTGGCACGCTTGTGAACGTTGTCAAGCACGAGGGTATCACTGGTGTCTATTCCGGACTCTCAGCGTCCATGCTGCGGCTTTCCACCTACTCCACCATGCGGTTTGGCATGTACGAGTATCTCAAGGAGTCGATTGCTCCGTACTACTACAACCCCCACAAGCGCGACCAGAACCCGCCAATGTACGTGCTGCTGCCGATTTCCGTGATTGCCGGCATTTCTGGCGGCATTGTCGGCAATCCTGCTGATATCATCAACATTCGAATGCAGAACGACCAGTCGCTCCCTAAGGACCAGCGCCGAAACTACAAACACGCGTTTGACGGTCTGTGGCGAATGTACAAGGAGGAGGGAGTGCGGGCCATGTTTCGAGGCCTTGGTCCGAATTGTACTCGAGGAGTTCTGATGACTTCTTCGCAGATGGTCTCTTACGACTCCTTCAAGGCTGTGCTTGTCAACCATCTTGGAATGAACCCCGACAAGAAGTCCACGCACTTTGCGGCCTCGCTGCTCGCTGGACTCATGGCTACGACTGTCTGTTCGCCCGTTGACGTTGTCAAGACGCGAATCATGAACGCCCACGCTCACCACTCCAAGGACTCGGCGTTTACGATTTTCTTCAAGGCGCTGAAGCAGGAGGGCCCGCTGTTCATGTTCCGAGGCTGGCTGCCGTCGTTTGTGCGTCTGGGTCCGCAGACGATTCTGACGTACATTGTGCTGGAGCAGCTCAAGTACTACAAGGTCGGCATGCGCCACTAACGTCATCCATTAGCATCGTACATAGCATCACATTAATAGATTGATAGATTGGAGTGGGTACAAGTACCGGCACATGTACCGGTGAGTCAATTATTTAGTATGGTAACAGCTGTTCATTGAAGTATATGGACCGTGCGGTGATACTGGTAGCCAACAGTATCTTGGAACTGAACGAAACCACCAATGAGGAGAGCATCAATTCCGCAATTAAACCATTCATATTAAAGGTATATATATCACTATCAAAAAAAAATGATAAAATATCATCATTTCCGATGCCCACTCATAGAACTCATTTACTTGCATCTCCAGCTGCAGAGATAAGTAAAACCTTAACCCTACAAGGTATTAATTATCCCAGCGTTTACTGCAACTCGTACGATGAGTTCTGAGCAAGCATTCCCTAGATCCAAGAGAAAAAGCAATCGCTTTTAGCAACTACAGTACTCATACAGAAATCACCAAACTACGCTACAACTAAACATAAACATTAATATTCATATGCTGCTAACAACACTACATACCCGTACTGCAACTACTGCTCAACGTTCTGAGCAAAGAAGAAGTTGGAGGTGACCAGAGTCAGCTCGTTCTTCTTGGCCCACTCTCGAGTACCAGAGCCAGGCACATTCGTGCCCCAGGTAGGTCGGTCGGCAGGAGCCTCAGGAGTCTTGGAGCCCTCCTTGTACAGCACAAAGACGTATCGGTGCTTGCCGGTCTTTGGTGGGGGGCCAGGACCCATGTAGGGAATGAGCTCCTTGCCCTTGGAGAGGTCCAGCTCCACGGCAGCACCCTCGGCCTCAGCGACAACGCCGGGCTTGAGACCAGTCACAATGTAGTGGCAGTACTCGGACCACTTGTTGTCGGTTCGTGAGGGGGCATCGGGGTCGGTCAGAACGAGGGTGTAGGTGCCATCCGAGTCGTTGGGGAAAGACGCGTGGATGGAGGGCTTGTGCTGGGTGTCAGCAACAGCCAGGGTGTTGCCAACGGCAACCACGTTCTCGCCTCCGTAGGTGATCTCGAGGAGAGTGTTGGGGTTGAACTCGTCAATGACGTCGGGGACAACCTCGTGCTTCTTGAAGCCTTCGGTGAGGGCGGCGGAGATGGTGATCTGGGTTAGAAAACGGTAGCGAGGGCCGTAGGTCCGAGTGGACAACAACAAAACGAGTTCCGGAAGCGAAGCTGTACGTCTGAGTGCCAACATCCTTCTCAACAACAGTCAGGGAAGCTAAGACGTAGGTCTGGGCATCTGCTTCAGAAGTTGACATGACTCGAGAGTAGACATCCATACTCAAGAGTACTCCAGAGTAGACAAGCCAAGGACTTCACTTCATGAATCAAGAGTTGACCTCATACTTCAGTTGACTGACTCAAGAGTCGACATCTTTACTCGAGAGATGACACCCTTAGTCGGTGAGCTAAGTACTGTCGTCCTGAGTAAAGATGTTAACATCCTGAATCAAGAGTCTACTTCTGAGCCAAGAATTCACATCCTAGCCAGAGTGGACAACGTCTTCAGTCAAAAGTTCTGAGTTCAGACTCCGGAGGTAACTTGGGGAATTGAGTTACGAGACGCAGCAAGCAATACTGCGACAGCCAGGCAGGTGCATTGGGTCAATTGAGCGCAGTCAGTGGACTTCTGAGTCGGTTTCAGTCAATTAAGTCGGTTTTGAGTCAGACAACATTCCCAGAGCCCCAGGACGTCAGACTGAAAGAGACTCAACAGACTAACAAAGATAGCCAAAGACAGCAAAGACAGCAAAGACAGCAAAGACAGCAAAGACCAAAGACCAAAGACAGCAAAGGCAAAGACAGCAAAGGCAAAGACGGTAAAACTAGTCCTATGCACTGAAACATGCTTCACGTACAGCACACTGAACTATACTAGCAAGTGGGGGCAACCTAAGGAGATGAGCTATGAGTGGGGGTCCACTAGGGCAAGCTACTGCAAGGGTAGCGTAGCGTGCAAGTGGGGGTCACGGGCGTTTTTCGGCGGTCAATTAATTGAACCATTGCCGTTTTCCCGTTCCACTTGTCCCACTCATAGCCACACCACAGTCATGTCGTAACATGCCGTAACCACTCGTGCGGGGTAGACACAAAACCACCCCCAGGTCTATAAGTAGAGCTCAATTCCCCCCGTTCTTCCTCCCAGTTCTCCCAACTCTCCCAGCTCTCCCAGCTCCCAGCTGACTCGTCGGATACTCACCAAAGGCATTCTCTGGATGGGGGTGGCGCGCAAGGTCGGGGAAGCGACCCGTCTATATATGTCCCAACTCGAATTGGGTTTGCGCAATCCACAGGCGGCTCGGGCCACGCTAGTGCGCAAGGGCGACGACGCCAGTCCGAGGCGGCGGGCTAGCATTGGTGTGTGTGGCGATGTGGGGGGTGCAGAGGTTCCTTTCTGTGTAACCTGTGCGTCTGTGTGCGGTCTGTTGGGCCGGGTAGCGTGTTGGGCGTGCGGAGACGCAATAATCACGCGGAGGTGGAGGCGGTGCTAAAAAGCAGAGGGGAAGTGCAAGGGACGGCCGGCGGGCGGTTTGGGCGGAGAGCGTGTGCTAGACGACGTTGGCGTGCGAGGCGTGGTGGTGGAGAAGAGCACAACTTGAGTTGCACGAAAATTAAAATGTCCTGCACTCTCGAGAAGAGATTGGGACGTTATCGGGCGCTGGGGGCGTGCAAATGGAGAAAGAGAGACGCAATTGGGGTTGTCGCGGTGGAATGAGCCGGGAATATTCTTTTCCGCACGCAAATCGGCCACTACAGCTTTTTCGAGAACCCCGCTGATTTGCACCAGCCATCTTTTTTTGCCCAGCACGATTATGCGTGCATACAGTGCATTTCGTCATTGTGCGTCGTATCGCGATTAGTAATGATTAGTAATCGGTAGTGGGAGAGAGTGGGATTAGTGATCTTGAACGGGTATTAGTGATCGTTTTTGGTCTGGTACAAACGTCGTTCTAGTGTAGCGTCTCCACATATTAAATAGCCACCTTCGCTAAAGAGCAATGTCAGTTTCGAACAATTTAGAATTATGGTGGGACGATTTTGAGGATGGTATTACTGAGTCAGTTTTGCTCATTGAACGTTGTGAAGAAGACTGGAAGAAAATACCGCTGTCTAGAGTACCCATCTTTGATTTCGTCAAAATCGACCTCCAAGAACTACTTTCAAAGCCACAGTCCTTCTCAAAGGAACCTAGACTCGATAGAGTTTGGAACGTCCGCCTTGACATTTTGATATTCTCATCATTTGCGTGGGTTTTTGATTGGCGTTGATTGTCAGATTGGCTGAGGAGGTTTGACTACCGAAATTGATGTCACATCTTTAAAACTTACGTAATCCAGTTCGTCAAAGCTCAGCAGTACACACCGGTATAACATCTGCTTCTCAATTTGGGACATCTGCTGAACTTCTACTATCACACTGATTCTACTAATCACTGATCGTGCTTACTACCACTTGTACTAATCACTGCTGTACTTACTACCACGGCTGATTGTACCAATCATACCACACAGATACCATGGACATGTCAGGATCGCCTGTACCTGTGGCCCTTCTCAGAGGACATGCCCATCCAGTGACGACTCTGAGATTCCACAAGGCGACTCTGGTTTCGGGAGACGAAAGCGGCTGGGTTTTCTGGTGGTCTCTCGTGACGCGGAGACCGCTAGCGATCTGGAAAGCACACCATGAAGCCATCCTGTCGCTAGTTTGGATAGACGATACACATTTGTTGACTCAGGGAAGAGACGACAAGTTGTACGTTTGGCGTCTGGAGCTGGATGCAAATGGAAAAAGCGGACTCAGTGTGAAGCCTCCGAATGCTCTAGTTGCAGACATCGCTGAATATCCAAAGCCCTGGATGACGTACTCGTTGACAGTAAACTCACTCAACTTTTGTCAGGTTGCCTGGAACGCAGGACTGCTCGCAAAACCGGATCTCGACAACTCGGACAAAGTCGAACTGCTGGAGTGGACGGACGGCGCGTTTCGAGTTGTTTGGAACGACATTTACCCGCGTCTGAAGGGCGTCAAGACGGGAATCGTCATGGATCTGCACATCAAGGAGGGAAAACTGATAGTGGGGTACGAGGGAGGAGCTGTGGCTGTGTTTGACATTTCCGACCGAAACAACTACGCGCCGGTGCTCAACTACTACGTGGTTAGTCATGTTCAGCCTGTGCTCTCTGTCAGAGCTCACCCTACTAAAAACGAGTTTGTCTCGTCGTCTGCAGACTCTCTGATTGTAAAGCATCCTATCAAGGACCAGGTGATTCCCGAGGAGGAGGAAGACGAACCAGAGCCTCGGGGGAACGCAGAGAGACCTCCTTCGCCTAAAATTGTCGAACTCGAGGACGAGGAAGAGGAACCAGCTCAAAACGTGGTTCGCGGCTTTGACGTTCCTGACGCAGAGGAAGAAGAGGTCGCAGAGGAGGAAAAACCGGAATCCAAGCCGCTGGACGCTGTTAATGTCCGCCATTCAGGCCTGTCTTCTCTCCAGCTCGATGCAGATGGAGATCTTATCATGACAGCTGGATGGGACGGAAAAGTGCGTCTTTTCACGTACGATGATATCGCCAAGGTGAGCGTCTTCCATGGACGCGAGGGAGTTGGCTGTGTGGCTTTCTCGACGCCTTCTACGGAAGATACGACAAATCCGCGACTGGCTAAAGCTCTGGCTACGAGATGGATCGCTGTGGGAGGCAAGGACGGAAAAATCGAGCTGTATATAATCGAGCAGGACTCCAGGATGTTGGAGGGGGGTGCTGCGACAAGCAGAAGCATTGGTTTTTAATGTAGTGGTGGATATACAACTTGCATATTTGTGGACATTCCATCTGTATAGAAGTGATACGAATTCTGGGCTAGATCTTCACGTACGACTTCAATCAAGATACGCTAATAAGATACGCTAAGTGACAGCTTGTTCGCATACTCATTCACTGATATCAACTAGAGCACAGCAATATACATTAAGATGCATCCTTTTTGAATACTTCTTCTTTCATTGACGTTCGTGAGTCAAGTAGACTCAAGAGAGCAAGACTTCAAACAAGAACCGAGTCTATATTCACACCTACACGAAACAGTCCAGTCGCATACTCCTTTCTTAAATTGACATCAACTACAAGTACAGAATACAATTTAGATCTCCTCCATTGACATAACTTCATGTACAGATAGGCACTGGCTACTCGTAGAAACGTATAAATGAAAATGGTATTTCTATATCCACATACCATACCTATAGCGATGGCGCTGTTTTCAGCCCCGGGTCCTTTCGGATCGTTGGATAGTTGTCACGAGTGACTGTCAGCGAATCAGGTTACGGTGACTCGCTGGTGGAGTTGATTAACTCCTGTGTGTTTGAAGATGGCACCTTCACTTAGGCCCAGACGTTCAACTATTCTCCTTCGCTCTCAACTCATCGTTCTCTTTGACCAGCTCCCTCTGACTCTTTTTGAGCGTCTCAAGCGCGTCTGTAGTCTCGCGCGACAGCTGCTCCAGCTTGAGCACCGTCTCGTCGACCGTCGAGCCGTGTCCCTGTATGCCCTTTTTGAACTCCGCGAGCATCGCCTGTATTTTCTGTTCTCGCTGCGCTGCCAGCGTCTCAAAGTCGACCTGGTGCTTGCGGATCTGGTTGCGCAGCTCCTCTTCCTTGGCCAGCTTGTCGATGATCCCCTGGCGCCACTGTTCCTCCTTGTGGTGCTTTTCGGCCTGGGCTGCGCTAACCGCCGAAATCGAGTCCGTCAGCGTCTTGAACTCGCCTCGCAGGTACTCCTCCTTTCTCCTGTAGCCGTCTGCCGAGGCGTCTGCAGATGCCTGGAGCTGGTGGTACTTGTTCTCGGCTGCAGCTGTTCGCTCCTCCATGTCGAGCATGCGGGCCTCGTTGTCGGCGTGTTCCTTCTCGAGCGTCTGTGCGCGCGACTTCTGGACCGCCATCTTGCTCTCCACGTCCTGGATCTGCCGCTCCTTGCGCTGGATCATGGTGTTGAGCATCTCGTTCTGGTGCTTGAGCGACTCCATGGACTCGTTCTGGTTGTCGCAGCGCTTGGCGAGGGCGTCTCTCCCCTTCTTGGCCTCGATGTACTTTGCATTCTGGTCCTTGAGCTCTCTGCGCAGCGTGTCGATCGTGTTCTGGAGGCCTGCAATCACCTTGGAGGTGTTGGACCCGACAGAATCCGACAGGCCCTTCTGGATGAACTGGTTGATGTAGGCGTGGTCGTACATGGAGTCGCGAGACGACTTGGACGCGTTGGAGTCTCGCTTGTGGTGGTTCTCGCGCACCTTGGGATCCAGGGTCGAAGTAGTCGTCGAGCTGGGGCTCACAGACGCAGACCCGCTCTCGGACAGCCCCAGGCTCACAATGTCCGTGTGCAGCATGCTGTCTTCGGTGTCTCCCTCGCGCCTAGGAAGTTCCTGGGCCAGCGATTCCAGCGCCTGAAGAGACATGCTTCGGCGGGCGATTTCGTCCTTCAGGGCCTTGACGCGGTCGTCTGACAGGTCGCCGAGGTCTAGCGCGTCCAAATCCGGCGGTTGCAGCGCGGGATCCTCTATCGTCTTGGTGTTCCCCACGGTCATGGCGTTGCTAAAATACGTGGTCGTGTTACAAGATAGACTCTCCAACTTACTGTAAAGCCCTACGTCATAGCCTAACAGCGGTATGGGATTGAGAAGGACTTGATATAAGACACGTGGCGGTTGGTTGTATTTACATCGAGAATATTTTCAGCAAATTTATTTTTCCGCTTTGGTCGTACCTTGTCCTTGCAACCCAACTTTCTGTCTTCTACGAGTATATGTACAAAGTAGCTACTTCGTACGAAGTACAGTAAATACAGTATACTGAGATACAGGCAGTACGTCCGTACAGTACATACCGCAGAGGCTGTACCAAGTGTGCAGTGCTTGAAAGACGTATGACGGTACAAAGACACAACACCGATTGGACCTCCCTTTATAGATCACTAGCACATACCGCGTTTAGGGGCTAATTTAGACACGGGAGCCGTGACTTGTGATTGTGGGGCACACGACAAGAACTTGTGCAAGTTATTGTGTGATTTATGTATTGTATTTTTTAAAAAAAACACCTAGAAGTACTTGTACCGCCTTACAAGTACAAGTACTTCCACTTCAGCAGAATCAACCGACCCCTGAATCGTCTTTCGTACGATCCATTTAGAGTTTGGTTAGCGAAAAAATATCAGCCCCAAAAGCGTATCACGAAACACACATACGGCGCAAAAAAGAAGCCCGACGTGGGGCTTGAACCCACAGCCTTGAGATTTCTTTCGGAGTAAGAGTCTCACGCTCTACCGATTGAGCTAGCCAGGCTGCTGATAAAATTTTGGAAAATGTGGCCTCTGCTTTCAGAAATTTTGGTCACGTGACGGGCGTTTTTTGAATCAAAAAAAAAATTTTGGAGTGCTTTTTGGGCGTATAAATGTATTTCCCTAGAATCAAAAAAAAAATATATATATATAGAAGTGGGTTTTCGGGTGTGGTAACGATGTGGGTGTACTGTTTGTGAGATTATCTATCATCTGGTGTAGTTTTCTGGTTCATATCTCTCGTTCTCAAATTTCTGCGAATTATTTCCGTTTCTCACACAACTTTGCTCCATTTTCTGCCGTAAAATGATAAAAATCGAGTAAAATTCAAAAAAAAAAAAATTTGTCACCTGCGACGTGATTCAAGCACTTGTACCATTGATCTGTACAAATTTGTACAAATTTAGACTGAAAAACACCATCTACACTACCGGTACGAAGATCATAATTCTGTACACTCACTATGAACCAAAGACAGTCTTGTAGACATGTAGACAGACTACTGACTGTATATACCACACACACCAATACTGTACACTTATTATAAATATTACACAACCATATTACTCATCACGCTCCAAGCTGGTCCACCCGCACACTCATGTCCTTGTGGATCGCCAGATCCTCGAGATCGTCCTGCTGGTCGATGCTCAGACCCTTCTCGTTCGCCAGATGCAGCAGACAGATGAACACAAACGACGTCGAGATCTCCTGCTTCTGCTGCCGGGGGTACTCGGCTCCCACCTGCTCCACCAGCTGCGTGAACTTCTTCTCCTCCACCTTGGCCTCTTCCTCCATGTCAGCCAGCTCCTCCACCTTCTCGTAGTCCATGACTCTCCAGAGATTGTCCTTGAGCTTGCGCACGTCCACTCGCTTGGCCACCTTGGCGTAAGAGACGTACTCCGGATGCGCCTTTGGCAGGCCCAGGAAAGACGCATTGTGAGGACCTCCCATATCGGTGGCTCCTCCGTAGTCGTCAAAGTCGTCGTAGCCTCCGAAATCGTCGCCTGCGTCGTTCTGATCGGGGAATTCAGCCGGTTCAGGATCAGGACCCTGCACTCCGTACTCTGCGAGCTCCTCGTTAAAGTGCTGGGCCCAAAAGTGCTGATCGGCGTCCTTTTCGCTCTGCAGCGTCACTCGGTGCTTGAACAGCAGACCTGTGATTCGCTTGCCGGGCTTGATGAAGAGCTTGACGAGGTTGTCCGTCGAAAAGTGCTCGTCGTTGGGCAACAGGTTGTTGGTATCTGAGCGCTGCTGGTTCTTGGAGAGTGCCAGAGTCGACATGTGGGCTGGACGCGCAAACAGAACAGCCTCGTCGATGTCGTTGTCCTCGGAAACAAAGTCGACCTCCACAGGCGCCTTCTTCTTGCTCTTGTCCTTCTCGCCCTCCTCTTCATCTTCGTCTCCTGCCTCGCGGTTCTCAACCACAGCCTTCTTCTGGATGTCGCCCCGCAGCTTCTGCACCTTCCAGTGCTCCGGACCCGCCCAGTTCTTCTTGAGCGTGTGGTCAAAGTACGCCAGGAGGTCTGCCTCGTTGATAGTCGGCTTGTATCGCGGGTCTGAGGGACCCACGCCGCCTGGAACAGCCACATCCTGGGCGATCTCGGCGTACTGCTCGTTCATGGGGTTGTATCCGAACTCAAAGTCTTCAACCGGACCAGGTCCATCGTCGTCTCCAAGATCGTCAAAGCCCATATCGAGAGCAGCGTCGTCCAGCACGTCGTCGTCGCCTCCATAGTCGAGTTCGGGCATCGAAGACGGTCTGTCGTCCGCGTTATCGAGCTGCAGACCCTCGGGAAGGTTGCTGGGGTCCTTGAGGGCAGCCTCGATCATGCCAGCTGAAGGACAGACAGACTTGGTAGCAAGCACAGAGAGATCGGGGAAGAACTTGGATCCGAGCTGATGCAGCGAAAAGCTGTCTGCGCTGTCGTCCTCCATGTCCTCGTCTTCGCTGAGGTCCGCATTGAAGTCGCCCTTGGAAATCTCCTGGTCAAAGTCGCCGTCGAAAACAACCCGGCCGTTCTTGTCGATGCCCAGCGAGTTCATCAACATGCCCTTGGCGCCGCCCTCGTCAAAGTCAGCGCACATCTTCTTGAACAGCGGGTCGATCGAGAGCTCCAGCTCGAGTTTTTTCGCGGCGTTCTCCTCGAAGCTCTTGGCGAGCGTCACCCCTCGAGGACGAGACGGCTTCTTCTTCTTTTCGCCTTCCTCGCCCTCCTCCTCTTCTCCTCCTTCCTCGTCGCCCTCGTTTCCAATATCCTCGCGTCCCTGCTTGGTAGCCAGGCCAGTAAGCAGTCTTCCTGTCTCGGTAGCAGCAGAGTCGATACGCGACGAGTAGATCTTCATACAGCCGTCCAGAGTCACAGAAGCACGCTGAAAGTTGATTCCATCACCTTCCTTCAACAATGACATGTCATGGAAGTAGTCGATCAGCGCAAAGTTCCACGAGTTCTGCGCATTGATCTTGTTGTCGTTCACCATCTTCATCCACTCCTCAAAGTTGGCCATGATCGGAACCTGAGGCGCAGCGTTGTTAAGATGGTCTCGGAGGCCCTCATCGACATCCTCGCCAGCATTAGCGCCCGGAGAACCAAGCGAAACGGCTCCAGGAAGAATACTGAGACGCTTGGACTGTCGTCGCTTCTGCTTTTCGGCAGCGTCGTCGTTCATATGGACCAGTTTCTGCAGAGACGGTTCGGCTTCTCCCTGCTGCAGAAAACGTCCGGAAGACCGTCTTCGAGCTGGTCTTGCCATTGTTTTTTTTTTTTGTGTTGACGTTCGAACCTGTTGATTTGATATGGAAGGTGTATTTCGCAGTTGTAGAAAGGTGTTATTAGCGTTCACGCGTTTGTTGTGCGCCGTTGTCCTGGCAACGGCTCGTGTATTTTAACCCTAACCCTGGTTTACCCGATTGGGGTTGGTAGTATCAATGACAGTAACTAACGTGAATATAGCGTGAGTGTTCGTTCTATCACCTGTGACACTTGTTAAACACCACTATATCTACAAATAGTGCACGCATAGTCGATAATAACGCCACCCGTTACCCCAGATACTGAGTGGATTCTTTGTGAGATTAGGTTTGGTACCTCGTAAGTTGAGGACATCTCCAGAACTCCCTCGAAGCACCCGCTGAGGTCCAAAAGATACCAGAATGCTCGCTGGGCCGCGAGAATGCTTTTGATACCGTTCTTGAAGCGCTATCTTGCGATTAGGCCCCAAATCACAGCGTCCTATGACAGGGCTAGACAAGCTATAGCCACATTGGGGTTTGGCGTAAAGATGAAAAACGCACACGGAAACGATATTGGCGTTTGGTTGAAGAAAAGGAGATACCCTTGGATTTTGGAGGTGCTCTAGCTGATGGAGCGATGGTCGTATCGTCGAATTCCAGGTATGTGCGATGACCTGTCGAGAAGGGCTTTCCAGCGATACCCGTCATGTTATGTTTCTGTGGTGCACTCGGCAGATCGAGGCCTCTTTTTTTCGACTGTCTCTCTCTGTGACAACTTAGAGTTGTCTTCACCACATGAGGGGCTGTATCTTGTCATCATATATAAGTCCTTTCGTTTCTGGTTTGTCTTCTGGTTTGTCTTCTGGTTGTGACTTACTACTTGGACAACGGCAAACGAACAGAACGAACAAGTACTACGAGATCAGACACAGACACAAAGCCACAGACATCACCGCAAACATAAACACGGACATAATCACAGACGCCTTCTCTCTCACGCCCACTACACCACCCACTACACAACCCGTTACATCAACTACGAAGTACCAAGTACATACTACCCCTGTTACGTTGGTACTTGAGTACATCGCCGGCTACGTCTGTACGTCTGTACTACACCACCCATCACATCAGGTGCTTCAGGTACTTCAAGTACTCTACTACCACTAATACACCACCACACCACCAAGTACACCATGGACTTCCTACCCACCCTCGTCCTCCTGGCTCACTGCCCAGACAAGCTGGTGTGCATGCTGCCTCTGCGGGCCTTCAAGCTGCGTCTGCTCCTCTTCTCCTCCGGATGCAATGACGTTGAGGACGTCTCCCTTACGGACTTCATCGCCAGCATCGAGCACCTCTCTGTGCTCCTGCCCATGGGTCTGGGCACCTCGCACGCCGGCAGCAACGCCACAGTCGTCCACCTCTCCATCCCCGTGCTCTCCGGGTTCCTCCAGCGGCTCTCCATGCCGCGGCCCGTCGCCGTTTTTGATTCTCCCTGCAAAAACCTCGTCAAGGACGCGTTTGAGTCGCCCGTCTCCGCGTGCTTCGACTTCCCCGCGACGGTCAAGACGCACTCGTCCTTCTCGTCCGCAGGATCGACCCCCTCGGCCTCCTCCTGCACCACCATGGTCTCGTCGCCGACCTGGACCGCCAAGGTCTCCCGCAGCCACATGGCGGAGCTGCTGGACGAGCCGCTGGCGTCGCAGACCATGTTCTCGTTCGACAACGAGATCCGGCAGCTGGTGGCCGAGCCCTCGGCGGTCTTCCACCTGGCCCTGGCCAAGGCGCAGCTCACGCCCATGAAGCCGCACATTGGTCTGTGCGCCCATTCTTCGTCGGACGAGTGCTCGTCGGACTGCCTGGACAAGGTGCGCTTTGTGCCGCAGATTCTGTGCCACACGGAGCGGCCCCTGGAGGACTGCTCGTACCTGGACAAGTGCTACAAGTCCAAGAGCTGCCGGTTTCTGCACTACCAGGTGAAGATGCCCGAGTACGCGCGGCGCAAGAGCGCGGACGACGCGGCTGCAGCTTCCTTGCGCGCGTACTACTACTCTGCGGACCCCATGTCGTCTGTTGTGCTCCCGGCGCAGTGGATCACGTGCAACCTCAAGGAGATTGCGCTGCCCGTGTTTGGCGACTTTGCCGCCATCATCGCAGACCCGCCCTGGGACATTCACATGAACTCGCAGAAACTGATCATCAACGACAGCGACCTGCTGGCGCTGGACATGGGCTGTCTGCAGAAGGAGGGCGTTTTCCTGCTCTGGGTGACAGGCCGCACCTCCGAGGTCGGCCGCAAGTGCCTCGCCAAGTGGGGCTACGCGGACGTGCAGGAGATTGTGTGGTGCAAGACCAACCAGCTGGGCCGCACCATCTGCACAGGCCGCACGGGCCACTGGCTCAACCACTCCAAGGAGCACGTGCTGATTGGGGTCAAGGGCCGCCCCGAGTGGCTCACGCGCGGCCTGGACGTGGACACCGTCGTCTCCAACGCCCGCGACAAGAGCCAGAAGCCCGACGAGCTGTACGACATTGTCGAGCGCATGGTGGGCCGGTCGTCGCGCAAGCTGGAGCTTTTTGGCCGTGAGAACAACCTCCGACCGGGTTGGCTGACGGTCGGCAGCCAGCTCAACGGCGTGAACATATTGGAGCCCGATCTCGCCGAGCGCTACGGCCGGTGGCGCGAGGCTCACCAGGTGGCTGTTCCCGGCGACCAGCGCGAGGGCGGGGCGGCCAGGGAGCGCGAGTCGCGGGGACGGGTGCCGCGGGAGACCCGGGAGCTGGTCAAGAACCACTCCAAGGACTCTCCGGGCCGAAACACGCGTTCCCGGGGCATGGTGCGGCGGCGGCGCGCTTAGAGCCAGCGTTTTCCTGGCGTTCTGTTTTCTGGGTTTTTTGGGTCGTTTTGGGTCGTTTTGGGTCGTTTTCTGGGTTCTTTTACTGTGTTTTGAGCATTTCTGGGTTGTGCTTATGACAACTTGTGATAACTCAGTACTTTTAGACTGCACAGTGACTGAGCTAGTGAAGCCACTGGCTTAGCACTCTGGACCGACTCGGACTTCCCCGCAACAGCCACGCCACCGGGACACCTCCTGCACACTTTCCTTTTATCTCTCTATTGACGATTCCGTCTGATTCTTGCTTTGCATTGTGTTTTTTCCATAGCATCGTCGGTCCTCGGAGCCTCTGAGACGTCTCAGCGGCCTGCCGGCGCTCTTATAGTGTATCTGCGATAATATATTGTACTTGGTGTGGTTGGTGGGTGTGGTTTGGTTGTGGTTGTAGTTGTAGGGTCAATTGTACGAGTAGTAAAATTAGTGACTGTGCTGATACACAGTGGGTACAATATATGGGCTGTAGCAATTGTGTACAAGTATGAATAATACCCAACAGTATGCCGTGTCTCCACACCAAAACAGCAGGTAGAGATTCGTATCAAACCTAGTTTTCACCACCCAAGAAACCTAGATAGTCTGCACCATCGCGATTTTACAGACCTGAGAACACCGCCGTCGTCCGACAAGATGAAAATGACGACTCAGCGGGGCAAAATCAAGGCGCCGCGCGCCAAGGTGTCGTCCGCCGTTTCTTTCGACGCCTCCTGGGAGATTTTGGCCTCCGCCATGACCAAAATCCAGGAACACGAATCTTCGCCACTGTCGTTTGAGCTGCTCTATCGAACGTCCTACCAGCTGGTCATCTCCAAGATGAGCGCGCAGCTGTACGACGCCGTCAAGTGTCACATTTCCGAGCACCTGGGCCGGGTTCAGGCGAGCTTTGACCCGTATGTCGTAGTGGCTCGAGACGACCTGTCTCTGGCCCCCAAGTTTCTCGAGGGCCTGAACAAGCAGTGGCTCGACCACCAGACGTGCACCAAGATGATCAGCGACGTGATGATGTACCTGGACCGGGTGTACTGTCTGGACAACACCTCTTCTCCGCCGAAGCTGGCGGACCTGGGTCTGCATCTTTTCCGCGACCACGTTGTCGGCACTTCCTCTTTCGCCGAGTATCTCTACAAGGTGCTGATCAACGAGATCCAGCGCGAGCGCGAGGGCGAGATGGTCGACCGTATTGTCGTCAAGAGCGTGCTGTCGATGCTGGACCTGCTGCCCCAGAGCAAGTCCAACAAGGAGTCGGTGCTGGTGCACTGCTTCTCGGACCAGCTGGTGGCTGCGACGACGAGCTACTACGCCCAGGCAGCCCGCGATCTGCTCGACGGCAACAAGGACCCTGTTGTCTACGTGACCAAGGTCTCCGGCTGGCTGGACGACGAGGAGAAGCGGTCAAAGTACTACGCGCTCGAGTCGCAGGCGTACTCGCCGCTGGTCAGCGACCTGACCGTCAAGCTCGTCTCGACCAAGCTGCCCGAGGTCATGGCGCTGCCGGGCTCCGAGATCCGCAAGTGGTTCCAGGCCAAGAAGTACGACGAGCTCAAGACGCTGTACCGGCTCGTCACCAAGGGTTTCCCGCAGAGGTCGCTGCTGCACCACCTACTCAAGGAGCAGATTGTCGCCGAGGGCCAGAACCTCAACACGGCGTCGTATGCTGCTGTCGAAGCTGCGCGCAAGGAGAAGAAGCCCGCAGCCCAGCAAACGATGCTGGCACAAAAGTGGGTGACGGACGTGCTGGTGATGCGCGACGAGTTTGCCGACATCACGGCCAAGTGCTTCGACAACGACGTGGAGGTGGTCAAGAGCATCGACGAGGCGTTTGTCGACTTTGTCAACAAGCACGCCAAGGTCGCCGAGTACCTGTCGCTGTACATTGACAATCTGATGAAGAAGGCGCTCAAGGGCAAGTCGGACGAGGAGGTGGCTGCGATCCTCGACTCGACCGTCGCCTGCTTCAACTTCATCACCGACAAGGACAAGTTCGAAAACTACTACAAGGCGCATCTGGGCAAGCGGCTGCTCAACTCCAAGTCGCTGTCTGACGACGCCGAGCGCCAGCTCATTTCGCGCTTCAAGATGGCTGCCGGCGGAGCCTTCACGTCCAAATTTGAGGGCATGTTCAAGGACATTGCGACGTCTGCCGACGAGATGGAGTTTTTCCGCAAGAGCCGAGCGTCCATTACTGCCGACTCGGAGCCCTCGACGGTCAAGCAGGTCGAGATCACCGTGGCTTTGCTCTCTCCAACCTACTGGCCCTCGTCCATTGCTCAGGGAGCCAACTACACTCTGATCCACTGTGCTGAGGCCGAGGCAGCTCGCGACCAGTTTGAGCGGTACTACAAAAAGGCGCACAACGGCCGCAAGCTCGAGTGGGTGCCGAATCTCGGCAACGCCGACATCCGCATCAAGTTCAAGAAGAAGTTCCACGACGTGAACGTGCCGACGCCGGTGATGCCGATTCTCATGCTGTTCCAGGACGTGGGTGATCAGGGCGTGTCGTTCCAACGCATCCAGATGGAGACGGGCATTCCGGTGCCGGACCTCAAGCGGCATCTGCAGTCGGTGTCCGTCGCACCCAAGACCAAGCTGCTCAAGAAGGTGCCCTTCTCCAAGGAGGTGGCCGAGACGGACGAGTTCTTCTTCAACGACAGCTTCGAGGCGCCCATGACCAAGATCCGAGTGCTTGCCATCAACTCCACGCGGGCTGAGACGGATGTCGAGCGAGATGCCACCATGGTGCAGATTGACAAGTCGCGGCAGAACGAGATTGACGCGGCCATTGTGCGAGTGATGAAGTCGCGAAAGACGCTGAACCACAACAACCTCGTGGGCGAGGTGACCAAGCAGCTAGCTTCGCGGTTCAAACCGCCGATCCCCACCATCAAGCATTGTATCGAGTCGCTGCTGGAGCGCGAGTATCTCCGCCGAGACGACAACGATACCACCTTGTTTCACTACGAGGCCTAGGCCGTGTTTGCCCCGTATTTATTGCTTTATTCTAGTCAATCTTGATATGACGTGTTTGTAGAAGCAAAAACTGGAAAATGAGCGCAGCGAATTTTTTGTTTTTGCTGGACCTGAGGATGTGGCTGTGGTAGATATCAAGCGAAAACTGGAAAGCAGCGCTTTTCGTTTCGCTGTGGATGTTGCAGCCAGTTGTCTTGTAGAAGTAGGGTGTGAGTCTGTATCTGGAAATGTTGGCTACTTCATATGTGATACTGCACTTGGTAGGTACCTTATCGGTACAAGTAGATCAGTAAAAGTAGAACAATGTCTTGCAATTTAACAATTTTTCCTACAAATGCTTCAGTATTACCAACGGTTTTGTAACCGAGTTGAAAGATTTAAACCACTTCAAACATCTCACACAGGGTGAGTCAAACCCATGGCTTTGTCAAGTAGTTGTACTTGTATTGGTCGTAACAGGAATTATTTTGTTCTAAATATATATGGATATATATGGATATCTGATTATGTTTAAGGTTTGGCGTTGTGCATCCGATATAAACCTTATAAAATGGAGTCCAGAAATTGACAAAATTTGCCAAAATTGGCATTATTTCATCTCAATAAACTGAGATACACAAAACTGAACACTTTTAGCACATTTTATTTGGCATGAATATACTCGTCTGATCATCAAATACTTTGTACCATTGGAATCGCCTCAGTTTCCTGATAATTTTGGTATCAAAAATTAATTTTTTTGGCCAAATATGAATTATTCTGTGGGGACTGAGGTTTTCGAGTACTTGTATCAGGTTTTATTACCTGTACTGTTATCTAATGCCTTAAAGTAGGTAGTTTATGCCATAAAGTACCGTAGTTTATGCCATAAAGTACCGTAGTTTATGCCATAAAGTACCGTAGTTTGTGCCATAAATTAGGTACCCAGATACTGCTATGCTAATCGTATGGAAACACCTCTGATACTGGAATCGCGTGTAGACAACACTATTAACAAGCTGCTTGTCTTCATATGTTGATTTTCTTGTCCCAAATGTACCTCTACTCCGTAGACAAGACGTTGTATTATTTTCAGTTCTTCTCCGACCTACTGATTGTACTGCTTCAAAGAGTTCACAGCACACAACTGCAACTACGACTACCAAAATCACTTCTCATGGTATTCGCTATCGTTCGCTATATACTAATCTGTCCTGGGTTAGTGGGCTGGCTCGGCCAGCTAGGGTTAAATAGTGGTTCGGCGGTTTTTCTGCTTGTGGAACGCCGTCTCGCGCCGCATGTCCTGCAGAAACTGGCTGCGTTCCTCTCGCCAGCAGCGGTCCAGCCCCCAAAAAGCGTACTGCCGTCTTAGCAGCCGGTGCCAGCCCGGATGCCCCTGCCACTTTTGGCCGTTGCGGTTGAGGAAAAAGTCGCGGGTTCGCGTTCCCGGAGCGGGCTGTTTCCAGAAGCGGTTGCGGAAACGCACCTTGTCGTGGAAGCTCGGCTCCTTCTCCACGCTGATGCTCGGGAAGAACATGTTGTCGAACTGCGGCTGGTGGCCGAGAAGCACCTTGCGGATCTCGTCGTGGCTCGGAGGAGAGAGATCCGAGATTGCCGAGTCGGAGCCTCGTCGCGGAGGCGTTTGACAGGGGGTATCGTGCGCTGAAGAGCGGTACTCCTTCCACTCGGGGATGCGCAGGCTTCGGTCAAAGTGGATCTTGTCTCGTCGGGAGTTGAGAACTATGTTAGTAACGGAAACGACTGGCCGAAGGTCAGGAGTGGACAACAGCTGGTTGTGCCATTTGTTGTGTCATCTGGTTGCAGTCACTAGTAGACATTCAGATGTCATATCATCAAGCTTCCAGACATATGGACAACTGGGTGGTTTGAGTCATTAACAGACTGATTGCACGTCCCCAATAGGTCGTTTGCAGTCACTAGTAGTCATCCAGTACCAATCTGTCTGTCGATGAAACCACGCGTAGTTTGCATGCCACTAGTAGTTGTTCTGGTGTTCTTGGCGGTCATTCAGATGCTCATGATAGTCATCCAGATGCCCATGCTAGTCATCCAGATGTTCATGGGTTCATCAATATGCTCATGAAAGTCATCCAGCTCATGATAGTCATCCAAGTCTGTCAAGAACTATGGCCTGTTCACAAGGACAACTGAGTTGTTCTTTAGAAGTAGCCTGTAGTTATCTAGTCACCCAGAAGTATGACAGTCACCCAGATGCCCATGAAAGGATTTCCAAACATTTAGTACCAGCCAGTACCAGTACCGGTAGCCAACCAGAGTCCATGAAAGTCATCCTTAAGAAATGCAGACAAATGGATGCTTTTACTATCACTAGTAGACACCAGTAGACACCAGTAATCAAAGAATGCTCCGTTAAGTCACCTTTCGCTCTTTCCATCGATAAATAAGCCGTTCATCACCACAAAATCACCACACACTCACTATCCTCACTCAAACGTCGTCTTCGCTGGACCTGCTTCTCCTGAGCCACCTCGTTGGCAATACTTCTCGGGACGCGCGGCAGACAGTGCGGATCGCGCAAAATGCGGTACTTGGCGCCCGCAGGAATGGCTATTGAGATTTCCATCGTCGTTAGGTGCCGGTTGGGGAGAGATTATGTGAGTTTATGTAGCGTTGGGCTTATCATAGTTGGTTTGCATGTGCTGCTGCTGTGGGGCAAGAGAGGTTGGGGGAAAGGGGGAGTATATATAGCTATTTGAGGGTCACAGGGGAGTTGTCGTGGGTAGAAAAGGGATATAAAAGCCGCTCTGGAACCGGAAATCCACTTCTGCTGCTTCCACGACCAGAATTTCACCTTCCATCGAACCCGCTAATTTCGCACTAACTTTTATTTCATGCATGTGACCAAGTGTCGAGCAAGACGCTGGAGAACTGTTGAGCGGGGTTGGAGAGCAAAGGCGAGTGCAAGTACGCCTTCAACTGTGTTTGTGGTGTATTTCTTGCCGTAAAACGGTCATTTGGGGTCAGGGAAGTCTCTCACCAACGCTTGAGAATCTTTCATATGTCGACTGATTTACATGGGGCATTGTGCCTAATTACAGTGCTAAAATCGCGAATACTCGGCCAAAATTTGTTTCGATTAATTCCCCGTGACGGCCCGACCCACAGCACCATTTATATGCCACTCCCATTTTTTTCCAATTTTCTGTAATTTCCGAAAATGCGAAAAATCAAAAATTCTCCGCCCTTCTCCCAACCGAACTCTCGTACAGAATCTTACCGAATCTGGACGCACGAAAGTGTATTTCGAAACCTTGGGCTCTTTGAGATCACGTGACGCGCCATTGAGGCGTTTAGTTGCTATTCTTGGATGTGGCTAGAAAAAACAGAAGCGCCATTTTGCGGGCGTTGTTACTTGGAAAGTGCTAGTTTTTTTGTGTGCGTTGTAAAAATCGTCGCACAGTGACCACAAACACATTCCCTACCGAGACATCTGGCACATTCCCACGTTGTCAAGTGCCCCTGATTCTGTAGGGCCTGAGGCGGTGCATATTATGTTTGTATAGGCGCATTTTGGAAAAACACGCTAAGCAGCGAACCAGCCTGTACGCGAGGGTTAGGCGTGAGAGGGAGGTGGATTGGGGTTAATTGGGGGTTGTCTAGGGTATTTGGATGATATTCGGCTTTTGTTAGAGCATTTTCGCCCGCCCCAAAGCTCACATTCCACACATGTTTGGATGCCTCGTCTCCCACCTGTTTTGGTGGTTGCTCCAAACAACACGATATAAGGTTTTGAGAAGGGGTGTTGTGGTTTCGTGGTGGTGTTTGATACCACGACGTGGACGGTGGATTATGTGAGTTTTTGTAGACAGAAATTTGGCTGTGTTTTTATCTGCCGCGTCCGACTATATATAGACCATCCTCTCGTCTGTACATGTCTGTACAGGCCCCCTTGGCCACTTACGAAAGATGCAAACTTCCCCTAACCCATCTATTTTAAGAATTACCTCACTGTTTTGACAGCTTACAAAATCCCAACTGCATTCCGCCCTTCTTCCTCACCTCCACACCACACTCGTTATTTATTATGAAGTTCACATTTGCTGCCGTCACCGCCATGCTGGCCTCCTCCGCCATGGCTCTCGGAGGCCTGGGAGTCGACCTGGGCGTCAAGCGAGAGTCCGATGGCGAGTGCAAGAACGCCGGCGACTACAAGGCCGATCTTGAGGCTCTCAAGGGTCTGACTGACACCATCCGAATCTACGCTGCCGGAGATTGTGATGCTCTGCGAGAGCTGGGACCCGTTGCCGAGGCCGCAAACTTTAAGCTGATGATTGGCGTGTGGCCCAACGACGACCAGCACTTTGCGTCCGAGCAGTTTGCGCTCAAGTCGTACCTGCCCTGGCTGTCCAAGTCCACCGTGCCCTACATCACCGTGGGCTCCGAGGCGCTGTACCGAAAGGACATGACCCCCAGCAGCTGGCCGACAAGATCAACGACATCAAGGACCAGCTCAAGGGCATCAAGGACAAGAACGGCCAGACCTTTGACGTTCCTGTCGGCACCGTCGACTCGTGGAACGTGATTGTCGACGGCTACTCCTCCCCCGCCGTCAAGGCCGCCGACGTGGTCTTCGCCAATGCCTTCTCCTACTGGCAGGGCCAGACCATGTCCAACGCGTCCTACTCCTTCTTCGACGACATCATGCAGGCGCTGCAGACCATCCAGACCACCAAGGGCACCACCGACATCGACTTCTGGGTTGGTGAGACCGGATGGCCCACTGACGGAGGCGCTTTCGGCGACTCCAAGCCTGGTGTCAAGGAGGCTGCCCAGTTCTGGCAGGAGGGCATCTGCGCCATCCGAGCCTGGGGCATCAACACCCTGGTCTTCGAGGCGTTCGACGAGACCTGGAAGCCCGACACCAAGGGCGACAACGGCGAGGAGGTGTCTGGCGTCGAGAAGTACTGGGGCGTGTACGACGCCAACCTCAAGCCCAAGTTCGACACCACCTGCAAGTTTGACTAAGTCACATTGATTGATTAGATACCTTAACAAAATAATACAGCTTCTTTACGTACGGTAGTGAGTGGCCGCAGGTCACGAACGGACAACTGTAGATGTAGCGGAAGCGAAGGGCCGAAGGTCATGAGCGGACAACTTCTAGATATAGCGGAAGTGAGTGGCCGAAGGTCACGAACGGACAACTTGTATTAGTTGTACGAAGTGTACTGTAGCTATTGTACACTGGAGATAATGGCCAAGGTCATGGACATCGTTCTGTATTTGGAGCCATTGTACACTGGAAGCCTGGCTAAAGGTCGTGAGCGGACAACCTGAGTTAGCGGTAGTATTTTTGTACAAATACGAAGTAGCTAACGGTATTGAATACTGGAAGCCTGGCTAAAGATCATGAGCGTACAAGTTGTACCGGTACCGGTACGGTACTTGTAGATATATTTGAAACCATTGCCGTAAATAATAGTTGACGGACGACAACCTGTGTTTGTAGCTATTGTCTTGGAGGCAATGGCTGAAGGTCATGGACATCGTTCTGTATCTAGAGCCATTATTGGAGCCATTGCCCAAGGTCATGAGGACAACATGAATTACTTGTTCTGGTAGCTATTGTAAATACCGGAGGCATGACTGAAGGTAATGAGTCGATAACATGTTTGTACGGAGTAGCCATTGTATTGGAGGCAATGGTTGAAGACATGAGCCGTCTGTATGTCCTCCGGCAGCTATAGCTAAAAGCATGAGTAGACATTCTGTACAAGTAATATATGTTTTTTTACCGGATGGCCAAGGTCATGGTACAGTAGCTGACAACATCAGTTGCATTAAAAGCGATGCCATGGCATAGTGAGCATCTTGTTGATGTATAGCCAAGTCATGGTTGAAGATCACCAATGGGCAACTGTAGATGCCTTGGAAGCCAAGACTAAGGTCATCCAGTATTGTTTGTAGCTACGGAGTACTGTACACTGGAGCAATGACCAAAAGTCATGGATGCTCGAGTTGAATTTGTTGTTGTCGTATGTACCAGATCTCAATAGAAGCATGGCTGAAGATGGTGGTTGAAGGCATGAGACCATAACCTGTAGATGTGCTACTTGTAGAACTCATGAAGAGAATACAGCTGTACCTGGTAGTAGATGAACTGGAAGCCATAGTGGAGGCTATGAGTGGATAGCTTATTGGTGTATTGACTGTAGTGAGTAGGTAGTAGCTGAGGACCAGTCCTGCATTGTTATGGAAGCGATGGCAGTAAAAGTTGATCTTGAACAAGTATCAGATATTGTCTTGAGTATTGAAGCAAGAGAGGTGGCATAGGGAACATTTTGTAAGGTGTAGTTAGATCTCCAAGTAGCATAGATAAAAAGCCAAAGCCTCGAAGAGCATCAACGGGTTATAAGCGAAAGTAACCAAGTATATGATTTGAAAGCCCATGACGAGGCGAATCTTCTGAAATCCCTGTTACGGGACTTGTTTCATCAAATATCTTTTTATACGCCTTTGAATTTTCTTGAAAAACGTAATATCCTCGCCAAAGCACAGAAAGCTACGAGGTCAAGTTGTAATTGGTATCACCATGTATCTCTCGGTGTGTCAAATCCTCTGGTTTTATTAATTCATCTTTTTTACCAATACTCCACGTTTTGGACAACTTTCCCGCAGCATAGATTATCTGCAGAAATCCTGGAAAAGCACAAAGGAGTAACCAGTGCAGGTGATTTATTATATCATATTGAAGCCCTGAATGAGACGAGTCTTTTGGTTCTACTCTCAAGTGTCTAGCATGAACGGTGTTCATTCTAGCTATCATTCACTTTGCGTGTACTAGCTTAATCTGATAGTGAAACACAAGTGGCAAGATATCAGGGAATATTTTATATCTTTTTGACTCTCAAAGTGTGAGCATTCTTTTAGTAAAGCTCTCCTGTCTCCATCATTTTCAAACAACCGTCTATCTGTCTTTCACTCAGCATAGATTACCAGGTTCAGCATAAAGTAGGGGTCGCATAGACTATCTGATTGGCATAAAGTAGGAGTCGCATAGATTACCTGGTTCACCATAGAGTATCTACTTGTAGCTGATGAGACAGAATTAGGAACCTTTACGCTGAGACTTTGCTATAAATATAATTTCTAATTAGTTCAGCCGTGTCTCAGGGTCAGGCCTATATAGGCAGTTCTCGTCAACTTGCTGTATGGTCTCAGCAGAAAAATTGACATAAATTGTAGCAAACCACCTCAAATACCCTTATGAAAGCCTGAAATCACCTTCGAATCTCTATACACTCACAATTCATATCCCGTCTACATTCATCCACACACGTCAACGTGCATGAACATGCACATGAAAACAAACACTGATTCACGATGAAGCTGCCCCTCTTCAGCAGCCTCCACAGCCATGAAAATCAAAAAGGACGTCAAGGAGCTGTTCTCCAAGACTCCAGCCGACATCTGTGTGCCTTCAGATTACGACGGATCGCTCCAAAACATCGCCATTGTGATTCTGGGACCCGAAGCAACACCTTACTATGGAGGAGCGTGGCAGATGGTCATCAAAGTGCCCTCAGACTACCCCCAGTCCGCTCCAAAGGCCTACTTCAAAACGCGCATCTTCCACCCCAACGTCCAGCCGTCCACTGGCGAAGTCTGTGTTGATACGTTGAAAAGAGACTGGACTCCTACAACTTCTCTGTGCGACATTCTCGTCACCATCAGATGTCTCCTAGTTCACCCCAACCCGGAGTCTGCACTCAACGAAGAGGCCGGCAAGCTTCTGCTGGAGGACTACGCGGCCTTCTCACGCACTGCGAGACTCATGACAGACGTCCACGCGCTTCACAGAAAAGATTACGTCAAAGACGATCACACCGATCCTCCGCCTTCTGCCTTCTCCAGCGCCAAGCGAAGCCAACACTCGTCTTCTCCAGACGAAGAAGCACCCAAATCAACCGACGGATCAATCACTGCTGCTTCCCAGGTCGAGATTCCGCTCGCTCCAAAACCCGCCAAAAAACCAAAACGAAAAACAGGCCTCAAACGCCTCTGATCGCCTGATCCGTATATATTTATTTCTCTCTAATGCTATTCCACGAGTTCCCAGCTTTTCCTCTGTTTAACATGTCCCTCTCTCGTCTTATCGTAATTTCCCGAGGCTTTGAGACATCCAGATCAGAGCCTATAAATTTTGATACGGCTGCTAAAAACGAAACAAAAGTTGATAAATCGGCTCTATGGACCCGAGACACTCACCCAGTGCCCCCAAACAGCAAAAAAACGGAGAATTTTGCAGGGCGCTCAAAACCAGAGTGCAGAATCGTCAGGCCAGAATTTGGCCCTTGGAACCGTCTCTCCCCTATAGCTCAGTTGGTAGAGCGTTCGGCTTTTAGTTACACTGGAAGCACCGCAACCGAAATGTCCAGGGTTCGAGCCCCTGTGGGGGAGCATTTCCTTTTTGCACGTCTGTGCAGTCTGCTGTGCATGGCTCTGTGCGGTTTTGTATTTCGCGGCACATTTTTCAGCACTCTGCAAACCCTAGTTACCCGGCCTGCAGCCCCAGACTATAAAAGGCCCGACGCTCGCACATAGTTTTTTTTGCACATCAGCAACCAAAAAGTGAGTCTAACAGATCATTATCGACCTATAATGATGACAAAACATAGGGACAACCTATCACCTTGAGGAAAAAAATATGGAATCTAGATAGTAAAAGCCTGATCTCCTAATTTGATTTCTTTCGAGTCAAAGAATCCTACTAACCAAGATGTGGATGCGATTCCATGAATGCGATCTATATAGACAAAGAATGGACGAACTGAACGAACAAACAATGCGAAGAAGCAACTGTAGTATGTGTGTACGAAGTAATTAGTGTAATGAACCTGATCTTCGCGATTTGATGTCCTGAAATATTCTACTTGTAACCAAGTTCTGTGTGCAAATCAATCTCTAATTACTTGTAATTAGATCCAACCAACGAACGAATGAACGATACCTTGTACAAGTACAAGTAGAATCGAAGAATCATCTGTACGTTACTTACAAGTATACTGTGTACGAAGCACTTCTACTTCATGTGTTGTGTTGTTTGCAACGTTTTCCTCATGATCCACCCTCTTCCAACATCTCAGATCACCTCCTGAATTCGTCTCCTTTCTTGTCTCCTTTCTTGTCTCCTTTCTTGTCTCCTTGCTTGTTGTCTTTAATAATTAAAATTCCCCCTGGATCAAACCAGGATCAAACCAGGTTCAAACCTGAATCAACCTGAATCAAACGAATTAACCTGAATCAAACCTGGATCAAACCTGAATCAACCTGGATCAACCTAGATCAAACCGGGATCAAACCGGGATCAAACCTGGATCATACGAACCCTGAACACCCTACACACACACTTAATATCATTAGTTCATTGCAATATACATAAATAATCGTTAATCAGAACAGGCACGCCCGTTTTTTCTCCCTTAGAAGTCCTCGTCGAGAGTGAAGCCGTTGGAGTTGGTCTTCTCCTCGGCGGTGTTGGAGTTGGCCATAACGCCGGCCTTCTGGTAGTCGGACACCCGCTTCTCGAAGAAGTTGGTCTTGCCGGCCAGCGAGATGTTCTCCATGAAGTCAAAGGGGTTGGTGGAGTTGTAGACCTTGGGGTTGCCGAGAGCAACCAGCAGACGGTCGGCCACAAACTCAATGTACTGGCACATGAGCTTGGCGTTCATTCCCAGCAGACCGCAGGGCAGAGCGTCGGTCAGGAACTCCTGCTCGATGCCCACAGCCTCGACGATAACGTCCTCGACAATCTTCTTGGAAGGTCGGTTCTCGAGGTGCGAGAAGAGCAGACAGGCAAAGTCCGTGTGCAGACCCTCGTCTCGCGAGATGAGCTCGTTGGAGAAGGTAAGGCCGGGCATGAGGCCTCGCTTCTTGAGCCAGAAGATGGAGGCGAAGGAGCCAGAGAAGAAGATGCCCTCGACGGCAGCAAAGGCAATGAGCCGCTCGCCAAAGGTCGACTCCTCGTCGGAGATCCACTTGAGCGCCCAGTCGGCCTTCTTCTTGATGCAGGGGATGGTCTCGATCGCGTTGAACAGGTACGTTCGCTCCTTGGGGTCCTTGATGTACGTGTCGATCAGCAGCGAGTACGTCTCCGAGTGGATGTTCTCCATCATGATCTGGAAGCCGTAGAAGCACTTGGCCTCGGGGGCCTGGACCTCGCCGGAGAAGCGCTCGACCAGATTCTCGTTGACGATGCCGTCAGACGCGGCAAAGAAGGCCAGCACGTGCGAAATGAAGTACTTCTCGTCCTTGTTGAGCCGGTTCTCCCAGTCGCCCATGTCCTTGCCCAGATCGATCTCCTCGGCGGTCCAGAACGACGCCTCGGCCTTCTTGTACATCTGCCAGATCTCGTGGTACTGGATGGGGAAGAGCACAAACCGCCGGTGGTTCTCCTTGAGCAGCGGCTCGTCCTTCTCGGACTCTCGCAGACGCCGTCGAACAGTCTTGTGGTCGCCCTCGATGATGTTGGCCTTGGAGTACTGCTTCTCCTCCACGGCAGGAGAGGACTCCAGATCGTCCTTGGAGTCGGCAACCGAGTCCTTGAAGAGCTTCTTGTTGGGGGTCTTGAGCACGAGGTCGTTGAGGTCCTCGGCGACCTTCTTGGAGGGTGTCTGAGTGGCCATTTTCGTAGATGTGTGGTGGTGGAGTATGGAAAGAAAAGGCAGGGCACACGCACAGCTATTTAAGGTGGCTAAATTAAAACACGATTGCGCGCGCCGTGCCACAATGTTCGCACGGACCACAAAATGCACGCACTTTTTTTGTTTGTGTGCAGCGGAGACGCACCCAAAGAACCAGCCAAAGGCTTAACCTTAACGCGTCGTGATGGTGGAGAGATGGAAGACGTTCTAAAGGGAGCTGAGGAGGGGGGATTTGAGTCACGTGACCTGGATAAATGGCAAATTTGGTGCTTATTCAGCATGTTCTCGTCCCAATCAGCGTCATTTCTGCTGTGGAAAACCGCCACTCAGCCCCATCCCCCTGTGTACATGCACGCGGTGCCTTTCAAAACACACGACCATGCACGCAAATTGACTAATTAACGTGCAGCATGTACGTGACCACAACAATGTGGAACTGTGTGGGGAGGTAAGTTGTGTGCTACCCGAGTGTATGGCTGGAATCCTCCAACTCTAGAAAATCCATTGCAACTTCCCGATTTCTCGTAGCACCATTTCTCGCCATTTTACCCGCGTGCACTTTCCTCCAACGTGTTATTGCGTCTAATTAATGTGCATGAAAAAGCACGCGTCATACCAGGCAACAAGACGAGAAGGAAGGCCGATCAAGGAACAGAAGCAAGTTCAGTCAAAGGTTCTTTTATCAGATGGGGTTGGTTTGTTTGGTTTTCCGAAGTTCCCGTCCCTCCATTGAGCTCTCAGGGACTGTATGGACTGTATGGCCACTCTACACTGTATCTGGTTACCCACCAAAGCTGTAGGTCGTCCCAGAATGGGTTTAATTGAAGCCCACTTCGAGGATGGCTCCCTGGCCGCGCTGTACACATTCCTGGCTGGAACTCTCTTGTGTCATCTTCCTGACTAACAATGAGACTACCGCATGCGGATGAACGTTCTTGTGATCGGGTGTTTGGTGGTAGTAAGTGTGTTGTTTGACTGGATATATGTGCTTGAATCGATGTTTACTGTCTCTACTTCGACTATTTTCCCCATATTTCAACTCCATTTCTTTACTATAGCTAGTCTTCATCCCACACATTCTCCACTCTGCCTCACGCGTTTGACGCGTTGCACTTTAACCCAATCCGGCAAAGAGGCTGCAACTTTCGTCGCTGACAATGGAGCAATGCGATGAGCTGAGCATGCGGACTTGACGGCCTTGCGCCGCGTCTGAAAGTGCGTTTCAGACTTGCAAAGCGTTTCCTGTACGAGTTTTGGCTCTCTCTGATGTCACGAAACTAGTGCGTGTTTTCCTGTCTCTAGACTTGGCTTGAAACATCGTATAGAATTCTGGAGTTCACCAACCCATGTATTTCGCGCTTCTCGTCCCGCTGTCAGACTTGCTTTTCTCCAGCGATATTATTTCACCCCTGTCTCACCTCCTTGCTGGAGCAAACAAAGTTATCAGATCCTAATCAGCATTCTCCTGGGCTTGGCATCTAATTTGATCTACGCTTTGCGGCTCGCGCTTTTATCTGATCCGGCTTGGCTCAGGAAGAGCGCCATCCCCTCCCCCTCTTTGCTTGTGTTTTTGACTACACTACCGGTAGCCGTTAAGTCGGTTCTTGTGCTAGGATGGTGCTAAAGTTGATGAGTAGCGGGTCTAGTCTAGCCGTGGAACGTGTCACTTGTTGTAGTGGATCGTTTGGGCCATTCTACCTTGAGCAGTGCTTGTACGAGTACTCTCAGTATCGTCCCAACTGCTTCCATATGGGCTCTCTGGTGCTATGGAGGTCATGGTGGTGTGTGTAGATGCTGTGGACAGTGTGTGTGAAGACTTTGTGGTGATATTTTCAGGGTACGAATGTAGTTGTACATTTCTGGTGAGTGCTTGGTCTCTTCGTTCTCTGGTGTCTCTTTTGTCCGTGGTCACGTGTCTTTTTGATATCAACACCATGTTCTGTTATGCCTGTTGAACCAGTATCATATGTCAACGTTAGATATTCCATTCATGATCCCTTCTCAATGTGACCAACCGAAGGAACGACTTCCCCGAAGCGCGCAAATACACGGCCATCCACTCAGTAATAATCTCCCTATCCCCTCTTTCAAAATTATGTCACTCTATGGCATCCTCGGCAAGTCACATTTTGTTACACAAACGCGCCTATATACTTAACAATCCAAACTAAATCCCAACTAAACCCCACATTCCCCTACACTCCACCTGTTGAAAAACAGCCCAAAACAACGCGTAGAGACCCGCAAAAAGCCTCCACCAAAAACACCACGCGAAAAGCGCCAAAGCCCCTCTCCTCATCCCTCCTATCGCCCCTTGACGGTGTAGCAACTAATGGCGCAGAGAGGATACAGCAACCTAAACTCTGGTTGTCCGAAACGGGAGATCCAAAAGTGTTCCATAAATAGTCCGTGGAGATTTGGTATTTATACGGGAACGAGATGAAAAACAACCCAATTAGTAACCCAAAGAATGAATTCAACTGCAACAAAGCCTTCCACTCTACCACCGTGCCTTACTACCACTCTCAACCCCAATTACTGCAATTGTAACATATCACCGCGTTCAAAAGTTTGAGAATGTAGCATAGGGTTGGCTGAACTTGTCGCAAACGGAACTAACGGAAACTATACTGGCGGGTCACGTGATCAGCTGAAGAATTTAGCCCTGTGTTCGCGCTTTGCACACAACAAACAGCACTCTACGACATCCATCGCAAAGTCGACGGATGTATTTTCATTTCGGTGATACTAGGTTTCGCCTTTTTCGCTTCGCAGTGCAGCTTTTGTGTGCCAAAAAAACGCGTTTGCTGGCACCGCCTTCAGGGTTAGGACTGCAAACTAAAAGCTGAGCCAGAGTAAAAATAGCCCCTACGTATCTCAGACACCACCGAGTATACTGAAGCTTCACCTCCGAGTACTCTGAAGCCTCGCGTTCTCACACTCTCGTTCAGCATGAAACTCGCCACAATCTCAGCATTTGTGTCCTCGTCGCTACTGGCGACAGTCGGATTTGCGCAGTCCGACTCCAGCAGCTCCACAGACGACCTGGAGGGCACCTGGTCGTCCAAGTCTGGCGCAGTCATCACAGGCCCCGACTTCTACGACCCCATAGACGAGCTTCTTCTCGAGCCCACTCTTCCCGGCATCTCGTACTCCTTCACCAAGGACGGCTTCTTCGAGGAGGCCATCTACCAGGTTTCGGCCAACCCGCGCGACCCCAAGTGCCCCACGGGCGTGCTCATCTTCCAGCATGGCACCTACAACCTGAGCGACAACGGCACGCTGACGCTGGAGCCCTATAAGGTGGATGGTCGACAGCTGCTCTCGGATCCCTGCAAGCAGGAGCAGAACGCCGTCTACTCGCGATACAACCAGACGGAGAAGTTCAAGCGCTTCTCCGTCTACGTGGACCCCTACCACGGAAGATACCGGCTCGACCTCTTCCAGTTCAACGGAGCACCCATGCCCCCGATGTACCTGGCGTACCGACCAGCGATGATGCTGCCCACGGAAACGCTCAACCCCACGGCCGAGGCGTCGCAACCGGAGAACACGGGCAGCACGCGGGCCAAGATCCGCCGCAGCATCGACAACCGCAAGGTCACGGGCATCAAGAAGCACTCCAGCGTGGACTACAACTCGCTATGGTGGTTTGGCGTGTCCATGATCGCGGCGGGCGGCACGGGTTGGTATTTTTTGTAGTATATATAGAGTAAGGTTGGTTTGAATTTCCGGTTGTGTGGATTTGTCTCTTGTACAAGTAGTTACCTGGTATGAATAGAGAGAGGATGGTTGGTAATTACAGAAAACACAGCTTCAAGGAATCGATGTGTGAATGACTAACGAAACATGTCTGAAAGTGTAGTAAAAGTAAACAGACTTGTACGCGAATAGTCAACAACCTTGAGTATTGTAGGTAAACACGTACAGCTAGTAGACTCGACTGTATTGATTAGCAACAAGAGAAACAAGTACAGTGGCCGACAGGAAGAACCCATGACCCAAAGAGAAAGGAGACACTACGGGAAACATCTCAAACCACTGAAAAACTCCAGACCAAAGTCCATGCTGCCTGAATCTCTCCAGAACCATCTATCCTAACCAGGCCAGAAGCATAACAAAGCCGGGGAACTTGTTTCTGGGCCGACCAAACACTTCCAATTGTGGCACTCCGCGGCATTCTTTGGGCATCGACAAACCCTGCCCATCATTCCTGGAACTTTTGATCCACCCATACAATGCTCCTACTTGTAGTGCTACTGTAGCCTCCGCAAAACTATCCTACACGCCAGTCCACAAAAGTGCCGTGCCAAAGAGTGGCTGAAATGGATTGTTCTCCCCTGGATTGGAGTCCAGCCCAACTTTTCGCTTCCTTTTCTTCAATATCAGTGTCAATCTGATGTCGAATCTGCGCTCAACTGATAAGTTCCGAACGCACGAGAAGAAAGGTCAGCTGATATTTCCTGAGACGAGGAAACGTGTAGCATTGAAGTAGGTTGACTCGTATGCCCATTTTTTCCCTGGTTATTTGTGTTTTGATCGAAAGATCGACTTTCCAATGGTCAAGTGATAAATGGGATGGTGGAAAAACATGCTAAAACAACCCTGTGACGCGAGATGAAGGTAAATGGGCTCCAGGGTTATAAGCAAATTTCTATAAGATTCAATAGCCGTGGATACTTTCATTCTTGCTGGTTTAGTGTGCAGTGTTGCAGGCGGGTGGAAGCACAGGTTCAGGACACGGGAACGCTCCTGCAAGTTTGGGACGTGATTATACGACAATTAGGGGCGTGTTTAGACCGAATTATCACTTCAAGCGCCGAATGGGAGATTTTTGGCCTTTATTGTAGCATATCTCCACTGCGAGACCTCATCCAGTGGCCCGATGGTTTAGTGGTATAATTCTCGCTTAGGGTGTTCCTGAGCAATTTGCGAGAGGTCCCGGGTTCAATTCCCGGTTGGGCCCTGTCTTTTTGCTGCCACCAGCAGCTTTTTAATCTCTTCATGTTCTTTTTTCCCCGTCAAAACTGCAAGTCCTCGTGTCTCGATTGTGGGTGGGGTGCAGGTCGTGTTACTACGCAATGCTAATGCCCATAACTTAGGAGGAGCGATGCAGACTAAAAATAAACAATATTATTAGCATCTGTTTCGCTTGTTCAAGCTTAGAACTTGCCAAGAGTCTCGGGTTTGATGCTCTCTTTCTGTCACTCTGATACAGCGTTGACTAACCAGCAGACTAAACGGTGAGCTCCCAACCAGAACAAGCCACACAAGAACAGAGGCTGGTGATATTACAGATTAAACGGGGTCGTTAATAAATTTTCTCAACTCCATATGTGTTTTTATGACATTCCCGTGCTTTAGCACCCCTACACATGTGTCGGCATGCACCACCCGTGGTGATGGGAAGCATCAAGTTTGCTTCCCGATCAAGCAATCAGCTGCAGGAGATCTAGAACTTGCAAATATTTTTAGAAGCAATAGTGGTCCAATTTTCGCTAGCTCACGGGTACCACTTCGCGCTAAACACAAGTTTCGTAGCCGGGTATGTCGTGTAGTTGAGCTACCTTATGAGTGACGACAGGTCACAGAGAAGTCCGTTGCACTTCAAAACTACCAAGTCAGAGTCATTCTACTGCCTTGAAACAAACTATCAACTCCTCCTGCCACATGGACCATCCCTCTCGCAAAACACGCTAGCCCTCATTATTCTGATACATGTCCAAGTCATAAATGCCATTTATCAAATTCCTGTTTGAGTAGCACCAACAGCCAGACGCATACCTCTCTCCACCCTTTTGAATACTTTGGACACTCTTGTTTAGTCTACAAACGAGCCGAGATGAGATCTCCCTTGCCAGCATTTCCAGTGTGGGGAGGAGACAACTTCACTCTAAGAACCTCAAGGTCAGCCATCTCACTAATCTACAAGCCAAATGAGACACTTATTCACGGATAACTTGAAGAACACGCCAAGAACGCGCCGTTGGTACGCATTCACCCTGAACTAGTTTCTAGGGTCTGCAGCCCGTCCAATGTTGCGGCGTACGTTAGCGTTCGGCTAAGGGTCTGATACGCTGCAATCAGCGATCTAGAACCTCGTATTATGCCATTCCCGGCGTTGACTTTACCGGCTTTTCTGCATCGAAGGAACTTCCTCGCAAGACGAAAACCATCACCACAAAAGGTGTTCGGACCCACGGAAGACACAAATCACAATCAAAAGCATTACGAAGGCCTCCCCGCGACCAATAAATCAACAGTATAGCCAGTTAGACCATTTACTTACACAATAAATGTGGGCAACGGTGGGCTAACCCCAGAGAGTACAGCCATCCACGGCACTTGCCCAACCCCTTTGCAGAGAAATCAGCCAGCAGACACGGTCATACATTCCAGGGACAACTTTGGAGAAACCCTTGATGCCCCTAAAGTCGTAGCCTCGTATTGATCTTCTATATAAACCCTCGCACCACCCGTCTCTCTCCTCACCACAGAACAACAACCACTCCAACCTCTTCAACCTCTTACCAAAGTCTCTCGTTATGAAGTTCTCTCTCGCCGCCATCGTCCTTTTTGCTGGCCTCGTCCTTGCCGATATCACCAACAACAAGGATGTCACCGACAAGCTGAAGGAAGCCCAGCCTTCCGAGGGGTTTTTCACCTTTCTCAACGGTGCCTCCCAGGAAATTGCTCTCGACAAGTCCATCTCCCCTCCTCCTATCTTCGATGTCACTGACGTCAACAGATATGCCTCTCTGCTGCCCTCTCAGCCCAACGCTCAGGTCGTCAACGATCTCACCCAGCAGCAGGCCTACGCGAAGACTCTCCCTCCCAAGGCTAACTCCGAACAGCCTGGAGGACAATCGGGTGGATCCGATCAATCGGGTGGATCCGGAGATCCGGGCGCCGCACAGAACCCTGCTCCTGCCGATGATACCTGGAAGACTGCTATTGATGCTGCCGATAAGGACAGTGTCGCCAAAGCTCTCAAGTGGGCTCTTGGTACCGGCACGACCGCCCAGAACCTGAAGGATGCCATGGACAAGGTCGTGCACATGTACGCCGCCCAGGAGGCTGCTGTCGCCTTGGATACTCCTGCCGACCCTGTTATTGTCAACAACAAGGCTGAGGCGGCTGACATCACCACTGACGCCGAGAAGCTTGACACCATTCTCGAGAAGCTCAAGGAGCTTCAGAAGCAGCAGGACGCCATGAAGGCCCAGCTTGACAAGGCTGGTACCCCCGACCTTGCCAGCGGCGCAGTTGACCTGAACCAGAAGTTTGCCGATCTCACCAAGCAGATCAGCGATCTCCAGGAGCTCATCGCCAAGGGCACTCCTCCTGCTGACACTCCTCCTGCTGACACTCCTCCTGCTAACACTCCTCCTGCTGACAACACTCCTCCCGCTCACGACACTCCCGTTGACGACACTCCTCCCGCGGGCCCTGGTGTCCCTGAGAAGAACCCTGTTGTCCCTAGCACCGGCGGCGACACTCCTCCTGCCGACACCACTCCTCCTGCGGACACCACTCCTCCCGTGGACAACAAGCCCGCCCCCGCCCCCGAGCAGCAGGCCGCCATCGAGCACAAGGCCAACACCATTGCCCAGGACACCTACGACCTGTGGCAGAAGCAGCAGGCCTTTGCCGACAAGGTTGCCCAGACTGCCGGCGACCTGCACTCCGCCGAGCTGCAGGGTCTTGCCGCCAAGCTCCAGACCCAGGCTGACGCTCTCCACGACCTCTGGCTGCTGCAGAACGGCCTGACTCCTGTCACCCCTGCCGCGCCCAAGGGGGACGCTAAGGCCGAGACCAAGGACGAGCCCAAGGCTGACACCAAGGCTGACACCCCTGCCGAGCCCAAGGAAGAGGTCAAGGACGAGTCCAAGGCTGACCCCAAGGAGGACTCGAAGGCTGACCCCAAGGAGGACTCCAAGGCTGACACCAAGGAGGAGTCCAAGGACGAGACCAAGGCTGACCCCAAGGATGACTCCAAGGCTGACACCAAGGATGACTCCAAGGATGAGTCGAAGGAGGACGCCAAGGACGACTCCAAGGCTGAGTCCAAGGGCGATATCAAGGAGGGCTCCAAGAACGCCGTCAAGGACGACAACTCCAACTCCAATAACAGCACCAACACCGACTCCAACGTCAACTCCAACTCCAACTCCAACTCCAACTCCAACTCCAACTCCAACTCCAACTCCAACTCCAACTCCAACGTCAACAACATCTACCTGGTTGGTGCCAACGGCCGAGTACCCATCGCCAGCAACGGCTCCTACGTCACCGTCTACGTCTCCGACGTGCCCTACTCCTCGGTCGACAAGCACGGCGCCACCCAGACCGGCGTCTCCAAGACCACCGTCACCGCCACCATCTGCCCCGAGTGCGTCAACGGTGGCTCCTCCAACGGCTCCTCCAACGGGGGCTCCTCCAACGGCTCCTCCAATGGCTCCTCCAACGGCTCCTCCAATGGCTCCTCCAACGGGGGCTCCAACGACAAGGGCCAGGCCAACGAGAAAGGCGACATTGTGACCGTGTACGTGACCGACTGCCCCGTCACCACCGTCGACGCCCAGGGAGCCACCCAGGTGCGCACCACCCAGTCCACCGTGACCTCCACCGTCTGCACCAAGTGCGCTGCTCCTGTCGCTGCCTCCCCCAAGGCTGCCCCCGTTGCCGAGTCTCCTGCCGCTGAGGCTTCCAAGGAGGCTCCCAAGGCTGCTCCCGCTGGTGAGACTCCCAAGAACACCCCTGCTAGTGAGACTCCCAAGAACGCCCCTGCTGGTGAGGCTCCCAAGGCTGCGCCCGTTGCCGAGTCTCCTGCTGGCGACGCCCCCAAGAACGCTCCCGCTGCCGAGTCTCCCAAGGCTGCTCCTGCTGGTGAGGCCCCCGCTGGTGAGGCCCCCAAGAACGCCCCTGTTGCCGCAGCTGGTGCTCCCAAGGACGAGACCGTCAAGGTCACCCAGACCCAGACCAACACCCTGCTGGGCTCTGCTTCGACTCCTGTTGCCCAGGCTCCCGGCGCTGCTCCTGCTCCTGCGCAGGCCAACGGTGCCTCCAACCTGGCTGTCGGTGCTCTTGTTGCCGCCCTTCCCCTGGTTGCCGCTCTTCTGTGAGTTTCTTAACAGTTGTATTAGTGT
This sequence comes from Yarrowia sp. B02, assembly GCA_017635955.1. Taxonomy (NCBI): domain Eukaryota; kingdom Fungi; phylum Ascomycota; class Dipodascomycetes; order Dipodascales; genus Yarrowia; species Yarrowia sp. B02. Next base: position 1,552,121 of record JAAQQV010000006.1, read on the forward strand.
CCTAAATAGTTCTAAAGTTCAAATGAGTGAGATTGTATCAGTATACAGCAGTAGTCTTGGCCATAGTAGCCACAGACGTGTAGCCATCTTAACCCATAGACAAACAACACTCCAAGTAATCAATAGAACCACAAGTCACCATACTCAACGAACACTTCCAGCAAACAAGGACAAACAACACAAGTACCGGTAACCAAGGACCAACAGAAGAACCAGAGACAAAGAGGTGGTGTAGTCAAGAAAACCAAGTACCTCATCCACCAACAAGTACTCACACAAATGTCAAGACCGTAGTCACGAATGTATCGCAATATCACAAAGGGAATCGTAGTATCAGGTTCAGGGGTATCAAGACATTGAGATGTCACAGAAGGGTATCTTTTGACAGTCGATCAAGTTAAAAGTGAGTTGATGTAGTTTCATAAAGTGTTGAGAAAGTCAGGAGGCAAGAACATGACATCTGTCACGATGGTGACACAGACGCGAATTAAGGTTATTATGTAAAATAAGGTTCTCAAGCGAAATAAGGTTATTATTTGTACAAATAAAATAAAATAAAATAAAATAAAATAAAAAAATAAAAGACATCCAACTACAATACAGTACCATACCACTACAACACTGTACCACTACAAGAAAAACAAACACAACAATATAAACACAAACTCCATCATCTATCACTCTAAAGAGTCTCCCATCCTCCGGGATCGTGGGCCGAGTCCAGCTGGCGGGCAATGTAGTTGGGGATGCCCGGCTGCAGCCACATTTCGCGCATGAACTTTTCGTACCGCGCCTCGTTGAGGAACTGCGGCCGTCCTCGCTTCATGACCTCGTCTCGCTCGCCATGCAGATCAAAGTAAGGGGCAGGGTGGAACGAGCCCTGGTCCTTGGACAGCAGCAGAATCGACGTCTTCTTGGGCAGAAGGAAGATGCACTTGTCGCGGTGGTGCTTCTTCATGTGCTTGTTGCACTCGCCGCTCTTGTCCGTGTCCCAGGGGTCGTTGTACTGGGTGTTGACAGAGTCGCCGCAGAAGAGGCAGACAGCAGGATCCGTCGACAGGTTCTTGCTCTGCTGCTTCACCGAGGGAGACGCGTGGTAGCCGGGGGTGTACAGGTCGTCCAGACGGTCGGGGAGATGCAGAAGCCGCTGGGGAGCAAAGTAGAAGGGCAGCATGGGCTTGGAGGCGGCGTTGATGGTGTTGAAGGCGCGCGCCTCGATGCTGAACTCCTCCGACGTGCCCAGCACGCCCTGCAGAATGTCGTCCAGCGCAGGAATCTTGAGGAACCGCGCCAGCTTCTGCGCCTCGTACCAGTCGTTCTCGCAGTCGTCAATGTCGTCGTCCTCGGAGATCTCGGGGGTCTCGCCAGAGGCGTACAGTCCGTAGACCAGCAGACAGGCCTCCCGCAGACACACGGTGGTGGCCTTGACGGCGAGAGTGTAGATGGTTGCTGCGACAGCCTCGGTGATCTCGGGAACGCCCTCCTGGTGCTGGAGAAGCCGCTCGGCAATGGCCTTGACGGCCGAGATGCCCTGCTCGTGGCCGAAAAACTTGGGCATGTGCTCAAACACGGCTCCGCGCGTCCAGCCCAGCTCACCCTTGGCCCACGTCTTGATGAAGTAGTCGAGGTTGAGCGCCAGCTTCTGCGACACAAAGTACCGCAGCATGTGGTTGAACTGCAGGCCGACAAAGCGGTCGTAGCACAGGAATACCGCCAGACGCTCGATGCCCGCAGACTGGTTCACCGTCATGAACTGTCGCGAGAGAGTGTGGTTCTGGGCGGTTCGAATCTGCGTCAGCGCAACAAACACAATCTCGCACATGTTTCGAAGAGTAGCCACGTTGCTGGACGACAGCTGCTCGAAGAAGAGCGCCGTGGGCTGCGTGGCCACGCCTCGAAGCGAGATCTCGAGCTGCTGAACCGTGTTGGACAGGATCTTGATGAGATCAGCAGGGTTCTCAATGCGCGTCATGATGGCGGCAAGACCAGGCTCAAAGCGGTTCTCCCACTGGACAATCAGCTGGTCGAGCCACACGTCGTCGTGGTCTTCACCTTCATCGACAGCCTGAGTAGCGTCTGCAAGCTGATTGCCAAGGATGACGCTGGCTGACAAGGGCTCTCTGATCTCGTACCGACCGTCGAGGTAGTCCAAAAAGACCTTGTTCTCGCTGGCCAGAGAGCTGCCGCCCGCCTCCTCGCTGTGCACGTTCAGCACCGCGTCCCAGTTGCGCTCGTTGGACGAGTGGAACACCGGCAGGAACACGTCGTTGAACGACTTGCACAGCGGACACAGAAACTCGCCGGCCTGCGGGTTCTCGGCCGTGTTGCGCGTCACCTGCGTCTGCTTGAGCTGCGTCTTCCGCAGCTCCAGGTAGCACTCGTGGTGCATGCCGTGACCGCACGAGGTAGCCACAGTGCCGTGGTTCTCGGTGGGGAAACCGGGCCCAATGCGGTTGCGTGCAACACGCTCGTCCTGCAGCTTCTGCCACTCGGGGTCGCACGTGAACTTGAGCTGCATCATCACGTCGGCCCGCGACTGGTCCAGGTTGCCGTTCCAGTTGAGACACTCCTCGACGAGATCTCCATGGTCAGCGGGGAAGCGGCGGTAGACGTTGGAGGACGTGAAGAGGCCAGAGACGCCGAAAACAGCGCCGGGAGCGTTGCTCTTGGCCTGCATGCACAGAATGCACACGTCCTCGCTGGACTCTGCGCCCTCCATGTCCTCGTCCTCGCCCGAGTTGTCCGCGTGGTTCTGCTCAAACGCCTGCTGCTGCTGCTTGAACTCCTCCATGATCCGCGCCTGACGCTGCTTGGCCTGCTCACGCTTGGAAGACGTGGGAGACATGGCTCCAGAGGCGCCAGCAACAGCAGTGTCGGGAACAGAAGACGCCAGCTTGTCCGACAGCTCTCGGAGCGCAGGATCGTCGCCAGCAAGCTTGTCGACCAGGTACCGGATCACAGCGCCGTTCTTGATGTGTTCCTGCTCGTAAATCTTGCACAGCGGCTTGACAAGAATGGCACCAAGCTCGTTGGGCTTCAGTCGGTAGTCGGGGAGAGGTCCAGAGGCAGTCGTGGCAAACTCCTGAGGATCAATGTCCACCTGAGACTCGTCAACGACAGCAACGAGAATGAGATGCAGCAGCAGACCCAGAATGTCGCCATCGGGCTGGCCAACCAGAAACTCCAGCACCGACTTGCAGAAGAAGGCAAACGGCCGCGTCTTGGTGAAGGCGCCAATGTTCTTGAAAATGCCCTCGAGAGGAGGATCCATGGGCGGCATGACAACGACCTCGGACTCGCTGCAGCCCTGCTGCTTGGCCAGACGAGCCTGCAGCACTCGCAGGCAGTCGTTGCGCTGGTTGGACGAGAAGTGCGCAAAGTACGGGTCCACCATGGCAAAGTACTCGTCCTTGAGCTTGTACTTGCGGGACTCGGAGTTGCCGGTGGGCTGCTGGATGTCGGCCACCTCCAGAAGCACCGTCTCAAACAGCTCCTCGGAGGTCAGGTCCTCGGAAATGTGTCGGCACATGTCGGTGAAGGAGTAGGGTCGGAAACACAGAGCGTGCACAATCTGCTTGAGAATGTGCGCTCGCTTGGTCTCCTTCTCGTCGTAGCCGTAGAGATGGGTTCGCTCCAGAACAAGCACCAGAAGCGTGTGCAGCAGCTCCTCAATCATGTACTTCTCCTTGTCCTCGTAGACAGGGTGCTTGGTGTCGGGAGTAGACAGCTGAGAGAGGCCAAATCGGTTGACAATCGACACGAAAACAAGAGCAGGATCGTGCACAGCCAGCGCAGTCTGCATCATAAACAGATCTCGCGCAAACGCAGTGTCTCGCAGACTCTGGTCTCTGTAGTGGTTGAGCTGAGAAACCACGTTGACTCCGTTTCGCACCCACAGACCGACCTTGATCTGCGACAGCAGCACCAGCACTCGCATGGGGTACTCAAACAGCACAGACAGCGCCAGAGATCGCGGATGAACAGCCTGGTCCATAATGTTGGGTCCCTCAGCAAGCTGAACGTCAGTAAGCACCTCTCGCAGACGTCGCGAGCTCATAACCTGACCGCACTCAATCAGCCAGGAGCAGAAGGCATGCAGAGGATGGTACAGAGACACGTCCTGCGAAGCAACCTCAAACTTGAGCGTCAGATACTGCTCCGAGCCCCACGAGACAGGCACAAACTCCGGAGCATTGGCTTCGTTGCTCATGCTGCGGTAGTTGAGCCGTCCAGAGCCCCAGAGCGTCAGGGCGTTGCTGACAATGCGAATAGCAGCCTCGTTGTCCTCGAGTCTGCAGCTTCGAGATCCGCCAGCAATCATCTGACCCAGCTGCAGCAGACAGGCCGTGGGGTAGAAGAAGTACACCCACGTGTCGATCTCAAACTCGATGTGGGTTCCCACCTGCCGCTTCATGGTCTGGGCGCCCTGGAAGAGCAGAAACAGGTCCGACACCTGCCGGATTCTGTCGGGAGCGCCGCACGTGTTCTCCTTTTCGGTGGTCCGGTTGAGAATGTAGTTCATGTCGTGGAAGATGCGTCGGAAACGCGTGTGCTGGGCCCTGAGAACGAGCATCTCGACCTTGTGGTAGCCCACGTTGACGGCATCGGCAGGTCCAAAGGCGCCTCGCGTGAAAAACAGGAACAGAGCGCCCATGTAGTCCGTCAGGTACTTGTACTTGGAGATCTGGGTTGCAATGGAAGGCGCAGTCAGCAACTGAGTGGACAAATGCGTGATGACAGACACCTCGTGCTCTCGGTCCAGCAGAATGTGCATCTCGACAATCTGGCGGTAGATCTCGGCGTAGTAGATGCCCAGAATGGACTTGAAGCCGGGATGCGCAACCATGACGGAAATGTACAGGTTCTGCAGCACGTTTCGAATCGACTTCCACAGCCGGATGTCGAAGAAGAGCAGGTAGCACACTCGCGCACGCTTGCTCATGGGGCATCCCAGCAGCTCCAGGACCTCGGGAGCAGCCCAATCAGGGTTGGTTCTGCCTCTGACCCAGTAGTCGGGATTGCCCGTAGTCAGCGGAGTGTCGGGATCTCTGCCAATGCCGTTGGCTGCGTTTCCAATCGGATTCGTCTCCTGCTCGGGCACGTCAAACTCGGCCATGTTCTCCTGGTAGTCGTCGTACTCGGGAATGTCGCCCTCGGGCGTCAGAGCAGCCCGCTTCTCCATGCGGTCCTTGTAGTTGGACACGTCTGCGTCGAGATTGAAGGGGATCTCGCCGAGGAACTTGGCCGAGCCGACGCGCCAGGGACGGCAAAAGGCCTTGCACACAATGTCGCGAATGGCAAAGTAGTTGCCCTGGATGGGGCACTTGGAGATGTCGTCGAGCCAGTGGATGATGGTGTCGCACATTTCTTCTCTGAACGAGTCTCGAGAAGAGCGCACAGACGTCGCCATCTCGTTCATGCCGGCAGTGCTCGTGGGGATGAGTCTGGTGTGCGCCATCTGTCTCTTTGCGTCCATGAGGTCGCCCAGAGACGAGGAAACGCGCACAGTGGCCCTTCCGTGGCTGTCAATGTGCTGCGAGACCATCTTGCAGAAGTTGTCGTTCTTGCCGGTGGCCTTCTTGATGAGAATCTCGGCGTGCGTGAACGAGTACCGCTGGTCGTTCCACATGCTCAGCGTGTACCTGCTGTCGTCGTGGTCGTCTCGCGCTCCATAAACACTCGGAGACAGCTGTGAGTTCACAAAGTTGGCCAGCACCTGCTCGGCCTCGGTGAACTTGTAGATGGCCACGTCCGAGTGGCTCAGCACGTCAATCAGGTAGTCCATGGCCGTTTCCACGGTCTCCAGCAGAGCGTCGTACAGATCCTGGGGCAGGTCGGACGCCGTGAAGTTGTCAATCTCGTGGTACTTGCACGAAAAGTGCTTGACCCACGCCTCGGGATCGCCACAGTCACACACTCCGCCGTTGGAGGTGGGCGAGATGCTCACAGTCACCTGGTGGTCCTGATGGTCCTCGGGATTGAAGCAGTAGGAGCACAGAACACAGGTCTCATCGAGTCCACAGGTCAAACATCGGTACGTAGGCTCGCCCTTGGAAAAACGTCGCACACAGGGCCGTCCAGGATGAGCAGGATCGTCGCGGTTGTCTGCCATGATGTACTCCTCCTCGTCCTCAGACTCGCTTTCCTGGTCCTCCTTGGCCTCGGGGCGGTCCGGAAAGAAGAGATTGAAGTACTTGCCGTCGTCTGAAGCCGCCAAAAAAAGCGCTCGTCTCAGGTCACTCCTCACCTTGTTGTCATACTTGTTTCCAAACTTGCGTGGACACTCCAGCAGGTATTTGCGGAGCACTGTGTTAGCGTAAAGTCGCGTGGAAGGAGAAATAATACTCACTAGACACCATGTTGGAAGAAGAGAGCAAGAAGTCGGTAGTTTGCGTCTTCAAAGAACTGTTTCTAGGTCGTGGTGTGAGATGTCAGAAGAGCTGATGCTGCATGATCTAGATTACAGTTTGTAGAGATGGAGAGATTGCCACTCTCTGTATCCGGCAAGTGGCAAACGTTAGGGGCGGGATAGAAGCCGGAGTAGGGGGAAGTAGGTGCTTCAGAAGAACTGATGTGGTCAAATTGAAGATTGAGGGTTTTTGGCGAAAAAACACACAGGTTATGAGTAGTTGCGAGATTTGGAATCTGCGGGGGTGTGAGTTAGGTTGGGCTTCGAGGGTGATCTGACGCTTGTTATCGGCGTGATGGCAACCTCAATGCGTTGTTAACGCTCCATAAACCGCTACCAACACCTACTTACGATCATACTTAAGAAGCTGAGGAACGATGACAAAACAGATAATGCGCTAGCCAAAATCAGGGGATTTTAGCACGCAAAATATATTCGCACGCTTAGAGCGCTTCTAGCTGTTCTAGAAAGAATATCGGGCCTCTCAATGGGCTTTTGGAGACCACTCCTGAATTGCTATTTACTTGAAAGGCTAACAAATATGCAGAAAGTCTATAGATGTCTGCAAGTTCAGAAATGCTCCCTTTTACCCAAAGAAAACCAGATCGATGTTCTAACGAGCTCCTTGAACCCCTATTCACCCACGTTACATCCAACTAGCCCGAATTCAACCCCCTATGGGCATCTCCTGGATCCAGCAAAAAATAGCCGAACTAAAAAAAGGTTCAGCGTAGATACTCAACTGTGGCGCTTTCAAAAGATAGCCTGCTTCTTATTACTGTCTAGAAGCCAAAGTGAAAGCGCAGAATATGCTACAATGTACTGAAGCGGCTGAAACCTCTACTTTTCTCCCTGGACCTCTACAGGTGCTCATAACCTCGTGGCAAGACGTAGATCAGAATTTTGCCACCTGCATGACTCACAACCTAATCAGGAAAATCGCACATACGGGGCAAAAAGAATGGAAAAAAAGAAAGAACAAATAGCGGCACCTGGTTTCGATCCAGGGACATCAGGGTTATGAGCCCTGCGCGCTTCCGCTGCGCCATGCCGCTGATTTTCTTACTTTTCACGAAAAGTGGGCTACGGACAGTGACGTCTGCTTAGTCATACCGGCGCGAATAGTCATGGAAATGGAACGGAAACATACTGAAGAGGTGGTACAGTGCATATCAAAGCGTTTCAACTACAGAAATGGCTTCAATGGCGTGTTTTCATTATGTTATCGCCTAAACACCAACCTCAAACAATAGAGTGTATGCTATTGTATGGAATGTACAAAAGTCCCCATAAAAGACTAGAAAACTACTTGTACCGGTAGAAATACACAAACACACTCAAAATACAATCTTAACTACTTACAACCACCAACGTTACTTTTGCTTCCTCCTAAACAGTCTTGCGCAGGACGTCCAGCGCCAGCCGAATCAAGGTCCGGTCGTTCTCGTCCTCCACCTCGTCAATCACCTTCTCGACCCGCTTGGCGTAGTCCGCCGCAAAGCCGCACTCCAGATTCACCGTCGACAGGAAGTTGAGCCACGTGATGACCAGATGTGTGTTGCCCTGCTCCAGCGCAGCGTTGCACAGACTCTTGATCGTGTCCACGTGCTCGGGAGATGAGGGAATGGTGGTCTGGCAGGCCGCAGAGGCCTCGCCACCGTCTCTGCTGGGCACGTCGGGGATTCTCAGCTTGCTCAGCTTGTCGGAAATGTCGTCGGGAATCATGAGCCGCTTCAGAATGCCAACCATGGCCACCTGGGCGTTCTCAAACGGACAGTCGGCGATCGTGTCGGCAATGAAGGCGAACGAGATGGACTCGTGCTGCAGATACAGAAGACGTCCGCAGAGCGTGTAGGCAATGTTTCTGATCTCGGGCAGCGGAGAAGACGCCGAAATGAACACCAGAAACTGCAGGTACTTGACGTAGAGCGCCTCGTCGAGCCGTCGCACCTCAGGCCGCTCCATGTCCTTGAGCGTCCACCAGCCCCAGAACAGCAGCAGGTCCGTAATCGCAAACGGCAGAGGCTCGTTGGGCGACGATCTGTGCACGAGATAGAGCGTCAGCGACACGAGCTGGTCCAGCGAGATGTTCAGGCTGTGGTCTCGCGTCTCCATCATGTACTGGGTCGCCAGCATCAGCAGGCCCTCCTGAGACAGGGGGATCTCAGCGGCATCCTCGTACATGCTGTAGTCGACAAAGGCGATGGGAGAGGCCTCAGACAGCTCGCTCTTGCTGAATCCAGCCAGGGTATCGTCAAGGCCGTCCTTGGTGGCCTCCTGGACGTCCTCCTGGATCTCCTGGATCAGCGGGAGGAAGTATTCGCTGGGATCGAGGTCCAGAGACAGCGCCAGAGTGCCCCACCGGTTGTAGATCGTGTAGACGGCGGAGCCCTTGGAGTTGGGGTTGTCGTACTTGGCTCGCTCGGCTCGCGGCAGCTCGTGGATCGAGTGCTTGATCTCGCGGAAGAGGTTGATGCTCCAGCGCACAGCAACGCGGTGAAACCACGAGTAGAAGAAGTAGGTCGACAGCGACTGCAGGATCCGGGCGCTCTTGATCTGCTCGGCCTCGGACATGGCCACAAAGTCCTCGCCGTCCATGCCCCAGTCGCGAATAAATACGTACACTCGTCGGGCCAGGATGCCGACAATGAGCGGAAAGTGTCGGAAAAGCGCCGCGTTTCGGGCGGAGAACATGAGGATGGCCGACGCCGCGGACGCGAGGAACCGCGAGGGGTACTGCGTCTTGATCTTCTTCATGCACGAGCTCATAAGCTCTTCCAGGACGTGGAACTTGCACACCTCGAACTTGCGCAGGGACTCGGCCTGCTTGAACTTGAGCTTGTCGTTCTCGGGAGCTCGCTCGCACGTCAGCGTGCTCAGCGTCTCGACCGTCTTGAGGAACAGCTCCTTGGGGTTGCCGTACTCCGCGAGCGTGGAGAACAGCATGATGAGCGGATAGAAGGTCGGATGGCCCTCCAGGCCGTTGTTGAAGTTGAAGTCCTCGACATTGAAGTAGGGCAGGAGTAGAGCAGGCAGATCCCAGCCGATCTCGTAGCAAATCTGCGGATTGGTGCGCAGAACCTCCAGCAGCGTCGTCAGAATCTTCACTCTGTCCACGTGCTTGTATCTGGAGGGGTCCGAGCAGTGGATGTCGATGACGGTGGCGTACGAGATGTAGTCGCCGGTCTTCTCGGCCTCCCTGGCGGCGTCCCGGATGAATTGGCACACAATGTCCACGTCCAGCTCGGTGTAGTCGTTTTCGTCCTCGTCTTCGTCGTGCTCTTCTTCGTCGTGTTCCTCCTCTCCGTGAGGCTCCGCGCCCTTGAGCTCCTCGCCCAGCTTCTCCAGATCTTTCTTGTGGTCGTCCGTCAGTTGCATGGCTGGTATGAATGAGATGTAGACTCCGCGATAGTGTACGTTTCGCCTGCGTATAGAGTTCGGCTGCCAAGTCTGAGTTGGCAGGAAAAAAAAGGCGGACAGCAGGGGCCCCAGAAGCTGCCAGATGCGGACGAGGTCTAGCGGGATTTGATGGCGGGCCCGGGGGCTTCTGATTCCCTTTTTTAAATCCGAAATTGGCCCGCTACTGCCGCCTGGAGGACGTTTAGGTTCAGATCTGGCTCGCAGCGTATCAGAATCATAGGTGAGAAGCGCCCATAAGTCGGCTTGCACGTATTAATAGCTCGTATTTCGTATCATTTGAATGTAGTCTGTGCATTGAGGGGTTGTTAGGTTAAGCTGAGATAGACTGAGGTCTGTAAACTACAAGTACTTGTAGAGAAGGGTCCATGAGACGTACAAGCATCGTATGTATGTAAATGTCAGGAATCTCGAATCTGATAACTGGTGCCTAAAGAAATCTAAACCTTGACAAAGGTCTGACTGTATACTCCACAGCATATCTCTTCGTCACAGGACTTCCAGTGATCGACATCCAGGGTCGCGGAAGACGTTTGATAACGACCTTGAGGTTGTTTCCGAAATACCAAGGGCCGAGAGACGCTATTTATAATTCCGGTTTGACAGCTGACGTCGGGTTTCCTGCGCTAGCGAGTATTTTTTGAATTTTCTTGGTACAGTAGAATAATTTATTAAATGTTTATTCATGGTCACGTTGCCCTGTGTGGTCTAAGTATGGTGGCATCTAATTTAAGGTGTGTCAACTAATTTGTTGATGTGGTAGTGAAGCGATTTTCATTCGATTTAGTAGTGGTTTTTTATTTCAACTACTAATTAAAAACGTTCTACTATCACAAAATTCCGTATACACCACAATTTCTACCACAAGAGCTGACCGTCTACATCTATTCAACGTCATCACTTAGCTCCAGCTTCCTATCAAAACCTTAAAAAAATATCTGCATGGATTTTTTCCAATATCAAATCCACACACAACACCATGAAGCGAGACTCGAGCAGAAATCTGGTGCGCAAACGCGCCGACGACTCCGACTCCGACGAATACAACGCCTTTGGCGGCCAGGAAAGCGACTCTGGACCCGAGGAGATGAGCTCGTTATCTTTTGGAGCCATCCGAAACGCACAGAAAAATCTCGACCAGGAGAACGAAGACAGTGACAGCGACTCTGGACCCGAGGAGAGCTCTGGAGGCTACGAACGAAGCTCATCCAAGCGCAACAACAAGGGCAAGGACGATGGAGCACCCAAAAAGCGACTCAAGCACGCTCCTAGTGAAGCGTCCAGCAAAAAGCGAGTTTCTGTGATCAGACCGATTCCCGGACTCACCATGACCAAGTCCGGCGCAGACTCGGCGTCGCGAGACTCCAAGCTCTACCGAGATATCCGATTCGACGCCACCTACGGCAAAGCCAACGAGGACCGAGTACGGGAGGACTATGCATTTTTGGACGAGTACCGACGGCAGGAGATTGCAGAGCTCCAGGCGCAGCTGAAGACCACGGAGGAGTCGCACGTGCGATCGCAGATCCAGACGCAGATCCAGTCGCTTCAGTCCAAGCTCAAGACGCTGGAGAAGCGGGACTTCCGAAAGAAGGTGCTCAACGACCATCGACAGCAGCAGCGAGAGCAGGCCAAGGACGGCAAGAATCCCTACTACCTCAAGCGAAGCGAGCAGCGAAAGCTGGTGCTGACGGAGCAGTTCAAGACGATGAAGAAGAAGGACATCGACCGGGCCATCGAGCGACGACGAAAGAAGATCACGTCCAAGGAGAAGAAAGACATGTTCAGCGGACGGGATTAGAGGGCTGTGTAGACAGCGGCTATAGCATTTTATTGTATTTTTTATTTTACACTAGCAGTATTCCCTGGTAGAGACATGGGATGCTGACTACCGGTACTTATACAGTCTGTATAATCGCAAATCGTTGTTGAACATACTTAGCGTTAGTTGTAGCAATCAACAGGTTTCTGCAGATGGATTCAGACCAAGTACGCAAAGAAAACAAACGGAAAGCCAAGATCAAGCATATCTCAACAGAGACCCGTCACGTGACTAGTCACATGACCTTACCACACAAAGACCGGAAAAATACCTGCGCGCATTTCAGGCTAAGAGCCCAAACCCCACCTTTTAGACAACTCTAAAGCCCACGGCGGAGATGCCTCTGAAAACGGGTTTGCGGCACTCAAATTGCAAAATGGAAGGAGTAGCGGCTCTCTTTCGACGCGTGGCAATCAGTTTTTTTCTTCAAAATTTCATTTCCGGGCACTTTGGCCCTCCTAGCTAGCTTCTCCGACACCCTGTTGACAATAAAGTGCGTCTGCATTTTAGTGCCTTGTCCATGTAAATGGGCTGCACTTTAGTTCTTTTAGCAACAGAGATATATAGTCAGACACCCCCCGGGAAGCCTCCCAACTTTGCGCACCTTTTGTCCTCCCCCCACTCTTTCAAAATGGACGCATCTGCTATTCTCCACGCCCAGAAACCGTTCACCGAGACCCAGGTCATTGTCTGGGTGCTTGAGGTTATGACCTTTATGGCTGTGGTTGTCTCTGTCAGTCTGTGGATCGCCTTCCGACCTGCGGTTCTCGAGCACCAGAAGCGATTCAGAGATTAGAGGTGTTTGTGATCTCAGCAGATCTCAGGCTATGATCTACGATGGATACTGAAGGAACATCTTGTTGAAGTACGAGATACGATAATGAACGATGAATGACGACGAATGACGATGAATGAATTTACGCCGAGAATCAGATTGGATAATTGGTAGTTTTTTATCAGTTTAATGGATCGATAAAGATGATCTTGGTTTGACAACGAATGGCTGGGATTGTAGATCAGAGGATGGGGTCTAGGAGGTGACTATTTGTATGTCTATTACTGCGATTGGATTTATTGTAGCTATTGGGAGTTCAATGGGTCGTGTTTTTCCACTTTCTACACTCCTGGAAGTTCGTTCGCCAGTATTTTCAATTGTCCACAATTTATTTGAATTTAATTTAATTTAATTTAATTTATTATTCCACGCATAAAGTTCCACGTCGCGATGTCAGGTTATGACGTCCAACATCTCGCCTTGTGCATGTTAGCATCAGCCACCAAAACTAATCATGTACATGTTTGGACTCGGACGACTGATTTACGGTGAGTGAAGGGACACAGACGAAAGACGCGTACACGCGTAACACGACCAAACAGCCAGCTAACCCAGTGATTCTGTTGCTTGTCAACTCGGCAGCAATTCTCAGCGAAGATCGGTTCTTGAACAGAAGTGAGTGAGGTGGAGGACACGTGACAATGCGACTAAGGACGCGAGGAGGCGTGAAACGAGGATTTTGACGAGCATTCGATAAGCATTCAACGAGATCTAACTACACGTGAAGAATTCGTGATACAGCGACAACCACGAAACGACAACAAAGCGACAACAAAGCGACTAACACAGTTGGATGGGGATCGTCTGAGCCCGCGGGATTCGGCCAGGCCCAGGACCAGTCCGTCAAAAACAAACTCATTAACTTGATTTCCGCCATTAGAACGTTGTTACGAAGTGAGTATGCGCGTTGTGAGAGAAGGAGGGTTGAAGGTGTCTAGAGAAGATACCAGTGTTTTGGTGGATTTGAACGCTTCGGTTTAGTTGAACAACTTATTGGAGTCGAAAGGCTTGGTGGAATGGTATTTGGTTGACTTGAAGTGCCTTGGATTTGACAGTCATGTCTCATTGAACTTGATTCCGCGATGTTGGAAGACGCTTGGACTATTTTCGAAAAAGAGAACATCAGGATCGTCAGCAGAAACTCCTGAGCACTCTTCGTTGCTTCTTTCAGTCACTTGATCTTGTTCTTCGCGATACGCAAGCCACTTCAATGTCTTCCAACCCACTCTTTCATATTGAGTCTAACAGGCTCTTCTGACGTGATCAGAAGACATCGAGACTACCAAGCTATCTATCAGATGCTACCAACAAACTACAGCCCCAACTCCAATCTAGCTACTAACACAGTCCCCCTCATCATAGCCAACACCTTGGTAATCGTCTACGAGGTGGTGCTTGGATAGATATCTATAAATACAATTGATTGTGCAAATACGTAACTTGACGTCTTCTAAATTAGACGTCGCCCTTCTTCTCCAGAGTGTTGTATCGGAGGAACTTTTCAATAAGATCCACATGGGTGAGCTGTGTTAGTAAGTAAAGGGGAAGAATGGGGAAGCAGAGTAATAGGTGCGCTTTCGAATAAGAAGAGCATTTTGGCGACAGTCCAAAACTGGTATGGATCTGGATCCTAGTTGGTTTAAAGAGTCAGGCACCATGATGTCTCAGAACAAACGTCTGTAAATGGAAACAGAGGTGAAATCAAGCGGCGAATGAGAAGATCGGTCTTCAAAGAAGGCGTCAAATATCGTTCCTTGCACAGAGGCGAACTGATGCGAGCTCTTCAACGTGTTCTAATATCTCCCATGAAAACTTGCTGCTTTGAACGTTTCAGACCGATATGAGCCTTCAAACATAGCTTGCTGACCAGAAACGAATCCAAAGAAGAACAAATAGTCACCCGGAGATCATTTCAAGCCAACGAAACACTTTGAAACACAGCCTTCCACTTCTAGTACAGCCAAAGCTCTGAGAACCACAAAGTCGCATTAGAAGAATCACGTCGAACGCCAACACCATCAAAAACGGCAGATCCATCCAAAAAACATCACCAAGTGAATATTATGAACAAGAACAACCCCCTGATCGTCTCCTGACACATCCACAGCTCTAGAACACCTCATATCGTCAAAAACGCCTTAACGTCGTTCATCGCCATCAGTCTCTTCAATATCAATCTGAGCTCCAATCCGACTTCAAAGAACGACCTCAAAAGCCGCTGCTGCTCCTCCTCAAGTCACCGATAAACACCACAAACCCATACTCACAATCATTCGTCGACAGCAGTATCGCTTGAGCTCGAGCTTGTCCAGAGCATCTCCCTCGCTCATGTCGTCCTGGAGATAGGTCAGGTAGGTCTCCCACTTGTCGCCGACAACCTTGCCGCAAGAAAAACATCGCACCGGGATAATCATGTTGGCTGTCTGTGTTTGTGTTGTGGAGGTCCAGTGTTGGGTGGTGTAAAATTTCTATATTTCAAATCTAATTTTCCATCTACATGACCGTGCATATCCAGACAATTTTTTTCAGTGGGAGTATCGTCCAAACTTTTTTTTTTATCCTGGCTACAGAACACTACACACCTTGACGAGAAAAATGAGCCTGGACTACCAGATCAGCCCCCCGATGGGCGGCATTTTGCCCAACGTCAAGCCCATCTTCTCGACCGACAACAAGCACCTGTTTGTGCTCTTTGCCCACGAGCTCAGAGTGTATCTTTTTGCGACCCAGCGAATCGTGGCTCGATGCCGTCTGGACACCCAGCACGCCACAGACATGTTTCTGGAGGAGAAACGGCACCGCGTGTGGATCGCCTCGCGGCCCGGATCGCTGGTTTGTGTCAACTGGAAGGCCCAGAGCGTGGCTTTGTCTGTGAACATTCCTGTGGTTCTTGAACGAGTGTATGGAGTCAAGGCCAACGAGGAGGCCTCCCAGATCTCGCTGCTGGGTCTCACGTCGACCAAGTTCTGGCAGAAGGACGAGAAGAAGGCCAAGAAGAAGACGCTCGATGCAGACGGCCAGGTGATACTCCACACCGGCGCGAAGAACGACTACCTCTACAACCTCGAGGACTGGGGCGAGGATTACGTCATGCCCAACCACGTGTTTGTGGCCGACATCTCCGTCGGCACAGACGTCTCGCACACCCTCACCAAGCTCACATCGATCCCCAACGAGGCAACCCACTCGGCGCTCTCGCTCAAGGGCGAGTATCTCGCGCTGTACCAGCTCAAGGAGTCCGCCGTCACGCTCGTGCAGTTTGCGCAGTCGTGGAACGACACAGACGTGCATGTGCCGCTCGAGATCGCTACTGAAGGAACCGTCACGAAGCTTGCCCACGGAACGTCGATTGCGGTTTCAGACTCCGGACTTGTCGCCCTGGGCTTCGTCTCCGGCACCATTGAGATGTTCTACGACATTTTCGGGTCGCCCGACGCTGAACTCGACGAGACAGTCTCGACCAAGAAGAAGCGCAAGAGCAAGGGCACGCGGTACGTGCGCCGAGCGCTCAGATGGCACGGAGACGCAGTCCTCACGCTGGCCTTCTCGCTCGACGACAACTATCTTCTCTCCGGAGGCATGGAGCGCGTGCTTGTCTTCTGGCAACTCGACTCTAACAACACGCAGTTCCTTCCTCGTCTGCCTGGCCCGATCACCACGATCACAGTCGACCCTACCGGCGAGCTGTACGCGCTGAATCTCGAGGGCAAGGAGCTGATTGTGCTGAGTGCACTCGATCTGCTCACGCGGCTCCAGGTCTGCGGCTCCAACATTGGCTTTGCCAACACCCTGGGCTACCCCGTCAAGGAGGCCAAGAAGGCCGGCCGCGTCAAGGGCAAGAAGCTGTACCAGCCCTCCAACTTCTCGTGCATGGCCAAGGTGCATCCCACGCGGCCCAACCACCTGTACATTTTCACCGGCGCTCGCGCGCAGATCCAGATCTACGACATTGCCGAGAACCAGGAGGTCGCCAAGTTCGAGGTGGCTCCCGCTGTGCAGCTCGGAAAGGTGCGCGGCGAGCTGAAGAACAAGGACGCGGAGGTGACGTTCCTGGAGTTCTCCGCGGACGGCCAGTGGATGGTGACCGTCGACGAGCAGGCCAACCCCAAGCAGGACTTCCTGCTGTCGTCCGACGACGTGGTGTGCACGCTGCGGTTCTGGAAGTGGAGCAACACGGTGACTTCCAAGCCTGGCTCGGCCGAGATGCAGGGCTCGTGGCAGCTCGCGACCAAGGTCGTCAACCCGCACAATGCTCGAGTGCTCTCTCTGCTCGCCCACACTCACAACGGCGAGCCGACCTTCAACACGCTGTGCAAGAACGGCGCTTTGCGCGTGTGGAAGCACTCCGTCTCGTCGACGCACACGGGCTCCAAGTCCTCGTGGTCCGTGCGCAACATGATCTCGGCCTCTCCTGCCGATCTGCCCTCTGGATCGATGGCCTACTCCGAGGACGGATCTGTGCTGACTGTCGGCGTGGGCGAGCAGCTGACGGTCTACCGCGCCTCCAACCTCTCGTTCGTCACCGAGCTGCCCAACTTCATCGGCTCGCGAATCCGAGACATCTACGTGATGCGCCAGAACCTGATCTGCTTCTCGATGCAGCGGCTGGCGGTCTTCGATCTCGTCCAGTCGCGGGTCATGTGGTCCATGGAGATCTGGCTGCCTCTCAACGGCCACCGGTACGTCGCCTTTGACGCTCCCCGAAACCGTTTCGCCTTTGCCGTCAACGTCTTCGACGAGAACCACACGTGCAGCGCGCGAATCATGTTCATGAGCCCCAAGTCGCCTGGACCCCTGTTTGTGCAGACGCTGGAGGTCGCTGCGTCGTCGCTGGAGTTCCTGCCCAACGGAAACCTCGTCGTCGTCGACACCAGCAGCAACATCCACGTGCTCAAGGAGACGACCGCCGAGGAGACGGAGGAGTCCGCTGCCACCAAGGAGATTACGCAGTTCACGCTGCCCGAGTACCGGGAGACGCGAACGGTGCAGGTGGGCGACCACCGAGAGGAGATTC
Organism: Yarrowia sp. B02; assembly: GCA_017635955.1. Classification (NCBI taxonomy): domain Eukaryota; kingdom Fungi; phylum Ascomycota; class Dipodascomycetes; order Dipodascales; genus Yarrowia; species Yarrowia sp. B02. The sequence continues at coordinate 1,569,618 of JAAQQV010000006.1, forward strand.
TCATCGACTCGCACCAGGCGGCCCTGTCGATCGAGTCGTTCGACAACGTGTTTGACGGCGCGGACTCGATGGAGAGCATGTTTGAGAAGCTGGCGGTGGTGGTCGCAGGCAACGAGTAGAAGCATAGGGACATGTGGAGGACAATAGAGACAGGATACCTATAGGGTGTATATACAGGTATAGACATTAGATATTAATTCAGGTGGTACGAAGTAGGTGTATTGGAGTGCAGTAGATAACTCGTGTGTACTGGGAGGTATACCAAAGACGCCTTTATCTGATACAGGTACGACCTTACGATGTACAATGTATAGAATACAGAAATGCTTGTAATTAATTAACAAGTAGTACAATTAATTAATTAATTAATTACTTATACTACTTGTACTCCAGAACCAGCCTTTGAATTCGATACAAAACTGAGAAAGCAAGGCTTGCACTTGACTAACATACAGAAGCTACTGGTAATTATTTACGTCATTATGGACTATTAGTTTGAGCCGAAAGGTTCAGGGTTGCTTGTTCCGTATAATAAATCATCTATTTCTATATATCACTGTTAGTTAGGCCTGCTTCTGCTTGTCTCGCTTGACGAATCTCCAGATGAGGAAGACAAAGAGTCCAGCGACGACAATGAGAGGCATGCCGAGTTCGTACTTCTGGGCGGGTCCAGTCTCAGGAAGGCTGTGGTTAGTAGTGTTCTCAAGTTAATCCAGACGTCAAAGTCTTCCAAAGGACTTCAAAGTCATTCAATTTCAGAGTCATTCAACATCAAAGTCACTCAACGTCAAAAGACTCCAGTCCTCCAAAGACTTCAGTCATCCAAACATTCAACATCAAAATCATACTCACTCAACTTACATTTTCTCGGGCTCGGTCATGGGCTTGCCAATCTCACTGGACCAGCCGACAGCTCGCTCAAAGCCGTTCTTGCCCTCCTTGAAGTCCAGCACGGCCTGGTACGAGTCGCGGTCATTCACAGACACGAAAGGACCTCTCTGGACAATGCCCTGGTCCAGGATCTGGCCCGCAACAACGATGATCTGCGAATCCGAGTCGACAGAAGGGGTGAACTCGACGGTCTCTCCCTCAGGCTCGAAAAAGACAACCTCGTTGGTGTCGATCTTCTCTCCCTGGACCTCGGCAGTGCCCTTGAGCACGTACATGAGCGCGTTGAAGCCCTGGGGAATGTCCTGCACAATCTTGTTGCCGCCGTACAGCGACTTGTTGGTGTAGTAGTCGAGGTACCAGACGGGAGTGTAGGCGAGATCCTTGACGGAATCAACGCCCAGAGCCTTTCCGCTGATCACCTTGACCAGCACTCCGTCGTCTCGCTTGCCCACAGGAATGTCCTTGGCCTTGAGGTCTCGGTACCGAGGCTCCACGTCCTTGAGCTTCTCGGGGAGATCGACCCAGAGCTGGATTCCCTGGGTGTTGTCCTCCTGGGGCATCTCAGCGTGCATAACTCCCCGTCCAGCAGTCATAAACTGCAGATCTCCAGGCAACAGGGCTCCCTGGGCTCCAGTGAAGTCCTCGTGCGCCATCTTGCCCTTGAGAATGTACGTGATGGTCTCCTGGCCTCTGTGGGGATGGTCGGGAAAGCCAGCAGTCTTGGGCACGTTGAAGTGGTCAAAGAGCACAAAAGGAGAGAAGTTTCGGGCCTTTCGAACGCCAATGGCTCGTCGAACAGTCGCTCCGACTCCCTCAGGTCGCTCCTGGGCGACAAATCTTTGTGCGATCTTTCTCGATGTCATTGTTGTGTTTGTGTTTTTTGCAAAGGTGCAAAGCAAATCTGGAGACGGCCGCAGTATATAAATTCCATCGGCATGCTTAGCAACATCGCAGTCATGCATGCGAGACGCACGCTAAATGTTTGGTAAAATGTTATTAACGAGTTTGGCAAGCGAAGGAGGCTAGTAGAATGGGCTAGAAGGGGAATGTGGGTGAGAAATCAAGTGGGGTAGTTTTTTATAGGGAGAAGATAATATATTACTAATTTATTAGTCATTATAACTACCGCAACTACGTAATATAGCGACCCTCCATTTGTCATCGAAACCTAATTTACCTCTATATGCGTTAACCTCCAACTGCCTCTTTAAAGGAACAGAATTTATTGGTCAATTTGAGAGTGGTTGGTAGATCTGGGGAAGTCGAGCAATGACGTTACAAGTCTTTCCAGGTGCAATTTTGACCGTGGGAATCGTGTATGATCTACCTGGACTATGTTTCTTATCTCGCCTTGGTTGAGATGATACATGTAGAGAAGTAGCAGGAGGACCAGTCCATACTCGTAGTTCATTTACAGTACCGCTTGTAGAGAACTACCATTCAGTATGTACGAGAATATCCAAGATGTTGTTCAAGTCTGAATACTTCTCTACATCTTTCAACACTACATACATTCACATCAGCCGTACCTACAACAGCCGTACCTCCTAAAACAACACAAGCCTACAGACGATCTACAAGTCATAATGTCATTCAGTGCATTCCTCGTATTCCTCATATCCTTTGCTAAACTCATTCCCTTCCCATATCCTTCCCACCTAAAGTCTGGCAGTCTTGTCGCCGTAGAGAATCTGGGAGTCGTAGACGGCGTCTCCAGACAGATCGGCGTTCTTCCACCGGTTGGCAATCTCAATGTCGACCTTGTCGCCGGTCTTGGCGGCGTTTCGCAGCAGCAGAGCCCGCACAATAACGTGGGCCAGCTTGTAGGTCACGTTTCGAGCGTCTGCTCGAGTCGCCTCGAGATCCATGCTCTCGACCCACTTCTTCCAGGCAGCAAACTCCTCGAGCACAGACTGGTCGGAGGAGACCTCGGAAATGTACTTCTCAAACGCGCCAATCATCATGGGGCCTCGCTTGCCCTTCATGACTCGAGCCACATCGTCGGAGAGAACGTTGGTGGTTCCCTCCCAGATAACGTTGACCTGGGACTCTCGGTAGAGTCGCGCGATGTTGATGTCGATCTCGTGCTCGAGGTAGCCCGCTCCTCCAAGAGCCTCCATGCACTCAGAGCAGCCGATGGTCGCCTTCTTGCAGCAGTAGGCCTTGGCGATACCGGGGAGCACTCGCAGAACAGCCTCTCGGTGAGGAGCAAGGCCAGTGACCTCCGACTGGCCCAGCAGAGCCACGCCCTCAAACAGCAGGAACATGAGACCCGTCAGCTGGACCTCCTCGTGCGCCAGAGTCTTGAGATGGGCAGGGGTGTTGGACAGCTTCTTGCCAAAGACAGACCGCACCAGCGCGTACTGCTTGGCAATGTGCAGAGCTCGGCCGTAGCACGAAAGAGCTGAAGTCGACGAGTACAGTCGAGTGATGTTGAGCACGGTAGCGATAACGGGAACTCCGTTGTTGGCCTGGCCCAGCAGAATCACAGGGTGGTTTCGCAGCTCCAGCTCGGCAGTGGGCAGCGCAACGGTGCCAAACTTCTTCTTGAGCCGGTTGATGATGACCGTCTCGGGAGTGAGCTTGCCAATGAAGCACGACAGTCCAGCCTCGCCCTCTCGCTTGGCCAGCAGAATCGAGCACTCGGAGTCAGTCGCAGACGAGAACCACTTGAAGCCGTTGACGGTGTAGTCCCGGGGACCGGTTCCGACAGTGACAATGTCCGAAGTGGCGTTGTTTTCAATCTGGGCAGCAGAGGGTCTGTTCTCGGCTCCGTCCTCCTTTCGGTAAGAAGAGGTAGCCACGGTCTCTGTGTTTCGCACATCGCTTCCTCCGGGCCGCTCAGTCATCCACTGGCCGCTCGTCCACGCGTACTTGGGGTCAGGAGAGATCAGGTGCTTGTACCACTCCTGGAGACGCTCGTCGTCCTTGGCAAACACCTCCAGCACTCTGGCTGTGCCGTCAGTCATCGCAAAGGGACACAGCACGGTCGCAGAAGACGCGGAGAAGAGCCAGTTCTTCAGGAAAGCAACAACTCGGCTCTCCTCGGCGTACTTGCGCTCGTACGAGTCGCTGATGATGCCCGTAGCGAAAGCCCTGGCCTTGAGCAACTTCCATCCTTGCGACACAATGAGGCGGTTTTTCGGGTGACCGAAAGTTCCCTGGTGCTCGACGCGCGGAATGTTCGTCTCGGCGTCCTCCTGCCACTCAAACTGCTCCTTGGAAATGACAGAATCGCCCAGTTCCTTGAGCTCGGGCGTCACGGCAGCAAGAGTCTTCTCAGAAAGATAGAACTCGGCGACCTTCTTGAGCGCAGGGTTGCCCTCAAACTGGTTCAGCAGCGTAGGGCGGTCCTGAAAAAAACCTGTCGTAGCGGTAGCCATGTTGTAGTGTAGATAGGAAGACAGGTGCTCTGCGTTTTGACAGCCGTTGGAGATAAACTTTGTGGGGAATGTGGGGTGATTTTACGGGGTCTGAACTGGGGCTGAGAGTGGTGGATATGGTTGAAAGTTGGAATATCAAGTTATACGCAGTCTATAGTGCTTCAGTTAAAATCTCAAGCATATACGCTGTCTATATCCTCTGTTGGACGCATCGCAAATCCATAACCCACCGTTGTGTTTCAAACCCAAAATAACCGAGGTTTCTTTTTGCAAGCTGCACGATGAATAATCGGAAAGTCGGCACATTTACAACCTCCGTGTGCATCTGTAAGTGAGATGTGCCTTCTTGAGGCGCTGGAAACTGCAAAAATGTGTTTTCCTAGCGGCTTAGTCTTTCAGGGTCTACTTAGTTCAGCCCATATTCATAAATGCACTAATGACCAAACGGCTGTCAGTTAGACTACCAAAAATAGTTGATTCTTTGGGGTCTGGTGTGGTCTCGATTGTGTATTCTGAGGTGAAATTTATGTCATATGAATAGATATGACCATTATCTGACCTCACTTTTGATATTCTCCAAACAGTTTATTTGCCACCTGTTATCCCTCCTAAGAACAGATCGAGAACATCAGTGGCAAAGTCATAGAAGTACACTTCAGAGAATCTAAAGTAAGGAGAGACAGAAGCAAAGTTGCTGGTTGGAATCAGTGATGAGTAGTCAATAAAAGTTCACTTCATATGCTATTCAGCGTAGAATGCCTTTCCAAGTGGTTAGTATAGATCTCCATGTATGGTTACAGGTGGTTAACGAAGTACTGTCTAGAAGAACAGAATGGAGTCTAGGAGAACTTCTATGACTCCTTAGATACTTTAAGATGCCAATCATTACTTCATTAGAGCGATTCGTAGACACGAGATCCAACGGTATTGCTTACTAATACTCAAGTAGTATTTTTCCGATTCAGAAGCTAAGGCGGTTGCTTTACTCATGTGGAGTTGATGGAAGGAATAAGAACTCGAAATGCCACCGAATGAAGCACTGCCAACACTTTCAGCTTCTCTTGTAAGTGTTCTGGACAGCTCATTGAATAGTCTTCTGATGTCTACCTCTTCCATTATCAATGGAGATAAAATGACTTCTGTGCCATCTAATAACGATGTTCATTAACTTGTGTTCACCAGTAACAACACTTATTACTGTCACAATTCACTATATTTCATTACCTGAATTTAACGCTATAAAATAAATTAAAATAAATTAAAATAAATTAAAATAAAATAAATAAAATAAATAAATAAAATAAATAAAATAAATAAAATAAATAAAATAAATAAAATAAATAAAATAAATAAAATAAATAAAATAAATAAAATAAATAAAATAAATAAAATAAATAAAATAAAATAAAATAAAATAAAATAAAATAAAATAAAATAAATAAATAAAATAAAATAAAATAAAATAAAATAAAATAAAATAAAATAAAATAAAATAAAATAAAATAAAATAAAATAAAATAAAATAAAATAAAATAAAATAAAATAAAATAAATTAAAAATTAAACTCTGACGAACACTATCGCCAGGTCACATGACCCCCATACACTTTCATAAAGAAGGCAAGGTTTTTCTTACACATTCCAGACTTGCTCACAAAATTAATTGAAAACTTTAATGTGCGTCAACTAAACAGGGTTAGGGCTGCAAACAACCCTAAATCGGGAGCAACCCCGATCTGTGAGACACAGAGAGCAAGAAAGGGAGGTCATGTGACCTCGATATCGCAAGTATTTCAGACTTTACCCTACCGAGCAACCCCACACGTATTATTAATACGAAGCTTTAAGGTTATCTCAGGACTGAGTCAAATAAGCTTTATTTGTGGAACAGGACAGAAGATGACTGTATTATTTGTTGGAGGGAACGATTTTATTGATTTTTGAAGGTGAAAATCGTGGTTAGAACACTAACAATGCCCAAAAATGTCGTTTAAATCATTGAAATCGAACCGCAACCCGTTTTTCGCCCCTCGAAATCCGTCAAACGCTTTTATCGGCACTGCAGATGCAGTGTTCTGAAACAAAGCTTGGCTCTATCATTGTTCTTAGAAATACACGCCTGCTATTGGCCAGCTGGGAGGCTGGTAAAAATTGGTCTAATGGAGGTCACAATATTTTTCTGACATTTTTGCCGTGACGTGGACTCTTGATTTCACGTGACTTACCCTGGACCTACCCCTTGCATTTTTGCAGGCCTAGTTCTGTTTATTTCGGCATTTTTGCTTGCCTTGCATTTTGAGAGAGGAGTTTTTCGTTTTTTCGAGTGAACATTTGAGCCCGCAGTTTTTATCCTACGGTTAAGCGAAGAGTCTCAATGAACTCCCCTGACTCGCGCGAGTCTCACGGTGCCAAAAAACCCGCCACCTGCAGTACTATTTTTCGCACTTTGAGTGACTTGGAGTATTTTCCATGGGGTTCGGATTGCCGACAAAGTTTGATATCTGGACAGCAGGTTTGAGGGCGTGAAACAGGGGCAGCAGACGTCCAATCGGCGATTTCTTTGCTTACTCAGCAAATTGGGGGCGCTATTTCTCAGCAGTGCGTTTTTCTCCGCCACTAGTCTCGTTTTCAGCGTGTTTTCGGCTCTCCGGAATTTCAGCGGACGCAGCATGCAATTAGGCGGTGCATGCTGCAGGTGCATGTTTGGGGTGTTGCAGCAGGGTGGGGGTCTCGGGAAGAAAACTGGGGGTATTTTGGGCGCAGCTTTCGAATTTTGCGTCTTGAAACCGCGCAAAACGACGCTCTGGGCCCCCAGGACGTACACATTTTTGCGTATATCTCGCTTGCCCGATTCAAACCTTATTTGCACTGCGGGAGTCCGACTTCGCAAAACCAGGCCAAATAGAGTTTGAAAGTGCTCTTTGTTCGGGGGTTACCCGGCCGTGCATATGCGCTTATCAGATTTGGATTTGGTCCCAATTCATGTGATGCGCCCAATCAGATAGGTATATAGTGGAGAGGGCTTCCTCAGTAGAACGCCAGACGCAAATCTCACACCTACACATCACAACCGACGCCAAAAAAAAAAAATGATGCTCAACCGACTGACCCGAACCGCCGGCTTGATTGCCCGAGCGCGACCTACCACTGTGACTCCCATGGTCTCTATTTCTCGACGAGGCTACCATGAGAAGGTCCTGGACCACTACAACAACCCCCGAAACGTGGGTTCCATGAACAAGAACGACCACGACGTTGGCACCGGTCTTGTCGGAGCCCCCGCCTGTGGCGATGTCATGAAGCTGCAGATTCGAGTGGACGACAACGGCGTTATTCAGGACGTCAAGTTCAAGACCTTTGGCTGCGGCTCTGCCATTGCCTCTTCCTCCTACGTGACCGAGCTTGTGCGAGGCAAGTCGCTGGCCGAGGCCGGCAAGATCAAGAACACGGTGATCGCCAAGGAGCTGTCGCTTCCCCCCGTCAAGCTGCACTGCTCGATGCTGGCCGAGGACGCCATCAAGTCCGCCATCAACGACTACAACAGCAAGCGAAAGACCAAGAACCCCACTCTGGGCGCAGAGGCCGCGGAGCCTGTTGCCGCCTCTGCTACTGCCTAGAGGGATAAAAAAATATGGGTGGCGCATTGAAGATGGAGATATAGCAATAGTATTTATTTATATGTGCACACAAGTGCGAGCACGAAGTGCGAGTACTTGTACATTGTAGGTGGCGTTGTACCAGTACGAACTACGAAGTACTGTACCTGTCGGTGGCGTTTATAGCACGGATAGATGACTCAGTGGTGCCAATATGATGGACTCCTATTTACAGCTTTTAATGTTGTACTTGTAATAATGTTGTACAAGTTCACCGTGCAACAAGCAAAGACTGATATTAGCTACCGGTAGCTTGAATAATTATTCCTTGCACAAGTACCGGTTCTCCTTGTACTCCTTACTTGAGCTGTCTGGTGACGGATTTTACGATTTTTGTTTTTTTATTATTTTTCATGATCACAATTTTTGACGATGTTTTAATGCCGTTATCTGCGTAAATTTTTTACGCGAATAGCCGCATTAACGTGCATTTTTGGGGGTCTAGACCTGCAATTACTCATCCCGAGAGATGGGAATTCAGGTTTGTAAGGATGAGTTTAGCATGTTGAACCTTCCAACGAGCCACCTGTAGGCCTGTTTTCAGAGCTATTTGATGTTACATTGAGCCACAGTCTTGCAATCGAGGGTATTGGAGTGTGCAATTGAACATGTGTGGTGTAACTGTACTACTGGTAACTGAAGTTCAAGTGCTTGACATTGTAGGGAAAGACGTTCCAGTACGTTTTAAAACGACGTTTGAAGCTGGCTATTTAACTGCGTTGAACAATCCACGATTGCTGAAACTCCTTACTTGTACTAAGGTGGATCATAATATCGAGCAAAGGGACTACGAACCCGGCTAGTGGTAGTACTTGCTACAACTAGGTGATATAAAAGAATGTCGAATAATCTTGTAGACACGGATTTTCAATTTCTGGCGTTTTTGTCAGTACTACCAGGTACGGAATAGTCGTACCGCACTTCTAATACACAGTACAAGGACAAGACTCATCAATAATTGCATACAGCCATTATGGTTATCACGTTGTGAGGCAATAGTGTGATCTCTGAGACTTGCTAATTCCACGAAAAGTAGTCAATTCAGCGTATAACTGGACCAGCGATCTCACCGCGCGATAAAAAACCCATATATATACTCCAAATCACCACAACCCTTCTTCACATCTTCAACATCTTCAACATCTTCAACTACTCCGTAGCACACCTCCAAAGCTAAACTTTTTATCTTCATCACCATCGCACAAAATGCACGTGCTTCTGACCAACGACGACGGCCCTCCCTCGGACACGTACTCGCCGTACTTCCACTACCTGGTCCAGGCGATCCACAAGTACACCGACTGGCACGTGACTGTGGTTTTGCCCGACACGCAGCGCTCGTGGATAGGCAAGGCCCATATGATCGGCCAGACCATCACGGCCTCGTATATCGAGGCTCCTGAGGAGATTGGAGGCGATGTTAAGGGCCCCTTCAAGCGCCCCCCGAAGGACGCAGACCCCAAGCGCGTCTGGACGCTGCTCAATGGCACTCCTGCTACTTGCACCAACATCGGACTCAACTACATGGTCGACGAGACCAAGGGCCCCGTGGATCTGGTCATTTCGGGCCCCAACTTTGGCAGAAACACGACCGCGCTGTACTCGACGACTTCCGGAACCATTGGAGCCGCCATGGAGGGCGCTCTGTGCGGATCCAAGGGCGTAGCGCTCTCGTACGCCTACTACTCGCGCGATCTCGTTCCCGAGATTGTCGCTGAGGCGAGCAGACTGGCCGTCCGGCTCATCGCCAAGCTCTACGCCAACTGGGACCAGGGCGTGGACCTGTACTCCGTCAACGTGCCGCTGATCAAGGAGCTGTCCGACGAGACCAAGGCTTTCCACGCTCCGATCCTCCAGAACCGGTGGAAGGGCACGTTCGAGCCCTGGGAGAAGGCCATTGTGCACGACCAGAGCGAGGCCGACGGCAATATTCCTATTGACACCGAGGACGAGCATGTCTGCGACTCTGATCACCTCACCGACGCCGAGAAGGCCAAGGAGGGATACACCATGTTCCGGTGGGCACCTGACTTTGAGGCGGTCGGCAAGTCCGTCAAGGCCAGCAGCCCGGGCAACGACGGCTGGGTGGTCGACCAGGGACACATTTCCGTGACGGGTCTCAAGGCCTCGTTCGCCGAGACCGGCATCACCGGAGAAATCGCTTTGTGAGTACCGTAGCTATGTACGCATGTACGTTATATATTGTTGTTTATTAGTGGTCTAACCCAGGAGCGAGAAGGAGTCAGTTAACGGTTTCCTTCTTACCATCCCACCCTCAGCCTACCTCCATCCTCTGTTCTCCCAGAGCGTCAAGAAACATCTTCCGGATGTTCCTGTCGGCTCCAAGGGCAAGGAAAAGACCTTCCACTACGGCGAGTACGAGGACCTCGACTTTGACAAGCTCGGAGCGCGCGACAAGTCGTACTTTGGGTGTTCCTACATCTACCGAAAAGCGCTCATTCGCAAGCACTACCTCGCCAACACCATTGCCATGTTCCGGGCCAAGAACCCCGACTCGGTTCTCAACCAGTCCTTCCCAGACACCTTCAACCTCGAGCTGGACTACGCCGAGTTCCTGGACGAGTCCCTCGACGAGGCGTACGAGCTGCGTCAGGAACTCGAGAAGAACGACGAGCTCGAGGCCGCTGAACGCAAGCTGTGGATTCTCAAGCCGTCCATGAGCGACAAGGCCCAGGGCATTCGCCTCTTCAGCACGATTGACGAACTCCAGGCCATCTTCGACTCCTTCGAGGAGGGCTACGACTCGGACGAGGAGCAGGAAGAGGAGGACGACGACAACGGCGTGATTACTTCGCAGCTGCGCCACTTTATCGTCCAGGAGTACGTGGACAAGCCGCTCATTCTGTCTGGCCACGGAAACAAAAAGTTCCACATCCGAACCTACGTTCTGGCGGTCGGAGACATCAGCGTCTACGTCTACAAGCACATGCTGGCTCTGTTTGCGCCTCGAGAGTACGCAACCACCGACGAAGTCCACGATCTCAGCCGACACCTCACAAACACCTGTCTTCGAGACGACGACACCATCCTCAAGGAGAGCCTGGTGGAGGAGTTCTGGAACCTCAAGGGCCTGGAGCAGAGCCAGAAGGAGGCTGTGTTTGCCAAGATCTGCGACAACGTCAAGGACATCTTCCTGGCTGCCACTACCGTCGACAAGATCAACTTCCAGCCCCTCGCCAACTCGATGGAGTTCTTTGGCCTCGACTTCCTTGTCGACGAGAACCTCAACGTGCATATTCTGGAGGTGAACTCGTATCCGGACTTTAAGCAGACCGGCAACGATCTCAAGTACGTGGTTGAGGGTCTGATTGACGAGACTGTCCAGGTCGCCGTCAAGCCCTGGTTTGAGGGAGGAGACGCTCCTGAGTCTGAGCTGCTGAAGCGTGTTTTGTAGTCACTGAGCGTGTCCTGTAAATAAAATGTAAATAGCAATTAATGTGTGTTCCAATAACATCGTTCCAGAATACAGTCATACTCCTACCTGTACTTATACAATCCTGATCTAGTACACAAACATGTTCCAGGAGCACCCCTGGAAGGAAGAAGCACTTTGATCACATCTCACTTTTATATTCGTACTCTTCTAAATACAGAGACGATCACTTGCCCTTTACTCTTAAGTGAAAGAGAGACTGTTTGTACAGTCTGATTACTTGTATAGAATGATGAAGTATGGAATCGTTTCAGAATACAACAATGTTCCAGAATACAAGTGTTCCAGAATAACAATTGTGCTCCAGAGTATGTACAGTACACTCTTGTTCCTTTGTAAAGCCTTGTCACTATACTCTCCCGTTCGTAATTAGTACACTCCTGTTCAGAGTATCGACCATTCTGTTGGATACTACAAGCCTGATCACTTCCAAACATGTCAACCTTCCAGCACACATTTCACCCTCTCCAAGACAATATGTTCATTGTTCGCTATAAAACATGTTCCTACTTATACAATAAAATAAATACGCTACTCCTCCGACGACTGCTCCTCGCTCTCGTTGTCGTTACCCTGGTCGCCCATCTCCTTGGACCACCGGTACACCTGGCCCCGGAACCGGTCCGCCCGCAGAAGACCCATGCGCACCGACGTGATGCACCGGATGAACTCCTCGCACCGCTGCAGGGCAATCTGCGTCAGCTGGCGGGTCTCCTCGGCAGCATCGCGGTTGATGCCAAAATCGCGGTCGTAGGGGATCTGCGGAAGCGCGAAAAACGGATCGACCTCCTGCGTGGCGAGCTGGCGGGTTCGCCGAGGAGCGTCCTCTCCTTCCTCCATGTCGTAGTCCGGAAGATGCATGTTGTCGGCGAGAATGTAGGACGGGTCGTCGCCGAGGAAAACAGACATCAGCTTCATGAACTGCACCACGTGCTTCTGCTCCTGGCAAATGACGTCCAGAGCCCGCGTAGACAGCGTTCGCAGAGTCGTAGACGTCATGGTTCGAGCCATAGACTTGTGGTGAGGCAGGTCGGCAGGATGGGTCAGCGGAGCCAGAATCTCCTCCAGCTGGATTCCGCGGTACGGGTTGGAGTCGTCGTCGTCGCCGTCGTCGTCGTTTTCGTCGTTCTCGTCGTTCTCGTCGTCGTCGTCGTCGTTATCGTCCCGTCGTCGACGCTTGTAGAGAACCGGTCTTCGCACGCCGTTGTACTCGACGATTTTGAGCCGGTGGTTGCCGAGAGGAGGCGCGGGCAGCTTGGTCATGTGCACGTCTTCGGCCGCGCGTTTCAGCTTGTTGCCTCGGTTGGTTGTGATGTTGGTGTCGCTTTCGTCCGAGTCGGATACTGTGTTAGAAGGGCAGGGAGGATCCCATTTGTGCACGCAAAGTGCTGTGGTTGTTTTTGTGGTTTGATGACGTTGAACAAACCATGAGTCGTCTGTGAGTCGTCTCTGAGCTGTTTTCAAGGCGTTGTTGAGTCGTTTTCAAGTTGTTGCCTGTTGGTAGCCAGTCACAACACACTTGACAGTTCATGAAAATGAAGCACAAGCGTGTCGTCTTCTGTGAGCATGGCCTGTAAACTTCACATTCACCAGATGTATCCACAAGTGTCATCTCTGGTTCGTTTGTACCACTTGTACCATGTCCATCTTGGTATCCTCCTGTTTATGTTGCGGCATACTCACCATGAGGTTCTCGATCCAGGGCCTCCTTGAGACGGCTGAGTTAGTAGATGTCGACGAAGGGCGCGGCGAAATACTCACATCAAATGGTCTATCGATTTCTGGTCTAGCATGGTTGTTTTTGCGACTGCTGGAGAGGAAGATGGGATGGATTCGAGCTGCAATATGGATGGGAACTCTATTTGCAGAGCTGCATACGAATTACCGGGGATTTAACAGTATTAAAAGTTAATACGAGAAATTAGGGGAAAATAGAAAGAATTCAAGAGCTGCCCAGTTTGACACTGAAGAGACGAAAAAAACAATACTATACTCTTATACCCACTCTAGAACCCATAACTACTCAGAAACACCTGTTAATCACACTTCTAGTATCCATAACATCATTACCTTAGCTATAAACAGTCGTTAAATCACAGCGTGGGTGGGAAACTGCGGAGGAACTTCCTCAGCATGCGCCAAATACCGCGACAGCTGGCAGCTGCGCTCCGTGAGCGGCAGAATCAGCCGGAAGGCGTCGTTGGAGTTGAGATAGTACCGATGCAGCCGTTTGGTACGCACAAAACCAATGTTTTCGTAGAGACTCATGGCTGCCGCGTTGTTGACCTCCGTCTCCAGCATGATCTCGTCCGCCTTGAGATCCACCATGGCTGCAATCGCCAGATCAATCAGCTTTTTGGCAATGCCCTGGCCTCGGTAGTCTGTCTTGACTGCGAGCATGGCAATGTACCCTCGAGACCGACAGCCTCTGTAGTCCTCCAGCTTGCAAACCACGGTGCCAATAGCCTTCTTGCCCATAGTGCCGTCTGCCTGCTTCTCCTCCTCGTCGTCGTCAAAGGCCAGAAAACAGAGGTTGGGCCATGACGAAATGAAGTATCTGTAGACGTAGACGGAGTAGGGCTCCGAGAGGTCGTGCGAGATCATGCCCTTGACGCTCTCCGTGTCATTTTGCTGGTTTTCCGTGTCGTAGGGCCGGTAGCTGATGTTGACCATCTCCAGAAGTAGTGTGACTGATGATCCTGCTTGTACATGATCTTCTGTGAGATAGTGGAGATACCCTAACCTGGGAGGAGGAGGTGGTGGTGTTGATATGGTCTAGAAACGAGATTCTGCTATTTCTATCGCTCGTACTTGGTGTTTCCTGTTGTGATTTTTTCGTTTTTTCTGTTTTGCTATTTTTTCTGTTTTTGGAATTTATTCCTATTAATTTTTTTAATGTTGATAAATAAATCTGAAAATTCTGAAAATTCTGAATTTTTTACCAGCTCTCCGAACCCCCGACTCAGCGTAAAAAAACCATACTATATATCCTCTCCTGCCATGATTAATCCCCAGAATACAAATACCATTGCATCGACTTGTACCGCTACCTCATTCCCTCTTTTATACCGGTGCTTCACAATTTTCAACCAGATCAAGATCAATTCTTCACCATAACACACCACAACATGCAATGAGACCCCCGATTGTGCGACATGATCCAGAACCCGTTATAGCCTACATCGACGGGTTGTACAACCAGTTTATCACCCGCATGGACGCCGAAGATCCCTGGCTCAAGGAGTACACTCACATCAGAGAAATCCTTCGAGCTTCTTTCGTTCACCAGCTAGTTGAAGGATGGAAGCCTCCTGTGCCTGCCCAGATCAAGTACTCTGATTGGGCGTGTGCCATGTGGCTGTTTGCACACCATTTTGGCGATATCATGGAGGAAACGGGCCTTCTGTGTTTCTTCTATGACATTGTCTACTCCGTGGTCTGTGGATACGCTGCTGGACCGTTTTCGCAGTCCAGGTACAACAGATTCAGACCGCTGGTTTTCACCGAGGCAGTTACACAGAAAGACGCCCGAGATATCGCTTCAGAGCTCCTGAGTATGTTTCCAGTGCGTCGAGAGAAGATGCTGAAGGAGCTTCCTTTGCAGTGACCAAAGAGGCCGTCTTCAACTACAACTACTCTCATCCCCTGTTCAACGTATACCCCAGCCATCTTACGCCTGAGCTAATGACTCTGGATCTGATGAAGAAGGAGATGTGGGCTGATACCAAAGCAGCTTACTGGAGGCTCAAGCGCGGTGCACATGAAGTGCACGACTTTGATGCGGTATTCGAGCATTCAGAGCCGCCTTTTTTGAACGACAGCATCTTTTTGGACCTCGCAAACACGATAGAGAGAAACTGCGGCTGGTTGCCAGTAGGAAAAACAAACGACGGAGTGTTCAGATTTCCAAACCCGCTGCAGTCGCTCGTCAACTTTTTTGTAACGTACGGCAACGTCCCTGCTGAATGGCAGACACGATACCAACAAGCCAAGGACAAGAAGAAGCTGGAAGCCAAAGCCAAGCCGATTGGCAGGGGAATGGTGACTTTGAAAGACGGTCTCCAGAAGAACCGACGCGAGGAGTTTCTCAAAATGTTTCCCGACGCAAAAGACCTGCCTTCTAGAGTGCTCAGATTTCTCATCGACGAGTTTGACCATTGCCAGATCAACAGCGCTTCTCTTTTAAAGCAGATGGACGACTATCCTGTGCGCCAGCGGTACATGGAAACGGTTGCAGCCACTCTAGAGAACGGAGAGTTGTGCACCAAGGTGGGATAAGACAAGAGATGGAACAGCACATGGACTGGCGACATCAGAAGTTTACCTGAGAGGAAGTTCTGGCTCGACAAGCGCAACATTGACAAGAACAACACCTCGGGGCTGTTGAGCACTATGGAAGGAGGGCAAGTTGGGGATCTTCCATTCGGTAGTTTTGTGGACCATTTGCAGCAGAGCAAGCTGCTCTTCTTCTACGAGAAGATGTTCACACGATGGAATGGCAAATGCGAAACCGACTATGGACTCTTTCTGCAGGCCTGCATCGACTACTGCAACGTCCACGATCCCGAGAAGGACTTGGAGACCCTTGGACCAGACTGGGTTGCGTGGAAGGTCTCCGATACTGCCCATGATCTCATAATCAACGACGAGAAGCTGTTTATCTTCAAGCCTTCGACTGTCAACCTGGAGATAAGAGCTGCTGGGGGATGCTACCGTGTAACCAAACGCGGTTACGTGTGCTACTTGTACAATCCGCTTGGAGAACCCATGTTGAGACAGGCTTACTATTGCGAGACGGCTCAGCACAATCTGCTGGATGCTGACGGTCTTGATTGTGCGAAAGGAGCATTCAACCGACACTACGAGACGTCCATGATGTATCTTCCTCGTCTTCAGCTTGTGACTGAGCTTGGAGGAGAGTTCCAACTGAAATGGGGAGATCGAGAGCTGCACCATGTCGACATTTCCTACTGGCACAAGGCTCTGGGGCATGTTTCGGAAGAGACGGTGGAGAAGTACAGAGGCAGCATCAAGGGCATTCCTCCATTTTTCTGGCCCTTTGAGATCCAGTGTGAGGAGTGTGGTCTTACTCCTTGAAGTAGTGCTCATGAGAGACGAGAACTATTTAAATAGAACATTTAGAAGGCATGCTTGCCGTATAGACATTTTTGCATATACTTTCAAGTACGGTACGAATAAATTTATTCAGCACTCCAATATATACAGCAGACCTACTTGTACAGTACCTGGTATGTACCGCACTTGCTCCTAGAATGGCAGCAAGGAACTGCCTCTCTGGACTCAACAAAAGTCTAAGTAAGCGCAGCAATGTCGAACAATATTGACGCATATCGTTTGAGTCCTTCGAGACAGCATAATGAGCAAATGAGTAAAAACAACAAACTAGAGATCAAAATCTGGTAATATTTTTGCACCAATGCCCTTCTTCAGTCTACCACAGCACAACTACTCGTCTTCTCTAAAACTACGACCTCCGTATTCGTCTACAATTAAGGTTTGTCGATATAGAAGCTAAGACGCCCTGGTAAGGAAGATGATGTGTATTGATTGGTATGTTACAGTATATAGAATGGCGTGAAAAGCAGTAATATTGCCCAGTGCCTCAAAACAACCACTATTACGAACTAACAAAAAAAAAAAAACACCAATACCACCCTCTATCCCACCCCACACGCCTTAGTCATCCTCCCATCAAACCTTCATGTGACGTCTGCAAAAACCAGCACTCCGAATACTTACTCCATCACCACAACATGTCGGATCGCGAAGAGTCTGGATCGCCTGAGCATCGGCCCAAGGTCGAGGACGTCGACAGCGACGAGGAAGTGAAAACGATCAAGCGCGAGGAGGACGACAAAGCCCGCGACAACGAGGAGGACGACGATGAAGAGGAAGAAGAAGACGAGGAAGACGAGGAGGAGGACTCGCGACAGCGCAAGAAGCCGCGCCGAGAGCGCCGAAACCAGTTCCTGGATGTCGAGGCCGAGGTCGACGAGGACGAGGAGGATCTCGAGGAGGACGAGGACGGCCTGATCGGCGAGGACGGCTTTGTGGCCGAGCCTGATGCCGACGAGCCTGACGCCTCGGACGATCGGTTCCACCGCGAGATGGACCGGCGAAGAGAGGCGATTGCCGAGGAGGACGCTGAGCGGCTCGCCGACGAGTACCGCGAGAAATACGGCCGATCTACGGCTAACAAGTACCGAGGCGACAGCGGCGTGATCCCGCAGCATCTGCTGCTCCCCTCGGTCAACGAGCCGTCCATCTGGGGTATTCGGTGCAAGCCCGGCAAGGAGAAGGAGCTGGTGCGCCAGTGTCTGCGCAAGAAGCTGTCGCTGCAAAAGTCGCGGAACCCGCTGGAGATCATGTCCGTCTTCCAGCGCGACACCTTCACGGGCTACATCTACATGGAGGCGCGCAACCAGCAGGCCGTGACGGTCGCCCTCAAGGGTCTCGTCAACGTCTACCCGCAGAACATGATCCTGGTGCCCATCAAGGAGTACGTCGATCTGCTGCGAGCGACCAAGTCCGCGGAAACCGAGCTCGTCCCCGGAGCTTACGTGCGTCTCAAGCGCGGCAAGTACGGCGGCGATCTCGCCATCGTCGAGAACCTGTCTGAGAACGGCCTTGAAGTGCGTCTTAAGCTCGTTCCCCGTCTCGACTATGGAAGAAACGCCGAGGCTGGAGTGGACGGAAAACGCAAGCGAGTGGCTCGAATTCCGCCTCCCCGGCTCTTCTCCGAGCAGGAGGCCTCGCAGTACGATCCGCGAAACCTGCAGAAGCGCGGACCCAACGCCTACGTTTATGCCGGCGACGAGTACATTGGCGGCTTCCTGTACAAGGACTTCAAGATCACGCTGGTCAACGCCGAGAACGTGGCGCCCAAGCTCGAGGAGCTGACACGCTTCAACTCCGAGGAGACGGACGGCATTGATTTGGCGTCTCTCGCGCAGAGTCTGCGAAAGTCCGCTGCAGCTGTCCAGTTCCAGGGCGGAGACGTGGTCGAGGTGTCTGAGGGCGAGCAGACTGGAGTCCAAGGAACCGTCATTTCCACGCACGGCGACATTGTGACTGTGGAAGCGACTACGGCTCCTCTTGTCGGCAAGCGAATTGATCTGCCCAGCCGATCTCTGCGCAAGAAGTTTGCCATTGGCGACCACGTGCGGGTCATTTCGGGCAACTTCCTCGACGACACCGGTCTGATTGTCGGCATTGAGGACGACTCGGTGACTTTGCTCTCTGACCTCAACAAGAAGGAGGTCACCGTCTTCGCCAAGGACCTCAAGAAGGTGTCCGATATCGGAGGTTCGCACCAGGTCGGCGACTACGAGCTGCACGACTTTGTCCAGCTGGACGCGCTGCACGTGGGCTGTATCGTCAAGGTCGAGCGAGACAGTCTCAAGGTGCTGGACCAGGAGGGCACCGTGCGTTCAGTCACGCCCTCGTCCATCACCATGAAGCTCACGCGCAACATGGAGGGTCTTGCCACGGACTCCAACGGCTCCGAAATCAAGATTGGCGACACTGTTCGAGAAACCGTCGGCGAGGGAAGACAGGGAGCCGTGCTGCACATCTACAAGAACACGCTGTTCCTCAACTCGCGGTCGCTCGGCGTCTTTGTCGCCAAGGCGTTCAAGGTCAACACGATCGTCGCCAAGGGCGCGCGAACACAGTCCAACTCGCAGGCCACGGGCCCCGATCTCACCAAGATGAACCCTGCGGTCTTCAACGCGCGTCCCGGGCAGATGGCGCCTCCCATGATGCCCAAGCAGGGCGGTTTTGACCGGCTCAAGGGCAAGCATGTGGCTATTGGCCCCGGTTCTCAACACAAGGGCTGCAAGGGCATTGTCAAGGAGACAACGGACGACATTGCGCGCGTGGAGCTGCATGCGCCCTGCAAGGTCGTCAACGTGCTCAAGCACCAGCTGCGCATCTACGACGACTACAAGAAGACGTATCTGTCGTACATGGAGTTTGCTGCTCCCCGCGGCATGCGGTCTGGAGGAGGACGTCCTGGCGGTCCTCCTGGACCCGGAGGCCCATCTGGAGGCCAGACTCCCTCGTGGGGAGGTGCGGGAGGCGGAAAGACGCCCTCGTGGAGCGGCGGAAAGACGCCGTCCTGGGGAGGAGCCAAGACTCCGTCCTGGGGAGGCGCCAAGACGCCGTCCTGGGGCGCTGCGGACTCCAAGACGCCCGCGTGGGGTGGAGGAGCCAAGACGCCGGCCTGGGGCGCTGCGGGCGCGAAAACGCCGGCCTGGGGCTCTGCGAAGACGCCAGCGTGGGGCGCAGCAGGAGGCAAGACGCCTGCGTTTGGCGGATCCAAAACGCCGGCGTGGAAGGCGTCGTCTGCAGGCACGTACGGCGGCTCGTCGTCGCGAAACAAGGGCTGGGAGGACCTGGGAAGCGGAAACTCGGCTCCTACGCCCGGTTATGCTGCTGCTACGCCCGGCGAAATGATGGGCGCTCCTACTCCTGGCGCTGCTCATCACCCTTGGGAAGACTCTGCGCCCACTCCTGCGGCCTACAACGACGCGAGAACGCCGGGCGTGTACGATCCGCGGGGATCTGGGCCTGCGCAGGCGGAAACGCCGGCGGCCTGGTCTACGGACGACGCGCCTCGCTACGACGACTCGCCGACGCCGTAAGGAACGAGTGTATAGTATTGTGTATGAAAAGGATTTTAAAGTGATTTTGGAGATGCAGTAGTAAAGCAGGATTGTAGTGGAGAAGGGTCAGAAGTACTCCTTAGCAAGAGCGAGTGTATAATATTGTGTATGAAAAGGATTTTATAGTGATGTGCTACAGTAGTAAAGCAGGATTGTACGAGTAGTAAAGAGAGCATGAAGACTATGGACAGCTTCAAGAGAACTCAACAGTATCAACACCATCAACAGTATCAATGCCACATATATCAGCTACAGCACACTCTGCTTGAACGTCAGAGTTTCAGCAGGGAGAGCGTACTTGTATGAATAGTATCAATATGAAGAGGTACTCGGAGTATCAGCAGGATCAGAGAAAATAAGATGTCTTGTATGAGGAGTTTCAACTACGATTATGTCCGTTGGCTTACTTGCACATCTCAGATGCACTTCGTTGAATTGGCGTGTATTATGTGCAACGCTATAATATATTGAAACGACGCCCTAGCCAGTGTATTATATTACAAGTATGTATGAAAATGGATTATAAAGTTAGTGGTGGGTGCAGTAGTAAAGCAGGATTGTAGTGGAGAAGTGTTAGAAGTACTCCTTAGCAAGAGCGAGTGTATAGTATTGTGTATGAAAAGAATTTTAAAGTGATGTGCTACGAGTAGAGGAGGTAGGTTGTAAGAGGAGTAAAGACGGCGTTGAGACTACGAACAGGTTCAGGATGATTGTACTTCAGCAGTATCGTTGGTATGAATAGTATCAATATGGATAGTTTGTACTACCGGTAGAGTATGTACTGTAACAGGGGCAGTAACCGCAGCTATCTTGTCTGAGATATATCAGTTGACTCACAACTCAGAAGGACTTCGTTGAATTGGCGTGTATTATGTCCATCGCTATATAATGACGCAACGTCTTAGCGAGGTATAATATTGTGCACGATGGTTGAACCTCAAGAGCATCAGCAGTATGAATAGTATGAATAGTGCTGACAATGTCAACAATATACAGTAAGGCTGCTCAGACTCAGCACATGCTTTAACGTGAAGAGTATCAGCAGTATTGTTAGATGAATAGTGTCAGTGTGAAGAGATACAACAGCATCATCAGGATTGTGGTCATGGACATCTTCAACATGATGGTTGAACGTGAGCACTCCAAACAGTGTCAGCAGAACATTTTGTACGAGAAGTTGTGGGTATTATTATATAAGTTGGCTTACAGGTCAGTATCACTACAGTATTATTCTCACTCGGACTTTGCTGGATAAAGTCTTGCAGTGTGACGCTCTCTATCACATTTATTGGCCAATATATAGTTACATGTTGGTCAAACTATGGCTAATACTTTAATGGAACTTTTTTGAACGTGATAGCTCTGTCCAGTAGCTATTTGAGTGGGTATTTCACAATGATCACTTCAACCTGCTGATTACTATGAGGCGGTCTCTAAACCCGTTAGTGTTCTCCTTCAGAAGTTACAGCCCCCATATATTACCTGTCAATCATTGTTATTGGCCATATTATTACGTAAACTGTATACAGGTTTGGCCAATAACTATGGGGAGATATGATAAAAAAGCTATTTGTAGCTCATTCTGTATTGGAATTGTGAGGAGAAACTTAATGATGTAATTAAAATCCGTCTTTCTACCACACCATGTTGTAACCTCGTCTCCTTCTCCTTTCTCTACCAATAGTTGAGCCATTTCCTACCTTCCTCGTAACTATTGACCAAATTATAAAGACGTGAACACACATAGTTGGCCAATACTTTGGGGCGCTAGCTACTCAGTGATCTGAGTGTTCACAGCATCAACGAGAGAAATCAGCCCTAGACCAAATTCAATAGCATCAACAGTATAGCATTTTCAACGTTAATAACAGCATCAACGGCACCAATAGTAGTGTTCAGGCATCACTGTAACACAGCATGGACAGAATACAGTAACAGCATTACCAGTGTTAACATCAGCAGTATCATTAGCACACCAATATCATAATAACACAATCAGAATCAGTGAACACCCCTCAGTACATACAGAACTCCGTCCTCTACACCATCACATCTCATATCTCGTTAAACAAAGTGCGTGCCTTTTGCTATTGTCCACTACACCATCGCATCTCATAATCTCATTAAACAAAGTGGCATTGCCTTTTCACGATTGTTCATAATGCGCTACTCGACGTAGCTGGTGGGAAAGGCGCCGCGCTGGCCGTTGAGCTCGCCCTCGGTCCAGCCGTCGCGGTCGGGCTCCACCACCACAATCTGGTCGCCGGCCTTGATCGTCAGCTCCGTGTCGTCCTGCGCGTTGTAGTCGTAAAGGGCAGTGACATAGTCCACCTTCTTGGCGCCCTGCTTGGGGGCCACAGGCGGACCCTTGCGCTTGATGGAGAAGGCAGACTTGAGCGAGCCTCCTCCGCCGGAAGAAGGCGTGGTAGCGCTCTTGGGAGGGTTCATGTCGACGTAGGAGGCGGGAACAAGACCGTCGGTGCCGTCGTTCTTGCGCACTCTGATCCAGCCCGAGCCGTCGTCCGCCTCCAGCACGATCACGTGCTCGTTCTCGGAAATGAACACCTCGTCGCTGCCCTGCGGCTCGTATCTGTAGAGCACGAGGGCAGACGTCTCCTTGTTCCACGGAATGGGATCGCCCTCGCGGTACGTCAGCGTGTCGAGAATGAGCTTGCCGGTACCTCCAAAGCCCGAGGAGGTCGTGTTGGAGCGCTTGACAGGCGACGCCTCGGGAATGTTGCGGTCAATCTTCTTCTTGCCAAACAAGAAGTTGTGCCGCTTCTTGATCACCACAGGCTGGTACGAGTCCAGGTCCTTCTCGCCGGTGTTGTGCTTAATCGTCTCAGTCTCGACCTCGGCGATCGTGCGCTTCGTGTCGTCGACCGTCAGGCTTCGCAGCGCGTTGATCGACTGCCCCAGCAGCTCAAAGTGGTTGTTGGACGCCGAGTTGGAGTCTGCCTCCGCGAGCTTCGTCGCTTTCCGCTTCTCCAGGTCCTGGAACCCGGCCTCCTTGGACGCAATCGTGTCTTCAAACTGCCGGCTCAGCCGCTGCGAGTCGCCCAGCACCGTGTGCAGGTACCGCAGCGCCACGTCGTCCAGCACCATGTTCTCGTCGTCGTGCCAGATGGGACACGGCTCGTAGATGAAGTCCACGGGCTCCTCCCAGCCGTTGGGCGCAATGTTGTGCTTGGTGAACATGGCCGAGTCGAGCACGGGGTTGTTCTGGGCGACCATCTCGATCGTCGCGTTCATGTGCTCCGTGCACCGCTCGTTGCATGCAATTTCGAGGGAAGCCGCTTTGCTTAAAAGGCCGTTCAGCTGCTTGACCCGCAGCTCGTTGAGCTCCTGGTACCGGTCCAGCAGCTCGGGCACGTCCTGGTGGTAGTACTTGTCCTTGAGGCGGTTGGCCACGTTGATCTTGACCAGGTACATGTTTTTCGCGTCGTTCATGTCCGCGTTTTTCGACTCAAGCTTGCGCTCCAGCTTCTCCTTGGACTGGCCAATGAGTCCTCCGAGCGCTCCGCCCTTCTGGCCCTTCATCCGCTGGTTCTCCACCGCCTGGCACGCGTCGTAGTAGCCGTTTTTCGTCTTCTTGAGCAGCGAGTAGTAGCCGTCGCGGTCCTCAAGAAGCTTCTCCGAGAAGCCCTGCAGGTTCTTGCGCACGTTTTCGCTCTTGAGCGCAAGCGCATGCACCTGGTCCGCGACCTGGAGGTTCAGCTCAGACGCCAGACGGTTCTTTTCCTTGGCGAGGGTCTCGGTCTGGGTGAGGATTTCTCCCCAGGTGACAAGAGAGGCGGATTCGAGAGATCCAGGAGTGACTTCGGGGTGTTCTCCGACGGAAAGGACGGAAGACACCTTGGCCTTCTTCTCAAAGTACTTGGAGGAAAGGGACGAGAGCTTCTGCGAGTACTCTTTTTCGATGGAGGCGCGTTCTCGGTAGAAGGACTGGACGTCGGAGAGGAAGGCGATTCCGTGTTGGGACTGGGTTAGTACGGTAGCGAAGGCCGAAGGTCTGAGCGGACAACAGTAGACCTAGTAATAGTGGAAGCGAAGGCCGTAGGTCTGAGCGGACAACAGCAGACTTCATGAAAGGAACAAAGTGCCAAAGTCTGAGCGAACACCAGTAGACTTATTTGAGGGAAGCAAATGATAGTCTTAACAGACAACAGACATTAAACCAAAGAGAAAGACAGGTTCACTGAGAACTTGTATGAGGTGTGTTTCAAGCCAAATGTCTCGGTGGACAACAGTAGACTGAAGTAGACGGAAGTCGTGGCCTAGTCTGAGTTGACAGGCAGAGTACTTTTATGAAGACAGACAGAGTCAGACTCGTGTCGGTAAAGCTCACGACGACACCAGTCTGACTTAATGAGCTCAATGAACCATTCCAAAGTCAAGAACTTCACTTTCAATTCTCCGACCTGCGGCATGAACGAACAGAGTAATAGCTCAAAGACTCCTTCATGAAGACAGGATAGAAGAAGAATAGTATCTCTGGAGCTCACAACGACACCTGAACGACTCTGTGAGCTCACAAAACCATTTCCAAAGTCAAGAACTGCCCTTGTACCTCTCTGACATGCTGCGCCTGGTTTTTCCGTGGACTTGTCCAGGAGGTCTTCCAGAGTCCGTTATTCATAGTATCGCTTCTGTGCGTGTTTCTCAACGTATCTTGTCGCCAAAAACACTCAAAACTCAACCACTGCCCTCCAAAATGTCTCAATATCAGCCACTATCTCTTTATCACCTTCTCCATCTCACCACTCCTCCTCTCCTCCTCCAATACTCACCCAATTATCAACTCGCTCCCAGCCGTCGAGCAGCTCGGTGCCCATGCTAACTTGAACGTCTCCCATGTTGAATGATGGCGATACTCCAGTCGATAGTGTTGTCTGTTCACGACATGTGGCAGGATAATGCGGGTTGCCGTGGAGACGCAGCGCCAAACCTAAAGACGTTACCCGGATTAATAGCCATAGATAACGGGGCGCTGAGAAGAGTATGGGGGAAGTGGAGGGTACTGTTGTGAAGCTGGCGGTCTTCCGAGTCGATTGGTGGCCTCGAAATCTCATTTACACGTGCGCAAACACGAACCAACGCCCCGGTTCCAAAATTAACTTGTGTGGGGAACACTAATTTTTCGGAGTATCCATAAGTCGTAGACATACAAGATTTGTCGCGAACACGGTCGAGATCCGCGTTTCGCAGTGTGTAGCAGGTAGTTGTGTTTTATGTGTTCTTTATGGCTAGTTTTTCCGTATTAGTCAGCAGTGGTTGAGACAAATACAAGCAGAAGAAGTAAGCATTTGTTCATCTGATTACGAGTATTTGTTAGTACATGACTGCCACTCAAATAGTTAGTTAAACTAGCAGTGTTAATTGAGCCTCTCTACAGTAATACTCCAGTCCCTACTTTAACTATACTTAATAACACATGCAACTCCAGAAGACCATATCCACTGAATTTTGAGCCCGAAAGTGAACATTTAACGTCTACAACTCACTCTGATCCAAATGATACCAAAGCCGACCCCATTCAGACAGAAAACGTCAAGGTGGCGCTTCGAACCTCAACATGGCAACTTCGCTGAAGGTGTAGAATCTGTATTTTCAGCACGAATGACATAAAACGCATATCTCCACATTCCTGACTTTTCCAGTAATTCAATTGAATCCTAAAACTCACTCCGTATCTACACATTTCCGCGAGTTCCGTGGGATACAAATATTTCGAGACCCGTTTGATTACTAAGGCAACTCAATTATTAAAAACTTAACCGAAACTCTAAAAGACCATTTTGATTGCTGAGCTGTTGTAAGTGGTATCGTCGTTGTAGGCGGTGAAATAAAATTACCGGTTGTAATATAGTCACTATTGGAGCCTTATAATACTGAAGTTGTTACAAAACCACCCACACTCGCACCTGCATTTAACCAAGCGCACACAGGAATCGAACTAAGCCCCCTATAGTCCCAAACCCTAACCTTAACCATCCCTTGAATACATACACAACACTTGTTTTTTTACCCTCCACACAACCAACATGTCTGGTGAGTAACCCGAGCCTCCTCCGTCTCCAGCGCTAACACAGTCGATTTCAACACCCTCGCCAAGCAGTTCTGCGAGTTCTACTACCAGACCTTCGATACCGACCGGTCTCAGCTCGGCAACCTCTACCGAGATCACTCCATGCTCACCTTCACCGGTACTCAGCACCAGGGCGCCCAGGCTATCGTTGAGAAGCTTGTGGGTCTTCCCTTTGGCCAGGTCCGACACAAGATCTCCGACATTGATGCCCAGCCCGCTTCTGCCCAGGGCGGAGATGTCATTGTGCTTGTGACTGGAGAGCTGTGTGTTGATGGCGATAACCCGCTTCCTTACGCCCAGGTGTTCCACCTGATCCCCGACGGATCCTCGTACTATGTCTTCAACGACATTTTCCGACTCAACGCTTAGATAATGCATGCGATTGATATGACTGGTGTGGAGAGCAAGCACAAGAGACGCGTTTCAGTGTCTGTGCTAGAAGTAGGAGATTTGCTGTGTGCGTAGATCGTTGATGCAGTGCAGCTCTGTATTTGTAGAGATTAGGACTGTACTGTACTTGTAGAGATCAGGATTGTGTAGTTGTAGTTATGGTACTTGAATTTAGTGAGGGCAGTGGCATGTCTTCCGTGTACCAGAAACATAAATGGTGTTCAATTACTGATTGAGTCACTAAATACTGGACTCGTGGCTGTTGTATTAATAATGGTTCTTCATTTCTTAGTGCGAATACGCGTAATCTGATCCACCATAGAGTATATGGTCAGCATAGAGTAACGATTCAGCATAAAGTAGGATCTCAGCATAGATTATCTGGCTACCATAAAGTAGCAATTCAGCATAAGCTATACGGTTATCATGAAGTAGGAAGTCAGCATTGATTATCTGGTCAGCATAAACTACCTGGTTTAGCATAAAGTAGCCCAGCATGAAGTATCCTGTTCAGCATAAAGTATCTGATTTCGCCATAGAGTAGCCATGGAACCTCTTGAATACAACCCAGAAGACATCTACACAACCTCTTGAATACAACCCAGAAGACATCTACACAGCCTATAAACTATTTTCATTCCTTCTCCTTATATTATGCTACCATCAATGCTATATGTTACTGTCCCCATGCCGATGCTCTGTCTAGGTGTATACCGATGCTCTGTCTATGTGTTCTTGGATATCAACAGCAGTTCCTCTTACTCGTAGCAGGTACTGTAGGACAAGCCTGTACCTAATCCTCCTAACCCACATAGAAACCAACAAAACATCTGTCGAGAATGTTCTCGTAGTTGACCCAGGCGTGGGTCTTCATGAACAGGCTTGTTCCGTCTCGTCCTGCACACACCATCAGCTTGGGCACTCCTCCGGGGTGGAAGTTGAGGTACGGCGTGATGTTGTACACCTTGCCGTTCAGCACCATCCACGCGTCCTCCTTGCTCTTGTGCTCCTTGAGCATCTCCTTGGTCACCCTCACTGGACCCATGGTATCCACGCCTCTGAGGTTCTTGACCGAGTTTCGCAGCTTGGCCCAGTCCAGAGGCGAGTAGCCCGGCTGCAAAACCACCTTTTCGCGGGCCTTGGCGGCTCCGCTGGGCTGAGAAAGCCCCCCTACGCCTACTGTGCCTGTGCCTGGAGGAGGCACTCTGAGGGACGAGGAAGCTGCCGGAAAACGCCCCGGAGCTGGCGTGCGCGATATATTCGGCTGTGGCGTCGGAATCGGGCGGTTGGACGTCGGAGGAGGCAGCCGATCTGTGTTTTTGGCCTGGGATCTCTGGTGCGAATCTCGGGCCGGGAACATGGTGATTTCGTCGTCTGAGGCGCCTGAAGCGTCTGGTTTTTCGGTATCCTGCGGCGGCGTGGGGGTTGCAGGCGGGTTCATCGTGTCTATGGCGATTCTAGGGTGTATCAGGGGCTTGAGAGAAGAGTCCAGACTACGCCATGTTGAAGGAGATGCGTGCAGAGTTAGTTTCAGATTGGGTTTGTTAAGCAGGGCTGAGTAATTTGTTGGTCATTTCTAGAGTGGGACATGTGAAGATGAGACGATAGAGGTGATGTTCCTGGGTTCGAATCGTGAGACGTTTCTTTTCCATGCTACTAGTATAATATAGCACAAACGAAGCTAAAGAGTTCGAAGGCAAAAGTATAGCGAACTATAGCAAACTACAGACTGTTCCAGAACCTCGCTTAGATTAGTCCCATGAACCGTGCGAATATTACCACCTAAACTGCGGCATCTTTGCCTGGTCCAGTTTAAGTCGCAAGCGTTGAATCTAGACTGGCAGATTGACCAGACATGCAGGCAACTGTCTGCTTATATACCTCAAATTTGTATGAACTACAACAGTCTTTCTCGTTCACTACCACCGCTTACTAATAAAACGCACTAAGAGGTGCATTTGTTGCTGGATATTCCAAGCCGCATGGCGCTGTTTTCTGCGTAGATCACGTGACGCATGTACCACTAGCAATTCGCTCGAGCAGCAGACACCCACCCTTTTCTTTTTTTTCCTCCGCTCCTCTCCAAAATCTATCCCCTCAGCTCACTTGCCTGTGCTTACTTGCCTTGTATGCATGCGCATCAGTCTTCCAACCTTGACTTGTGATCTACTGTAGAGCTAGCACCAGGATAGCAGTATCCGCGCCCGAGCTCTGAAAACGACCGCAGCAGCCTCTCCAGCCCTCCGCTGAGCAACACCTCGCTCAGCCCGCTCAAAAACACATGCCCAGCGGCCCGACGACCTCTCACTTCCACGACTGGCTTTCGTCTGTGTCCTCCTCCTTTCTCGCCAGCTACTCGCAGCTCGACGAAGATCTGGCTGCCGTCTCGCACGCCGTCGCCCAGCCCTCCTGGCTCTCTGTTTGGTACGCCCAAACGCTCGCCTTTGTGCACAGGTTAGTCCCGCAGCGACCGTCTCTAACGAGCATTCTCGCGACTCTCGGGTCGACTTCTCTGTGCATCTACATCTTCGCGCCGTCGCTGCTGCCCGAGAACATGTTTTCCGTCTTCTCCTCGCGCTCCAAGCGCCCAGGACGCTACACCGTCGGTCTGGTGAACCTGGCCAACGACTGCTTTGCCAACTCCAATCTGCAGGCTCTCGCGTCTCTGCGCTCGCTGCTGCTCTACATCGACGAGGCCATGCTGGTCGGCATCCCCCAGGAAAACCTGCTGGACCAGTCGCGCAAAAACAACTATCCCGTGGACGCCAAGGGCAAGCAGTATCTGCGACTGACCCGAGCCCTCGGATCGATGATCATGGAGCTCAACGAGCCCGTCAAGAGCCCCAAGACGGTCTCGCCGTGGAAGTTTCTCGTCATTCTCGAGCAGATCTACAACTCGCGCATCAGCCGCAACCAGCACGACGCCCACGAGCTGCTGCATCTGATTCTCGAGTGCCTGTCCAACGAGTACGAGGCGGCCGTGAAGGACGGCATTCTGCGGCCGGGCCACGTCAGCGACAAGGAAAGCGTCGCTTCGATCCCCGAGGCCGACATTGGCACCGACTTTCTGCCTCCTCCAAACGCGACTCCGCAAACGACCGTAACGGACCCCGAAATGCTCGCGTCGTTCCCCTTTGAGGGCTCCACGATCGACAGAATCGCGTGCTCGCGCTGCGGATACCTCCCGCCAGTTCAGCCGACCACCTTCCTCGTTCTGTCGCTCATGGTCCCCCAAAAACGGCACGCTTCCCTCACGGAGCTCATCGACCGCATGACGGCCCCCGAGTTCATCAAGGACTACGGCTGCGTGTCGTGCAGACTCAAGGCGGTCTCGTCCAACCCCTCTGCATACATTGGCGCCTCCATCAACGGCTCCAAGGACAAGTACACGCCCGAGCTCGTCGACCAGCTGAGCTCGTACTCGTCCAAGATCGACCAGCTGCCCGACGAGCTGGAGGAGGCGCTGCCCAAGAACATCTCGTCGCCCATCTCCAAGTCCACGCGCTTCTCCAAGCTGCCGCTCATTCTGTCGCTGCATCTGTCGCGGTCCATCTACTCGGGCGACAACGCGTCGCGAAACAGCTGCAAGGTGAGCTGTCCGGAGTTCATCGATCTGTACGAGAGCAACCCGAACGTGCGCTCGCGCGAAGACTCGCCTGAGGGGGAAGGAGATGCTGTGGCTTCGGCTCTCAACTCGCTCAAGGCCAAGAAGCGCGTCAAGTACCGCCTTGTGGCCATGATCCGGCACAATGGCACGCACTACACGGGCCACTACGAGTGCTACCGGCGCAAGAACCTCACGTGGTGGAAGGGCTGCATTCAGAGGTACTCCAAGCGCGCTGGAGAGGACAAGAAGAATGGCGACACCAAGCATTCTACCGACAAGGAGCGATCTACGCCTAGAGGAGGGTCCACGGAACCCCCCGAGATTTCTGTCGACACCTCTGCGCCTTCTCCCTCTCTCTCTGCATCGCAGCCGTCTCCTGTCTCCAAGGCTGCTGCCTCCACGTCGTCCACCAGCTACGTGACCCACTCCAACAGCTCGAGCTACAGCGACCTCAAGGGTCTGGACACTGGAGCGACGGACAACACGTCTGCGGACGAAGCCGAGGACGGCGAGGATTCGCAGCTTGTCGAGTCGCTGTATTCGACACTTGTCCTCAACAATGGGAACTCGACGGGAGGTCCCAATGTCGGCAAATACGAGTGGTGGAGAATCAGCGACGACAGCATCTGGGAGTGCCACACCAAGGACGTGCTCAAGGAGGAGAGTGGCGCATATCTGTTGTTTTACGAGCAGTGCATTGAGTCTTAGGACCATGTGTCTTCAGGCATGGAGTCTTGGAATCTTGAGTCCTTGAGCCTTAGCATCTACCGTCTCGGGCATTGAGTCTTTTTCTCAGGCATAAGTCTAGAATCTATTGCCGAGGCATAGAATCATACGGCTAGTACTTTATGTCGAGGTACCGGTTCAAGTATGTAGGTACCGGTACTTCTGCCTCAGGTACGACCTGCTGTTTACGAACGGCACCGATTTCTAGGTACTACTTGCCCCAGGTCTCTGTAGATAGTATATTAATTGAGCATTGAAATTAGACGCTTCCATGCAACGGGATACATATTCTATACATGTAACTATACATTGTGCGCCATTTACAATTTAATATACGATGCGTTTGTTTGCTAAGCTCCAACTCATCACTAATACGAGTCCAAGATTCAAGTCAAAATACAAGCCAAGTCCTAACGCAGCACCGGGTTGCCCCGGCGAGAGTTTATTAATATAAGCGAAACATAGATAAAATAATACACAAGCCCTGAGTCGGCTGATTTAAATAAACGAGTCCTGATCCTAGTCGACGCGGGGGATTACTCCTCCTCGTCAAACTCGGCGGCGTTGGCCTTGTAGGCAGCCTTTTCGTCCTCGTATCGCTTCTTGTCGGCGGTGGCCTTCTCCTCGTAAGGGACCTTCTCGGCGTCGGTCAGGGTCTTCCACTTCTCGCCGAGGGCCTTGCCAACCTGGCCAAAGGCGATGCCGGGGTTGTCGGCTCGGATGGCGTCTCGGTTGTCGTTGGCGAAGAACATGTAGGCGGAGAGGGCACGCTTGGGGGCGTTGGGGTCTGGGTTAGTACACGGAAGCGAGGGCCGTAGGTCCGAGCGGACAACAACAGGCTGTAGCAGTTGTAGCGACAGTTGTAGAGACACGCTGTAACAAGCTTAGCAACAAGCTGTAACAATCTGTAACGACAACAAGTTGTAACGACAGTGTAAGCGTGTAACGAGCATGTAACAACGCGCAACACGTGTAACACGCGATCGGACGCGATTGAAATCGTTGTTGTATCACATCTGTCACTCGCACCTCGTTCGCAACGTCGACAACACTGCTGATATCGCGACAATGGTCCAGTCACGTAGAATGAAACACCGTCGCGACAGAGCCAATGTCGTCGTCAACTCCGCCAGAAACATAAATACTCACCCTTCTTCTTCTTGCCGGTGGTCTTTCGGGTTCGTCGGGGGGCAGAGGCGTCCTTGGGCATCTTGGGTTAGTATGTGTGGGAAGAAGAGGTGTGCGCGTCGGCTACCTTTAGTAGTGTCGCGTCTGCTTGTTTGGGACCAAAGCTTAGTTGGGCTGAATGGAGCGACAGAGTTTGAGTTGCTATTGTGCGTCAGTCGCTTCACAGCAAATATGCAAACTCTAACCCAGTCCCAGCCTAATGCTCGCACAGCACCTCCGCGAGCTCAAGAACGGGTCAGAAGCAGGGTCTGCGGTAGATGGGTCAGACCGAGACGGAGCTTCCGACCTGTGTGTGCGTCACGTGATCCGCAAGATGCACAGACGCACACCGCCACATGGGCTGTGTGGTGGTGTGGATGTGTGAGGTCGTTGTCATGTCGTCCATGTCATCGAGCCATTGCGAGTCGAGGAAGCCACAGCAAGCGGTAGAGCCGTCGGAGGCCTCCCACGAGCTCAATTGCCTGTTGCTGGCTCGTGGACTCTGTGGTACTGTGTCTGTGGTACTGTTGATAAGTGTCTAGCACTATCACTGTACCACAGACCGCAATACTCAACCACGACGACAACAACGACGACACAAGCGGGGAAAGCACTGGAACGCTCGGGGAAAGCACACAAAGCGGAAGAGAACCCCTGAATGCCCCCAGGACACGTCCACGGCGTTCGCATCACGTCGCAGACGTGTCTGTGTCACATCCCCTGCACACCACACCCTCAGTGTAGCGACGACGAGACTCAAAGACCCGCAAACGAGCCAGCAACGCCAGCAACGCCAGCGTGCTCCCTCGCGCCCGTGTGTGTGGTTGTTCTCGTCTCCGTGTCGCTGCGCTGCTCTGTGGTGCGCAGCTTGTTAGTTGGGAAGTTACTTACTGTAAAATTGTAGGGGCGTGTAGTGTGGGCGTTTTCAATGAGAGAGGAAAAGGAGGTTTATAGGGAGGCCACAGCTCCCATACCCTGCGGGTTGCCTAATGTTTTTCGTGGGAGCTTTTGGCGTTACCCGGCGAATCTTCTTTGGGGGGTCTACGTGGCAGGTCGGTGGGGAACGGTCATATCGCAAATCCGAAAAGTGCGTTTTTCTCGTCGCATTTTTCCGCGTCGAGCAGCGTCTTCGGATTTTCGATTGACCCTCTATTCGCCGTTCTGGCCTCTCTCGCCATGGCCAGTTGGGACATGGAGCCGGCTCTTGCGGCCCAATGGAATGTTGTAGTACGATTTTGCGTACCCTTGCTGCCAACAGTGCAAGCAAAACAAACCATGCTTTTATGAGACTAATTGCTGAGCGGTGGCAGTTGGGTGGAGTACGCGGCGTGGGAGGCGTCGGGGGACTTTATAGATGGGCGGACAGTTTGCGCGCAAAAAAACACGCCCAATGTTGCCCCCAAAGCCCTATATAAGGGCCCCCATCGCCCTTCACGCTCCTCACCCTCACGGTGGCTCTCTCTGTAGGCGGCACTATTGGCACTGTTACGCCCACGCCTTTGAAAGCGGGCTGTGTTGACGTTACAGCACAGCGAGACCTGGGCGGTCATAGGGGTATTTATATGTGCGGATTCGCCACACCAATCCAACGGCGCTGTCGGTTTTGCACAAAAACCACGCAATCGCCACAAACGCGAAAAACCCCTCTCAAGCCCACCTCAAGCGATCGCCACATGTGTCTCAACACCGGCGATAGAGTTTGCCCCAAACCAATGAAGACGCACACAGCTCTATCAGCTACAGCTAATTCTCTCGACGCTAAAATAAGGTTTCCTCCGAAAGAGGAAGCCCTCCCAAGTGCCGT
This sequence comes from Yarrowia sp. B02, assembly GCA_017635955.1. Taxonomy (NCBI): domain Eukaryota; kingdom Fungi; phylum Ascomycota; class Dipodascomycetes; order Dipodascales; genus Yarrowia; species Yarrowia sp. B02. Next base: position 1,603,470 of record JAAQQV010000006.1, read on the forward strand.
AAGGTCACGTGTGCGCACAACAAGGCGTGCAGGAGACAGTACAGACGTTGGAGCGTTGATATCTTTTCCCAAACGGGTGAGGTTATGAGTTGTGTGGTGGTGTGGAGGGGGGGTGGTGGTTGTTTTCAACTAAATGTCTGTGTTGATTAGTCAGCCCTGCTTATGTAATCAGAGTGCGGAGGTGTGTTCGGAGGTGATCTTTGACGGTGCTAATAGTTTGGCTGTTAGGTCTGAATGATGGAGATGTCTGTGTGAGGTAGCATGACCATTGAACGTGCTTGAACAGACTGTTGTACTTGTAGTTAACGTGTTACGTTACAAGTACAGGTAGAGGGAACATGTTGAACACTGCTGTATCCGTACATACTGTGAACATCTTCTACTTGTAGCAGACATTGATCATGGAACGTTAACAGCTTGTTGGAGCATGAGATCTTTGTTCAACGTGTTTGAACTGGCTGATTAGCATAAACTGATCACTTCCCTATAGCATGAATTAATCATTCACTCGTGGAATGCTCAATTGCTGTTTGGACTGTTCTGCCGTACATACTGATGATTCACTGCCAGTCATGATGTCTCAAACAAGCAGAAAAAGATCTGTGTCTCAGAATATCTTGCGTGAGCAACCCGTCGTAAGTGACCGTCGAGTGATAGCAGTGTTACATTGTTCTCGCGTGGAAATCCAGTCTGGACCAGGATCCAAAGCTTGACATGGTCTTTGGTAACTCACATTTGGTAACTCACATTTGGTATGAGATGACTGGGTGATGGAAAAAAAGCAATTTTGCGGTTAGCAACGGTTCGTATTCGTGCTCTAGCGTGTGGTATGTACTTCTACCAACACGCCTGATATCCAGCATCTGTAGACCGTATGTGCAGACAGATCAACATCCACCTGCAGAATCACATCGATATCAGACTGGTAATCATGAACATTACAAGTAGTAGATCAGTCGTTCTTAGTACGAATAGCTCTGCTTGTTACATCAAGAACCGTCACTTTTATATCTGATCTCTTCTCTCTTGATCTACTGTAATACCCTCCTCCAGTCATAGCCAAGCCCTTAGCCTAATTACCTTGGCGATGATGTTCCAATGTAAAGAACAGTATAACCAAGAATAACGAACAGAAGAAACCCATATCCAAGAACACTGACCAATAGCCAAGAACACTGACCAAGAGCCAAGAACACAAACCAATAGCCAAAAACACGACCAAAGATATCCTCTCCATCTTCAGACAACACACACAATATCAAACACCATATTATTCTAAATACACTATCTAAACACTGCGACGCCCCGGGTCTAGGCGTGCACGTTGCCGGAGTTGTAGCCGTCTCGCGAGAAGCGCCAGTTGGACTCCCGCACAAACAGACCCTCCTCGCCGAGCTCCTGCAGCAGGCTCTGGTACACGGGGTCCGCGACAGGGTCCTCCTTGGACGACGTGGCCTCGGTGAACCACTTTCGCTGCCAGGCCTCGCCCTTCTCCTTCTCCTCGGCCCGCAGGTCCCGTTGTGCCTGCTCGATCTTGCTCTTTTCCGTGTGGATCTTGTCGTAGTCGCCCTCGATGATGGCCTCGCGCACGGGGGCCCACGCCTTCTGGGTCTCCAGCGCGTCCTGGGCGTCGATGGGCTTCACGGAGAGCTTCTGCTGGTCCGTGGCCATCGAGTCGAAGAAGGGCGTGCCCGAGTCGCCCTTCTCCTTGCCGTCGCCCTTGTACAGGGCCGACTTGCCGCTCCACTGGCCCTTGACCGTGTTGATCACGGCGCCGTCCTTCATGACCTTGGCCTTGAACGAGTTCTTCTTGCCGGAGAAGTAGCCCTTGCCGGAGTAGCTGAGGTCGATCTTGTAGCCGTCGGACGACTGGATGAACGAGTGGCCCTCGAGCTCCACGTAGGGAGACGCGTAGATGATGCCCTCAATGTGCAGGGCGGGCAGCGTCACCAGATACGACACGTCCTGGTTCTTGAGATGCAGCAGCGTGTGGCCAAACTGCTTGACGCCGATGGTGGTCGCCGAGATGGACGTCTTGAATCCAAAGTAGCCCTCGGCGGTCACGCCCTTGTTGTCGTTGAAGATGCCAAAGGCCGAGATGGGGGGATGGTGAGAGACCTGCTCGGCAGCAAGCACAGAAAAGTCCTCGCCCTCGCCCACGCTCCACTTGCCCGTAAATAGCTCACCGAGAAAGGGGTTGAGCGGCTTCTTCTCCGTGCCCATGCTCTCGTTTCGCGAGCAGTACTGGCCCCGCAGCGTCGAGATGAACCACCGCAGGACCCGCAGAATGCGCTCCTCGCCGCTGATGCCGTCGTCGGCTGCATCAAGGAACAGCTTCTGGCTCTGGGCCCAGTACTGCGTGTACTCGACCAGCGAGATGGGCGCCAAAATGAAGGGAGGCGCGGTGACAGAGGCAATGTCGCCTCCGGAGGACGCCAGTCCGGTCATGAACGAGGTGAACGCGCTCAATTGCGACTTGCTGGCCTTGTTGGAACTCATTTGGTGGTGTGTCGTGGTGGTGTGACGGAGGTGAAGTGGCTGTCGCACAAACAAACATATGCTGCCCTAGCCCTCGCTCCCAAAGTCTAAATGCGTTGGGAGGGAGTTAAGTAGAGTCAAGTAATGGGTGGGAGAGAGCAATGTTCGTTCCTGCCCGGGTTGAAGCTGGTTATTGCTGTTTGAACGACTTAAATTGTCCTTGGAGTGCTTACTAACCACGTTTATACCACTTACCACTCCCAAATCACGTGAAAAAGCACCTGCTTGCTCACATACCATGCATAGTATATGCTGTAAGACAGTCCTACAAAGGCAGTTGGAGGGGCTCTCTGGGGCTACAAAAAGACTCAGAACTATTACGTCAGCATACTTTCAATATGACCCCAAAAAACCCACCCTAACAACCACAAAATTCTCCGTTCTCAACCACCCCCTCCCACCCCCTCCCACCCCCCTCCACTTACCTTTACTTACGCTCCCAATCCTCCCAACAAACCGCCAACTACAAAAAACCTAGTTTGCCAGACTAAAACCGGAACGCTAAAATTCCGAGGTTGGGAGCGATATACCTTTTTGGGACAGGGCTAATCTCGTTGAATTCGATGTTACGCTGACGGAAATGAGCTAGATTTTTTGTGGGAAGCGCAGCTGAGGTGTCAGATCACGTGACGTGTTTTTCCCTCCTTGTTTTCCCCCTCCTTGACCCCCCTATCGCGCATTTTGCAAAAGCCCAAAAATGTAACTTTTTTTCGATCTGCTTTTTTTAGCCGGTTGTGGCAAAAAGGCAGGAATGGACCATAATAAAAGGGACACGTTTTCGAGCAACGTAGCCGTCTCAGATTGGATTATTTTTAGGCGACAACGTGGGACGGCTGACAACGTTTTTGTGGCTTGTTCGTCTATATATCGTGATTGATATCCGTGGGTAATATTCGAAATAATCACGAGAAAATAGGTTGGGGGCATGCATATTAAACCCGTTGAATGATGTAACGCCGAATTATTGGCAAAAAAGAATTTAATACCTGTGACGCATCATCACGGTTGCAGTTGCTTAGTGAGACAGTTTTTGGTTGTTTAATAGACCTTGGTTTGAGTGAAGCATAACTGCCCATTTATCCTTCATTCTTAGTGGCATGTATTAGTAAGCCAAGCATGTTGCTGACTAAGCATGGTGTGAGGGAAGCGATTTTTCAAAAGTGCCATATTATTCTGGCTAACGAGCTTTCCATTTGCTACAAGTACAAGTACTACAGTCACTATTTCAACCATTTGTTCGCTTCATCAACACCAACTCTATCATGCATGAACATCGCCGTTTTTAATCTTTTCTACACCACCATGACATCCATAACGGCCCTTCTGCCGCCTCCGCGGTACGCCACCCCGGGCCCTAAAATGTCCATTTTCACGACAAATGCCGTTTCCGTGGCGAAAAACGACTCGGTTCCGAACTACGGCTTGCGCAAAGACTGGAAACCGGCTTCGCAGGCGGACTTCAACGATGGAGGCGCCTATCCCGAGATCCACGTTGCTCAGTACCCTCGAAACATGGGCAAGCCTGGTTCTGTGGCCTCCAACGCCATTACTCTCAAGATGGACGCCTCAGGGTCCGCTGACTACTCGTTGATTGCGACTCAAGGCCATGCTGCCGATCGGCATGTTCAGACGTCCTACGACTCGCTGATTCCTCTGCGAGAGCGGATTGACGCGGGAACCGTCTCTCTCGAGAAGCCCAGCGAGGACGAGCAGCTTTCCACGGCTCTGGCGACCCAGGCGGCGTTTGACAAGCGGCTTGCTCAGAACGACAAAACCGGCAAAAACAAGTCCGATCCGCAGTACATTCGGTACACGGCCAACAGCATGATGGGCAGTGAGGGAGGCGAGGCGCAGAAAATCATCAAAATGGTCGATCTGCCGCAGGATCCGCTGGAGCCTCCAAAGTTCAAGCACACCAAGGTGCCTGGACGGCCTGCGTCTCCTCCAGCTCCTATCTTGCGCTCTCCTCCGCGCAAGCTCACTGCGCAGGACCAGAAGGACTGGGCGATTCCGTCCACGGTCTCCAACTGGAAGAACCAGAAGGGTTTTACCATTTCGCTGGACAAGCGTATGGCTGCGGATGGACGGGGTCTGGAGGAGATCAAGGTCAACGACAACTTTGCCAAGTTCAGCGAGGTGCTCAACCAGAACGAGAAGACGATGCGTGATGATATTGGCAAGCGGCGGGAGATGCAGCAGAGGGTTGCTGAGAGACAGGCCCAGGAGCAGGAGGAGAAGCTGCGGGATCTTGCGAGGAAGGCGCGTCAGGAGCGAGAAGATGGTAAGGGTAAAGAGAAGAATGAGGAGGAGGACAGAGATGAGGATAGAGATGAAGACAGAGGAAGAACCAGACTGCGTTCTGTCTCCAGAGAAAGATCAGAGTCTAGATCGTACTCTCGTTCTCACTCCAGATCACGATCATACTCCAGATCTCGATCATACTCTCGTTCGAGATCATACTCCAGATCGCGATCCAGAGGCAGATCAGACTCTCGATCTCGACCCCGATCCAAATCCCCAGACGAACTCGAACGAGCAGCAAAGAAACGAAAGACAGACAGACTCGAACGCAAGAAGGAGGCCGAGCGAGACCTGCGACTGTCCAAGATGGGCACCCAGCAAAAGATCAAGCAGCTCGCCAAGGAAAACAACCGAGACATCTCCGAAAGAGTTGCTCTCGGAGCTGCTCAGCCTCAGCAGCTCGCGGGAGAAGCGCAGTTCGACTCCAGACTCTTCTCCAAGAGCGGAACGCTCCAGCGCGGCTTCAACGAGGACCAGTACTACGACAAGTCGCTGTTTGCGGCGCAGGAAGCCGTCCAGTCGATTTACAGACCCAGTGCCAGTGGAGACAGCGTTGCTGAAGACACTATCGACCGTCTGGAGACGGAGAAGCGGTTCGATGTGCTGGGCAAGGCTGGAAAGGGATTTGAGGGTGCCGACGGAGAGGAAAGAGACGGCCCTGTGCGCTTTGTGCGAGATGAGGAGTAGCACCATGTATATTATAAGTTATTGAAGATGAGCATGTATTTGTATAACCTGGGGCTAAACCATAGGAGAGTCGTGCACGAAGAGATACGGTTTTTTAGCTGGTCTACCGTCATCAGCTGTCTCTATATCATTGTATACACTTATTGCCGTATGAAGGTACAAGCTATGGAAGCTGTTGAGGGGGTATGACTGAAGAGTAGGGTGTAAGATAGACCAAAAAAGAGTCGCGTGACAGTGTTGAATGACAATCAAACAGTTTTCAAGCCGGTTCACTTTTTCTCGTCCCTCATTTTCCCTTCATATACTAACGCATATACAAGCAAATCTGTTGTCATATATCTCAACGGGCCACACATTCCAAAGAAAAAGTGAGCCAAAACCTTGGGAAGCAGTTCCATTAGATTATTCCAGTGACCGTTATACCACTCACACGCTTAAAATTTCTCCAACACGACTTTCCACCGAGATGTCCACATATATGTATATGCTTACATAATCAACATCGACAGGCTACAACTATTCATTGACTCTCCTCGAGACGTATAAACACACCACCACCACATAATTATCAATCTATTATTATCTTACATGCCTACTCGTCGTCACTCTCGTCACCACTCTCCTCGTCAACCTCCATCTGTGCAAAAGCGTCGTTCTTGGACTCGGGTCCAAACCATCCCTCCTCGTCGTCATCGTCGTCCGAAGACTCCTGCTCCTCCTCCTCAGCCTCAATGGGCACGAGCACCTCGTTCATGTCCGTGTCGGTGATCTGTCTAGACTCGTCCACAGGCACAGAGGGCTTAGATCCAAGCATGTACTGTGCAGAGTACGAGTTGGTGCCAGCGAGTCGCGCAATCTCCTTGTTGACTCGCGTGACAAACTTCTGCACCGCTCGCAGCACCTGCGCGTACTCGTGCTTTCGCTGCGCCATGTGTCTGCCGTGTGCTGTGATGACGGCCTTGATCCACCGAAGATGAAACTCGGCGTGGGGAGTAGCTTCAGTGGCAGAAGCCAGGAACCGCAGGAAACGGTCGAGATAAACGACGGGAAGACCCCGAGCAACCCGCTCAATCGTGTTCATGGGAATGTTCTCGTAGACCTTCTGGATCAGACGCGGAACGTTGAGACGGTGGGCCATCACCAGCGCAATCAGGTAGTCCTTCTTGTCCAGCGCCTCCAGCGTGCTCTGGGGCGTCACGTCCACGTCCAGATCGAACGGGTCGAACATGAGCTCGTCGTCGATCGAGTACATGAGCAGACCCTCCGTCGAGGCAGCTGCAAACTGGCGTCCTGTGGGCGAGAACTTGATGGCTGTGGTTCTGATCTCCGGACGGGTTCGTCGCTTGGACTTGTCGCCTCGAACGACGCCAGGAAGCGTGTCGTCGACTCTGTCTTCCCAATCAGACCCATCAGGATCGTTGATCAGGTCCAGAGCGCCGGCCTCGGTCATGTTTTTCGAGTTGAGGTAGTCCAGCGTGCCCTCCAGCGACATGTTGCGCGACACCTCGAACCGCTTGAGCAGCACGCCGGACTGCACGTCGTACAGACAGATGAACCGCGAGTTGCCGCCGGCAATCAGACACTTGCCGTCGGCAGAGTACGTCATGCACGTGAAGTACTTGGACCGCGCCGAGTTCTTGGCGGAAAAGCGGTCGCTCGAGTGTCGACCTCCGGAAATGTCCTTGGCGCCGTCGATGCTGCCAACCTGCTTGCCCTCCTCAATGTCCCACACCGTGATCTCGCCGTTGAGCGTCGAGACCGACAGCTGCTTGGAGTCGGGTCGCATGACGACCTGCAGCACGTCCGACGTCAGCTGGAACGGCTCGACTGTCTGTGTTCGCGCGAAAATGTTCCACACCCGCACAGTGTGGTCCCACGAGGCCGATGCAAGAATGGAGGCGTTGGCGATCTCTGCGCCGAAAGACAGACACGATACGGGACCCTCGTGGCCGGCCAGCGTGTCCAGAAGCTGGCTCGTCTGCACGCTCCACACGTAGATGTCAAAGTTGTCGAGAGAGCCGGCGCAGACAACTTCGCCGGAAGGGTCCACGGCGAGAGAAGAAAACTGGACGCGCTCGGGAGCAGCAAAGGTCCGGAAGTTTCTGTACCGAATGAGATCCCACGCGCGCACAGAGCCGTCGAGCGAGGCGGAAAAGAGCACGTTGCCCTTTCGCGAGAACTCGAGGGCCGTGACTGCGGCAGAGTGCTCGGTGAAGGTGACGAGACAGAAACCGGACGCCGTGTCCCACAGCTTGATTTTGCCGTCCTCCGAGGCCGTCACGACCTTGCTGCCGTCCGGCGAGTACACCAGCGAGTTCATCGAGTCAAAGTGGCCCTGCTGCTTGAGAATGTACGACTCGCTCTGCCACTCCCAGACGAGAAGTTGACCCAGTTTAGACGCGCCCAGAGCCATCCACTCGCCCGTCTTGTTGATCGTCACAAAGTCGATGCCGTGCTGCGACACAGACATGGTCTGGATCTGCGTCATGGACGGCAGCTCGTACATGGCAAACGTTCCGTTGGCAAAGCCGACCACGAGGATGTTGGAGGCTGCGTGAAAGGCTGAGCACTTGAGCACGCTCTGCTGGTTGAAGTAGTGTCTGTCCTTGATCTTCCAGCCCACGTAGTCGTCTTCTGCGTCGTCGTCCTCGTCGTAGGCCCACTCAAAACAGGCGCCGTCCTTGGACACCGTGTAGATGGTCTCCTGGTCCTGGGAGAAGAAGGCGTTGGTGATGGTGTCTCTGTGCCCGCCCAGAGTCGCTGCGGCACCGCTGTCCTTGTCCATGAGCGACCACACGCGGCAGGTCAGGTCCTTGGAGGTGGTGAGGAAGAAGCGCGAGTCGTCGGACCACGTGATGCTGGTGATCTCGGCAAAGTGGCCCTCGTAGCGCTTGTGCCGCACAAACGGCGCAAACGACCGGCTGTTTGTGTCGCTGGGGATCGCCCACACCTCCAGACGCGAGCCAATGTTGATGGCAAAGTACTGCGAGTCCGGCGAAAACTGAATGTCCGACACGACATCGCGGAAGTTGAAGTGGTGGATGACTGTTCGGCGCTTGAAGTTGACGAGAATCGCCTTGCCGTCGTCAGACACAGTCAGCATCAACGAGCCTTGGCTGTTGAGAGCAATACAGGTGATGTTGCGTCTGTGTTCGTAGGGGAAGGTGAAGGAGGTGTTTTTGACGAGGTCAAAGTAGGAGACGCGGTTTCCGACGGGAGAGAGAAGAGCCGTGCCGTCGGGCGTGAAAACCAGATTTCCCTGGCGGTAAACCGTTCCCAGCAGGTTGGAGAACTTGTAGTCCGCTTTCATGGTGTTTGGTGGTGTGCTGAGAAGTGGAATAAAAAATATGCATGATCCAGGGAATTTTTTAATTAGACTTTCGATGGTGAGGAGGTGGTTGTACGGCAGTCTGGGGGAGATATTGAAGTGGTTTGAGACAGTAGAAAGTATTTCAATGACGATAGAAATAGATTTATCTCTTTGAATCGTCGGAATATCCAACATTGAGTCCATTTGAGGACCGTTTGGTAAATGCTTGGGAAACCTTATTTGCTGCAGTGATGTTTTGGCGGTGTTGAAGAGCAGGCAAAGGGGTGGAGGTTTTGGGGGTTTGACGATTTGTGTGTATTTAGGCTGCAATATTTAACGATCACAGATTTTAACATTGTCCATCAGCTCGTTTTTGAGGGCTCTAGAAGGGTCATGTTCCCAGACGATGTTAAGTAAAGTTCCAACAAACGTCAATGAATAGTTGGGAGTATTGTTGTCTTGGACCAGCTTAGTCATCAGTGGCAATATGGATATTTGAGCCTCAATGATTTACCTAAACAATCGTGCATCGTTTGAACAAATCGTATTTGTGCTGTGCACTTAATGTGTGTTTTTCAAAATGTTGGAAAAAGCCAACTAAAAATTAATAGAAGAAATCAAGAAAAATAAATAAAAATCAATAAAACTCTCGAAACCAAGCAGAAGAAACTCGAGCCCACTCTACACAGCCTGTTGAGACTGTGGAGTCACTTTATACGTGCTAAGATTGAGACTCTGGCATATTATATTGAAGCCCACGTCAACATCTCAAATGTTGAGAAAAATGACGTCAAAAACTCGAGCACGTGGGCAATACTTTTCCCCACGCGATCACCAACAATCACGTTCAAATTCTCAGCTCTGGTACAGAATATTAGCCCATTCTGTTGAGTAGTTTCAACTAGAGTTTCCTTGTATTGGGGTTTTTGTGGAGTGATTTTGAGGTTGTTACTGAGAAGATACAGATTAGAAAATGAAAATGTAGGCTCATAGAGTCACGAGTAACACACTTATGCAAAAAAATCCCTACTATAGCTGTTACAACGCCCTAAATAACCACCCCATATCTTCCACACAAGGTTTAGACGATGAGGTTAACGAGATTTGGGCTGTGGATAACTCTCTTAATATCAGAGTTGGGAGTGGGATTTTTGGGCAGCGGGCTAGTCTCGCTCGCGAGAGCCTCCATTTCCGAGGCCGTTCTTTTTCGATCACTTTTGGCGAAGTCGGGGTTCTTCATATTTCTGCCTCGGCTGGAAATAAGGTTTCTTGATCCGTATAGGTGCGGCAGAAATGCAGTCGATCCGTTTTTATCGGAGGAGCGTAATGGAATGGTGGTGTGTATTTGGTCTTGTTTGAATGGCCTTGGTCTCCTGGATGTTTTGGCGGTTTTCGTTTTTTCCGCTGAATTGGGCAAGTTGTGAAAAATCCACACTCCCCCTCTCCTCACGTGACCTCCAAGAAGCCGAAAATTACATCTCTTCCCGTCGGTTAAGCACAGATCTCCGATTTTTGCGCCCATATTTGTGCGCCGAATATAGGTGCGAGAAAAAAAGCAACCAGGGACGCGTTGTGGTCCAAAAACGCCTCTGGAGCAGCAGCAGCAGCAATAAAAGTGAGACTTATGCCGCTGAGAGCACCTGAGGAGGTTGCTGTGGAGTTTTTCAGGTTGCTACAGTTGATGCACATGCAGCTCGGAGTTAGCGGAGATTGCGGATTGGGCAAGAAACGGGCGTTTTTTTCTGCGTTTTGAGAGCTCTGCTGGATTGGCCGGCGCCGAAATACGCGCTTTTCAGCGTTTAATGTGCCTCTTCAGCCCCGTAAGGCCGAGATGGAGGCTTCCCCATTCTGCAAAGATAAGCATTGCGTCATTTAGAGAGTGCGTTTAAGAACGGTCTGGCGAGTCTTTTTGGGCCAGGGAAGGAACTCTAGGCGTTTTAACCGAATCGTCCGTGTGGAATGCACATTAACCGGCATAAGCATTTGGTTTTGGAACCGCCACGCGTGTTCTTGGTGTGGTGGAGGCACTTATACAGTAGTTGAGAGGCAAGAAGAGCAAGGAGAAGTTTGGAATAGAGACAAAGAGGAAGGGGAGAAGGGAAGGAGATGCGAAAGTCCAGTTTGCCCCTCTGGCGAGGTCTCGTTCTGAAACGGCGTTATTTACTGTTCTATTTTCGCCCCTATAGCCTGTGGTGATGAGAGTGTATGGAAAAGGGGGAAGTGGGCGGATTTCGAAGCTGAAAAGCGGTATATATATATAACCCGACGTAGTGAAGCGAACTACGGTCTTAAAAGACACCCACTTCATACAAAATCACCCCCCACACCCCCCAATCATTATTAACTCAACAAGGTTAGACTTTGGCTATCACTAGCTACTTAGAATCTAGTAGCGTCTCATTCTCATCTTGTCACGACAACATGTCCTACCACCCCCGGCTGACGCTGCAGCCCATCCAGGAGCACTATCTCAAGCGCGAGCTGGTCCGTCTGGAAATCGAAGACGAGTTTCTCGAGCTCGCCGATTTCCGCGGCCTTCGCAAGTTTGGCGCGCCTTTTGCCGCCCATGGACCTGTTCCAGAGCCCATTGCCGACGAAAAAGAGCACGAGGAGCACTTTACGCCGACGATCGGGTCGCCCGTGCTCGAGCCGCAGAGCTCTGGAGGCTCGCACCACTCGGTCATGGGCTCGATCAAGCACATCACCAAGAAGGGCTCGCACATCAAGAAACACATTCACATTCCGCACCGCAAGCACAAGGATGAGGAGCACGAGGAGTTCGGCGACGGCGATCTGAGCCTGACGCAGGTGGAGCACTCGATTCCGACCTCCAGCACGTCTTCCAGCTCGTCCATCGTCGTCTATCAGTTCCCCATCGTGCGACACATGTTTGTGCACCACATCAAGACGTTTCCGTTTTTGAGCAAGGCTGACGACCGCGACTTCTGGCAGCTGCGCCTCCAGGCGTTTCTCGAGAGCTTTGCCGACAAGAACATCTCGTCGTCGGAGGACCGAGCCGAAGATACAAAGCGGTCCAAGATCTCGCTGCGGATCAAAAAGGCCTTCGCCATGTACATGTCTGCGGGTCTGATGACGACGTCTGTGGACGAACCCACTGCGAAGGTCGACAAACCCGCTACTGCAGGCGTGGAGCAGCTGGACCACAAGAAGGTGCTGTCTTCGCTGGCCAACGGCAAGTTCATCAACGGGCTGTGTGTCAACGTGGTGGGCGTTCGCGAGGTCAGAACGAAGCGCATGCTGTCTTTTCTCGCTGGCGACCACGTTTCGGCCGAGTATCTGATCGAAACGAAGATGGAGGCGCACGAGGGAAGAACAGTCGTTGTCTCCAGGACGTTCCACGACTTCAAGGAGCTCGCCAAGAAGCTCCACCGCGAGTTCCCCGGCCGAGGACTCCCCAACCTGCCTGTTCGCAACAGAGCAGCGTCCCAGGCGACTTCTTCCGGCATTGGCGGTTTCGTCGAGACCGAGCACGACGACATGGAGGACGATCTCAACGACGCCGAGGAGCACATTGACGAGGACGACACCGCCAACGTGCACCACAACGGTCGAAAGGTTTCGTTGCCTCGAGAAAAGCAGCGAACTACACTGCGAGCATACCTGCATTCGCTCGTCGGCAACCGCATGGTCGCCAACTCCAAGACGCTGCTGGAGTTTCTGTACATGGACCCGCTCCAGATGACGCCGTCTGAGATCCGCGACATGGAGCTGCGGCGCAAAGTCGATATTGCTCGCGTCAGAGACCAGCTGCAGTTCTACGAAGTCGCTCAGGCGCGTGCCCAGGAGCTCAACGTGTACCTGCAGGAGTTCAAGCAAGATCTGGTGCGCGAGGACGGCCTGAAGCACATCTTTGACGAGATCCGGGACAAGTCGTCGGCGCGAGACCTCTCGCCTCGTTTCCAGAAGTTCATCAAGTGGGCGACGATCGAGTTTGCCGCGACTCTCTTCCACATGTTTGTGGCGTCCGACAACGCCCCCGAGGTGTTTGCGCAGGTCTGCAGACTGCACCGGTTCATTCCGTACACGGTCATCAAGGGCATTCTGCGCCTGTCCAACCCCGTGTCGATCATGAAGGGCATGATGGACCTGTTCCTGGCGCAGCCGTTTGGCCGCAAGTCGCTGTTCCAGAACATTGTGTGGTACATGCTGCAGGAGGACATCAAGCAGCAGGAGCGGGCAATCAAGGAGCTCAAGCTGCTGATTGCCGACGACTCGGTGTGCCAGGGCCTTGAGGACTTTGTGTACGCCGACGAGGCCACGCACCAGCGCGTGCTCAAGATCAAGCACAAGCACGACTGCGACATGGTGCTGGCGATTTTCAAGCTGCAGGCCGAGGAGAACCACTCGTGGGAGCAGGAGCGTACGGTGCAGCTGTGGTACGAGCGGTGGGACAATGCCGTGGAGGAGGAGCCCAACAGCGACCCCCATTTCGTGCAGCCCGAGGACGTGGCCAAGTTTTCAGCCACCAAAAACCTGCTCAAGCACCTCACACGAAAACGAGACAAGGACCTGTTCCAGGACCTGATCAACGAGAAGGCGACGGTGCAGCTGGTGAAGGACCTGATCACCATCTTCTACGAGCCGCTGATCCGCGTGTTCAAGGACGCGCACATTTCCGAGGCTGTGGGCGATCTGCAGCGTTTCGCAGACGATCTCATCAAGACGGTGAGCAAGTCTGAGATCGATTCGCTCACTTCAGATGCCAACTCGCAGGTGCAGCTGTTTGTGGATCTGTGCAACCGGCACGTGGACTCGCTGTTCCGGTTCATCCACAACGTCTATCAGCACGACGGCGGCTTGTTTGACCAGCTGATGGGCTGGATCTCGGACATCATCCTCTTCCTCAAGGAGGGCCAGCAGCATGGCGCTCCCCTCGATCTGCAGGTCATGCTGGCCAATTATCCCGGCGACAAGGAGAAGGTCATTGTCGAGGTGGACCAGATTGTCGACTGGACGCGCCGACGCAAGGACTGGTACGATCTGCGGGCTGCTGCGGCTCAGCAGATGCGCGATAGCGGCGTGAAGCGGCTTTCGCGAAGCTCGTCTGTGAATTCGACACTTGCAGCCATGGCGGGAGACGCCGAGGACGATATCGACACCAAGTGGGACTCCACGCTTCCTGGAGGCGCCAACGGCATCAACACTGCCGACTTTGGTATCGATATCGAGGACATCAACGAGCTGGAGCTGGATGTGGCCGAGCTGGATCTCGAGGACAGAGCCATTATGGGCAAGAGCGAGGGTCAGCTGGACGCTGTGGAGGAGGAGCGAAGACGACGGCAGCTTGCGCGCAAGATTGAGCAGAAGCAGCAGAGCTCGGATCTGCCGCCGCAGCGCCCAGACATTACCGAGATTCCCAAGATGCTGCCGGTGTTCAAGAGCCAGCTGCTGGATATTCTCGATCGGTGATTGAGGAGGAGGAGAATGAAGGAGGATATAGACACGCTGCGGACACTGCGGCCATTAGATAATGATAGAATAATATATTATACGTTCATTGATTGTGAGTGGTGAGATGTGCCATAAATTTGATAGTGGAGGCGGAAACTGGTGTTAAACAAGGAACAACTGGTTAGTGGTTGAAGCCTTTCTATGGGTACAGTACAACGAATAGCTGCGTAATTTCTTCTAAAAGTAATTCTGATATTACTGTAGTTTGATAAGGATCTCTGGATCAGTATATCGCCATAAAAATAGTGGTGATGTGAAGTCCGCTTGCTTACTTTTACTTGTAAGAGAAAACCAAGTAAGGGGTGGGTCTTTACAGGTAACTATACTTCTTTGTGAGCACTTTCTAACTACCGCCGATAATTCGAGACGGTGGAAAGCTCCTTCGATCCGATATGTCGCCATACACTTATTACTAATAGCGTTTGATAAGATGAGGTTGCTTGCCCCATTTATCGTTTGCCCAAGATAAGTGTCTGGCTGGGATTAGAAGTGGTATCCATCAATTTTCACTCAATAAAGCACTCTCAAACGTTTCGTGGCTGCATTTCCCTTCATTTACATCAATTTTCAGCCTCCAACTAAAAAGTTGCAATAAATCTGCACCGGTGAAAACCGAACACACACCCTCCCACCAATCACATGACCAACCTTAACCTGCGATGAAAGTGAAAAATCCTTCAATCAGTCACACAGAACCATATCACCACCACAGAAATGGACGAAGTCAACACGACCACCTGCCGATTCTACGCCAACAAGTACCCCGAGGTCGACGACCTCGTGATGGTCAACGTCAAGGAGATTGCCGACATGGGCGCCTATGTCAAGCTGCTTGAATACGACGACATCGAGGGCATGATTCTGCTCTCTGAGCTTTCGCGACGGCGAATTCGGTCCATCCAGAAGCACATCAAGGTCGGCAAGAACGAGATTGTTGTGGTGCTGCGAGTCGACAAGGACAAGGGCTACATCGATCTGTCGAAACGACGAGTCAGCGCCGAGGACGTGGAGAAGTGCGAGGAGAAGTACACAAAGTCCAAGACGGTCCACTCGATTCTGCGGCACGTGGCCGAGAAACACAAGTACTCGCTGGAGAAGCTGTACGAGCAGGTCGGCTGGCCATTGAGCACCAAGTACGGCCATGCTTACGATGGTTTCAAGCTCTCGATCACCAACCCCGACCAGGTCTTTGGCGATCTGGAGGACCCTGCCTCTCCCGCGATTATGGAGGACCTCAAGGCCCAGATCGGCCGACGTCTGACTCCCAACCCCGTCAAGGTGCGAGCCGACATTGACATCACCTGCTTTGCCTACGAGGGCATCGAGGCGATCAAGAAGGCCCTGGCTGCCGGCGAGACGCTCAACTCGGAGCTGGTGCCCGTGAAGGTCAAGCTCGTCGCTGCGCCTCTGTTTGTGCTCACTTCGACCTGTCTGGACAAGCAGAAGGCCATCGACACGCTGGGCGAGGCGATCGAGAAGATCCGAGAGAGCATCGAGGCATCCGGCGGCAGCCTGACGGTCAAGATGGAGCCCAAGGCGGTCACTGAGACCGACGACGCCGAGCTGGCCAAGCTGATGGAGAAGACGGAGCAGCAGAGCAAGATGGTCGACGGAGACGACGACGACGCCGACGAGGAGGCCGGCGACTTTGAGTAGGGATCAACACAGGAAGCAGCGGATCTGCAGCGAAGGACGAAAAGGATAAAAGAGCATAGTCAATAAAGGTTGGATAGTTATTGTTGTAGTGCAGTTGGATAGATTGCGGTTGAATAGATGCATCGTTCATCATGCTTGAGGGGCTGCTTGTAAGGCTGGTGAAGAACGTTGTATAGTTGGTGATATGATAGGACATTTATCATACAGGAGTGCCTGTCGAACAAGTACCTTGTATAAGTAATACTGAACTAATCTGTGTGCTAATTACTGTAGCTACAAGTACATCGATAAAGAGAGCTGTTTTTCTGCGAACATGGTACCGGTATACTGAAACCGACTCACTGTTGCTACAAGTACCAGGGATAGGAAGTGTTAATAAACCAAATTAAATAGGGTAGACACTAAAAGAGCACTAAGAAGAAGGTCTGTGAACTCCTCAGCCTTGCCAGATTTTATTCGCATAGTTACACATGATCTCTTCAGCTCGTGTAGCCGTATGAAGTATACCTCGTTGAAACTTGTTCGTGATTGACTGAAGATTGACAGCTATATCTATAATGTGTACCTGCGTCATAATTCCATGGGGGTTATTATTTTTTTATTTTTTTATTATCACACAGAACGACCTAAGAACTTTTCATATATTAGTCGCTGTGCCACTAATTTAATATTTTTTAAAGAATAATCTTAACAAAGACACCTGAACTTCGCTACCATCGACACTGGACGTCACACATTCAACTCAAGAGAGGACTTGCTGGACACTGTTAGGAGAGTCGGTTGTTTCTTCATCATACTGCTCGGCATCATACATCTACTATGGTGCGTCGAAAGATGGGTAGGTTTACTTGGAGAACCCCTTCCGATGTCTCTACTCTTCCATTGTGTACTAGGTGAGATGGCTGTGAGTGCCATAGTACACCAGCACGACTTTGTGTCTAAATCGAAACAGAGAGGTGAAGCAACAGGTTTATCTCTTACCACCAAACAGTTGATCACATCAGTTGTTTTTGCTGCTCTACGTCTAGCTCTCGACAAGAAAGCCTTTGTGCTCCGTTTTCTTTCAACGGTGGCCTCTAGGACTCTTCTGATGAGCCCTCTGGTGTATGAGTACTTCACTCTCCCTCGAACTGAAGAAGACAAGCCTCACAGTAAGGCAAACACCTACTAACCCTATAGTCATGCGATGATATTACTCAGAGATGATGCCGTAATTAATAGTAAAGAGAAAGGCTCGTTAATTTATTTAGCTACCGATCCGAACTGTCATGACTCGTTCGTGGACTCAGGAAGAAGAGTGTACTCAAACAGAATAGGCGATGTCCAGAGAAGAACGAATGGCAAGCTCTTTGTAGAGACTTCTGAAAACAGTTCCCAGCCAAGAGGATCGCTCCAAAGACGAACAGCCGTGAATATCAAAAGCTGGGACAAGAAGAAAGGTCAGGTACACGGAGTTCACCATAGGCAAGCCTGTTCGCTCGTGAGTCAGCTCAGCTCTTTTGGTAACGATAGAGAAGACTGCAATGTCTCCAAAGACAGACATCCAGAACAGTTTCGGATCTTCCACTTGTTCCTTATAACAGCGGCCCCCATACCAGACGCTCTGAGCGAGGCATCCTGTGTAAACCACTCCAACGGTTACCAAGAGAACTATAACCCTCAGCTGACTGCGGCTTTTGAATGCCAGGGAGGAGTAGAGTACTTTTGTTAGGTATGCGAAGGCCGTTATCCCCATTATCGGCGGTAGTCCTTGTGAGATTGCCTCTCTGTATTTCCACAGCACCATCAAGACTTTAACAATTCCGGTCACTATTGCACCCAGAACAACAAGTGTGAAAGTGAGCCAAAATACAACAATGGGATCGCATGCTTCTTCCATTCTTTGGCGATTGACGTAAATTGTATGCCGAGATCAAGTGGATGTTGTTGTCCTGATGAATTCAAAGGTACCAGTAGCTAGGTCTACACGCTAAAGTGAGTGACGCTAGGATTATGTACTTTTCCGACTGACCCGGTATAGTTGCCGAAAAAAGAGCTTCAAACGTTCCTTTCACTTCCATTTAACCCATTGGTTATTTGGAATCGTTGTTCATACCCTTTACAGTCGCGCCTGCTTTATCTGGTATACCTGCGTCATAACTCCACGGCAGTGATTTTTAGAACAGCCTAGTATTCTCAGGTACTAGAATCTTTCCGCCACAGTATTTTCAGCAACATGTTTGGAGGACTGGCATTCCGCACCAAAGGAGAACTTCTCCAACATGTCGCAAAAGTCTCTCTCGTCATCACTCTGCTGCTCGCACTTGCCCATACCACATGGCATGGAGTCAGATGGTACCATGAAGAAGCTCTCTCAGTGTCCCTCTTTTGCCAGTGTCTGCTTGGACAAATCGCTGTGAGCTCCATGTTCTACAAGCACAATCTCGTGGCATCTCAGTCAAAAAAGCCCAGACTAACGGGTCTTTCCCTCAGTGCAAAGGCTCTGGTAACTTCAGTCGTCTTTGCAGCATTACGTCTGGCTGTTGATACGAAAGCTCTGGATCTCGTGTCCTCCACATTCTCCAAGCTGTGGATGTTTGGCGCGTTTCTGATCTCTCCTCTGGTGTACGAGTACTGCATTCTTCCTCGAGCTGAAGACCAACTTGGGCCTTTGTTGGTGTCCACTCGATCTCCAAGAAACACGAAAGACAGTCGACCGCCTTCGTATTGTACAGTCGATGATAACGTATGATGCAATAAATTTGTTAAATAGTTCTCGAAATCCTGCCCATAGAGAATGCAGAGGGCAGAGACTTGGCCATATGCGTTGGAGCTACTCAGCTCCAAGGGCCTACCTGTAGACTTACGAGGCCAAATTCGTAGGAGCATTCAGAAATTCAGCTGGTACTCCCAAAAAAGACCTAACTGTAGTGCTCAGCTGTTCCAAAGGCCATACTGTAGTATCGGTACTTCGTACTTCGACTCACGCCTCCTCAGTCCTGGCATCATAGGAAGGAGGTTCATAGGCAGGAGGCTCGGGATACGCCGGCAAATCAGGCTCAATGCCGTCTCGCGCCACAGAAACCTGTCTCTGGACGCGTTCTCTGAAAGCCGTGTGTTTCTCAGCGAGCGTCTTCTGGAACTCGATGGCTCCTCCGTCTCTAAAGTAGAGGTCTGCGCGCCACGTGGTTCCGTCTCGTCGCTCGCCCGGGACCAGATGCAAACCCCGCTCGGCCTTGGGGATCGCCACAAACGAAATGTCCACCGAGTTGGGTCCAAACCAGGGCTGCGTGAGCTGCACCTTGAGAATGTTGGTCATGGGGATCTCCAGGGACGCAAATTCCTGGCTGTCGAGCTTGAAGGCGACGACGGGAGGCAGTCTAGGCGGCTCAGAAGCTCCCGTTTGTACCACTACCTTGGTGGCATCGATAAGTATGACCACGCCCTGGACGTCGTACTTGACGACTGAGCGGCCCTCGTCCATGGGCTTGGAGGTTTCTGTGAGCACGAGCTGCACACCCTTGGCGCAGAGCTGCATGCTGGCGTTGGCTGACGTGCTGGAGCTGTTTAGCGACATTTCGAGGTGGTGGTCGAGAGGTTAGGAGGTCTGGTGATGCAGGTCAGATGCGATACTTTAAAAGAGCTTAGCGAGGGAATGGTTATTGGGGTGGTGTGAAGAGCTGAGCGACCGTGTTTTTTGTATTTTCGTGGTGTAGTAGGTGGGGCGTACGTAGTGTACGACTCCTGGGGGGATTCTGGACAGAAATGATTTTATCCGATTTTATCCGATTTTATCCGATTTTATCCGTTTTTTTTTCGTTTTTTTCAATTTTTTCAATTTAATTTTGTAATATCAGAAATAAATCTAAAAATCTGGATAATTATGCTCAGAATCAAAAGAAAATATATAACAGGGCTCAATAATCGCTCTTAATTTAGATAATTAGCCAATGGCAGCCGTATTCCTGATATTATCACAAGCACCATTTTGAATAGCTTTCCAGGTTCTTCTTGAATAACCAGAAATTATCGGAAAATCAGGAAAATCAGGAAAATCAGGAAAATCAGAAAAAATCAGAAAAAATCCTGAATCACCCCCAAACCCCCAAAAGCTGAAACATGTCTTGCTTCTCGAACCGCCTATCCACACCCTCTGTTACGCCACTAACTGCCCCAGTGATGAAAGATAAGCTTAATTTGGCGATCGATGTGTGCCATTAAATGATTAAATAAATGAAAATAAATATAATAAAATAATAGAACAATTGACGGAAGTGAAAGCAATTGAAACAAAGCCGAAAAATACCTAATAAAAATATAAAATAATACCCACACCATCGCCAGTATCTTGAAACACCTTCAAACCCTTCCATCGATCTCCACGCAAGACACAAGTGGTGCCTTAGAGACATCCCGTAGAGTGTGTTTTAGACCGTGGAAAGATCCAGAAAAGACGTCAATATATCGCTGACTAATCACAATTGAACTACAACTTCTAAAAACAACCAAAAATACCCACAAACCCGCCAAATAGGACAATGTTTGCCACTTACTCGGTCAGTCACGTGACCGCCAATTAGCCTTTCCCATCAAAAGCCTAACTCTAAAAGTTTTATGCAAGACGTTTGTGTGTGGTGGGCTCTAAAAAAAAAATTCCTTCCTACACACACTACACAGCACACAGCACAGTTATTCCAAAATGCAGCTGACGTGGAAAGATATTCCTACGATTCCTAACCAGAGCGAGTTTCTGGACATTGTCCTGAACCGCACTCAGCGAAAGACCCCCACGGTCATTCGAGCGGGCTTCAAAATCTCCCGAATCCGAGCTTTTTACATGCGAAAGGTGCGATTCACCGCCGACGGCTTTGTGGAGAAGCTCAACGAGATTGTGACCTCGTTCCCCAACATCAACGAAATCCACCCCTTCCACAGAGACCTGCTGGACACTCTGTACGAGAAGAACCACTACAAGGTGTCTCTGGCGTCTCTGTCGAGAGCCAAGACGCTGATCGACCAGGTGTCTCGAGACTACGTGCGTCTTCTCAAGTTTGGCCAGTCGCTGTTCCAGTGCAAGCAGCTGAAGCGAGCTGCTCTGGGTCGAATGGCCACGATTATGAAGCGTCTCAAGGACCCTCTGGTCTACCTGGAGCAGGTGCGACAGCATCTGGGTCGTCTTCCTTCCATCGACCCCAACACGCGAACTCTGCTGATTTGCGGCTACCCCAACGTCGGCAAGTCGTCTTTCCTCAAGTCCGTGACCCGAGCCGAGGTCGAGGTCCAGCCCTACGCCTTCACCACCAAGTCGCTGTACGTGGGCCACTTTGACTACAAGTACCTGCGGTTCCAGGCGATCGACACGCCCGGTATTCTGGACCGGCCCACCGAGGAGATGAACAACATTGAGATGCAGTCGATCTATGCGATTGCTCACATCCGGTCGTGTGTTCTCTACTTTATGGACGTTTCCGAGCAGTGCGGCTTCTCCGTCGCTGAGCAGGTCAAGCTGTTCCACTCCATCAAGCCCCTGTTTGCCAACAAGCAGGTCATTGTCGTCATCAACAAGATCGACGTCAAGCGGCCCGAGGACCTCGACGAGGAGAACCAGGAGCTGCTCAAGGGCATTGCGGCCCAGCCCGACGTGGAGATCATGCAGCTGTCGTGCCACGCCGAGGAGGGTCTCATGGAGGTCCGAAACCGGGCCTGTGAGAAGCTGCTGGCTGCACGAGTCGAGCAGAAGCTTCGTCACGTCAAGGGCGGCGCTTCTTCCGACCTGCTCAACCAGGTGCACATTGCGCAGCCCGTCAAGCGAGACGACATTGAGCGACCTTCCGCTATTCCCGAGGCGGTCCAGTTCCTGCAGAAGTACGACAAGAACGACCCCAACCGCAAGAAGCTGATGCGAGACGTGCAGGACGAGAACGGAGGAGCCGGCGTCTTCTCCATCGACATGTCCAAGGACTACATGCTGGAGGACGAGGCGTGGAAGAAGGACATCATGCCCGAGCTGCTCAACGGCCGCAACGTGTACGACTTCATCGACCCCGACATTGCGTCCAAGCTGCAGGCCCTCGAGGACGAGGAGGAGAAGCTGGAGCAGGAGGGCTTCTACGACTCGGAGGAGGAGATCGAGGACGACGAGGCCGAGGAGATCCACGAGCAGGCCCAGTGGCTGCGCAACAAGATCAAGATGATGCGAAACACAGCGCGGTCCAAGAAGTCGCTGAAAAACAAGGCCGCCATCCCCCGAACCAAGACCAAGAAGTCGCTGGGCGAGATGGAGGACCATCTGGAGCGAGTTGGTTTCGACTCCTCCAAGGTTGTCGACCGAGCCAACGCTCTGGCCGAGTCCAAGGCCTCCAACGACGTCTCTGGCCACCAGACCTTCCTCAACGAGGCTGTCTCTACTCAGGAGATGTCTCTTATGCCCCTGGGCCAGTCTAACCGACGAGACGACGGTATCGTGACGACTGTGCGGTCCAAGGCCGACCGAATGGCCAAGCACTCGCAGCGAAAGGGTAACATGAAGGCCCGACGAGGAGAGGCCGATCGACACATTGCCGAGACCAAGCCCAAGCATCTGTTCTCCGGAAAGAGAACCATTGGATCTAACGACTGGAGATAAGCCTCCCTGGGTATATTAGGGATTGTAAGGTGGCACGGGCCACAAAAAGAAGTTTTAATATTAATAGATTGAGCATTTGATGGTAGTGGTGGTACTGTAGAGTAGAAAGTAATGGGGAAATGTGACTACTGTTGAGAGAAGGGCGATGAAACAGAGCTTTTTGATCCCTTGTTGTTTGATATGGTTTCTTCAGACAAGACAGAATCCATATGTGCATCCAGTTTTGCCTTCCAACATGAGATTGGACATGTTCAGGCAAAAAGAAGAAATGGGGTAAAAGCGTCAAAAGTGATATCGTTGGCTTCTCCTCGTTGTTTTGAACCCAACGGTTCTCTCCATTTTTCTATAGCATCAAAATTCGACCTAGTTTGAGGCACTTATCAAGTCGCGTCTTCTGCTCAAGGTGCATCTCAGAAGTCATGCAAAATTTGACCCAGATGTCAAGAAGAGCTTGAAGGATATTTGTTGATGTTGTGCTGTTACAAGTATTTAGGAGTAGTTTCAACCCCTATCAACTTGTACTAACGTTCTCTTGTGCTTGTCTTGTTCAAAGAAGAGAGCTGTTCGAACGATAGTTGTAACTCGTAGTACTCCGTACCAGGTATGTACAAATTACGAATCCAATACAGCAGGAATCGTTTCCACTCCGGTCTACTTATGAACAGTCCAAAGAGTTGTTAAAGCGATACTGTCAACCCTGTCTAACAACTCTCTACTTCTACGTACTCTTAACATATAAATTATCGATTCATTAGAACAAATCATCCAGATTCATGTCGTCGTCGTCTTCCGAAACCACCTCCTTCTTGTCCACCTTCTTGACGTCGGCCTCCTCGGCCTGCGCCTGCTGGGCCTCCTTCTTCTTCTCGCCCTCCTTTTTGTCGTTCTCCTTCTTCTTCTCCTTAATGGTGTTCTTGGCCTTGAGCTGCTTCTTCTTGACCTCCAGCTCGTGCTTGAGCTTGCTGATGCGCTGCAGGAACCGCTCCTTGAGCATCGCGTTGGCCGTTCTATCGGCGTCGTCCTGCTGCTTCTTGATGGTCGCTTCCAGATCCGCAATTGTGTCCACCAGCACCTTGGCGTGGCCTCCCTCTTCACCGTCATCGTCGTCGTCCATGCCAGCAGACGCGCGGGGCACTTCTTCCTCCTCGTCCGAGTTGTCGGACTCCGCTCCTCCCTCTCCCTCGTCCTCGGACTCTGAGGCGTCGTCTGCCTCGATTTCTTCGCCCTCCTCGGACGCCTGGTCCTCCAGAGCGCGCTCGAGCTCCTTGTCGAGCAGATCCACGTCCATCTCGCCCTCGTCGACCATGGCAAAGCGGGGTGGAGGAGTAGCAGCAGCAGAAACAGTCTGAGAAACACTAGCAGAGGCTCCAGCCACAGATCCGCCTCCAGAAGCATACAGAGACGCCAGCGTGCGTCCGTCGACCAGCTCGTAGCTCGTCGAGTCCGCCTCGTCGTCCAGATCCAGCAGATCCGTCACCTTCTGCTCCACGCTCTCGATGACCTTGGTGGAGACTGTTTTTCTGAACCGTCGGCGCTTCGCGTCAAACAGCGGAGGAGTCAGACCATTCCGGCACGTCAACGCGCCCTCGCTCGACGCCTTGTCCCACTGCATCGACTTGGCCTCCATGATGTGGTGTTCCGAGGAGATGGGTTCAGTCACCAGCAGCATCTGACAAATGTCCAGACACTTGAACATGTTTTTGCCGCGGTCAAACGTCTTCTGGGCCTCGACGATCGCCGGCAGATCGACGAGTTTGGCCGCGTAGTGCCGTCCCCTGATGCTGACAACCGCTCTGCGACTGTCCTTGAACCGGATCACCACGTTGCTGTAGTCCTGGTTCTCCACGGCCGTTCTTAAATAGGCCAAGTCGTCGCGGCCCTTCTTCGACACCGGCGGAAACCGCAGAATGAGCCCCTCCTCGATCAGCGGGTCGTCTTCGCGGTCTGGAGCCTCGCTGTCGTACCCTTGTCCTGGCTCTCTTGCTGCCTTGACTCTGATCCGCGGCACGACCTTCTTTTTCGTCGATCCCGAGCTCGTAGTCGACGCAGACCGCTCCCCAACGCTCTCTGAGCCCTTCTTGCTCGTCAGCTTGAGCGACAGACGCGGCTTGGACTCCTTCTCTTTTTTCGGGGCCTTGAGCTTGATGCTGAGCGACGGAGTACTCGGGCGGGGCGAGTCTTCGTCTGTGCGCCGCTTTTTCGACTTGCGCTTCTCCGGCGAGCTCTCGGGACTGCGCTTCTCGGGCTTCAGCTTGATTTTGATCATGGTGGCGGAGTGCAAGAGGATTACTGAAGCGAGATGTAGATGTTGTGAGTAAACTTTATTTGGAGTTGGTGGTGACACTTGAAAAAGGTGTTGGTGGGTGTTTGTGGAGTGGTAAAGAAGTATTTGGTGAGTGTTGGCGAGTTCAACAGAGGTCGATGTTGCTTGCAGTTTTTTCACTTTTCGAATTGGCCGAGTTCTGGCAGTTTTACCACTTACCGTGGTTACTCTTGCATTCTAGATATACTTGTAGCTAAGAAATGTAGTTACTTGTATAAGCAAAATGTGTATGAACTACTCTGAGAGATATTAAAAGTGAATACAAGCCTGCTAAATGATATCCATGTACAAGTACTGTTCCTGGCTCATTCGTCTTCCATTAGTAAGACACACGGCTCATTGCTCTCTGTTGTCATTCAGATACCGTTCCTGAACGAATCACACTAGAGGTACCATTGAAAAGTTCAAATATGTCTTGTACCATCCATTGAATGGCTACCCACGCTTACGGCAACTGAACTGAGGTTCTGTTTGGCTCGTTTTCTCTATACTACCATGCTCATGATGAGGATAGTCCAATGGAGTCTCTTTTACAAGCTTAACTTACTAAAAAAGATATAAAATCCAACTATAGAGCTTCAAAAACATATCTGAGCCAGTCGAATTACTTGGAACTAATTTATTCAATTTAATAGGAAATTTCCACGAATTTCCCAAATTAAGGTCAAAATTCGCTTTCCAGCACGTCAAAGTTCAAAGTCCTCAGGCGACAGGTTGCCTTTTTCAAATAAATCGAATAAATTGAATAATTCTGGATAAATTGCAGAAAATTGGATGTCGCTTGAAATCACTAAGCTATCCCCGTAATCACTAACAACCACTCCAATAACACCAACACGTTCCTGAAACGAGCTGCATATCGGCCTGCATCACGCCTCAAATTTTTGTACCTCATCTGTACATTATGGCATGTTCACGTGACCACTCAAGTAAGCTTCAACTAAATGGGCAACCTGAATGTGCAGGGAAGTGTCGATATTGGGGAATATTAGTATGGGAAGGGGTAGTTATTTACCAAATTATAGTGACGTAAAAATCTAATAAAAGCCTTTACCGCTTCTCTGGATCGTTACCAACGAAACTACAGACGCCATAGAGTAACTGATGTCAACTAAACTTCAACTAATGTCCGAGTTGAAGATACTCACCGGATAGAAGAGATATTGAATATTAAAAGACGATAAAGTATTATTAAACACAAACGACGTCTTCCTATCAATTTCACACCCTAATATCAAACACACAAAAGCTCCATCGAGATCAGTATGTCATCTGCCGATTCAATTTACCCTACAGTGCTGCCTTCCGCAGATGTCAATAATGGCATATTGGCGAAGAGTAGAAGCCCGAAAAGTTGATCAGACATGAAAACCCGACACAACAAACATCCTTCAATCACATTAGAACAACTACCAAACCACCTCCACGTCCTATCACACATCACATTTTTCTGCATTTTTGGACCCACAGAAACTCAATTTTTTATCATCGGGTTAGCGTTACTTCAGTTGGGAGTTTGGAGAAATCTGAAATTTTTCAGGTCGTTCTAGAGCAGTCGAATAGCACCCAAAAATGGAGAAAAATTGAATAAATCAACGAGAAAATCCCCTGGCACACTCCCTTTACTCTTGTCACTCCTCATACACACCAAAAACCCCTTCCAACCACCCACATCAGCCCCAGCCCTAACCCCCAAACTAAGTTCATGCGATGGAAATTTTTTAGAGTACCTTCCCAATTTTTTTCCTTGCCTTTTGTACCACTGTTTGTACTCTTGTCAACAGCACCACCTCATCTAACCACCATGACATTCATTCTGACGGAAACGTCTGCCGGCTACGCCGTGCTCAAGGCCAAGGACAAGAAGATCTACAAGTCCGAGTCGATTCTCGAGGACCTGTCTACTCCTGACCAGGTCACCGCCCAGTTCAAGGTCAAGGGCTTCTCCAAGTTCGACTCTGCGGCCTCTGCTCTGGAGGAGGTCAACGCCATTGTCGACGGCCGAGTGTCCGACAAGCTCGCCGCGCTGCTCAACGAGTTCAAGGACGAGAAGAAGACCGCTCTTGTTGTCGCCGACCCCAAGCTTGGAAACGCCATCAACAAGCTGGATCTGCCCTTCGACGTGGTTGCCGAGTCTGCTTCTCTGGACCTCTTCCGAGCGATCCGAGAGAACCTCCCCTCTCTGCTTCCCGGTCTGACCGAGAAGGACCTTGCCACCATGTCTCTGGGTCTTGCCCACTCCCTCGGCCGACACAAGCTCAAGTTCTCCCCCGACAAGGTGGACACCATGATTGTGCAGGCGATCGCATTACTAGACGACCTGGACAAGGAGCTCAACACATACGCGATGCGAATCAAGGAGTGGTACGGCTGGCACTTCCCCGAGATGGCCAAGATTGTGCAGGACAACATTGCCTACGCCCGCGTCATCAAGACCATGGGCTACCGATCCAACGCCTCCGAGACGGATCTCTCCGAGGTGCTGCCCGAGGAGGTCGAGACCGCCCTCAAGGTCGCCGCCGAGGTCTCCATGGGAACCGAGATCACCGAGTTTGACCTCGAGAACATCCAGTGCCTGGCCGACCAGGTGATTGACTTTGCCGAGTACCGGGAGCAGCTGTCCAACTACCTGAACGCGCGAATGGCCGCGATTGCGCCCAACCTGACTGCTCTGGTTGGCGAGCTTGTTGGCGCTCGTCTGATTGCCCACTCTGGCTCTCTCGTCAACCTTGCCAAGGCCCCCGCCTCTACTGTCCAGATTCTCGGAGCCGAGAAGGCGCTCTTCCGGGCCCTCAAGACCAAGCACGATACCCCCAAGTACGGTATTATCTACCACGCGTCGCTGATTGGCCAGGCGTCCGGCAAGAACAAGGGTAAGATTGCGCGAATGCTGGCGGCCAAGGCCTCCGTGTCCATGCGATACGATGCATTTGCCGAGGAGCGCGAGGATGTGCCCATTCTGGGCATCGACAACCGCATCAAGGTCGAGAACCGACTGCGCCAGCTCGAGGGCAAGGAGATTGTCGGCACTGTGCGACCCGACGTGAACAAGGTCGAGCACAAGAAGGTCGATCTGTCCACCGGCAAGCAGTACAACGCCGACGCCGATACCGTTGGCAACACCACCGCTGCTGACTCCGACGACGAGGACTCGGACGACGAGGAGGAGGAGAAGAAGGCCAAGAAGGAAAAGAAGAAGGAAAAGAAGGACAAGAAGGAAAAGAAGGACAAGAAGGAAAAGAAGGACAAGAAGGACAAGAAGGACAAGAAGGACAAGAAGGACAAGAAGCGAAAGCGGGAGGACGACGACGACGAGCCCAAGAAGGAGAAGAAGAGCAAGAAGTAGAAATATTGGTTTATGTATTTTAATTGTTAGAAAAGAAAAAAGACGGTGGTGTGTGTGTGTGTGTGTGTGTGTGTGTGTGGTTGTGTACAGGGGCATGGTTGTAATCGTGGGAAACTTATTAGGACTTTAGTATAGAGGAGTGTGCCAGTGCAAAGTCTGAGTCGAGACTATGGGTGTTGACTGTGAGGGTGTCTTCTACAGGGCACAGGCACAATGAGAAACAATGGACCTGTAAGCCAGGCTGAGAGAAGTGTGAAGATTAATACTTCTGAAGCACACGAATCTAATGATTACAGCAAAGGTATCGGGTTTGGCATAAAGTAGGAGTTCAGCATAAAGTAGGAGTTCAGCATAGAGCAGGAGTTCAGCACATAGGCGCTTGTAGATGTTGTCTCAGCATAGAGTAGGAGCTCAGCATAGATTACCCGTTTGGCCTAGATGTACAGTACCATAAAGCAGAAGCTGCCATTATCCATTCAGCATAAGCTGAGTGTTCAGCCTAGGTTACCAATCTACGATGAAGGAGAAGCTCATATACACACACACCTGGTTCAGCATAAAGTAGGACTTTAGCATAGATTATCTGTACAGCATAAAGTAGGACTACAGTAGCATAGACTATCTGGTCTCCAGGATGTACCTGTAGCATAGAGTACGGTACCTGTTTACCATAGAGTACTTGTACTTGTACAATTGATCACAGACCACTGTATGTGGTTTTAGCATAGAGTAGTTAGTAAAAGTTCACCACCTGTTTACCATACAGTAGGGGCCAGCATAAAGTAGGACTTTACAGTAGCATAGACTACCTGTTCACCATAGAAAAGTAGGAGTTGCCATAGACTATTTGTTGACCATAAAGTACGACTTCAGCATAAATTATCTGTTCGAAATGAAGTAGGAGTTGCCATATGCTCAGTTGACCACGAAGTATGTACGACTTCAGCATAGACTCTCAGGTTCACCATAAAGTCGGACTTTAGCATAGATTATCCGTTCAGCATAAAGTAGGACTGGCATGGAATATCAGGTTCGCCATATAGTAGGACTTTAGCATAGACTATCAAGTTCAGCATAAAGTACGACTTCAGCATAGACTATTTTCTCAGCATAAAGTAGGAGTTGCTATAGACTACTTGTATCTGCCCACCATAAAGTAGGATCTGGTTCACCATGAGTGCGATTACCATAGACTAAAGTACGATTTGACAGACTATCTGCTCAGCATGAGGAGGCGATGGCTTTGCTCGTCTAGCATCAGATATTCCGACACATAGTCTGCCCAACAAGAGCCACTCTTGTATCAACCTCTACCATGGCCTCTTTATACTATGGCTTCTGATACCATGCTTCTTGAAACAAGTACCGGTGCCAGTACTACTAACGTCTACCTCATCGCTACTACTACAAGACAGTCTCATACACTCAGACACCTACACCCACACGCGCTCATTCAATCGTCTATCAATACATATCTAGGCTCCCCGGACGACGAGCTCGTCCCACAGCTTCTTGGCGGCGTCGAGATCGTCGATCGCGACCTGGCCCTTCTCCCAGTCGACGAGAATCGGCCGCACGACCGTCGGCTTGTCGAACGTGTCGGCCTTGATGAGCGTCTCAATCAGCTTGTGGGCCTTCCAGTCGTCGGGGAAGGTCTTTCCCGCAGCCTTGAGGGCAGGCTGAGCAGGAGCAAAGACCTGGGAAGGAGTAAAGGTGGCAGGCACAATGCCCTTCTTCTCGTCGACAAAGCTCTTGATGGTGAGCAGCTGGTCGAGAGTAGGGGTCTGGGTGGTCTCCTCAAAGTCGAAGGGAAGATCGCCAACGTCCTTGCCGGCTTGGTTGAGGTTGTTCTCAATGTACTTGGCGAAGGCCAGCGACTTTTCAAACTTGGGGTTGCCGAAGAGCGACACGGCGCCCTTGGAAAACTGCAGCGTTCGGAAGAAAGACATGGTGGTGGTGAAGAAGATGAGCGGAATGCTCCAGTATATAGGTTGCTGGAAGGTCTCAACTTTATCGTCAAGGCGGCGTTTTTTTGGCGTGCTGAAAGAGACGTGAAGCGAGATGCGGAGACGAGGTTTTTGGGGGTGGGGTTTTGCGCGACGAAAAAGACGCTGGAACTTTCGAATTTCTGCTATTTATTGCCAATCCGCTCAATTGATCGTGTGTCGTTCACAACTGCTGCCTCGACTTGCAGCTTGCATATCGTGCGTGATTACGCCTCGTTTTGGATTTATCAAATTTTAATGGGGTGGGGTGTTATTTGAAGAAAAAACCGGGATAGTTTGGGTAAATTTGGGATAATTCAGGGAAATTTACGACAATTCTCAGCGTCATTGGAGGTCCCGATTGAATGCATAAAAATAGTTACCCTCCCCCCCCCCCCCCCCCCCCCCATACTAACTTGGGCACTAACAACACCCCAGTTCTGAAAGACGAATGTAAAGTTTGCCACACAATCGATGACGATGAGATTGATAAAACAGCCGAATACGGTGTGGATTTGAACGATCTCGACGACAACCGCTTTATTTAGCCATTCTAATAGCATTGCCTAAAACTGACCTCATTTGTGCTTCATGAACGTTCCCAGTCTATGGTGAGATGAAGAGAAGACGATCACAGGACAAGCGACGACCTCATCTCCTTACAGAGCCAACCTCCTCTCGTCTACTCATACTGTCTACTCATATTGTACAATTAATAAAAATACACTGCATCTATATTTTGGGGTTCTCTGGGCGGAGAGTGGGTACCCTGAGCCAGACATTGACCATAGTTAAGCAGTGCCTATGGTCGTGGTCTGACTCTGGAAGGAAGTGTTCTGTCTCCCAGAAACAGATTGGACAATCCTGGTTGTCTGAAGCTGACATTACTACCAAAGACCGACCATCCAGAAGCCATATCCAACAGGATGATCTGTCTCAAACAGTCTCAAACTTGTCGAAACAGAAGCTGCGACAGTCTCAAACGAGCTGAACAGACAAAACCCACTCTACCGTTTGATTGTGAAACTTCATTTGTTGGTAGTGGCCCAACTTCATTTGTTGGCAGTGGTCCATACCTCTGAACATGGATAGAGACGATGTTGTCGGAGCAAACCATGGAAGTCACTTTTAATTCACCGAGACCACCGTCAGCTCCGACCTCCGGCCGGAACTTCCTAAATCATCGTGTCCGCTCCGACCTTCGGCCGTCGCTTCCAATCTCCTTACTGCCAAATCTTCACCTGGCCATCAACTCCTCCCGTAGCCACGACACACCTAACTCTTCCATTAGCATCGTTAGGAGCCCAGGCCACACACGTCACAAAGTGGCCATGTGCATCTACCACCCTCACACACCGTCCTCCCTGCTCGAGATCCCAACATCGCATCGTCTTGTCGTCAGAAACAGAAACAAGATACCGTCCAGCAGGATGCAAAACACACCCTCGGACCCAGTTATCGTGGCCCTTGAGCACAAGAAGAGGATCTCCACGCGACGACCACACCCGGATCGTCTTGTCTCGCGACCACGAAACCACAAAGTATTCGCTGGTCTTGTCCAATTTGGCAAGACAACCCGCAGAAGCCTTGGAATACACATTGACGCCCTCAATCACGTGGTCGTGGCCCAACAGAGTCATTTTCCCGTCGCCAGACACAAAGTCGCTGACTCGGGTCACGTGATCAATGCCGGCCGAGAAGATGAACTCTTCGTTGAGGGCTGCGCAGCTCTTGACCCAGTCCGTGTGTCCATGGACCGTTCTGACACAGAAACCGCTCTGAACGGACCACACGCGCACAGTCTTGTCACGTGACGCCGAAATGATGTGGTTGCCCGACTCTGTGAACTTGACGGCCGAGATTGTGTGGTCGTGTCCTGTGAGTGTCTTCACATTAGCGTACTCGTTCTGCGGGTCCCAGATTCGGATAGTGAGGTCGGACGAGCAGCTGACCAGCAGGGCCCGTGACGATGTAGCCGACTCCTTCTGTGTTCCAAAGTCCACGTCCAAAACTCCTCTGGTATGCGCCTTTATCGTAGTCTCAATTTCGCCCATCTCGTGGTCCCAGATGCGGATGTTTCCGTCCTCAGAAGCAGAAGCCAGCGTCGAGTGGAACGGATGGAACGCCACGGCGTTCACGGGCTGTTTGTGTAGCAGACTGAACCTGCTGGTCTTGGGCAACCAGGTTTTCGGATCTCCAGCAGCTCCAACTCCGTTCGATCTGCCTCCTCCAGAGAGCTCCTTTTCGGCCGATTCGAGCCGCGACTCGAGATCCATGACTTTGCGCTGCAGACGAATCACAGACAGCCACTTCTTCTCCAGCAGAAGAGCCTGCTGTTTGTGATCCGTGGCGGAGGCCGATTCCTGGCCCAAAACGCCGCCCAGCTTGCCGAGCAGCTCGTCGTCGTTGCTTATCGTGCTGACGTAGCTGAAAATGCACGTCTCCAGGTCCTTGCGCTGTTTTTCCGTCAGTAGCGACTCCATGTTGTGATGTGGAGATGTGATGGCGTAGATTGAGTTGGAAAAGTTAGTCAGCGGTGGTGACAAGTGAACAGGGTGTGTTACAAGTACTTGTATATTAGAAAAAATGCTGTAATTCCTGCTTATCACTTTAGTAATTTTTTTCTTAATTTTTCTAATTTTCCTGATATCCTAGATATATTTATTCATTTAATTCAATTTAATTTATTTAATCTCCGCGTCTGTTTTGTTTTCATCATATTAAGGTTAGGGGACCTCGCGTCACGTTTCATCTTCAACCTCACGAGACATGCGGGGTTGGGTTTTGGGGGGAGTTTTGGGGAATACTAAGAGTGTGTTTTGTTAAGGGGGTTGGGAGGAATATGTCAGACTAATTTATATTTAATTCTATACAATTCTGAAGTTGTTACACTGCAACACCGCGAGTAGTGAAGATAGATGTTTTTTAATAACACCTGAAGAATCAGGAGATCATGTCGAGCATTCTGATACCATGTCTTTAGTTACTAGCTAACTTGAATCCTGAACTGGATGGTATTCCGCGTTCTCGTCAAAACCACAAGGTTGATATTAATTTTAAGGTTATGTCAAACTTTAAACATTTCCGAGCCGCACATTCGGTGTTTTCGTTTGCAGAGATATCTCGGAGGATTGTAGAGTGGGTAAGAGTCGTTCATTTGGCACATAATTTCACCACAACAACTCCCAGACTAACCAAATCTTCGCTTCGACGTACAGAGCGATAAAGTTCCAATCAAAGCTCAATAACGAGCCGTATACAGAATCTCCAAGAGTATAGAAGAGCTGCCCTTCTCTAGAATCATCTGACGACTTGAGCTTTTAAAGGACTCAGACCAGATTCGAACTCTGGGGTGATGTGGCAAGATCACCAGATTCTGAATCTTCTCGGCGATTACCTATCAAAAATTTGCCACTGTTGCCTGCTATTTCAGTACATACAGTAGCAAGATCGGAATGGTGCCTTGGACATCTCCGAGAAGCACAAATGACAATGGACCGTACAGTCGGCTTTTGAACAGAGCAAGATGCATCATGTCTCCAAAGTTGCTCGCTTATGGGCACATACCGATAGTTTTTCCGCAGGTGGAGGAGATTAGCATGCGAGTAAATCGCCTCATGAGTGATATCAGCAGTAATAAACAGCAGAAGATCTCAAAGTCGAATAAACCACATGCCCAAACACTCGTACTGCAATTCGCAAATACCACTCCTACCCGCAATGTCTTTATAATATTTCTGCGCAAACAGTTTTCGTTCAAAATTTCGGCCCTAAAATAAAGTTTGGCAGACCGTTTTGCGGGAGGTATAATTTAAATCGGCTCGTACCGCAGCCGAGTGAGGTCCGATACGGTTTGTGAAAAAAAAGAAAATTTGTTAAAAAATCGGCAAAAAACCTGTTGGGCCGCGAAAAGCCGCTAGTTTGGCTGTTTAATTTTGCTGCAATATGTCGCTGCCCTCCCAGCGCCAATAGCCGCACCGATGCTAATATAGCCCCTCAGCCCAACGTTGTATGTGAGCAATTGGTGACATCATTCTAGGCGCTGATTTAGTCTGAAAAAAATGAAGGCGGGAAAAATCAAAAGATATCGTAGAAGCGCCGGTTTTGGGCTGGAGGGAGCGGCGCGAGTTCCGAAAGCCCACGCGCGCCGTCCCGAGACTTGCTTCTCAGCGGCATCGGCCACATTGAGTAGTCTAGGCGTGAGCCATGTAGGAGCTCCATGTATGTCGAATTAATGAGCAGCCGCATGAATGGAGGGGGTATAGAGGGGGTGAGGGAGAGGAGTTTTTGTGGTTTTCAGAACGCAAATCGAATTTCCATGTCACGGCAAACCGATTGAGACTGCCCTCGAGTTTCCAGGCGGTCTGCCCGCGCCTCCAGCAGCTTCGTCAAGTCCACCCCACATTCCACTTAACGTTTGAGCGGTCCTACCACCGCAACTTAGTTAGGTGACTGCGTTAATTACACTATCGACGAGATAGCTTCACCACGAGAGAGAGAGAGAGAGACAGAGCTTTACGCTGAGTTGAACGTGCGCAGCCGCAAGATACACAGACAACACGTCAACTGCCACAAACGCAAGATACACAAACACAAACACAAGATACACAAACACAGACACAGACACAAACACAAACACACATCAACTGCCACAGACACCGTCCACAAACACAAACAGCACGGCTCTACTCCCCATGGACGAATTCAACAAGCTCACGCTCACCGAGAGCCACACGCCGCACTCGCCGACCACCACGCCCTCGCGCATCAACTCAAACTCCAACAACAACGGCACTTCTCGCACGTCGTCCCGTTCGCATCGCCCTTCAGCCGCCTTTCTCGGCATTGCCAACGAGGACAATGTCTACGACTCGCAGCCAGGCACGCCGGCGTCCTCCAACTCGTCGTACTCGTCTGTCGACAAGGCCCAGGGCATAGGCCACCAGCACCAGTCGCAGGTGCACTTCAGCCTGGGCTCGCCGTCGACCTCGAAACCAGGCTCGATCGCGAGCCCCTCTCGCCCTGGATCTCGCGCAGGCTCGCGCCCGGGCTCGCGCCCGGCCTCTATTGCGCCGCAGGACACGCAAGTGTCGTTTTTCCCCGAGGCAGACGCCCACGATCCCTACGCCCGGCAGCATCGTCCACCTCAGGTCTCGCACCGAGACACAGACTCGATTGCGCCGCGCTTCCGGTTTGCGCGCTCGCGGTCGTCGTCGCGGTCGTCGCCAGACCGCAGAGTCAACACCGACGAGGCCTCCGGAAACTTCCACCGCTCCGGAGGCTCCATGGCCGAGCTCAAGCGCTTCTTCAAGAAGAAGAGCTCCAAGCTCAAGCCCAAGAAGAAGCGCGACGAGGACATTCCGCGCAGCAGGCCGGTCTCGCAGTCCAGCCGCTCCACGCCGCCGATATCGCGGTCCTCGTCCCACAGCAACATTGCCACGGTCGGCTTTGGCAAGTGGGGCAAGCCCGGTCGTGTGCTGGGCTCTGGAGCAGGCGGATCTGTGCGTCTGCTGCACCGCCAGAGCGACGGGCGGACGTTTGCGGTCAAGGAGTTCCGCCCGCGGCACCAGCACGAGTCCGAGCGCGAGTACTCGAAAAAAGTCACGGCCGAGTTTTGCATTGGGTCTACACTACACCACCCCAACATTGTCGAGACGCTGGACATCATCCAGGACGAGGGGCGGTACTTTGAGGTGATGGAGTTCTGTCCGTACGACTTTTTCGCCATCGTCATGAGCGGCAAGATGAGCTCCGGCGAGATTGCGTGCTGCTTCAAGCAGCTGCTCAGCGGCGTCACCTATCTGCATTCCATGGGGCTGGCGCACCGCGACCTCAAGCTGGACAACTGCGTCGTCACCAAGGACGGCATTCTCAAGCTGATCGACTTTGGCTCGGCGTCCGTCTTCAAGTACCCCTTCGAGACGGGCATAGTCATGGCGCACGGCGTGGTGGGCTCGGACCCGTATCTTGCGCCGGAGGTGCTCTCGCAGACCAAGTACGACCCCACGCCCACAGACATCTGGTCCATTGCTGTGGTCTTCTGCTGCATGACGCTGCGGCGGTTCCCGTGGAAGGCGCCGAAACTCACAGACAACTCGTTCAAGCTGTTTGTGTCCGATCCCGAGACGGACGAGACGGACAAGGCGACCAAGGGCCCCATGCGGCTGCTCAACCGGCTGCCTCGCGAGTCGCGGCACATTATCGGACGCATGCTCACAGTCGACCCCAAGAAGCGCGCGACGCTGGAGGAGATCTGGGCGGACCCGTGGGTGCAGTCCATCAGCATGTGCACGTACGACGAGCACGGCAACTACATCAAGGGCGAGGGGCACGAACACACGTTTGTGGAGGTGGAGGAGCGGGAGGAGCCCGAGGCGCCGGGGAAGGCGTAGCGGTCACGGTCTATGGCAGATCGCAGTATGTAATAGCTATAGGTCAATGTATACTTACGATGAGAGTTGTAGTGGTAAGGGACCGGTAGGTACTTTATGGCATAAACTAGAGTGCTTTATGGCATAAGCTACAGTACAGTAGAGGTACCGGTACTTTATGGCATAAACTACTTGTAGGGTGCTTTATGGTATAAAAGGGTGCTTTATGGCATAAACTAGGGTGCTTTATGGCATAAACTACAAGTACTGTAGGATGTTTTTTGGCTTAAACCAGGTATTATTTATGCGATAAATCAGATACTTTATGGCATAACTAAGCATAATGACAGACAAAATCCTGGAACAGCGTGAAAGGGGTATGATGAAAGCAAGTATAATGTATAATCTTAAAGCCCCTAGTCCGACAAATCTTTTGGTACTACTTTCAAGTTTCTGGTATGAGAGGATCTCTCGAGAGCATTGTTTCAATTTTTCCAAAAATCTAGAATCTGTTGCTAAAGATCAGCCTGGCGTAATGTCGAAGATAAAAGGGTATCAATTTGAAGCTCTGAACGATAAGCACGTGTTGGTATTATAAAATCATCCCTGATACGTGCATTGGACCAGCTGAACGCATTTTTCCTCGCATAAACTATCAGCAGAAATCCTGGAAAAGCACCAAGGTGATGTCTGAAATGATAAAATAGCTCATCATATTGAAGACCTGAATGAGACAAACCATTTAGTACCACTTTCAAGCTGGTAGTGCCAACGGTTCTCTAATTAGCCCTGTTTCAATTTTCCAAAAAATCTAGAATCTGTCGGTACAGACTGGTATGTCATACCGTCTAAGATAATGGGATATTGCTTTGAAGCTCTGGATGAGATACGTCTTTCAGTTATGTGGTATCTTCTCTATCACGAATACTTCACCACCTGGAGGTCTTTTTCTCCGCATAAACTATCTGCAAAAATCCTGGAAAAGCGCCAAGGAGTTGCC
Source organism: Yarrowia sp. B02 (assembly GCA_017635955.1). Lineage (NCBI taxonomy): Eukaryota > Fungi > Ascomycota > Dipodascomycetes > Dipodascales > Yarrowia > Yarrowia sp. B02. The sequence continues at coordinate 1,641,063 of JAAQQV010000006.1, forward strand.
AGCTTTGGTAAAATAGCATATCATATTGAAGCCCTGGATGAGAGGTTCAATTTGCAAGTGTCTAGGACTAACAGAGCCCTTTCTAGACGCCTTTATTTTTGGGAAATACGGGTACTTTACGGAATAACATGGCATAAGAGGGTACCGGTACTTATGGCATAAACTACAAGTAGGTACTTAAGGCATAAACTACAGGCATGGTACGAGAAATTTATGCCATTTACTGGTGATGGAACGGTATTTAAAACTCGTCTGCTGAAGAACGCGTAGAATATGCCTGTTGTTTGGTTTTAGGTCCATGCATGCATTCTTAGGAGGTGGGTGATAACAAACATCATGGTTGATAACAAACATCATGATGGGTGATAACAAACAGCTCTAACAATCAAGATGATAACAAACATCTCTTACAAGTACGATACATACATCAATTCAGACATGCCAAAATATAAACATATCATAATACAAACGCATCTCATAACGCGTTGTATGTATACAACCCTGCTGGTTAACGCGATGTAACGCGTCTATACGTTTGTTTTCGGTTTGTTTTCGTCCTCTACCACTCTGTCAATGGACCTGTGCTTGTACACCACTCTTCCACATCTACTCCACACACAATTAACACACATTTATTACATAAAAATACAGTCGAGCGTCTCTACTCCTTCTTGGGCTTATTGTCCTTCTTGGGCTTCTTCTCCTTCTTCTCCTTCTTCTCCTTCTTGACCTTCTTGACCTTCTTCTCCTCCTCGACCTCCTCGACCGCGTCGGCAAACTCCTCGGCCTCGGCCACGGCAGCAGCAGCAACAAGCTCAGCAGGAGCAGGGTTGGCCACGGCTGCGGCAGCAACAAGTTCAGCGTTAGCAGGGTTCTTGGACGCCAGGTACTGCTCCTTCTTGAGGTGGTACTCGGCGAGCTTCTCCTGGTACTTGATCTTGAAGGGCTCCTTGGCCTCGTCGGGGAGCAGCGACCACAGACGCGCCACCTCGTTGGCCATGTCGACGTTGACGAGCGGAGGAAGACCCTCCTTCTCGCGCTGAGCCCGAATGACAGCCCGCTGCTGCGTCGAGAACGCCAGGAACACCGTCATCGGCTTCTTGGGCATGAAGGGGTCGTACTCTCGCTTTCGCTTCTTTCGTCCCGTTGGCGTGAGCTCCTCGTCGTTGGCTCGCTGTTTGGCAAGCAGAGTGTTCTCTCGGCCCAGAAAAGCGCCCTTCTCGGGCAGCGCGTCCATGCTCAGCTCCTTGAGCGCCTCAATCTGCGCGTCGCTGAGGTGCTGCAGCTTGCCGATGACGCCGGCAAACTCGGCGTGGAAGTCCTTGATGGCCCACGAGGCGTTCTGGGCAGCGAGCTCGAGCGTCTTGGTCGCTGCAATGACCTGGTCGCGCTTGCCCTTGAGCTGGCCGAGCGTGGAGTCCTCCAGGTCGATGGTGATGTTGTTTTTTCGATGCTTGACCATGGCGCGGGTGTGTGGTGTGGTGGGTAAGTAGGAGGGTAAGTAGGCGCGGGAGGGGAGGCTACTAAAAACAGAGTTTGTTGTCCAGGAATGTAAACTATAGTTAGACGTGGCCAATGGGACCACCCCTGGCGAACCTAATTTAGGGGTAAACAACAACGGGGCTGGTGAGGAGGCTGGTTGAGAACGGGTTTTCATACAAATTTTTTTGATCGAGAAAATACAATTCCGTCTATCCGCACAAGTACTTCACTTACCACGCCTAATAAACGCCTGCTATCTCAAATTGAACGCCATAAGCACGTCCCAAACAGCACGTCCCAGCGTTAATTGTGTGTTTGGGCGGGCGCGAAATATTCGGAAAAATGGGAATAATTCGGGGGAAAATCCAGGCGCATCCTCTCTATTTATCGGTAATTGTGTATATTTATATTCTGTGCTACCCCACCGCAACGCGAAATACTTGTACTTCCACCCCTATTTTTTGTTCTTAACATGCCCTCTCTTATCTGAACGCCCCGAGTCCCAAACGAGGTTAAGTGGGTCGCGTGAACGTTTGGTCTCATGTCAAAGTGGAGACTTGAAAGAGAAGTTGATGGAACGTACAAGTACTTGGAGGTGAGTAACCGCGGATTAATCGCGAATTGATTTTTTTTTATTTGTGACTGCAATATGGACTCATCCTGAACGCGTTGACTGTGGCTTATCAGTCAGGGTAAAGTAAGCAGCCATTCAACTGTACGTTCCCAATACGGAGAATAAGAGGCTTGTTTGTTGGGTGACATCTTAGCGTAACGCTGCCTTGTTTGACGTGACTGTGTGCATTATGTGAAAGCAGAGGAGAGAAATGAGAGCTATGGCGTTCATTTGAGCGTTTGATTTAATCAAAATGAGGTGGATTGGAGCTTTGGAGTTCCAAAAATGAGTCTCCCGGTTAGTTACGTGTAGTTGTGCTTTCCTCAGGTTTTAGTTAAGAGTTCCCAAAACATCTCGAGCACGACCTACAGCTCTGAAGTGTCGTCATATCACCAATAACGGTTCCAATAGATGAAAACGATCAATCCATGGCATTCACTGACTCCTTGATCTCATACGGCTCTTTTAGCCTGTCTTGCAGTTGTATCTATGGTCTCAACTGTCGAGAGGATAGGGGGAAACTGCCACCTTGAGAAGTATTTTCAGGTAATCGCTTTTCTATAGCAATTCAATTGAAGCATTTGAACCACTAATTGAAGTTTCTCAAGTTGCCAGCCTTCTATAGCAGCTGATAATTGCGTTCCATAGATTGTGAGGTTAGACGCACTGTTACCCACAACTTCTCAGCTCGAGTAAAAAAGATAGAGGGGAAGCGAGTTGAAATATGTGATCTAAAAGGCTCCAATGACCCTCTGAGCTCTTAAAAACGCCAAAAAAACGCGCCGAATTTCGCCATTTTCCACCATCTCGACCCCAACGCGACCCCCGAAATTCATCTACGGGAGTTTGGCCGAGTGGTCTAAGGCGCTAGCTTCAGGTGCTAGTCTCGAAAGAGGCGTGAGTTCGAACCTCACAGCTCTCATAGCTTTTTGTTTTGCCATATCTTGTGGTTTGGTGCTCCACTTTTTGTCTGGTCATCGTCGGTTAGTCTAGACTTGGTCTAATGCAAGTTACGTTGAGTGTAAGTGGGGAGGTGAAAGACGTTTGCAACCCAATCTGTTTTGAACACAACTGATCAGAAGCAGTAGTTCCAATCATTTTATTCCACAACTTCTCTCTCAATTGTCCTCTTAACGGTCATCCTGCTCAACTCTTCCACAACAGTATGTAGACATGTGAAAGAAATGAAACCAACGCTAACTATACTGTGTAATCTCAAACAACCCCACTACCCCGTACCAACTAAAACCACCAAATTACATAATCCGCTTACACCACCACACCATTACTAATCAGTTACCCTACCTACGGGATTAAGCATTATCTCCCACACCCTGCATATGTGGAGGAGATGGGGTGGGCGGGTAATATGCACGGATTGGGGTGGCAATTGGGCCGCGAGAGTGGGATTACGTAAGCGTGTTCCCGACGGCTGACGTAAGATGTCATCCACGTCACTTTTCGATCACGTGACTCCACTCAACAAAAAGCGTCGGTTTTGCCCTTCCGATTGTGATTATCGTCTACGTGTGTGCCGAAAGCTTATGTACGGGCGGAGGAGGGGGTCCTTGGTGGAGCCTTGGTGGAGCCTTTAAAAGTATTTGAAATTGAATTTGAACAACGTGAATCAACTCAGCGAGCGATTCCGAACAGATCTGTGTCTTCAGAATTTCCACAGGCCCGCCCAATGGCTGGATACGCTACCCCTACCTCTCCCCTCAAACACTATCTTAAACTCAAGACGAAACAGATCTACAATACACAAACGTACGCTTGTCAACTTCACTCCGTACCATGTCCCTCCCGCTCACCGACAAGTCTTTCAAGCGTCTCGGCAACTCCGGCCTCAAGGTCTCCTCCATCATTGTGGGCTGCATGTCCTTTGGATCTTCCAACTGGGCTCCCTGGGTTATTGGCGATGAGGATCGTTCTCTGGAGCTGCTGAAAGCCGCGTACGACCGAGGTCTGCGAACTTTCGACACCGCGTCGACGTACTCGAACGGTCTTTCCGAAGTTTTGCTTGGAAAGTTCCTGCGAAAGTACAACATCCCCCGCGAGAAGGTGGTGATCATGACCAAGGTCTTCTTCCCTGTTGCTGAAGAGGGTCTCCATGGCGAGACTATTCTCGGCGGACGTTCCGAGGAGGAGATGCTCGAGTTCACCAACCGAATTGGTCTCTCTCGCAAGAACATTATCGCTTCTGTGGACGATTGCTGCGAGCGTCTCGGCACCTACATCGATCTGCTGCAGATCCACCGTCTCGACGACGAGTGTCCCTACGAGGAGATCATGAAGGCGCTGCACGACTGCGTCGAGGCAGGCAAGGCCCGATACCTCGGAGCTTCTTCCATGCGAGCCGTGGAGTTTGTGGAGCTGCAGAACGTGGCCGAGAAGCACGGCTGGACCAAGTTCATCTCCATGCAGTCGCTGTACAACCTCATCAACCGCGAGGACGAGCGCGAGCTCAACTGGTACTGCAACAAGACCGGAGTTGGACTCATTCCCTGGTCTCCTCTCGCTCGAGGCATTCTTGCGCGACCCAGATCCGCAGAGGACACTGCGCGATCGGGCTCAGACCTGCGAATGATGCTCTTCGACAAGGACCACGACTCGACGGCCGAGATCATCGACCGAGTCGAGAAGATGGCCAAGAAGAAGGGCGTTGCTATGGCCACTATCGCCACTGCCTGGGTTCTCCACAAGGGAGCTATGCCTATCGTTGGTTTCTCGTCCGAGAAGCGAATGGACGAGGCCCTGGCTGCCCTGGACGTCGAGTTTGACGCCATGGACCTCAAGTACCTCGAGGACGCCTACGAGCCTGTCAAGTACAAGATGTAGGTTAGCTGAAGTAACTTAGTTGATGTTTGTGATATTCAATGCCAGTAGGGAGTGTACAATATGAGGCTACTTATCGGTGATGCTTATTTGTATTCTGAAAGTACTTTGTCTAGCTACAGTAGCTGCTAGCTTATCACTCAGTTCATTCAAACGAATATGGCTCGCAACACCAAAGAGTACAAGCACATAATGTCCACTAGACATCTTCATGAGATGTACTGATTTTGTATATTCTCATTATGGCACTTACATTCGTAAATAACCCCACTAAACACCATCCTCGTTGACTCAGAAAACATCAAACCCCTCGCCCTCTTCATCCTCATCCCCAATGGCATATCTCCTGCCCAACTCTTTCGCCGTCTCGATAGGAAAGGCGTATGCCCAGAACTTGCCGTCCTGGAAGCCCACATGAAAGTGGCATTCCGAATCTTCTTTCCAGTAGTCAGCCACGTCTCCTGGATCCTGGACAAGTGTAACGGTTCGCGCAGCAAGATCCACAACCTCCAGACCCTCCGTGATACGGCCACAGCTGAAAGAGCTCGATTTTCCCTGAGGCCAGGACTGGCTGAAGAATGGTGCCTTTGATCCTCCGTCAAAAGCTCTGTCTGGTCGGTAGTATACTTTGTCAAGCTCTTGCAAATCAATAAAGGTAGTCACAATGAAGTTGTCTCCAGACCACCAGATCTGGCCGTTGTACGAACCAATATTATGGCCCAACCGCCCTGTGCTTGCAAACTTCCTCGGTCTCAAGGCCGAGAAGTCTGCAAAGTACAAAGAGCCGTTCTCACGATTATCTAGAGCGAAGAACGCGTTTCCCTGAGGGAAAAAGTGGAAGTCCTTGTTAAAGAAAATGCCATGTTCGTGGTGAGGACGAGATCGCTGCATCACGCAGACTGTATACTCATACCAGCGGATCCACAAATGCAAAACACTAGTCTGCACGTCGCTTTGTTCAACATGGTGGTCTGGGGGCATCGTAATCTCGAGTCCTTCGTACAAGAAGATCTTGTGCTGCTCATTGTCTGCAACCACCTCCAGAGGACCAAGAGGTGCCACTCTTGTAACAGAAAACGTCATCTGGTCGCGGGAATATCCTCTGAGGGACTGTAGAAGTGAACATGTCCGCATGTGTGATCTCCACACAAGCCAGCAGTGCACATGTTCTGGAAGTTTGCAGGCAGTTTCTCGTCGATGCCGAGATTCTGGGCCACAACTGCCCTCATATGTGGGGCTTTTGTCGGGTGAGGCATCGTCATGCTGTTAAGACCGCTTTCTGTCTTCCATTTGGAACTCTTCAGACGAGTAGCAAAGACCAAAGCACAGTCTCTCCACGTAGAAAGGTCTCCATCGCCTGGCTCGATCCAAGGGTTTCTCTCGGTCATCTTGGAACACAAAATGGGGTGGAGGGTCTGGAAAAACAAGTACCACTCCGAGTTCACCTCCCTCAGAGCCACACAGGACTCAAGATCGGCCTCAGAGTAGATCTTGGTCATGATTTCGGGCGGAATGTGAAGGTGTTGGCAGTTGGGCTTGGAAGTGAGGCGAACATCCGGCTTGGTTGTTTTCCTAACCACGAGATGGCTCGAGAACTTGCTCAGGTGCTCGGAAAATAACCAGTCTTTGAGGTACGGAGTCTCGTTTTCGACCAACTTCAGCAGAAGTGACTGGAACTTTCGGCCGCCTTCGATTTCTCGGGTATAGATACCCAAATAAGTGTCGAGCATCAACCGCGTTTCCCCCAGACTGCTTATGGCCGCCATAACCTGTCGTTGTGTCTTTCCTGCCCACAGAGGGTCGTCCAAGACTTCGGGCGTCTCCACAACTCCAAGAGAGTGGCACGGAGGGCGAAAAGACTGTCTGCAAACTGGTGGCTCTCCTCGATGGTGCTGGAGATTGTGCGGTGGAATCTTTCTGTGAACTTTTGCACTGCCTGGCTCAACTCTTCAAGTGAAGCTGGCACTGTGATTTTAGGCAGACACTGCTCAGTGATGGCGTTGAGCTTGCGCTGGTAGCTCCACAGGCCCTTCTCCAGGTGAGAAAGTTGCTCACTGAGTTCTTTGATCACCCGGGGAGAGTCGTACATGTTGTAGATGAGGGAGAGGATGAGAGACCCACACTTACAATGTGACACAGAACGAAGCATGCATTATGCACACTTGTGTCGTTAAGGTTTAGATAACGCAGACTCACAAACCTACGTTTATCAGATATCATTAGCTATGAAACAGACAACATTTTCTCAAATATAAAATTCAAGTTCTGTATTAAATAAATGCTGGAGTGTATACCAATAACCACTCTCATCAACTTTCACTGATACATGACAGACACAAACACTCGGGACTGCTAGCTTCGCGCTCCTCCTCATTAAGCACGTCATCAACTTCGTCATCGAAAAACTCCTCTTCGTCGATCTCGAAAAGCCCGCCTTCATCAATCTCCTCGTGGCCCTCATCCATATCATCCTCGTATCTCTTGTCCAGCTCTTCCATTGAGTCGAAGGACAAGGCGTATGCTCGAAACTTGCCGTCTTGAAAGCCAACATGATACTGGCATCGATCTGAGCTGCACCGCCCTGGATAATGGTCTCTCATATGCGAGGGAGGTTGGACGACGGTGAGAGTGCGCGCAGCAAGATCATAAACCTCCAGGCCTTCTTCGGTACGGCAGCAAGAAAACTGACTGGGCTTTCCCTGAAAGCAACACTGACGAAAGGCCGAACAAGTGGAACGTTCGTTGATAGTGCGATTAGGTCGGTAGTAGACCATACCGGGAGTTTTGAGGTCGACAAAAGTGGGCACAGCACCAAGAACAGAGGTCCACCATATTTGCCCGTTGTACGACGCAATTTGTTGCGCTTGCTCCATTTGCTCCTCTGTGCTGTACGCTCTCATCGTTTTTGGCTGAGAAGTCTGCAAATAACGTGGTCCCGCGATCTTGCCCAGTATAAACGTTTCCAAGACAGTTTTTAGGAGAGAACTTCTTGCAGACAATGCCATGCTCGTGATGAGGGCGAGATCGCTGCATCAAACAGGTGTTGTACCGAGACGTGTCGACCTTCACAAACATGCCCTCGATCTCGTTGAATCCGCTGGCCTGGAGGAAGTGTGAACTTCACCCCATCATACTCGAGGATCCTGTGATCCTCAGTGTCTTCAATCACTTTTGGATGTCTGATATCTCCCGCAAGGACAAACGTCTTTTGGTCGCGAATATACGCTCCACAGTGCACAATTGCTCTTCCCGTGCGGTGTCTGTATGTGCAGATGTTCTGGAGGGGGAGGCAGGTAGCTTCTCATCCATCCCGAGTTCCTGGGCCACTATTGCCTTTATTCGCGGGTTCTGTGTCCGAGGGATCTTGAATTGCTCGTCTCCGATCCTTGTCTTCCAGCTAGAACTCTTCAGGCGGGTTGCAAAAACCAAAGGGTAGTCTCGCCATGTCGAAAGATCGCCCTCTGGTTGAATCCACGGGTTTCTCTCGGCCATTTTGGAACACAGAACGGAATCGAGGTTCTGGAAACACGAGTACCACTCGGAGTTCACCTCCCGCAGAGTCACACAAGTCTCGAGGTCTGTCATGGAGTAGATGATGTTCTTGACTTCAGAGGGCAGGTGTGGATTTTCCATGCTGGGCCTAGGAGCGATTGAAACGTCTGGTTTGGTTGTTTTTCGCTCAACCAAGTGGCTCGAGAACTGGCTCAGGTGCTCGGAAAACATCCACTCCTTCAGATGGGGGCTCTGTTTCTCGACTAGCTGCTGCAGCTGCGACTGGAACTTGCCTGAGCTCTCGATGTCTCTGCAAAACGCGCGCACAGCACCCTCGAAAACCTGCTTGTGCTGGTGCAGCTTGTAAAAGAGCAGCCGAACCTCCTTGGGCGCCCCCCGGGGAATACTAATTTTGAAAAGCTCGCTGAGAGTGTCGAGGAATACATGAAGACTGTCTGCAAAAAGGCAGTTGCTTCTCAATAGCAGCATCGAGTCTCTGTCTGAAACTGTCCAGACTCTGTTTCAGAGTGAGGGTTCTCTCGAGAAGCCCTCTGAGCAATTGCGGAGAAGTGTCCATGTTGCAGATGAGATGTTGCAGATGAGACAGACGGGGATCCCCGGTGTATATATAATTAACGCTTGGCCTACCCATACTTTGCCTGTTGTTAATACTGAAGTTGTTTGGACATGGGACTAAGATGTCTCAGTATATCTTAGGTTCTAATGGCTCTTTATGTACCATGATGAGCTGACAAGGTCCTACGGATACAGCATTTAGCCAGTTCCATTCATGTGTACATACTTTTTTACAGTAGATGCCATGATCGACGTGTTTCAGAGGACTCAAAACTACTGGTCCCGTTTTGTATATTCATCCGCGCACTTCCACCTGCAAAGTATGAAACACATGATGCTGAAACAAACTGCCTCATTCCTTATAATGAAGCAATATAAAATATCCTATTGCCCCAAGATCAGTTCTGAACCAGCCTCTACAATGGTGTACAGTAGACCTCTTGATACCCAGGACTGTCATTTAGGTTGCTCCACCTTTCCTAATTAGTTTGTAAACGTAACAGACAGCTCCATTTATAGATTCGTTTGGTATCCCCCATTCTGAACATCATATATTCAGGTTTGCCCTGTGCTATGTGTGCGGTACTTTTTTCAATAAAAAATCTGCTCTTACTCTCAGTACTACAAGTACGAGTACATTAATCTACTCTTCCCCGGTCAAAACATTACATTTCGCAAACATTTAGCTTCCCAGATTGCGCAGACTCGATAGGTTTACAAACCTACAAACCAAGGCATCACACAACAGCATGAGATGGATGAGAAGATGTGTCCATAAAGATAAGGGGGTAATTTCAGGTAGTACAGAAGCGATTGTTTTGTACATTATCTAAAATTTGGCTATCCGAGGAGGTTGTAATGTCATCAGTCCTTTTTGAAGCTTTGAACCGGTCTATCAAAACCACCATCATATGGGGGGGCTCACTGCGGTCATTTTGATACCATATTTACCTACTTGTAATGCTATCCTCTCAAACATTACCGCGTCGTAGTAATACCGCCACCATCGTGGAATCACACTTTTCTGCACTCTAAATAAAGTTTTGATCTGATCTCGAGAAATATTCTTTTTGATGATCCTTGATCTCCTCATCAATCAGTCTATCCGCCCATTGAAACGACTTAACAACTCCATTACGCCCATATACCTACCTACAACTACCTGCCTACATCTGCAAATCAAAATCTGAGCTCCAATTTCTACGGAAATGCACACAAGCCAGCAAATACCAGGCCTCAGTAAACATCTCAAACGGCACTTCAAAAACTTCCACCATGGTTCTACCGAGATGGCCAAGGACTTGGGCTCTGTCTTCATTGACGGCGACGATTTTGCGCAAAGACTAACTTCTCTAGGACACTACACGTTGCGTGGAGACTGGGGAGGACTCTGCGACAGGGTGGACGAGTTTATGAGCTGCTGGAAGGACTGGGAGATCGGGGCAATCTTGTTTGACGGCCAGGGCCCCGAGATCGACCGCATTGCGTCCCAGCAGGAGTGCGATGACGATATGCGAGTCCTGAGCCGCTATCCTTATCTAGGAGGACAGCCCAACTCTGCTTCTGGCGTAGTCTACGACTATCTGCGCGACAAGTACCCGAAGTTGAACGTTGTTGCGACTCCTAACGCGCAGAAACGCGAGATTCTGGCTAGCACAGTCTACCAGTACGCCCGCAAAAACCGCCAAGAGCGCGTCTTTCTGCTGTCGCAGGACAACTACTTCATGGGCTTCCACTGGCCTGAAAACATGAACCTCTGCAAGATCATCACCGGCACTTTCGACTGGAGCATCCGCTGTCTGTACCCTCCGAGTCTCCTGCGCAAAAATCCCAAGCTGCACGTTTTCGAGCTGGTCTTCATCTGCACGGAGCAGCTTCAGGGAACCATGACGACCAAGGAGATCCGCACGTGGCTGCGGGAAAACGAAAAGTTCCAGACGTGGAAGCAGCTGCAGCAGACGGTCCTCGACACTAAATACAAGGCGATCTTCAAGTACAAGCACGTGAGCCTCGAGAACGACTGTTTTGAGGTCCAGCGCGTCCTCCACAACATCCGCAACTGCCACACCCTGTACAAACAGATGCCGCTGCTGTGCGAGCCGTTCTGGGCCGAAAGCGCGTGGCTCGTCGGTCGCGAATGGCGATCTTACACTTACGAGCTGCTGAAGGAGCGATATTCGTGGCTGCCGGACACGGTGTACCACTATTTTGTGGAGGGCAGACGCGAGGGGTCTACGATCGCCATGACCAAGATTCCGGTCGTCGACACGTACCGTGCCATGGAGCCAGACGTGTACAAGCAGCGGAAGGCCCTGAAGAACCAGCTGAGCAACCTGTCGATGAAGAGCGTGCGCCGCATGGTCCTCGACGAGGTCTTCAGATACACGTCGTCTTCAGGAAACGTGGACAAGCGACTCAACTACGACGAGGCCAAGTACCGCAAGCTGGTGGAGTGCTTTATTGGAGCCATTTGGTCGACCAAACCACCCGGACGGAAAAGCCCCAGACTTTATACGTCTCTCCCCTGGGGCGATCGCTCCATGTATCTCAATCCCACGTGTCTGCGCGTCTACAACAAGCTCTACGCGTGCGTGTACTCGCTGGTGATGCTTCAGTGCGTCGTCAAGCTGCCTCGCCACTTTTCCATCCACGATCTCGACAGCGTGCTGTGGATCTGGATGTGGAAAAAGCACGTGGGAGACGGGGCTGTATCGCAGGAGGACCTGGCTGCGATGGAAGACCCCGAGCACCTCACAGACCAGTACTACACCTACGAAACTCCTCTTCCTCTGCGTACCAGGCTAAACGAAGCGCGAGACAAGTGTCTTGTTTTGCGCCAGGAGGGAGTTACCGAAGACCTGGCTGAGCAGTCGGAGGAGGTCATCGAGGCCGAGCAGAAGATTCTGGACTTTGAGCTCGCAAAAATGGAGAAGCTCCAGACCTGGGCATCCACTGCTCTGCGGCTCATGCCCGAGCACAAGAAGCTGACTCAGGACCTGAAACTCTCCCGTGAGGTTCCTGGAAGCCGCAGATTCAACGTCAGGCTGATGGAGATGCGGCTGGAGCAGGTCACGCAGCTGCTGAACGCGCGGTTCGCGAAACTCGTTGTGTTTTCCAACGGCGAGTACGTCTGGAAGGAGGGCAAGGAGGCCCAGGGCATCGAGGACGACAAGCGACAGCAGCAGGAGTACCAAGAGGCCAGAGAGCGAGAGGAGCAAGAGAGAGCGGAGCAGAAGCGGCTGGCTGAAGAAGAAGATGGACCGCGTAAGCGACAGAAGGTTGAAGAGGACGTTGAAGAGGACGTTGAAGAGGACGTTGAAGAGGACGTTGAAGAGGACGTGGCTGAGCCTGAAGAAGAGGACGACGGACTGTTCATGTCCGGAAGCGAGGAGGAGGAAGACGACGGCGACTTCCAGACCACGTTTGGAGGCTACGACGAGCCCGATAATGTCGAGCACAACCCTGAGGACAATCCTAAGGAGTAACGGTACATATCATAACCACAGTCTATTTTTAACCCTTCTATGCGCTCAACGCCACTTCTTTCCGGGGAAGCTTCTTGGCATTGTTTACGAACCCTTAGCGTGAGCGTTATTAACTGTCTTGTTCTGTATCGTCGGCTTCCGAGTTTAAGGAGTGAAGCAGTGCAAACAAACATGTACTGTATATGAAAGTTGAGTAGTCAAGCGAAGAGAACAGCATTTAACGATGGTAGAACTACGGTACAGAGTAATACATGTCGACGATATTGCTACCTGGTAACCGTCATTGTTTTTTCCACGGATTTTCCAATTTCCGGAAACTCCTGAGTTTGACACACGGCTGTGGCAGTGTAACGGCTTAAGCCTGAAACAGCATCTCTCCAGCCTACCACGGACAGCACGGCTGATATTGGTCTTAAAATAGAACAGAGTCGTGCATATCGAATCGTATCAGAGTTAGATCGCAAAACATTGCCCTGGAAAGTTGGGCTGGAGAGCAGCCAGAGCGCGTAAAGTTGATTTTTAAACTGAAAAAGAACCGACTAATCCACTTCCGTTGAAAAAAACGCCCAATCAGCCCTTCCTTCGGGCCTACCAGAAACTCCTATTCAAGCGTGCGTTTAGCCCTGCGTTAGGTTCGCAACTCTAACTGTAGCCAAGAGCGGGTTATAAATAGATTTTTATAACGGGTGGAGGAGCACTGTTTTGCGTGTTTGAAACCGGCTTATCTGTGTGCCGTAGAAATATTTTTTTCTGTTTAGTTCTCGGTTTTTGTGCTCCTCCTTTTCTACAAGCGATTTCCGAAATGTCCCACTGGAATGCACGACGTCGAATTTCTGCGCCTCTATACCTCATTCCAGTACTGTCAGACCAAACTCACGTTACGCCGCTTCACGATGATCCAGTCGAACCGTCTTTATATATGTCTAAGTGCTTTCCTGGTTCTGTAGTCCACAGCATGTCCTACACAATCACCACCGAGATCACCATCGAGACGTCCCCACAAGTCGTTTCCAGCATTTTGTTCGACTTCACGAACTACGAGCAGTGGAGCTCGTGGCTCAGGATCACCGGAGGACCGCCAAGAGGCAAGAAGGCAACGTTTTACTTTGATCTCATAGGCTCACAGCTCAGCGTCTCAGCCAAGTGTCCTGAAAAAACATCCACATACACACCCAAGGTGACGCTGGCGTCTCCTAGTATTCTCAAGTGGTCTCGAAACGACAAGCACAAGTGGGCCTTGAACAGTGAACGCACGTTTGAGATCATAGCGTCCAAGGAAGACACGGGCAGGTGCATTTTCAGACAGTCAGAGAAGTTTACCGGGGCTTGTGCTAAAGGCCTGAGTCTCACGAGCTACTACAGTCGACAGAAGGAGTCGTACGAGCTCATGAACCGCGAACTCAAGCTGTTTGCGGAGAAGATGCTGGATTCAGACGAGTTCATCGAGCGGTTCTCGGAAGAGCGAGAACGGCACAACTTCAAACGACACGACGTGTTTTTCAACATCGATTGACAACTAACGGAAAAAGCCGATCTCACGGCACTGATAGACTGCCACTGTGGCAACTGGCTGGCTCACTTGACTTTCAGTTGTCTGCTGTGTTATAAATAGATTTTATTTTAGACAAATTTATGCGTTAAAGCGATAGAAAGAAACCAAAAAAGAGTAGCACTTAAGACTTAGCTAACGGCGTTTGCCACCGTTATCTCTTTGTTGAGAGCTGAGTTCTAGCTACTTGTACATGATCATAAAAAAACTATATCGAGATTGCTCCAGTGATAGCCCCTTGCTTGATAAGCCTAGTATTTTTAGTACAAAACAGCTGTTCGCAACTCTCGGACTTGGTTTCGACGTGAATCGAACCTGTAGCACCAGTTTAACGACACAAACAGCTCTCAAAAATTTAAAGGATCTAATACGCACACACGATTCGAACCCACGGAAACGCGACATTATAGAGTTGGACGATCATGTGACTGCTGTTGTGCAGACGGAGGAGGATGTACCAACAAACCAGCTGTATTTGCGAGCATTCTGGTCTCTTTTCCAGTTCTCAATTGCCAGCTTTTATATGTCATGTTTAATCTACACAAGCTCCACTCGAACTGGCAACTCCGGCAGTTATTATTCGTTCGCCCTGCGCCTCTCATGCACAGTGCTTCTATCGACAGGCAACCTGCCTATTTGGGAGAAACATCAACATTCCCATGTACGTCTTAAACAGCAAAACAGAGATCCGCACACGACTGCGACATTGTCTTATTCCGCACCAACACGCCTGAAAACGCATTTGTCGCTAGACTGGTTACACAAAGCCGCCGACACAAAAACCCCGACTCAAAACCCGCGCTATATAGCTTTTTGCGTCTCCACTTTGTACAGTGCACCTCCTCTGACAGCATATAAAAGTCTCGCTCTTTCTTCTTCGCCATGGACAGACCGTTCATCATGGAGAGTTCGCTCTCTACCGCCATCACAAACACGACCTCGTCGTCCCCAAAGCGAATATACGCGGGTCTTCAGCAAATCAGGACGATTTTCAAGAGTCTCGTCAGAGCAGCCAGACAGACGTCCTCCATCGATCTGTGTTCCAACTTCGAGGAGTATTCTCAGCTACAAGACTCGTTTGAGTACAATGTCGCCTCGAACCTCGTGACGACCATCGAACGCATGCTAACAAGCGCAGACACGATCCAGCATCTTCCTTTTGCAATCGACCTTCTTCGCGGAGCTCTTCTTTTGCATCAGCCCTCGCGGCGCATTTTCGCCACAGAAAACAACATGGGCCTGTTCATCAAGCTGCTGGGCACGCCGCAGGCCGTGGACGTGACGATTCGGGCGCTGGTCGCCTGTCTACTCAGAGAAGTGCCGAATATCCGCCTGTTTGAACACATGGGCGGCCTCGCGACCATCTGCACGCTCTTCAAGCGCAAGGAGACGCCCAAGGACGTCAAGCTCAAGATCCTCGAGTTCCTGTTCTTTTATCTGATCCCGGAGACACAGACGCGCCAGAATGTCGACAAGTCCAAGACCCTGTACCGCCAGACGATGTCGAGGGATAACGTGTACCGACTGACGACGGAGGACAAGCAGGTCATGCTGGGCAAGTACCTGAGCAACGTTAACGGACTGGTGCGTGAGCTGCACGAAAGCAAGCCTTTTGGAGACATGATTTTGGAGTGGTAGGGTGTACTAACGTAATGAATGGATTGGATTAACGAAATGAATGGTGGATATGGAGTTAGAGATAGTGTAGGGATTTGTATATCTAAAGTGGATGACTTTGTAGGGTAAGTCTAGGAGGTGTTCCTAATGCCTTCCTGGCTATGTTCATGAGATCTGTAGCTGTTGCTGTTCTGGAAGAGTATGAAGAGACTACAGGGACTACTATTTAGGATAATGATATTGGAAATAGATATGGGGTAATAAGTTCAAGTAATAATTAGATGCTTCCAAATAGTCATGTGTATATTCACCAATAGCCATGGTGTGCAATATGGGCTCAAACATAATATAACACTCAAGACTACCCTTTAATCGTGCGGCTTCATCAACTGGTAATATGGAATAGCTTGTCGTGCTAAGACGTTAATTATTGATCCTTGACCGATATATCCCGTAGCATCATCCATATCTCGTCTTACTCCAAGACACACCCTCCCCGCTTAGTCAGCATGCACAGGGGTGCATATCGTGCATGCGCTAATTCCAAGCTTACGTGTTGCACCCTCTGAGCTCATGATTTCGGCGATTCTTTTATACAACCAAAAGGGCGAGGTGCTTATTTCGCGTCTGTACCGCGACGGCTTGCGGCGCAGTATCGCCGATGTTTTTCGCATCCAGGTCATTAGTAATCCCGAGGTGAGTTATTTGGTTATTTGGAGGTGATGAGATAAGGAGGATTTGTGGAGGATGGACAAGAGATTGATGGTGGTTTTGTGTTGGATTGTGGTGAATTGTGTTGAATTGGAGATGCTATGGAGTTCTCTGTGATTTGTTTCGTGTTGAAGCTGTGTCGATCTGTATAGATCGGAGTCTTGAGATGAGCAGTATCTCAGGAGGTTGAGGTGTTGGTGGTTGATAGAGGTGTTTCTATGGTTAGTGTATCTTTCAATGTTCACTTGGAGCGTTTTGTTGTTCTAGTTTCTTGAGTCTGGAGAAGTGGGATATGAGACTTCTGAGATGGGCTAATGGAATCGATAATGTGATAAGATGGAGTTCTGTGCGACTGACGACTTACGAGACGATTTGATTACTGCGATTTTTCTGGGCAGTCAATGTGACACCGGAATTATGATACTCTGTTCAACAACAACAACGACAACAACTACCAAGAGCTTTGCTACTTCAACTGAGATACACACATTGATACGCATTGTCGTCTCCACTGGTTTCATTGATTCTCGGTTTATTCATCTACCACTTCTCATTGCACCCACTGGTCTCTATCACTCAACCCCTCAGTATCACGACACACTGTTACTCCATGAGCACAAGCAGGTTCACTAGGATCTTCATCCTCGGCTATTATCATCATTCAGTTCCTGAAGAACAGGACTCTAGTTTTGTCTGCAATGGTCATTCGGATTGTCACTTGAACGTAACATTCAGGATGTTCACTTGGACTTATTCAGATTGTTACTTGGACTTATTCAGATTGTTCACTTGACTTACTTGAAGTTATCATCCAGGATGTTACTTGAAGTTATCATTCATGTTGTTGTCCACTCGGACCTTCGGCCCTCGTTTCCAGTACTAACCCAGGTCCGCTCCCCCATCCTCACAATCGGCTCGACCTCCTTCATGCATTGCAAGTCCGAAGACATGTACGTTGTTGCCGTGAACCGCTCCAACGTCGATGCAGGCATGGTTTTCGAATTTCTGTACAAAATCGTGGCGCTCGGCAAGTCCTACTTTGGCTCTTTCAACGAGCAGAGCGTCAAGGAGAACTTCACTCTCGTCTACGAGCTTCTCGACGAGATGATCGACTTTGGGCTTCCCCAGAACACCGAGATGGACATGCTCAAGCAGTACATCCAGACGGAAGCCAAGCGAAGCGGCAGCGAGTCAGGCAGCAGTGCTGTGACTGTTCCGGAGGCTCTGACACGCTCCAAGTCGATGAAGGCGCTCAAACGGTCCAAGACGATCACCTCTCAGATCACAGGAGCCACTCCGTGGAGACGAGACAACGTCAAGCACCACAGAAACGAGATGTTTGTGGACGTTGTCGAGAAGGTCAACCTGCTCATTTCGCCCACGGGCTCTGTTCTCGTCGCCAACGTCGACGGCACGATTCACATGAAGTCGCAGCTCTCGGGAGTGCCCGAGTGCACGTTTGGGCTCAACGACACGCTTCGTCTGGAACAGGAGCCTGACGAAGACGACAGATCGTCAAAACGGGGTGGACGAAGAGGCTCGACTGCTCCTACGGGCTCTGTGGGCCTCCAGGACTGCGTTTTCCACCCCTGCGTCAAGCTCAACAACTTTGATCACGACCGCTCAATCAACTTTGTGCCTCCGGACGGCGAGTTTGAGCTCATGCACTACAAGTGTGTCGAGAACCTGAGTATTCCGTTCAAGGTCGTGCCGAGCGTCCAGATTGTCGGAAAGTCGCGCGTCGAGTACGACATTGTCATCAAGGCCAACTTTCCCAAGCAGCAGACGGCAACTAACGTGGTTATCAACGTCCCTACGCCCCGAAACGCCGCAAAAACGACCATCAACGCGTCCAACGGCAAGGCCAAGTACGATTCAGCCACAAACCAAATTGTCTGGAAAGTGTCGCGAATCAGCGGAGGCTCTGAGATCTCCCTGAGAGCGACCGCAGAGCTGTCTTTCACGACGGAAAAGACGCCGTGGAACAAGCCGCCCATCTCGATGGACTTTGAAATCACCATGATCACGTGCTCGGGGCTGGTGGTGCGGTACCTCAAGGTGTTTGAAAAGAGCAACTACAACACCGTCAAGTGGGTGCGCTACCTGATGAAGGGCGGCAGCTACGAGATTCGCTTCTAGATGTACTATTAACAGATTTGGTGTGGGTGTATTTGAAGTCATTGTGGAGCGTTATAGTATAATTAGGGATCGTATTGTTGTTGTTGTAAATCATTTATTCAGTCTATTTGTATTAGAGATGTATTTTTGTTCCAGCATCAAGCCAAATTCATCCATTGTAGGCATTCGAATGGACTGTTTATTTATATTCCTTGGTTCTATGGAAGACCTAGTTTATGCCGTAAGTAGCTGGTTTATGGCATATATGATATGCTATTTTATCATTGCAGACAACTCCTTGGTGCTTTTTCAAGGATTTCTGTAGATATGCGAAGAAGAATGCGTCCAGCTGGTCCAATAGCAGTGATAGGGATGATTTTATAATACCAGAAGTTGCGTCTCGCTCAGAGCTTCAAAATGATTTGTCTTTATCTTTGACATTATGCCAGGCTGATCTATACCAACAGATTCTAGATATTTGGATAAATTGAAACAATGCTCTCGAGAGATCCGCTCATACCAGAGACTTGAAAGTAGTACCAAAGGATTTTTCTGATCGGGGGATTTAATACTATGTAACTTTTCTTTTTATATTTTTTTCCCTTTCACGCTGTTCCAGGATTTTGTCAGTCGTTTATGCTTATTTTATGGCTTCTCTGCGAAATGAAAGATGGCTATGAAGAGCTCTGTTTATCTCACAGGTTCGAAAGTAAAACCAAAAGACTCGTCTCACCCAGTTCTTTCCGGTGGTAAGCTATATTACCCTTGGTGAAAACTCCTTGGTGCTTTTCCAGGATTTTTGCAGATAGTTTATGTAGAGGAAAAAGGCTCTAGTTGGTGTAATATTGGTGTTAGAGAGAATAGTATAGTACCCAGAGATTACTGGAATACTTAGCTTTACATTTGTATTCTTTTCTATTTATGCTTATTGCAGTGTAATCTTTGCAAACAGATTCTAGATTGTCAGGAAAATCTAAACTTTCATATCTAAAGATCTAGTTACACGATGAACTTGAGAGTAGAATCAAACGACTCGTCTCTCCCAGGGTTGTCTGATGGTATGCTCCTTTCCTCTTAGTGAAACCTCCTTGGTGCCCAACCAGGATTTCTGCAGATAGTTTATGAGAACGAAAAGTTTTCCAGCTGGTGCAATATCAGTGGTAGAACAGGTATAATAATACCCCGACGTTCTACCGCGTTGGAGCATCTCAATGGTATCCTCTTTTCTTCGATATTATATAACACACTATTCTTTACCGAGAGATTCTATATTTTCAGGAAAATTAAACCATGCATATCTCGAGATCTCTTGATACGATGAACTTGAAAGTGGAACAAAACCACTCATCTCACCCAGGGAATTCAGGTGGTATGATACTTTACCCTTAGTGAAACCTCCATGGTCCTTTTCCAGGATTTCTGCAGATAGTTAATGCGGAGGAAAAAGGCTCCAGTTGGTGCAAATAGTATAGTACCCCCAGATTCTTCGGGTTCTTAGCTTCATAATAACATCATTTTTTTCTTCCATATTATGACTGACTAATCTTTACCGACAAATTATAGATTTTTAGGAAAATTGAAACAACGGAATCTCGAGATCTGTTTATGCCAGATACTTGAAAGAAGCACCAAAAGGTTTTCCTCATTTGAGGCTCTGGTATGATATTAGACATTCTCATTAAAAGTGGCCTTTCGTTTCTCTAGGCTTTTTACCAGTAACCGCGGCATCAAAGACGTCCAGAGGATGATATTTTGGTAATAGAGACGTGGATGTATCACCGGCTTACTCTTCACATCTTGCGCTCAAGAATGATATCATTCTTTCCCAATTTATTTGACAGACTGGGTTCGTCCTGTGTCAGGTTTTGCCATAAAGTACCTAGTTTATGCCATCAAGTACATGCTTCGTGTCATAAACCACCAAAAATAGAACATCTACACGCGTTAAAGACAATAGTCATTCATTATCACATCACTTACACAAACATGGCGATCAAAAACAGCAAGAGAGCTGGAGGTGTCACAGAAGCTCCAGCGTCTGCATAAGCGGGACCGAACAAATTGTTGGAAGCTGAACCACTGGAAGACTCGTTTGAAGTGTGACCATCTCTGTTGAGGGAACTAAGAGAAGACTTGTCGTCTGAGTCTCCAGAGTCTCCAGCGATGTTGTCTGAGTCTCCAGAAGACTCACCACCCAAGCCATTCCCAATCCACCCTTCACCAGTTTTGCCACTGACGCCTTCGCCATGAGCATTAGAAGCACTGCTTTGGTTTTTGTTCTCAGACGAGCTGTTTGTGCCACCTTCAGTGCCAGCTTTGTCACCCAAACTGACACTCTGAGATCCAGAGACGAGGCCAGAAATACTTGAAGTGGTATCAACATCAGCTCTACCAGTCTCTGAACGAATTCTTCCGTCAACACGACCACGAGCAGTACCACCATTACCAACACTGTCTCCTGGACTATCAACCTCTCCACCGTTACCGCCACCGTTACCACCAATACTAACAGAAACTAACCCATCTGAGACGTCAGAAATGTCGTGGTCTGATCCTCCATCTCCAACAAATCCATCCGTCTGGCCATCTGGTCTATCAGAAGATGCAATGCTTCCATCAGCTGCAAAGTCATTCAAGCCAATGTCTGAGTGAACAGCATGAAGATCGTTCAAGTTACTTCCAGGATGAACACTGTTAGAGTCGCCATTCAACACAGAAGCAGACACAGAAGCAGACGGTCTTACGACCCCGTGAGTAACAAGAGGTCTGATGAAGCCATCTGAAGTTGGAGCTCTCGATGGAATGCCAGGAATGGTACTGGAGAAACTGATACCAGTGATCTTACCGACCTCGTTTGCAACTCCTTCAGTTTGGGGGTTTCGAACAGCAGCAGGTGTTCCAGATTTTGTTGCTGCATCACCAGACACAGAAGAAAGCAGAGTGGTCAGAGCAGCGGCTGGAGCAGCTCCACTTGAGATACCCGAGCTGTTGGAGACAGAGCTAGAGAGTATCCCTGCTGAGCTCAGGTTTGAAGACTCAGTCTGGGAAGACACAGAAGGACCAGATGTGTATGCAGATGGAGGCTTGGAGTCGATGGAGTAGAGCAGAGATGGAGAAGGCTCAAAAGTCTCGTTTTTAGTTGACGACATGGCAGAGAAAGAAGGCGACGAAGATGATGAAGATGATGAAGACGATGAAGATGAAGCCGACAGCTCTGAAGAGTCAGAGGACTCAGACGATGAAGACGATGAAGACGATGAAGACGACTCAGATGAAACTGGAGAAGACATCTCCCTTGAAGAGACTGTCACTGAACCAGATGATACCGAAGATGATACATTCTCTGCTACAGAACTAACAGAGGACGCTCCAGCTGAAGATGATGAAACGTTGGCTGAAGATGCCACAACGGGTGAGACTGGATAAGGGCCAGGAGAGGGAGCTGGTGATGAGACTTCCACC
Source organism: Yarrowia sp. B02 (assembly GCA_017635955.1). Lineage (NCBI taxonomy): Eukaryota > Fungi > Ascomycota > Dipodascomycetes > Dipodascales > Yarrowia > Yarrowia sp. B02. Next base: position 1,663,003 of record JAAQQV010000006.1, read on the forward strand.
TCGTTCGATGAAGAAGACGTGACTGGACTTCCATAGCCCTCTCCTGAAGAAGAAGACGACTCTGCTGAAAAGGAGTTCAGAGCTGAAGAGGAGTCCAGAGCTGAAGATGAAGAAGAAGAAGAAGAAGATTCCACGGAAGAAGAAGATGATGATGATGATGATGACGAAAAAGATTCCACAGAAGAAGAAGAAGACTCCACAGAAGAAGACTCCATAGAAGAAGAGCCCAGAGAAGAAGATAATGATGCTGATGAAGGCTCTAGAGAGGAAGACTCCAGAGAAGAAGACGACTCTACCAAGGAAGTGGAAGAGGACTCATCCACCGAAGATGAAGAAGACTCCTCAACCGAAGATGAAGACTCAGCCGAAGACGAAGATGAAACCCCAAGCTCTTCTCCAGAACCTGACCCTGAAGACTCCACAGCTGATGAACTAGAGGAGACAACAAGTTCAACATCGGGGCTAGCAGAAGAGTGTGAAGACACTGCAGAAGATTCCCCAGAAGAAGGAGACTCTTCAGGAAGATCTGGAGACTCCAGTGGAGTGGGTGATTCGATAGGAGATGGAGACTCAAGGGGAGACTCCGCAGGAACTGGATCGACAACTGGAGACTCAATAGGAGATGGAGACTCAACCGGGGTTGGAGAGTCAACAGCAGCTGGAGATTCAACTGGTGATTCAATTGGCGACTCAACTGGCGACTCAACTGGAGCTGGAGACTCTAGTGGCTCTGGAGACTCTTCAACTGGAGATTCCACAGGAGTTGGTGACTCAATTGGAGACTCGACGACTGGAGACTCGACAACTGGAGACTCGACAACTGGAGACTCGACAACTGGAGACTCGACAACTGGAGACTCGACAACTGGAGACTCGACAACTGGAGACTCGACAACTGGAGACTCGACAACTGGAGACTCGACAACTGGAGACTCGACAACTGGAGACTCGACAACTGGAGACTCGACAACTGGAGACTCAACTGGAGCAGGTGAGACTTTAGGTGAAGGAGCAGGTGAAGATGACGGCTCAAGAGAAGAAGAAGGAGAAGGAGAAGGAGAAGGAGAGGAGACTTCTGGTGATAATTCAGGCGAGGCCTCAGGCGAGACCTCAGGTGAAACCTCAGGGGGAACCTCGGAGGAAGAGGAAGGCTCAGTGTGAGCTGAAGACGATGAAGAGGATGACGGCTCAGCTGAAGATGAAGATGAAGACTCAGGTTCAGCTGAAGAAGAAGATGAAGATGAAGACTCAGGTTCAGCTGAAGAAGAAGATGAAGATGAAGACTCAGGTTCAGCTGAAGAAGAAGATGAAGATGAAGACTCAGGTTCAGCTGAAGATGAAGACTCAGGTTCAGCTGAAGATGAAGACTCAGGTTCAGCTGAAGATGAAGACTCAGGTTCAGCTGAAGATGAAGACTCAGGTTCAGCTGAAGATGAAGACTCAGGTTCAGCTGAAGATGAAGACTCAGGTTCAGCTGAAGATGAAGACTCAGGTTCAGCTGAAGATGAAGACTCAGGTTCAGCTGAAGATGAAGACTCAGGTTCAGCTGAAGATCAGGTTCAGCTGAAGATGAAGACTCAGGTTCAGCTGAAGATGAAGCGGGATCAGTTGTGGAGACGGAAATAGCACTAGTGATGGTAGTGCAAGGACCGGTGATAATCTTGGTAGAACAGCTAGATGACGCCTTGGTGCTCATTCCACAGCCGCCTAAATAGTTGAGAAAGCCCGCAGCGAGGTTTGGGATGCTCGAGAGATCGAAAATGGAGATACACTGCAGACAGTTTCCTGCGTTGATAGCTCCCTGAAGAAGACGATCGCACACACACGAAGTTCCAGGTAGAAAAACACAGAGAGCCAGAGAACCGATTATTCCGGTGCATGCAGCTACACACTGGTCGAAAGTGAGGCCGTTGTTGATGACCTTGCACGTTTGCGACGTTGTGTCTGGTGCACAGGAGGTTATGGCAGTTAGAGATACGGGTGTAGGTGCGGGAGAAGGAGAAGGATATGGAGATATCTCTGGGGATGGAGATGATGAAGAGAGAGAAGATGGTTCAGAAGAAGACGAAGAAGAAGATGGTTCAGAGGAAGAAGAAGACGAAGACGACGACTCTTCAGAAGTTGAAGAAGACTCAGCAGAAGAAGACTCAACAGAAAACGAAGAATCTAACAGCCTAAACTGCGGAACAAGAACTCCAGTGCCTCCAGGTACGTTCTGAGGACCCATACCGTCTGTTAGACAAAGAGTTTCGACGACTTCTCCCTCCACAATCAACTGTCCACAAGAAGCCTCGTGTTCTGCAAAAGCAGAATTGGCCTTCAGGCTTGTGTAGATACCAGCTGCCGGAGAAGGAACTTTAGAAAAGGTGCCTCCATTAACATCTCTCTCCAAGTTGTTGACCGGGTCCAGGTTGGAAATCTTCTTTCCGTTGGCATCCACAAAGTACATTTCCGTGAGAAAAAACGTCTCTCCAGGTCCAATTTCGTTGTCTGGGTGCAAATCGGGAGTCTGTAATTGGTACGAAAGGGTAACGGAGTCTCCAGGCTTGACAGAAACCACAGAGAATAAGTTTATACCATCCTGATCACGCGAGAGAGTAAAGTACTGAGGACTAGCGAGAGGAGTGATGGAAATGTCGCTTCTTAGCTGGTCCACTGTAAAAGACACAGGTCCAGGTTTTGTATCTGGACTGACCCAGAACTCCACAGTGATGTCTCCCTTGAGTTCTCCGATCTCATGACCGTCAAAGTACGAAGACGCAACAGCCTTGAGGTTCCAGTTTGCGTCTGAAGTGACGTGAAAGAGCACATTGTCCAGATCGTCCAGGATGTCAAAATCATAAACGTAGTTCACAGGAGAAGGTATCGAGGGATCGTAGGGATACAAGTTGGAGCCCTGAAACCGAAAGACAAAGTAGTCTCTCTCTCTCATGGTGTTGGCTTGCTCGGCAGAAAGATCAAAGCCCAGTTGAGCATGCCACAGATCCCACATAAAACCCTCAGTCACTCCATCAGAGTACGCCAAAGCAGTGTTGACAGAGGTGAGAGCGCTGGGAAACTCGACAGCGGCTGAAACAAGCGGCAAAAGAAGCGGTAGTATGAGCATGGCGAATCGAAACATGGGGAGAAGTGTCATGGAGACCCATAGCTGGAATATCTTCTTCCATGTCACGTTGTAGCCATCAATCTATAGATCATTTTCAACTATAGATCCAGTGTAACGTCTATAGCGGATGAGTTTCGGAGTAGCAGTACTTCAGTAACGGTGGTGTTACTTAGGTACTTCAGATCTTAACGACAGGAGAAGTAGTAAAAGAGATGAGATGGTTCATGAAACACAGAAACTCCAGTAAGCACTACAGATCTTTAAACCATCCCTTCTGACTCGCTTCTCAACTGCCTGACTCTCTATAGATCATAAATAACATCTATGATCCCACTAGTAGTGCAACTGTCCCCTAGCGTGAAGTGATAGAAATGCTAAACCACCACGAGTTTCAAAGACGGCATTAACGGCATTTCCTCTTTCTCGTACAATGTTTCAGGAGTAGCTTGAAGCACTCTTAGTCTAGGGTTCTCTGCCGAGGTCTAGGCTGAAACTAGAGAGACGCTAACTTCGCGATCCTCTGCATCTATGGGGTGGTAGTGCGAGATGCAACATGCATTTCCGTCAACGGCAGATCTGCTCCGTTATTTTATAGACAGGAGCTTCCGCTTGTCCACATTCCCCTTTTCAGCAGGTGGCATAGAATCGATGAAGCTAAGACTAGCCGAGAGCTTGTGTTTATGGTCTTCTCGTATATTACCCTTAGTTCCGCTATACCTCTACAGACGTTGCATTCAAGTGAAACCCTTAGGTGCAATTACTTGTACTAGTAGTCTTGTCTAGTTGGAGTTTTATACTAGTTGGAGCTCCTCTTGGAATCTTAGGCGACCCTGAATATTTGTAAAGCTGACAAGCAGTCTTCGATGTTGAGTTTACTGAACTTCTCGATTCAATAGAACGAGCAATTCACTTCAATTCTAGAACTTCTACCTCCTATATATCAAACAATTGATGCTATAGTAACATTAGCTGAGATCATGACATGGGTATGAATGTAAGTCTGAGATCCAAGTTAGCAAGTGCTAATGCTCTCCTAAATATAGACACGCATCAAATGAGCTGAATGACTTCAAAAAGGTATCTGAACGAACTGAATAACTTCAAAAAGGTATCTGAACGAACTGAATAACTTCAAAAAGGTATCTGAACGAACTGAATAACTTCAAAAAACGATCAGGGGCGTGTTTCAAACATGAGCTGTTTTTGCATGTGCATCAAGAGCATACTAGACACGGCACACATATGGGTTTCAGGGATCGAGGATTTAGAGCGCGCCAACGCAGTCTACTGACCCCACATTTGTGCTTTTTCAAGTCACCAGGGTGTAGATCCGTGGAGTCTGGGCCAATCTATCTACCTTATTTTATTATTATTATTATTATGGCTTTGTTTGGTGGTTCAAAATGAATGCTTGACGAAGTAGCACAGAGAGCGTTGCTTATCTGCCTCTGGTACTTGGCTTCATCATTACTCACTAACACTCCTGTTAGTACCGGCATTCAATTTGTTTTGTTTTGTTCAACATTCTGGGAAGTCCACTACTTAGCTTCCACCACTTAAAGGTTTAGTTGAGACTACTGCAAACCCAACAACACCCCTATTTCTTGCTCTATTTTGGCGCAGTTCGCCTAACACTGTACAGAGTGCAGCAGTGACGCAATGCTGTATCCATCTGTTTCAGCTTAGTCGGTCTCACGATAGCGCTACTTGTGCAGCGGCCCCCTTGTAGCGTTTTTTTGCCTCAGGTTACCCCAACGATTTGTGCCAGTCGCGGTGTTTATTTTTTATTTTATTTTTCATTTTATTTAATTTAATTTAATTTAATTTAATTTAATTTAATTTAATTTTACGCAAATTTATTTTACGCAATTTACAATAAGCTCTACATGCAGACGCTATCTCATATTGAAAATCGTCACTGCAAAACGCCAATGAACTTGTGGAAACTGGCTCTAGCGGCCGGTTTGGCGCTCAGCGAAAGCCCGGGACAGCAAAACCCGGCGCATCCGGCCCCGACTCTGCGTTCTTTTGAAGAATGGCGCATCCACAACTTGCTACAGAGCGGTCAGAACATTGCAACAGGACACAGTAACGTCAACAGTCCGAGCGAACCCGAGATGGATCCGTTTACCGGCGAGATCGACTTTCTTTTCGCGGCCTCCGACGACCCGGGCAAAACGTACAAGGATCGGTTCAACTACGCGTCGTTTGATTGCGGAGCTACAGTCGTCAAAAGCAACAAGGATGTTAAAGGAGCAGGAGCGATCCTTGTCGAAAACAAAGACTCGTACCTGCTCAACAAGTGCGTGGCCGGCAGCAAGCACGTGATCATCGAGCTGTGCCAGGACATTCTGGTCGACCAGGTTGTCGTTGGAAACTACGAGTTCTTCTCGTCCATGTTCAAGGACATCAGAGTGAGCGTCGCAGATCGCTATCCTGTGGCGTCTGGAGAGTGGAAAGTGCTCGGCGAATTTACGGCAGACAACATCCGCGATCTGCAGACGTTCGATATCACTGTACCGCAGATCTGGGCAAGGTACGTGAAGATCGAGTTTCTTTCGCACTGGGGACACGAGTACTACTGCCCTATTTCCGTCGTGCGAGTCCACGGAACGACGATGATGGAGGAGTGGAAACGCAGCGGAGGCGAGGCCGTGCAGGAGAAGCAGGAGGAGACTCAGCCGGAGAAAGAGATCCAGGAGGAGGTCCAGGAGAACGTGGTGGAGAAAGCAAATCCCACGCTCAACCACACGGTCATCGAGAAGGGCGAGTGCATTCCGAAACTGTCGCTCGACAAGGTCAAGCTAGGCCTGAACGAGTACTGTCGTTTGGACGAGTTTTACCGCAAGATTGGAGCTGACACGACAAACAGCACAGAGCCCTCTAGCTCGAGTTCCAGCAACTCAACGGCTACTCCGCCGACGCAGGAGTCCATCTACAAGACGATCATGAAGCGCTTGTCTCTGCTGGAGTCGAATGCGACGTTGTCTCTTCAGTACGTCGAGGAGCAGTCCAAAGTGCTGCGGGACCTGCTGTACAAGATTGAGAAGAAGCAGAACTCGAAGATCGACGACTTTCTCTTCCACTTCAACGCGACGATCCTCCAGCAGCTCGTCATGTTCTCCCAGCAAAGGGAGCAGAAGCTCAACAGGGCCATTCTAGAGCTGGATCTGCAAAAGAGCCAGACAGACAAGAACATGGCTGCCATTTCGCAGAGGTTTGCGATGCTCGCCGACGATCTCGTCTTCCAGAAACGCATGACCATGTTCCAGGGTCTGATTCTACTAGTGGTGCTCATTTTTGTGGCACTCACTCGGGGAACAGGTCCAGAGTTCTCTCGACGATCCAGACTCGTCTTCAACACGGACTCCGAAGACAACTCCGACTTTGGGTCCTTCAGACGCCATCTCAGACGCAACTTCAAGCGCAACATCAGCAACTTGTCGCCCAGATGGTCTGTTAATCTCACTCCTCAATCTCCAGTGAGCGATGAAGGTGCTGACGATCTGGGACTCGACAGTGATTCAGAACACGAGCATATGGAGTCGCCTCCGCTTCCCAGAACTCTCGGAAGTCCGCTAGCTACGCCTGGACCTAAAAAGAAGAAGTCTAGGTCGTTGTACGATGAGCCAGTCAAGTGGCAGGAGGAGAAACACGAGCCTGTGGAGTACATGAGTCCCGACGAGGATCAGGACGGTGTTAAGGAAGAGGAGGAAGAAAAGTGAGTTACCACATTATTTATAACTAATCGCATGCATTTTATTGTATTTACGGAGTCAGATTGTACTTGTAGAAAGGTAAGAAGGCTGCTAAGAAGACAGAGTAATACTCTGTTGATTGCTAGTAAGCAAGACTTGGTTCAAAGCATCGATTTTGATTCAAGCATCCATTTTGGTTGAAGTATCCATTTTGCTCAACTCAATGACCTTACTCCACGTACTGGATTTCTTGTGTAATCTCCTTCATTCTCTCTGTGGCTCTTAGTTTTGTCGCGAGGGCGTGTTTTTTAATGTCCTGCAAACTCGCCAGAAACTCTCGCATTTGGGTGTCTGAGAGGTTGGCAATGTCGATCTGGGCTGTTTGTGTCTCAATAACGGTCTCCTTTTCCTCTCGAGGCTCAGATCGCGTGGTTTCGAGCCAGTCTAGGAACGAGTCCCATTTTTTAGGGGCTTTTTCGTAGAGGGTGTAGACGAGATATCCACTGAGGAAAAAGAAGACGACGACCACAAACATGATCGTGTTGTCGTGGGATGTTTTCTGGGGATATTCGTGGTAGTATACTCGAGTTGTTGGTTCGTTCATTTTGGCACAAGTAAGAGGCTTGTGGTAGGGTTGAGGAGTCTACTATTTAGAGAAACACAGACATACTGTAGGATACCAGTCAAGTATAGAAGAGTCAAAAAGAACACAAAGCACCAGTCAAATATGTGTTTTAAAACAACGCAACTACTAAAGGGACAACATAAAGACATGAAGTACTACAAGTATACCTGTCAAGTATGCAATGGTTGAAAGGAAACATAATACTGTACAAGTCAAAAATGTGTTTCCAAACAACGACAGGTCTTTTGTACTTTTTTTCTAGCCCATCGCTTTGCTTTGTAAGACCATTTCTCGTTCTACTTGTACAAAGCTCATCGCATCATCATAGGTGCAATCTTGTAGACCTACTACTTATAGCTCCTGTCACGTCACTGGAGTACTTCCAGACTCATAACTATCATTTACTAATCAAGAACCATCATTTAATAATATTTAGTACAGGTACTACAGTACTTACAACTCACATCACTGGACTCTCCAGACTCATAAGAACTATCTTCATATACTAGTATTTCAGTACAGTGCTACTTACAGCTCATGTCACATTACTGGATGACTCTCCAGGCTCACAAGAACTATCTTCATATACAAGTACTACCGGTACTTACAGCCCAAGTCTCGTGTCAATGGAATACCTCTATACTTGAACTCATAAGAACTATCTTCTTATACTAGTATTTCAGTATCGGTACTTGTACTACTTACAGCTCATGTCACATCACTGGTCTCTCCAGACTCATAAGAACTACAAGTACCTTCATATACAAGTACTAGTATTTCAGTGCAAGTACTACTTACAGCTCATGTCACATCACTGGATGACTCTAGACTCATAAAACATATACCATATTCAGTATGTACTTGTGCTTACAGCTCAGGTCACGTCACTGTATGACTCCAGACTCACAAACATATACCATATTCAGTACTTACAGCTCATCTCGCAGATGCTCGGCCTTGTTCTTGAGGGCCTTGATCGACTTGAGCACGTTCTGGCGGATCTTGAACTCGTCCAGCTTGTCCTGCTTGGCGCCCTTCTTCTCGATGATGTTTCCCAGTCTGGCGATCTCCTTGTCGAGGTACGCCTCGGTCTCGTCTCCGAGAGCACCGACCTTGGCGAGAACTCGCTCGTAGACGGCAGAAAAAGCGGCGGGAATCTCGCCGATGAACTGCTTGACCTTCTTGGGGTTCTCGACGGCCTCCCGGAGCTGCTCGAGGAGCTTGCCGCTGAAAACGCCGGCCTGGTCGTTGTACGATCCGTCCGAGTTTCTGTTCAGGCCGGTCTTATCGTTGATAAAGGCCACAAGACCCTCGAGCGATCGGTCGCCGCCCTCGAACTTGACGGGCTCGGCTCCCTCCTCGAACCACAGAAGCGTGGGGTACGAGTTGACTTCGTACTTTTCGAGCAGATCGTGCGACGGCTCAGGCTCGGTGCAGTCGACCTGGGCGATGGAAACGGGGTCTCTGGCGAACACTGCAGCCACCTTCTCGTACTCCGGAGCGAGCTGCTTGCAGTATCCGCACCACTTGGCCGTGAAAGCGACCAGAGCGTACTTTTTGGTCTTGAGCAGATCGGCAAAGGTCTGATCATCAACCGTCTGGATCAGCTTTGCGCCCTCGGACTTGGGGGCGGTCTTGGCCTTGACGCCGGACTTGGCGGCCACAAACTGGACGAGCGAGTCGAAATCACGTCCAGACTCGTAGTCCACAGGATCGGCACCCTGGCCAGGGAACCACTTGAGCGTGGGGAAGCCCTGGATGCCGTACTTCTTGGAGAACTTGCGCTGCTCGTCGCCGTTGTAGCGGGCAATCTCCACGGCGTCTGTGTGCGCGTACGCAGCAGCCAATTGGTCGTAGTCAGGACCCATCTTCTTGCAATGACCGCACCAGGGCGCGTAGAACTTGACAAGTGTAGGGTGTTCGGCATTGAGCACGGTTTTCTCAAAGGTCTTGTCGGTGAGATCGATCAGCGAGGCCACAGCGGCCGTCGCAAGGGTCAGGAGAGTCGTGAATCGCATGGTGGTGATGACAAGTACAGATCGGAGTGACGTAGCATATGCAGGGTCCATGTACTTGTAGGTTTAGTTATAAGTATTGGCCAAGTGGTAATGTAAACGTTATGGTAAGTGGCTAATACTTGTGGTGTGCTATAGAAGGAAAAGTTGTGGTTTTTTTGTAATCGGGTTTGATGAAGGCAGAGATGGCTCAAGATGCTCATTTGCCTGATTGATTTACTTCAGCGATCCTAGTGTTCTGTTGTCACTCTAGTGTACACTGCTACGATATGAGCTAATTACTAATACGAGTAGTACGTTCTTGCTACTAGTATGAGGGGTGGAATATGGTGTTGTTATAGAAGGAAATGGCTCTGCTGTACTTTTATTTCTCCAACCAAGTGAATTGCCACTGCTATTTACTTGTAGTTACTACAGTATCTACAAATAGTGATGCTCGATACTCCACTTGGTTACCAGTACATAATTACTTGCATTTCGGACTGTGGTAAAGATGTATGACAATATCATAAAGCAACTCAATACGGCTCTATAAGCACCCCTCTTTTCTCCTTGCTTCAACCCTCCCATTCCACTGTGGACTTGGAGTAATTACGTTGTATACTCACCCTGTGCACGGTACTGTACTCGTAACTGGCACTGCGGTGAAGTGGAATATATGGCGACATCATAGAACGACCTAACATGCCCCTTTTAATATAATGCGCATTTTTGCTATTTTGAAACCACCGATTATCAAATTTCTACTTGTCTGAGTACATACTTGCACAGTAATTGGTGCTATGATGAGGTAGAATAGCTACCGAATAGGTCCCTTGCTATTTTCCACATTTTTCTCCTTTTCAACCGCTAACTTTTTACCTTTACATTATTTTATTTTATTTTATTTTATTTTATTTTATTTTATTTTATTTTATTTTATTTTTATAATATTTTTATTTTTTATAATGAAGCACAACTACCATGCCACTTACTTCACAACTTACTTGGCATCTGTTAAACGCCCACCCAAACGCGTCTCACATGATTACAAAAAATTATTAAATCTGACTTCAAAAAAAACGATTAAATCTGACTTCAAAAAAAGCGAACGTAGACACTCGGTACCAGCAACCTCGCGCTTACGTAACCCCTGTCAAGACTAACCCTAAGCCCAATTGACCTGATCGGCGAGATCTCCGTTTAGCTCACGGCGCAGCAGCCAGGCAATAACACCTAAACGTTGCTTAACACCGACCGCCCTTGCAGAGATCGTCCGTCTCGACTCAGGGTCTCCAGCCGAGCAGTAACATTTGATAACCGCGCAGTAAACACAGAAACAACTTATTTTTGAAGGTGCGGACTTCGGTTGGAGTTGTACTTCTTGCATGGTGCCTGGTCTAGTCCGTTTTGAGACGACCGTCTTCGGAATCCATCATACCCCTGACCGGTTTCGTCCTGCTCAGGCACATGATGTATATGCCGCAGTTTAGCGTGACCGCAAACGAAGCCTGTGCCTGAGACGGGCTGGTAGCGTTAGCAAAAGCTGACTATCACTCCACGTGCAGCCAACCCTATGGCCCAAGAGGGTTTCGTCTAGCCTTGCAATCCGGCGTTAGGATGTCTCATGTCGTCCGTGGAGCTAGTGGGCAATTACTTAGCTCTCTGGATCTTCGACGATGTCCGTGGAGATCAAGCAGCCCAGGATCCACCACTTCCATAGCAACTGTCTCAGGGTTTGTTGATGAGACCACATGATAGCAAGCGGTGAACGGATTATACAAGTACAAGTAAAAAGAACGGAAGAACGGAAACCTCCGCGCGGTGCAAAAGTCCGTGCATGATTTGCTTGCTTGTCATATGTCTGGTCTAAGCAATGCAGTTGCGACCGTAAAACTGGAGGTGTATAGAGACGAAAAACACAGAAACCAAAGGAAAAGAAGCAAACAGTCGTCAATCGGGTTAAAAACGCCACGGAAAACGCCGATTTCAACTCCCCATACTCCCTCCTCCTCCCCTTCCTTCTCTGGACCTCCACACAGCCACTAATTAGCGTGTTTCAAGAGAAGTCGCCCTTGCAGCAAAAGCAGAAGAGCTGCGGGTACCCGAAGCCATCGCAAGGGCCCAGGTGAAACCACAGGGCGCTTTGAGACTCTGCACCAGGGGTTGAAACACTTGGTCTGCTTGCTGTGCATGGTTTTTTTTTCTGGATCGCCTGAAACACCCCAGAAAAGGCGATGAGGCCTACAAAAGCGGTTGCCGTAGAGGGGAGTCTGTGCATGTCTCACCGGCACGTCCAACATTCCAGTTCATGTGCAATTAAAATCGCCAGACACCGGTTTTGCTTTAAGCTACACCTTCCAGAAGAGTGGTACGATCTGAACCGTACAAATCACTCAGCTCTCTCCAGAAGCGGACGAGCAGTTGCTTATCCACCCCCGTGGACCGCTGGAGAACTCCGCGCGTCTTTTAAATTGCATTCTCGGCCTCGTATAGCCGCCCATGTGAGGAATAGGGGTAAAAGCAGGAGTAATCCCGTACATTATAGCCCGCCACAGGCTTATATTATACTGCACCCACCCCGAATTGCATGCAAGGTACAATCAAGGAACAATGCCGTGTGCTATCTATGCTCAAGCCTTGCTTCTGCTGTAGACGCGTTCACGGTGTTGGCACACTAATGCACGGATTGGAGCCAAAAGGAGCATTCCGCAATTGTAAGTGGTTCAGACTTTGTAAAATAGCTGAAGAGAATAAAGAAAAAAGAACTAACTACGCCTAACAACGATCGCGTACCCACCTAACACGTTTTCCACCCTTGCTTCAGTGGATTTTGGCATCTTGACTTTATCGACTGGAAGAGATGTTGAGTATCTAAACAGAGAAAGCCACAGGAATGAATCCAATCGGGCCAACGGCTGGCATCTCTGCCAATCTCGAGCATTAACGAATGTCTCAAACTGTTTGTGGCCCAGTAATTTTATATGGGCGATCAGCTGTACCTTTTGGGCCTCCCGCATGGCTATTTGCGTGGTGAGATTCACGTTCGACCCGTTTCTTTTTTCCGCGCATATGGCGGAATTGCAGTCCGAGCCAGAGATGCCACGGAGCAACCTCTGCAAATTAGCGTAACGCAGCATAAGTCCGCGATGGTATCATAGCCCAGCGCTATCAACTAGGGTTGGGTTTTATAGCTAGCGTGCTATACGTCCAGGTGGAGGAATACGGCTGAGAGCTAGGAGCTCCGACTGAAGGCTAGAGGTGTAGGACTCGATTGCTGTCTCCTGAACCGCTCCTTGTTCTTGAGACACGGCAATCTCCCGTCAAAGTTCTGGATGCCAGGTACACGAATAAGCACGTCTGTACTCGTATGTGGAAAGCGACACGCACAGGGCCTGGAGCCCGAGCTAGTCGGCGTCTGCCTTTGGCTGTCTCTGATTTGGGTTGGAAAAAGGGAAGAGCGAAACCAGGGTTTAGCTTCCGTGCCCCTTTTTGTCTCTTTGCGGGATACGGCGCCGTGATCGTACCATTTTTGCAGGGTGCAGTCAGGAAATAACCACTTTCGTAGGTTTTGGCCATCTCCGCGATCGTCACGATCGGCGAACGTGATAAAAGCCCACCACTATCGTGACTTGTGTGTGTGTGTGTGGTGCTTGGATAAGTACCAAGTTCTTGGAGCTTCAGGGCAATTCCATCTCTCACCTCGGTTGCTCATCTCTAAACACGGGTAAGACCTGCATGGTGGACACTTTAGAGGTGGACATGACACAAGTAGACAGCTCTCATCGGGAATGCTGAGGCGTTGCACAAGCGGGCTTTTGCCTCAGCCTTTGCGTTTCCAAGCTTTGTTGCCTTGCTGATCCGAAACAACCTCTGCGTGCGCCTGTACCAGCGGAGAGAGTGTTTAAAACGGGTGGGCTGTGTGGCCTTGGAGCCTATTTGGCCCTACAAGACCCTGACCTACCCGAGTGTTTAACAAAAGTTATCTGCTTCCCGAGATTGAAAAGCAGCAGCGAGGGTTGGCACAAAAAGCAACGGGCGCATGACCAGAAGGGTGGGTACTGCCGTGGACTGGTTGTTTAGTACTTGTAGGAGATGAAGAGATGGAACGTGGGTATATCGACCCTCGTGATTTCATCTGTGAACTCGTCGTCTCCATGTAACAACGTAATTAACTGCAACTCCTCATCTTACAGATACCACCACCTCACACACAGCAAAACCCACGGCGGCAGTTAATCGGGGATATGGTTGAGATGCGGTCATAGCAGACGTTGAGACAGCTGTGGGGCGAATCTCGTGCACGGCGGCTTTGCCAGGAGGAGCAGCTTCAACGATACGACGGTAGGCTGTCCAGCTGCCTCCCCGTCGCCGAGCTAAAAGCTCCCGCGGCATTATCCAATATTATTTGAAAAGGCGATCGGCAAATGTAAAAGCGCAGCTTGTCTCCCGAGACATCACCGGGTCCGTGGAGGTCTGTACTCTACTTGTGTGACTGTTGTCTGTGTACTCCCTTAGCACGTTCAGTGTCGTCAGTTAGTACTGTCAGTACATGGCCGTACAGTTCACACACCATCCCATGACATGCAGCCGACTGGAGATGCATCAAGGGTTTGGCAGTTGTGCCGTCATGCTGGCTCATGTGGGTCTGATGTGAAATGTCTCGGTAGGCTTTTCGTTTGTGCTCGAGACAAGGTCCTGCATGTCTCACTGACGTTACACCTACACCCTTGTCATCGTGGGGAAGCAACCGTCTTTCGAGTCGGTCAGCTTTTCTAGTCGGTCAGCTCGACTAGGATGTGCACTGGCTGCCTGTGTCTTTCGTAGCAGCCTGTCAATCCAGACGACTTGGTGTTGCTTCGGGAAGGCGCATCCATGTACGAGCCTGGCGATCTCAGGCCCGTTGGAGTTGCTTTTTGGGCTGAGACAGCAGTCGGGGCGACTGTGGAGACTGTACTTGTATGTACTTTGTGCCGACTTGTGCACAGACAACTTGTGCACAGACAGACACAAACCACTTGGTTTCAGCTCAGCGCCGGATACGACGACAAACTCGCTCTCTTTCAGCCAGGGTCTACGGCACTCTGAATGCACGCATTCTGACCTGCGTCCGTTTAGGTTAGGTGGGCGGGTCTGTATAAGACGGGGGTTTGGAGTCGGACAAACGGTGGAGAGGAGGCAGGAAGGAAGCAGGAACGCATCTCGCTTATATAGCCCGGGTTTGTGTTCTTCCCCGGGTGCAAAACCACACCCACGACATGTCCAGTTACCTCAAACACACGTTTGCCAATCCGCCCACCCTATACCAACCCCTGATCCTCAGGGATGATCAGCATTTTTACAGCCAGGTGTGCAAGACGCAGGTGGTTTGGGATCGGCAAGCCGTCGTGTTTGGCTGCCACTCTAGGTTTTACCAACTCAATCGGTGTGGTGATACTATGAGTTGTTTGGTGGTGGTAGTACTTGTACTTTGGTGATGATTGTAGTTGAAGACACTTACAGAATCCACTTGACACAACACAACACTACACAACCACAGACACAAATAAATACTACTTGTACCAAACACCACCACCACCTGTCTCAAACCTTCGGCGCATTCTTTATCGTTTGCCCTGCTTGTCTGATCAGCAAATAAGCAGGTCCCTATAGACAGTGGGGGCTATGGAGGTTATTGGACCAGGAGCAAGGACACAAAAGCGAGCTGCGAGCAGACACAAACACCAACGCCCGATTGAGCTAACACGCTTTGGCACACCAAACCTCGTGCTGCCAAAAACCGCGACTTCGGTATACGTGGCAGGGTCTAGTCAAACTAGGTGCAGCTATGCGCACAGGTACATGCGTAAGCGAGCAAAAAGACAAAGGCAGGGGTCTTTGTCTGGCCAAGGTTCGTCTGGCTTTTGGGTTCCTTTTCAAAATAATATTCCGGTCTCAAATAAGATCAACGGCCGAAATAGAGTGGTTAGAAATGTGACCAAAATAACCTTGGACTGCTTAGACCAACTGCAGCACTCTATTGTAGACTCTCTTCAGCCCGTGAACGTGGTCCTGAAACGAGTGGGCGTATTTCGGAGGGCTTTACCTGTGACGGGATGAAAATTCTTGTCGGAGATGTTTTACCGACTTGATGACGGACTTTTTGACGACTCCTGACCTGCTGATGACAAATGCTACTTGTACTAAAACCAGCTCATAAGCTAACCCTCGGACCGCGCTCGATCGCGCTATTCTCGGCTTCCGAATGGTCTAGTCCCCCTGCCGAGCTCTAGTATGTGGTCTACTTGTTGTCGTCGAGTAATGTGCAGATTCGATGACGACGATTCAGCACGTTATCACTGAGTAGAAGCTCTTGCCTTTGCAAGTTTGTGGTACCGGGTACATCTTGTACAAGTATTGCTTCTTCTCAAGTACAGAACTGTACCAAAGTGCCCACTCTTGCTCGTGTCTCGCGCAGTAGTCTGACTAAAGCGACTAGCACTTCGCGATATGTACACAGACAAATCACCGAGCCGCGATCGAGACGTCCTCTCGATCTCTCAAAGTCTCCGCTCGCTCAGTGGGCTGATTCCATGTCGTTTCCGCCGTGAAGATCCCCTCTATCGCAATTTCTCTCAACCTAACCTGGGGAACGCAAGCTCCGGGTCCAAAATAGAACACCGCTAGGCGGCACGTGTCCACGTTTCTCGTGGGCACTCCCGGGGGTCCCCAATCTCCACGGCCACGCTACCTCAGCTCATTCCACCGATTACAGGGTTTAAAACCAAGCTTGTGTAGATCTCGAGCAGTAGTCTAGCGCCGAGAGGCTGCCAAAGGCCTCGAAAGAGGAGATCACCAACAGCTGGCTCCATCTGCTTTGGGTTTTTCATGCTTCTTCGGTGATCTTCCCGTCGAACACCCCTGTATGCGCACATATCTTCCAGCCAGATAACCTACTCCTGAGGATGGAGTGCGTGAGCCATCCCAGCTACTCTAGCGTCTGTGCACAATACGAGCTAGCTGTTTCAGGCTGCAGCCTCACAGCGGACGCAAAAGCCTGGCTGGCTGGTGCTGCGTGGTGATTTTCATTAGCCCTCTGTTTTGCGCGATCGTCCTACGATCAACCTAAAGGCTGCCAGCTGTAGCCCAACGGGGCCAGGAAGCCCTGGGTGCGTGGAGATTAGCCAGCGCAAAAGCAACGAGCATTTCGCATGCAAAACGCCAGGCACGTGGTTCTGCGTTAAGCACTTTGGCAGTCTCAACCACGAATCATTTGGCGAACAGTCTCAACCACCCAACATGACGATAAAAGGAGCTGGAGACACAAACACTTGAGTGTAGCACGCTAACGGGGGCTTCCAACAGAACCCCCAAGTGACCCTAGAGCCTGGGCTGGTTTTCGGCTCCAGGGGTGCTGTTGTGGGGGTCACGCTAGCTGGAAGAGGAGACAGGGCCCTATTGTGGTTTGTAGTGCTGTACAGTATTGTTGCAAGCTAGCTCCACGTCCCTAACAATCCCTTCCACCCTGGAGCCCTGTGTACATAGTGTACAATCCTTGAGCCCTGTGTGTACATAGGGTACAATCGTGAGCCCTGTGTGTACATAGTGTACAAGACCCTAACCGTTCAGACACTAGACGATGATATGTACAGATGACATGACTTGTTCTACGGTATATCAGCTATCTACAGTTGACTACTGTTATCTATAGTTCTTGTAGAGATACGTCCCTACTTGTCAACCTCTTATCTGCCTCTATACGCCGTCTATACGAGAAACATTCTCAGCTATCTAGAGTATGTACGGGTACGAACAACCCTACAGTAATTCACGCTCTAGCACAGACTACTCAACAGCTCCATTTCCGAGCTACTAGTTGCCTACTCAGTCTATCCAGGATACATAGTCGAGTCTACTGGCCTATAGCCTGTGGTCATGAAGCCCTTTAGCAGTACGTACAGTAGACTATAGGACGAAGCACCTTCAGGTATAGCTTAGCTCAGCCTATAGCTTAGCTCATCATCTCTATAGCAACAGGTACAGTCTGAGCTATAGCTGAGCTCTATAGCAACAGGTACAGCTTCCTGAGCTATTTCGCCTACTCTTCCGTCTAGCAACAGAATGAGCCTGAAATATAGCTACAGATACAGCCTCCATATAGCTACAGGTACAGCCTCTATATACCTTCGTGTCTATACTTCCAACCTGAATCAGTAGCTACTTGACCGACCTGGATCTGTAGCTACTCCGTACTTAACCAACCTGAATCTCAGTACTACTTGTAGTACTGACCAACCTTCTCTCTCTACTATTTGTAGTAGCTACTGACCGACCTTCTCACCTACTCAAACAGGTCTCGTCTACTCCAAATACAATAAATACAATAAATTAATCTAAATGCTGGTGCGTGTCTTGTCTTGACGTTAGTTCTGTGCCTGCACAGTGAGCCGCGCTCTTTTAGGTGACCAGGACCGTGGACAGGAAGTTGCTCATCTTGCGCTCGACCTTGTCCTGCTTGGGCTTGGCGACCTGCCCCGGGGGAGGCGAAACCGTGCCGCTCTTGCGTCGCATCATCGAGTTGCGCGAGGTCCCCAGATGCGTGCGGTAGTGCTGCATGCAGTTGTCCTGGCGCGAGAACCGCGACGTGCAGCCCTCGTAGGGGCACTGGTAGTTCTTCTCGCCCGTGTGGATGCGCATGTGGCGGGCGAGGTGGCCCGACGTCGTGAACGACCGCCCGCAGTCGCACATGTACTTCTTGCGCTTTTTGTTGTGGGCGTTGTTGAGGTTCACGTTGACAATCGGGACCGTCTGGGGCTGGTACAGCGGTGGCGATTGCGGCAGAGCCGGAGGAGCGTACGAGTGCACGTGAGGAGGAGGACCCACGGGCATCATGGCCTGAGGAGGCGGTGGAGGAGGAGGGACACTGTGGACCATCTGTGTCTGTGGCAGTTGCTGAGGCTGGGGCTGGTAGTAGTACATCGGGGGCGTGGGGGGGTAGTTGATGTAGCGGATGGGAGGGAGAGGGCGCTCGTCGTTGAGGATGTTTTTGAGCGACATTGTGGTGGTGGTGGGAAAGAGGAGGGAAGCTGGGGTCTTATATATCCTCGTATTGCCAGGGCCGTACAGAGACAAAGGAGGGTCCTTGCAGTAACGTGCAGATGACGCAGTGAAGACTATTTTCCCATGGGTTTGATAGCCCCGACTTTGCATTTCTGCTTTTAGGTTGGGAGTTAGGTTTTGTGCGTTGTACGTTTTTTCGTTTTGCGCTTGGCTTTTCGTTTTGCGTTTTGCGTTCTGTTTTGTGTTTTGTGTTTCCAAACCTTAAATACATGGTGGTACCGGTACCTATACTTGTAGCTAGCAGTGTAGTCGTACCGGTACTTGGGTAAAGTGCGACAATTCAGCACAGAGGAGGACGTAACACAGACACTGTTGATTCCTTAAAAACCTCACTTCCCGTTTAGACTCCTCTCAGAGATCTGCAGGGGTCGCTTTTCACACAAAGCGTATGATTTTCTGGCGTGCACACCTGGTGGAGGCTGAAGAGGTTTCTTTTTGCCGGGGCTTTGGCCTGTTGCGTCGCTAGCGAGCCTGGTGGCGTGCAAGCTCCGTTTTTTGGCTCTGTCTCACCCGGCTTTTCGGTCTCAGAACCGTCTCACTCTCTGACATTTCGCTGCTTACAGCTTCCGCCAGGCCTGCCCCTTTTATGAGACACTCCCTGCATACCCTTAGGGACGGGTTGTGAAACGTTTGTACAGGGTGACTAAGCGGCTTTCTCGATCTACGCCCGGAAAGAGAGCTCCTCCTGGGACCGCCCATCACGATGCAAATCCGCAACCAAAGATGTAAACACCGCTCGATCCGCCCGTGGTGTTCACTTTGTGAAACAGCAACCCAAGCTGACGATGGTTAGCCAATCCAGCAGTTTCGCCGGCCTCTCTCTTGGCGTCTGGAGACCATGCTCGACTCCACAGAGTTTGCAGGGTTCCAGAGTTTCAGCGTGGTGGATAGCTCTGTCAAACGTCGTGTTTCAGCATCTCTGGCCGAGCGCCAAGCGTCGCTTATATCCAGCAGCTGAGACCGAGAAAAAGCAAATAGCCAGTCAGGATTACTCATGGAACCTACCTCGGGCACACAATCATCGACGATGCTGTCTTAGACCCCGAAGATCATGAGCAACCAAGTCCCAGCGCTTGGCTAGCCCACTAAAAACAGGGTGCGAATTTTGCCTGCTAGCCTGGTCTAGAGCGGTTCTTGGCTTGCTGAAGAGCCCAGCATTATTGGAAAAAGTCGTGCGTCTGAAATTAAACGGTATAACTGGAAACGTCCACCTTTTCCGCCTATACAAGCCAGCTATGCGTTTGCGGTGGGATATCATGACAAATTTACTTTCTTTTTCTCTCGACTAACAAATACATTCCACTAGCCCCGCCATTTAGGTTGAAGGCTATACAAGTGAGAATCAGGACCATATTTTCCCTAGATCGCGAGCTGAGGAAGCACAAAAGCAAGCCGGGGCTACACCCGTCTGTAGCGTCATCGGGAATGGGCGCAAAGTATCACAAAAGTGCCGCTATAGCCGTAATGCCATAGATGGCCAACTTTTCCAGCCTATAGCCTGTATGCAGATTTCTGGTCTAAAAGCGCGGAAAGGAAAAAGAGCACAGATGCAGATCAATCATAGCTCAGAATTTGCCGCTCACGTGACGCCCATGTATAACAGGAGGTTGGGTTTATGGGTGTAGGGGTGTGCGAGAGTTTTCGATTTGCAGACTCGGGTGGAGTGCTAATAACGAACGAAGATCCTATTGAGACATTTTAGGACCACATTCGGCCCACCATTGTGCGCTTCTCCAACTCTGGAGGCTCACACGGCTTGGTAAACACTTTTTAGACGCAAACTGCAGAACAACCACTCGGGCCCCCCAAACCAGACTACAGTACCCCATACTGAAGGCAGAAAGTACGCGAAAACACACTGAGCCACACGGTACGTCTATTGGCTCTTTTGGTAGACTCTGGGCACCTGTAAGCCGCTCTGCGAGACGCACATAGCACCCCAGCCTAGTATTGTCTCTGTGGATAGACGCAGCGTCTAAATTTTTGGACCAAGCCTAGTTGGCGTGAAAATAGTGCCACGGACGCACCAGGCAAGTAGTACACACTGCCTCACGCTGCTGACGATACTGCTGGTAGTTCTATCGTCTCGTATTCAACCTTATGCAGATGGCTTTTAGCAAGTCAAAAAGACGGGTTTTGGGCCAATTGAGAGCGGAGAAGTTGATTACTATGAATCTTTAGGTCGTATGTCTCATATGGCTTTTCCCCAAACAATTTCGGCTCCTCCTCCGCTTTCTACAGCTGTTCTCGTTTCTCAACTAAACCCAAACTAGCAACGCTTATCCACTCTAAACCTGTATTTGCCGAGCCAATCCAAGAATGAGGAAAGCTTGGCTTGTGCTAATTATGCTACGCTAGATCTCCCTGAAAACCCGACTCACTTTTCACCCTTCAATGCCTGAAAAAGCACATCACCTTCTCAGCTTTTGATGGTCTAAACTCTAAACGAGATGCGAAGCCGACATGTGTGTACATTGGTCTAAAATGCCTACGACGGTCTGAGTGGTTAACCAGCATCGGGGAAGTGGCATGCAGCATATCAATTTGGTCGTGCGCTGCGTCTGCCTATATTGGAGCGGCTAAAAGCCCCGGAAATCCGATAGTTCCGACGGGGTGCAGGATTTGCAAAGAGAAGGCCGGTCCCTAGGGCACAGATGGATTGAAAAAGTGCATTGGAGTGACAGGGGATGGGTGTGCTAGACTGGTTGTTTGAGAGGTTTCAGCTATGAATGTGCCGTTCTGTAGGGACTCTCGAAATACAGATAATTAGCCAGGGCCTTCTAGAAGAGGCGAGGGCTCTGGAAGTGTCGAGAAGACGAGAAACAGGTGTAATTATCGGCTTCAGAACTCCACTTTCTTCCAGTAGTGCTAATAATATCTCTAGAGCCTTGTGCAGTAAAATTTGCATGAGATTGATTCCAGCTCAGAACAGTTAAAAAAAGATAGCTGAGTGCAAAGCAAGGCCCCAGCCTGCATGGAGGGATGGATGCGGTAACCTGGCTAGTTTTTTGCTCCTGTACAACTCCTGCTAGGAACCCAAGTGCGTCCGTTTTCGGGATTCTAACAGCTGGACTTGGAAGGTCCTAAACAGGGGTGAGGGGAAGCAGGGCACTCGAATCTATAGCTGGTAGGCAAAGCGGCCGTTCCTAACACGTTGGTAGTGTCCCTGTCTTTTCAGGGTTCTTCCTTCGTGCTCTAGGGCTGTTTTAGGGAAGTCACGATGAACCTCCCTGCACAATGCAATGTAGATAGCAAATGAGTCACAGCCCTTTGAACACGAGGGCAAAAGTAAGCATATTATGGGTGGACCTAGTGAGCGAGGGTCTCAGCTTTCTCCGTGAAACAAATATGCTACAACTACTGTCGCATAGCGTTATGCGCAGTTGAATGCGAGATCTGAGGTAATTGGTAGAGACGGCCTAGTTAGAAGAAGCTAGTTAGGAGTTGTTGGTTATTTTTGGGTGTACTTTGAGCAGAAGAAGAGGGTCATCTCGTTGAAAAACCACCTACACTACGAACAAATGACTTTCACTGTTGAATCCACCGAAAAACACGAAAAATCGGCGTAAAAACCACTTTTCAAGTTGCTCGAAAACGCCAAGCTCATGCAACGACCCTGACCATCTTCCTCTCTTCGCATGTAGCCCTTTGCTGTAGCTAAAGCCTTTGAGAAAGATCACGAGAATCCAACTCTATCCGAGCGGAATGTAGCTTGTTTAGCGGCGGGAGACGCACTTGGCGAGAGGTACGAGCGGTTTATGAGCGTAGGAAGAGGTCTTTAGATGGACAGCACGTGGCCAAGTCGGTTTCGATGACCCCCACTGGGTTTAGTTGGTTCTGATGCAGGTTGTGTTTGGGTTGGTTTTTTTTCAGAATTCTTGAGTGGCTAGATTAACCTTGCGCAGTAAGACCACCCAGTCGTTTCTTTTCTCGTTTCCGTCACTTTCAGATTTACCGTGAATTTCCGCGAATTTACAGAATATTCTCAAAATTCGTCAAATCACACAAAATCACCACATATTCCCAAACCCTAATCGACTCTCAACGCGTAAAGCTAAATGTGCTCACCACTTCTTCCACATCACCATGTCTGAATCAGCCCCGGCCGAGAACGTGGCTTCTGCTGCTGCTGCGGCTCCCAGCGAGGTTTCTGCCGCTGCGCCCGGCGCTTCTGTGGCTGAATCCAAGTCGATTGGCGAAAATCCGGACACAAACAGCAATGCTGACACAGACACAAAACCGAGTGACACAAACACAGACACAACCGACACAAAATCGGAAACGACACAAAACGCGGAATCCGCCACTAAAACCGATGGCGATGTCGAAATGAAGGACGCCGAGCCTGCGATCAACCCTGCTGACGTCGGTGACGACCCTAACGATCCTGACGTTGACGAAGAGGCTCTCCAGGACGATAACGACGACGCAAAGCCCAAAGAAGAGGAGGCCAAGCCGGCGACGCCTGCTCCGCGGAAACGAGGCCGCCCGCCCGGGTCGAAAAACAAGACCACGCTCATCCGCGAGAGCGAAATGGAGGAGGACGAGGAGGCCCTCAAGCTCACGTCCTTCTCGGCCGTGGGCGGCTTTGGGCCTGGCGGCCCCGGTGGAGCGATGCGGTCGGGCTCCGCGCGCTGGGCCGCCCGGGGACGCGGCTCTCGCGGCGGCACATCCCATCTCGTGATGGTGCCGCGCGACGAGAACGGCAACCCGTACCCCGTGGAGGACGACGAGCTGCTGCTGCCCGAGGACCCTGCCGGCGAGGTCAAGGTCAACAAGCTGGGCGAGCTGCAGGGCGGGCGGGAGTACCGGGTGCGGACGTTCACGGTGCTTGGGCGGGGACGGCGGCTGTACATGCTGTCGACGGAGCCCGCGCGGTGCATGGGCTTCCGCGACTCGTACCTGCTCTTCCAGAAGCACCGGCGGCTGCACAAGGTGATTGCCGACGAGAGCGAGAAGTTCGATCTGATCGAGCGCGACATCATCCCGCACTCGTACAAGGGCCGGTCGATCGGCATTGTGACTGCCCGCTCGGTCTTCCGCGAGTTTGGCGCGAAAATCGTGCTTGGCGGCAAGAAGATTGTCGACGACTACTACGTGCAGGAGGCCGTGGACGCCGGCAGCGTGGAGGGCGACGTGGCGGACCCGGATGATCCGTTCAACCAGGGCCGGGAGCACTCCAAGGACCACTACGTCGCGTGGCTTGGAGGTGCCGGGGGTGCGGGCGCGGCGGCGGTGCCCGTGGTGCCGATTTTGCCGCCGCCGATCGCGCACCAGGCGCCCAAGCGGCGCAAGGTGGTCGGCGCGCAGCTGTCGCCCAACTGGATGTACGACCACGCGCTGGCGGCGTCGCGGTTCAACTCGTCTTTGTTGGAGGAGCGGCGCGAGGCGGACCCCAAGGGCTGGGTGGTCGAGCCCCTGACCGGAGTGCGGTTTGTGCCGCAGCTGACGCAGCCGTCGGTGTCGGAGTGGTTCAAGGTGGGCAAGGGCCGCAAGACGGTGGTGACGGAGGAGATGCAGTTCAGCCCCGTGACGAGGACGGGGCTGCAGGTGTCGTTTGACCTGAACGACATTGACATCGACGAGAACATCAAGGAGGCGATTCTGGACCAGCTGGAGGTGGAGGGCACGACCAACTTGTAGGAGTGGTAGGCTGGGCTGGTTCACTGAAGTCCTGTGGACAAGTGCCATGGACGTGTATTATTAATGTATTTGTTGAATAGCTATGTGTGTGGGTGGGTGTGTTGGAATGGTTTGAGTGTGATTCATCTGATCCAGTGAAAATAGTGTACACTAAGGAAAGCTACAAGTAAGTTCTACCAAAGGTCTTGCACTTGAGCTGTGTATACCTCCGTAGTAATTATGCGGTGTCTAATATTTGAGAGTGCTTAGGAATGGAGTATTCATGACATCTACAATATATATATATATATATATATATATATTTTATTTAAATACAGTAGTGATGGTTGAAGGGCTTTAGTAAAGTGATTTGGTAAATTTGTGAGGACTATTGAACAAAAGATGGTATAAACAGTCTGTATGTAGTAGTCCACGAATGTGTCGTGATGCATTTGTTCATTGGCTAGAGTGTGTACAAGTATGTACTTGTAGAGGGTTGACTTGAGATGGTTCACTTTTGGCAGACAACTGAAGGACGAGCTCTGTAATGATACTCATGTCTTAACAGAGAAGTATAAGTAGCACCTAAGACACCAGGGGATATGATAAATTCGTGACTAATAAAATACAAACTAATGCCTAATGAGACCAACACAAACACCCTCTATTACGACATCGTTATTATAGCGTCTTTATTACACAGAGTTCTACAAAGACTTAGACACCCTGACTAACGCTTCAACCCCTGACGGACTAGTGGGGCCTTTTGAACGTCTCAGGGTCTCTAGGCCGGCGCTAGAGCCCTTCACATGACCAAGGCTTGTCTTTTTGCGTCTCAAGTGCAGCGCTAGCGCCTGTAGTAACTGTTAGCGTAGCCGCCCTGATTGTTAGCGTCGTTTAAAACCGCCTAGGGCGCTACAGGGCTCATCTTTTTCGACGGTTGCAATCAAACGACCCCGGGCGACATATAATAACGGCTTGAAACCGTCTGGAGGCCCGATTGGTAATTTTACGTAAAGACAGGGGTAGGAAGAGTGCTAGCAGTTTGGGCGATAGAGGCCCTGGAGATGCACAAAGGGTATCAAAAGACGCGCTAGGGAGCGCTGAATCCAACGGAGAAGTCCGCTTAGCATTCGGAGCACTATTGCGCGAGTTCCCCTGAACCTCCCGCGGGTTTGATGAGGTTGACGTGCAGCTGATTTCTTTTTACTCCCTTTTTTTCCGCAATTTCGCGATATTATGCCGAACGTGATTGCCGTTGCTTTTTGAGACTCTTGACGGTCATTTACTTTCTTTAGCGATGCGCAGTTTCACTTGACGCTAAGACAGGTGCATTTGTCTCAGACGTGAAAATGGCATATTGGTGCAGTAACCCAAAGAGCGATCTACATCGGGGAATTTAGAAGAGTAGCTGTGGTTGAAAAGCGGCTGAAAAGCCGTTGAAGAGTGCAACAAATGAGTCCTGTGTACTAGTGTGGTACTTGACGATTACTTCTGCTATACTTACCCTTCAAGTACTACACTTAGAACCTCATAGTGGACCCAGTACCACTACCCCTGTCATCGAGTGCCACAGACGAGGATATGCTTGTTTCCCTTTTCTTTTGTCTTTGTTGCATGTCTCACTTGTCCCCTTTTATTGCACCGCCTTTTCAAAAGTAAAATTGCTCTTGGATTAAAAGACAAGCCAATGTGGAAGGGTCCTATTTCATGCACTGTGGCTCCGTAATTTGATTTGCAATTTCAAAATGAATAAAACTGGATAAATTGAATAAAAAGAAATCAGACAATTTTTTAAATCAAATCAAATCAAATCAAATCAAATCAAATCAAATCAAACCAAATCAAGTCAAATAAAATCAAATAAAATCAAATAAAAATCAAACAAGTCAACAAATAAATACACCAATATTCGTACTCACAAAAAACACCAAGAAACACTTCCCCGAACCCCTGATCTCCCTCGTGTTTCATACTGCAGGCACCATCTGTCATAGCCACATTCCCTACCTCGGCACGCCGCAAACAGCTTCCAGCCCTAACCCTCCCGAATCCGGACCCCATATCTGGTTTTAACCGTTTGTACCTACATGCGATTTTAGCTTTCTCCTAACCCTATAACTCGCCCTGTTCGGTGCCCCCACCCGTACGTTGCAGCGTTGCAGCTAATTTGTGGGTCCGCATCTCTGCATATCTTTGTTTGCTGATCATCAGGGGCTATAAACCCGATTAGGCTTTGCGCGCGTGAAACGGATTTTGACATTATTTTATTAATTAGGTAATAGTGCAAAATGGTACTATTTGCAAAGGTCGTCTCCCTATTACGTCACTTGTAAAAAACCACCTAACAATAATATTTTTTCCTGCAAACTTTTACCCGCCAAAAAGGGTTGCATGTGCACGTGCGTTGTAATCAAATAAGGTTTATGCAAGGATCCCTGTCGTTGAAATAGTTAAAATCCGGAAAGAAAATACGGCTTAGGAAGTGCCCTGGCGAAATGACGAGTCCGACGCAAACCTGCACACTACCAAAACGGGCTGCAGGGGCGCGTATTTTTTTCACGAGGTGGCAAACGTCACGTGACCGGCGCTCTGCGTAAAAGCGACCCCGCTCCCGTGCATGAAATATGTAAGTCGCCCAACCAAATGGCATGCAGGAAACAGACTCTCAACGGAAAAAGCAAGTCTATGAATTTTGAATCGAAACGCAAAAAATATACACTAAAAGGCCCGGTGCTGATCTTCCTTAGGACCACGCGACAATCTTAACAAGTCCCGGAAAAGGCTCCGGAATCTTGTTGCGTCGTATGACTGCGTCATGGTTTGTGGTGGTTTGACGACCTTGGCTGTCTACATGGTTCATGTCTTGCCCATGACACGGGCTGTGTGGTCACTACATGGGCAATGTGATGCCACGACACAGGCGATGTAATGCCACGACACAGGCAGTGTAATGCCCACGACATAGGCCGCGTAATTACAGACTGTCCACATAGTTTGTGCCGTGTGGCTTGCACGGCACCAACTAAGATACAGGCAGCCAGCAGTCCCGACTGTTAGAGATATGGATAGGGGTCGGATTTGGCCGTAAAATGTGGAGTCACTACATACCCATGTCGTGGTCATTACATGGACCGTGTGGTTACTACACAGGCATTGTGGTCATGACACTGGCTGTGTAGTCATTATATTGGTTGTGTGGTGGCCATTACAGTGGTGGTGTAGTGACCACATTGAGTCTGTGGTGCCCATGTAATGCCACACAATTCTCGATCGTATCTCCATACGTCCTATTGCAGCACACTAAAAGCGCACATCACTAGTCTGATAAGCGATTGAGAAGGTATAGCCTACTCTTGAGGTTACACGTCGCTTGAGTTACTCGGCTCCAATGGCTCAATTGATTGTAGAGTTGTCATTGCACAGCTCATAAGGTTATGACTAGTACATAGTGCAATAGCTACAACTTCTATACGACTCACGACCTATAGGACTTTCTTGTTCTCTCAATTACTCCACGTATTAGTGTAACCATTTATTGTAATATTTCAACGATCAAAAGCTACTAGAGGTACAATTAGCACAAATTGCTTTTTATATGACCATCAAAAACAACCAAAAACAACCACAAATAACCACTCAACCAAATGCAAAAATCACCGTACCTTGTACCCACGATCTTAATAAGCCAAACTCTAAAAAACCTAAAGTGGAGCCCTCGAAAAAACCCGTAAACCGCCAAAATACGTCCAAAGCGGAAGAATACGAGCTGGAGCTGCTCACACGCGTTTCCCAACCATAGCGCACAAGTCTATCCACCCTACATTTGGATCTGTGGCCTGCAGCGTATTTTGCAGCGGTTTGCAGAGTTCTGCAATGTACATACATTTCTTTGCAGTGTTCTGTCGGAGTTTTGAAAAACCGGTGGGCGGGGTGTTGTATGTGGATGGGTGGTATTTTTCCCTATTTTTTGAATTTTTTTGTAGCAGTTTTGAGCATTGTTATTGCAATACAAGTAGATATTATGTGGTTACAGGTTGAGGCTGAAAAGTAGTTGTAATTATAATGAGGCTATGACTAAACGTGTCCCATAGATAGATACAGAGCATCTCAGAGCATTGCTTCTCGTTTTTTGCTCTTTTTCTTGAGTGGATCGTTGCTGTTATTCTCGTAGTGGGTCTTCTACTCGTACTTCGTACTCATAGTGGATCTTAATGCTTCACAAGTCTGTTGTAATATATCATAAGTGATTATAGAAAAACAAGTATGGACATGTGGAGTGTTTACTATATCTAATATTACAAGTAACAATGGCTAATTTATAGAATAGTGAATTACAAACAACCACAAGACGAATTGGTCCAAAGCAAACACCAAAACGGCCAAAAGATCCACAGCTTGTATCGATACATCTTCTCCACCGATCCACAATACAGCAGTGCTTCCCAACAGTCTAGCACTTCCCGATTGGTAAGGGCGTTTTATATCCGATCCGGCTTGCAGGAGTGCTTCGGAAGACGATTCCGTGAGGCCTTCTGCACCGCATTGCATATTCTCGAAGGTGGGCGCTAGGCTAGAATGAACTGTGGCGGTCCTACAGACAAATAGAGACTTTCTGTGGACTCTCGGAAGTGTGGTGATTACTGCTATATCTTTCTTTTCCCGATACGCCTACCTAATCACCTAATTCAACACATCTCCGACTTCTCCACACTACCCTGCATGTGAGGCGTGCACCATGCATGCAGGCGGCGAGTACGAGAATGCAGACCTGCACCACCAGGTATTGTGCTGAAAGCGAACAATAGGAGACGCATTCACATGAGGCAAGTGGCGCATTTTACAATGTACAAAGGTTGTTACAGCGATGCTTCCAAATCGCGTCCTAGTTCGATGTGGCTGAGTGGGGCTGATGTGAATCATTGTGGAGTTTGAGTGGGTCTGCTGTACTAGTACTTGTAATTTAATGTTGCAAAAATACGCACACACAAATCACAAACACACAGCTGGTATCTTTTCGCACTGCAACACATACTTGCATTTAATTTGTATTTTAAAAAATTAAATTTGTATTTAAAAATTAAACTTGTATTTAAAAATTAAAAGCTCGAACAATCAAGGTTTCAGGGTTCAAAGTTTGCTCTATAAATATCGTCGAAATTTGAAAAAAAATTGGTAAAACAAGTATTGCCCAAAATACGAGAAAAAACCCATAAGCCTCCACCCACAGCTCAACAATCTGTAAGCGTCGACCCTGCATCTATTTCGCCGAGGGCCGACATCGCGGACATAAACGCAACGCAATGCGGTGTACTCGTAATGATACGTATGTGGCTCAGAAGTAGGGTGGGCGGTGGAGGCGTCTTATGTGCTTTTGTGTGCGGTGCTTTGTGTCGGCTTGTTTGTGTCTTATGTTGTTTGTGTTGTGCTGTTGGACCGAATAACGAACTGCTACTAATTACTTAGCTCTACTTGGCGTACGTTGTACGGGATAGCAACTCCGAACTTCTCCCTGCATTCCTCATGCTTGCAAGTGCAGGCAGACATGGCCTGATTATTTGTGCATACCGCTGTTTCAGGAGTGCCATTGCGGCAAGACGTATTTTTTATTATCATAGCAATCACATTTACGGCGTTTGATCGACAACAAAAGCAGTCTGAAACACAAGTAAAGTGAAGTAAACTCTGAACTAGCTGTAGCACAGATATCATGTGATTGCAGCAAAAGAAAATGTGATGAAAAAAGAAATCATATAAATCGCTGATATTTAAAATACCTCCCTTACTTCATACTCCCCACCCGCATCTCTTTAGGCGGATATGCGAGCTTCTCACGCATAACATCAGGCCATTATGAGATGAGATGCAGGGTCATTAATAGATGTAATAGGTGCGCGTTGCCTTTTGAGCTGCTCTACTATCTATTTGTATTGTATTTGCGTATCTGTGTCAGTACAGTATCTGTTTGTGTCAGTACGTGTCTATTTTTATAACCTGTCTGTCATGTCTGAGATGGTGACATACCAAGTCCTGTACTCCATACTCGAGGAAAGACACAAAACCAGTGTACGTCCAACCTGCAAAAAGACGCTTCAGGATGACGTCGGTCCAAACAACGCTCCGGAAACAACCCTGGGCTAGAGGGTCATCTGAGCTGATCCGAGTTTCCGAAACCAGAAGCTGCAGTTGTTGAGCTTCTAGCCCGGTTTTTCAGCGTTGCTTTCTGCGTCTTTGGTACAAGTAGTGCTACTAGCTTGAAGCAGAGTCGAGTTCTAGGTCAGTCTAAGTCGGTAGCCGAGTTATAGTCCTACAGCTGAACACTGCCAAGCAAGAACAGTTCTAGACTCTAGCCCAGACCGTAACCATCTAAACCACCATCTACACCACGATCTAGACATGATCCACCTAGAGGTCACATCTAACCCATCTATATCTGTTCTACACAAACCCGATTGGTGGAATTCAATCTCTGACACGCTTGGCTGACACAAAAGCACAGACGAACCAATTCCACACGACATCCACGGACGAATCCACGGAGATTCACGTGACACCTCCAAGACCGCTAGTGGGCTCTCTAGCCGCGTTCTGTGTCCAAAAGAGCAGCTTGACGTGAGCTAGAAGCCACTAGAATTGGCGGAGAAGGGTCTGGCATGACAGCTGAAGGGTGAAGTAATTCTCAGCTGATCTTTGCTAGTCTGACGGCTGCATTAGTGTCCGAGATAGAAGGCGCAGATCCGAGGTGTATCCAGAATGTGTTTGCCCGGAAGAGCTTTGTACACCTTGAAGTATTTCTCTTCTGTCTCTCTGTGTCTGTATCTTCTGTCTTTCTGTGTCTGTATCTTCTGTCTTTCTGTGTCTGTATCTTCTGTCTTTCTGTGTCTGCATCTTCTGTCTTCTGTGTGTGCATCTTCTGTCTTGCTGTGTCAGCGTCCTTAAGACTACTTGTACGGTATAGTATGCTTCTTCCACATCTCTAGATCGCGATAGCACGTACTCCCCCGCTAGAACATCTCAATGCGGAGCAAAAGTGGCCTGACTCTCTCTCCAGGGATGTGTCAGTGTCAACGCACCAAAGTGTCAAACGTCGTAACTGCCTCTGACGTCACTTAGATGCTCCAGGCACCCGCCCTGATCCGTTTTCAGCTCTCAGAATGCCACCTCGAGAAACTGGGCAAGTTTGTGAGTACAGACTTGCCCAGTTTTCGCAGTGTAAACGTCGTTCCTAACAAGTGCACGTACGTTTGTAGAAATACGTACTAGAGTAATACTACCAAGTACACAAGCACGTTTGTAGAAGTACATACACTACGGAGTACAGACATTTGCAGTACACAAACACTAGGCTGCAAACGTCGGAGAACGCCAGCCGAATACTTGGATCCACTGTTCTGATAAACAAAGCTGTATTCAGATTCTGGCACCCTGACATAAATCTGACACTTACTGACACCCTGACATAGTGTCACCTGCCAAACACTTATCGGCGAATTCCGACGTCAGAGGATCTGATCGTCAGCAGGGACTTGTCATAATATTCCCTTCACTTTCGATAGCTGGTCCAGGGCCGGTTCTTAGCATTTCTACAAGTATGTACAGTAGGTACAAGCAGCCGGTTAAGGCTAGTTTGGCAGAACATCCTGAAAGCTACAAGAAACTTCTCCAGCCCACACTAAAAACACACTACTTGGAGCTGACAATGCTCCTGCTTGGATCATGTACCTGGCCTTCCGTGGAATTCCGACAGTGCATACAACTCGGACTCCGCAAATAATACTCAGGTGTCATCGTGTTACAAACTGGGGTTTGATTGCAAGTACATGGCATACCCTGGTCGTTCTTACAGGCCTGCAATTTCAGGGTCAATACCAAGAAAGAAACCAAGACTAGAACCAAGACTAAAAGCTCAGACAACCGAAACTAGCTGCGGAAACGTTGGACAAGCTGGGCTGCTTCGGGAACAAAGATGAGGACATCTAGAACGTTACTAGCTCTTTTAACGTGCATATCTGGCTAGAAACAGCGGGAAAGGCTTGTACTGGATTTGCGCAATGTGACATTGACCGAGGGCCAAATATGTTTAACTCGATGTCAGTTTGGACAGCCCGATCCGCATGCGCCGTATCAATGTTTTGTGTCAGTATCGATACTGCTGTATAACGAGTATCAAAGATATAAGCAGTATGATCAAACATCAACCACACCGCGCTACACATTTACCCCAACAACATGGCTGCCTCTTTTAGCTCGTTTTTAGCCCCCAGACCCTGATATCACACTAACGGTAACCGCGCCTACGGCACTAACAAACGTCTCAACATGCCAGCGAATAAACTCTCCGGAATCTCCGAAACAGGAAGCTGGATGGTACTGGACATATGGTTCCACCCTGGGCCTTGTCTCCACGTGCTGCAATTCGCCAAGTGAGCAGCCAGGGTACAAGTACCAGGGTATCTCAATCTTGTCGCTATACATTGAGAGACATGATAGACGCAGGCTATAGGTATAGACACAGAGTTCGATCTGGCAAACTAGCGAGGCTCAGGAGTCGTTCTACCGGCTAACTGCGGTCTACAGACGCAAGGAACGAACTCCACGGGTCCAAAAAGAAGTCGTAGATACTAGTAGGTGCAAAGAGCTGTGAGACCTTGTGGCTCAGAACAACGAAGCAAAACAGCCAAAGTTTGTCAATAAATGATCGCGTAGGTTAAACAGAAAAGGCTTTTGAGCCGACGATGAGTAACCATTACTCAGAAGTAAAAATAAGATCGCGGAAAAAAAGTGGACGACACCGGAATCGAACCGGGGACCTCGCGCATGCTAAGCGCATGTGATAACCAACTACACCAGACGCCCAATAATCTTAAAAATAGGGAAAATGTGGCCTCTACTATCATATCGCTGCTGACTCATCCTGGCGAGGGAAATGTGGCATTCTAGAGGTGTTAAAGATGTGGTGTTGCGTTATTATTGGTCTCTTTTACCATATTTAGCTGTTTAGTTCTCTTTTGGATAAGAATAACGCTGGTTGAGAGCCGCTAAAACTGTTGAGATGGTAGAGTGAAAAAACAACACATTTATTTAGCCACGTTACAGAGATATCGCCAATTAATGTGCTTCATGTGATTAATATGACTCCTATAAACACCTCCTGATATTTTCCTAGACGTTATTTGCTCTCTAGTCCCCATTCGAGTTTTCAACCAAGAGTAGCCAAGAACATCGAAAAGCTCAAAAATGAAGTTATCAGCTGAAAGAGTTGTGGGTCGTTTTACGATACCGATTATTTGCAAATTGATACACTTTTGAACCTCTGATGACATTTTTCTTACCCTTCCGTACCTAAGTACCTGGCATAAAGTACTTCTCTGCGAAATGAAAGATGTCTACGAAGAGCTTTGCTTATCTCACAGGCTTGAAAGTAAAACCAAAAGAATCGTCAAAGCCAGTTATTTCCAGTGATATGCTATACTACCCTTAGTGAAAACTCCTTGGTCCTTTTCCAGGATTTTTGCAGATAGTTTATGCGAAGAAGAATACATCCAGTTGGTACACTATTAATGACAGTAGGAATATAATAGTACTTGAGGATCCACCCTACGAGTAGCTTGAAAATTATACCTCATATTCATCTTTATTATTACAAACTAATCTCTACGACCCGAATCTAGTTTTTTGGGAAATTTGAAACTAGGATATCAGGAGATCTGTTCACACCATAGACTTCAACGTACTCGTGGTACTAAAGATTTTCTAGATCCAAAGATTTAATATGATATACTACGTTTCCTTCAACAGTAACTCTTCTCTTGTCCAGGATGTTTGCCAGTAACCTCGACATTATTGGCGTCCAGAGGATGAAATATTGGTGATAGAGACGTGATAGTGGTTCGAGCGAGTTCGCCTCATCTTGAGATCTAAAACACTCTAATTCTGGGCCAATATCTCTGACAGACTGAGTTCTTCCTGTGTCACGTTTTGCCATAAAGAACGTAGTTTATGGCATAAAGTACCTTCTTTAAATCTTAAACTACCTAGTTTATTGCATAAAATACTTTGTTGAAAGCTTAAACTACCTAGTTTATGGCATAAAGTACCTGTATTTCCCAACATTAAAGGTGTCTAAAATGGGATCTGTCTGTCCTCGAAACTTGAAAGTTGAACTGATCGATGTGTCTCATGCAGGGCTTCACAATTATATGCTGTTTTACCAATTCTGTCAACCCCTTGGTGCTTTTCCAGAACTTTTGCAGATAGTTTATGCGAAGAAAAATACATCCTGTTGGTGCAATATTGATATTAGATGAAATAATATTGAACCACAAGACTCATAATGTTCAGAGCTTCACAGTTATACCCCATTATATTCAACATTATGGAAACTAATCTTTACCAACGGATCCTAGATTTACGAGGAAAGCAAAACGTTGCTATATTGGGCTCTGTTGATGCGAAGTACATGAGAATAGAACCAAACAATTTCACTCATCCAGGGCTTTAATAATTTTTGCTATATACCATTACTGAAGCCTCCTTGGTTCTTTTCCAGGATTTTTGCAGATAGTATATGCGAAGGAAAAGCTCCCCAGCTGGTACAATATTGATATGAAGGAAAAGCATATAGCGCCCAACGATTCTTCTCTTTCTTAGATTTACAATTATATCCCAATATCGATGCTATTCCGGCTAGCTAGCTAATCATTACCAACAGATCCTAGATTCATAGGAAAAATGAAACATGACTGTACGGAGCTCTGTTTAAGCCACGGGCATGAAAGTGAAACCAAAATGCTTTTCTCGTCAAGGGCTTCAAATTCAGCTACTTCATCATATTTACTCATAACCCCTTGATGCTTTTCCAGAATTTTTGCAGATAGTTATGCGAAGATTAATACGTCCAGTTGGTGGAATATCAGTGTTTCTAATATATTCAGAAGCTTCCCAATCAGAGATTCAAAATGGTACCCCATTATATTCGACATTTTGCTAGACTACTCTTTACCAACAGATTCTAGTTTTTTGGAAAAATTGAAACAATGCTATCTAGAGATCCGTTCATACCAGAAGCTTGAAAGTAGTACCAAAATACTTGTCGTATCAGGTGCTTTGATACAATGTAATACATTTCCTCTTGTCATACCCCTTTCACGCCGTTCCAGGATTTTGTCAGTCTTTTACGCTTAGTTTATTTCATAAAGTAACTAGTTTATGGCATGAAGAGTGACTTCTTCTAGTAACAAACACCAGATATATTTAATCTTTATCAGATTAGAGGTATTTAGTCATCATGCTTCTTTATACACTTCTCTAGTCAATCCTCTAATGAGCTGACTTGTGGTTGTTACTGACACACAAGCTGGACATACAACAATCTACAGAGCTAATGTTTGAACGACTAGTTGTATCTGTGTCTATTATTTCAACTTCTCTTCTATATAAAAAAAGCTCTACTTGCATACTTTGTGAGCTTCATAAAACAAGTTTCGAAAGATGCTGCTCGTATTAACCTGTTAACACAATGAGGCTGGATGACAGAAATAATAGAAGATGTGTCGAATCCCTTGTACGAGTGTTTGTTTATATTTTGTTTATAAAGATACCAGTCAATAATCCACACTCTGAAATGCGGCAAAGTGATACACCGTGTGGGCAGCATCATACAGAAGAAATCCACATGAAACATATATATTGGAGCAGGCCACTCATAATAAATCAATGCAAAACTGATGTTCCCAATTATGTCGTCGAAACCTCAGAAAATATGTCCCATCTGTGAACTACATTATTACTTGGCCAGCTACGATAAACATGTCGTAAAGTGTGAGGAGCTGTTCTATACGAGGTGGCACAGAGATGAGACCGAAGAGAAGAAGAAGGATTGACATTTGTTGAGAATAAATGTTGGTTTTATTATACAATACATGAACATACCGTTATGTGTGGTTTTATATCATTCATACTACTTACATGTATGCGAATGCTACTTCAAGTGATACTCGTATGTGTTATTGTACTGAGAATGTTGATTAATTTGATGCTGTTAATGTGCTTTTTGATACACGTATTCTCTTCTAAGCCAGGTAAGTTGTGCCAAACTTGGTGCTTTTTGCCATTTTTTACGTTATGAACTTGATAACTGAAATGTGTCTAGTTGTTGCTCTGGTGAAGATATAGACATAATAGTGGAATCAGGAGACTCCTCTCATTCAGGGCTTTCAAATGAGTATCTTTTATATCCTTACCAAGAACTCCTTGATGCTTTGCCAGGTTTTTTGCATGTACTTTATGGGGAGTTAAAGACATATGGACGGAGTAATATTATTAATGGAGGCTAGTAGACTATACCAAACGATTTTTCCTATTTCATGCTTCAAGTCTATATACTTAATTACCTCATTTTATACCATGTTGAGATATCCTAGTAGATTCATGTTTTTCTTGAAAAATGTAAAGCGTCTAGAAAGAGCTCTGTTCGTACTAGGAACTTAAGAGTAGAACCAAATAGCTCATATTTTGCAAGGATTCAATATTTCATAACTCAACTGCTCTTCTCATAAACCCTTGGTGCTGTTCTAGGATGTTTACAGATACTCTATGCTGCTTGAAAGTTTCCCAGGAGATGCAATATTGCTTACAAAGAAGGGTATGTAATAACAAACAATTTTACTCATCTATAGCTTTACAATGATATAGCATATGGCTATATAACACTGCATACTGATATGTAACCACAGACTAAGGCTCTCGAGCGGGGCTATAACAGAGCTAGATAGAGAACTGTTTATACAAGAAAGACGATAGTAGTATCAAAAGACTTGTCACAATGAATTCTATATATTTAATATGCTGTATTACCCATGCTCGTTACCCCTTGGTGCTTTTCCAGGATTTTTGCAGATACTCTATGCGGCTTGAAAGCTGCCCAGAAGGTGTAATATTACTGGTAAGAGCGGATGAGTAATACCAGCCGACTATTTTAATCTCAAGCTTTGTATTAATATAGCACATGGCTAGACAATATGGCTGACTAAGCTTTGACTACAGATTCAGGTTTTCGAGAGAAACTATAACATGACTAGATAGAGCACTGTTAATGCTGGCGGCCTGAGAGTAGAATCAAAAGAGTCGTATCAATGAGTGCTATAATCACATATACTGAGTTGCCCTTGATTGTGACCCCTTGGTGCATTGCCGGGATTTTTGCAGGTAATCCATGCTGCTTGAATGTTTCACTGGAGGTGAAATATTGATGACAAAGATGGGTTGATAATATCAAACTATTTTAATAATATCTAGATTCAAAATGATATAGCACATGGCTAGATACCATAGCATAGTGAGGTGTAATTACAGATTCAAGTTTTCAAGTGAAAATATAACCCAGCTAGACAGAGCACTGCTAATGCCAGAAAGATGAGTGTAGACTCAAAAGACTTGCCTAGTTCATGGCTATTATAAACAGGTGAGTTATATTATCCTTGCTCGTCGCTCCTTGGTGCATTTCCAGGATTTTTGCAGGTAAGCTATGCCGCTTGAATGATGTCCACAGCATTTAATATTAGCGACGAAAAAAAAATACAAAATACCATAATACCTGCGTTTCCAGGGTCATAATTATATATCACAAGGCTGCTCAGTATGGCTGACTGTGTTGTTGCGAAGAGTTTCAGATTTTTCCACGCAAACAAAGATGACTAGACGAGGTTATGTGGATGCTATACACTTGGATGTAGTACCAAATGACTCGTCTTATAAAGTTGATTGCGATGGTATAACGATTCTTCTTCTTACACAATCCCTTGATACCTTTGGCTTATTGGTGACCTTCATGATTGTCACTGTTTCATCTCTACTAGATGGGTGGGGGTTGATGTTAAAATCAGGAGTTTCAAGCTACTTAGATTGACTAATATTACATTACTATGAAGCTCATTCCAGCGAAATAGTTTTATTGTATTTTCCCAACATTTTTCAATTAATTAATCTCATAAATTATTTGAAAAATCTGATAAAATTCAGAAAAAAGACAACACATAAGAGATGAAAACACCATATCAAGAGAAGGCAAAGATGATATCAACCCCTTAAAAACTGTCAAAGGACCGTTTTGAGAATGTGAAGTCTTCTTGTGCTGCTCAAATTGACTGTGTATACCATTGCATCAAGAGCATGTCAGTGATATCTGGAGAGTCGATTCAGTGGAAATCCTCGAGGATTCTCCTCAAACGACCAGAAATATCTCCTTTGAGTCTGATTCGTTTCATTTCGTCGCATCTCTCGTCATTCTGTCGTTCTGTGGACCATAGACACTCATCAAGTCACACGAACACCTGGAACTCAAGCTGCTGTGCAAGATACAAGCCGACACTCCAAATCCATACAGTATGATGCACTCTCATTCAATAATGCTCTAAACTCAAGAACTCATCCTCAACAGTTCTACTTGTACAATACTCAGCAAACCAACTTACTAATTACCACCGGTACGGAGTACCAATTGAAGACCCACTGTTACCACATCAACCGAACCATTCAATGCACTCATTGCACTAAATCCCACCACTAACATCGCATACCTCTCCCTCGTGTACACCTCGTTTTTCACGCCTCGTTTTTCACGCCTAGACCACCTCCATGTGATAAAAGCACGTCGTTTTCGTACGCCCACCCTCCAAACGCACGCCAATCCTGCAAATACGCTTCCACATTCCGATCTACACTCTTAAACCGCAGGCAAATCTTGTCCCCGGTTGTCATTTGCCTCGGCTTTCAAATTGACTTTGGCGCTGCACGCTAACATATGATTCTAACTCTGATAACGTAATCTAGCTATCGCACTATCCATGTCCTTCCTAGAAGTGCCGGTACAGTGCAAGGTGAAACGACGCTCACAAAGGTATGTAATTATTACAAGTAATGTAGTCTTTACAAGTACTCACATCCACTGCGACTACGACCCAGAACATCTCCTAACACACGTACAAGTAATACGTTCATAGATTATTTTAATACTCCTCCCACGCGTTTCCGAGGAACGACTTATAACGAAAGTTTGTGTGCCTACGCGGCCGCGGGCACGGGCAGCACCTCCTGCTGGATCGTGATGATCTCGGGGTGCTCGGCCGCCATCTCGATGTCCTTCTGGTACGTGATGAGCTTGTCCCGCATCTCCTTGATGGTTCGGGGAGGCGAGTCCGAGTGGTAGACCGAAGTTCCCGCGACGATCACGTTGGCACCGGCAGCACCGGCGTCGTCCACAGTCTGGGGGCCCAGACCGCCGTCAACCTCGATGTTGAGGTTGGGGTACCGCTCCCGCAGCGCCGCGACCTTGGGCATCATGTCCTGCTGGAACTTCTGGCCGCCAAAGCCGGGCTCCACGGTCATGACCAGCACCAGATCGAGCTGGTCGACCAGCGGATACACCACCTCGACTGAGGTGGCGGGCTTGATGGCGATGCCGGCCTTCATGCCCTTGGCCTTGATGGCCTTGATGACCTCCTCGTGGTCGTAGCACGCCTCGTAGTGGAACGTGTACTGGTCTGCGCCAGCGTCGGCCATGGGCTCGACCCATCGCAGGGGGTCTGTGACCATCATGTGGCAGTCGAAGAAGGCCTCGCCCTTGAGCAGCTCGGCTCGCAGACACTTGACGACGGTGGGGCCGAAGGAGATGTTGGGTACAAAGTGGCCGTCCATGATGTCGACATGGAGCCAGTCGGCGCCATAGTCGACCATCATTCGCGATTGTGCGCCCAGCTTGGCAAAGTCTGAGGAGAGAATGGAGGGGGCGATGATTGGCTGGACCATTGTGTTTGTGTGTCTTGTGTTTGTGTGCTTTTGTGCTTGTGTTTTTGTGTCAACAGTTGTGTAGCTGTGGCAAACTGTTGAGGAGGAAAAGTTGAGGAGGAAAAGTTGAGAAGTTGAGTTGTCTGGAGGGTACTTTAGTGTAGAATTTTGCACAACGTAGTTACAGTAGTGCGTGGTGGAACGTGGTGTAATGCAAGAGGAAGAGATATATATTGGGACTCGCCGTCATCTGACACTTCAAATATATAAAGTGCCTGGACCCAAAGCCATGACTAATTAATGTGTCCATGCATGAGGGGTGCGACCCGCGGCATCGCAAAAGGGTAAGACAAGCACGCCTGTGAAGTTAGGTTTCCCTATTGGGGAGGTTCCGACATGTGTCGCAACTCTGTTGCCTTGTAGCGTGCGAAATATGGGGTAGACGCCTGGCCTGAGAAATCGGCATTTTCCAGAGGTATGACAGTGCATGCAGCAGGGTAACTGAGGGGTATGACCTGTCAAGTTACACAGACGCAATCCACATTTATTTAATCGCACACACATCCACCGTAATACGTGTACCATACCACCCCACTTATTACTTCTGCCTTGCTCCCGATCGCCAGCAACACTTAAACACATCCTTCGCTCCCACACGACAACTGCAACTCCGATATCGCGCTGCAATGCAAAGGGGCAGGGCAACTGAGACATGGAGAAAACGTGCCGATACCGAACCCTCTAGAATTATCGTGAGTCTTCAGGCTCGATTTC
Organism: Yarrowia sp. B02; assembly: GCA_017635955.1. Taxonomy (NCBI): domain Eukaryota; kingdom Fungi; phylum Ascomycota; class Dipodascomycetes; order Dipodascales; genus Yarrowia; species Yarrowia sp. B02. The sequence continues at coordinate 1,703,704 of JAAQQV010000006.1, forward strand.
GTCTTCTACGGTGTTCTACCAATCCAGTACAAGCCGCCAAAAAAATAAAGCCGTAGGCTATTTGCACACCCATAACAGACCCCCACGGACCCCCACGCAAAGTGGAGCAAATTTTTTTTATGACCAGATCCGACAATAATATGCCCGCACTCTTCAGGGCCGACGATGCATAATCCCCCTCACGTGACCCCGATAACTGACGATAATCTTTGTTTCACCTCTTATCTTGCTTCTTTCGATCGTGTTTTTTTTTTGTGCCTTTTTTTCCCGTTCTTCTTCATGCTTTTTTTGTCTTCTTTTTGCGCTCTTCCTTTTGTGTTTCCTATTCACACTACCACTCCATACCGTATACACACCCGCCCCAACTCACCCTCCTCAACAATTTTCGCAACTTGCTTTTTTGTCAGATCTGACACAAAGTTATGTCACCGTTACGTTGCGCGCAATTTAACATCAGGTGGTCAAACCCTAACCCCATGACTAAATGCAGCAAACAACCCTAAATTTTTGCCCCATTTGAGCTTAAAATTAAGGGTGGGCACGTGACTCAAGGTTCAGCTAGCGCTCCCAAGTGTGCGAAAAATTGCAAAAAATCTCCCGGTGGCCAAGCTGGTTTAAGGCGCGAGACTGTAATGGCAAAATTGTAATCTTGAGATCGGGCGTTCGACTCGCCCCCGGGAGATAATTTTTTTGAAGCCCTTAGAGTGCCTTCTTGTTGTCTAAAGACACTTTGTTTTTTGTCTGACGAGACTAGTGCTGTTTTGGAGGTTACAGGGTGGTGGGTTTGTTCTAGAAGTCTGAGAGTGGCCGTTTGTGTTTCCATGTTTGATCTTGGAGCTGCCTTTGCTTCTCGTTCTTCTGTAGAGGTTGGTGGCAATATACATGTTGGAGGCAACTGTGCAGATGTACTGTATGGAGACGTCAGATGATGCTACTTGTAGTTTGGGGTCAACCATTGGGGTCCATTGACGATGTTTGTTTGATCTCAAAGTAGTTGGAGGAGAGAGTTGGTCATCTAATAGTTGCTTGATTCAGTTCATTCTACTTTCTAGTTGCGGTGGAACATCTTTCTCGACCTGGACCTGGTGATAGTGAATATACCGTAGACCTGATTAGTCCAGTGCCAGTTGTATAGCAATACATATGAGAGCCATTGCTAGATCATTCTTTAGTTCTCGGATCTATAACGAGGCTGAAGGCATTCTCAGGACTTGGCTGTTGTGAGTATGACCCATTAGCAAACAGACAGACATATATTGATATGATTTTAGAACAGTTGCACTTCATTATCGTGGTAGAATGAGCTATTCAAACCAAAATACAACTAACCAATACAATTACTTCTACAAGTCAGTGCTTCTCATACAGTTGTTTTTTGGCCTGGAACAATCTGATCTAAGACTTTGCACAAAGAATCTGAGCCCGTTGGGTTTATTTTTGGCTAATATTCCCAGTGGTCTTCTAGTTTGGTCCCCAATTCCCCAGTGGTCTACTGTTTGATGTTCCAGAGGTCTAGACTTGATGTTCCAGAGGTATAGACTTGATGTACAAAGAGAGATGTGTAGAAGCCAGGACGAACTGTAGACATAACAATCATTGTAACCATCAAAGACTCTACAAGTCTCCAATTGGTACCACAGCACTGAATACACTCCAGCTACTTACACTATAGCATGTTCCTTGCGGAACACTACAAGCACACCACCACCAGCTAATAACAGTTACAAGTACTCCGTACCTGACCACAGAGCACTACACCACACCAGTTAATAACAGTTGACTATGTACTATCTACTCGCGGTCAACGACCAACCAATCGTTGACGGAGGAGCTGACCTTGGCGGGCTCGAGGATCTCATTTGCCTTGACAGCCACATCGTGTCGGCTCTTGAAGCCCTTGGTGTCCGTGAGGGTAACATTCGTGAGGTCGATTTCGCCCGCAGGAACGTTGCCCTTGAGCAGCTCGAGCCAGTGCACGTGACCCTCGTAGACCACGTCCAGGGCCTCCTTCTTGCTGAGGAACTTGCCGTCGAACGCAAAGTTGTTGGCGGGCTTGCCGTCAGGCACCTTGTAGTACTTGAACCAGTCGTAGATGTCGTCCAGGACGGACTGTGACACGTCGTCGATGTCGTTGATTTTCGCAGCCCGCGGATCTCGCACGTCGATGGCGATGATCTTCCAGTCGGTCTCGCCTTCGTCAATGAGACCCAGAGCGCCAACTACTTTGACGGTCTTGACCTGGCCCATTTTTCCGAGCGCCTGGCCAATGTCGACAACGTCAATGGGGTCGTTGTCGCCCTCGATCTGCGTCAGGTTGTCCTTGACATGGGGGTTTTCCCACGTCTGGGGAATCGCGCCGTAGTTGTGGCAGTAGCCGTGGTGAGGGTAAAAGTTGCGCACAAAACGAACGCGGTCCTTCTTGACGTCCTGGGTGATGGGATTGAGCTCCGCGGACTTGGAAATCTCCATTTTGGCGTTGCTCCATCGCGGAACCTCAACCACCATGTTCACCAGATCGCTTTTGGGCTGCTCAAAACGAATCTTGCCGCTGTCGGGGTACACGGGAATGTCGTGGAAGGCCGAGATCGGCTCGCCGGCCTCGTTTTCAATGTACAGCCTGAACTCTTTTGTGTACAACTGGCCGTTGGATCTGGTTTTGTACGACATGGCGCGGGTGACCTGGAACGACGAGAAAAAGCCGGAGGACGAGCCGGTGGCGCAGAAAAAGCCGGTGCCGGGCTTTTGCAGCCGCGCAGACGTCTTGAGAACCTGGCGCAGCATTGTGGAGGGGTAGAGAGTGGCGAGAGAGGTTGGAAGGTGATGCACGGTTTGCCTAAGGTTTTTATGGGGTGAGAGTGTGGTTGTGGTGGTGGGTTTTTTTGTGAAATAGAGTAGGGATTTTATAGCATCAATCGAATCGGCGCGACAATGCGGTCATTTTGAATCTACTCACGTGACCACAGCATTACGACATATTCTAATGAGGGACTTTGTAACCTCCGCCAAACGCGATAAAGTTATCAGCCGATCGGAGAGACTTCGGGGTCGGAAATTGAGCCAATGTGGAGGTGGGAGGCTAGGGGTGGCGGTAGAGAGAGGGAATTGAGGGTGTGGAAGGTGTTATAGAGACGCCAGGACTTGTTTGGTTTTGATGCTGTCTTTTTTGGATGTCACCACAAGTATGAGCCATGTCTACACGTTAATTACACCACAATATGGCCAATAATTATGGATATGAGAGAGCCCACTCACTGAACTACCACATCAACTAATATTAACGTTAGTTGAGCTACTAGACAACCCACAAATACCTCAACACTTGCGCCAACCAAAAAGACCATTTCCGCTTCAAAAGAGCCCTTCCACTAACCAAAGGCCCGCCTCAGTACGGAGTACTAACTCAGTCATTACTTTTCCTCTATACGGCTGAAATGTGCGTCGAAAAAAAGATCGCGAGATGTCCGCCTGAACGCCCTGAAGGCAATTCAAGAGTTTTTCCGACGTCAAAGCAACGGGAAATCGCTGTGAAGTTAGATCTGCCCTCAGCGACGCCTGCCCTCACGTATTTCGCAAACTCTCGCTCCAAGGCTGGGCTTTAGACGCAAACTTTCGGCGGCCGATCTCGCTAGCGAAAGCTCCTGTCGTATTTCGTCTGAGACCTGAGGAGGTTCCAAAACATGTCTACGGAGTCATAAAGATCCGGCTTTTTACTATGAAGCCACTAGAATATCTATTTTCCTCTCCAAGTAACCAAATCTCCGCCTACCGCCAAATGCTAACCAAATCAAGCGCGAAAAACAAATTATACATCGCGGGATCGGGGCCGGCTAAAACAAAACACCGACCAGTGAGACACCTACTGTATCACAACAACGTGAAACACACTGGGTCCGATAAATTACATTAATAAATAAAATTGTTACTCCGGCTTCTGCGCGTAGCACGCCATGAACTTGTAGGCCGTGTTGATCTTGGCTCCGCTGCCCCGGTCTGCCATGAGCCGACAATAATCCTTGCGCTCCTCGGTGTTGAGGTTGCCAAAGTGGATCATCAGCGTGGTGGAGAAGAACATGGTGAGCAGGTCTGTGAGATCGCCTACTCGTCCTCCCCACGCCCGAGGCAGAGCCGTGTACGCTCTGTGGATGTTGTGGAAGCCCGCGGCGTTGAGGTGCGAAGCCACATGTTGAGAAGGCTCAATGTGCATTCTTCGCGCTCTGAGAGCGTTCGTCAGTCTGGACCAGTACTTTTCCTCGAGCGGGTTGGGGTTGATCTGGGCAAAGTCGCAGATGAGCGTCTCGATGTATCCGCCTGGTTTCAGCACCCGTCTGAGCTCCTTGAAGAGCGGCACCCACTGGTCGCTCTGGATCAGGTACCACAGACACTTTGCGGAGATGATGTCAAAGTAGTTGTCCGAGAACGGCAGCTTGTCGAGGGACTTGCCCGTGACCTGGATGTAGTTTGCAGGTCCTCCGCCGCCTCGGGACTGAGGAACTGTACCTAACTGCCATTCGTAGCCGTAGACCATGGCGTCGGGAAAATCAAACGCCAGCTGCCACGACCACTGCTCCTTGGTGATGCCCTGGAACTCGAGCACGTTTTTCGTGTCGGGCGAGGACTTGAGAGCCAGTGCTCCGGGCGAAAAAAGCAGCGCTCCGTGGAGAATGAACCTGAGTGCCATCATGCCCCAGAGCTCGGCAATGTCCGACTGGTAGCCCTCAAACGCGGATTGTTGGTACTGGATCCAGGCCTCCCGTCGTGTTGCCGCGTAGATGAGCGAGTCCGACTCCTTGGAGTTGTTGAGGAACTCGGTAAAGTAGTTGTAGTACGAGTTTTCCGCGCTCTTCTTGGTGACGGGCTTGTACGACTTGCGCTTGGCCGGCTTCTGCGACTGCCGCGAGTGCACAGAGCGGTCTGAGTGGGTCGATCTTGCTGAGTTTGCGCTTCGTGCGGTGGCTACAGACGTGTTAGAGGTCTGTCTGGACAGCGAAAGTTTCGACGACGAGTCGGAGACCGTCGTCAGGCCGTCCCACATCATGTGTCCTCCTTCAGTGCGTCTGTGCGGCCCCTTGGCGACAAATGATTGCGATTCCATGGGCTTCTTGTTGGGGAGAGGAGGTTGGGACGTTAGCGCGGTGCTACTTGTAGGCGGAGTAACAAGTGCAGACTTGGAGGAGGACGCTGAGGAGAGGCGCGAACGGCGTGAAAGCACGCTTTTGAGCGACGGCTTGTCCGTCTGCAGCGTCGACACGCTCGAGTTTCCCATCTTGTGTGTCGGAATGAAGGCTATAAAGCCATTGTCGTCGTCGTCGGACGAGAGATCGGGCGAGGAGGAGACGAGATGCAGCTTCGAACGCACGTTCAGACTGCTCTGCGAAGTGCTGCTACTTGTACTGAGACCGGACCCGCACCGTGAAAGACCCTTGGCTGCAGACGCTTCGCAACCTTGCGCCGTGCAAGCTTGTCTGCTGCGGGGATGCGGTGCAGGGGGGTCTGCGGAGTCGTGGAGACTCAGCTTGTGCTCAAAGTCGTGGAGCGAAACCGAACCCGTGGCTCTTGGCGCCTGACCTGTCGCGGCCGAGCGGTTCGATTCCAGCGAGTGTAGCGACGCTGAAGACCGTGCCTTCGAGACCCCCAAAGACCCTCCCTGCGGAAGAGCCGTAGAGTTTGAGATACGAGGTTTCGCTTTTGGAGGCGCCAAAGTCGGGCTGGGCTGCGGACTGGGGTCCGAGGACGCCGGGTCGCGGCGCTTTATCGACGCCTGGCGCAGCACGTCCAGATCCTGCTTTTTCGTCACAAACGTGAAGAGGTCCGTGGAATTACGGTTCATGCTGCGTTAGTTTGAGAGGGGAAGGTAAGACACGATCGGGAAGCGAGTCATAAAGAAAAAGTGGAAAAAAGGCAGTCTCGTGGCCGGCTGAACTTTTGTGTTTTTTTTGTCGCTTTTGTGCGCTCTGTTTTGTGCGCTTTGTGCGTTCTCTTTTGTGCGCTTTGTACGCTCTGTTTTGTCATTGCAGTACTCCGCATTTCAGATTGGCGCTACTGTAGTGCCAAAGCTGCGTATTCGCGGAGTACTGCAATGAATGACGTCTTTGTCTTGATTGCAGAGTAGAGCCGAGAGTTGTTCTTGAGCGAAGTACCAGGGTACAATGAACTTGGAGAGCGATCGAAGAACGAGCGTTCAAAGAGTTCTAGTTCTGTCGCAAGACTAGACCGATGAGGTAGTATCGCGTAGTCTGATACTGCCGTGTAGTACACAAACAGTCCCTTAGTCCACTCAAACAGTCCACAAACAGTCCACTCAAACAGTCACAAACAGCCGTCAAACGTCCCGTACTCCCCCAAACACATCCTTCACTCTTAGTGTAAGACCAAAGGTCGCTGAGCCTTACACTTAGTGCATCTTCGGAATCCGATCGTGTCAAGGCTGCCCTGCCATTCTGCCATCTCAAATCGCCTCAGAAACACTCACTCGTCGTTGCGTGTACAGAACCAGAAGAAACAAACGCACACGTCACGTCGAAAACCCCCCTCGTGATCTTCACCTCTTGATCGACACGACTAGCCCCTACGTGATAGCCCTCAGAGTTAATGTGCCGTGTGTGGGCTTGTATATGGACAGATGAATAGACATTTGTACACGTATTCGAGGCGCTCAGTACACAGCTGAATGAAGTCTTCTCCTACTACCAAACATATCACCAAGTCTTCACTTGCTACTTGTACTCGATCATACCCCAGCATACGTGAAAACTGCACGAAAAATCTGAAAGCACAGGGACTTCGTATAAGTTCAACAACGCACGCTAAAAGAGAGAGACGCAAATCGCGTGCAAAAACGCCGGTTTTCTCGCTTCGCAAAAACGACGCAAATGCTCGCTTCGCGTCGCAACTTTCACCCTGACCCTGCTTTAAAAAAATTCAGTGCAAGATTCACATGCTTATAGGGTTTATGTTGCATGCTACGCAAACGCTAACGTTTAAACAGGTGTCTTGAAATACCTTGTGCTGTGAAAGGGTGCCTTTTATAAGACGGTTTTGGCCTTTGTGTTTGTGTTATTACACAAAGGCGGGTGTCTTTTTAACCCTGCTTACTAATATATATATATATATATATATATATAGTCTCCCGTCGATAACCGATTTGCCACTAATTACCTCTCACAGCTCTCATGCAACGTTTTCGCTTGGATTGTTTTACGAGACAATATCGGAGGGGCTTGGTGGTTAGCTACAAGTTTGGAAACAAATGGAGATAGGTCTAAGTAAGAAAGATGTGCAGATTTTATTGCATTTTCATGGTGCCAGAGAAGCGAGATATTCGTACATATACCTGGCACTTGTACATACAAGATGGTGTCTCACTCATATTCTTACTAATCCAAGGTTTGATTAATTCAGGGACTTGGAAGTCGCGATAAGTGTCCAGGGGCATTATTACGGCCCCGTCGTTTCCGTTTTCCGACACTCTAAAGAGCCCAAAAGTGAACGTCGTCAACTGCAGGGGTAAGTGTTTTCCTATCAAGCGGGAGTTTGGTGTTGATAATAAGTAGCGTATACTTGCGGTCTTGGTAGTGTACGAAGACATACTCTTTATACAAGTGCCGGTACATACTGTAGTACTTTACTTGTACACTTCTTCAATCGTTCACCTGTTTGACAAAGCTCACTTCGAAGATAGATCTCAAGAGATGGAACATACGTTACCGAGGTGTGTACGGGAATACTTGTACACGTAATTAAGCGTTAAAACTATTTGCCTGTCAATTTCTGCCAGGAACTCATAAAAAGAAAATAAGCAGCGGATTAGCGTAAAAACATTTGTCTCAGACATATTGGAGTGTGGAGACGAGTAAGCAGCACAGGCCTGTGGCAAATGAACGCACAGAACCCTGGATATCTCTCTCAGGGGTCGTATAATAAGTTAGACAGCTCCTAGTCTCCAAGGTCGTTTGACATGTCTCATATTGTACAGGTATCGGTACACCCTTGTTTTTAGCGATACACAAGAACAGATAAAGTTGTCGCGCTTAGGAAATAATACCGGTTCCTCGTATAATGACGGCGTTTAATTCTGCTTTTTCGCCGAGTTCTCGTGGTAAATAATCTTTATTATAAAAAAATAATCTCCAGACTAGTGCTTCAAAGTGACACCATTCTGCCTCTTCTAGGTTCGCCAACGTCATGCATCTCTTTGTACTTTGTCTCCACTTGAGGAGTAATTAATTACGGGGAGATGAATCGGTTAATTAGGAGAAAAGCGGAAAACATGTAAAAAACTGCACCTCGATATCGTACGATGCCGCAGTAAGCAATAAACCAAGTGCTTCTCAGCCATCACCATAAAAAATACAAAAAAACAGCCACCAAATACGATGGCATGTCTCACAACAAAATTTCCATGTCTCAGCTTTTTGGCCCAACAGTCATCTTTAGACGCCAGAAATGGGCCAATCAAAAAGCCCAACGGCGTTATGCACTGCGGCCATTGTTCGGATCAGCTGTCGTGTGTGCAGACTGCGTTCTTGGCGGTTTTTCTTGAGAGCGTTGTTGAGGATCGAAGTGGAGAGAAGCTGAAAAACGGTTCTAGGAGGCAGGAAAAGACACAAACAGCGATCTGGAGGGCGCTATCGGCTCGGCAACGCCGATTTGCAGTCTCCCGAGGCCTGCCACAGCCCATCTCATGCACTTCTATGCATAGATCTGGGCTGAGTCAGTTTGGGGTTTGGGTGTGAGATTTGAGCGGGGAGTGCGCCAAAAAATAGAGAGAAAAATCTAGTTGGATAAAAAGCACCGGTTAAAACCCCACACGCTTCCAATTGGGGTGGCATTTTTTTGCGATTTGATAGAAATGTTTTCCAGAGCAGCCCGTACCCTAATGCAAACCGTATAGCGAACGTTGGGATTTGAGTTTCGGTGAGTTATTAACGGCGATAGCAGGGCCATTTGGGGTATAGGAGGCTTGTAGGGGTCAGGAGTTGATATTAGTAGCATTTAAGCACCACAAACATTTAATCTATCAAATAAAAATACCCCACCAACCCCAACTTGCTCCCAAAGAAGCCATCTCCACTGCACCATCTGCTGCATGCAAACTGTATTCCACACCTCCAACATGACAAGATTTCGGTGATTCTCGCCATCGACTTCGGATCCACCAGCAGAGCAGCGTTTTGTGCTCCTCACAGCCACGAGGCACGACACACATCCCATGAGCAAAAAAAGCGCGTCTCCCGTGCCCGGCGCTTCCAAGAAGAAGCCCGAAGTCGTGCGCAAAACCCGGTCGAAAACGGGCTGTCTTACGTGCCGAAGACGAAGAGTCAAGTGCGATGAAGCTCGTCCGACGTGTATGAACTGCATCAAGGCCGGCAGGAAGTGCGACTACAACATGCGCTTGTCCTTCAGATCGGGTCTGTCGTCGAAACTGATGCAGCAGATCGGAAAGACAGAGGTAGGAGAGCAGGTGATGGACTTTTCGGACACAGACACGCTGCGGTTTGCAAGCTCCGAAAACGCTTCGCAGCAGCCGCCGCTATATGTGAACTTTCCGGTCAAGGAGGAGTCGCGGTTCGACAGTTTCGAGCCCGTCGGCGTCGACAGATTCAAGGTGGCCAAGAAGGAGGACCTGGAGCACGAGTGGCGGATCGAGACGGTGGGAGAGGCCGACAAGGAGCCTGAAGCGACACAAACGCAAACTACAATAGCGCAACCAGTGGAATACGACCAGGACTACAATCAACCGAGGGTGGTGGAGGAACTTGTGGAAGCACCCCAGCCTCGAGACATTTCGCACTACGTCCCGAACGCGACCGAATCGCCGCTCTCCAACCCGGTAGCCATCTTTCTGCTCAGAGAGTACGTCCACAAGCACGGCCAGGGCATCTCGTGCTACGACAGATACAACGTGTCTCCCGCGACCATCTTCGACAACGTCAACCACCACAGTTTGCGCGGCATGTCCAACTTCTGGACGTTTGACGTCCCCCTGGCTGCTCTGACGTGCGACTTTCTACTTCACGCAGTGCTTGCCTGGTCTGCTCTCAACCACTCCATGTTTTCGCCCGAAGACTCGCAGTTTAAACTCCTCGGCATGGAACACTACCACACGGCGATCCAGCTGCTGTCCTCGGACATCCGCATGGGCACATATAAACACAACCCCATGCCTGCAGCTGCGACTTGTCTGATTCTCGCGTTTTTCGAAACATACTGCGGCGATCTCGGCAACTGGTTCAGACACATGACCGGAGCGCACGAGATCATCATGGAGACGTCGCTTTCGCAGCTCGCCCAGGTCGACGAGGTCTTTGGTTTGCAACAGCTCGAACTGCTGTATTCGTACCTGCGCATGGACATTATGCATTCCATCGTCGGCGGCACAGGCACTTTTGCTCCGTGGCAGTTCTGGGCTGCTGTGCCGTCCAGAGTAGCCTCCAACCCGGCTGTTTACGCCAACGACGAGATTCTCAAAGTCTTTGCGCGCATCTGCTCGTACATCGAGGAGGAAAACGTGCGAAAGCGCGGAGGAGCGATCCACGAGACCAACGAGCAGTCCAACGCGCGCTTCAACGAGTCGCTGCGCAGGTGGAGAGAGCTCAAGGACACTCTCAAGCAGTTTCGCGCGACTTTTGCGGCCATTTTGGCTCCTCAGCCCCCCAGAGGACCCCCAGAGTTGTCTCCCTTTGGACCGAAAACGAACAGAGCGAGCTTTCACCACGACCTCGTTGCAGCGTTTCTAGCGACTGGCGACATTCTCCTGCATCGAAACGACCCGAACGTGCCTGTGATGGGCTTTGCGGCGATCCCCTTTACCGCCAAGGCGTGTATAGAGCCCATGCTGGAGGTGATTCGCTCCTTGCCCACGTCGCCAAAGTCGTTTATGGTGTCTGACATCTTCACGACCGACCAGACTGGCGTGTGTTTGAGCCACGGAGAAAAGCTGCAGATTCTGTGCTCGTTCACGGTGCCTTTCTTCCTCGCGGCAGTGCAGGTCATGGAACCTCCGCAGCAGGACTTTGTGGCAGGATGGTACCAGGACATGTACCAGAGCACGGGCTTCCAGACGGCGCTGATCATCAGAAACTCGCTGCTTCGAGGCTGGTCTGACGCCAGAAAACGCATGGCGGCTGCTAAATCTGCCTCTGCGTCTCCTGCTTCGGCCTCAGAGTCGCCTGAAAGCGTCGTTTCGCCCGAATCCTCGACGTCTTCTGTCGCTGACGGCAAGCCCAGAATCAGAATGGACAACGGCACGCTTGTAGGATACGATGGGAAGCCTGTGGACTCGGTTTCAGACCCAGCTAACAGAGTCCGCTTTGCCCACGGAGTGCTTGGAGACACGACGGAAATGATGCAGAAGCTGAAGCTCAGCGAGAGCGAAAGCGACGGCCACAGTCCTCAGACGTAGGCTGTCTTCAGGACTAAACTAACTTGATTGTATATAATTTATTAGAGCTGCAGAATGCGGTGATTAGTGTATGTCTACCAGTAAGTGAATTTCGTACCCAGTGACTTGCCAATGCTTCTGGAAGTATCAGGTATTACTTGTGATGCTTGTGATGCTACAAGTATGTACTTGTACTTGTATCATGAATTGATCGTATAAGAGAAAAAAAGAAAAAGTCATGAAATGTTCTGATTAGCAGATGGAGAGGGCATGAAGAAACCTCCTACAAAAAAAACATCTTACTATTGGCCCATTCGCTACGCTCATGGGCAAAAAGATTACAGCACCCAGGATTCTCGTATGGTCTCCCACTACAATACTAACTAGGCTCTCTGGTGCTTGACTATGGCTGATCGGACGGGAAGCCGTATTTTCACCAGGATATGGCCGTAACCAAACTGCGCCGACCCGGAATCGAACCGGGGGCCCATCGATGGCAACGATGGATTTTACCACTAAACCATCGGCGCGCGGATTTGTGCTCTAAAAAAGCAAACTTTCAATAAATAGTGGAAAATGTGCTATGTCGCCGGTTTTTGCGAATTATGAGATTTGAGATAAATATGGATATAATATGGATTTATTTCTATACGGATACAAGCTTTGGTCAAGTTTCATGAAAAGGTGGGGAAGATGTGACTGCTTGAAAGCATAAAATTTTGGTCGATTTTGGGAAGTGTCAGATTTGAGGTCTCTAATGACTCTTTTTTGACGAAAGGAAGTGGGAATATGAATTAACACACGTTTTACATCGGCAATCTGATTTTTATTCCCATTAAATCATTTCGTTTGTATCTGCTCGTGCTCACAATTCTCTCTATTAATGCAGGTGTCCAAACTTACGAACTACACATACCAGAAGCCTACACTTCAATTCAACACGAAATATCTGTCACATCACTCTGGAGTAATACCTTTGGCTTGCTTTTGTTTATCCCATAAACAATACTCGCTACTTGCGTGCTTCTACAATCATCACTATCATCTTCGACATGGAAGCATGTTGTAATATATATTAAGAGGTAGTTAGTTTATTTGTAGCATTGATGCCGATCTCAAAGGTGTTTGCTCAGTTCGCTCTCGCAACCCATCGCAGTCGAACGTAGCCAGCATACCACTTTTTGGAGTGGGGCTCGTAGTTGGTAGACCTGAGAGTGTCGACAATGTAGTCGAGAGCTGCAGATCGCTTGCTCTCGTCAATCTCGCTCAGGAAATTGAAGCCAAACAGCTCCAGCCACTTTCTGAGACCCTCTCCTTCAGCCAGCTCAGTGGATCGATACACTCGCTCAATATTCTCAACAGTAAAGCCAGCCTCCTTCAAAAACTTGGAGATGACGTCTTCGTGGGGAAAGTACCACGGAGAGGCGGCAGCAGCCTGCTCAACAGTCTTGTTTCCAAACTTCTCCACGGCCATGATAAAGGCAGCCTGAATCTCAGCGACGTTTCCAAAGCCTCCCATTTCACACACAAAGGAGCCTCCAGGGGTCAGGAGATCGTGAATTTTCTTGAAAACGGCGACTCTCTGTGCATCTGATGCAGTCTGCGAAAAAATCCAGTGGAAAGTGGCGTTGGAAAACACCTTGGAGTACTTGTTGGAGTGGGACCACTGGTCCAGCTTGGAACAGTCGACAACCTCGGCGTTGAGACCTCGGCTTTTGCTCAATTCGACCATGTTCGACGAATTGTCAATTCCAAAGATGCTTTCACACCGCTTGCTCAAATCCTGGGTCAGTTTACCGTCTCCACATCCAATATCAAGGATCGTGTCTGAGGACTGAGGATCGAGCCACTGCTGAACCACAGAGGTGAGTTGAGGCACAAAGGCGGCGTCTTCGGTGTACTTCTTGGCGTTCCAGGGATCGGACATTTTGGATATTTGATTTTGCAAGACTTTTGGAGAAGATGGAGATATATATGTTGCGGAGAGCGATATCGCAAACCTTGTTCACAGCGATATCGGCGAGGCGTGTGGAGTCCGAAGAGTCATGATTTTGCGGGGTATTGAGTCATTGGCTGATTGTTGCTCTTTGTGACAAATCTGGACTGATGCTGTGACGGCTGATATTGTTTGTAGTGTTTCTATTAGAAGTGTCTGTAGAATACCTATGATGTTTACTCTATACGAGGATAGGGGAAACTACAGTAGAACTTGTAGTGTTTGTAGCTTGTATAGTAGAAGCAAGAGGATTGCACGGATTCAACGATTTTCTTAGTGTTATACACTGACTTGAAAATACTATTCAAAATACTGCTTGTATTACAGGATCCATCTTCAGCTGATTCCAGAACACCATTCATCAATTTCAGGAAGAGTAACACCTCGAAATACATAGCTTTCTAACCATTGAACAGCCACAGGCTGTTACAACGCAAAAAGCTTTTATCCCCTCCATCTCTCTTCCCCTCAAGGAATATATTCGCAAGACGCATTTTTTGGACGCCGGTCACGTGACCTCACAGTGCTTTTTCGCCAATAAATCATGCAAATAAATTACCCGAAAGGATAACCTTAATCTAATTATGGTTTTGCTATCATTTGAGGTGGGTGTTGTGTTTGGCAGAGAAGAAATAGGAGTTTTTTGGCGTGGATTTGAGTGTGTTGTTGTTTTAATCGAATACACTGTGCTACAAGGGCCTCATATAGTGAGCTGAGAAGTTCTGGGGAAAAAGTGCTACAGAACTCGCCAAATTTGTGCTACGGACGAATAAATATAACCACGAGACGCAGGACGAAAAGGGCTTTCGAATGATATATTAAAACACGTATATTTGTATAAAAGAACTGCTCTGGATTCTTTGGAATGTTGTGATGTTCTGATGCGTCCAGTGAAGCTAAGTCTTACAGTTTGGTTCATATTGACGGGATTTGAAAAATGGTTAATCAAGCAAGTAATACGGCTAAATCAAATGTGCTGGTATATATTCTCCATTTCTTCCCATTTTACTTGTAAAGGAGCACCACTTTCCACCCATCATAACCTGTATTTGGCTTTTACCTCTGCATATCTGCGGCACACCACCAAAAAAAATCCTGAAATTTAAATCTCCATTTTGCACACACACACAACCGCATCCACCATGGCATCCAAGGGCAAAGTGACGATTTCCGTCGAAAAGAAGGGCGCCGACGGCCAGCACAAGCAGCAGAAGCAGCCAAAGAAGGTGCAGAAGCAGCAGATCGAGGAGGAGGAAGAGGATCTCGAAGACCTGGAGGGAGGAGATGGAGAAGAAGACGACGAGGAAGAAGAGGACGACTCCGAGGACGACTCCGAGGACTCGATGATGGAGGACGAGTTTGACATTGAGGATTCGGAGGACGAGGAGCAGCTCGATCCCAGCGAACAACACAAGGCCAAGAAGGCGAAAAAGGACGAGGCGTTTGGAAAGGCCTTCTCAGCCATCCTCGGGTCGTCCATCAAGGCGCACGCCAAGGAGAACCCCATTCTCATCCGATCCACAAAGTCCGCCAAGGAGCTGGAGGACCAGAAGCTCGAGGCCAAGGCCCGACGGCTCATCAAGCTGGAGAAGCGAAAGGCCGCCGAGAAAGACCGAGTCAAGACTCTCGTGCCTCTGGACGAGCCCGAGAAGGCCAAGGAGATTCTCGCTAACGAAAAGAAACTGAAAAAGGTGGCCCAGAGAGGCGCTATCCGCATGTTCAACGCGATTCTGGCGGCCCAGACGGGAGCAAAGTCCATGGACGAGACTTCCATTCTGGGAACCAAGAAGCGAGAGGAGATGGCCACGCAGATGTCCAAGGAGAGCTTCCTGGACGCTGTGCGAGAGGGCTAATGCAATATAGATTAATGGGTTGGTTTGAATGAGCGAACAATGTCGAAGACATTGTGAACGGACCCCACAGTGAGCAACATTACGAAGTAATGTGCGAATGTGGTTGTAGAGTAGTGAGAAATCTTCTTTTAGTGTACATTTTCATTCATTCTGACTATCGTGTGTCATGTATTTATCACCTACCGGTAGCTAGCTAGTATTTTATAAATAATTATTCAGGAATTCACAATGTGACAATATAAACATGTTATAAACCATTTGTGAAAGGACCTTTAGTAAGCTGTTAGTGTAGAGCTGTTAGTGTAGAACTGTAGAACTGTGTAAATTCTTCTAGTCTTCTTGTAGTACACATAGCTAGTTCTGGTACAACAACTCCATAACCACCTGTACACTACATTACTCATTAATTCATGACATAACATATTCTAAACGTGTTCAGCTAAAACACATCTCTAGCAGCAGCTCGAACGCCCAACGACGAGTTTCCGTTAGGGCTGTTCTTGCTGATAGTAGGTCGTTCAGCCAGCTCCTTCTCAATCTCGTCTGCCAAAGCCGTATCTTCCTCGGCGATATCCTGGATGAAAATGTAGTTCTGGCCTCTCGAATAGTACTTGAGCGTAACATCTCGAATATTGTTGGTCATGGAAAAGTCCTTCAGCACAGACGAGTCCACAAGCACGTACTTTGTACTTGTTCCAGGACACTCGTAATTCGCGTTCAGACAAATCTTCTCCATCACAGCATGCAGACCCCGAGCTCCCAGACCCTCTGAAAGCGCGGTTTTGGCGATAATCCGCAAAGCGGGCTTGGTGAAGACAATGCGGGTTCCAAAAGACTTGAACTTGACGCGGAACTGCTCGACAAGTGCGTTTTTGGGCTCCACCAAGATGCGCAGAAGGTCCTCCTCGGTGAGGTGGTTGAGTTTGACGATCGTAGGAGCTCTGCCTAGCAGCTCGGGAATCAGTCCGTACTTTTTGAGGTCTTCAGAGGTGATCAAGTCGAGGGCATTAGCAGTATCGCCATTTGCAAGAGTAACCAGTTTATCCTGGCTGTCTTTCTGCTTGCCCTCCTCGCCCGAAGACTCGCTCACATTGGCTCCAAAGCCAATCGAGGACGAAGTGTTGCATCTGGCAGACACCACGTCGCTGAGACCCACAAACGCGCCCATGAGAATGAAGAGGATGTTCTGCGTGTTGATCGTGACGCTCTCCTTGGGCATGGCCGAGCCTCCTCCGGGCAAACCAGCCGTAGTCTGAGCTCTTCCGGGTGTTCCAGAGATCTGAACAAGCGTTCCTTCTAGCATCTTCAGCAACGACTGCTGAACACCCTCTCCAGAGACGTCTCTTCCGGATCCCTCGCGTTTGGCGAGCTTGTCGATCTCGTCCAGGACAATGATTCCGTGCTCGCATCTTTCCACGTCTCCTCCACACACCTGGTACAGCTGCTGAACGCACGATTGCACATCGTCTCCCACGTACCCCGCCTGCGTCAGCGCCGTGCAGTCTGAAATCGAGATTGGCAGGGATAAGAAGCTCGCGAGCGTCTTGGCCATCATCGTCTTTCCGCTTCCCGAGGGTCCCACCACCAGCAAGTTGGCCTTGTCGGGAATCACCTGGCTCTCGGCCTCCTCGTCGTACTCGTCCTTGAGCACGTTGATGTAGTCCGTCTGCGGCTCGTCTGTGTTTTCCCAGCGGTCTGAGATCTGTCCTTTAGCCGCGTTCATGCGCTTCATGTAGTCGCTCCACTGTCGTTCGTCAATTAACAAGCCACTTCGGAGGTAGTGGTTGTAGATCGCGACCGCAAACACCTTCTTGGAGCGGTCCTGGCCCACGATGAACTGGTTGAGCTTTGCCAGCAGCTTTCGTGGCGTCATATCTGGAGCAACCGATCTTCGAGGGGGTTCTCCGCCTGGAGGAGCCGTAGACTGCGTGTCGAGGTCATTGAGAGCCGCGGTAGGCACCGTGCGGAGCTTGCGGGCCTCGGCGAGCGTGGGATCTGTGTTTTTGGGCTCTGTGTCGGTCTTGACGGCTCTCTTGCGGCGTTTCTTGGGCTCCTCCACGTCCTCATAGGGGCCTTTTGTGTTGCTGCGGGGTCCGAAAGCGTGCAAAAAGCGCGCTGTGTGCCTCTGCGGGCGCGTAGAGGCCACAGAAACACGTTTCAGAAGAATGTTCATGGCGTTTGTTACCCCAGAATCTGCATAGTCATACACATATCACGAAGTCGCAGATAGAGTTTGGGATAGAGTGTCAGGGCTAGGGCGTCCAGGATTGGAAGGCATGCAGATGGGAAATTTATTGTGCAGAAAAAAATCACAGCTTGACAAACGACACAAAATGGCGAGAGCAAAGGCCGTGGATTTTTTCAGCGCGAAAAACGACTCCAGCGACAGCGAGGACGACGATAAGCCTGTTGTCGACCCTCGATTTGTGCTTGCTGACTCAGACAGCGAGGAGGAGGAGGAGGAAGATGAAGAGAAGGGACGGACCGGCAAAAAGAAGAGCACCGATTTTTTCGAGCTAGCTGGCAAAGAGGAGGAGGATGACGATGATGACGAGGAGGAGGAAGATGGTGTCGAAGAAGATGCCTCCGAAGAAAAGGAACCTAAGAAAACCCCAAAGACCAAGGTCAAACCAATGACCAAGGAGGAGATTGAGAAACACAACAAGAAGATCGCCAAGACCGGCGTCGTCTACTTTTCGCGAATTCCCCCGCTCATGGACCCCGGCAAGCTGCGTCTTTTGCTCCAGCGTTTCGGTGTCGTCGACAGAATCTACCTGGTTCCAGAGGACCCTAAAGCCCAGGCCGTGCGAATCAGACATGGAGGAAACCGCGCTCTAGCGTACGTCGAGGGCTGGGCGGAGTTCACCAAGAAGCGGTACGCCAAGACGTGCGCCTCTACACTCAACGGCAACACCATCGGAGGCAAGAAGGGCTCGCAGCACTACGACGACATCATGAACGCCAAGTACCTGCCCAAGTTCAAGTGGAGCGATCTGTCGGAGCAGCTGGCGCAGGAGACGCACAACCGGCAGGCGCGGCTGCGAACGGAGATTTCGCAGGCGACCCGGGAGAACCAGACCTACATCCAGTCGCTGGAAAAGTCCAAGGCTGCGGAACGGCGACGAAAGCGAGAGGAGGAAGAAGGGGAGGAGAAGGAAAAGCCGGCGAAGAAGGTGCATCGCGACTTCCACCAGGGCAAGACGCACAGCGCGAGAGCCAAGGAGGGCAAGAAGGAGCTGGACGGCAGCGTGGGCAGCATTTTGGGGAGGGTGATGTAACTGGGCTGCGAGACCAGAGTTTGTTACTTGACGACCTGGGTGTTACTTTTGACGACTTGAGTGTTACTTTTAACCTGAGTTGTTACTGGTTGAACAAGCATGGTAGTACGTTTGTAGTAATTACTGTATCGTACACTAGTACCGGTACCATGGCGAGCTCTCGAGATGCTCAACGGCTCTAGGAGTACACATGGAAAATAATAATAGAGATTTGTATTTACGCGGGCTGTGCAAAGTAGAGGAGGTAGGAGTTTGGGATCTTGCAACTACAGTACTTGTAACTGCTGTGTCTACATGTATGTACGGCAGATGGAGGAGTTGGTTGTAGAATGCACTTGTAGATACTTGCCAACAAGCTGAAAACGTCTACGAAAGACGTCGATAGCGTCACCGTAGCGTGCAATGCCGTTTCATTACTCCACTAGCTAAAAGTGGTAACTACCAGGCTACTTCCATAGAGCATTACTGTTTTATTTTAAGTATTGGCCATGTTTGAGTATAAATTGTTACTTGAAATGGCCAATACGTGTGGTTTAGATTGCACAGTGTACAGCAATGCTAATGCGGAGGAGTTGGAACATTGTGTTATACCCTTCCTAGTGACATTGGTGTTAAAATTACTCACTACTACACAACTACTTGTAGACGAATGATACTCATTCCGATCCAATATCACGACTTTGAACTCCAGTTGTGCCATATATGTATTGGCCATGTCTATGTTTTGCGGAAGTATAATTATGGCCAATATTTAGAGCGAGTAGGCTGAGAACCAGTTAACTACCGGTACATATTGACGAATTCTGACATAGAAAAAGGTGTTAAAAATGATTTAATTTCACACAGCGATTACATTAGAGAACAATTGACACCTTAAAGCAATAAAATACACTTACCGTGAGCTCATTAATTGAATGATGTGTGACTGAATAGTTTTAAACCGAATCAATGCAAGAACAGTCACTTCCGTAGAGGTTAGATAAACTGAATGGATAGTTTACAACAACAATGCAAGAAATATATTGTTGTACAATAATGTGTGACATTTCTTATCGCATTGCGTAACGTTTTGTACGATACGAACTTTTATTTTTTCTACGTTGAAAGAATTTGAATTTAATATACTTGTACGCTTACACGAATATGAATTAAGTTTAGAATAATATGAATCTAAGGCAAGAACAATATATGATGTGAAGCTCCAGATCATACGCACCAGAGTCCAGAACAATATAAATTGATTCTGCGATGACCACACGGATACCCCCAAAATGCGGATTTAGAATTCAGAAGAGCAATCTTGCTACGTGTCCTCCTACACCACACCATGCTATCCTGGGAACATGACACCATCACCGACCAAGAGATTGGTGATCTTCCTGACCATGGAAATCGCTACAGGAAGCCCGACGACTTGATCGATAGCGTCAACCAGGCCGTCTCGAGGGCCAAAGAAGATCTTTTCGGCGGGTGGGACACAGACATGGACTTAATCAGACCATCTCTGGACGCTCCGGTTTCGCAGTCCGAGTGTCTTGCTGCCATCGAAGAGCTCAAGAGAGACGTCACAAACGTTGGTCTCCATCGTCGGGTGCAGTTCGTACAGACTTTCAGAAACAGCGAGGCGAGCTACAGAGAGTTCAAAATGTGGGCCAGGTTGGAGGCCGGACACGAAGGCCAGAAACGCAAACTGCGCTCACTCTACTCCAAGTTCCAGCAGGTATGCTCGCAGAGCCTGCAGGTGAAGATCCAGGAGCTCGTGCGCAAGCAGTCTCAGGAGCTGCAGGACTTTGTGCTCGTCAAAAACAACCCTTGGTCAGCCCATCTCAAGAAGCCCACAAACCGCAGACCGCACGTCACCGTGACAGGCACGCCCGAAAAGCTCTCTTTCGAAATTGCCTCGCGCATCTACGCTCACCTGGACCTCGAGTCGTGCGTTAAGCTCAGAGAAACGAGCGCTTTCTGGTACTCGGCCTTCCAGCACGCCGATCTGGAGTACCCTGTGCGTCGCCGAAGCCCCTACGGGCAGCTCTGGCTGGCTGCCAAATTTGGTCTGGGCGACGACACGGCTCTGTATGCGACGTTTGTGGATCTCGCGCAGCCCGGCAAACTGTTCCACAGGCCGGACCGCTGTCTGTTTGTGCCCCTGGCTCTTGGAATGAGCTCTTTGCGCCAGTGCTCGCGATCTGCGCACTTTGTGACTGCCCGAAGTCCCCGAGACCAGATACTTGTCGATCTGGAGTCTGGAACGCAGACGCTGGTGCGAAACACGTTTGACGCGTTCGGGGGGGACGTCGAAGAGCCGTGGGAGCGATTGTCGCTGCGGTGCCACCTGTATCCCGGCTTTGAAGGCGACTACTTCGACGCACGGGGTCTGGACGAAAAGACACTTAGCCGTTACGAAGCTCGAGTCGGCGGAGATTCTTATCACGAAAGATGGTTAGATTCGACGGAGTATGGTGGCTTCGTCCCTCAGTTTCGGCGGGACACACAGGACCTAAATGAGCCTTATGAGTTCGACGATCCCGAAGACAGCGACAGCGACTTCTGGAGAGGAGAAGAGGTAGTGTGCAATTGTCCTGATTGTCAGGAGTTTTGAGGAGGTAGGTGAGTTGCCAGACAGATAGTGTGATGAGCCCTGTTTTCCTGTCTCTTTTTTTAATAATTTAATACGCGTCAGTTTAGTACAAGTACAAGTGTCTACCGGTACCATAATTATGTGATTATAAAAAAAATGTATGGATTGCTATACTTGAGTAAAGCCAGCAGGCAAAGAATTCATGCAATTTGTTAATACATCCTCAGTCTGTAGTACCACCTCACAAAGCCCACTGAGGATAATCTGTTTCAAAAACACCCTCGTCAAGAGTGTACTTGAAGGCATGCAAATACAGAGTGTCATGATAATCCTGGTAGACCGGAAACCCGCATTCGTCGCAAATGTAGTCCTCCACTTTTTCCCTCCGTTTAACACCCTCCAGCTCAGGATTGTACTCTCTGTCGTTTTCAATAGGAAAGCCTAGATGCCGCAGATGTTGTCTGATCTGGTGGTTTCTTCCTGTTGAAGGGAGACATTTGACGACACTATAGTCGTTTGTGTCGTCGTAACGCACAAGTTCAAATGCAGTATGTGCGTCTTTAGGAGCTGCGTCTCGTTTTGTAGTGTTTTCGAGCACAGGTTCATGCGTTTCTATCGAAGCAGGAAACTTGCCCTTGACTCGAGCCAGGTACTCCTTCTTGGCTGTGCGGCTCATAATCTGCTGAGTTACCGTGTTCACCGACTCGCTGGACTTTGCAAACACCAGAACTCCCGTTGTATTCTTGTCCAGTCTATGCGCAGGATACAGCTCCTCAACTTCAGTTTCGTGCTTCAGGATCTCCTTGACGGAGTTGAAAAGGTACTTTCCGGTCGGATGCACCGGTATCCCTGCTGGTTTGTCGACTACGAGCAGATCTTCGTCTTGAAACACGATCTTGATGTGTTTTCCATCTCCAGGAACAGAAGGCTCGTGTTTATGCACTCTGCTTTCAAGAATCGAGCCGTTTTTGAAAACCTGAGTCGACAAAGAATTCCAGCCGGTGTACTCAACAGCAGGCTCGCTGATTTTGTCTCTGCGAATCAGCTTCACGTTTCCAGCGTCTATCGTAGATCTGAGATGATGGGCAGGGTAGACTGACGCTAATTCCGTCGATAAAACCTCAATCACGGTTTTACCGAACCATCGGCCTTTACTCGGCACGGAGTGCGTGTAGTAGTAGGGAATCACTTTGCGGAATCCTTTGGAAAAGGTATATGTCATGGTGAGAAGGAATCGAAGTGCGGTAAGTTCATTTTAGTATAAATTATGCAGGACAACGCAGTGTAGAGGGCTAGAAATTGAGCTAGAGATGTGAAAAGAAATATGTAGGCACAAGAAGATGGCCCGGTTTCAACTGTGCTATTAATATGACAAACAAAAAATTGCCCAATACTCCACAATCAAGAATCGAACTGACAAACTCTATCCTTGTCATAGTTTGTTGAAGGCACTCTCATTAGTGAGACTCTACTTGCCGCCCTAGTTGAGAAAGCTAGCAGCATGTGTCAAACTCAATTGCCGGCTGTCTAGCGTCGTTGCAACCCAGAAAAGCCACAGACTGCTCGGAAAAAAGTATATCCCCGCTTTTTCAGCCTCTCCCGGGCTAAATCTTCCCCGGAAGACAACTTCCGTGCTTCTCTTGTGTACTGTTACCCTTCTTTGCTCGTCGGTTTTTACACAACTTTAAAGCGCGATAAATCAAACAGTTGCCACTCGCTTTTAAGAAAAAAGCCTGTGCCAAGTGCGAGGCTGAGAAGGTAGTTTTTGGTGTCATTATAGAAGTGGTTCAGGTTTATAGAGATTGATGAAAAACATATCGGCGGAATCCTTGAGAAAAGGCGGTTCTAGCAGTACTACTTTCAGCTGAATCGGATATTCACAACCCAGCTCATATCGCTCCTTCCTCATACGCTAAAATAAGTTCAACGGCCTTAGCAGTACGGCTTGAACTTGGCACAGGGAGATATGTGGGGTAAGATATTTGGTGGTTTGAATTGTTCTGGGAACTGAATGAGTGGTTCTATTGCTCAGAAATAGTCTGGATTGTACTAAATAGCCCTTCAACATGTGTTTTTACGTCTCTATCCACTTTTACACAGAATGCCTCGATTTTCGAACGTGTTTAATCAGCCTGAATCACACAGTCATACGACCTTAGAGCCTGCGAAAGTGTCTCAGTGCTTTTCACTCGCTAGAGTGGCTCTTCATTGTTAGGTTTGTTTGCTGTATGCGATCGGCCGTTCCTTGCATGATGGCGATACAGGGTGGAGGGGGGGTTGTTATATTTGGACCAGTAAATTTGTGGTAAATGCGGAAAAAGCGGGAATCAATTATTATCACGACTCTGCTAATTATCGTAATTTTTCCCAGTTTTCAAAAAATACCCCTGCTTCTCCAGCCCCCCTCACTCCCCACACAGTGCAACGCCTCTACCGAAACCCTAAGCTACACAAACAAACCCACCGTCCTACAAGTATATATATGATCATCGGTCGCCTGTTTCGCCGTTTTCCAAGAACCATGACCACCACCGCCACAGTTACACCCACCGCATCTCTGCCTAAAGAGCAGGAAACGCCCTCTTCGCTCAACACGGCGGTTCCTGCTTTCGACTGGGAAAGCATCTGTGGAAAGACGCCTCTGGAGCAGATTGAGAGCGATATCAACCGGCTCAAGAACTTCTACCGCTCCGAGAAGACGCTGGATCTGGACTACAGACTCGACCAGATTCGCAACCTTGCCTACGCGATCCGAGACAACGAGAAGAGGATCACAGATGCGATCCAGGCGGATCTCAAGCGTCCCGACTTTGAGTCCATGACGTGCGAGTTTGCCGGTCAGCTCGGCGAGTTCAACTACGTGGTCAAGAACCTGCCCAAGTGGGTCAAGGACGAGA
Source organism: Yarrowia sp. B02 (assembly GCA_017635955.1). Taxonomy (NCBI): domain Eukaryota; kingdom Fungi; phylum Ascomycota; class Dipodascomycetes; order Dipodascales; genus Yarrowia; species Yarrowia sp. B02. The sequence continues at coordinate 1,727,686 of JAAQQV010000006.1, forward strand.
AGGTCAAGGGCACGAGCATCACGTACTGGAACTCTTCTCCCGTTGTGCACAAGCGACCTCTGGGAACCGTGCTTGTCATCACGCCCTGGAACTACCCTCTGGTGCTGTCTGTGTCGCCTGTGCTTGGAGCCATCGCTGCAGGCAACACCGTGTGTCTCAAGATGTCCGAAATGTCGCCCAACGCGTCCAAGGTCATTGGCGACATCATGACCGAGGCCCTGGACCCTGGGCTCTTCCAGGTCTTCTACGGCGGAGTTCCCGAGACCACGGAGATCCTCAAGCACCGATTTGACAAGATCATGTACACTGGCAACGGCAAGGTCGGCCGAATCATCTGCGAGGCCGCCAACAAGTACCTGACGCCCGTGGAGCTCGAACTCGGCGGAAAATCGCCCGTGTTTGTGACCAAGCACTGCGGAAACATGGAAGTCGCCGCCAAACGCATCCTCTGGGGCAAGTTTGTCAACGGAGGCCAGACGTGTGTGGCTCCAGACTACATTCTCGTTGCTCCTGAGGTTCACGATAAATTCGTGGCTGCGTGTATCAAGGTGCTCGACAAGTTCTACCCCAACCACTCCGCGGAGTCTGGCATGGCGCACATTGCGACTCCCCAGCACTTTGAGCGTCTCACCTCGCTGCTCAACTCAACCAGAGGTAAGGTTGTGTATGGAGGAACCACCGACCCTGCTACGCGCTTCATTGCGCCTACTATCGTCGATGGAGTGGACGCAAACGACTCGCTGATGCAGGGTGAGCTGTTTGGACCCCTGCTTCCCATCGTCAAGGCCATGCCCACCGAGGCAGCCACCAACTTTGTGCTGGACCACCATCCCTGTCCTCTGGCGGAGTACATCTTCTCGGAGAACCAGCAGGAGATCGACTACATCCGCAACCGCGTGACTTCTGGCGGTCTCGTTATTAACGACACTATCGTCCACGTTGGATGTGTCCAGGCTCCCTTTGGCGGAGTCGGCGACTCTGGAAACGGAGGATACCACGGAAAGCACACTTTCGATCTCTTCAGCCACTCGCAGACGATTCTGCGACAGCCCGGCTGGGTCGAGTTTCTCAACAAGAAGCGATATCCGCCGTACAAGAAGAGCAACGCCAAGTTTGTCCGCCGCATGATCGTGCCTAGCCCCAACTTTCCTCGACACGGCCCTGTTCGCGGTTTTTGGTCCAAGTTGTTTGGTTAATCCAAAAGAGGGTTTGGTTAATGTGTCCACAGCCCATGTGCTGTATTCTGAGACCAGACAAGTCTGGCTCTGTTAATGTTCGAGTTGGTTGTTACTCCAATCTCGAACCGTCAATGATCATTGGCATCGAGTATTTAATGTATTTTATTGGTAGTCTTGGTACAAGTAGCGTTGTGATGAGCTTACCACAGCTCGTGGATAGAGGTGATGGTTGTATTTGTAGATTCTACAATTGAAGTCAGTTCTTGGAAATGAAGGGCATGATACTTGTAGTTGTAGACTACATTTGAAGACATCACAGTTCTTGGAATGACATGATACTGGTCCGTTTGTAGAAATGATATTCGAGCGTTAATGAATTGGACGAGGCTAGAGTATGGAAAGTATTGAAGTGATATTTGAACTACCCGTGTTACGGTTCATGAACTGTAGAATTGATATTTGAAGATGTCAATTTGGAAGCTTTAGAATGTGTAGACTTGAATTCAAACTCACCACTGTTTATGTTTTCAAAGTGAATAGCATGTCTTGTCTGTATATTTTGCTCCACGCACTCGCAGCTATGCTCCTCCTTCTCCTACTTTAATTCATTTAATTTAATTTAATTTAATTTAATTATTTTAATTATTTTAATTATTTTAATTATTTTAATTATTTTAATTATTTTAATTATTTTAATTATTTTAATTATTTTAATTATTTTAATTATTTTAATTATTTTAATTATTTTAATTATTTTAATTATTTTAATTATTTTATTGTAATTATTTTATTTTATTTTAATTATTTTATTGTAATTATTTTATTTTATTTTAATTATAATTTACTCCCAAATTAGCTCAATAACCAATCAACTCCCAACTAACATACTTACCGCGCTACTTGCGTCCCAAAGTCTAAAAACCATCCTGACATCTACACCACCCTCCACGCCATGCCGAAAAACGCCCTGCTTCGGTCTGCCAGACAGGTGGCGGTTTCGCGCGTCTTTTCCGCGGCCCGTGCAGCCCGCCCAATCGCTCATACACCTTCTCTGGCTTCTGTGCGACCTAGATCAGCCGTTTACAGACCCTTCACCTCCAGCAGAAGCCTTCGCAACGACTATGGTCTTGATACGGCCGAGCGGAGTCTCAAAGAGAGCCTGGTGTCGTTCAACGGCGTGCCCGTCGACCGCAAAGCCGTGCGCGACCAATTGATGAAGCTGATCCGCGTCTCTCCTAACCACGTCTTTCCCATCGCCGTGATCCCTGTCGTCAAGAGCGCCTACTACGAGCTGTTCCGCGAAAACGAGCGGGTCCTTTCGCCGCAGGACACAAAGACGCTGTTTGCGGCCGTCGCAGGCAACAACCCTGCTGATGTGCAGGATCTGCCGTTTGTGCTCGCAGTCTACCACCAGGCCGAGCAGGCTGCACAGACAGACAAGGACTCACGTGACAACATTCTGCTGCTGGGCAAGTTCTTCCTGTTCCAGGACCGCCTGGACAACTTCTGGAAGCTGCTGGAGGCGCAGATCAAGAGCCACAAGGACGTGGACGCGGAGTTTGTGAAGAGAACTCTGCAACTTGTGGCTGTAGGAGAGCACTTGACGCTCGGAAACGTCGCTCGAGTGCTCCAGCTGCGCACAGAAAACAGCGTCGAGTCGTCGAATGAACTCCGAGAAGCGCTGTCCAAGACTCTCGAGGAGCTCTACTTCAAGGAGAACGAGGGCTCCGACTTTTTTCTGTCGCTCGTCGAGAACCACATTCTCGACTCCAAGGACTTCACGCCCTCCGACAGCGTGGTCGCCATGATTCTCAACACGTGTGTGAACGAGGGTCGTGAAGATCTCGGCAGAAATGTTCTCGAATCAGTTGTTCTGCGAGCCAATTCCCTCGATGCAGGCGAAGAGGACCCGCAGAACTTCTGGGGCTTCTGGGCGTCTGTTGCCATGGACCTCCACGGCTCGAAAAACGACGTCAAGGCTTTTATTTCGCGTCTGGAGGCTCTTCCCGACCGAACCAAGGCCACCTGGGACATTCTCATCCGGTATGCCGTTTACAAGGCCGATCTGGCTGGACGAACGGATCTTCTCCAGGTCAGAGCTCTTCTCGCGGAAATGCAGCAGGCTGGCTTTGAACCCGATGCCGAAACGTACTTTGACGCGTACCGCAGCTCCAGCGCGATCAAGTCCGACGTTGTGCATCTTTTCGAGGCCGAGCTCGACATTGAGAAGGACACGTCCATCTTCGCCATCATGATGGACAAGGCTCTGAAGCACCACGATACGCTGGAGGCTCTGGCGATCTTCACGGAGTCGTTTGAAGAGGGTGCGCAGTGGGAAAACAAGCGTCTTCATATGGAGCCCATGACGGAGCTTCTCATCCAGTACGCGGGTCTCAACGATACGTCTGTGGCCGATATTCTGCAGCTCGTGCAGCGAATCGAGCCTATCTGTGCTAATGGAAGGATTCCGTACGCTGCCGAAACTGCCATTGCCCAAAACGTGCTTGCTCGCCACAACGACACTGCCAACTTCTACACGTTCATGAACCGGCAGTACGGCAACACGGCCGACAAGGTGACGAAGCTCGATCCGCAGATCCGGCCCAACACCTACCGGGTCATCCACGACTACATTTACGGCTGCGAGTCTGACCGAGCTGATTTGGCGTGGGAGATGTACGGCCTGCTGCACAAGTTCTTCACCGTGCCCTTCGCGGACTACTACAAGGCGATCAAGTTTTTTGCGCAGGACGTGAAGCGCCAGGACTATGCTCTGATGACGTTCCAGCAGATCCGCAAGAACCACGATCTTCATGGTCAGCCTGCTGCAACCTCGGAGATGGTGGCCTTTCTCTTCCACGAGTTTGCCAAGACCAAGTACAAGCGCGGCATCAAGCGGCTTCACGAGGTGGTTGCTCTGGAGACGTCGTTTGACGTGAACCGAGACGTGCTGAACGAGATGATGGCCGCGTACGTCTCGCTCGAGGACCTGAACCGTGTTCAGGACTGCTGGGCGCAGATTCAGCAGCTGCCTCCGTCTATAGGCGCCAACAACCGGTCTGTGGACGTGCTCCTGAGCTACTTCAAGGACAACATCCACTACACGGAGCGCACGTGGCAGGGCATTCCCGAGTTTGGGCTGCTTCCCACCGTCGAAAACTACGAGCAGTACCTTATTAACAACTGCCGAACCGGAAACTACAGACGGGCTCTGGAGATTACCAAAAACATGGAGCTGGAGAGCGGTCTGAAGCCCACGCCGAAAATCATTGCTGCCGTCTACAACTACACGTTCACGGAGCAGCGCAAGCTGGAGGTGGCTCAGTGGGCCGAGAAGACCCATCCGGAGACGTGGGCTGTGTTGAAAGAAGGCGACAAGCTCAAGAACCTGTGTTTGCCTGCCAACAACGAGAACGACAACGTGGCTACGCTGCTGAGACAGGCTGCGGCAGACATGGACGAGGAGATGAGCGGAGGTATCGTCAAGGTGGAGTCGGTTTGACCTATGTATATATTGAAATTAGTTTGACCTGTATATATTGAATTTGTATATATTGACATTTGTTGGCCTGTATACAAGTACTTGTACTTGTACAAGTATATTGACATTTGTTTGACCCCGTATATATTGAATTTGTATATACTGTAATTATTGACATTTGTTTGATCCCGTATATATTGAATTTGTATATACTGTAATTATTGACATTTGTTTGACCCTGTATAATACTGTATGTTGAAATTTGTTCATCAGCACTATGGTGAGTTGTCTGTGAATAGGTGATATTGGTAGCTGTGGATAATTAGTGAATTGTGTTGAGGAGAAGAGCTGGGGAGCTGTAATATTAGTGTGATGTGATTGGTGAGTGGCACTGATTTGTGGTCATAAGTAGTAGTGAGATAGATACAGGCATTGGCGGCTTGTAAATTTGGTGAGGTTGGTGAGGCGAGATATTAGTGCAATATGATGTTGCTGAGGTGTTAGTGAGACTTGATACGTGAGATGATGGTGAGTATACTTTCAAAATTCTGGTGCTATATAATTAGAAGTTGCCATGATAATCTCAAATAAGGTGACCACATGCTGCTCGAATCCTCCACATTTCATAGATCCAGCAGCACTGAAATAAACAGTAGAAGTACTACCATTACGAAGAGAAGACTTCTATCAACTACAATACAGCACAAATCGACGGGTCAAGTGCACTGTACAGAGTGCATTTGTGTCTCTTCTCTCTTTTCTCGCTCTTCTTCTTCCTCATCACTCCATCACACACCACAAAAAACGAACCACAAGAGATACCACCAAAAGGATACCGTTTCTGATATTCCCGTGAGTCGTTGATTTGAAGTTTTGCTTTGTGTTTTTGCCACCCAGTGTCGTTACAGAGCGATGTGGCGACTTCAGAGGTTGCGACTGTCTGTGAGATGTGAGTTGTGAGATGATATTGAGGAATGAGGCACGGTGGCATGTGGTATTACTGAGACGTGAGTTATATATCTGCGAGTGAGATGTGATACAATGGTGAGCTAGGGATGGTGAGATGTTGGTGGTGCTATTAGTGAAATGGGTGACTTTGACAGTGAGTTGTCGATTAGTTGGGTGTGACTGTGAGGTACCAGCGAAGTGAAATATTGGTGAAATACTGGTGGGCTGATATTAGTGAGTTGGTATTAGTTGTCTGCGTGTGGAATGTGATGTTAGTTGTGTGTGGTGAATGTGAAATGAATGAGACGAGATAGTTGACCGTGGAGATTGGAGAGTAAGTAGCTTCAGTTGAAAAACGTCGCCTGAGTCTCAATAGACCTTTTGTTGGTCTGCTCGACATTCGTCTCGACAGACTGTCTGTTGATCTGCTCGGCATTCGTCTCAGACTGTTTGTTCACTTCCTGGACTCTCGCGACTTCGTGAACTCTCGGAACACTCAATCTCGGCAGCGACTCTTCTGCCTGTGGATCGAAAAACACGCCTCCGACTCTGCTCTGTGCGTCCTTGAACCGCTGCGACTTTGCGAGAGGAACCGCAGACATGACAATCAGTGTCGCGGAGACGGCAAAAGACACCACGCAGCCAACAATAATTCCAATCTCGGCCCAGTCGCGTACTCTGCACGTCTTAAACTTTTCTCGACACTCGTATGATTTTCTCGGTGAAGCAGCTCTCCATGCCAGAGTTGCTACCCATAGCATCAGCACCAACACTTCGCAGACAATGGTGGCTATGGGATGGGTCTTTGGGTGCTTGCGAGAGGGCTCGACTATGATGTAGAACCACCAGACGATCGTCACAAAAGTAAACACGCCGATGACAGTGAACCACTCAACTGTGTTTGCAGACTCGTAATATCTGTGTGCAACAACCATAATAGGTGAGTACACACAGAGCGTGAGGACGAGAGAAAGTTGGAATCCGCGGGCAATGTAGTTGGCAATTGTGATCATGGTGTCCGCAACTTCTTTGGACTGTTCACTTCCACACCTTGGTCTTATATCTGTGCACGATCACGGCTTCTCTCTTCTCAACTAAGATTTCCAAAGCGGCTAAGACAAAGAACAGGGCTGTGTCCTGTCAAAATGCTTCGGAGCTGCGGTTTGCTTGAGCAGTCTGCAAGAGCGGAGAGCGGACTCTATCTATTTTTAGCGAATTTTTACGATTTTGGAGAGCAGCTTTTCGCCATCTATAGATGCCTTTTATCTCTTCACCTCGCTTAATTTTGTTCATCTCGCTTATTTTGAGTCTGCTAAAAAACATAAAAAAAATAAAAAAATAACAAAAAAAAACCACTGAACAACTAGCCACAGCTTCGTAGGGGCCTCTCCTTCTGAAAAAAAGACGAATGAGTTCCTTCTACGGACAATATCACAAACACAACTCTGCAGCCACAAAAGTCGTATTTTAACGTTTAGCAGTTAATAAGCATGCGTTAAGGTTGAGATAGTGAGACTACTTTTTTTATAATGAAACAATGCATACAATTAGGGCTGAGTCAAGTAATTACCAGGTACATTTCCAACTGGGGTACTTGATAGTGGGAGTCTGGAAGTTGATTCTGAAGAAAACTAGTACTGGAGGGGTAGCACTGGGCAATATTTTTGTTAGGAAGTCACATGTGATCTACTGAATGGTACAAATCTGGTGTCTGTAGCACAACGGTAACATTGAAATACGTACCCCTAATACACTTTCATTTTCCACTAAACCCAAGTAATGTCTAACTGGGAAGGGCCTGCATTGCCTCCTGAAGTTCGAGTAGTATCAAGTATAAATATGAATCAATGAAATGAATTAGGGTAGCCTTGAAACCCTGAGCACCACTTGGGTCTCCCACACTTCTATCTATAATGGGTACTAATCGTTACAGACTAAATACATTAAACATAAAAAAAAAAAAGAAATTCACTTTCTCTTCGGGTTGACAATGATCAGCTGCTTCGAAGGATTAACTTCAATGTCTCCATCCACAAAGACTGTTGGGCAGTCCATCTGGTTGATGACTGTGGCAATAGCAGCAGAGGAAACTTTCTCATCAAATAGTTTGTCCACGGTTTCCAGCTTGAAGTTCAGCTTTGCGAGATACTCGCAAATCGCGTCGTTGCTGACATATCCTTCATTCTTCAGCTTCTTATGCGACTCTTCACGGTTCTTCAGTCTCTCTACTTCTTCGGCTAACGCCTCCAGTCTTCCAGCGACGCTGTTGGCAGCCTGGTCTTTCGCTTCCTCGACTAAATTGATGTTTGGGAACTTTTTTCCAAACTGCGTGATCGTCTCGTTGTAGCTCTTGTTCAACTGTTCAGCCTCAGCCAGCTTTTTGTCGGACTTGAGTTTTCTCAGCTGGTCAGATTTAGACTTGAAGGCTCTGTTGGCTTCGTCTCTCTTCTTGGCCAGACTGTCTCTTCTCTTTTGCAAACCGACTCTCTCGCTCTGAAAGTTCGACAGCTGCTCTCCTGCACTGTCTCTTCTGTTCTTGTTCACCTGAAACGCGAGCTGAAGCTCCACGCAGGATTTTTCGAGCTGAGTGTGCCGATCAATGTTGTTGCTCAGCTTGTCAATGGTGCCCAGAGCCTCGCAATGAAGTCCCTTAGTTGTTTCCAGAGAGAGATGGTGGCTTTTGCAAGTTTCTTCCTGCGTCTTTCTGAGCTCCGACAACTGCGTCTTGGTGTTGATCATTCTGCTGGCAACGTCGTGGGTGATTTCAAACGCCTTGAGTCGCGTCATGTCCAGGAAAGAGCTGTTGTCTGAGAACTCCTGCTCACTCAGAACTGCCGTAGTGCGCACAAAGCGGTTGTTCTGGCTGAGAATCAAAGTGCAGCCTTGGATGTGGTCGTCTGCACTTGTCTGTTGGCTAGACTTGGGATCCACAAAAAGACCTTTCTTAGGCAGAGAACGCAGAGGCGAAACTCCAATCAGATGGACGTTCAGCGTGGAAATCAGGTAGTCTCTCACTCTGGCGTCTCCAATGACCAGCAGATCGAGAATGGTAGGCATGGAGCCCTCAAAGACTTCGGGATCCTGCTGAGACGGCTTGTAAGAGACAACCTTCACCATTCTCGCGTTGAACTGGTGTTTTTTGCGCTCCAGATACGCCTTGTCCACAGGACACTCGACGAGATAGGTGGTGAGATGTTCGTGCAGATAAGCCAAAACCAAATGCTTCTGCGAGTCTGTGGCCTTGTTGGAAAACCGAATGTGCATTCTCAGAGGCCCTATGATGTTCTTTCTGGATGATCCACCCGCGAGAACAATGAAGTTCATGAGCCTTTCTCCCTCGGCAATGTCTCTGTTGTCTTTTCCTCCAAATCTTTCCGCGAGCAACTTTCTCTCTCGAGCCAATTCGTCGAGTTTCGAGCTCTTCTCAGTCACAGACTTCTCAACACACATGGAAGACCCAGACCTCTCGATACACATTTGCTGGACAGGAGCACTTCGAGAGAGGTCAAGCAAATAAGAGTACCCGCTGATCTCCTTGTCAATGTCCTCCAGAAGATAGTTCTGACGCTCTTTTGCCAGGGTTTCCTGCTCCACCTTCTTCTCCAGCTCAAAGCTCTGGCTGAGAAGTTTTACGCGTTCAACTTTCATTCTGACAAGTTTGGAAGATAGTAGCGCTTCGATGGAGTTGGGGTCCACGTACTCTCCTGGATCAGACGAAAAGGAAGAATTCTGAATGGAGTTCTGGTTCAGTAGGAGTCTCAGTGGATCTACCTGAGACAGAGGCTGAATCAGAAGGAGTACCAGTAGATGTAGTTGAGTCAGAAGTAGTCTCAATCAATCTCACTTCTCCCTGGACGGAAGAAATAATCTGCTCTCCAAGCTCTGGTTCATTATCGAACACACTCTTGAGCTGCTCTGCAAGAGGCTTCAAGCGGTTCAAATTATCCTGGTGAGCCATCTCCAGACCCCGAAGCTCGTCAGAAGTGCCCTGAATGTTGCTGTCAAGATATTCCAGCTTGGTCTGAACGTGCTGGTAGTCCAACTGGCACTTGTCGTAGGTTTCTTTAAGATGCGGAGTGACGGTCTCCAGCTCTTTTTTCTGCTCAAAAAGCTGCCAGTTGGGGTCGAATCTGATGTTGTGGAAACTCTGGATCGCCTTAAATTTGTCCTGTTTTTCATTGAGCTTCTGGGTTTTCTTAGAGATCTCGAGAATCTCCTCCTCCAGAGACTGCTGATAAAGCGTCTCGAGAGCTGCAACTCTGCAATTCCGAATCGTCTGGCACATCTCAGGCCAGTTAGAGCAGTTGACATGGAGAACCGTGGAGTTGTGGGGAACGCTGACTTTTTCACCAGATGCAGGAATCCAAGCGTGTTCGGAGGTCTTGTACGTCATGGTTCGAGGTTCAGAAGGGTTGCCAACTTCGAAATCCACAGACATGGTGGCTTTAGACCTAGACTCTCCGCTGTGAACATGCTGAGGAGCATATCCATGTCCTATGTCGTGAAGGGTTTGTTTTCGAGCATCCAGAAGAATTGTTTCTTGGAATTCTGCGTCGCCTATCACCAGCTTTTTGAACTGTCCAAACTGGTACTATTCGCAGCGTCGTTTTTGAGGTGACGAAGATGAAGACGCCTGTTTCGCAGACACTCTTCTTCCGCGAGAATCCCGCTTCCAGGCTGAAAGCTTGGCCATTGCTGTAGAGTCGATAGTTGCTGTAGAGTCGATAATTGCTGTAGAGTCGATGAGGAGTAAGAAAGGGGTTTGACAGGCTTATTGAGTGAAACACAACAGAGATAGAGGTACCAAACACGCTAAAGACTCTGGAATGGGACAATATTATGAATTTGTTTTGCAGCCTCAGCGTATCTGTGATTATACATTAAAATACTTAAAATTCTGAGTCATGTTAGTAAACCGAGGCCACAGAAAGTGGTAAGCTAGACTTGGAGTCTTTTCTCTGGACTATTAGACTGTCTGGATTCCAAATATCAGCTTTGTGGGTTTATTCTCTTAACATGAAAGAACCCTCTGTTTATGCTGTCAACCTGCCATCTCGAAATATTGTGACACTTCTGACACTTCTCAGAGTTGGAGTGAATTGGAGTTATTATTCGGTTTTGGTAAGTTACACCGATATTGATGAAAGAAATTACAGTACCTCTCTACTCGTCTAGATGAGAAACAGAGGAGAAGTACAACTATAGGTCAACATCAGCAAATTCCACTCTCCAGAGTTCGTTGAGATTGCACTTCCAATTCGTTGCACATTCCACACACCCTCGCGTAAAATATTATGACAGTCAAAACGCTGTGACAGTAATAATTCTACAGTACGCGTCATATCTAGAGTTGTCTCAGTCTGTGATGGTTTTAGATCAGGAACATGTAGATACAGTTTATTATAAATCTGGGGCATGTTGCAGTTGGGTTTTAGAGGTAAAATCATGGCCTGCTGTATTCATTCTTGCTTTTAAGCAAAAAGTACTGCAATTCTTTTATTCTGCTGGCCATAAAGTAGCCGTGTAGTCTATACCATAAATTACCTCTACCGAAGTTCCAAAAGCGATGGAATGCTTTTTGAGCTTTACTGTAATTCTAGGAAAGGGACCTATGAAACGTGCTAAGGAGTGACGGAAGATGGATGGAGAAGCCGTGATTGTGGCGTGCGATAGGTTCATTATTAAAAAATGTAAAGTCTGAATGTTAGATAGAGAGTGTCTATAATTTGAAAGATATCGTTTGTTTCAGCAACTCAGGTGAGTATTATCAACTCGAGATTGTTCATCAACCACTCTGTACTGGTAACTACTTACCAATGTGTCTCACATTTTTACTGGCAAGAACACATACACACCAGTAAACATCAATTGCAGTTCCAGACTTCAACAAGACACATTCCACACATCCCTATTCGTCATCAAATCGCGTAAAATATTATGACTGTCAAGACACTGACAGTTGTGATTCTACTGTACAGTACGCGTCACATGTAGTTTGACAGTTGACACTCGCGATTTGATAGGAACTAGAGTTCAGCAACATTATGCAGTTAATTATATCAATCTGGGGTGCATAGATATTGGAAGAGAATTGATTTTGCGTACTGTTCCATTTAATTTGGCAAAAACTACTCAAGTAGCTACAGCTTATACAATGTATAGTTTATGCTGGTCAGAACTTGAAAAACCCGTAGTTTATGCCATAGAGCACATCTACAGTGACCGGTCATAAATAACATGCATTTTGAAAAAAGCTTGTTTTTTTGGGCATCCATTTCAGAGCGTCATTATAGCACCATGAGACTCTAACATGCAAATATATTTGTATCAGAAGATAGATAATAATGATAGCTTTCAAAAAGTAGTCTTTTCGATAACATCTGCGTCTGTTGATCTGTTTAAAACTGCGTCTAAAGTTTCTGGAACTGCCATTTACGAGCTTGCCGTTCATGGTCCAACTTTGAAGCGTTGTAAAATCAGAACGGATATTGGTGCCCAAAATTGAAAGGGACAGATTTTTTCATCTGCGTCTTATATTTCTACAAGTACTGGATTCTTTAATCGTTTTCCACCAATTTTTTTCAGTCCATATATTCAATTGAAGATGAGGGATATGCACATGCCAATTACTTGTAGCGAACGTAACACAAAAGACGAGGAACAGACAGCTTCAGATGGCGATTTTGGCGACCAAAAAGGCACCAATATATAAATTCGCGTCTTGCAAATAGAACTACACAAAAATTGAAAAGAAAACCCCAGCAGTTCTTCGTTAACGGTCTTCAAAGATTTTGTACTTGTAATCTTGGCAAATAAAGTTCCACCTCAAAATGCATGTCACTTATGAGCAAGTACTGTAATTAGTTCATTTACACTTAGTTCATGCCATAAAGTACATGGTTGAAACTATAACTACCCCTACTTTATGCCGAAGTACTTTGTTGAAGCTTAAACTGCCCGTAGTTTATGCCATAAAGTAGCTTTGTAAAGCTTAAATAGCCCGTAGTTTATGCCATGAAGTATCTGGTTGAAGCTTTAACTACAGGTAGTTTATGCCCATACATCTTGAAGCTTAAACTCGTTTTATGGCCTTTATGTGTCTGTGCACACCAGCGATACGAGCTCAAGAGTTCTAACATATACCAAAATACATGTATCTTGGTACCAATCACTCCGCCAAGATCTCATAAACACCGTGGTACTCTTCTTATTCTCATTCAAAGATCCACTCTCGAGTTATATGCAAACTAGTTCCTCAATACTCCCACAACATAACTTCATTATCTCCTGAATTGCTACTCTTTTTATGAGTGCATTAGTATGTTTATTTCTATTCTGTCATGTCTCTCTGTGGAGTAGTGATGTTTTCCAAATTTCGAAAATCCCGGAAAACGAGGTCTGACAATGTTAAAAATAAACTCTAAACATAGACCTGAACGTACCTGCTTTGTGTAACTGCCCCACCACGTGGCAAAATTTATAAGGCATCGAAAGCGGTATCAATTTGATCGCCATAGCACGACCGTTTTAATGGTGCTATTTCTGGGCCTGCTGTTCTGATACTAGTAGAGATACCTCCCAAAAACCTCGCTTGCAAAATTAAGCTATTTGTGCACAAAAGCGGCATTGGAGAAGATGAGGACTAACCAAGGACCGAGGAGGTATTAGACGACCTGTGGCAGCCATTATTCACAATCAATTCATATTTTTTCTCCCCGAAATTTCGCCGACACTCGACGATTTTCCAACATCTTTTTTTGATAATCCAATATATGCACCGAAAATACGACATTGCGCTGGTGGTTCTTGGCGCATCTTTAACGCTGTCTCCTCCACTTTACAGATGCAATACCCCGTCATGTCCAGCTTCATGACGATCATTCGATTTGATTCTACGACAAAAGCAATGAAGACAATCACGAGTACAAGTACTTTGTACTATTCACCAACTTGATACCCTCAGCGTGATCTAAAGGCAATTTTGACGACCTGGTTACAGTACATTGACTTAATGTCGGATTCTTTACACTTAACCTCTTTGAACTCGCGGTAACTTACTCCACGCCCTGGACCCTGCTCAGAGGCTAACTTTCAGAGTAGCATCGGTCTTTGCTCTGAAAACTGGCGTGAGGAGTTGTACTAGGATGGAGTTAAGCCGTGATTATCAACATGGTATGGTGAATTGGGCAGTATCGTTGTGATACTGTTGTTCTTGCGAGTCATTTCTTGCGAGTCATTTCTTGCGAGTCATTGCGAGTCATTTCAACATGTCCTGAAACCGCCAAATCGCCGTCTAATAAACTTGGCGATCTGAGATCTTGCAACGGCTTCACGTTGAAGATTGCTGAGACGAAGTGGAGGCTATTTACTCCACGGCTCTCGCCTAACAATCTCAGCAACGCCGATCCCCAGATTCGTGCATAATTGTCTGCAGCAGAGTTCGAGTACGTCATTGTGCGGTGTTCCTGTGCTAAAGCAGGGGCATGACTACAGCTTTTGTGATATTTGGACAGAGATACCGTTGTGATCTGGGTGTGGCCTTTGAAAACAAAGATCAGTCGTTGACAGATCTGGCGATCAAGATCAATTGACTGCAATTTGGAGTGCAATTAGACTGCGAAAGAAAGCCATGTCGATCGGTGCTTTGTCTGGAGACTAGCTGAAGACAAGCTGAAGACAGTGCATGATCTGAGTCTGTCCAGGGATTGAGTGCATCATCTGAGTCTGTCCAAGGCATAATTTGAGTCTGTCCAAGGCATGATCAAGAACTATATAAGGTGGAACTCCTGCTCCTCTCAAACCACACAAAATGATCTTCAGCAACCTCCTCCTCGCTACTGTCGCTGCGGCAGGCATTGTCCACGTGCCTCTCACGGCCAGGGACGTTTCCGACGCTCCTGAGCTTGCCCAGCATCTCTCAGCCCGCGGTATCAACCACGGCACCCAGAAAATGGGCCATCCCTTCTACGAGGCGACGCTCGAGATCGGCAACCCGCCCCAGAAGGTCACCGTGTGTTTCGACACCGGCTCGCCCTACCTGTGGGTTCCCAGCGCCAACTCGACCCAGTGCTACCCCGACAAGTGCAAGTCCACCTTTGACGTCGAGAAGTCGAGCACGTGGAAGTACCAGGAGCTGGGTAGCGGCTGGGGCGGCAAGGGAATGTGGGGCTTTGACTCCGTGTCCTACGCGGGTGCTTCTTTCGACGGCTTCAACCTGTGGACGTCGATCGAGAAGATGGGCAACGCGTTTGGCATCTGGGGCCAGTCTGGGTCTACGGATCCCAAGAAGAGCTTTGTCCAGGCACTTGCGCACGCGAAGAAGATCTCGCGGGCCGTCTACTCGCTCAACTCCGAGGGTCCCATCAACTACAACGATCCGCAGACCGTCGGCACCGTCAACAACGTCTACTACGGCGGCTACGACAAGAAGAAGTTCGAGGGTCCGCTGACGACTCTCAACTGCACGCACCACGGTGCGTACGCCATGCCTCTCGGCGGCTTTTCCCTCGACGGCGAGAAGGTCCAGCTTGCGCGAGAGCACCAGGTCATTCTCGACACTGGAGCCATGGGCTCTGTCTTCCCCAACAGCACGCTGAAGCGGGTTTCCGAGAAGTGGGGCGGCAAGGGCGAGTGGAAGAACGGCGCGTGGCAGATTGGCTGCGATGCGACCCCCGAAATCACCTACGAGTGGGGCCTGACTAAGGTCCCCGTTAACATGACCAACAACGTGCGCAAGAACGAGAACGGCGGATGCCACATTGGCGGTCTGACGGCCGTTCCGGACGACCAGGAGAAGCTGCTGACCGGTCCTCCTCTGATTTCGCGATCGCTTGTCATCTACGATAACGACCGAGTGACCATCACCATCGCCAAGGCCAAGTACTCGGACGAGTCTGAGGTCGTCGAGATTGACGGCGATATTCCTGGCGCAATTTCGTACGAGGATTTTCTGAATGGCAAGATTGAGCCTGTTGAGTCTACTGAGCCTGAGTCTACTGTTGAACCTACTCAGAGCTCCACTCTCGCTGTCAAGACTACTCAGAAGCCTGACCCTCAGCAGACTGACCCTCAGCAGCCCAAGCCCGATCCCATGCCTCCCGTCGAGAACGAGAACTCCATCGACTGGTGCGGTCTGTACGGCCTTATGTGCTAAGTCTCGTCGTCTCAGCTCTTTAGTTTCGTCGTCTCAGCTCTTTAGTTTCGTCGTCTCAGCTCTTTAGTTCTTAAATTATATTATTCTGTCATCATTCGGCTTCATGTTCTATTAGTCGAGTTAACTCAACTCTTTAGTTTCTTAATTGTATTATTCTATCATCATTCGGCATCATGTGCTAGTCCTCTTGACTAACTCTTTAGTTTCTTAAATTATATTATTCGGCATGAGCTACTCGTCAACTCTAGTTTCTTGGATTATATTATTCTGACATCAATATGTATGATAATGTAGACAGTGTGCTTGGTCGAGTAACAACTTTTCCCAGATGACCAACAGGTATTCAAGGTACCGTAGTTCTAGTTTCTTATGTAATCATATTGTTCTAACATCATTCGGCACGCGCGGATAGTTGACTCAACTCTTTAGTTTCTTCAAACATATTATTCTCTAATCATTCGGCATCATGTGCTAGTCAGGTAAACTCAACTCTTTGGTTTCGTCGTCTCAGCTCTTTAGTTCTTAAATTATATACTACTATCATCATTCAGCTTCATGTGCTAATAGTCGAGTTGACTCAACTCTTTAGTTTCTTGAATTATGATATTCTAACGTCTGTTTATGGTAATGTAGACAGTGCATTTGGTAGAGTAACAACAGAACTGCCAGATAAGCCGACACGCGTTTAAGTAGAGTCCTCATTTTTTGATTGTGCCTTCTCAGTCTATTTGCTCAGAGCAGTTATCAAACGTCGTGGTACGGGTACAGTACTTGAGAATGTATGATGTGAACTCAACCAAAAGTACGGTACCGGTACTGACAACTAAAAAAAGGGAACATACTGTACATACTTGAGAATTAACTCATATCAGATGCTAATAGCTCTCGAAGACTATGTTTACCTATATAACTACCGATAGCTAGTAGACATCGTAACAGTATCGGAGTGCATACTGATGATGCAGCAAAGAAACCCATGTGTCCAAAAGTCTACAAGGCGCTTGTGCATCATTAATCACATCTTAAGATGACTCCTTTAACACCAGAATAGTCTGACTTCCAAAATCATACAGATCACCTTAATTGTACACTTTGCAAAATGTCATAGTTTACAAGCCCCAACCCCTCAGATTATCGGTAACATGTTCAATATTGATATCAATCGATTTGAAGTGATCTCACGGATACAATGAACTTGTCATAATCAACCTATCTTGAATTCTAGAAGATTTAGACATCTTCTCCTTACCAAGACACCACACAAGAACACAAATAGCACATATAGATTCAACAGCCATTGTAATATAACCTAACACTTTATTTTTCGCGTTTCCATTTTTATTTCGTATGTTGCGGAAATCACAGATATTTTCGGAAATCTGCGAAAAACCCGCAAAACATGACATACCTCGGGTAGGATTGAAAATACCACCAAAATATAGATCTTGGATCTGAGAATAAAAATCCGATCTCAAAAACGAGGTATGATTTTTTTCGATGAGTTATCCTCTTTTCCGTTTTTTTCTTGAAACCTCTATAAGTCTCTGAATATTTATCTGATTTTAATTATTTTTTGATCAAAATATGCATAAGTTCAAGGGCTTCATTTGAAGCCTCTTCATGACGTATTTAACGCAGTATTCGGCTCAATAAAGCGATTTTAAATATTTATAGAGGTTTAAGCTTTATGTTAAAACCTAGATTATCTATTTTGAAACCTTAAACTTCAGTTGTATTAAAACGAAATATTGAAGACATCAGAACATCGTAAATATTAAGCGAGTATTTTCGTGATTTATATCAATCGATAGAGAAAGGCTAGGAGATTAAAAGTGACTTGAAGTTGTTGAACTTTGTTGCCAACTAAAATAAATATATGAACTAGGTGAGACTAATTGTAATTTTTACTACGAAAAGAGTCCCGGAGCTTTCAATTCCAGGCTCGATGATGTCACCAATATCAAATAAAAACAGATTCATGTATAGTGGTGTCCTATTGTATTCAGTTGTAAGTCCTGGAAAGTCGTTTATCAACTTTAAGCTTTTTGTACAAAACTTTAAATTTGAGAAACCTTTCTGGAGTTACTACATATGTGTTTGTGAGATGGGGAATGATCGTAGCACTCTAAGAAGCATCCTAGGAGATGGATAATCTAAGGAGCTATGTTGTAATCAACTTCTCATCTATTTTAGGCCAATACGGCAAAAGTTACAGCAGGAAAACTATTTTGGACTAAAATGGTCAGAGCTTTGGAAATACGATAGCTAATTTTTTTAGACACCAGAATATTGTTTCCCGCTACAGTGGCTTCATATTGAGCGTATTTTCATTCATATTTGAGGCATGTTCAGTTTTCGCCGTTTCGGGCAAATATGTTGAAAATTGGGTGATATTGGTGGGACAAGATAATGAAGATGGAAGTATTTTCATGATTCTGCGATATATTGTGATATTCTGTACAGTACTTTTGCCGCAGTTTAAAATCACCTGATAAAATATCAGGTGGAGTTCAGTCATAACTTTGTCACTGGAGCTTGAATAGAAATACTACAGATTGTAGCCTATTCCTGAGGCCCGTAGCTCTCGAATGATATCCTATAAGACCTATTACGTATTGTATGAATGGGTCTGATGTACAGGAAATGATACTCTTACTGGAGTATCCACAAATAAGGTATGAATAATCTACGAACAGGTACCTTGTCATACCTGTAAAAGTTACCATATGTACACACAAATAGTATCATTAGAGTCCTTGTTTCATTCTGATTCTGATGATACCGGTACTCAGCTCTGGGAAGTAAAGCGTGGTTACTTGCATTGATAGTGTCTTGAACTCAACGGAATACAACATATATACTATAGCTCCTATCGAGTATACGTGCGCAATTAATGTCCAGTTACTTTTGTGTGCAGTCATTGCCATAAATTACCTGTATTCCGTACTATTTGCCATGAAGTATCGTAGTTTATGCCACAAAGTAACCTTAATCCGTATACTTTATGGCATAAAGTAACCTTAATTTGTCCCATAAAGTAAGCCTCTCCAGAAATTGAAAAATGTCTATAAAGTGCTATGTTCATCTCAGAAACTTGCGGGTAGAATCAAAAGACTCGTGTCACCCAGGGCTTTAACATAATGTAGTTTATTACCACTATTGAAGACTTCTTGGTGCTTTTCCAGGATTTCTGTAGATAGTTTATGCGGAGGAAAATAGACCCAGCTGGTGCAATATTGTTGCTAGAGAAACATAATAGTACAAGTACTCCAAGATTCTTCTTATTCAGAGCTTCACAATGATCTCCCCTTTTAGTTTATATTATTGCAGGATAATCTTTGCCGACAGATTCGAGATTTTCAGGAAAATTGAAACAATGGTATCTCGAGATCTGTTCATACCAGGGACTATAAAGTAGTACCAAAAGATTCGTCTCGTTCAGGGTTCGATATTTTGTAAGGCATTTTCATTGGTAGTGGCCCATTACTTCTCCAGACTTCTTGCCAGTAATCTCGGCATTGAAGACGTCCAGGAGATGACATCTAGGTGATAAAGACGTGAAGGTAATTTCAGCTGGTTTTTCATATCTTGAGCTCAATATTTGTTTGGTCCTTTGCCAATTCTCTAACCGACTGTGATTTCCCAGTGTCAGGTTTTAGTACCATTACAAATACTATTCTACGGTACGGTACTGTAATGTTGTCCGTTCGTGACCTACAGCCACTCATATAATAAAAAATGCTGCTTGTTGTCCAGACAATTGCCACTCACTCACAGCGATCATAATATTCTAGCAGTTGTCTATTTACGCACAACTTGTGTAAAGTCTCTACTGACCACGGAGCACCACCACAAATACAATTCTACTCGTCCGTTCGTGGCATTCAATCTCTCACCCCCTGGTGTTTGTGTAATTATATTATCTACTCACTGCTAATATCAATACTCTACTTACTGCCGCTACAATTACAATCTACTGTTATCCGTTCGTGACCTTTGCGACGTCCATGTGCTTGTATCAAGGTACCGGTACTAATACAAATATTGTACGGAGTACAAGTAGCTGTCTGTACTTGCTTACCGTACAATATTCTTGCTGTTGCCATTCGCTCACAACTTCTGTACAAGTGCCTAGCACTCTACTAATTATCAGTGCGTACAAGTACTGACTTTCGGTACAAATACAATTGCCCGTATACTTGTATGTACTCTACCAGCGGTACCGGTACGAGAAAAACAAAAAAAGACCTCCACTGTTGTCCGTTCGTGACCTTCAGTTACAAGTACCGGTACTATACACAGCCGTACTTTATACTGTACTCACTACAAGTATTACAAACATTCTGGCTGTTTTCCATTCTACTATTAATAGCTGTTGCCCATTCACTCACTACCGGTGCTTGTATCGTATTACCTGTATAAAACTTGTACTTGTACACCGATACCGTTCATGCCCTTCTACTCTCTACAAATACAAGCACTCTACTGTTGTCTGTTCTTGACCTTCTGCTCTCTACTTGTACAAATACAAATACACTCACTCCCTTAAAACTCATTAATAGATAAATATACATGTTTTACCATTACCACTCCTGGGCAGTAACTCCCATGGCAGACTTCTTGGCGCCCTTGACAGGATTCACAATCAGCGAGTCCGTGTTGGACTCGAGGAAGGAAAACTTGTCGGACCGCTTGGCCTCGTACGCCTTGATGAACTCCTCCTTCTGGAGAGTCAGTCCAATATCGTCGAGTCCGTTGACCAGGCAGTGCTTTCGGAACTCCTCGACGTCAAAGTGGTCGACCAGGACCTCGTCGCCGGCCAGAATCTTCTGGTTGGGCAGATCCACCGTGAGGTTTCCGCCCTTTTCGGCCACAGGCATGAGCTTGGCCTTAATAACATCAGCGTCCACTCTGATCGGCAGCAGACCGTTCTTGAACGAGTTGTTGTAGAAAATGTCGCCGAAAGAGGGCGCGATAATGCACCGAATGCCGAAATCCGCAAGAGCCCAGGGAGCGTGTTCTCGCGAAGATCCGCAGCCAAAGTTGTCGCCGGAAACAACCAAAATCGAAGCAGCGTCCCAGGGAGCCACATTCAGCACAAAGTCGGTTTTCTCCTGCTTGCCGTCGACCTCCTTGAAGCGCCACTCGAAAAAGAGACCCGAAGACAGACCCGTTCGCTTGATCGTCTTGAGGAACTGCTTGGGAATGATCGCGTCAGTGTCCACGTTAGCCTTGGGGAGGGGAGCAGCAACGCCAGAGACCTCCAGAAACTTGGGAATTCCGGTCGCAGAGGAAGTAATGTTCTCCTCGGCAACTGCGTCGGTCTCCTCGTTCACAGGATCGGCCTGAACAACGTCGGTCTTGATCTTCTTGACCGCAGGCTGCTTCTCCTCGTCGTACTTGGCCTCAGCGAGCTCCTCGTCGCCAATGACGATTTTAGGCTCGTCCTTGGGGAGGAAGTCTCGCACATCGGTAAGCTTTCCAGTAATACCGGCAAGAGCAGCCATAGCGGGAGAAACAAGATGTGTTCGCGAAAGAGCGCCCTGACGGCCCTCAAAGTTTCGGTTGGAGGTCGAGGCGCATCTTTCTCGAGGATTCAAGATGTCAGGGTTCATGCCGAGACACATGGAGCATCCAGCCTCTCGCCACTCGAAACCCGCAGCTTCAAAGACCTTGTCCAGACCTTCAGCCTCGGCCTTTCGCTTGACAAGACCGGATCCAGGCACAACCATGGCTCGAACGACGGAATCGGCCTTCTTTTTGCCTCGCACAATCGATGCGGCAGCTCGAAGATCCTCGATTCGCGAGTTTGTGCACGATCCAATGAAGACCTTGTCGACGGCAATCTCGCTGAGCGGAGTGTTGGCCTCCAGACCCATGTACTCAAGAGCTCGCTCGATGCCTGCTCGCTTGATAGGGTCGGTTTCCTTGGACGGATCAGGCACAGAACCGGTGATAGGGAGGGCATCTTGAGGAGAAGTGCCCCAAGTAACAGTAGGGATCACATCCTCACCCTTAATATCAACGTCAATGTCGAAAACGGCGTCCGAGTCAGAATGAAGCGTCTTCCAGTACTTGACGGCCTTCTCCCACTCAGCTCCCTCGGGAGCAAGAGGTCGTCCACGGATGTACCGGAAAGTCGTCTCGTCAGGCGCAATCATGCCTGCTCGAGCGCCTCCCTCGATCGCCATGTTGCACATAGACATTCTTGCCTCCATGGAGAGGTCTCGAATAGCCTCGCCGCAGAACTCAATGACTGCACCTGTTCCTCCAGCAGTGCCGATAACACCGATAATGTGCAGAATCAGGTCCTTGGAGGTGATGCCGGGCTGCAGCTTGCCCGAAACGTTGATTCGCATGTTCTTGGACTTGGCCTGGATAATCGTCTGGGTTGCAAGCACATGCTCAACCTCAGAAGTACCAATACCGAAAGCAAGAGCGCCAAAAGCACCGTGCGTAGAAGTGTGCGAATCTCCACAAACCACAGTGGTTCCGGGAAGAGTGAAACCCTGCTCGGGACCCACAACGTGAACAATGCCCTGACGCTTGTCGTCCATGCCAAAGTACCGAACGCCAAAGTCCTTGACGTTCTGCTCAAGGGTCGTGCATTGCAATCGCGAGTCGTCCTCCTTGATGAACGTGCCGATCGTCTTGAAATCCTTTCGCGACGTCGTGGGAATGTTGTGGTCGACAGTCGCAAGGGTGCAGTCCTTTCGACGAACCTGTCTTCCGGCGTTTTTGAGACCCTCAAAAGCCTGGGGAGAAGTCACCTCGTGGACCAGATGTCGGTCGATAAAAAGCAGATAGGTGCCGTTGTCCTCGTGCACCACGTGGTCCGAAAAGACCTTGTCGTAAAGTGTTTTGCCCATGTTTGTGGTTTGAAGGTGGATCAGCCTGGGTCTTTATAACCTCGAGGATCGATCGCCGCTATCGGCGCCGCTCAGCCAATGAGATTGGGGGTATTAGCGAGGGGGTGGTGGTGGAAGACAAAATAAGGTTTAATTTGTATGGTTGGAATTGCCGTTTTTCGCTCGTTCCAATGGTACTCTCCATTTGTCTCTAGCTATACTACATCACCCACTACACTCACCCAAAATCCATGACTCAACCTCCGACACACTTTGAGTTTGTCAGCTGGGTGACTCTTGCATGTCAAAATAAGGTTTTAAGCTCGCCGGTGTCGGCGTGTGGGGTAGCCGATATTCAGGAGGGGTTAACTTGGTGGGCATTGGACTTTTGTCGTTTTTTCTTGCACCATTGCACGCAGCGCGGTTTGGCGGTCACGTGGCAATTTTCCGATTTTTATTTGGACAACGGCAACCCATTTTGACCACAGCGAGCCCGCAGCGATCTCGCCTGTCGAAACAGTGTTACCAGGTGGAAAAATAATATCACCGATTTTGGTACCATTGTGATCGCCTGACCGCAGCGATTCTAACCATACTATTCACTAACCTCCACCTACTCTACTTCATCCACCATACTCGATTCTCCAGCCGCGCACACCTGCGTCTACCAGGCAACCAAGACCTGATCCACGTCTGGAATGCCGAAGAATGGTCTGAGATAAAGCGTCATTGGTGCTGCTTTGACTCATGTACGGTACATGTTCGTGTTTGTGGGTTATACATACTCTACTCGCCTGAGTAGTATTGTGAGTAGATCAGGAGATTCAGGCTACTTGTTTTCAGTTGCACAGGTGTTGTTTTACTTCGAGCACAGTTAGAAACAGCATGTCTTTGTCATAGATGTCTCAATTGGAGTGTTTGGTTTGTACCAGTGAGTGCCGGTGCCACTTGTAAATGTCTTGAGAGCTGACTTGTATGGAGAGTAATTCCTAGGTAGAGTAGATCGAAGTGACTCAGGCTACTAGATCTTCTTAAATAAAAGTGGATTATATACGCTGGCATTGCCATTTAACGTCTCCAAAGCAATACTATACATACTGATACATACCGATACATATGTGATGGGGATGATCTCAGACGCATGTCGGACACTTTTCGAAAGACGACTTACTCACTGCCGATATAGCCATTCTACAAGTGCAACTAAGAACATTTCTCCTTGTACCATGAATATCACTTCTACTTCTATCTTCTCATCAAAATCACCTCATCTGATTCATGACTTCTATACTCTGAGATACACCAGAATTACGGATACTACACTACGGTAACAAAATACAACATCCTTGCGGGGTCATCTGCCACTAATCACAAAAATAGCGTCTACTACTACCATAAATCACGTGGACACCTCCGAAATCGCTCCGGTTTTTCTCCACCGGCTATGGAAGGTCTTTCTCCGACATATCTCACGCACCTGGGATGATCCCGGTATCGGCTTTTTTAGCTCACTTTTTGCTCACGTGAACAAAATCGCCAAAGTAGCAAGTCCAAATAGGGTTTGGTGTTTAAAATAAGGTTCCACCGTTGGGGTAGACTAGGTGGCGTTACAGTGGTAGTTTTTGGCACCTTCGTGGTACTTTTCAGATGTTTCAATGTCTTGGTAGTTTTATAGTGGTTCTATGGAGAGACTGTCAAAACTATTCAGAAAACTACCCACTTTTGAGCCGCCTATCCTCCACCTTCCATATTCTCTATCCAAACCTTAAATCACGGACTGGCAGATTCTAGAAAGTTTGCTTGGTTGAGTATTGCGAGCGATTTAGAGGTCTGGTGGTGGAATGGAAGATGTAGAAATGTTCTCCAGAATGAGCTGAATCGAACAATACCTTAAAACATCAAATTCGGACAATATCCCAACATCAGTCACTCTCTCAACATCTCCTCAACGACGACATATGCATGCTATTCCAGGTGTATAATGAGCATCTGAAACCGTTGCACTCTAGAAAATGTCGATTTTGTGAATAAAAGAACGTCTAGTGGTTCAAAATCACGTGATCTAACATATCCAGCACAAATACCACTACTTTGTACACTCTAGAACGTTCCAGAGTGAACCTGCGATAATTGCTCAAGGCTTGCTCACTTATCACGGGTCTAGAAGTCCGGGTGAAACTGCTCGGGAGCGGCTGAAAATTGCACTGAGCACAGAAACGGCCCTTCCGAGTGTATTCCGAGATTTCCACATCAATAGCTCTTCCAGATGGCTCAATATATGGCCTTATGACGCGAACCTTCCACCCGTTTCGGAAGCAACCGCCTGATAGTACGATGTGTAAGTATGTGGGGTTTGGCACAAGTACCAGGTACAAATGATTATGTGGTTATAAAAAAAATACGCATTTCACACAATCGTGAAAGTGAAACAAAAGCACGCCACTGAGTCACTTTTAAAAACCCACCTTGCCACCTCTTTGCCTAATATATAATTGCAAGTATCTCCCAACTTACCCACAACAGCCCGTGTGTCAACGTCGCAAATAAAGTTATATCGCCACCTCAAACACTCTGCGTTTGAAACCTCTCCTCTCATCCTCTGCACCACACCATGAACAGCCTGTTTGCAGGCCTGAGGAGCGTGGCGCGTTCGCAGGGCCTTCTCCCGAGAGCCCTGCTCCGTGCGCACACGCTCAAATCGCAAAAAACACAGATCCGCGCCTTCAACTGGTCTTCTCTCAAGCCCGGCTTTTTGGCCGAAACAGTCCCTACTCACGTTCTTGCAGCCAAGGAACAGGCTGCAAACCGCAACCTCAGCAACCCCGACGCCCAGCAGGACTTCTACAAGGCGCTGATCAACACAAACTACCCTCATGTCGTGACGCAGCGCTACGAGTCACCCGGAGTGGCGAGAAACCACGAGTGCGACAAGCTCTACGTCGCGGCCCTCAAGTCGCAGGGCCAGCACGACAAGGCCGAGAACATGGAGCACCGCCTTCTCGGCGGCAGTGCAGGCGCAGGACAGAAGGGCACGCGTGCAGACCCCGTCCACGTCATCCTCAAGGAGACGACGGCGTCGGCGGTCACAAAGTGGATCCGCTTCATCCTGCCGCTCGCGCTCATCGGCTACATGGTCTGGCAGAGCGTGGAGCTGCTGTCGGAGTCGTCGCTCGTCAAGGGCACCTCCGGCTTCAACTCCAAGCTGTCGGACCCGACGGACGGTTCCAAGTCCACCGTCAAGTTTTCCGACGTCCACGGCGTCGACGAGGCCCGCGGCGAGCTTGAGGAGATCGTTGACTTTCTCAAGGACCCCTCCAAGTTCACCGGTCTCGGCGGCAAGCTGCCCAAGGGTGTTTTGTTGACCGGCCCTCCCGGAACAGGAAAGACGCTGCTTGCGCGAGCAGTTGCCGGCGAGGCCGACGTCCCGTTCTACTTTGTGTCTGGATCCGAGTTTGACGAAATGTACGTTGGTGTCGGCGCCAAGCGTGTTCGTGAGCTCTTTGAGAAGGCCCGAGCCAAGGCCCCCGCCATCATCTTCATCGACGAGCTGGACGCCATTGGAGGCAAGCGCAACCCCAAGGACCACGCGTACTCCAAGCAGACGCTGAACCAGCTGCTGATCGAGCTGGACGGCTTCTCTCCCTCGACTGGCATTGTGATTATCGCGGCCACGAACTTCCCCCAGATGCTGGACAAGGCGCTGACTCGTCCCGGACGGTTCGACAAGATGGTCAACGTGGAGCTTCCCGACGTGCGCGGCCGAATCGCGATTCTCAAGCACCACATGAAGAAGGTCGAGTCGTCTCCACTCGTCGACTGCTCTGTGCTTGCCCGCGGCACCTCCGGCTTCTCCGGCGCGGAGCTCATGAACCTGGTCAACCAGGCGGCGATCCAGGCGTCCAAGGAGAAGGCGCTGTCCGTGGACATGTCGCACTTTGAGTGGGCCAAGGACAAGATCCTCATGGGCGCCGCGCGGTCCAAGATGGTGCTCACCGAGGAGTCCATCCGCAACACGGCCTACCACGAGGCAGGCCACGCTCTGATGGCGCTCTACAGCCCCGCGGCAACGCCGATCTACAAGGCGACGATTCTGCCGCGGGGTCAGGCCCTGGGTCTCGTGCAGCAGCTCCCCGAGCTGGACAAGTACGACATGACCAAGCAGGAGATGTTTGCGCGTGTCGACGTGTGCATGGGCGGCAAGATTGCCGAGGAGCTGATCAACGGTGCTGAAAATGTCACCGGCGGCTGCTCCTCGGATCTGCGGCAGGCCACGTCCATGGCCAAGCACATGGTGACGACGTACGGCATGTCCGACGCAGTGGGCCCCATGTCGTTTGGCGACGACCAGTGGTCGCAGCACCTGCAGCAGCTGGCGGAGGGCGAGATCCAGAAGATCTTGTTCAACTCGGAGAAGCGCTCGCGCAAGCTGCTGACGGAAAAGCTGCCCGAATTGCATCGTCTGGCGCAGTCGCTGCTGGACTACGAGACGCTGACGGCCGAGGAGATCAAGCAGGTGGTCAAGGGCGAGAAGCTGCCGCGCGAAAAGGGCCTGTCGGTGACGGTCGTCAAGTCCAAGGACATCCGGGACAACCGGGGTGGTAAGAAGAAGGACGACGACGACGACGCCGAGGACCGGTCGTACGACGATGGCGTGCGGATTGGCGGGGCTACGACGAGTGCCAAGTCGACGTAATCAAGGCGGCGTCAGCCGGCTTGATCCGCGATCGGCGAATCGACTTGAGTTCTTGAGTGGCTTAGTTGCTTGAGTGGCTTAAGTGGCTTAGTAGCTTAAGTGGCTTAAGTGCTTAGTTGCTTGAGTTCCTAGTTCTTGAGTTACTTTAGTAGCTTGGGTTGCGAAGTAGCTTGAGTTACTTGAGTTCTTATGCTCTTGAGTGGCGTAAGTGCTTGAGCTGGCCTAGTCACCGCACACATCGCATAGGGGAGTACGAAGTTGACGTTTTTATACCAGCTGTAATCATTGTAAATAGTCATTTGGCGATGGTGTAGGGTTGTAGAGAGTGTAGTGTAACGGTAGAGTTAAGAGCAGGTCTGTGTAGCCAGTTGATGCTCAAAAGTGGTTCTGTGTCATAGTCTATTGCTGTGTTCTTTGCTGGTGACTCTCATGCTACCGTATGATAATACCGGCAGTGAAATCATTGTATCATTGGACAAGTTGTACGAATGTGTGTAGCGTAGTGGTACCGGTAGTTGTAGATGTGTGAATACCACTTGAAGCAAGTACTGCTTGAAACTGTTGAGTCTATGCTAAAATGCCGTACCGGTAGCTCTTGTACCACAGTCTACTTCTGTTGCCATGTTCTTTGGTACTTGGGAGGCTCATGCTATGATACCGGTAGTGAAGTACATACAGTAATCATTATAAATAGTCATGTACAAATAAGTGTACTAGTACAGTTTGTAGTTGTATGTAAGAATATGGCAACTCCGAGAGTACGTTGGGCACTACGTAGTTCATTAAAGGGTTGCAAGCACCGCAGTGTTCTGTGGTTATGACTCTCATGTTATGAGCTTCAAGTGCACTACCGGTACATACCGTACAGGTATGGTTGATACAAGTTGAATGGACACTCGAAGCACATTATTCTGTGGGATCAAGTACCTGATGCCATAAACTAGGTACGTTATGCCATAAACTAGGTACCGGTACTTCATGCCATAAAGTAAGTTCCTCTGTAAAATGAATAGGGTATTGAAGGAGATCCGTTAATCTTAGACACTTGAGAGTAGAACCAAAAGACTCGTCCCATCGAGGACTTCAATATGACATGCTATTTTACAACCTCTGAAGACTCCTTGGTGCTTTTCCAGGATTTCTGCAGATAGTTTATGCGAAGGAAAAGATCTCCAGGTGGTGCAATATTAGAGATAGAGGAGATATGTTGGTCCCAGAAGACTCGAAACAGAGAAAGCTTCAGAATGATACCCAATTATCTTCCACAGATTGATAAACCAATCTTTAGTGCGAGATTCTAAGTTTTTTGGAAAATTGAAACAGGGCTGAACAGAGATCTGCTAATGCCATGAAAATGAAAGTAGAACCAAAAGACTAATATAATCTCAGGCTTCAATTGGATATGCTACCCTACCATCTCGGAAGACTCCTTGGTCCTTTCCCAGGATTTCTGTAGATAGTTTATGCGGACGAGATGATCTCCAGGTGATTCAATATCAGTGCTAGAGATAATATTTTACTATCAACAGGCGCGTCGAAGAGGGAGCTTCAAAACGATACCCCATTATCTTCGACAGTATGACAAGCAAAGCCTTAGCGAGAGATGTTAGATTTTCAGGAAATTTGAAACACGACTCAACAGAGATCTGCTAATACCACAAACTTGAAAGTACATCAAAAGATTCGTCACATTCAAAGCCGTAATGCGATATAATTCTCTCCCCCCTAGAGTGACTCTTTCCTCGTCTGTATGTTTTTCAATATTTTCTGCGTTGAGGACATCCAGAAGCCGAAATATCAGCGATAGAGACGTGCAATTGAGCCTACCTGGTTCTTCTTTTCTCGATCTCCAACGATTTCACAAAACCTGTCTGACAAACGGCGATTTTATGCATCACGTTTCCCTAGCTGTTACTGTATTAGATCACATTATCCCAATATCTCACGATCAACATGGTTAACACCACCACACAACATGCACATTCCCGAAGACGTGGCGCGTCTGGTGTTTGAAAACAGCGCTGTCGACGGCTGCGTGGCGCTCAGCCAAACGTGCCAGAGCTTCAGAGCGGCTTTTCTCGAGCTTGACGCCCTCCTTGAAGCCAAGGTCAAGGAGTGTGCTCCATGGATGGACAGGAAGGAAACCTGGGGTCAAAGTGCGCTTCTGTGTTCAGCGAGAAACCGTCTGGCCAACAGCGACAGCTGGATGCGAGCTCCATCTCAAGAAGTCTTCTCCAAGACCAACTACACGTGCAAGGAGCCCAAGAAGGTGGAGGTTCGGTTGAACCCTTCACGAGAGCAGCTTCAGAGCTATAAAGGCGCGTTTGGCGACGTCAGACTGCCGTTCCTGTACCGACGCACGATCGTCAAGCACGGAATCGTCTACATGCGCGACAGAGAAGACATTGCCTACAACCTGGACTACTGTCCGTATGCTCTTAATCTGACGAGCATGGCGGTGGTGGAGACACAAGCCAAAGAAGACCCTCCGGTGGTGCAATTGCTCGACTTTGGCAGCGAAAGCAGAGACAGATTCGTCTCGCCCGTGTCTGGAATCGCAGTCATCAGCGATACTGCTACAGACACGGGAAACAGATACCCCGACGGAGTTGTCTTTGTCGAGGACATTATGTTCATCGACGAGAACGAGATGGTGATGATCGTTGCCAAACGGTGTATCGCTTCAATGAGACACGAGGCGTTTTATGTGTACAAGCCAGACGCTGATATCGTCGACAACACACTCAAGTTCAACCACAACGACTGGAAGAGAACAGCTATGGATCCTCTGATGCCTCCGCAGCTCATTAAAGGCTCCAGCTGGATCGCTGTCGTCAAGAACATTGCCGAATCAAAGTGGGCGTGTCTGGAACACGCTCAGAAGAGCAACGACGATCTCATCCAGCTCATGAAGCTCGACAGCAGGCTGTTCAGCGTCCAGGTCTACGACGGCTTGCTGTACGTCTACAGGGGCAACAAGCTGTATCCGATTTGGGTCAACCTGAACGAGAAGCGCAAGCTGCTGTTCAACTATCTGCATGCCGACGAGAAGGAGCAGTACACGGTTTCGGAGGTGAAACCAGCCTTGAAGAAGGGCTGGAAGGCTATTGGAGGATGGAAAGGCTCACGGGCGGTTCCCTGGTTTGCAAAAGCCGACAAGTTCATCACTCGAGGCGACTTTCGCAGAGGAGGCGGATACGTGGTTGGAAATTTGGAGACAGGACAGTGCTTCAAGGTGGACTCGCAGTACAAGAAGGGCAAGCCGGAATTTGTCTTTCCGTCGCTCAAGGACGACAAGGTCGACTTTTACTCCATCTCCCGGATCGTTGGCAGAAAGCTTCTGACTGAGCTGCACAACATCAACGAGTCCAAGAACGTCGACTGCCAGAAGGAGACTGCGAGGATCCAGAAACTGTACGATGAGCTCGTCGAGAATCCCGGAAGCGACTCGGAAGACGAAGACGACGAGGACTTCAGCGACGAGAACAGCGACAACGAACGGCGAATCGAAATGCTGTCGCGTCCTGTGGTGCTTCCGGACGACATGGACGACTTTAGCGACGACTCCTTCTCCGACAATGCGTGGGCTCGAGCTACGCTAGCAGGCGACATTGACGTGAACAGGTTTATGCCGTATGATGATGATTCTGACGGTGACTGGGCCAGAAACACGCTTGGAGGGAACATTCCTTACCGTATGCCTGATGGGTCGTATGTTTTTTACGAGTAACTACGGTAGATAATTTATTGTTTGAAAAACTAGTAAACCAGTGTGCAGAAATGGTCTCGAGAGTGAGGATGAGATGTAGATAATTACAAGTACTTTGGTCTCCAAAGTGAAGATGATACGTACAAGTACTCGTATCTACGCAACATTCGTTATACAAGTAATCTGTTTCTGTGAGGGAGACTAAGGATCTACTAGTTTATATATCTACGAAGTACAAGCGTGTGACCTTCAGCATCGTCCGTTTCTGTAAACTACTAAGGATATACTAATTCATATATCTACCAGTGTATAGAACTCCGTATGTACAAGTGCGTGTCCTCATCCGTTCCTAGAATAATTAATTTATATACACACATTGTACCGCTGTCTATACGACTACTCATTCTCATCCAACAAGTAGTTCTCAATGGGCAGCTCAATGTCTCTCGCCAGACGCTCAACCAAACCCCAAGCTGCGTTCACCTTCCATTTTGTTCGCGAGTCCAGAGGGTCTGCACTGGTTCTCACGAGCAGCTTGAGTGTCGTAAGAGTCGCAATCTGGCCCGGCAAATCGATGTTCGACATACTCTGCACTCCAGCAGCGGTTCCAAACTGCTCCTCTGGCGAAATCGCATGCAAAATGGCGAGCATTCGCTCCAGCTCGAACGGCGGAGCCTCCAGCATTCGCGGGTTTAAAGTCAGTCTCTTTCGTCGTCCAGTATCTCTTCTGCCCTTTCTCCCGTCTTTAGCCTTGGAGAAGAACCGAATGTCGTATCGCTCGGGGTTGTAGGACGCGAGATACGCCGCAACAAGAATGTACTTGGAATGCAAGGGCAGATCGTAGGATCCAGTCAAGTCCTGCTCGTTGTTGCGTTTTCTTTTGAGCACCTCTTCAACTCCAGGCTGAACCAGCGAGTCTGCGACTGCAAACTCCGTCGAAAAGATATGCTGGCTCTGGACGTACAGCTTGGCTGTTTCGCGCATGTCTGTCGTTCCAGTGACGACTGGATCAACGTAAACAGGCCAGATTCGTCGGGCAATCTGTTTGTAGAGACGCACATCTGAAGAAGCATACGGAGACAGAGCATCCACCAAAACCTGGCAATACGACGCCCAGAACTGGCGCGATAGCGTGTCTTTTTCCTCCGGCTTGTCTTTCGTAGCCCTCTCGAGAATCTCGTCTGGCAGTCTGCACAATTCTTCGTTGGCGAGAATCGTGACGACCTCGTCTTTAGTGTACCGCGTGAAACGGACGTGGGGAATGCTGGAGGTGATGAGCGCTCGCGGCTCAAGTGTCGAGATGGTGAAGATGAAGCACACGTTGCGGATCTGTGTCATTTCGTTCAAGCGTGTGAAACAGTGGTAGATCTCGGACGGATTCTCATGCAGTTTGTCGAGACCGTCCAGCACAATAACGTGCGGCTCGTTGAAGTCGTACTCGGCCTGAAACCGTTCCAGAAGCGCCATGAATTGTGTAACGTTCTCGCAGATGATCTCAAACTCCGCATCCACGCTCTTTCCACAGTCCTCCACAACAGCTCGGAACGTCCGCTGAAGCAGAATTCGCGTCGTCAGACACTGCTCGGCGAGAATGATGGAGTGATTGATGCCGCTGTGTTTGAGTAACTCCTTCAAAACTGTCGATTTGCCCGTCGAGGGCTCTCCATGTACCAGCATCGATTGAGGCATCTCCTGGGCGTTTTGCGATAAGAGCACGCTCAGCAGCTTGATCTGGGTGTCTCTGCAGGAGACCTGCTCCTTGGTCGCCTGGACCGCTTTTTCTGGAAGCATTTTCTTGTGTTTGTAGATGTCGAGATGTCTAATCAAAGTTTCGAGTCCAAAGTTTGATCTCGCGATGTTGTCAGTAGAGGAACGTCATTGAGTGGAGATTAACGATTAAATGGTGTTTAGTTGCCATTTAATGCTGTTCTACCACAACAATAGGTCTATTTGAGATCTCACAACAGATAAAGTTGCTACTGAACCACAGGTTATGAGTAATTTATGAGTCTGGAATACCCATTATTTGAGCATCTGCGACACCAAGTTGTCTCTCACTGCTCTATAAGTACTCTCTAGACAGTCATCAGCCACCACCTCGTTTTTTTTCGCGGGTCACGTGACGAGACTTTCACAGTGTAGAGGCCACCTTTTTAGTGAACCTTGTAATCGCCTGTTTGGCCAAGTGGCTAAGGCGTCTCACTCGTATGATAATGCGACATGAGAAGAGCACCAGTTCGACTCTGGTAATAGGCATTTATTTTTTATTTTTGTTTGGGCTTAGAAAAGTCCCAATTTTTGCATGCCGTCGTCGTTACAGTCTATTTATCCATTGTAATGGGCGTGGTTTGGTCTATTTGACGTTATTTGGTCTACTTGAGGCTATCAGGTCTATTAGTCAGCTGACGAAGAAGGAACACAACAATACAAGAACAAGAACAATACAAGTACCGGTATTACAGGTACAAAAACAGGCAAAGAAATATAATTAGTAATAATTAATTAGATGATGAATCTACACCTTCTGCTTTCGCGACTTCTTGGGGACGCGGAAAATGTAGTAGAAGGCAAAGGCCATGAAGACGTTGAAGGCCGGGTAGGCAAACAGAATGCCGTAGTTGCGCCATCGCTGCGAGTACTTGACGTCCACCTGGTCCAGATAGCCGTCAGTCGTGTGGATGGGACAGTATCCACACATGTCTGTGGCCTGAGGGTCAACCAGGTAACCCGTAGGCAAGCCAAGCTCACCCAGACCGGCAATGAACTTGGTCATGTACTGCCCGCAAGAGGTTCCGTCCATGGGCTTGAACTTGACGAGCTCGTTGTCGGTGCAGACCACGTCAGTCTGACCTACTCCGGCAGAAAGCAGACCCGAAACCAGGTACGTCAGCGGCGAAACGCGGTACATGAAGATCCAGAAGTGGGGCATGTCCTCCTTGGTGGCGAGAACGCCGCAGAAGATGAGACAGAGCGCGAACAGCAGGTATCCGATCGTCGCTGCGTTCTCCTTGTTCTCAAAAGCTGCGCCCATCATGTGCGCAAAAGTCGAGTTGTAGACGTAGAAGGACCATAGCAGGAGGAAGAAGAGCGCTCCTCGCTCACCCAGGTGGCCAGTAGCGTTGTTCTGCAGCCCAATGGGGTAGTAGAAACAGAAGAAGACCAGCACAGCCACAAGAGTCTGCCACGGGATCTCCACGAGAATGTTGGAGCCCATAAACGCCTGCCAGGAGTAGGCCATGGAAGAGCGTTCTCTGGCCTCGTAGAGCTCGCGCTGGGCAACAAAGTGCGGCAGAATCTGGACCATGATGATGACGAAAATGAGGAAGAGCATGAAGAAGGCAAACATCTGGTTCTGCAGGCCCTGGATGTCCTGCGACGCCTTGTAGTACGAGAAGCCGATGAAGAGCGCCGAGGCGATCGACATGAGCAGCTTGGACCAGATGTACCGCGGCGAACGCCAGTAGTACGTCCACAGACGCTTGGTGAGGTAGTACAGCTGGGTTGCCTGCGAGGTGGCGTACTGCGACTTGGCAGAGTAGGAGGAAGAAGTCGTCTGCGTGCTTCCCACAGACCTGGAAGAAACCAGCTCGTTCTTCTCGTCCAGAGCGCTCTGAGCAGCAAGTTCCTGGGCCATCTTGTCGAGCAGATCTCTCTCTTGGGCTCTCTCCTCACTCTCGTTCCAGACAAGAGCCCAATCGTGCTTGGCTACGCTTCCAGGAGCAGCTCCAATAGCCGCAAGCATCCACTCGGCAGGGTTGGCTTCCGCTGGACACGGATCTGCGCCCTTGGACTCAAAGTAGGTGATCAGAGAGGCGGAGTTGGGGCCAATGTCGCCGTAGTAGACGGTCTTGCCTCCTAGAGTCATGAAGAGAAGCCGGTCAAACTCCTGGAACAGAATCGCCGAGGGCTGGTGGATTGTGCACAGAATGGCCTGGCCACGGTTGGCGAGCTTCTTGAGCAGGCAGATGATCGACCAGGCCGTCTGAGAGTCGAGACCGGAAGTGGGCTCGTCGAGGAACAGCAGAAGCTCGGGCTTGGCAGCAAGCTCCACGCCAATGGTCAGCCGCTTTCGCTGCTCAACGTTGAGACCCTCGCCGGGAACGCCAACAACAGCATCCGCGTACGCCTGCATCTCGAGAATGTCAATGACCTCGTCGACATACGCAATCTTGTCAGCCTTGGGCACGCTGGAGGGCTGTCTCAGCAACGCAGAAAACTCCAGGGCCTCGCGCACAGTCGAAGTCGCAGTGTGCAGATCCTGCTGCTGCACGTATCCCGTTTTTCGCTGGAAAGACGCGTCGCGCTTCTGTCCGTTGACCCGCATATCGCCAGTAATCACTCCAGTGGCCTTTCGGTCGGCCAAGACGTCCAGCAAAGTAGTCTTTCCGGCTCCAGAGCAGCCCATAAGCGCAGTGAGCGTTCCAGGCTTGACCCAGCCGTCCACGTGGTCCAAAAGCCGCTTCTCGCCGCCCTTGACCTTGATGTCGTAGCACACGTCCTTCCACTGGAAAATGTCCTTGGGCGAGTCCGAGGGCGTGTAGGACGACGACTCGTCTTCCTGCTGAGCCAGAATTTCGCGGTCCTGAGCAGCTCCAGCCTTCTCGGCAGAAGCCTCGACGTCCTCGAGATGCGCTCGCTTCTTGCGCTGCTTCAGAGACGACCGCAGGAAGACCAGCACCTCGCCCTTGGACTTGGCGGACTGGATGAACTCCACGGCAGTGAGATACGTGCCCGCAAAGAAGAGCACAAAGCCAAAGAGAATGCCCAGGTTGCGCCACAGATGCGCCTGCGAGTAGTCGAACGCAACCTCGAGATATCTGTCTCCTCGAACGTATCGCTGACCGACTTCGGCTCCCACAGCCATACAGCCCTGGTAGGGAGACCCAAGGACATCGTAGGTGGACTGCTGGGGCACAAAAACAGCACAGGGGAAGTCTCTGTTGCGGAACTCGTTGACCATGACGGCCTCAAAGCCGTACGCAATGGGGTCAATGTAGTTGATCCACCGCGCCCAGCCGCGCATGTAGCTGATGGGGAGAGTGAAGCCGGTGTAGATGATGAGACCGAGAATAATAACGGCTGCGGGAGCCAGAGCCTGCTGTAGAGTCTTGGTGACGGCAGCAATGGTGCGGAAAATCATGCTCATGGCGAGGACGCACATGAGGGTGAAGAGGAAGAAGATGAAGAACGGGCCTGCTTCGCGGCGGAGATTCGACATGAAGTAGAGCGTCACGTTGACACACAGCATGGTCAGGAACTTTGTGGGAAAGTCGCAGATGATGGACGCCAGCGCCTCGCAGAAGGGGTGGTACATGGCGTACCGCTGGTGCTTTTCCACAATGGGCCGCAGCTCGTAGAGGACGATGATTTCGAGGACGGAGGACATGGCGTTCATGAGCATGGCAAAGAAGAGCAGCGCTCCGCGCGAGAAGAAGGACGACGTGTCTTCGGGCATGTTGTAGAACATGGACGAGAGAATGAGAGCCACAACAAAGTTGCCGAGAACCGTAGTCAGCGCCATACTGAGATCGCCTCTGAGACGCTGGAACCCCCGCGTCAGACACAGCTTGACCTGCATGGGCACGGAGATGGTGTAGGGCGAGGACACCTTGATGTGGTCGCTTTGCTTCTCGTGCTTGAGCTCCATCACGTCGGCCACGCGGTTTCCGCCGACCGGAAATTCATGGTTGAACCGCTCAATCTCCTCCTGCAGCGCCGTAAACGGCTGCGACTGTCTCCACCGCTCGGCAAACTCGCAGGCAGTTCGCGGGGTCTTTCCCTCGAAGCCGGGCTTGACAATACGCTCGGCGGGAGACGTGATGGACGTGAGAAAGTCGCCTGTGGTCTGTCTGTGCGGACACTCGAAGCCCATCTCCTCAAAGTACGCCTTGGCGCGCTCGCTGGGGCCAAAGTAGATTTGCTGGCCCTCGTAGAGCACCGTCACCTTGTCAAAGAGGTCGTACGCCTCCTGCGACGCCTGGTACAGCGACACAAACATGGAGGCTCCCGTAAGCTCGGCTGAGTGTCTCAACCACCGCAGAAACTCGGTAGCAGTCGCGGCATCAAGACCGCGAGTGCTGTTGTCCCAGCACTGCAGAGGAGAGCCGCAGACGATGGACTCGGCGATCGAGACGCGCTTTCGCTCTCCTCCAGACACGCCGCGCACAAAGTCGTTGCCGACCTTGGTGTCGAGCGTGTGGGACAAGCCGAGAGACGCCATGGTCACGTCTCGCGTGTGTTTGGCGTACTGTTCTCGAGAAACACCCTCGAAACGGTTCTGGGGCGTTCGCGCGAGAGAGGCAAACATGAGGGTGTCGCCGACAGTGAGATGGGGGAAGTGCACGTCGACCTCGGCGTTGTAGACGATTTCGCCGCGGCACGTTTTCTGCATGACTTTGCGGGGGATGCCTGGGTTAGTAAGGTCGGAAGTGAGTGACCGTAGGTAACGAACGGACAACATCATGAGTGTGTAGGTCGATGTAACCATTGTAGTCGATGACTAATATAGTCGTAGTCGATGAGTGATCAACTGTAGTTGTAGTCAATGACTGATATCAACCATGTAAGTCGATGACTGACATCAACTGTAGTTGTAGTCGATGACTGACATAAACCGTAGTTGTAGTCTAGAAGTGATCAACCAGTCGTAGTCAATGACTGACATCAACCGTAGTCGTAGGTCGATGAATGATATCAACCGTAGTTGTAGTCGTAGTCTAGAAGTGACATCACCATGGTTGTATCAGCCATAGTCGTAGGACGACGACCACTAACCAACCATAGTCGTAGTCTAGAAGTGACATCAACCGTAGTTGTAGGTCGATATGAACACAGTCGTAGGTCCGAACCAGTCCAAGTGAATCAAGTTGAGCTTCTGAAGTCTGATTCAATTCATGGTCCAAGTTGTGCTGAAGCTCGATGGGTATCTTAGGTTGATGTAGACAAGTGACACACTGTTAGTGACGACTGACGGTGAATAAGAGTGAAAGTTGGTGCATGCCGTATGAAAGTTGAACGTGGATAACAGTGCAGTTGTCTAACCGAAGACACATGACAACCACAAAGTCATCACAGAACGTCATACCCAAGTCATCGTTCAACCACAACTCAACTTGTCAACGCCACAGCATACGCCACAGAAAACTGAAATTGCAGCTTTACTGAAACAGCACTTGACTGAAATCGCAACTTGACTGAAATCACAGCACAACTTCAGAACACAGAAGGACTTCAGAACACCACAGCACAACTTTTAAGGCCAAAACAACCACTCTCAACCACTCTCCACCACTCAAACAGCCGGACTAGTCATCAGACTTGACAGACTCCACTAGCACATCTCAGACTTGACTCAGACTTGACTCAGACTTAACTGACTCAACAACTAGCACATCTCAAACATGAACCACAACTCAGACTGGCCCAGACAAAAGACTCTGAAATACACAACTATGACATCTCAGACAACCACAACACAGACTCGACTCTGTCTCAAACAACACACTAACTTTCAGTCTCCAACTTTCAGTCTCCAGACCTCTTGCAAGTCTCCAACTATACTCACCCTGATAATTCCACTGGGTGTCCTTGTCCAGCTTGAAGCCGTACGTCTCGCAGGCAATGCTCTTGAGCAGCGTCGTGCATCCCGAGCCAGGTCTTCCCAGCACCACACACGTCTCTCCGGGCCACAGCACTCCGTTGAAGTCAGACAGAATCTGCACCCGCTCCTCCTTCTTCTCGCAGCGAAAAACTGTGCGAAAAACGCCCTCCAGACCGAGAATCGCGTTCGCAACTGTCTTCTGGTAGTCTGCTCCGCCGCCATAGCCGTATGCGCCGAGGTTTTTGAACGCTACGCCGGCCGTGATCTCCTTGGAAGAGCCGTACCGCCGCTTGAGGCCCAGAATCGTCGCAGTCCACTTTCGGCTGTTGAACTGGCCGCTCCAGGGGTCTAGCTCGGGGTCCGACGTGTCGATGTACGGGTTGGTGAGGTTGTCGGAGCCGTTGGACGTCTGGGAATGGATGCTCTCGGCCAGAGAACGAATCTCGGCGTCCTGCTGGCTCGAGTAGATGGTTGGATCCTGCGTGATGGGGACAGGATCGCTCATATTTTGCAGATGAGGAGCTACAATGCAGGCCGCCAGACTATATACAACAAGTGAAACGCGGTGCATGGACCCGTGCATCTTGGATTTTCCTCTATCGATTCATCCGAGGCAGAGGAAGAGGGTCCGCGCATGCATGGCCAAACCGTAAAGCTACTTTTGGACGACGATTGAGGCTGATCCCGAGGAGCTGGAGGAGTGGAAAGGTGACTATGAGATGAGACGGAGTTGGTTTGTGTGAAATGATCTTCCTTCCGCTGTGTCAGCAACTCGTGGGCGAGATGTGTCTCCGCGATTCGGTACCAAGACTCGATTCAGAGCTTAAAATTTCGGGGCGATTGGGGGGCTTCCAGGAGACGCAAAAGTGGAGATGGAACAAAAAGAAAAGACGTGCGGTGGTCTCCACAGTGTAGTGATTCTGAGTATGTGAACTAACTGTTTGTTGGACTAGCGTGTCTTTGGATATGTCTTGTCTTGTTTTTTGCATCGTGCAGGACCTAATGTAGGGCTTTCGAAGCACGGCAGGTTCAGAAGAGTCGTTTGACGCCCGATTAAAACGGGAGTTTTTTGAGTGTGTTTTAATTGGGCTTCGAAATCAATTCATGGAAAAAAATGCTTACATTCAGTCACCATAGCAGTTCTATTAGCACCTCATCCACCCTCGAAAATTTAAGCTACAAGGTTTAGCCGTATCAGGTTTAATACGGCAGGTTCGGATGCATTTGGTAGTGGCAGAAGAGAGCAAAAACAGCTGAGGGGTAAGGAGTGGACAGGAGGAGGTTTCGTCCAGTTGAATTTCTTGTTTTTGTGTCACATTATTACATCCTCGATGATCCACCACCAAGTCCGATTTCTTCCCGAGCCGAATCTCGAAGCTTTTTTTATCTTTTTTCTGCGCCCGTCTGATTCGGGTTCTCTTTAGGTTTCAAAATAACAGCCCATGTTGTTGCTGTAGAAGTCAGACAAGGAGTGGAGTGGTGTTTGTGCTGTGGATTGTGTATATTTGCGCCCTTGCAATCGACACAAAGCCCTACTACGGAGTACTCGTAAAACACCTTGCAAGTTACCTTGACTAGACTGGTACCTTACTTTAGCTCATACTCTAGCCGCCTAGGTCTCCTTAGTCGATGGCAATCTATGCGCGTGGAAAAACAAAGTAAGCAGTCAGGTGAACCGCTATCGGTGATATTGTTGCTATTTCAACTATGGTTAACATTGACAAGTACAGTATTATCTGCTCTTCTTAGCATCCGATACAAGCGATAATACTCTTGGTATTCTTGGCGAACTATCATGCTTCAATCCAACCACTTGCCTCTGACTCAGTCAACGAATGACTCAATTCTGCGATCGACGTCACCAGACGCCCCGTGGTTGCTGTCGTTTCTTTTTCTGCTGCTGGTGGCTCCAATCTCCGATGTCTCTGAAACGCCTTCGGACCTTGCATGAGCCGAGGCTTCGATCAAGGTTCGTCGGAGGTTTCGGAGAGCGATGAGATGGAAAGTGAGTGATACAGTGGGAAACTGAGAAAAAGAACACCACAGCTAGACTCGCCCAGCCAGTGCGATCATTCTGGTACCACAAACTCCTCTACAGCTCCAAAACTCAGCTACTTTGAGCCAGCCTCTTCACCCTAACAAAGTTCCATCGTCCAACGGTATAACTAACCTCCAAAGTCAATCTATTTTTGACGACAATTGCCCCATAAGTGGGTCTGGTGTGGTTCGATAGTGGAGACTCTTCCAGAAGGACTAAAAACAGAGACGGTGAACTTCCGATCATTTAGAGAGATTTGAGAAGTAGAAACTTCAGTCAAGCGAGGACTTGCAGTAAGCTCACCTTCAAAAGTATGAGATGATTTGGGGTGCTAACA
This sequence comes from Yarrowia sp. B02, assembly GCA_017635955.1. NCBI lineage: Eukaryota > Fungi > Ascomycota > Dipodascomycetes > Dipodascales > Yarrowia > Yarrowia sp. B02. Next base: position 1,768,671 of record JAAQQV010000006.1, read on the forward strand.
TGACAGAAGATTCATGACATATCACGAATAGTATAGATCAAGAATCGATCACATCCTCGTCAATCACTATTTTCCTACTTCTGTATTGATGTCAACGCGGAAAGGTCCACAAACAGTGAGCCCTAAAACGAGACTCTAGCAGCTGTATCTATTATCCAGAGGTCCAGAGTACATTTCCTGAAATGGTAGTTTATGGCATCTGTCACAAACCAGGTACTTTATGCGATAAACCAGGTACTTTATGCGATAAACCAGGTACTGCCATAAGCCAGGTATCTAAATACTCTATGCCGTAAAGTAGATACTTTACCTCAAGCCACAAACAAGATGTACTTGCTCCAGAGAGGATCATTTGGAACTCCTTGACACAGTAGCTGCTTGAACTCCTGCTTCAGTAACGACATGTTTGCTCACTGTAGAGACTGACTCTAGATACTTGTAGCAACTACTAAAACCACTAACATATACATCTATGAATCTATTAATTGTAGCCCTCAAGCACTGCACGCTTCGGACTCTATACACGTAGCTCTATCTGGTGATATCAATCGTCGTCTCCCACCTGACCTGGTCAAGCATATCTTCGTAGTCTGGCGTGAGAATGTTCTTTGCAATCTCCGCGGCTCTGGCCTTGAGAGCCTGTTCCTCCACACTGGACGCCTGGTTCATCTCAATGCGCATGCTGACAAGACACAGATTGTGGTGGACCTGCCAGAAGGAAACGTCGGACACAGACTTGACGAGGTTCTCCGCCAGAATTGCCTGCTCAATCTCCGAGATGCGGTTCACTCCCGGGAAGGACATGATCAACATACCGCCCAGAGACTTGGCAAGCTGCCAGCCAACGTAGCACATGGAAAGGGCGATCATGGGCGTGACAATGGAGTCGAGGATTTCAGAGCCGGATCCGGGACACAAAAGGTACGCAATGATCGCCAGAGAAGAGGTGATGGTCATCAGATGCGAAGGGTTGGAGAGGAAGGACGGAAGAGGCAGCTGAGCAAGAGTGTTGTGTCGCATAGCTTTTCCGATTCGCTGGTGGTTCTTGAGACCGTACGCAGAGATGATCGTCACCAGAAGCGCCAGAATGGTGATGGAGAGATCTGTTCCAGACAGCTTGGACGTCCCGTCCTTGGCATGTCCGTGACCATGTCCATGGGACCCTCTGTGACCATGGTCGTCTGCGTGAGGGACCTTTGTGAGGTCGGAATTGTGATCGTGCACGCCGTGATCAGCGTCGTAGAAGACCTCAACCACAGACTCGACCGAGTGCGACAGAAGATCGCCTCCCATGAAAATAAGCGCGACCGAAAGCGCAAATCCCGCCAACACCTCAGCTCGCTGCAGACCAAACGGATGGTGGATCGACGACTTCTTCCACACCTCAAAGTTGCCGAGAATGTCGACTGCAGCGGTCAAAGTGGCTCCCAGAGCGTCGTAGAGCACAAGATGCGCCAAAGCAGCCAGAGCAGTGTAGTCGTGCGAAGACAACGAGAAAATCAGAAAAGCAGCAAGCAAATGAACACCGGACCAGCACATGCGCGCTCTCTGGTCACGTGACATGGACTGGAGCGCCTCTCTTGCGTTTGGAATCGGGTGCGATTTCGGGATTGCGAGGGGCGCCTTGTTTGGCTCCTCGAAGAAGTTGATCGACACAGACGAGTGTTTGTATCTGTGTCCTCGTCGCTGCGACGGCTTGACCGGTGGCGACAGCGAGTATGTGGTCTGTTCAAAGTTGAACGGGTTGTTGACGCTGGCTGTCGAGTTGTTGGCCGTCATGTTGCTGGGTGTCAGAAAGCCGTTTGAGTCCGCTCTGGGATCGAGTTTCCCGTCCCAAACGCCGCTCTGCGGTCTCTGGGGGCTCTGAGAACGCATTGGCGATCTGCTTCGAGGCGGCATCAGAGGACTGTTGCGGGTAGGAGAGCTGGCTCTGAAGGACGCTCTGTTCGGCGATCCTGCCATTCCTGCTTGAGCCCATTGAGGAGGAGGAGCTGTGGGGAGGTCTGCGAGCTGCGCGAGCGACGGCAAGCCCGCAGAGTAGTTTGTGGAGCTGCCAGAGGTGACTGGAGCAGGCAGAAGGGCCTTGTCGTCTTCGCCGTAGAGCGACAATCTGAGGTTGGAGTAGGTCGACGAGGGCCGTTCTTTTTTCTTCTGGATGCGCGGCGTCGTGGGGATCGAAGAGTAGTTGCTTTCCTCGGTGGTGTCTTCCAGGATGTCCATTTTGCGAGTTGTGAGATGGTGTCCTTGAAGATACGTGGAGAGGTTATGCAAGGTTAAGGTGCTATGACGTTGTAAGGGGCAGGTGGAGGGTGTGATTGAGAAGTGAAGGGAGGGAGATGGAGGCAGGAAAGAGGAGAATTGGGGTCACGTGACGCGTCAGAGTCGATTTCTACGGAAATATTTCCACTTTTGCCAGCGGAACACGGTGATAATGGGGTCTGGCTTCAGGGCAAAGAACTCTAAACGTTTTGTGGTTACCAACACCTGTCTGTGATTTTAGTTGGGTTTAGTTGGTGTGTGCATCAAAATTTTCAGCCTAGCGAGAGGTCTGGGCAGTCCAAATTAACGAGAAGGCCGTTTTTGGACAAAATCCTCAAATATTGTAATGAAATTTCATAAGTTTTCTTTTTTTAAAAAAGGAGATTAGTCTAGTCTGCTATGGAGGGTGAAATTGTAGTCTGATGCTGTTACTGTGTTTTAGAGGTCTTCTTGATTTGGTGATATAAGAGCAAAGAACCACGAGAATTGACAAAGTGGTGAAACTACAAAAGTAGAGACCATTTGGTATTAAAATGGTCGTCATAGTACCAGAATGTCAATTCTTGTATTGCACCACTTGTATATCCAGCAACGAACAAACCTAAGTTTTTTTGTGCGATTTTTCAGCATTTGCACTCAATTCAGGGGAACACCCATATTCCAAAACACCGCCGAAAATCGAACTCACAGCGCTTACGTAAGCGCTAAATCTGCTCACAGCTGCCTGCAAATAAGGTTGTTGCGCCACGTTTGCAAAATTTGTGGCTGGTGCGAAACCTTAAGCCACAAGGCAAGCTATTGGTCGAGAATCAAAAAAACGAGATTGGGGTCTTGGTGTTGATGGGGATCTGATGAGATAGTAGACACAAATACGCAATAATAATGCTAGAAATCGCTCTCTAGCGTCATACATAAAACCCCCTTTTCCGCTTAATAACCACAACGTTTGCCACCGAGATGCATGCTATCTAGGTGGATCGGGAACCTTCCAAAGCAAAGAGGAGATGATTGGGTGGATGTGGAGATGCGCATGTTTGATTTGGCGGTTTGATTTGTCAGATCCATTGGTAGCGTGACTAATCGCCATATGCTAGCATGACTAATCACTGATATCTCCAGTGGTGTGATTAGCTCAGTCTATAGTGTAGTATAGGTACAGGTTAGGGGCAAGCTGTAAATCCGCTATAACAGGCCAAAACGAAATTTGAAAAATGCAGATGGCCCAAACCGGCCCTTCTGACTCCGAATCCGCCCGCCTTTCGCCTCCACCGCCTCTCCCTCACCCACCACCCCCAACCCGTTCCTCAACCTAAACCTACTTATTTGCACCCAACGCACTCTTCCTACACACATCACCATGAACCGCAGCATCGTGTCGTTACGGACGCTGCGAGCGGGCTTAAGAGCCTCTGCGCGCGTTCCCGCGACCCCTCGGCGCATGTTCAGCCTGAAGACGCCTTTTGTGCTCCGAAACTGGGTCTTCAACAAGCCAAACGACAAGGACAAGAAGGACGACAAAAACTCGCCTGGAGGCATGTGGTGGCAGAACCATCGTCAGGAGGGTAACCAGGGCGACGGCAAGGACCCCAACGGCCCCCAGAAGCCCAAACTGCCGATGGGCGAGTCGATCATCACCAACCTGCTGGTGTTTGCGCTGCTGTCGTGGTATTTGTCTTCTTCTGGCAGCAACTCAGGCCCCAAGCTCTCGTGGCAGGAGTTCCAGAGCGGCTACCTCGAGAAGGGCCTCGTCAAGAAGATGACCGTCGAAAACGGCCAGAGAGTCGTCGCTGAGCTGACTTCTCCAGTCCAGCAGCAGAACGGCACGACGACCTCCATCGTCGAGTTTGCGATCGGTTCTGTGGACACGTTTGAGCGACGCATGGAGGAGGCCCAGGATGCTCTACATGTTGCTCCCGCAGACCGTATCCCTGTTCACTACGTTCGACGATCTTCTCTGCTTGGTACTCTCCTTCCCCTGATCCCCACGATTCTCATGCTCGCCGGCTTCTTCTTCATCTCGCGGCTGGGACGCCAGGGCGGCAAGGGAGGTCCTGGCGGAGGAGGCGGTCTCTTTGGCATGGGCAAGTCCAAGGCCAAGCTGTTCAACAAGGAGACGGACGTGAAGACGAACTTTTCCGACGTGGCCGGCATGGACGAAGCCAAGGTCGAAATCATGGAGTTTGTCAACTTCCTCAAGGACCCCAAGAAGTACGAGAAGCTCGGTGCGAAGATTCCGCGCGGTGCTATTCTCTCTGGACCTCCCGGAACAGGAAAGACGCTTGTTGCCAAGGCTACTGCAGGCGAGGCTGGTGTTCCCTTCCTCTCCGTCTCCGGCTCCGAGTTTATGGAAATGTTTGTTGGTGTTGGAGCGTCGCGAGTGCGAGATCTGTTCAAGCAGGCCCGTCAGATGGCCCCCTCCATTGTGTTTATCGACGAGATTGACGCCATTGGCAAAGCTCGAGGCGACGCTACGCGAGGCGGAGGCAACGACGAGCGAGAAGCGACTCTGAACCAGCTCCTCGTCGAGATGGACGGCTTTGAGTCGTCGGATCACGTGGTTGTGCTTGCCGGCACGAACAGACCCGATGTTCTTGATCCCGCGCTTCTGCGACCCGGACGCTTCGACAGACACATTTCGATCGACAACCCCACGGTCGAGGGCCGAAAAGCCGTCTTCATGGTCCATCTGAAGAAGATTGTGACCGACCTTGATCGAGAGGACCTTGCCTCGCGACTTGCTGCGCTTACTCCTGGTTTCTCAGGCGCCAACGTGGCCAACGTGTGCAACGAGGCTGCTTTGATTGCCGCTAGAGCCGACGCTGACTCCGTGGACATCAAGCACTTTGAGCAGGCCATTGAGCGGGTCATTGCGGGTCTGGAGAAGAAGACCATGGTGTTCACGCCCGACGAGAAGAAGACAATTGCGTACCACGAGGCCGGCCACGCTATCTGTGGATGGTTCCTCGAACACGCGCATCCTCTGCTCAAGGTCTCCATCATCCCCCGAGGCAAGGCGCTGGGATACGCGCAGTACCTTCCTCCGGACCTGAATCTGCTGTCCGAGGCCCAGATCACCGACCAGCTGGTCATGACGCTGGGAGGTCGTGTTGCCGAGGAGATTTACTTTGGCGACATCACCAACGGCGCTGCCGACGATCTGCGAAAAGTGACCCAGTACGCGACGTCTATGGTGACGCAGCTGGGCATGTCGCCCAAGATTGGTCCCGTCAACTTTGAGGTGGCCGAGGACGGCATGAACAAGCCGTATTCGGAGGAGACCGCCAACGTGATTGACCACGAGATCCGGCGCATCATCGCCGAGGCGCACCAGATGTGCCACGCGCTCATCAAGTCCAAGTCCAAGGAGATGGACCTGGTGGCCGAGGAGCTGCTCAAGAAGGAGGTCATCACGCGAGAAGACATGATCCGGCTGCTGGGCAAGCGCCCGTGGTCCGAGAAGAACGACGCCTTCGACAAGTACCTGGACAACAAGGAGGTCAAGATGGCCGACAAGGCCGAGAAGGAGGCGAAGGAGGTCGAGAAGGACGAGAAGGAGGTCAAGGAGGACGAGAAGGATGAGGACAAGAAGGATGACAAGGGCGACGGAAAGGACGACTCCAAGAAGGAGGACAAATAAATGTACATATGTAAATAACTGACGTTGTTGAATTGAGTGGAAAGAGTAGGTGTAAAGAACTGGCGTTGTTGAATATTTAAATAACTGACGTTGAATTGAGTGTACGGAAGGAGTAGTGTATATACTGGCGTTGTTGAATATGTAAATAACTGACGTTGAGTGGACGGTGTAGTTTGCAAGTGAGTATATGTAAATAACTGACGTTGAATGGACGGTGTAGTTTGAAGTGAGCACCCAAGCAAGAAGATACTTCCTAGTACCAACTCTCTCTTGCTTCAAGCAAGTTGCCATAGACCACGTTTTCACATACAGTAACTGGTGTCCATAATGTACCGGTATGTGAACTTGGTATGGGAGTCCAGATAACAAGTGCAAACGACTTGCTGGTAGAGTACACCAAGTTGTTTTCACTATCGACGAGGTCTGATTGTGGCAGTCTCCTAGTTACAGCTATTATGATTTCACGTATCTTCATCACCACCTTGTACCTGCCATAAAAACAACCAAGTGTATGGCCCGTACCCAGCAACTACTATATAACTAGCTGATGTCTGCAGTTCACCGCCAAACCAAAATGGACTTTCCAAATGAAATCGTCGAAATGATCTTCAAGTACTCGTCGGTCGAGACCTGTGTGGCTCTCAGCCAGGTCTCTCGGGTTTTCCGCGACATGTTTCTCTTCTCCGAAAACCTCCTCAGAGAGAAACTGCTAGCCAGATGTCCCTGGATGCGAGTCAACGAGGATGGAATTGAAATCGAGACTTGGGGAGAGCTCGCCTACATTTTCACAGCTCGAACTCGCACTCGAAATCCCTTTCTGGGACCCTGGTCCATCGAGGGACTGTTCTATGTGGAGAAAGGACCCTGGGAACACGTCTTTGGCAACATGGTCCAGGGACGAAGAGTCATTCAGCCGCCTGCATTCATGATTCCCGATCCTCCAGAGGACGACATTGTCGAGATCGACACCACCTACCAGTTCCCCTACGCTCCAGACTTTGAAGCCATCCACCATCGGCCCGTAGCGGAAGGTGAGTATTTGGAGGGCAACAAGATGATCATCACCAACTCTGACGCCGGGGTGTTTGGAGGCCAGGTCTCCGTCAATCTGTCAACTCTGGAGGTCAACACTGTTGCTGATCCGGTGCTGGTCAACAATCTCTTTCGAGACGAAACCACAGGCCAGGTCTACTATATGTACGGCAACGATCTCGTTCCAGTGCCTGAACGAACTGTCCACGTGACCGAGCATCCTAACAGCAGAGAGGTGCTGTTTGTCACTGGCCATGTCTTCATCATGGTTCCCATCAAGGACGGCAGGCTCCAGATCGACAAAAAGTTCTCCTTCTCCATGACCGGCGCATACATGATCACGCAGTTCCACGACTCCACCTTCATCACCCAGGCCTCCACAAGCAGCCAGAGAATCTACTACATCAACCACACGACCCGCGGCCTTGTCACGATTCTCGCTACCACAAACGGGCTCTTTGGGGGAAACCACTGGGAGAAGTTTGCGCTGCACAACGGTCTTCTCTGGCACTTTCAAAGCGGCAACCTCGTCCCCTATCAGGTCGATCTGCAGCACATGGACGACTTTGGCTTTGCCAGTGTGCGCGTGCGACCCAATTGGCGAATCTCTTGCCATACTCATGGCTGTCCCGTGGGTCCTAAACTCTTGCAGAGGCAGGACAAGCTGCAGAGATATGTCTCTCTGATCTCTTTTCCTGACCGGGTTTTCGATCTTTCGACTCGAACGTGCTACATGCAGCGCAAGATGGCCAACGATCTGAGTTATCCGCACGACCGGTACTTTGCTGGAGTTTCAGACGGCATCATCAAGTTTTGGCGATGGAGACGGACCACAGGATCGTTTGATTTCCCTGAAAACCAGGAGAGGCAGAGACTGTAAAGTTGGAGAAACGAGAGGACTCATAAGTAGAATAAATGCATTGTATTAATACAGACGAATGGCAAAAAAAGAAATTTCCGTAGAATCAAAAAATGCGAATTCTGTGGATCGAACACAGGACCTCCAGATGACTCTGACCGAAGAACGACTTCAGTCTGGCGCTCTCCCAACTGAGCTAAATCCGCCGGAACTTAAAAATAGGGCGAAAAATCGGACCCCGACGGGAAATCAAATTTTTCGCGCCCTCGACTTTTCGCAAAATTAGACCCACAGCGATGTAAAGCCGGGTCCAGAGAAGCCGCTGGTTCATTTTCAGCCCATTACGCCAACTAGAACAGCCCACACCCCCCCGTCAAAAGTCGCCGATAAAGTTTCACGTGCGCATGAGGCATGTGATAGCACAGCCCGATTGTGTGAAGGGGTCGAGTGAGATTGTGGCAAGATTTCTGAGAGGAAAGTGGATCTCCGATTTTTCAAGCGGTTGAAATTCAGTGGCGGCGATACTTTGTATAATTGGCGGTACTTGAACCAGAGGACGACCTTCAATATATTAAGCAGTCACACGAGCGAAGATCAGTGATCGTCTTTTGCGGGGAGGGGCGAGCTTTTTATAGCTACGGTGTTTAGAGGTTTGTGTGCTCAACAGAATGAGAATCTGGACGCTGTCTCACTTGCAAAGGGGCCACGTCCTGGATCCGGAGCCTTTTTTTTTTTTTTCACCTTCAAAAGCTCCAGAGTGACAGGCGCAATAATAAGCTTTTGACAATGGCTTTGTTTTTGCAGGGTGGCGAGAGGATGAGGTGGTGACTGTACCGGGTGGTAGAAGCGGTATTTAAATGCGGAAAATTTACAGTAATTTGTAACTGCGGGAATTAGATTTTGCTGTGATTTTTCAGTCTTTATTTACTCACCGCATCACCCTCCAAACGAATATCCCGCGACACAGCCATTGTGGGGTGCAGGTGAACCGTTCGCCACACAACTTTATCTAAGTATACATAAGACTATCTGCTCTCTTCCTCCGCACCACACGTTTCCGAGCCATGAAGATCAAGAAGGGCTCCCGAAACGAGCACCACCGACGCCAGTCCTCCGACGACGCCGCCAAGGAGTACTACGCCGACGCCAGAGCAAAATTGCGCCGAGCAGAGGAAAACCAGCGCAGAGTCAGGGTCGATCGCAATTCGGGCTTCGCGGACTTCCCTGAGTACGGAGGAGAGAAGCAGCGGCTGCTCAAGGCGTCGGAGGACGAAGACACGCCCTCCGAGTCCGACTACGACGCCTCCGAGAACCTGCCCCCTTTCTACGTGTCCGGAAACTCTGCACCCACCCGCAACTTCCCCCGCGGCGTCTACGACAACATTGTGGAGGCGTACGGCGTGCCTCTGACGCACCAGGGGGCCTCGGGCGCGACACAGCCCGTGGACAATGAGGAGGTGCTCCATCTTCTCATTGCCGAGGCCCACTTCAACGGCCTGCCCGTCCCCGTCTTCTCGCTGACCTCCAACGCCGTGGAGTCCTTCTGGCGCGACGAGAACATGGACTTTTACGCCGACGACCCTCCCGTCAGCGTGCCCGGGCCGCAGGAGGAGCAGAGAGCCCGTTCGCGACACAGAACGGCCGAGCGAGCGCCCCTGCCGGCGTTCTGGGAGATTCTGCAGCGCATCATCTCCAACGTGGTCACCTTTGCCAACACGGAGCTGCGGCCGATCGGCGAGGAGATCCAGCGGCTGTTCAACTCGTTCGAGCCGGAGCTGCAGCAGAGCGTGCAGGACCACGTGACGCGGCTACAGCGGTCGGGGCTCGAGGCTGCAGCCCAGGCGGCTGCCAAGGCGCGCGAAAACAACTTCCGCGTCTGCGTGGGCGACAAGCAGTTCACCCTCGATAATTTGTTCGAGGCTCTGAATCTGAATGTTCCAGTTGTGGATGGTGCTGGTACTAGCACTGTTCCTGGTTCTTCCACTAACACTGTTCCTGGTTCTTCTACTAACCCTGCTTCCTCCACTAACGCATCTCGACCGCAGACTTGCACGGCTCCCCCGGACCTGTGGCGTCCGCGACACGCTCCTGGAGCACACGTGCATCATCCTGTGCCCGAGCGTCAGGACGACATGCCCAAGCCGTTTGAGGAGAAGCGCCACAGACGCCATGGACACGGCCGACATGCGCACGAGCACGGACGAGGACACTTTCACCCTCTGGGACCCATGCTGGGACGGCACACTCGTCCTGTGCCTCCTCCTCCTCCCTCGCGTCCTGTGGCCGGCCCTTCTTCCATGGGTCCTTCTTCCACAGCGCACTTCCACGCTCTCAACCAGACGGCCTCGCAGTACGGACCTCCCGCCGGTCCTCCTCCTGGTCACATGGAGGAGCGCCAGTTTGCGTTCATCCCCCCTGCCGGCTCCACTCTCGCCGAGGAGCTCATGCCCACGCCTGCAGCCAACAACGAGGGCCACTACGGACCTCCTCCTGTAAGGGATGAGCCTGAGGTTGCCGATGTCGCTGAGATCACAGAGATGCCTTCGTCTCGACATTCGCACACCTCTGAGACGCGATCCGACCGTTCTGGACGCTCTGGACGCTCTGGACGCTCTGAGCGCTCCGGACGATCTTCGCGGTCGAGCCGAAAGGGACGTTCGGAGGGTCTGTCTGAGGCCGAGAAGCACAAGATCGAAGTCTCGGAGTACTACAAGCAGTACTGGAAGCAGTACTTTGCCAGCAGACAGGGCCAGGGCGTGGACGATCCTCCTCCTCCGCCTCCCCCTATGGCCTCGGTTTCCATGCCCGAGGTGCAGCATGAGGAGAACGACGGACAGATCCGGCTGGACGACAGCGAGTTTGAGTCCGAGGACGATATCTGGGTCGAGGCGTCGCGCGAGGACAAGTGATGTGCTGCGTTACATTTTATAAGTTATGATATTTAAGGGTTTGACTGTTGTAGATAAGAGAGAGTTGTTCTGTTATACGGAATACTCTGTAGATGAGTATACAGGGCCAAAAAAGGGATAAGTAACTTGGAACTGTTCTATGCCAGAGAGATGATTCTACTGTATTAGTGGTACTGGTAGTCTTCTCATATTCTATAGAGTTTACTGTGTTGCTTCATTATAAAAAGAGAACGACTGCAACACCGATACACAACTGTAGTTGAGTCGATCTGGAAGGTCACGGTTGCATTGCTAATGACGTACTCGTAGGGTTAAGTTCGGGCATGGGTTTTGATTTGAGACACGGAAACTCTGACGATCTCCAGACAAGAGATCTGGCGAGTAGCAAAAACACCTTAACTTTGGCGCAAGGAGAAGGTGGAGGATCCGTGGAAAGGTGGAGGTAGGAGTTCTCTTGTTGATCTATCCATGTGTATACTAAGTGGTGGTTGTACAAGCAGGTGTTTGTAGATGTTGGAAGCTGGTTGATAACCGAATACTGCGTCAGAGACATCACAAGGCATAGCAGTAATATACCTAATGAAAGTTAGCACTAGAGCAACGTGTATTATACTCGATCTATTGTCTGTACCCTTCCGTAGGCAAAAGTAGCTCTGTCTTCGCGGGGTTTCGGGGTCCGACATGCAAGTGGTAGATTGGAGATCTTTCGAACGTTTTGTGAGATAGTTCTGTGATTCAACTGGAACTTGGCGACATAATTTCTGAATTAGTGGTAGAGACTGGACAACGTAGATACTGTATATATCATACTTGAGGTACGTTCTGACAGTCTCAATCTGAATGAGAGTATTGTGCTATTCCAACAAGCATGTCTTCATCAAATCGTTACATGAGCTACACTGCAGAACACAATAGAACATGCTAGCACTATTGCTTCGTACTACAGCCCTTTGTTTGATGAAATTTCGCTAAAAATACCCCGCGGAATGTTCAAACCGGGGTCAGCCGATCTGATAATTACAAATCACATCAAACAAGCAGAAGACACTCGCCACACAAGGCCCCTCGCATCATATATGCGGTACAGCCGCTCTGTAAAGGAGATTCGAGAGCCGTGTTCGTCTATAGACTTTGTGCCAGTAGCACAATTCGCGTGGTGTCGATCTCTCAAAAATGAGGAGACTGCAAAATGCTGGAAAATGGCCAAAAAGACATCGCAAAAATACGCAAAGCTCAGAATCGCGTTGCGAGTAGAATGAAACTAGTTTCAACACTGTACGACTGCCGTGGAAAATCCCCGAATGTGTCTCCGATTTGTCAAGGTTTCATTGTAGAACCGATCTGATAACCTTAATAAGGCTTGTATTCAGGAGGGAGCGCAGAACTGCGGGTAGTCGGAAAATATGTGATATTATTATTGCATAGGGAGATTCATCTGAGCTCAAGGATCACCCTAAATTACTCTGGTAAAAATCTGCCCACTGGTTCGTTCTCCACAGCCCCCCAAAGTTGCGCACTTTTCGCTACCCGCCGTGCAGCACAAAAAACGCAAAAAATGCAAGCTTAAACTCTAACCAAATGGGCATGGGAAGTAAAATCCGTCCATATATACCTGCTGGAGCCGTATGAATCTCTCCAAAAACCAACGATGGATTCCTACGTCTTTGAAGTGTCGAACCTGCACTGTTCGAGCTGCGAAACCAGCGTCAAGGAGGCTCTAGCTCCGGTGATCCCGCCCTCCTGGCAGGTGTTTGTTTCCGTGGCGGAGGGAAAGGTGACCCTGGTTCCAGATGAAGGCAAGCTGGACTCCAAGGGCATCAAGCGAGTTGTCGACCGCCTTCTCGCGTCCGGATACGACGTCGAGGACATGAACGTCGACGAGATTGTCGCGAAACCGGGCTGGTTCAGACAGTTCAAGAGCGCGCTGCTCGGAGGCAAGAAAGAGCAGCGGCACAAGAAGCACTGCGAGTCCTGCCGCGACGAGAAGCACAAGCAGAGCGAGGACTCGGACGACGCACCCACCATCATCGGCGAAAACTTTCCGGCCGCAGCCACGGAGTTCAAGACGACGTTTGCTGTCGGCGGCATGTCGTGCGTCTCGTGCTCCAACCAGATCACCGAGACCGTCAAGGCGCAGTTTCCGTCTCTGGACACCTTTGCCGTCGATCTGATGAACAAGTCCGCCGTCGTCATCATCAACAACAAGACGACAGCCACCAAGATCCAGGAGTGCATCCGCGGCATGGGCTACATGTGCGATCTCGTCGAGATGGTGCCTGTCACTAGCTCCAAGGCCTACAAGGTGACTGCCAGCGTCGGTGGCATGACTTGTGCTGCCTGTGTCAACCAGATTGTGGCCGCTGTCAAGGACATTGAGGGCGTGGACGACGTGACGGTCTCGCTCATGTCCAACTCCGCCGACATTGTCATCTCCGACAAAAAGTGGCTTCCCAAGGTCGTCGAGGCGATCGAGGACTCGGGCTACGACTGCGAGATCCACTCTGTCCAGGACACGGAGTCCAAGCGGGTCGAGGAGCTCACTCGAACCGTCAACCTCGCCATCGACGGCATGTTCTGCGACCACTGCCCCGAGAACATCAACAATGCGCTGTCCTCCTACGGACAGGCAGTGGTTGTCGACGACCCTGTGGCTCTGGACCACCCCTTTGTCAAGTTCACCTACAAGCCCGAGCTGCCCAACGTGACGATCCGACATATTATCCGCAAGGTCCAGGACGTGTCTCCGCAGTTCAAACTGTCGATCGTGCACCCGATGACGCTCGAGGAGCGATCCGCCAAACTCCAGAAGCACGAGCAGGTCCGGCTCTTCTTCCGTCTGGCTCTCTCTGTCGCCGTGGCTATCCCCACCTTCATTCTCGGCATTGTCGGCATGTCGCTGCTCAAGAAGACCCACCCCCTGCGAATGTACCTGGACGAGTCTGCGTGGGCCGGAAGCGCGTCGCGAGTCACCTGGGCGCTTCTGATTCTCGCTACGCCCATCTACTTCTTTGCCGCGGACGTTTTCCACATCAAGGCAATCAAGGAGATCCGCAACCTGTGGCGCCCCGGAGTGTCCTGGAAGCGCCGGTTCTTCAAGTTCGGCTCCATGGACATGCTCATGAGTCTCGGTGTCAACGTCTCGTACTGGGCCTCGCTTGCTCTGCTGATTCTGGCAGCCAAGTCGCCCAACAGAGAGGAGCACGGCAAGGGCGACGAGGAGATGGGGTACCACACCACTTTCTTCGACTCTGTCGTGTTCCTGACCATGTTCCTGCTGATCGGCCGATGTCTCGAGGCCTACTCCAAGGCAAGAGCTGCCTCGGCCATCTCGCTGCTGTCTGATCTGCGTCCCAAGGAGGCCATTCTGGTCTTTGCCGAGGACGGAGCGCAGGCCAAGGAGAAGGAGGACTTTGAGGACGGCAAGATGCTGAGCGACGAGGAGGAGGAGGAGCACACGACCTACTCCGGCGACGACAAGGTGCCGATCGATTACCTCGAGATTGGCGACTACATTCGCGTTCTTCCCGGCATGACTCCTCCCACGGACTGCATCGTCGTCCAGGGCAGCTCTACGTTCGATGAGTCTGCGCTGACCGGAGAAAGCAGGCCTGTTCGACACGGCCAGGGCGACCAGATCTTTGCCGGTACCGTCAACAACGGCTCAGGCTCGCTTGTCGCCAAGGTCATGGCTCTGGAGGGCGGCTCTCTGCTCGACCAGATCGTCAACGTTGTGCGAGAGGGCCAGCTGCACCGAGCTCCGATTGAGCGAGTAGCCGACCGTCTGACTTCTGTCTTCGTGCCCATTGTCACGTCTCTCGCTGTCATCACCTGGGTCATCTGGCTTGCTCTTGGCACCACCGGCTCTCTTCCTCCGCACTATCTCGACATTGATCTGGGAGGCTGGGTCGTGTGGTCGCTGCAGTTTGCCATTTCCGTCTTTGTGGTTGCCTGTCCGTGCGGAATTGGTCTGGCAGCTCCCACAGCTCTGTTTGTGGGCACGGGACTCGCGGCCAAGTACGGTATTCTTGCTCGCGGAGGAGGCGAGGCGTTCCAGGAGGGTGCTCGAGTCGATGTCGTCTGTTTTGACAAGACTGGAACGCTGACTGAGGGAGGCGAGCCCAAGATCACCGACGAAAAGGTGATTGAGTACACCCCCGACGAGATTTTCTTCGTGGCCAAGCTCATCGAGCAGCAGTCTGGACATCCTCTGGCTGTGGCTGTTGTCAACCACGTTACCAACAAGGATATCGAGCTTGTTGGCTATTCTGTGACTGTCGAGGAGGTCCCCGGAAAGGGTCTCAAGGGCTCTCTCTCCGTCCCCAAGGCCTCTTCTCTGGGTCAGGCTGGAGTCACCGAGTTCCTCTTCGGAAACGAGCGTCTTATCGAAGAGCACCATGCCGCCATTTCCAACGAGGACGCCGCTCTGCTGCACAAGTGGAAGACCGAGGGCAAGTCGGTCATGCTGATGGCTCTGCGACCCGACGGAGGCGAGTTTTCGCTGGCTCTCATCGTCTCTGCTGAGGACAAGATCCGACCCGAGACTCCCTCGGTTCTCAAGGCGCTGCAGGCCCAGAACATCCAGACGTGGATGATCTCCGGAGACAACCAGATCACCGCCAACGCTGTTGCTGCGCGAATCGGCATTCCTCCTGACAATGTCATTGGAGGAGTTCTGCCCCAGGAGAAGGCTGCCAAGGTCCAGTGGCTGCAGAAGACGGCTGTTTCTGCGCGGTCTGGCAAGACTACCGGAAGAGCTATCGTTGCG
The DNA here is from genome assembly GCA_017635955.1 of Yarrowia sp. B02. NCBI lineage: Eukaryota > Fungi > Ascomycota > Dipodascomycetes > Dipodascales > Yarrowia > Yarrowia sp. B02. Next base: position 1,784,132 of record JAAQQV010000006.1, read on the forward strand.
ATGGTTGGAGACGGTGTCAACGATGCTCCTTCTCTTTCCACGGCCGATGTCGGTATCGCTATCGGCTCGGGAGCAGACATTGCCATGTCCTCCGCCAAGTTTGTGCTGATGCGATCGGAGCTGACGTCCGTGCTCACGCTCTTTGATCTCTCGCGAGCCATCTTCAACCGAATCAAGCTCAACTTTGGCTGGGCTCTGGTCTACAACTGTATCGGTATTCCCGTGGCTGCGGGAGTCATCTACCCCTACAACAACTCGCGTCTGGACCCCGTGTGGGCTTCTCTGGCCATGGCTCTGTCTTCCGTCTCTGTCATCTGTTCTTCTCTGCTGCTCCGACTCTACCGACCCCCCAAGGTCGAGTTTCAGGCCGAAGTGAGCGACGAGGGCGAGAGCATCCGAAGCGTGCACACCAGGCGGAAGTGGAAGCGACGTCTGGCCAAGATCAAGGACGTCAAGAAGCTGAAGAACGTGGGCAAGCGCCAGGAGGTGGTCGAGGTTCAGGAGGAGTAGTGGTTATTTTATTTAATTAATGAGACTTGTATTATGATTACCATGGTTGTACTGTACTGTACTTGTAGCAGTGTTTTCTTACCGGTATGTACTCCTGGTTTTTTCTTCTGTTATTTATTATTTCTAATTTGTACAAGTAATTACCAGTACTTCTACAGTACGGTAGCCATTCCATATTTTATCTCTCTAATTTGTACAAGTACTGTACTTCGTACCGGTACAGTAGCCATATCGACAGTAGCACTGCCCAGCTCCGTAACTAAAACCCAGCAGTCCTCTTTAAATACGCCATCATTGAAACATCCATTATATTACATCATAGTAATTGTACCGGTATTACTTTTTTGTATTACTTGTAGCCTTATCGACAGTAGCACTTAAAATAACTGCCCAGCTCTGTAGCTAAAACCCAGCCTCTTCGAAAACATCATCGATACATCCATTATATTACATAATAGTACCGGTATTACTTGTAGCATTATCGACAGTAGCACTTTGAACAACTGCTCAGCTCTGTAACTATACAGTACTTGCAAGTACCTAAAACCCAGCCTCTTCAAACCCAGCCTCTTCAAAAACGTCATCGAAACATCCATTATATTACACAATCCTGAGGTCACCAGTGGGTCACCCCTCAGTCACCCCCATTCATAACACTACTCACCAACACCCTACCTGCCGTACATTCGCGAGTTGACCTGCTTCTCCAGCAGCTTGATGGCCTCGATGTTCTGCTCCAGGCTCTGCGTGTTGGAGTCGATCCACTGCAGCGACGACAGGTGCGAGTTGAGAATCTTGACAATCTGCGTGAGCGCGTCGTCGCGGTGGAAGTTGTTGATGTCGTTGGAGATCTTGTTGACCTCGTCGATCACCGACGACAGGTTGCCGCCCATGCTCTCCAGCTTGATGCCCAGGTCCTCGGCCAGGTTGTACGCGTTCTCGCGCTCCTGGTCCACGGGCTGCAGGCCGTCTGATCCAGCAAGATCGCCCAGCAGACGTGACGCCTCCTCCTCGTAGCCCGTCAGCAGGCTCTCCAGGTCGTCCTGCTGCTTGCCCACGTACTGCAGCAGCTGGTCGACCTTGGTCTGCGTCTGCTCCGTCTGGATCACCTTGGCGTAGATGTCCGAGATCTTGTCGCCGTTGTCCACCAGCACCTTGTCCCACTCCATGATGTCCTGCGCCTGCTGCCGGAACTCCTCCGACTGCGTCGACAGCTCCGTCGTCCACTTGGAGATGATGTCCTCCATCGACTTGTTCTTGAGGTTGGAGGTGGATACGGGCTGCGCGGAAGCCACAGGCGTCTTGGAGGCCATGGTTGCAGCAGATCCAGAAGGAGCAGCCGTCAGCGAGGGAAGCGGCTTGCCGTCCTCCTTCTTCTCGTCCTTCTTGGCTCCAAACAGCCCTCCCGAGGTAGAAGCGCCAGTAGAAGCGCCAGTAGTGGAAGTGCCAGTAGTAGAGGTAGTCTCAGGCTTGGCTCCAAACGACAGTGCGGGTTTGGTCTCGTCCTTCTTTTCCTCGGTCTTTGCACCAAACGCAAAGCCGCCGGTCGCGGGCTTGGCCTCGTCCTTCTTCTCTTCGGGCTTTGCGCCAAAGGAGAAACCGCCCGAGGCGGGCTTGGGAGCCTCTGCAGGCTTGGCTCCAAAGGCAAAGCCGGGCTTGGCTGAGTCGGCGGGTTTGTCGTCCGCCTTGGGCGTGCCAAAGCCTCCAAACGCGGGCTTGGCTGAGTCAGCTGGCTTAGATGCTCCAAACGAGAAGCCTCCAGACGAAGCGGCGGGGGCAGCAGAAGACGCCGGCTTATCCTCCGTCTTGGAGCCAAAGCCAAAGGAAGACGTTGCGGGCTTGGCTGCGCCGCCAAAGAGGCCTCCCGAGGCCGCAGGAGCAGCAGGAGTCGATGCTGCGGTCGAAGAACCAGCGTTGAAGCTGAACTTGGGTGCGGAAGAGGCCGCAGAACCGCCAGAAGAGCCCGCGTTGCCGAATAACGAGGGCTTGGCGGCCCCGCCGGCGGCCCCTCCGCCAAACAGACTGCCTCCCGAGGCTCCACCTGCCGCGTTTGTGTTGTTGGACGCTGTGTTTGTGTTGGTGTTGGTGTTGCCAGCTCCAAAGGAGAAGCCCGTGGAGCCCGATCCGGAGGCTCCGGAGGCCGCGGTGTTGCCGAGACTGAAGCCGCCGCCCGAGCCGCCGGTTTTGGCGCCGAAATTGAATCCGCCACTCATGTTGATGTGCTTGTGGTAATGCCGGTGGTGATGCCAGTGGTGTTTTTTGTTTTGCCCATGCACAAAAAATGATAAACTTTGGGACGCTTGCCGTGGGTGAGATGGGAAGTTGGGAAGTTGGAAGTGTGGCTGTTGACGCAGTCTTTACGGGGAAGAGTGGTTTTGTGTAACGAGCGCTACAGCAGAGCCTGGGGCTTCGTTTCTGATTTGATTGATTCATTTGAGGTGGATTCAGGGTGACCAGTTCATTACTCTTCTTCCCAACTATACTGTTGGCTTTTACTTGACGTGTTACTTAAAGCGACCCGCGGTTCGAACCTCACCGGCGTCATTTTAAATTTTGAAACTCCTGAACTGCCGACTATGCACTGCCGACTATACCAACTTCAATTGGCTAATTCCCCAAACTCTTCAGTTGCTTATTAAGCCTCACTCCTGGCAAGGACTAACTTTCAAGACAGGGCTAGGGAAGCCAAAAAAGTGGGCTAAATCAAGGCGGTTAGGCCTTAAATACTGCCTTGTAGAAACCGCTGAAAACGGCCCAGATGGTCATATATGGCATGTATGACGTATGCAGAGATAATGGTGTGCCCCCCCCCCCAGACCTGCCCTAACCCCATAGCGAGCTGCTGTCAACTTTCGAGCGCAACCCTATTCTTTCGTCACGTCATAATAGCGTTTGGATAGCACTGTGTCTGCGAAGCGTTTTTAGTTGCTGGCTGTGGAACAAGGCGATGGGCGGGTCAATTGGGGTTTGGGGAGCTCAATTGAGCCTAGGGGAGGGCAATTGTGTAACTGCAAGCGTTTTTTGCGTCTAAAAACAGCGACAAGTTGCCTTTAGAACAACAGCAACGTGCATGTTCTGAGGTGTCAGAAGACAGTTTGAGTTTTTGGCGTCGAGATAGACTAGTGAGGGTTGGGGATAAAACGCTCAACTTTGGCTGTGGTGGGATTTCAGCTGTTTGTGTGTATTCCTGGAGTGCCATTGGGCTGTGTGAGGCTTTAAAACGTTTCCAGCAGTGCAACAAGTACTCCTTCTCGTTCCCTCGTTCCCTACACGATAATTTTACGGATCAGCCAATAAGGTTGTTCCTCAACTTTCCATCCCCAGACCAAGATATATATGTTGCGTCGCTCCCTGTCTTGCATCACAACACACACAAACATGCCCAAACTGATTCTGCTGCGACACGGCCAGTCCGACTGGAACGAGAAGAACCTCTTCACCGGATGGGTCGACGTCAAGCTCTCTGAGCTCGGCCACAAGGAGGCCAAGCGAGCTGGTACTCTTCTCAAGGAGTCCGGTCTCAAGCCCACCGTTCTGTACACTTCTCAGCTGTCTCGAGCCATCCAGACCGCGAACATTGCGCTGGACGAGGCCGACCGACTGTGGATCCCCGTGAAGCGATCGTGGCGCCTCAACGAGCGACACTACGGCGCTCTGCAGGGCAAGGACAAGGCCGCTACTCTCGCCGAGTACGGTCCCGAGCAGTTCCAGCTGTGGCGACGATCCTTCGACGTGCCTCCTCCCCCCATCGCCGACGACGACAAGTGGTCGCAGTACAACGACGAGCGGTACGCCGAGATCCCCAAGGACGTGCTCCCTAAGACGGAGTCGCTGAAGCTGGTGATCGAGCGGCTGCTGCCCTACTGGAACTCTGACGTGGTCCCCGACCTCAAGGCCGGCAAGACGGTCATCATTGCTGCCCACGGCAACTCGCTGCGAGCTCTCGTCAAGCACCTCGACGGCATCTCCGACGACGACATTGCCGCGCTCAACATCCCCACCGGCATTCCGCTGGTGTACGACCTGGACGACAACCTCAAGCCCACCAAGCCCGCCGAGTACCTCGACCCCGAGGCTGCTGCTGCTGGTGCCGCTGCCGTCGCCAACCAGGGTAAGAAGTAGTGCTAAACGATATATATTGGTTTGAGTTGATGTAGTGCGAAGAAGTGCGAAGTAGTGCAAAGTAGATATTCAATTGAGCTGCCATATGAAGTACTTGTAGTATCCTGCTCAATTGAGCTGCTGTAGGCAGTTTGAATGGTATTCTAGTGCTCCATTGCACCTGTTTGTCTTGTCATCTTGTTTGTAGTACAAGTTCCTGTTTATCTTGTCACCTTATAAACTATCTTCTACTTCCTCTGTCCTACAGTAAACATGATCTGTGTGTGGCTACTGTATGTATAGGATGGTCTCTCCAGCTCAAGAACAATGTAGAAGTACTTGTATTGACTTCTGCATTCCAACTCGCTAGTCGTTGTACTTAATTGCCTGTGTGTGAAGAAGCTGCTTAGTCCATACAACTTGGACAGTGCAGAAACATGTATAACACAGGTGCACATGTGAACACCTCAAGTCGACATTTCCCAATCAATGGCATAAGCGACTGCAATACAATCCCTTTGTCGCGCCAGCCCACCTTTCTGTACTCGTACTTGTACATGTGCTCGATCTACCTGTGTTGTGTAGACACAATAACTAGGTGTGGGTTTTAAATGTTCAGAGCAACACAATATCACTCTGGTTACGCTCAGATCACACTCTCCATTCCAGATCTGCTGTCTTTGTTTCACCATAATACTCCTCTACTGATGCCTCAGTTACAAGATGTTCCGTAAAAGTTATGTGTGGCATGGGCCTCCATTGCCTAGTTCTGTTCTACAAATAGCAGTCTTGCTCATTACAACACCACCACTCCAATAATAAATGTATAATTATGTGTCTATTTAAACGCGTCGGTCAGCGTGACCAACACGGTGAGCAGCTTGGCGGCGTCTGCCAGGCTGTCGTTTCCAATCAGCGGCTTCTTCTTGCCCTTCTTCTCCACGTCGTCCTCCTTGTACTGCGACTTGTTGAGCACGTCCTTCTTGAACAGCGCCACAACGAGATGCCGTCGGTCTCGCAGAATGCTGCCCACCCGCTCGATCGTCAGGTGGTTTTCCGAGCCCATCGACAGCGTGATGGCTGTGAGAAGACGCAGCACGGGCGTCAGAATCTGGTAGTACAGCTCCACGGGATCGACCGTCTTGTCCTTCTTGGCCTCCTTGGTCGCCAGCTGGATGCCCACGTCGGGATCCGTGTTGAGGAATAGACACTCGTGCAGAGTCTGGAAGATGCCGCACTGGACGACCTGGGTTGCTCCGGTGCGAGTTTGCGCAATCTCCAGCAGGAAAAACATGACTGCGCGGAAAGCCGTCACCTCAGACATGATCTTGTCGAGAGGCAGGTGCTCCGATGTCGAGTGGATGAGCTGGTCCGTCGTCTTGATGCTGCGCACGAGAAGAAGCAGCAGGTTGTATCGAACCAGACAGTCGAGCACGAAAGGAGAACACGTTCGAGTACACAGAGACGCCAGAGACTCCAAAAACATCAGAGCCAGGGTTCGCTGGTGCGTGGTTCCCGAAATCGCGTCCGAACAAATCGTCTCCAGCAGCTTGTCTCCGGAGGTGCGCACGACCTGGTAGTTTTGCTTCAGAAGCGCGGGGTTGGCAGCAGCGGTCTCCAGGTACTTGTGGCAGATGATGTACAGGTCCGATCGAAGCGTAGGGGTCGAAACGGGCGTTCGAATCGCGCCAATACACGCTCGGAAAAGCGAGTGCGATCTGTCTCGACCGGCAGAAGAGTTCATCGCCTCAATGTCGCGTCTGTACATTTCAAACAGCGAACAGAGGAGAGAAGCGAGCACCTCGGCAAAGTCAGCATCAGACGAAGCGTAGTAGCCCAGCTTGGGCACAATCTTCTGCAGAGCCTCGAGAATGAACACAGACCGGTCGGGAGCGTTCATCTCGCAGTCGTTGAGCAGAATGAGCACCAGCTGGCACCACGAGTTGAGGAAGTCGAGCTGACGTTCTCGCATTCGTCCACTGGCTCGAACACCCATCTCAAACTCAAGCAGCTCGTCCATCTGGGCATCGAGCTGGGGAATCTCGGCTTCGGAAACAGCTCCTGTCTTGGTCAGCTCGTAGGCCCTGAGCTGATACAGCTTGGCCAGGAGACCGTAGATGTCAAACAGCTTGTCCTTGCCAAACGTCTTGTCCACGTACTCGCGGTTGATCGTCGAGAAGAGCCCAAAGTCGGGCTGGGTGCTGATACGAGTATCCCACTGGAACTCCAGCACGTCCAGGAAAGAAAGGGCCGTCGTAGAGATCTGCGAGGCAGCATAGTGCCACTGGGGCTTCTTGTCGAGCGTCACAAGCGAGTCCAGGTACCGCTTGACCACCGAGAGCGAGCCCTTGACAGCAGAAGCGTGCACCTCCATGCTAAAGTACTCAAACAGCGCCGTTCTGTGGTGGAAGAAGGCCGAGAAAGCCGCCGGAGCAGGACTCATGATGAACTGCTTCTTCATATCGAGCACCTGGCTGTTCCAAAGTGTCTGACGGTCGGTCACAGGCTCCTCGGCGAGAATCTGGGCGAAAAAGCCAAAGTCCCGCAGAATGCGCAGCGTGATGGCAGCCGAGTTTTGGTTTCGACAGAGATGCATCACCACCTTGGCACACTCGGCAGCAAACTCGGCCGAGTCCAGAAAGACGTTGCAGGGGTCAATGTTGGCCACAGACTGCGTCAGCTGCGACAGAATGACGCCAAAGACAGAGTTGCGGTTGGCGACTCCGTAGGTACCGTTGTCAGCAGCCAGAGAGCCGTCTCCGTTGATGGCAAAGCCCAGCAGAAAGTGCGCAACAGTCGCGTCGGAAGAGTCTCGACCAAGGTTCGACGAAATGAACTGCAGAATCGACAGCTTGAGCTCCAGACCGGTCGCTTTGTGGTGCTCATGTTCGTAGTCGTCGAAAGGTCGCTCGAGCTGCTCGACAATACCAGACTTGATCTTCTGGGCGTCCGAGTACGTCTTGAAGGCCCGAAGCAGACGGTTCTGGGGCTCCAGACTCGTGGCGATTCGTCCGTCGTTGTCGTTGAACAGCGAAGACTGCGAAACGCGCGACAGAATGCTGAAGGAAGTAGCAGCAATTCCCGCGTTGGCAGAAGCCATATGGTGAGCCAGATGCGGAATGACGGTCATGCGGAACAGAATGGCCTCCTCGAACGAGTGCACGCTCATGTTGCTGATGATCTGGTCGTTCTTCTTGCTCATCTCCTGCAGCACCGGCAGCATGTTGTCGATGAAGTTCTCCTCCATGCTGAAGACCAGGTCGACGATGGCCAGGGCACAGGCCGTTCGCTCAATCTCGTAGCGCGCCAGGTTGGACGACATGTCCGCAGACGTCTCGCACAGGCCCAGGATGATGGTGTACAGCTTCTCGTTGAAGATCAGCGCCATGGCCAGCGGACAAGGGTGCGCAATGAGGTACTGCTTGAAGGTGAGGTCGTTGTCCATGATCTTGTCGAGCGAAACGCCCGCAGCAGCAGCCAGACGGATCGTGTCTGGGTTGAAGAGCCGCAGACAGCTCTTGGCAAAGTTGAAACACGTAATCTGCAGCACCATCTTGTGGCTCTCCTCGAGCTGGGCCGCAGACGAGTAGTACAGAATGTCGTCCAGCATGTAGTTGACGTAGACCCAGACGCCGGGGAAGCGGTAGTTGACGCCCAGCTCAAAGGGGAAGGGAAGCGCAGGCACGATGGGATCGCCGCCTATGTCAACGACAGGGTACATGAGCCGCTCCACGAGCTTGGAGAAGCCCACAGCGCTCTGCAGATCGGTGATCAGACCCTGCAGACGCTCGCGGGGGGGCAGATTGTTGTTGAGAATACGTCCGTCTGCAGTGTAGTAAACGCTCTGGAACGCCCACGCGTCCAGACGGGTCCACAGCAGCCGCTTGACCTCGAGAGGCGCGTCTACAGCAAGCCCAGAGAGTGCCTCAAGGACAATGCCAGTCACTCCAGTCTCGACGGTCAGCAGACCAAAGACTCTGTCGACCAAACCGGCCTCGAAAAGGTACTCGCGGGCCTCGGGAGAGTACGTCAGCACCTGCGACACCAGATGCATGTACGCCTCGATCATCATGGTCGCCTGTCTGTCGAGCACGGGCGCAGCGACCTGCACCAGAGCGTTGGGCATGGTTGCAGCCTGCTGGTTGGGCAGCTGCGGCGACAGAGCCTCAACGTAGAAGTCAAACGCGTCCAGCACCTGGTGCCACGTGAGTCTGGGGTTCCGCGTCTTGGGCAGCTCAGCAGCCAGAAATCTGTGAGCGTTAGCAGCACACTCGGGGCCTGTAGACAGCGCCGCAAGCATGTTGGTGGCTGTGGCTGCCATCAGAGGCGAGTCTGCAAAGTGGGATGCCCAGTCGACAAAGCCGTAGAGGTCGCTTTCGCCGTCGATCCAGTAGTCCAGCGCTCCGTCGGGATGCCCGTCGTACAGACTCGAGACCATCATGTAGAACCGCTCGAGATCGCGGCCCACGTCGTCCTGGAGTTGCAGATCGGGGTCCGAAACGGCCTCGTTCGCCAGAAAAGTGTCCTCCTCCGACTGCTTCATCTGCTTGAGCAGGTCGGGGAGATGCGAAATGAAGGTCCCGATGAACCACTGCATCTGCCGCGTCCACAGCACCTCAAAGTCGGCAGACAGCCGCCGCAGAAACTTGAACTCCGGAACCCGCTGCTGCAGAGCAGGCCGCAGATCGTAGAAGATGGTTGTGACGTTGAAGGCCGCCGTGTTGGCCGCAAGCGTGTATCCAAACTCCAGAGCGCCCTCGTCGATCGAGTCGCGACACACGTCCAGAATGTCTCGCGTGAAGTTGATCTGCGAGCTGAGACCCTCGTCTGAACGGGCTAGAGCAGCCAAACCAGCCAGAAAAGCGAGCTGGATGAACCGCTGGAACGTCGGAATGCCCCACTCGGTGCTCTTGCTGAACAGATCGCTCCGCAGCTTGAGAGTGTCGCCCACAGACAGCCGCTGGATGTTGTCGGCCTCAATGAGCCCAAAAACCGACAGCAAAGCAGGCACGTGGTGCAGCAGCAGCGTGTTATATGCGCGCAGCGCCGAGGCCGCGGTGATCAGCTTCTTGATCGAGTCAAAGTCCAGCTTCTCCGACAGAATCAGCACCGTGATGGTCTGGCCCAGATCCTCGTGCTCCTGCAGAATGAAGTCTCGGCGCAGCTTGAGCGTAGCCTCGAACTTGGGGTCCTGGTTGCGCCCCAGAAACACTCCCTGCTTCTCCTTCTCGTCCAGATCTTTCAGTGCAGTGACATCCTTGGACATGTTGTCCACGCACTTGTCAAACACCTCCTTGTGCGGGCCTATCACCGCGGCGATCTTCTTGAGCTCGCTCACCAGCTCGGGCTTGTCCTTCTCCTCGTGGATCCAAAAGTACAGAAACCGCACCGTGTCCAGTATCCGTTGTCGGCGTGTGTAGTAGGCGTAGATGGCAGCTTCACTGAGCGACATGTCCGATCCCTGACGCGAAGAGATGGCGTACTCGACAAGCTCGGCGGCGGCGGCTTCGTTGAGCCCCAGCTCGTCTGCAATCAGGAGTGTGCCCTCGATGAACTCGGGCGACAGATGCCGTTCATCGTCTCCAAATGTGTATTTTCCTGAGTTAGCGCGGAAGCGAGGGCCGTAGGTCCGAGCGGACAGCATCCAGAGTCGCAATAGAGTCTGTGTCACTCTCATCTCCAGTCGCAATGATATCTACAATCCAGAACCACAACATGTCTGTAACCAGAATCGCGTTCAGTCTGTAACCACATGTTCAGTCTGTAATCCAGAATCGCAATAATCTGTAATCCATCTCACCAAACTCACCTTTTTGAATCGTCTCCCGGTCAGAAGCGCTCTGCTTCGGATTGTCCAGCGACATCTTGAAGTCGTCCTTCAGATAGCTGACCTCGTTCAGCATCTTGCGCAGGTTGTTGGCATCCACATCGTCGTCGTGGAGCTCCCTGGACAGCGTCTGCATCGTGTCGCGCAGCCGATCAAACAGCTCCAGAGACCACGTTAGCATTGTTGATGTTTTTTTGGTGCTGACACTGAAGATGTTTGGATGTTGATAAAAGTTTGGAATCCCATGCATGCAAAGTTTAACCACCTCCAAACATCGGAGGAGGGGAGGGCAGAGGGCGGAGTTTTGGGGTTGGTAGGTATTTTATTGTTTGTATGTGGTTAATTAGTGTGATGGAAAATGTGTGTGCAAAAAAAACAACTGCGATTCACACAAAAACTGCGCCAATTGGAGCTTGCTATAGTTCTAACAAGTAGCCTTCAACTGTATTGTTAGAGTTGTGTTGGCGTTTAGTTGGGTGGTAGAGAGAACCGCAAACTTGGCACATGTCGAGCCAATTGGCTTGATTTTTGTTTCGATTGCTTTATGTTGCAAATTCCCTTTCTTTCTCGGTTTTCAGCCTTGTAGGTATTCAGGTTGCACAACCTCAAACGGTGGGGCAGGGTGAACTTTGATCTTGATGTCGAGATGAGCTGAGATGTGTTCTCCTTGTGGCGAAACGTGATTTTCCATCGTAGATGTAATTCTTCGGTCTGGAGAAATTAAATGGCGTATTTGTTTTTTTGTGTATTCCATAATTGAGCATTCTAGCAGGTTGCTTCTATTCATCCATGACCGATCTCACAGTTACTGTACTTATAGAGCTACAGTACACACGTACTCCTCCCGTAGATGTGGAGAAGAATTCAAACATTCAAATCTGCTTCTTTATTTCATATTCTCACTCAATGAGTAAAAAATAAAATGATTCAGCTTCCCACCTCAAACACTTCTCTCTTCCACCAAATAAGTTTCACCATGCATAACCATACAGCCTTATCACCATCACATCTCCACCATACAACCAGCATGGCCTTCAGCGAACCGCAAAAACGCATCTCCTCGGCTGCCGACGTCGACGCCTTCAAGCAGTCCCAGACCTACGCCTCCATCATCTCGCTGCTCGACAAGTACTCCTCCACAGTCCAGGAGCATCTTCTGCCGCCGAATGAAGACGAGCTTGCAGCCAGTTCCAGGGCTCTGGTCGCTTTGTGTCGCAAGCTGAGTGCTCTAGTTGACGAAACGCCGCCCGTGGAAGGTCCCCGGCGCTTTGGAAACGTCGCTGTGCGCGACTGGCACGACAAAATGGAAGCCCAGACGACCTCTCTGCTCACTGAGGCGTTTCCCAGCATCAACCCGGACTCGATTGTCGAGCTGCAGTACTACCTGCGTGGCGGAATGGGATCCAAACAGCGCCTGGACTTTGGAACAGGCCACGAGCTCTCGTTCATGGCGTTTGTGGGCGGCCTGCAGAAGCTGGGGCTTCTCGAGGCTGATCTGGCAGCTCCAGACGTGCTCTTCATCTTCGAGACGTACTTTGTGCTTGTGCGCAAGCTCATCACGACGTATTCTCTCGAACCAGCTGGATCGCACGGCGTCTGGGGTCTCGATGACCATGCTCACCTCCCCTACATTCTGGGATCGGCTCAGAAAGTAGCAAAGACAGTCACCGCATCGACGCTCCTGGAGCCCACAAAGTACGACAGGGAGTGTCCTCCGTCGAGCATCATGAACCCGCGAGTGGTCCAGGAGCAGAAGACCACAAACCTGTACTTTGCTGCCATCGCCTTCATCTACGATATCAAGTCCGGACCCTTCTACGAACACTCGCCGATTCTGTACGACATCTCGGGCATCGCCACGTGGGCCAAGATCCACTCGGGCATGATCAAAATGTACATTGCCGAGGTCCTGGGCAAGTTCCCGGTCGTCCAGCACTTTTACTTTGGCTCGGAGCTGTATCCGTGGAAAGATACCGAGGGAAACGACCTGCCCTACACCAAGGTCGCGGACGAGGAGCCTGCCAAGCCGAAACTGCCTCCTGGATTCAAGAAGAAGGAGCCCCAGACCACTCCCCTTGCTCGGATGCCCCTGATGGGCCCTAGAGGTATGCCTCTTGAGACTGTCGAGCGTCTGGCTCATCGAGATGGTCAGAGAGTTCATCGAGAGAGAGAGGAGAAGGAGGCCAAGGCGAAAGAAGCCCAGGGCGCTCCTGGAATGGCTCCTACAAAAGCTCCTTGGGCCAAGTAGCTGTAATGCATTAAAGTAGACATGAGTGTGTACTTGTACTTGAGAAGTATAAACATGTAGTCACACAACGAGGGTCATCACCTTAATGGCGTGGTATAGTAAAGCCTATATAAACCCCTCTTGTCTGTACTTCTTCTCTCAACCAACATGTTGTTCCTACTGCCACTACTGGTGCTGTTTCAGCTGACACACGCCCGCAACATGATCCTGCAGCTCAAGGAGGAGACCCATCTGTCCGACTTCTTCTCTCTGAACCCGCACTTTCTGGCACACTTTGACAAGTACCACAGTTTTGGCGACTTTCAGGCTCTCGCAGGGGACATTCCGAGTTCTCTGGTGTATGCCCTGGCCAAGAATTTGATGGTGAGTGATGTGATATCGAAGCTGTTGTCTGTTATGATACCTGGACACAGATTGTATCTCTACTGATACAACGTGATACCGAAAAGACTGGTGTTGTGCCTATGTCATGGTACCTGAACACATACCTTTGAGACTTGTATCTCTACTGATACCACTGATATCACTGATACCATTGGTACACAGACAACGTGATACACAACTCCTGACACAAGTCCTCGGACATGATCACAACACCACAAGCACTAACACAGATCAAAGACTGGACGTTCGACATCGACGTCAAGATCTACGACGTGCAGACCAACGCGCCGCGCCATCTCGCCCGCACGTCCAACCTCGAGCCCATCTCCGCCTTTGGCCCCCAGGACTACATCCACGACCCCTCCGACGGCAGTGGCGTCGACATCTACGTTCTCGACACGGGCGTGCGCCACGAGCACATTGACTTTGAGAACCGCGGCAAGCCCGGCCGCGATTTTACGGGCGAGGGTCCTGGCGACCGCAACGGCCACGGCACCCATGTTGCCGGTCTCGCGGCCTCCAAGACCTACGGGGTGGCGAAAAAGGCCAACATTGTCGACGTGAAGGTGACCGGAGAGGACGGCATGGGCACGCTCTCGGCCGTGCTCGCGGGTCTGGAGTGGTCTGCGGGCGAGATCCACCGCAACGGCCGTCCCGCGGTGATCAACATGTCGCTCGGCGCGCCGAAAAACTCCGTCTTCAATGCCGCCGTCGAGGCCGCCATCGACTCGGGCATCCCCGTGGTCGTCGCCGCAGGCAACACCAACACCCCTGCGTGTCTGGACTCGCCGGCCAGCGCTAACGGCGTGCTCACGGTCGGCGCGTTCGACGACAAGACGGACACGATCGCCAGCTTCTCCAACTGGGGCCAGTGCGTGGACCTGTTTGCGCCCGGCGTCGAGGTCATCTCGCTCTCGAACGCCAACAACCGCGGCACGGTCGCGCAGTCCGGGTCGTCCATGTCCGCGCCCCTGGCCGCAGGGCTAGTGGCGTATTATCTTGGCATGGGGGATTCTGCGGGCAAGGCCATGACGCGGGTGCGGGACTGGGCGAACATGAACCGGCTGAGCCGGCGCGGCATGATGTTCAAGCCGTTCACGCCGAACAAGATTCTCTTTAATTTGGCCGGGGAGCCGTTGTGGTAGTTACTAAGCGGTGACTAAGCATGTACTTTGGTATTATTAGTCAGGCCAATAGGGTTGATGGCCAAAGTCTATGTCTATTGCCGAGGGGGAGGAGGGCAGGAGGAGCAAGAGCCCGAGCGAGGCAGGCGATTGGGAGGTGAGGTATAATAATAAATGGAGAGTGCAAGTGGCGGTTGATTAGTAGTGCCGGTACCTGGTATGTACTTGTGGCTAGAGAGCATGTGACAAGGCAAAAGACAGATTTGTAGGCTTCAGCTGGTTGACTGTTTGAAAAAAAAGAAACGGTTGGGCGCTCTTTGGCGTCTGGTCTAGTTCTAGTTTATTCTCCGCAATGACGTACAGTTCCTGGTCGCAGGGTGCAGAGGACAAGTACAGTTTGGAGAAATTCAGTTTGGTTTGGCTTGGTGTGATAATTCACTCTATCCAAGTCTGACTTTGCCATCCACCTCACCACGGGCAGTTTCGAGAGACGTGTCGCAACAACCTATCCGCGACTTTTCATTCGATCGTTCGATTAATCTATTTTGACAGCGACCAGCTCTCTCTGACTTCACCTTCAACGACAAGATGATACGCGCAGACAGACACACGTACAAGGTGTTCAACCAGGAGTTCACCATAGACAAGCGGTTCCAGGTGACCAAGGAGCTGGGCCACGGCGCGTACGGCATTGTGTGTGCCGCCAAGTACACCGGAACGCCCGATGGACCTGGCGTGGCCATCAAGAAGGTGACCAACATCTTCTCCAAGAACATTCTGTGCAAGCGGGCGCTGCGGGAGCTCAAGCTGCTCAACCACTTTCGCGGCCACAAGAACATCACGTGCCTGTACGACATGGACATTGTCGACACCAACAACTTCAACGAGCTGTATCTGTACGAGGAGCTCATGGAGTGCGACATGCATCAGATCATCCGCTCGGGCCAGCCGCTGACGGATGCGCACTACCAGTCGTTTGTCTACCAGATTTTGGCTGGCGTCAAGTACATCCACTCCGCGGACGTGCTGCATCGCGACCTCAAGCCCGGCAATCTGCTGGTCAACGCGGACTGCGAGCTCAAGATCTGCGACTTTGGGCTGGCGCGGGGCTTCTCCTCGGACGACGAGAAGAACGCGGGCTTTCTGACCGAGTACGTGGCTACACGGTGGTACCGCGCTCCCGAGATCATGCTCTCGTTCCAGTCGTACACCAAGGCCATCGACATCTGGTCGGTGGGATGCATTCTGGCCGAGCTGCTGGGCGGCAAGCCGCTGTTCAAGGGCAAGAACTACGTCGACCAGCTCAACCAGATCCTGCACTACCTGGGCACTCCTTCCGAGGCGACGCTCAAGCGGATCGGCAGCCCCAGGGCCCAGGAGTACGTCCGCGGCCTGCCGTTCATGCCCAAGATCGCCTTCTCGACGCTCTTCCCTTCCGCGAACCCCGAGGCGCTCGATCTGCTGGAGAAGATGCTGGCGTTCGACCCCGCCGAGCGCGTGACGGTTGAGCAGGCGCTGGAGCACCCGTACCTCAAGATCTGGCACGATCCGCGCGACGAGCCCGTGTGCCCCACGCCGTTCGACTTCTCCTTCGAGGAGGTCAACGACATGGACGCGATGAAGCAGATGATTCTCGACGAGGTGGTCGACTTCCGCGCCATGGTGCGCAAGCCCGTGGACGAGCAGACGCGTCTCCGCGAGGAGCAGATCGAGGAGCAGCGCAAGGCCGAGGAGAAGCAGGAGGCTGAACGGCAGCAGAAGGAAGCTGAGAGACAGCAGCAAGAGGCCGAGCGGCAGCAGCAGCAGCACTCGCAGCAGCAGCAGGACTCGCCGTCGACGCTGTCGGGCTTCTCGGACTCGGACCAGTCCGCCAACCCGCACTTTTACGAGTACGCGGGCTTTGGCGTGGGCTCGCAGACGTCGGACATGGGCCAGCCGCCCGTGGTGCAGCGCAAGGACTCGCTGGGCATCCCCGAGGAGGACTTCAAGTACCAGGACCCGCCGCCAAAGCCGCAGGAGTCGGGCCGGCAGGGCGACGGCGATCTGGAACAGGTGCTGGAGTACGGCCTGGACGGCTGGCGAAGTTGACATTAATGTAGGGGGGAGGATGTTATAGAGTGTAATATATGGCATAACGGACGAACAACCGAACAAACTGGAATCGCGAGCGCAGCGAGTGATTTTGTTTGTGAGTGTGTTCATATTGTAATTAGAGATTGTCAACGAACAAATTGGAATCACGAGCGCAGCGAGTGATTTTGTTTGTGAGTGTGTTTATATTATTAGAGACTGTTGATGAACATTAACAAACTGGCATTACAGTACTACAAGTAGCGTAGCGAGTAATTATGTTTGTGAATGTATTCATATTGTACCAGTAGAGGCTGTAGACGAACTAACTGGAATTACTGTATGAGCGAAGTGAGTACAGTGATTATGACTGTGAAAGTACTTGTATTCATATTGTTATTAGAAACTGCAGATGAACTAAATGGACTGTGCGCTCGTAAATTTGTTTGAGTGTTCACATTGTACAGTAGAGACTGTCGATGAACTAACTGGACTGTGATGAATTGGGCTGTGCGCTCGTAGTTTTGTTTGTGAGTGTGTTCACATTGTATACTGTTGAATAATTACAGTAACAGGACTGTGCCTTCGTGATTTGTTTCTGAATGTATTCATATTGTAGAGACTGTTGATGAATGAACTGGAACTACGAGCGCAGCGAGTGATTTTGATGTAAGAGTGTTCATACTGTAGAGACTGTTGATTAACCAACTGGACTGCGCAACTTGTTTGTGAATGTATTCATATTGCAAAGCTGTTGATGAACTACAGTAACTGAACTGCGCTCGTAATTTCGTTTCTGAATGAGTTCATAGTGCAGACTCATATTCCAAGTACTTGTACCGGTACCAGTACAGCAAATTCCTACTGATTCAGACAGTAGTCCTGCTCGTATTTTCTTTTGTGAATGAATTTATATTATAGAGACTCATTCCAAGTACTGTACCAGCACAGCAAATTCCTACCCATTCAGACAATAGTCCTGCTCGTTGTTCATCAATCCATACAAGACGTTGATTGATAAAGACCTCTCATTATGACTGGCTTATCCGCAGTTGTTATACCAGTATATACTTGTTCTCGGAACCATGTAGGGCGTCTAGGTGATAGCAGAGACCTCACTATCGAGAGTGGCAATACTAGTGGTGTAGAATCTCTTCTGGAGAATGATCACGTTCACTATACGTCCCCGGAGCAGATGTGATTAGAAACGCCACTACAAGTAGCTAGTAAATATCAATACAACTCTTTACTGCCATGGTTTAACCGTTCCAAGGTTCGATATCAATCTGCCACATATTGAACCATATTGCAACAACGAAATTGCTTGCTTCATATAAAACAAGGCTGCGTGTGATGAGACATTTGAGATAGGGGTGTGGCGAGTTTTAAAGATCTAGTTCGGGTGCAGAATCAACACTGATACACGCGCTCTTCTTCTGCTGCAACTTTTGCGTTACTAGTATTGCCACCTGCTTCGTTCTATGCTAGCACTTCTGTCACAGGCTGCCACACACCTGCATGAAGCACGCGATATCGGGGACGCTATCAGATACTGCCTGTTTGGGACGTCTTAGAGCCGCACCTTTGGCTGACTTTAGGCGGGTTTAAATGTAAGTGTCACTTGTCTAGTATCAGCTCTGCGTATTTCCCTAACTTCACTTTCCCTCCTAAAGTACAGTACTTTTATCACCTTCCTATCCCTTCACCTTCCCTTCCTTCTCCTCCACCTAAACTTAATAGGTGTTTATCGAACGGCTCTTCCACCACCACACAGCATGCAAGACATTGAGATGGACCGTTCCGCGCCGGGAAACGCGTCGGACTCGCCGCGCTCGTCGACCTCGTCGCTGTTTGAAAAGCTCGACCGCATCAACACCGCCAGGCAGCATGAAGATCCCGCAGCCTCGAGCCTCCTGAGACGCGACCTTGAATCCGGCTCTGCAAAGCCGCAGAAGAGCAAAAAGTTCCGCCGCTGGTTCATGGTCGCCGGAATGGCCGCGGCGATCATCTGGGGCCTTTTTGTGCTCGGCCTGTTTGTCACGTCGCTCGGCAAACCCGACAGAGACGTCCAGACGGTGGTTCAGGGCTCCAAGCCCAAGATTGTCTCGCCCTCCGGCGACGACAACTACGCCAGCAGCAACTTCAAGCTGGTGGTGACGCCGCAGACAGTGCGAACAGGAACTTTCAGACCCGAATCCAAGTCTGTGCAGTGGATCCAGGCGGCCGACCTCGAGGGAGCCTACCTTACTCGAGACAGAAAGTACGTGGTCAAGACGTTTGGCGACGACGAGAAGGAGATTGAGATCACAGACACGTCAGTGCACTACGGCGAACACACGCTGCGAATCGACCAGCTGTGGCTGCGTCCAGACCTCAAGAAAGCGCTGTTTGTCACCGAGCGCAAGAAGAACTACCGCCACTCGTCGTTTGGACACTACTGGATCCTCGACGTCGAGTCCAAGGACGTCAAGCCGCTGCTCAAGGGCAACGACGAGGCCCAGATCGCCGTGGCTTCCTGGGCACCCAACGGACAGGCCGTCGCCTTCGTCTTCGAGAACAACGTCTACGTGACGCATGTCGACAAGCACGAGACCGTCCAGGTCACCGACGATGGCAGCGAGCAGATCTTCAACGGTCGCCCTGATTGGGTGTACGAGGAGGAGGTGCTTTCTGGCGACTCTGCTCTCTGGTGGTCTCCCGACGGCAAGCACCTTGCTTTCCTGCGTTCTGACGACACCAAGGTCCAGGAGTTCACCATCCCCTACTACGTGCAGGACCCCAAGCCCCAGGCGTACCCCGAGTACCGCTCCATCAAGTACCCCAAGCCCGGCTCGCCCAACCCGGACGTCCAGATGGCCTTCTACAACGTGGCCGACGACTCCACGACCTTCATCAACAAGCCGCTGGCCCAGGACGACATCATCTCGGACGTCACATGGTCGCAGACCGGAATCGCGCTCATCCGCGCCTCGGATCGAGAAGCTGACGTGCTCAAGATCGTCCATGTCGACGCGTCCAAGGGCTACGAGGCCAAGATGCTGCGGGAGAACAACGTCCGGGAGTTAGATGGTGGATGGGTCGAGACCGTGCGGTCGTCCAAGATCATCCCCCAGAACGAGTCGCTGGGACTGTCTGAGGAGGGATACATTGACACTGTCATCTCCGAGGGCCGCAACCATCTGGCCTACTTTGTTTTCGGCGAGCCCCAGCCCAAGACCATGCTCACCTCGGGCGACTGGGAGGTCGTCAACGCGCCCTCCTCGTATGACGCGTCCACGGGAACAGTCTACTTCCTGTCCACCCAGAAGGACCCCACCGAGCGACATCTTTACTCTGTCCAGATCGACGGCAGCGACCTCAAGCCCGTGACCAACACCTCCGAGGACGCGTACTACGGCGTTTCCTTCTCCGAGGACGCGCGTTTCGCGCTGCTGAGCTACAACGGTCCCGAGGTCCCCTACCAGAAGATTATCGATCTGCACGCTGCGTCTCCTCTGGACGCCCCCAAGGTGGTCAAGAACGAGTTCCTGCAGACGACTCTGGACTCGTACGCGCTTCCCACGTCCCACTTTGCCCAGATCAACGTTGGCTCGGAGGAGAAGCCCATCCTCGTCAACTCTGTGGAGATCCGACCCCCGAACTTTGACGAGAGCAAGGTCTATCCCGTGCTCTTCTTTGTCTACGGCGGTCCCGGCTCGCAGATGGTCACCAAGACGTTCAACATTGACTTCCAGAAGTCGGTCGCTGCTTCCCTCGACTACATTGTCGTCACTGTCGACGGACGAGGCACCGGCTACATGGGTCGAGAGTTCCTGTCTGTCGTTCGCGACGACATTGGCCGACGAGAGGCCGCAGACCAGATTGCTGCTGCCAAGCTCTGGGCCCAGAAGGACTACGTAGACGCCAACCACATGGCCATCTGGGGCTGGTCCTACGGCGGCTACTGCACTCTCAAGACTCTGGAGGCCGATGCAGGCGAGACGTTCCGGTTTGGAATGGCGGTTGCTCCCGTGACGGACTGGCGCTTCTACGACTCGGTCTACACCGAGCGATACATGCACACTCCGCAGCACAACAAGGAGGGCTACGAGCAGACTGCCGTGCACAACATGACTGCTCTGGGCTCGAACGAGCGGTTCCTGGTGATGCACGGCTCCGGAGACGACAATGTGCACATGCAGAACACGCTGTCGCTGATCGACAACCTGGATCTCGCGGGCATCGAGAACTACGACATGCACATCTACCCCGACTCGGACCACAGCATCTATTTCCACAATGCGCAGGCCATGGTGTACGACCGGCTATACGTCTGGATCCAGCGGGCGTTCAACGACGAGTTTAGCTAGACGGTAGAGGATTTAATGAATAACGATTTGGTATTAGGTTGTTCAGTAGACGGTGGAAATGTGAATGACGATGGCGATGGTACTAAGTGATGGTAACGAATAACGATTTTGGTATTACTTGTACGGGTTGAAGAGTAGTTGTACTGTACGGAGTAGGTTGTACTTAGCTACAAGTAGAAGTAGGAGCTGTTTAGCTGAGCGGGATTTCAGTTCATGACGGTATTACCCAGAGGTGGAAGTGGTTCGTAGTTGGTCACTGCAGTTCTGATACTACTCGCTGAGGGTTGACTGAGAGGGATACTTTCGGCTGTTTCTATA
This sequence comes from Yarrowia sp. B02, assembly GCA_017635955.1. Taxonomy (NCBI): domain Eukaryota; kingdom Fungi; phylum Ascomycota; class Dipodascomycetes; order Dipodascales; genus Yarrowia; species Yarrowia sp. B02. The sequence goes on from JAAQQV010000006.1 coordinate 1,805,063, forward strand.
CATGTAGTAGATGTTGACTGGATACTGTACCAGGAAAGAACTACCTTCAAGCAAAGTACTTTACTAAGAAACAACTAGTAAGTACCGTACCTCTTCTATGGAAGTGAGTGCACCTTCAGGCAAAGTACTTTACTATGAAAAACTTCTGTAGTAAGTACAGTGTCTCTTCTATGGAAGTGAATCCAAGCTCATACTTATTCTGAATAATCGTAGTTTACTATGGAAAACTAGTACTTGTAAGTACTGTACCTCTTATGGAAGTGAAACTCAAGCTCATTCAAGCAGAATGTTCCGCACTGTATTCTGAGCTGTATATTACTTACAATACCATAATCGTGTATCCAAGCAGTATGTACACAACTCCTCCGTTCCGCAAACAAGCTGTATTACTTACAATACCACACACTCGGACTCATCACCCATGCCCGGCTTCCCCTGGTGTGGATGCGTCAGCTCAACTGAACGACATGGCTACGGTCTGGAAGTAGCTACAGTACCGCAGGCCTTGCAAGTTCGCTTCTCGAGGTCGCCGTCAAAGTCGAGAATGGCCTCCTTGATCTGCGTGCCGAGGTCGCGCAGCTGGAACGAGTTCTCGAAGACAATCTCGCGGCACTTCTCATTAGGACAGTACCATCTCAGCGCGTCCTTCATGCCCTCGGGACGGTCCTGTTCGACCACCACACCAATCGTGTCGGCGTATCGAACGGGGTTGTGCGGAACGTTGGCCGGCAGCAGGAAGATATCGCCCTCGTTGATGGTGATGTCTCTGAACTCGCCGTCGTCCACGACCTTGAGCGTCATGTGGCCCTTCTTCTGGTGGAACCACTCGGGCGTCTGGTTGATGTGGTAGTCCGTGCGCGCGTTGGGTCCGCCGACAATCTGTGTTAGTTGTGAACGTGCTGAACAGGTATAAATACTGAATCTGGTCCTGATGGCAGATCCATAAATCACTCACCATGACGGTGTAGCCGCCCCGCTGGATGCAAAAGTTGTTGACCGGAGGCTTCAGCAGGTGCTGGTTCTCCTCGAGCCACTTGGGCAGATTGATGGGTTCCTGGAGCATGGGTGACGAGTGGTGAGAAGGAACAAGAGCTCACGCCATACAGATACATTATGTGGGGATGATTAAGCTCGCACCAAGGGTGGAGGAGAACTCTACGGGGAGAGGCGTGGTGGAGAAGCGGAGACTACGGCTGGATTTGTCAGCGCACGGAGAGTTTCCCGGCGGCTTTCTTTTTGCAAAACCGTTGAGATCTGGCCTTGTGGCGGGGTTTCGGACTTGTTCATCTCGTCAGCATGCAGGTTTCATATGCACTAAATCAGTCCAGGCCTGGAATACTAGGATTTTGGAGGGGTGCATGAAGTGAGTGATATAGTGGTTTTGTGTGAAAACTAACAGTATCATTGAGATCAGAATGAACAGGAGAATTCAGTGGTGTTGTCAAAATTCCAATCGGAGCATTATTCGGCTTTCTGGCCAATTTCCAGTTCTGGTGGTGTTTTGAGGGTATAACAAAGATCTGGGTTGGTTAATTGACTGATCTCGAAAGTCCTGTTAGACTTGGTTGCCATCAACACCCCAATAATTCCAACTCTTGATGCGTCGATTACATAAGCATCAACAAAGTTTGATCCATGTGGCAACTTCAACGAATAGCCGCGATATGAATGAAAAGCAATGGTAAATCGATTTGAACAGCTAATCTCTCAGTCCTGTCTACTCGCCCAGTTCACCTCTAATACCCCCTTTTTTCCCCACCACACCCAAAATCGAACCTCCACCTCTTAGTAATACGTAACCTTCTTTAGGCTTCTCACAACCACCGCACATCAGAGGTCCCAAGTTGCCACTGATCTCTTTCAACACTTTCGACAACATCTCAATCATGGCTGCCAAGGACGTGAGCGACAAGGCGAGCGAGAAAACCGTCGACAAGGCCGCGGAAAAGCCCGCCAACGACAAAAACAAGAAAAACAAGGACGAGGAGGAGCTCTCCGAGGAGGACGAGAAGCTCAAGGCCGAGCTGGAGATGCTGGTCGAGCGGCTCTCCGAGAAGGACGAGAGCCTGTACGAGCCGTCGCTGGCGGCCCTCAAGAACTTCATTCGCACCTCGACGTCGTCGATGACGGCTGTCCCTAAGCCGCTGAAGTTTTTGCGACCGCACTACCCCCAGCTGGCGGAGCTGTACGGCGCCTGGACGGACGCCAAACACAAGCAGCAGCTCGCGGACGTGCTGTCGGTGCTGGCGATGACGTACTCCGGCGACGGCAAGCGCGATGCGCTCAAGTTCCGGCTGCTGTCGTCCACAGACGACCTGGGCTCGTGGGGGCACGAGTACGTGCGCCACCTGGCGCTGGAGATTGGCCAGGAGTACCAATTGCAGCAGGTGGAGGCCGGGGACGACGCCAAGGAGGGTGTGACTTTGGACACTAACTCCGGCGTGGGATCGCTCGCAGACGTGCGCACCCTCGGCATCAAGCTGGTGCCCTTCTTCCTCAAACACAACGCCGAGGCCGACGCCGTGGACCTGCTGCTGGAGATTGAGGCCGTGGAGCACCTGCCCAAGTACGTGGACGAGACGACGTACGCGCGGGTGTGCCACTACATGGTCGCCTGTGTGCCGCTGCTCGCGCCTCCAGATGACGTGGCCTTCCTGCACACGGCCTACGCCATCTACCTGGCGCACCGCCAGCTGACCCAAGCTCTCGCTCTCGCGATCCGGCTCGACGACATGGAGCTGATCAAGTCGGTGATGGACGCTGCAAACGGCGACGAGCTCCTCCAGAAGCAGCTGGCGTTCATCCTCGCGCGGCAAAAGTGCTACTTTGACGTGGCCGACGAGGGCGTGCAGGAGTGCATGTCCAACGCGCTGCTGGCAGACCACTTCCGGTACCTCACCAAGGAGCTGAATCTGCTGGAGCCCAAGGTGCCCGAGGACATCTACAAGAGCCACCTCGAGAGCTCGCGGGACATCATCATGTCCGGAGCGTTTGACTCGGCCAAGCAGAACCTCGCCGCGTCGTTCGTCAACGCCTTTGTCAACTGCGCGTACTCCGCAGACCGTCTGCTGACGAACGGCGGTGCCGAGGACGACGAGACCGCAGGCGCCTCCGGAGCGTGGATCTACAAGACCAAGCTCGCGGGCATGTACTCGACCACGGCCTCGCTGGGTTCGCTGTTCCAGTGGGACCTCAGCGCGGGCCTGCAGCAGCTCGACAAGTACGCGTACTCGTCGGAGCCGCAGATCAAGGCCGGCGCGCTGCTGGGCATGGGCATTGTGACTGCCGGCGTCTACGACGAGACGGACGCCGCCGTGGCGCTGCTGGCGGACCATATCACCGAGGAGCCCGCGGAGAACAACGCCGGCAACGCGCACGCCCTGAACCAGCTGTCTGCGGTCATGGGTCTGGGCATTGCGTACGCGGGCTCGCGGCGCACGGACCTGCTGGACATGCTGCTGCCGCTGGTGCAGGACGCGGACACGCCGATGAAGACGTCGGCCATGGCTGCGCTTGCGCTGGGCCACATTTTCGTCGGTTCAGCCAACGGCGATGTGGTTTCCGCGCTGCTGGGCTCTCTGCTCGAGCGGGACGCCGTGCAGCTGTCGGACAAGTGGGCGCGTTTCATGGCGCTGGGTCTCGCGCTGCTGTTCATCGGCAAGTACGAGGAGATCGAGGAGGCCGTGGAGACGGTGCGAGCGATCGAGCACCCCCTAGGCCGCATCTGCGAGACGCTCATCACCGTGTGCGCGTACGCCGGCACCGGCAACGTGCTGCAGATCCAGAAGCTGCTGCACGACTGCGTGGGCGAGGGTGAGGGTGAGGGCGATGCTGAGGGCGAGGGTGAGGGCGAGAACGGAGCTGAAGGTGATGCTCCCGCCGAGGGCGATGCTCCTGCCGAGGGAGATGCTCCTGCCGAGGGAGATGCTCCTGCCGAGGGCGACGCTGTGGACGCCTCAAACGACGCTACCCAGGAGGTTGACTCTGAAGAGGCCTCGTCGCACCAGGCGTACTCCGTGCTCGGTCTCGCCATCGTGGCCATGGGCGAGGAGATTGGCCAGGAGATGGTGCTGCGGCACTTTGGCCATCTCATGCACTACGGCGACGCGCAGGTCAAGCGCGCTGTGCCCCTGGCGATGGGTCTGGTGTCCGCCTCCAACGCCCAGATGCGCGTGTTCGACACGCTCTCGCGGTACTCGCACGACGCGGACATGGAGGTCGCGCTCAACTCCATCTTCTCGATGGGTCTGGTGGGCGCGGGAACCAACAATGCCCGTCTGGCCCAGCTGCTGCGCCAGCTCGCGTCCTACTACTCCAAGGACCCCGACGGACTGTTTACCGTCCGAATCGCCCAAGGTCTTCTGTACCTGGGCAAGGGCACGCTCACGGTGTCTCCGTTCCACACGGACCGGCAGATTCTGTCCAAGGTGTCGCTGGCGTCGCTGGTGACGCTGCTGGTGACCATGATCGACCCCAAGTCGTTCATTCTCGCCGACAACCACTGGATGCTCTTCTGGCTCACCAACGCCATCCGCCCCCGCATGCTCATCACCCTGGACGAGAAGCTGCAGCCCATCAAGGTGCCTGTGCGGGTCGGTCAGGCCGTGGACACCGTGGGCCAGGCCGGAAAGCCCAAGACCATCACCGGCTGGGTCACCCACAGCACGCCTGTGCTGCTGAGCCACGGCGAGCGCGCCGAGCTCGAGGACGACGAGTACATTCCGCTGGCGTCGTCGCTGGAGGGCGTGGTCATTCTCAAGAAGAACCCCGACCGCATGGACGAGAGCAGTTAGCATGTCTGATTATGGATGAATATATTGTAGGATGATGTGGTGTCTGTACTGTAGCTATAGTATCCCGAACGAGAGCAGTTAGCATTGTCTGGAATGAATTAGTAGGAGGATTGATGTGTGTACAGTAGTTGTACCGGAAGCTATATTATCTCAAGAAGAACCCCGGACGAGAGTAGTTAGCATCGACTGATAGTTGTGGAATGAGTATATTAGTAGGATGATGTGGTGTAATTGTACCGGTAGCTACAAGTATAGTATCTCAAGAAGAATGGACCAGAGCCTTTGGCATAGTCTGATAGTGATGGAGTGAATATATTAGTAGGATTAGATGTACTTGTACCGGTAGAAGAACCCCACGGAATGGACGAGACCATAGTCTGATAGTTATAAGAATATATTACAAGTAGTACAGTACATGTACTTTATGCCATAAACTATGATAGGTATCGGGAAAATTCATGAAAGGACACTAAAGAGTTACAAGGAAAGATATCCCATATCACCATCTTAAAGCCCTTGGTGAGATGAGTCTTTTGGTGCTGTTTTTAGGGTTATGACATGAACAGAGCTCTGTCTACATGACTTTCAGTTTTCTCGTAATTCTTAATTCTCTTCGTACATCTCAGGCTGATACAGTATATATAATTGTGGGTTATCATTGGAAACTTCTGGACGAGACGAATCTGATGGTGTTACGTAGCCGTTATCATTACCAGAATCGCACCTTCTGGGCTTCTTTCAAGCCGAATAAACTATCTGCAAAAATCCTGGAATAGCACTAACGAGTTACGAGCAAGGATAATACATGATGTCATTTGAAATATCATGATAATACGAGCCTTTTGATACTACTTGTAAGCCGCTAGCATCAAAGGATCTCGAGCTAGCCTCGTTCCACTTTTCCTAAAAATCTTGAATCTGTTGGTAAAGATTACTATGGCATATTGTTGAAGGTAAAGGGGTATCACTGAGAAGCTACAAACAATAAGAGTCTTTGAGAACTATATTAGCATTTTCTCTAGAACTAATATTCCACCAGCTGGGGATACTTTCCTTCGCATAAACTACCTGAAAAAATCCTAGAAAAGCACCAAGGAGTTATCAGTAAGGGGAAATTAGCATACAATATTAAAGCCCTGACCGAGACGACTCCTTTGGTTCTACTCGCGAGTGTCTAAGGTAAATACAGCTCTTTCTAGACACCTTTTCAATTAACAGAGAAGCCTACTTTATGCCATAAACTACATACAAGGAGACAACATGCTCAGTAACAGCTAGACACTATAAGTATATTGCTCTAGTAGAGTCATTATTGGTATCGCTAGCTGGATAGCCCTTGGCCTCAGGAGTCCACTGGTGTACTTTTTATGTGTGTAGGACTGCTCCATCTGCTGTTGGAGTGTTCCATATATTACCTGTCTTAATCATATGTATTGGCCATTTTATAACGTTATTGAAGGTTAAATTGGACAATACTTGTGATTCGTTCAAAACGTCAACTTGGAAACGCAACAGAATTGGCTGAAAAGGGCCTATATCATTTGCTATGCCAATTCTGAGCTCATAGTTATAGTTTTTGTCAATTTAGCACTGCTACACCATCAGATTAGCAGCCAATGGAGATACAATAGAAACTCTTAAGCGAAGCCCCCTGTAGAATGAAAGGCGTGCAGAAGGAGCTACATTTATCGCAGAAACTTGAAAATAGAACCAAAAGATTCGTATCGTCAAGAGGTTTCATAATATATCCTATTTTACCGCTACTGCAAACTCCTTGATGCTTTTCCAGGATTTTTGCCGATACTTTATGCGAAGTAAAAGACCTCCAGTTGGTGCCATATTAGTGTTACAAGTGATGTATTGATAAAAACAGATGCTCCTGTTTCAGAGCTTCACAATTATACCCCACCATCTCAGATAGTATTGCAAACTATTCTGTAAGAACAGATTAAAGATTTTTGGGAAATTTGAAAGAAGGCTAGGCTGGGATTAGTAGAGGCTATGAATTTGGAAGTAGTACCAAAAGATTTGTGTAAATCTGCTCTTTTAAATGAAATCATACACCCCCTTTGATCCTCAGTGGTTGCGTTGTTATACCCCACCAAATATTTTTTCGATAATTTATGCAACATTAAAGATGACCAGAAGGCACAATATCGGTGATAGAGTTTTTGAAAGCAGTTCAGACTGATCCTTCTCATCTTAATCTCTAGAATGATGCAACATTTAACCAAGATATCTGGCAGGCTGAGATTCTGTGCCATAGAGCACCCGTAGTTTATGGCATAAAGTACCTGGCACGCGGCACCTTGTCCAACTGCATTGTGTCAGATCGATTATTCTATACATACATCTATGGCCGTCCCACAGTCATCATAAACCACCCTACTTGGTGATGGCCTCCTCCATCTCCGCAACCAGCTTCTTTCGGTCGTCCACCCGCTCCTTCTCCTCGATCGCCTTGCCCTCCCATCGGCTCCAGATGAGCTGTTCGCACGAGTTGATGCTGGCCCGGGCCTTCTCAAAGACAGCCACGGAAAAGTCGCTGCACAGCGCGTCCCACGTCTTCTGCAGCTTGAAGCAACCCCAGACGACGCCAAACGCCGCAATCGAGCCCATGTTGTACAGCGACAGGTCGTACAGGTAGACGCCCAGAGCGGGAATGACGACTGTGGGGAGCTGGATGCCCAGCACGATCTTCAGGAACTCGTGGTACGCCCGCGAGTGCAGCTCCGACACGAGTGTCTCGTCCAGCTCCTCCAGCGTCTCGCCAATGACATCGTCCGAGGGGTTGTCCCAGTGCTCCACGGGATTCAGACCGTAGATGCCGTCAGACAGAGGCTCCGGGGCGTTCGGAGTAGTGCATGCAAAGCCGTCGATTCGGCCGAGCAGGTAGCACATGGACTGTCTGGAGGCAGGCAGGAATGCGTACTCCAGCGAGTCTCGAGTAATGCCGTCCACGTCGTCGATGCGCCAGTACAGCTTGTACCAGGGCAGCTCGGAATGCCGCCACTTGAGCAGCTGCTGCTTGAGCACCGTCTGCAGCTCTCGGTGCGCGTTGCGAGCCCACTCGGACCGCAGCGTCTTGATAGTGTCCGCCTCGCCCTTCATCAGCGACTCCTTGGACAGGTCCGACGCGCACAGGTCTCTGCACGTCTGGTAGATGCTGTATCTGAGGGCGCGGTCGTGGTTGGCCGACATGCGCTTCATTGCTCGCGAGAGTTGCTCAAAGTTGGACTTTTGCCAGAGCTCGAGGTACCTGGGCGAGTTGGAGGGGGACTCTCGGAGCAGCGACACGGCCTCAAACGCCTCGGCGGAGTCGACCGTGAGCGTGGCGTTGACAATGGCGACAAAGTCGTCTTCTGCCAGGTCCCGCAGGTTCACCGAGGGCCAGGCCTTGAGACCTTCGCCCTCGCCGACGTAGATGATCCAGTGGCAGTCGCGGATGTTGTCGAGAGAATCGGAGAACGACGTCGCCTCGAGAATGTCCACGTCCACCTCCTTGAGAAACGGCGAGGGCAGACTCATGTCCCAGCGCGAGTTTTGCGTGCCGTGGCCGGTGTACTTGCCCGGGCTCAGAACAATGTCCTTGGACGCAATTCGCGCCAGAAAAGCGTCGTACCACTTCTGGTCCGACGCCAGGGGGTCCGCCAGCAGCGCATTGAGAATGTTGGCGTCCTTGCGCTTCTTGACGGTCATGTCCTGCGGACCCAGAGGCACGATGCCAATTCGCGTTCTGCCGACGGAATCGGCCAGCGAAACTCGCGCATGAAGCGAGTCACGGTCCGGAAAGAGCTGCCGCACCTGCCGGATCAGCTTGTTGGGGATCCGCGGCTCCATAGCCACTTTTCCGTTCACTTTTGCCGTCTCAGAGGGCTCCAGCTTCACCTCGACCTCGGGACTGGTCGGCCGGTTGAAAAGATTAATTTCCTGCGTGCCGTAGACAGAGCCGGTCAGGACTCGCGAGTCGCGCGAACCTGCGGTCGTGTACCGTCTCAGACCGACGCTGTGACGTCCTATTTGTCGAAGCATGGTGGTGATGGAGTAGCGTTAGCTGCAGCCTGCAACTTTGTATTTTGCAGGACCGGTAATAATTGGTTGTTTGTGGGGGGTGTAGGGGGGGTTTTGGGGGTGTATAAATTGGTTTTTTGGTATTATGTTGATGCCAGTAACATACATTCGAATTCTTGGAGATGTTGTACTCGTAGCTCTGCTGCTAGACGGATGTTCCTGGTGCTGTCTGTTCAACAAAGCTGCCAACTGTATTCCAACTGGGTCTCAGAATCGTAACTGGGCGTACAAGTACTACTCCTAATTTAAAAAATAAAAATAAAATAAAATAAAATAAAATACTCTAGGATAAATCAGACCTCATGACTACTACAGAGGAATAGTCCCGTCCATCCATTACGATCTATTTATTCATTGGTAGTGTGAACTGTCATTATCTAACGGAGTACTTCGTACACTGATATTCTCATCACAAGTACAAATTCAGAATATATAAAATATGTTAGCTATGTAGAACATCTATAGGGTTCTTTTTATTGACCTCGGGTCTAGTCTCTGAGAAACCGTCTCATGGCTCTCTTACTATCAGGTTATCTCTCTCAATAACCAAATGCTTACTGTCTCTCGCTCCGCGAGTGCAAGTACACCACAAAACCCATAGTGAATGCAATAAAGGTGATGAAGGAGCACGACGAGAAGACGAACGACAGCGCGTGCTTGTACACGTTTCGGATCTCGATCTGGATCGCGGGAGCCAGGTGGTTGATGAACTCCACGTTCTTTCGCACCTTGAGCTGCAGCTCCGGATCAGCCAGAATGTCGGGAAGCTCAGCTCGCAGTCGAGACTGGAGAATGTGGGCGACTCCGTTGACTCCGAGCACGGATCCGAGCGACCGGAACAGGTAGATGACTCCGATGGAAGAGGCAGAGTCAGCAGCTCCAGTCTGGCAGCAGAGGCCAATGAGCGTGGAAACGAGAATGAAGCCCTGGGCGAGTCCCTGGAAGGCCAGGTTGACGGCGAGAACCAGCTCCAGAGACACTCCGTGGTGCGCCAGAGTTGCAGCAAGCGCAGTGAACTCGTGGGGAGTGGAGGAGTTGATCAGACGCGAGAGAACGCAGCAGGAGAGCCCGACAATGGTCAGGCCAGTCAGGAAGACCCGGGGGTATCGCTGCGTGGTGTTCTTCTTGAGAATGTGGCCGGCAATGACGGATCCAGAGGACACTCCAATGGACAGAGGAATGAGTCGCACTCCAGCCTGGGCTGCGCTCTCCAGAAACACAACCTGCAGAAAGACAGGCGTGTAGTAGATGACGGAGAACTGGGTGATGGTGGTGAAGAATACGGAGGTCGTCAGCAGCGTGGGCCGCAGATGGCCAAAGACTGCCTTGGTCATGATCGGCTCAGGCGCAATCTTCATCTCGACGTAGAGGAAGATGGCGAGGAAGATGGCACTCGCAACAGACATGATCTGCAGCGTGGGATCGGAGGAGAGCGAGCGGGTGTCGTCCTGCATGTTGATGACGAGCAGCAGCAGCGTGAGGAAGCAGACGATGGAGATGGAGCCAAAGAGGTCGATTCGCTCGAGCGTCGAGACATTCGAAACAACCTGCTTCTTGGGCTTGATGTTGACGTACCGGAAGACGAGGAACGAGCTGAGCAGCACAAACGGCACCTGCAGCGAGAACATGTATCTCCATCCGAGGTGGTCTGCGATCAGACCTCCCACAGGTGCTCCCAGCATCGCGCCCAGACCAAAGTTGATGTTGGCGTATCCCTGGAAGATGCCTCGTTCTTCGATCGTCACGATATCCGAAACGATGATCGAGGACATGGCTGCGAGGCCTCCTCCTCCCACTCCGGTGATGGCTCGGCCGGCAATGAGCCAGTTGAAGTCCGCCGCGTATCCACACATGAGGTTTCCGAGCCCAAAGAAGAACGACGCAAACAGCAGCATCTGCTTGCGGCCAAACACGTCGCTCAGCTTGCCGTACAGCGGCTGAAACGCGCAGTTGGTCAGCAGGTACGCCGTAGCGACCCAGGCGACGTTATCCGATTCGTTCAGATCCGCTCCCACGCGGTTCAGCGTGCTCGCGACAATCGTACCGTCGATAGAGCACAGAAAGGCGCCGATGTAGAGCGCCGGCAAGATGGCCGAGCGCTTGTACATCTGCTTGAGCTGCGCAGAGGTCCATTTCGGCTCTCCGTCGTTCGCGACAGCTCCGTTTTCGTTGGCAAGAAGGGGCGTTTCTTCAGACATGGACGTCGAGGACGAGGCGCAGGGAGATTCGACGGTCATGTGTATCTGGTGCAAGGGTGTTTGTATCGGCAGCAGAGACGGTTTATATAGAGCGTGGTTCAGCGACTTTTTGTGCGACTCTTGTGCGCTAAGATAAACTTTTTAATATGCAGAGGCCATGTATCTGGCGGCATTTTGGGCTGCTCGCGTGCCACTAGCGGGCGATGAGGGGGTCTGTGTGTGTGCGGACTGCGCTGGCGAGTTGATTAAAAAACTCAGCTCGCAAATCGGCGCACTGTTCGCCGTTCTGGCGGTGCGCCAAATACCTTCCCCGGCATTTTTCACCTCAAACTTTCATTTCGGAGGCCTATACGCTTTCTTATCCACCATCTCCGACAACAGTGTCCCAATCAAGCATGTCAATGCGGACTACTTAGCGCAACCATCGGACTCCGTTCGGACTCCGCTTTTGTGGAGGCTAGAGAAGTATTGTTACCAAGTAGAGCGCACGAATTACTTGATCTCAATCTGACCTGATATACTTGGCATGCCTCGGATATGCCTGTGGCATAATTGCTGTGTATGAATAAACAAGCAAGCATGCGGATGATTTTTTTGAGATAACCATGGCCGTCTGGAGCACGTTTCGAGCACGTTTTTGACTGCTTCCAGTCGACGCTAAGCCCCTCAATGGTGAGACATGTTATCGGAAAAGTGCATACCCTTTAGGAAGTTGTATCCAGAGAAAATCCGAGCAATGGTTGTGGTGTACGGGTATCAGGTTTTTGGCGGTATCAGTAGACGACTGTTGTTTGTACGTGTTTTTTAATACAGGATGAGCCCTTCTCGTCCAAGTGAGCGCTAAATAAGATCATTCTTGACGTAAACAACTGCTCTAAGCTTCTGCTCTAAGCACACGCACGAACCCTTCAGATCTCGAAAAAATACTACTGCAAGGGGTATTGTGCTTTGTCAGTGGTAGTGGTCCTACTTGTACATACGATACTCCTTCTCGTATTACTTCTAGGTGGTTTCTCTGGAAACAAACTGGAGACCGCTTACCACAATCTCTAAAAGCCAGATCCAGTTCCTGAGACATCTGGCTTATGTGATTTATACGTTGTCAGCCACATTTACACTCTTGACGTCGTTGGCATGTCCTATAGCTGCTTGAGGTCTTATCAGATTCTGCAGTGGGGTATTTTCTTTTCTTCGTGGAGTTCCATACAGAGAAGGTCTATAGCTTTGTATGAAGAGTGCTGTTTACAGTATACGCGCTACAAGAACCGATAGAGATAAGGGCGCCGGTTGTTGTGGTTTGTTAGACTGGACTCATACCAACTTCCCTTGGACAACGCTGTTATACTTGTATCTGAGCGTGTCTGGTTTCTATTAAGAATCGTTCAAGAATGGATAAGCTGTACTTGTACAAGTAGGCATGTTATATCCAGATGTGATACTTTTACCGGTACAGTACTGTACAAGTACACATATTGGAAGACACGTTTGATCTCTGCACTAACCACTCATCTGTGATCTACTTGCGTACAAGAATAATAAAAGCACACTTCAAATCCGGCTCAGCCTTCCTTGCAGCTCATCGCTCCGTGCTTCAAGGCATTGTCTATCGATGAGCACGTTTCTGACGCTCGAGATTTGAACAATGGGTAATAATAGAGGTTCGATTTCGTGGTCAAACAGTTTTCAGGAATAGTAAGACCTTGGAAGAGCTTTCAACCCCGTTTCGGTCCAAGTTCGGGCCACTCGCCCACCTTGCTCAAATCCGTTTTTATACACCCCAATCGGAGGGAACATATCTCGGCTGACTGTTTCTTGGACTGGCTAATCGGAGACGGGATATTCATATCGATCAAGGTTCGGCGCATGTCGATCTTGGTGCGATGTCTCGGCGTCAACAACGATTGATTCAGACTGAAACCCGCCTTCTTGGGTTGGTGATGGTACTTGTACTTGTATATGAAGAGCGTGTGCAAGTGGAACAGAAGCAACGTCAAGAAACTGCTCAAGTAGCACCAAGTAAGCAGTTGAACTCCTAATGCAGTACATGCTCTCTACCTAGGTCCAGCGATCATCCCGAAGAGTCCCGAGCTCCTGGGGACCCCACACTTCCTGCAGCAAGCACGCGCGTGCGTGGAATGAAATAGGGGACTTTTTCAGGGGCTGTCTGAAGAGTGCGTGCTTAGCCACGTCTTTTTCGCAGACCGTTGAGCCTCGGTTCGGAAAAACTTTTGACACCTTGGTCTTGGCGTGCTCTAGGCCGGTCGAGACCCCTCCGAAAGTTAAGGGCGCAAATAAACGGCGCAGCCTCGTGCGCGAGGAGGCGCTGCGTTTCTCCAGCAAGCAAATCCGCGCTTTTCTCGAGGGTTCTGAGCTGGCGATGACGTCTCCGTAGGGCTTTAGGTTGCCAAGCTTCTTTTATTGTGCGTCAGGCAAAACTCTGAAAGCCGGCTTTTTTTTCACGCTGACGCAAGAGCGACGTCTGGAGACGAAAAGCGCATCCACGAAAAAGGCCCGGGCTGTTCGGGACGATCGGCCAATGTGAAATTCCAGGTGAGCGGTCCAGGGCAGTACGACCTAGGCAAAGCCAGTGTAGTAGCACACGCAAAAACTGCGACACAGCCCAACAACTCAACGGCTATACCATTCCATAGACTTCCAGGAGGACAAAGTTGGTCAGCAGCTGTGCGATTCCGCGGCTTTTTGATTTCCGAGATTTTCGCCAGCCGCACTCTGGGGCCGACACCGCTGCGTGCTTATCTCCGTCTCTGGGCTCTGATACGCCATCTGCAACGAGCCTGAGGAGCCGAGGTTGAGGTGTGAAGCGGTGGAGTATGGGTGGAGGAGACACACTATACTAGGGCGTGTTTCAAGACGCAGGCGTGTAGAGCCGTGGAAAAAATCACACCACGAGCCTCCGCAGACTCCGCCAACACCGCTAGTCGTATCTCCACGCTCGCTTACCTTCACATGCGTCTGGATATTCACACGGCCAGATGCAACCAAGGAAAAGGTTCATCCCAACGTTGGGGACGGTGGAGTTTATTGCGTAGCAATGGAGAGCGATAGCTGTTTTTGGGCGACCAGAGGCGTCACAAAGACACCAGAGAGCTCGCCGGACGCTGCTCTCAAACTCCAGCGCAAAATATCGCCCCTCCAGGCCCTCTCGCCACTCCTGCACCCCACTCTCTCCGCCAAAGTCGTCTCCTCGGCTCCAGCACCTTATTGTTCATTAGCTTGTGTGATGTTCGTCGCGTATAGCAGGAGCTTGCTGTGTTTGGGGGCACGTAGTGCTGTTCTAGGCGTGTTATCTCGTCCAGATGGCCTTGTAGACTTGTAGTATCCACCTCTAACCCCCCCAAACCGCCACTACTCGCCCCTCCCCAACCACATGTTTTTCCGAACACGCTTTCAAACGCTGGCCTAAACCCTATTTTCTGGCGGGCGCCTCTGAAAATTACTCAACCAAGATATAAGAGATCGCATCCCCATAACATGAGCGCGCTACTTCGATCGTCTCTGCGTTTCACCGGTACCACACACATGTCCGCCGTCAACCGTCTCTCACAACAGCTGCGTCTGCTGACCGCCTCTGCGCCTCTCAGCACGCTCAACACCGCCGGCAAGGCGCCTTTCAAGGTCGCTGTCGTTGGTTCCGGAAACTGGTGAGTATCGCGAAGGATATGGAGGTTTGGGAAGCGAATACGACGGTAGAGAGGAAAAAGCGACAACCAGACAAGGAAAAGCCGTTAAGCGAGCAGCGAGATGAGCTATACGAAAGTCAACTGTCCGATGGAGAGAACCACAGCATACGACGTACACGGCTATCCACACTGCTCAACGGAGAGTTTAAGTGGCGATGTTGGATCAGGAGTGGTCTATAGCACTCAGCTATGATCGATAGATGTGCGGTATAGCTGGGCGCTATATGATCTAGTCCTGTGGCTTCTTCTTTCGGTGGCAACTTGTTCTTTCAGTGGCAACTTGTTCTTTCAGTGGCAACTTGTTCTTTCAGTGGCAACTTGTTCTTTCAGTGGCAACTTGTTCTTTCAGTGGCAACTTGTTTGTTCAGTTGAGTTGTTCAGTTCTATGCTCAGTTCAGTTTGTTGAGTTTGTTTGGTTCAGTGCAGTTCAGTGCAAGTCTAGTTCAGCCTAACTCGCTCTGCTCAACAAGCTATGCTAACTGACTTGTTCAACTTTCAGCTCGCTGGCTCTTTTCGTCTGCTTGTTATCACTCTAATTGTCCGTTGTGACTTCTCTTCCTACTGTGTTGCTCTAGTTGGGTCCGTTCGAGACCTTTGGCCTCTCACTACCGTATCGCAATCACTCTAGTTGGGTCCGTTCGTGACCTTCGGCCACTCACTTCCGTGCTAACTCAGGGGAACCACCGTCGCTAAAATCGTCGCCGAGAACTGCACTGCCCACCCCGAGCTCTTCGACCCCGAGGTCCGAGTCTGGGTGCGCCAGGAGCAGGTCAACGGCAAGAACCTGACCGACATCTTCAACTCCGAGCACGAGAACGTGCGCTACCTGCCCAAGATCAAGCTGCCCCACAACCTGATTGCCGAGCCGGATCTGCTCAAGGCCGTTGAGGGCGCCAACATCATTGTCTTCAACCTGCCCCACCAGTTCCTTGCTGGCGTGTGCAAGCAGCTCAAGGGCCATGTCAACCCCAAGGCGCGAGCCATCTCCTGCCTCAAGGGTCTGGACGTGACTCCCCAGGGCGTCTACCTGCTCTCGGATGTCATTGAGAACGAGACCGGTCTGCACTGCGGCGTTCTGTCTGGTGCCAACCTGGCCACCGAGATTGCCCTCGAGAAGTACTCGGAGACGACCGTGGCCTACAACAAGCCCAAGGACTTCTTTGGCGAGGGCGACGTGACCAACGACGTGCTCAAGGCGCTGTTCCACCGACCTTACTTCCACGTGCGATGCGTGTCTGACGTTGCTGGCGTCTCTATCGGAGGAGCGCTCAAGAACGTTGTTGCTCTCTGCGCCGGATTCGTCGAGGGCAAGAACTGGGGCGACAACGCCAAGGCCGCCATCATGCGCCGGGGCATGCTGGAGATGATCAACTTCTCCAAGCGATTCTTCCCCGAGACGGACATCAACACCCTTACAGTCGAGTCTGCCGGCGTGGCCGATCTCATCACGTCGTGCGCCGGAGGCCGAAACTTCAAGGTCGGCCGAGCGTTCGGCAAGGAGAGCGGCTCCGGCAAGACGATCCAGGACGTGGAGAAGGAGCTGCTCAACGGGCAGTCGGCCCAGGGCGTCATCACGTGCAACGAGGTGCACGAGCTGCTCAAGAACAAGCACATGCAGAAGGACTTCCCTCTGTTCGAGTCCACCTGGGGCATCATCCACGGCGAGCTCAAGATCGAGGATCTGCCCGAGATTCTCTACCACGCCAACTAGATAGATAGACTGTATTTTATTGCATATGAAAAGGACGACCGAAGTGAGTGCCGTAGGACGGAAGTGAGTGGCCGTAGGTCACGAACGGACAACAACTATTAAGTATTGGAGAGAGTCAAGCCATGCTTGTATTTGTATTATCAAGAGTACTCCGTAGTATAGGAGATCACGGACAACAACTACAAGTAGCTGTATTAATTAGTGTGGGAGAGAGTCAAGCCATATTTGTACTTGGAGTGTAGAAGGGAGTAGCCAAGCCATAGTTGGAATACAAGTATTAAGAGTACAAGTACAGTAGTAATTACTTCGTACTTCGTACCGGTACAAGTAGTACTTTTTTATTTTTTATTTTTTATTTTTATTTTTGATTCTAGTACGGAGTATAGGAGATCACGAACGGACAAGCAGCTGTACTACAAGTAGAAGAAAGTGTAGTATGTACTGTACCAAATGTATAGCATTATGACAGACGAGATCAGTATGATTAGGGTATTCACAAGTATCAACCATCTTTGTACTTGATCTATCTCACAATATGGCCAATACTAACGGTTTAAAAATTACTTGACGTTTCAACTAAACCGCCAATTACTTGGGGTGCCAACAAAACCGAAACAACATGGCCAGATCATATACTTGTATGTCTCGTAAAGCAAAACAAACCGGATAAACACCAGCCAATGGCTCTCCAACAGCTCCAAAACCTCCAACAGCCCCACTCTGTTGAGCTTGCTCCCCAATCATCCCTTAGACCGGTTGAGAGGGGCTTCAACAGCCGCTGCCCCGCATATGTACAACATCGCCCCACATTATTGAGACAAGCAGGATGATAGCGGTACAAAGAATGTGGCAATTGCAATTCATGTGGCAATGTGGTACATCTGAGCGATTGGCCATGTGATAGTGCTTGGACTCGCCTTGAATGGAAGGAATAAAGAACGAGTACGGTATACGAGCTTGTGTGTGGAAAGCCTGAAATCAGATGTTGTCGAATTAGCATATCTCAGCTGCGGTATATTAATTACTGTCTCAACGTGGATTGTCTCGGATTGTCTCAGCTCTTAGTGAATCCAAGGTTAGACCATCTACCATGTGTGAGACTGGCAGGTAGAAAAGGTGGATACTGATTTGTGAGTGCCATAGATCAATGCGATGGCAATACTACTTGTAGTTCTTGATCAATACGAGGAGTATACAGGACAATCTACTCATACAGTAATTATGTACAAGTACAGTGGACTTGTAGAAGACCAATAGTATGCTGTTCAGTAAGAAGACTAATATGCTGCTCAGACAAGTACAAATACTCATACAAGAAGCACATTTCACCAACAGAGCAAATTTCAAGTTCCACAGTGATTTATGCCCTACAGGCATATGTACAGCAGCTTTCACTTATCCATCCTGTTCACCTTCAATAGCCGAAAGGCTCTATACAAAACATCTCCAACAACACAATAATGCAATAACTGTTTCTTTTATATCAATACCCTCCATCAACACATCTTTGGTCAAGTATGGCCCAGGGCACCAACTTGTACAACACACACTGTCAAGTATGCCCAGTCTTGCTTGTACAACACACACAGTCAAGTATGGCCCAGTCTTGCTTGTAGAATACACACTGCACAAGTACCGGTACCGTAGACGTCTTGATATCACCCACATCTCCAATACTTGATACCCTCCATACTCCAATGCAACTACACATACCGCGCTGGTCTGTTACATGTGCATCTTCTTGTCTTGGGCCTTGGGCTCGGGCTGGGGAATCTGGGTCTTGAGAAACGCCTGGAGTGACGCAAACGGACTGGCCTGGTACTCCTTGGAGTTGAGAATCTTGTTGAACCGCTTGGTCTCGGCCTTGATCATCGCCTCGTTGCCGCGCGAGCTTTTATGGGGGTTCGGAGTGTGGTCCAGCTTGGCTCTTGTGCGTCCTCCGTTTTCAGCCTTCAGCGGCTCCAGAAGATCGTCGAGGTTCGCGGCGAGCGTCTCGGTCTCGCGAAGCCGCGCTTTTCGGGCCTCCTGGCGCTGCTGTCGCTTGATCTCCTTGGCGGTGGCTCCGTCAGCCATGATGGCGTCGATATCGGCAGGAGGCAGAGGAGTGCCTTTGTTGATGGAGACGCCCTGGGAAACAGGTCGCATGGCGGCCTCGTTTTTCTCGGGGTTGCCGTAGTCGAACGGCCGGTCGTGCAGGGGCTTCTTGCGCTTGAGATCGGCCTTGCTGATGCCTCCGCGCTTGGACAGCTTGGTGTGGTGCCGTTCTCGTTTGGCCGCGGCCTTGTCTTTTTTCGACGCCTTGGCCTTGTACAGGAACGCTGTGTTTCCCTCGTTCTGGGTTAGCCGGGGTAGGTTGGTGTTTTTTCTCTCCTTTACTCACCATTGTCACGCCGTTATTGTGTGGTTCTTCAACAGGCTAAATGGCGTCTCTACACTCAGATATCGAATCTTTTAAAATAACGTTTATCCATGCGCACCTCACGCACTGGGTTACCCGGAGTACATGTACAGCAAATGACCCAAGTGTGGAACCACAAGACCCTCATACTACGCACAACACACAATGTCTCTCCAAATGCTGCAAAGCCGGGTCGCTCTGGCCCGACCCACCCTCGTGCGGCCCGCCGTGGGCATGATGACTAAGCGATTTGCCGGCACTGCGCCCGAACCCTTGACCTGGGAACGCTTCCTCAAGCTGCGCACCCGAAGACGCCAGATCAACTTTGTCTCGTCCATTTTCACCGGTGTGGCCACCTCCTGCGTCGCGTGGGGCTTCATCTCCGAGATGGACCTCGATCTCGAGCAGCAGGACATTCTCTTTGGCCTGGACGCCTTCACGGCGGCTGGTCTGGGCGTGGTCGCTGCTGGCTTCCTCGGATCGCTCCTGGGACCTACCATCGGCCAGTTCATCTTCAAGGCGACCAACTCCAAGCAGTGGCCGGCCTTCCTCATGAAGGAGACGGACTTCCTGTCGCACATCCAGAAGAACCGCGTCAACCCGCGATACCAGTCCGTGTCCAACCCCGTGCCGGACTACTACGGCGAGAAGATCGGCTCGCTCAAGGACTACCGACGATGGCTGCGGGACTGCGCCAAGTACAACCGAGCTCGAAAGGTTTAATGTATATAGTAATGGGAAGTGAGTGGCCGCAGGTCACGAACGGACACCTTTGATGTACGGAAGTGAGTGGCCGTAGGTCACGAACGGACAACAAGTATGGTATTGGTACAGTACCTGTGTCAAATGTACTTGTACGTTCTTGTATGTTCTTGTATGTTATCGTACTTGTACGTTCTTGTAGGACAAATGTAGATGTTTGTACTTCGTGTAAGGAGCACTTCGTACAGCATAGCTAGTCAGTATGGCAGATTCGGAAGAATTGAGGTTCGAAATTTGATCTCTGGGGACAATTGATCGAGGAGTATTCACAGACTCACCGGATCAGTTCATTCAACTATCCTTCTCGCTACTCAACTCGATCATGTCTTATAGGAGAAGTCAATCTGATAATGTTGAATAAAGATATCTCTCCGTTCAACAGATAAACGGAAGTCAATCAAAATGACTACAAGTTTGGCGTTACATACACGTAGTAAAAATATAATCGACTAATCTATACAGGTTACCTCTTCTCCAACAAGTAGTCCAACATGCCCACCATGTCCTTGTTGTTCTTCATCATCTCCTGGTACTCGTTGCTCTCGTCGTCCCAGTCCAGATACCGCGCCTTCTCGTCTCGCTCCTGCTGAAGCACCTCTGTGTCCACCTCCACATCCCGGCCCTCCACCTTCATCCATGCAAAAATCGTATCCAAAACCACCACCAGCCTGCTTCCCAGCATCTCCATGTCAGCCACAATCTCCTCAACGTCCTCCCTGTTGGCCTGCACACTTTCCAAAGCAGGAAGCATAGTCTCCACCGCCTGCTGAGTCTCGTCTCTCAGCTCCTTCAGCTCATCCAGCTTCGCCTTGTCCATCTTGGCAATCACTCGAACCCGCTCAGGCGAGTCAGAAGGCAAAAGACGCAGCAGAGAGGCGTAAACGGCCCACAGAGACTCTCCGTACTCACTGTGGGTCTTGTAGTGCTTGTTCTTGCCTGCCTTGAGAGCCTTGAACAACACCCCCAGTCCCTTGGCCTGGACAAAAACAGTAGCCAGCTCAGTGGAGTCGTAGGAGTTCAGCGCAGCCTTGATAATACGAGCCGCCTGCTTCTTGATCCACTTGCCCTCGCCTCCCAGGAGCTTCACCATGGCGTCCATTCCCTCAACCTCAGCAAACGCCGCTCGTCCAGAAGGACTGGTGAGGATGTATGCGAGAATACCTGCTATCGAGCCAGCGAGACCCTCCTCGTCGCCCTTGGTGGGGTCCTTGTCCACGTATGCCATCAGGAATCCAATGAGCCCTTCAATTCGCTCGGCAGACACTCCGGTTCGATACTCGTACTTGGTGAGCCAGGTGAGACAGAAGTCCGCCATGGTCGATCTGTCATGCAACAGCAGCGGCGACTTCTTGTCGGCCAGCAGGTCCAGAAACTTGGGAAAGATGTGTGTTCGTAGCTGCGGTGTAATGTCGTCTTCAATGAACATGACGTCTCCCATATCCAAAATGTACTGGATCTGCGTAGGGTCGATCTGGACGATTTTGTCGGTCAGCTCGATGATGTAGTCGATGAAGTCGTCGTTGGCCCACAGCGCTCTGGTGAGGGCGTCTGGATCGGCAAAGTCGTTGGTTCTGGAAATCAGTTCGTGGAAGATCTCGCAGGTAATAAGTGCAATGTCGAGGTTGGGGTGGCCCAGGAGCTGCATGAGCGAGACATGGGTCTCAAAGTCGGACACAAACCGCTTGTACATGACCTCAAAGTCGTCGTCGTCTGTCGTAGCAAGCACACTGAGTGCTCGGATGGCCTTCTCGAGATCGACTTCAGAGTCCATGAACTTGAGAGGCTCGTTCGCAAACAGCTCGCGTTTTTCCGTGTTGGCGGTAATGGCGCGCTCGAGATCGAGAACAAGACCCTTCAGCCAGTCTGCCTCCACAGGGCCGTCTTTGTGTTCATCCACAAACCTCTGGATCGCGAAACGCTCCACAATGTGTTCGTCTTCGACCTGAGGCGATTTAGGTGAAGATTCCTCCTCAGGCTGCTCGTCGCCCTCCGTCTTGCGTCTTTTCGCGCCGTCGAAACCGGCGTTCTCAAACACGCTGTCGATAGATGCCATTGTCGAGATGTTGTGTCGAACTATGAATGAAAGTTGTGCATGGAGGTGCATTCTTCAGAGACGGTGGGGGTGTTCTGTGTGTTCGTGGGACTGGAAAGCAAGTTAGTTGTGTTTTATCTCTCATGGAATGGGCATTTTAGCCCAGCAGTGGTCTACAGAGTCGGTTTCATGGATTTAGGGGTACAGGTTATGATCTAGTTTTCAACTAAATTGTGCTCTTTTACAATAAAATTAGTTGAATGATAGTTGAGAAGATCAACCGACCATAGCCACGCGATCATGCTTCTCAATACGAAGATGATTTATTACGGCAACAAATATACCACATCAGAAAACGTTTCCAGCACAATATCTACACTCTGTACAATACTACAGCTATCTTGCCTATTCGTATGTCACTCCACCACCATGCATAATCACGATATTTTTATTTAGATTCGTTCTTCTTCAACACCACACGAAATGGCGAAAAGAGCAGACGCCAAGAAGGAAAAGAAGGCAGAGGCACCCAAACCATCGCCCGAGGACGCCAAGGCAGCCCGTTTGGCTCGTCTCAGCGCGATTCGACAGAAAATGAACGACTCCTCGACGTCCAACAGAAAAGCGCTTTTCGAAGAAGACAAGGATCTCAAGGTCAACAAGAAGGCTGATGCGCTGCTGGAACGCAAACAGCAAGAGGCCGAATTTGAGCTCGAGAAACTGCAGGCCGAGGAGCGTGGAGAGGACTTTGATCGCAAACGAGCGTGGGACTGGACCGTGAAGGAGACGGAAGAGTGGAAGGAGAAGAAGGAGCGCAAAAGGGAACGCGAGAGCCAGAGTGGCGTTCACGACATGGCGTCCACGGCCCAGAGAGCCTACGAGAAGGATCTGGCGGCGTTCAAGCCCGATCTGGAGACTTACGAGAAGGACAAGGAGACGGGATTGCATCAGACGCCGTCTTTCAGCCACAAACCGACGCCTGAGGCTCTGGATCGACTTGTGAATGGGCTGACCAAGGGCGACAAGCAGCGAATGAAGCGCCGAAAGCAGGCTGGAGCAGACGACCAGCACGCGACGTACATTTCCGACAAGAACAAGCAGTTCAACGAGAAGCTCAACCGGCAGTACGACAAGTACACCAAGGAGATCCGGGACAATTTCGAGCGCGGTACTGCTTTGTAGGAGTAGAAGGAGGGTATTATTTATTTATTAATAGACGTCTATGCAGTGTAAGTCTAGAGACATTGTAAGTCTACAGACAGTAAGTCTACAGACAGTGTAAGTCTACATACAGTGGATAGTAGTCATACAAGTTCAAGTCTATTACAAGTACCGTAGCCAGCACACAATCGTCTAACATGTATAATCATATATAATATAAAGTGCATTCTATTAGTATTGGTACAGTGTTGTAAGGTAACCGTCAACTTACGTCAATGGTAACCATTAGAGACAGCCCGGTCCCAGCTCTGCCAGTGGCGTGTTACAGCGTCGATATGCGAGCTGATGTTCAGATGGTACGAGTCCGCCATGCCCTTGACGAACTCCAGGGCCTCGTTTCGGTATCCCGGGTCCACTAGCGCCTCCAGAGCGATTCGCAGCGCAAACATGGCTCCTGACGCCAGCCATTCGCAGAGGTTGGTCTTGACGATGCCAAAGATGCGCGCAGCATGGTGAAACACCGACGCAGGACGCACGTAGAGCTGCGAACGGGGCATGTCGGGGTCACAGCCCGCCGCAATGATCATGAACGAGTGGTACATGCACATGGCCGTGAATCCCTTGCGTTCGACAATGTACACGCACGGAAACAGCAGGCTCTCCGTCTCCATGTCGGTCGTAGGGCGCAGAGGTTCAGGCACAGACTTGTACCACACGTCCGCGTCTTCCAGCAGCGCCTGAAACGACTTTTGGAGCGTTCTATCGACCGTTTCTTGCTCGGTCAGCACGCGTGGAACAGCAGAGAACGTGTGCATCTTCGCCAGCAGGTAGTGGATGCGTCTGAACCACCATGTCGGCGAAGCTGTCTCTGGAGAGCTGTATGACAAGCCCAGCAGATCAAACCACTCGTCGGGGTCCCAGAAAACCGGCAATGAGTGCCGGATCGCCACCAGGGTGTCGTTGAAGATGTTGGCCCACACGCACATGCGAGCCAGGGGCGTCAGCTTTGTGGGAAGCCCGTTGAGGTCTCGCGTGTAGTCCAGGTCTGCCATGAGCGCTCTGGAGCCCGTGAGATGAATATACGTGTCCTGAGCTCCGTCGGACGACAGATCGTAGATGTTGAGCAGCACCGACGCGCACAGACACGCCTCGTCGTCCTTGGGGATCGCTGTGAGCGCCTGGAGCAGCGACATGGTAGCCCTTCCGTGGAGCCTCAGGGCCTGTTCCTCGGTGATCGTGCCTCGTTTCGCGAGCACGATGCTGCCTATCGCCACCACCGCGTGCATGATACACGTGCACTCGACGGCTATCTGGGGCAGTACTTCTGTCGTCATGGGGTACTCTGTGAGTCCTGCCAGCACTTCTCCGATAACGTCGATGAAGGACTGCAGACATAGTGCGTCCAGGGCGTCCATCTTGACGTGCTGACCGCGCGAAGGACCAGCTAGCTCGGTCGTATTCAGCGGAACCAAAAGCAGAGTAGCAGCTGCGCTTCTTCGGGTCGCCGAACTCATGTGATCCACCCTCAGCCTGCGCTTGTCCTCGTGTTTCCACGGCGTCTGGTACGTCTCGTGCATGTTCATTGTGTAGCGAGTGTGAGGAGCGAGAGGATGCTCTATCAGTCGAAGATCGTGTCGTGATGGGATAGGAAGGTGAGTGGTGAAACTTGGATAAGAGTGGTGAAACTCATGCAGGGTACATCAACTTAATCAATGTACCAGTCGTCAACGATAAGCTGGAGAAGTAGAAAGGTGCGGGGGAAAGAAGACGCAGAATACGACGGCGAAAGCAGAGTGGACGCGATGCTAGCCGAAAAAACGCTCCGTTTCGCCCACATCTTGGCATCCGATTCGGTTAGACTTTGATGGACGTTGGTTATATGAAAGCTAAGTGGCAGCGCGTTTTGTAGAGTGCACAGGGGCGAGGGAAGTGTAGATATGGCGTCTGGGGCTCCGGATTCTCGACAAAATGCGCTCTTCTTGAGAATTTGCTCCAAAATGCCGGTTTTAAGCGACCCCACAAACATCGGCTAAAACACGGAGAAACAAAACCTTTGTGCGGTTAGACTCTCGCTAGTTTTCGACTGCTTTAACGCTTTAACGCTTTAACGATCTTTAACGATCTTTAAGAAGTGTCTTATAGCTATGCTTCATGATAAAAAAAAACACCTTGACAAAGCTCCAGTATCAACGATTCCACCCACTCCTACACCTCTTGCAACCTACTTCTCCAAATATTCAACCACTCATCGCACCTTCTCCAAATATTAAACGGACTATAACATAATGACACTTTAGTAATTACAGTAGGCCCAATATTCAACACTCATCAATAGATACAGTATGTTCACCATTATCTCGGCAGCAAGTCAACCACGCACTAATAGATATGGCCACAAACACCCGGCAACAAGTCAATAACGCACTAATAGATATGGTAACCATTAACTCGGCAAGCCAATGCACCTCACCTCTCAATTCAACACTCATCAATCATTAACGTCTATGTGCGCCGTCTACAGCTTGGGCTTCTCGCCCTTCTCAAACACAATCTTGTTCTTGAGCGAGCCCAGGTTCTCGACCTCAATCTCCACCACGTCGCCGTCCTTGAGCCAGTTGTGGGGGTTTCGGCCCGCAGCAACGCCAAAGGGAGTGCCCGTGAAGATGAGGTCTCCTGGCATCAGCGTAGAGCCCTGCGAGTAGAAGGAGACCACGTCGGCCACCTTGTGGATCATGTCCGTGGTGTCCGCGTCCTGGACAAGCTCGCCGTTGACCTTGGTCGAGAGCTTCAGGTCGTCAGGGTTGCCTGCAAGGGCAGGAGAGACGATAGCAGGGCCAAAAGGAGCCCAGCCGTCGTACATCTTGCCGAGGGAGAACTGTCCGCCTCCCCGCTCGGTCTGCCACGTTCGCTGCGACAGATCGTTGCCGCACGAGTAGCCCAGCACGTAGTCCAGGGCCTCCTTCTTGTTCACGTCTCGGCATCGCTTGCCAATGACAACGACAAGCTCGCACTCGTAGTCGGTAGCGTCGGTGGCCTGCGCGATTCGAGGCACAATCACGTCCTCGGTGGGGCCGTTGAGCGCAGTCACGGGCTTGAAGAAGAGCACAGGGTACTGCGGTCGAGGCAGACCCAGCTCATCGGCGTGCTTGCCGTAGTTCATGCCGACAAATCGCACGGTTCGCGTGTGCGAGTCGTTCAGGGGAGACAGCAGCTTGGAGATGCCGACCTTGGTGTCGGTGACAGTGTAGGACCCGAAGATGTCGCCGCCAATGAGGTAGGCCTCGGTGGCCAGACGCGCGTCCTTGACGCCCTGGGGGAGAATGGCGTCGCCAAAGTACACCTTGGAGTCGGTTCCCAGAAATCGGATGAGGCGCTGGGTTAGTATGGAGAGGTGGTTGCTGAGATGTGTTTGTAGTGGTTGTGGTTGTGGATTCGAGATCTTGGTTCCAGAGCCGATAGTCTGATAGTAGATCGGAGATAGAAACAGAGATAGAAGCAGAGATAGATCAAAGGTAAAGACAGGGCAGATGAAGCCGAGTGGCGCATTGATGTCAATAGTCCCAATATGAGCAACCAACTCACTGATCCAGAACATCCAAGGCAGTCTTCAATATGACTCAAGATTGTTAGATGATATCCACTAAGAGCTCCATCTAACAAACTGAACTGAAATATCTGCTCTGATCACCAAGTCTCGGCCTCGATCACACATCTCCAGTTCCTTTATCACCAGCTTGACTCAGTATATGTCATATCTCTGTGGCTTTTCATCTGTGTAATAGCTGTGCTGTCAGATAGCAAAGAACAAATAAGAACGCCACAAGACCCCAAAAACAAACCACAACCCCAGCACACCCCATTGACACCCAGATACTCACGGTGAATTGTCGAGACATTGTTGAGGAAGTAAACATGAGTTCAGGCCGAAACTTTTACAAGACGCATGTGCATGCAAGCCCAGCGGAAATAGCAAGTGGCATGATCTAAGTTGGGTGGAGAGAAGGAGATAGGAGAGGACTATGAATGAGTCTTTTTAGCGTCTCTAAAGAGATTAAACGTGTTAGATTAGTTTGATCCAGTTTTCGCTGTTCATTTTCGACCCCAAAAACTCCCTGAAAAACTCATCTGATTCATCTTATCCGCCGCACAGCTCAGACGTGCCGTAAGTACACTTTGTTCAGCTGTCAACTAATCTGGTCAGCGCCGGTGCATGAAGAAAATCCGTATTTTTCCGTCATCCACGAAGAGAAGGGGATATTGCGCTTTCTGTGACTCATTATAGATTCTCTAGCATCTCTGGTAGTCCACCTTAGTCTCCTCTATACACTTTAGCACGGTTTCCTTTTCACACCTCTCTCTCTCAACAGGGTTCCACTAATTTTCAGTGGCTAAAAACGGTTCAAAGCCGCACGAAAAATTCCACACCGTTCCGATAACGTGCGGAATTCGCATGAGGCAGGGTTTAGCGACAGGCTTGGTGGGGTTTTTGGTTGAAGTGGATCCTCCGTTGAAGACTTTTTGCGTTAGTTTAGTTGCGGTTAGTTGCGGTTAGTTGCGGTTAGTTGCGGTTAGTTGCGGTTAGTTGCGGTTAGTTGCGGTTAGTTGCGGTTAGTTGAGGTTAGTTGAGGTTAGTTGAGGTTAGTTAAGGTTAGTTGATGTTAGTTGAGGTTGCAATAGGGATGATGTGAGCAATTTGGGCTATTTAATAGCGTCGAAAAGAGCATATATGGAATAAAAAAGACTTTGTATTGGTCGCTATGACACTAACATTCACTTATTACTACCTCTGAAAGAGTCAGTAGACCTGATTGCCCCGTCTTGAACTACAGAGCGGATTGAGATACAAGTAGGCTAGTAGCTAGTGCTAGTATTCTGGAAAAACAAGCGCTCTGTGATATAAATAAGCCTGTATATCTCTTTTGTTAATGTCCTCTTTCAAGTTGACTCAATAATGAGCATTCCATAGAGCTTCAAAGGTCATTAACAAACGGCCCAACTGTATACTTAGAATATAGTTGTAAAACTCACCACTCGCCTGCTGCGCAAATATAACTCCAATAAGAAATAGAAAAATTCCCACGAGACAACACCATCTGTTACATTTAATTCACAATTTACCCAAATTATCTAAAATTTTCCCAAATTCCCACAAAAATCCAAACTCCCCATTTGCCACCCTCAGCCACACCCAAACTCTAAATCCATCCAATGCCTGCATTCGTGACTGTAATCCAAAGCCTATTTTACAAATCAACCCACAGATTACGCTCACACGCCATTTTTCACATCCACACCCCAGCATGTTACAAATCCGCCGATACTCGACCTTCCACTCGGCCAAGTCCATGGCAGCCTCTGTGGCCAAGCTCTTCGATCGACGACCCGAACTGAGCCCCGAAGAGACCTCCCAGATCCTCGTCGAGTCCATGGAGGGCACGTTTGAGAACTACATGAAGGGGCGAGAAAAGCACCTGAAGCTCGATTCCTCCTTTGGCGAGGCGCCCAACGGCCTCAAGCACCCGCAGCACGTGTCCTCGATGAACCACACCGAGGTGGCCCAGCTGCTTCGGTCTGCAACCTCCGAAACACAGGTGTTCGTGACCCTCGAGGAGGTGCCCAAGCTGAGTCTCAAGGTGCTGAACGCGGCGCTCGCGAACCCGGCCGTGCACAGAATCGAGCCGATCGGCGCTCTCGTCAAAAACTACGGTCCTGCGCGGCACAACGTGGTCGGTGTGGGCTACGACGTGCTTTCCTGGAAGTGGCTCGTGGACCACGGCAAGCACGAGCAGGCCCAGAGCCTCGTCGACTCCAAGCTGACGCTCTCGTGGATTCCCGCGCTCATGCAGCTTCCGCGATACTATCCCGCGGTCGCAAACCTGTGGGCCAGGGCAGTCATAACCTGTCTGAACGCGGACGAAATCCACGCCATCGTCACCGACAAGCTCGCGTCGCCCATGGCCACGTCACGTGAGCGGGGCGTTCAGCTCGCAGCCGCGCTCTGGATCCAGGCTGCCAAGGATAAAAACGCCGTCGCCGAGCAGATTGTCGACTCAGTGCTTTTTGCGTCCTCCAAAAAGCGACCCCTGCCGCAGTCCACGCTCGCCATGTTCTTCCAGATGCAGCGCGACTTTGGCATCGCCAACACGGCTGCCGCAGCCAAAATCTTCATGGGCGACGGACCCAAGCGGCAGTTCTGCCTCGAGGCCTTCTTCGAGTACGCGATCGAGATGCGGGAGCAGCACCCTGAGCGAGCTGAGGCAATCAACACGATTCTCAAGACGCAGCTGGTCGACCCGCACCCCGGGCTCGTGCTTTCCAAGCTCTCCAGCAACAACATTCTGCAGTCGTTTCGGAGCAGCGACGTCAAGAAGGACCGATTCACATCTCGGAGCCTCCTGAACCACGTTTAGACAAGAAGGACACATTCACATCTCGGAGCCTCCTGAACCAGACCGGGTTTGTACATAGACAGCATAGCATTAACATATTTATTGGATATCACTTATTGGTAAGCACGGCGGTAGACGGCTTGTTCTCCACCACACAACGGTTTGTAGGCAGAAAGTCGATTAAATTAAAGATACGACGGTGTGTACCGTAGCATTTACACGTAGGTTACAGGGAAGAGGGTATTACGGGTCCAGGTCTGTGTTTGACACCTTGAGCCAGAGTGTACTGATTCAGCCCTTCTTTTACTACTCCTGACGTCATCCTATTGACGTCCTCTTCGCGTCATCATCGTATCTACAGTGCCCACCTTTTGACACCATGGACTATCGGCGTTTGAGAGGTTTCAGATGACCAGGGTGAAGCCAACCGAAAGGTAATTACAGGTAATTACAGGAAATTAGAGAGCTATGTCCGTGGATGTCCTCTATCCTGGTGACCGTGGTCATCTAACGAGCTCATAAAAACCTCACCCTTTGTCGTCAACAAAGAGTGCAACAAAAAAAAAAAAAGTAATAATAGCGCTCTGGACTTATAACGTTGCACGCCGTCATGGGCCACGAAGCAGGTTCACACTTTCCGTCACGTTTACGGGCCATTTCTCCGCAGAAAGGCCTAATTCCTGGTTCAAGTCACGTCGATCGGTGCAGATTAGCTCTCGGCGAGCTGAAATTTGCACGGGTTCCGCCGTTTGGGCGGCTATTGTCTAATTAATAGCAGGAGATACAGTCAATTGCGTCCCAGAAATGCAAACGTGCCAAAGAACGAGACAGCGAATGTTGACGAACGAGAGACCCTGTAACGTGCCCACCTGCGTAGTAAGCCGGCTTAGGCAACCTGACCACCCTTTAGTCACCCGTCAGCCCTCCGCAGTCACCCGTCAGCCTCCTTGTCTGTCTTTCTCTGTCGCTTTTAGTTTGATAGTGCGCGGTTAGTGCCCGTCGAGACTAGGGGTTCTCCTTCGCGGTCTAGGCGGGGGCTAGGAAGAAGAAAAGCCCGAAAAAGTGTCCCCTGTTGTTGTTAAAGGTGTCCCCATGTCTCTTTCAGCACCTGAAGTGCTGCTACCCCAGCTGTCACGTCCGAGAAGACTGCGGAAATTACGGATTTATCGGACACCTAGGAGCGTCCTGTCTGCAGTGGCTTCATGCACGGGGAGCTTATTTGAGTCTCCATCGCACCAGACGCTCGATAGCCTCAATTGCCTCATAGGCCGATATCTGGCGCGGAGCTGGGAAAACGAGGCGAAAAACGGCGTCTACAGCTACTAACAGACCAATTGCTCACTGGCAGTGGCAAAAAACCCGACTTTTGGCCCCCCAAGACCCTCTACAGCCGCCCCTTTACCACCCCCTCTTGATGTTCATGCAGGATCTGATAGTGCCGTGCAGCGTTCTTTGTGGGGCCGCAGGAAAGTTGACAGCGTATATATATAGACGTGGCCTCCTCGCCATCCACACACACCACACACACACTACAGACACACCACACACACACAATGTCCACTAGCTACAAGGAATACGACTGGGAGAAGCCCGTGCAGCTGCTCTACGACCACATCAACGCTCTGCCTGCCGAGGAGCTGGCAAAGTTCAAGAAGGACCCCGAGGCTCTGCTCGACGCCATCGACAAGTTCGAGGAGGAGCAGAACAAGAAGACCGGCGACTACCATCTCATGACGGTGGGTCCCGAGAAGCGCAAGGTGGTCGAGGAGGAGATTGCCCAGAACCAGCCCTACACCTTTGCTGAGCTTGGAGGCTTCTGCGGCTACTCTGCCATTGCCTTTGCCCACAAGCTCAAGCAGACCCACCCCGGCTACCAGGTGCACTACTACTCGCTGGAGGTGTCGCCCTTCTTCGCCAAGGTCACCTCGCGGTTCACCACGCTTGCCGGTCTCGGAGACATTGTTACCGTGCTTGTGGGCCCTGCTGCCGAGGGTCTCGAGCGGCTCAAGAACGAGTACAACCACGCCAAGATCGACTTCTTTTTCATCGACCACTGGAAGGACCTGTACGTGCCGGACCTGCAGAAGGCCGAGGAGCTCGGGCTCGTGCAGTACGGCACCGTCATCACAGCCGACAACATCTACTTCCCCGGCGCGCCCGAGTACGCCAAGTACGTGCGTCTGACTCCGGCCGAGAAGAAGAAGGACTTCCCCGGCAAGGGCAACCCCAACCTCGAGTACGACACCCGCACGGAGGAGGTGCCTCTGGGCGACGGCAAGAAGGACGGCGTGGAGGTGACGCTGTGCACGGGCGTGCTGACTGATTAGCTGGGTTACGCGCTGGACTACGTCAACAACATGAACGCTCTCAACGGACTCTAACGATACGAATGGATAATATTGGATTGATTGTATTGTAGTGTAGTAGTAGTGGTAGTAGGTCAGAGTTGGTGACTTGGGTTGGTTGTGGTAGTACTTGTATTGTGGGTATATACTGTTGTAAGACACGTTCCCGGGGTACCCATCACTTTTGAACTTATAACTGTACTGATACTGATACCATAGCACGTTGAAGATGACATCCACATGAGCATTGAGATGTGTGGTCCTAGTAGTTTGATCTAAGCTAGGTTACAATAGTGACCAGCTGGTACTCTAGGGATAGGGGTGCAATGTAGACAAGGTAGAGGCCTGAATTTAGAGTGAACAGCTCCATCGTTGAAGCGTGTCTTTTTCGTTCTCCTCATCTCCCCGTAGTTAACACAGTTGATTACTAATCCACTTCCACACTAAAGATATACCGAGACTACTACAAGTAGACGTCCCTGCCACTAGAAGGACTGGACTGGCAACTTCAAATAGAATCTTTTGAATCTCGGGGACTACAGATACAAATTTCAGACAGTTTCACCGTATCTGATCTTTGCGAAGACAAACCAACAACTACGATTGCTTGAATTCAGCGCATTCGTAGAGTACACAAGAAACCTATGCATCAAACGGCGCCACAAAAAATGAGCCAAACACTCCATTTCCGTCTCCCCAGCCGTGCGGCTGACTTCTCATCTATTACTTCGCTCTTCTGCTATTAATTTTATTGAGGATACGGCGGAGACATGCCGCGGGTATGCATAGCCATAACCACCACCCAACTGAGCATCGGTAAAAGGAGCAGCGATAAGCCGTTGAGTTGTATTTGAGCATTCTAAGGGTCTCTAAATATGGATCCGCAAGTCTCGGTTCAAAAAAA
Source organism: Yarrowia sp. B02 (assembly GCA_017635955.1). Taxonomy (NCBI): domain Eukaryota; kingdom Fungi; phylum Ascomycota; class Dipodascomycetes; order Dipodascales; genus Yarrowia; species Yarrowia sp. B02. The sequence goes on from JAAQQV010000006.1 coordinate 1,837,528, forward strand.
TCTACGATCGCCGCGTCTAGGCTGTATCGCAGTTGAGTCATGCGGGAGGTTAGCAAACATGGTGATTTTGAAACTGGACACCAGAACAGCACAAGCAGTTGAAAACTGTGACATTCGAGCACTTATAGCTCTTTATTTCAACTTGATGGGCACCTGCGCAAGACGTTTGCTTGTTCCTACGCCACTAGCACCATTTTTGTCCTGGTTACCCAGACGGCAATATACACCTTGACTGCGCATATTGGACAGCGCATAAAGAAGGGGGAAAAAAATAGGCGGTGTTTTCGTAGACGTGTTCTGAAGGCTATGGCGAAGTCCTGGTTGCCATCCTGAGACTTTGTTCCTATTTTCCCTCGACCTCCACATATTATGACTTGGCCGGTTTGAACAGAAAAATTGCATTTCGCATCCTAGACAATGGCCAGCTGACGAGAATGAGAAGTACATATGCTGCTAGACACAAGAGGAAGGCTCTGGTGAGCTCCTGCTCTTCATTCCGTCCATTTTACCCTTTTTGACACATCTATACAATATTGTGTTGTGACCTTGATCTGCAGCAAAATTACATCCCGCATTTTTGAGAGCCTCTAGATGGCGAGAAACAGGTGTAAATACGTTTCTAGACACCGTAGAAGGGCTCTGGTTAACTCCTGGCCTTCATCCCGCTCATTCCTCCTTTTTTGGCACAGCTTTGCAATTCCGTATTATGACCCTGATCACCAAAATAACTGCACATCGCTTATTTCACGCCGTCCAGCTCACGGAAAACATTAGCAAACATGATCTAAAACGTGCTTTGACTAACGTGATAGACTCCCCGTCTTCATTCTTATTTTCCCCTTAAACACCCCACAACATTGGTGATTTGTGTCATGGCCGTGGACAAGAGAAAATTGCATTAAGCACATTTTACAGCGCAAAGCAAACGAAAAAATTGGCGAATAGATTGCTAGACATGGACTGATCGTTATGGTGAAGTCTTGGCCTTCATCCTGACCACGTCCTTTTATTTTTCCCCAGTCGTAAGATGTCGTATCATGGACTCACTCAACAGTCCGATTGCATTTGGAAGAAAGAAGAACATCGTGGGACTTAAGAAAAACGCGTAGTTCAATATTCCAAACTCCACAGTGTAATATATTTACTGGTACAAAGGTCTTCATTGCGAAAAAAAATCTCCGTATTAACAGGCCCTGCTTGCCAGCCCTATTTTACAAAGCAGGGATGGATTGGTTTACGAAGACGAGAGCGAACTAAAAGAAATTCAATCTACCGATCTCCATGGGTCGTCCTATTCCGTATACGTATCTCAGACGGGTCTGATGTCTTACATTCCACGCTACAGAACGAACTGCGCGAGGAACTACTGTAACTGAGAAGTGTAAGACACTTACGGAAACTCCAGAGGATAATATCTGAAGGCTGCGAATTCAATTTTCTTAAGTCTCCGGGGTCTTCTCGTTCTTGTGTCTATTTCCAGCACAGGTGCTAAAGATCAAATGCAAAACCCTGCCACGATGTATACCGAACTGAACGCTCCAAAGTTACATGAAATGGATAAATAATATAGCTTGAAATTTACCGCTTTGATGGTCTCACATTGGTGGACACTTGCGCTCATTCGACAAGCCCCCTCGTTCAAAATCTCAGAAGACTGTGCGGCGTTCATGCAGATGACCTGAGCAAGCGATGGATACGTGAATACGGCACCCGTAAAGAGCATGAAAGTTACATCGTTGGTTGCTCTGGAGATGCAAGAGCGATTGTAGGTGAATGTCGAGAGAAGGGCCGAGTCCGAAACTAAGATCTAAACAATCGTAAGGTGTAACCTGCGATGCAAGCTTGGTGGGCAGAACCGATTTAACTGCTCCGACCGTTACAATCTTCTCATAACTACGCTTATACACCCCCAGCCCATCTATCCATCAACTCTGCAACCCAATTCCGACACTTCCGCAGCTTCTCTACGACTTCCAAGTCTACCTCCACCTCACGTATAGCAAACAAACGCGAGATCAAAATAGATCAAGAATTTCGGCCTGAATGAGAGTCTCGCCTGAATTCCCGCAAATGTTACCCCGTATCGACCCCCAACTTTTAAAGTCTTATGGTCTCATTTGTTTTTGTTTTTTTTATTTTTTTATTAACACACTTGCAAACAAGCGTCGTGGTCATAAACTCGCCCCAATGCAAGACCTGTAGATCACCGCAGAGAGACAGATAGACGAGGGGCGAGTTCAAAAAGCCGTTATTCTTGATCTATTGCTTCACTCCAATCGATTTCAAGCCCTGTGTGCCGTACCTGATATTCATCTACTTCATATATCCAAACTGTCAACCATAGCAAAAAGAACCAATAACAGATTCAGGCTTTTGCGATAGTACCGAAAGGCCGAATCACAGAAAACACCTCGTACAGATGCTTCGTTCAAACATTAAAAGTTGTGGTCAATGAAACAGCCCCGTATTCATTTCCATGCCCTGTGTAACGTAAAGGCGAGCTGAAAAATCTAGTTTTGCATGCATTCCGATAAAATGAAAAAAGAGGCAAGGTTAAGAGCAGGAGCATCGGCCTGTACAGTAGCGAATACGGCCCGCGGCCCCACTCTGATTGCGTTTGTAGCTATCCATTCGTTATATACACTATACATATACTTACTAATTACTAAATCATTCGACAGATCTTGGTGCCAAACTTGGAGCTGCGCAGCGTCACGTAGTTCTTGCGAATCACGTTCTCCAGCGGCTTCTTCACCCCGGCCTGCAGCAGAGCAACCACAATGACGTGCCCGTTGGAGTCACGTGCCAGGCTAATGAGAGGAGGCCGCGCTCCCTTCACCAGCCAGTCCACGTACCGCTTACGGAGCTCTCCACCGCCATCCTCGCCCTCGTCTCGCTGCATGATCGTCTCGAGCACTCTGCACGCGGAGTAGTCGAGTCCATAGGTCGAGAGGTCGTGCGAAAGCTCCTCGTACACGAGGCTGCGGATCGCGTCTCCGCCAGGCCCGTTCATGCTGCACAGCTGGCGAACGACCCAACTTCCCCAGCGAGAAACAGCGAGGTCCTTGACGGCCGACGAGATCTCGTCCAGCGCGTTGTTGAGCGCGAGCTCCTCGTAGGTGCAGTTCTGGACCATGGTCTGGATGACGAGGGAGCCGGACTCGCTGGACGAAATGTCGAGCCAGCGGCCCCGCAGCGACTCGATCACGCTCTGCATGAAGTGCGCCGACCGCATGCCCTTGTCCAGCTCAAACACTCGCTGCCACACGTGGCACGCGTACTTGTGGTTGATGGTGTCGGCCACGGACTCGAGCAGGTCGTCGACCAGCTGCCGCTTGAGGTCCTCGTCCTCGGTGAAGTCCAGCGCCTTCTGGACAACATGGCAGCCAAAGATGTCGACGGAGAGGTCGCTCATTTGGCCAACCATCTGCCTGACGAGCAGAGAGCGCTTCGCGGAGCTGGCGTACTCGATGCTGCGCTGGACCAGAAAGTTGCCGAAGCGGTTGGTCACCAGGGGGATGCACAGCGCGGTGACGGAGTCGATGATGGACTCGCGGATGTCCTCGGAGCCGCCCTTGAGCTTCTGCTGCAGGAAGATGGACGCCTGCTGGTCGTTGTCGGACACAATTCTGTCGACAATGAGGAACCAGTCGCACTCGAGGTTCTTCTCCAGCAGCACGCGGTAGTTGACCGAGTTGAGCCGTGGCCGGAATTTCTGCGTTAGTCTATGGAATAGGGGTATCATTCAAGCAAATCTCTCACGTTAGGCGCAGTGGTATCTTCTGCGTTAGCAATGCGGTCCCAGAAGGGCGTGGAAAGGGGTGCGCTGAAGGACGAGTGCTGGATCGGCGCGTCCCACTGAGTCTCGGCCGTGAACACTTCTGGTTCGTACTGGTTCTGGGGCTGCTGATTCTCGTTTGTGTACATCAGCTCCTTGGACCGCAACATCTGGAGCTGCTGAAGACGTCGATGAGCTTCCTCCAGCTCCTCTGAGATGGACTGTCTGGGCACAGAAGGCACAGAAGGCACAAAAGGCACAGAAGGCACGGGAATCGCTCTGGGGAACAACATCGGTCCTGTAGCGACAACAGGCGTGGGCTTGAGATCCGCGCAGTCCTGGTCGTCGAGCAGCCACGAGGGAATCGGGTTAGCCAGAGGAGGCTGGTCGTCGTCGAAAACGTCGCTGATCTGGTTGTGGTCGCGTTTGTGTTCGACAAGAAAGGGGCTCTTTTTGTGGCTCCAGGCGAGGTCGAGGGGCGGGTTTGTGTTTGCGCGGCTTCTGGGCGCCCAGGGCCAGTTGGCAGACATGTTTGAAGGGCTTTGAGGGTGCTTTTCCGACGCTTCGCTGATATCACAAGATGGTGGTGACTGTGGGGAAGAACACAGTTATGCGGGGGTTAGCGCAGGTTAAGGAACCGGGATTATAGTTAGGCTTTAGTTGGGTTTTGTGGATGGATATGGGGCCAAGGAGCTAGCGGAAGTGACGAGTGGGTCGACTTTCAGGGGGTTCGGCTCGTCTTGCCGCTCTCAAGCGCCCGTAGTCGCCAAACCTTGTTGCTATTGTTCCTATGCTACCTATCATAATCTGAGACTAAAGGTTGAGGCAAAGAGATGCGAGATAAAGACGTTTATATCGCGTACTCCGTAGATCGGCTGTCACGGTTGCACTTGCACTCCTAATCTCTGTGCGCACTCCTAATCTCGCACGCACTCATAACCTGTTGCGGCTTCCACGCCTAGCTTAGGCTTCCAGAGCTCCACGACGCGTCCGAGACGTTGTCCGTGACTAAGCGAATGCAAGCGAGTCCGCAAGCTTTCTGCCTGCCGTTGAGCTGAAACCCTCACCGAGATCCTCGGTCGCGTCTATACGGTGGCTCCAAAGTTTGTCTCTTTGGGGAGCTTGTTTTTTGTGGAGTGTTGTTTCGAAGCGCTCAGGTTGTACAAACTAAACGTGTTCAGAGCCGCTCTGGGACAGCAATGCCACCCTGGAGGTTGTATCGTCGCATATAAGGCCTCCTCCGCTCTGGTTAGGCCGATAAATAACGTTGCACAAGGTTATAGTGTTGCCTTCAAAGTCGGGATATACGCTGGTGAATACGGCGGGACCTGGCAGAGCGTCTAAACTGAGCTTACGGCCGCTTTACTTGGCCGAGGGCGAAAAAAAATAAGGGTCAAAGTCGGTTTTTCAAGTCCGGATATTGGACATCTGGAAGTGGCGAAAAACACCCGCAAAAAAAATACCACGCAAAAAAGCAGCAAAGCCACAGACTAAAAAATGAGCACCACGCAAGCACTGAGCTCCTGCAGTGCTACATTTCTGGTTGCACAGAGCCACAAGCATGCATAGGGTGACACTAGTTTCGGGGATACGCGAGATACGGCTGGATACGGAGCGATGACGCAGAGATTAACTGCCCAGAAGACTTGGGGGGATGTATTCCGTATTGGTGCTACTGTACCCGTCTTACGTTAAAGGCAGGTGGTATTTGTGCGGTGCGCAGAACGAGTTTATATTACTGTAATTCCCCGGTATATATCCTATAATTATACAAGTATAGATATATATATATATATACAAGTATATATAATGCCAGCATCAACGACTGTACATTTTCCGTCTTTAGCTGTCAGAAGTTGTCTCGTCTCAATATACCCGCTGTGCTTCCCCTGATGGCTCGCCTGCAACTCCAAAAAGGTGACCATGCGCACGATAGGGCCGAAGACGTATAGGAATCACGTATAGCTCTGTGTGTGGGCCCTGGTGCGTGTGTCATGTGCGACAGTTGGCATTCTTATCCCAGCTGGACGTCAAAAAGTCAAATGGCGAGCCATTAAACGGAGAAATAAACAGGACTTTGATGGGGGGAAAACACAGCAGAAGGACGAGAAGGCCTTCCATCCAGGGCGCCCTTCGAGCATATTCAGGAGGTTTCGATTAGTCTCGAGACTAGCACTAGTCGCAAACGGCGCTAACAACTGTATGTGCGGCTAGTGCAGCACCTTGGAGAGCTGAGACGGCATCTCCCTACCAGCTGATCTGTGTGCCTGGCTGTTACAAGGCGCTATGTCCCGAAAAATACGTCCTAAACCGTGTCTGCCAAGGTCTGTACCTGGTCATATTGAGGGTTGTACATACGTGCCCGTAGTATTCGCACGTCCAATAATGTACGTATGGTATAACGGATTTACTGTCCGCCATTCCATGCGATGATCCTGGCTCTATGACATGCTTGCTGGATATAAAACTGCGGCTCGGAAAAATACGTGCAACAAACGCTGGAACACCGTCGCAGAAGCCGCTTCTTGTACTAGATACTGCTTCTCACACCACAAGCCTTCGGCCCGAAAAGACGCATGGAAAACTCCGTGGACCACAAGGGACATCAGGCCGTTATCCGGCGCAAGGCGGCACTTCAAGGTGGGGGAAAGCGAAATACCGCCTTTGCGGTGCTTATTAACGCGCAAACACGCTCAGTGGCCCGAAATCTGCCACGCTGGACCCTTATTGAGGGCAACCTCCGACCTCATGTAGAGCTGGAATAGTTAAAGCTTGTTGTGGCCCAAAAAATGGCCTCCCTTGATTGCTTAAACCCCGACGTGGAGCCAGGCAGGCTAATTAAAGGTGTGTCGACGCTGCCGCGCGCTCCAGAGTTCGCCGTCTCGCAGCGCTGTTTTTTTTTTTTTTTTTCGTTCTTCCGGCTCCAAAAGTCCTCTTGTAGAGCGTTTCGTATCGGCGTAATTACGAGATGACAGACGTTGAAAAAGGCAGTGTTGACATGGAAAAGACGTGGCGACGACGTAAAAGAGCCCCGGTACCACCCTCCGGACAAACAGCAACTCCGCGAGTATCTCCGCGAGAGTCCCCGAGCGTATCTCAGCTGTTTCGGTGAAGGAGGCTAAGTTAGGCTACACCAGACAAGGCCGCCAGGAAGGAGGTGGAGATTCGGGGACAGGCACGTTAAGCGGATACGGTTTGATCCAGCGGTCACTTCGCTCTCAGACACCGCCAGCTCTAAACCCCCACCTTTCTGGTCTCATATTTCGCGCTATATAGCCAAAGGCACCAGTTTTTCGGGGGTGGTTTTTTGAGCAACCAGAGTAGTCAGACGGACACAAACAGCATGAAGACGTCTGCATCCGCCTCTCGAGACCAACAAGAGGTGGTTGCACGTCTGGTTTGGCTTGTCTGGGCCACGGGAAACTAGGTTTGGTCTACTTTTCATTTTCTGCACCCTCCTTTTTTCATTTTCCCAAAGCCCTTGTCGCGGCCCATTTTTTGCGTTTTACACCACCTTCTGTCGTATCCGTACCGGTAGACTATAGCTACATGTGTGGGCATTAGGTTAGCGTTTGCTTTTTTTCGCCAAAACGAACCTGATCGCATGCTCCACCGGTCACTTAATTCATTTCCCGTGCGAGCGCTCGTTCTTTAAAACTCCTCCTCCTGACTGCAATGGACACGAGCCGCGAGGGGACATACGGAGGCCACACACACAACAGCGACACAGACAGCAACTGACTATCCACCATGGCCGACAAGACGGAGCGGGCTAGCAAGCCGACCTCAGCTACCGATACAAACGCAAGAGACACAGACACAGCGTCGAGAGACACAGACACAACCGCAAGAGACACAAACACAAGAGACACAAACGCAAGAGACACAAACACACCCGCGACGGACACAGCTCCACGACCCAGGACTACCATGCCCCAGGCTCCCCTCTCAGCAACCACAGTACCCCCTACGGCTCCTCCTTCGACAGGAGCGACCGACACAGACGCAGACGGCTTTGCCACGCCCGCGCAGACCACCGCCGCCGAGGCCGTGTCCTGCGACGAGCCCTCCACGTCCTCGATATCCGAGCTCAGCGAGTCCGGGTCCTCCTCGGTGCACAGCGACTTTGCGCCGCGGCGTCCGCGGGTCAACTTCAACCTGGACCACCTGACGCAGACGGCACGCATCGTCGACGTGACGGACTCGGCCGAGAAGCCGGACGTGTCCTCGACGACCCGCAAGGACTACGAGGCCGACACCAACTTCTTCAACAGCACGGGTACCGGTACGACCACGTGCTCGACAACGTCGGACGACACGGACGAGCGCAACGCTGGGGACGCCGGAGAGCCTTCTGGCTTTGCGGAGGGCACACAGTTCCGCCGAAGACGTCCGCTACCTCCGCACCTCAAGGCCCTCCAGCAGAACATGCTCAACGAGCTGGGCCAGATCCAGGTGGTGCTGGAGAACCGGCGGGTGCAGACGCTGGTGCAGAACCGGCAGCGGCAGGAGCGGGCCAAGCAGGAGCGCATGGACCAGCAGCGCAGGGCCGAGCAGCAGCAGCGCGAGGCCGCGGAAGCCGAGCCTGCCGAGCCGCGCAACGACCTGATGAACTCGTTTCTGGCGAACCGCATCTGCACCATCACCCGGCGGCTCAAGACGACCGCAGACACGGCCGAGGTCGCGTCGCCGCCAGGCACTCCTTTGCATGACTAACTGCTGGTGAGAAGGACACAGTTCGAAGCTTGAAGACCTGGTTCGAAGACCTAGTTCGAAGTTTGAAGACCTGGTTTGAAGTACCTAGTTGGACCAGTTCGAAGATCTAGTTCAGAGACCTAGTTCAGAGACCTAGTTCGAAGGCCTAGTTGGACGACTTTTCGACACGAAGACACCAATTCAACTTCTCTAGTTAGACGACACCAGTTGACGACACCAGTTCGAAGACATCAGTCCAACTCCTCTAGTTGCACAACCCAGTTCGACGACTCTACAAATAGTTGCACAACACCAGCTCAAAGACCAGTCGACTCCTCTCAGCATCTCCCCCTTACATCTCACAACAATCTCCAACGGGAATTCCGTTGGTACCATGGCCGTTGCAGTATGATAGCAGCGGCCCGCATAAGTTATTCATATCCCATTTATCTATTGTTTTTTTTCTCTTTTTTTTTTCCTTTTTTTTTTCCCCGTCTCTTGCCACCGTTTTCTGCTCAATGACTGCCAGGGCACATTGCGCTCTGATACTACAACGTACAGAGAACAATTGCCTGCCTGTGCGATATTGCTCGCTTGCTCACACGGTAAATAGCTCAACGAAGACTTAGACACCCTGTAGCGCTACTCAGTACATAAATCATAGATGGCGTGTAGCGATATAATAGCCGATGGCTACTGAATCACGCAGAACCCGGAATCATACGCAAATGGCGAAAAAACCACCAACGCGGAAAGTTAACGAGAGCCTCTCCTTCCACGGCTAACTTTTAAGCGGTCTGTCGGCTGCGCTTTCTCGCAATTCAGTCTCCAGTCACCTCACTCCAGCTTATAAACAGCCTCCGTCCATAGCTTTTGCCTTTCTGAAATTTGGTTTCTATTAAAGGTTAATGTTGCTATAAGCTCGCCTTGTTGCTAAGCAGAGGTTTCGAATCCCGCGGACTTGTCGCCGGCGTGTGCGGTTTCTGTCGAATCCGGCATTTTTTGTGCAATTGACAAGCCTGCTGACTCTGCGATCTCCCCACAGCTCTCCATTTCCGAAACGAAGGGGTATTCGCAATGTTATCCGCGTTTTATCATAGCTCGACTTTATCATAATAATAGTACAGGCAGCTGCAGCAAGTGCTCATAGCAACCGAAATGTAGGTTCGGAAGACCAAGAAAGATTTCCTTCCGTCATCCGACAGATTTAGAGATGCGACAGAAGCCCGAATAGGACTGGAGAGCAGTTTTATTTTGCCATGTTACGACACGTCGCTCAGAGATTTAGGGTCCTGCATGCTGTTTTTGGCTGATGTATAAAAGGCCTTTTAATTTATAGCTGCGATCGATGCAAGCTACTAGCAACGGTTAGGAGGTTGGGGGCTGCTCTTAATCGCCCCGATTCTCGCTTACGGCAATTGAGCTGTGCGGCTTGTATCAGTATGTTCGAAACAGGACGCAGAACGTGAATATTTTTATTTTTATTTTGTTTTTTTGGGAAATACAATTTAGCCACCAAGGGCCTGAAGCAAGCTAAACCCGGACATCGGACTCGGATTCGGGTACAGCAGAAGAGCGAGTGAAAGTCAGGCTTAGTTCCTCCTCTTGACCGGATAAAACATCAACGCTCAAACAAATACCAGCAAAAACTAACTCAACAGCTGAGATTTTTTTTATCCTTTTTTTATATATATATATTTTTTATATATATTTATATATATTTTTTTTATTTCAGACAATCAATAACATCTCATGAAACCAAACACTGAAAAACCAGATCCATGAGGTATGTATGTACTTAAGTTGGGGCCCTAACAGGTAGGCCAGAGGCCCCTCGGGTTGATAATCCTGGACGACGCTATTCAGCTCGGTGTTGACGAGAGAAATGGGACGGTAGTTGGTGATTTCGGTGGGACCTGGGCAAGAAGTCGGATCACCAAAGTGTCCCGAGAGCGAGAGACTGAAAAGCCATCAGTCAGTCGAATTCTGTGGGGAGAGCTGCTCTTGCTGCTCTCGCAAGAAGACATGGTAAGTAGTTACGGAAAAAGATCCAGCTGGGGCACCTCCAGGTGCCTTTACCGACTTGTTCAGGACTTGCGAGGCCCTTGAACATGAAGGAGCAGTACACCGGGTAGTGGGAAGATCCAAACGATTGTGGCGGATCAATTTTGTATCCCTAGCAAAAGAAAGGAGATCTTCCGACACCTGCTAACAGTCGAGGCGCTTTGGAGCTTTCGCCTTGGCCAGGTGGAAATATACATCTACAACGAACCGAAGGCAATGAAACGCTGGAGATGCACAGACAAACCACCATGTACACTTCCTGAAGTTGGTGCTTATCAGTAGACATCTCAGGGGTCCACCGCAACCCGCGCAGTAAGGAAGTGGTGACAAAATCATCAACAAAGCTCTGGTATCATTTCTTCCCTGGTAACTGTAACATTCTCAAAACGTCCCAAATCCAATCTCAGCAGAGAAGTGTGGGCTCTGAAGACAAATCTTATACAACAAATACTTTAACGCCTTACACAACGCTTGCTGGAGGCTGTTCCGATACTACGAACAGGAGAGATTCCACAGAGTTGATCACACTCTTGGAGGAGTGGGAAGTGCAACAACATCAGGCACTGCCTTTTTCACCCGCTTACTCATAACACGAATTGTCCTATGGACGGGAATAAAGTTGTACGTTTTATTAGTGTTTGCGATATGAAAGTCTTTATTCAACAGAACGCCAATTGCGCAAAGCAAATGTGTGTTGCCTGCGGTGCTCACATCTGGAGGGCAACCACGCTAAAACCTGACATAATAAAGATGACTCATCACGAATCGCCCAAGCGTCTGTCGATCTTAGCCCAGCAGTCTAAAGGCTTGTGTTAGTTCATGTCTTACACTTGTTCTGTCAAGGGTGTGGCTCTTGTTCTGTCAAACACAAGAAACGTGGAGAGACAACAAACATGTCTGCGCTCCGAAGACCCTTCCGCAACAGTCGCAATCGCCGATTTCCCAACAAACAACAACTTTGCGCGTAGAGTTGCATCGGATGTCTCACTCGCGTTCCTGGCGCAAGCTTTGTAGAAAGGCGCGAGGCTGGCCGATGCTGTAGAGTACCACTATCAGACCACTCTTGTTCGGCGACTCCGCTTAGCAGAGTTACATCAGACTAGCGGAACGGCCCAACTAAGTCGCCGAGAGAGGAGGTGGAACAAGCAACCCGGTGATCTCGATGTTGGGGTCCGTGGATCGTCGGCAAACATCCCTGTTTTTGCTTCGATGGGCAAGACATGCTCGCGCCACAGACACCGTCTATTTAGACCAGTAGACAGGACCCTTTACTTGCTATTGCATATCCGGCTGCACTCCCCTTCTATCGTCACATGCGGAGCTGTCAAAACCAAAACAAGCAACAGCAGAAGGCACAATAAAGAAGAAAAAGAAAAGAGTCGGAGCAGAAAACACAGTTTCAAACTCAGCCCTCTAATATTCCCAGATGCACTGCTCTTATCTGCATCAACAGAAACCAAAAACTAGTGCAACGCTCCGAGTCACAGCTCACCTTCCTGCTTTCTATTGTCCGACTGTCAGCTGGATATTATCCTCGAACAAAGATCCCTTGTAGCTAGCTCTAGTCGGTAGCGCCAATATCAGATTGATAATGTTTAATAATGTCCTCTCCAAGTTCCCCCTCCCCACGAGATGAGCTGCTTGTTCCTGCGCGACCAAAGAGACCTCTTTCGCTACACTGCAACCGACGATCTATCGTCGGTAGCAGAATGGTGTAGTCGTATTCGCCTAGGTGAAACAGCTCCAGACACAAGAAGCTCATGACCTCTCAGCAAACAAGGCCGGGAAGTGCCCCCTGACACCTGTCAAAAGATCCGCTTGAGCCACTTGTGCGCTGAAACAAATAATAACCGCAGACCTGTCAAACCAAGACGACAGACAACAGCTGCAGGTGGTCCGCTTGCTAAGGCTTGACTTGCGCATACCAGTCTCGGTACATTCTTCCCATGCACTTGGACCCTACAAGTGTTGCGCATAATGGATCTACAAGTACAAGCCAACCACACCTACACACATACAGCACTCACTCTAGTCACTTTCAATTAACCTGACACAAGTCAATCTATAAATAACGCCAGCCGGGAGGCCAGCCACCATCCCACCCCCAAGAGCCGCACTCAGGAAAGCCCGCAACGTTCGTTTTCGGTTCCAAAATCATCGGAAGAGCCTAAAGACGGCCCCGAAAGGTATCCATCCCTCGGTCCATGCCCGAGAACCGCCGCGCAACCTCAACGGGCCGCCACGGCAGCGACCGGAACACGGGGAGGAAGTTGGTGTACAGGGGCGACGAAATCGTCTCGATCGAGCCCTTCTCCATAGACGAGACAATCTTGGCAGCCACGTCCGCGGGCTTCAGCACAGGAGCCAGCCACTCGTTCGGCGTCTGAACCCCGTCAAACAGAGGAGTAGCCATCTGTCCGGGGGTCACCAGCATCGTCTTGACGCCGCGCGTGGTCTGCGAGGGGGGGCCCAGCTCGTAGGTCAGCGACTCGTGGAATGCAATCAGGCCCGCCTTGGACGCGCCGTAGACACTCAGCTTGGCGGGCGACATGTGGCCTAGAACGCTAGACACAGTCACCACGTAGCCGCGCTGGAGCTCGAGCATGCCCGGCAGGAAGGCCTTGGTGGTGATGAATGCAGACACCAGGTTGACACGCAGGGTCCGGTTGATCTCCTCCATGGTCAGGTCTCCAACAGTCTTGCCGACGGTCACACCGGCGTTGTTGATGAGCACGGTGGCGTGGCCAACCTCCTTGGTGATCCGGGCCGCAATCTTGTTCACAGACTCCTCGCTGCCCACGTCGCAGTGGTAGTAGGTCACGTTGTCCACCCGCTCCGAGGGGATGGGCTCGACAATGTCCAGAACGAAGATGTGCTTGGTGCCCTTCTTGGCGAGCAGCTTGACGATCTCGTGGCCGAGACCGCTGGCGCCGCCGGTGACCACCACCGTGTCTCTGTCGTGCTCGAGCTTCATGGACGCGGCGGGGGGCATGAGCATTCGGCTGGGCCGGAGGCTGTCCAGGCCGTCCATGGTGTTGTGGATGAACTCGGAGATTCGGGAGATGGGCATTTTGGAGGTTTGTTGGAGCTGTCGGAGTCTGCGAGCTAAGGTGTTTGCCACTTTAGCAGCTGGGTTAGTATTTCGTGTTCCATGTGGCCCGGCCACGCCTGTCATGTCGTGTGCAAAGTCAAAGCCGAGGTAGGTTTGTGTTACTTACACAGAAGGATGAGATGTAGGGCCTGTGAGGGTACTTAGTCTGGCCAGCAGATGTTAGCACGTGTCAGAGAGCAGCTGCGAGTTTCGAGATGTAGCGGTTGTGTTTTTTCTCAGGCTGAAGGCAGCTCTGGATCTTTTCTTGGTCTGGTGTTGTGTGGTGGAGAAGAGAAGAGGAAAAGGGAAAAGGTAAACATGCATGCATCTATATATTGACTCGATACTTTCTGTGTCACCACCTTACGTTCGTCACCTCCCCGCACCCTATCCAGAATAGGGCATACCAATTTGTCTCTCGGGAAACGGAAGTTGCGTCTGAAAAAATGATTGACGGCATTCGAACTCCGCCTACGACGCTGCGAGTGAAGCGAAAGCGAGGCCAGGACCCGTTGCACGCGTTGCGTGAGTAGCAAGTGATCGGTTTGTGCACAAGTACTAACACAGTCGTCGACAGTCTCAAGAAGAACAACAAGAATGCCTACGGTGAGTTGCTGTGGATACGCTATGAGTGGTTACAGCAGGAGTCATAGTGAGGATGGAACAATAATGTCGATGATGGATACGATAACAGAAGCAATGCTGTATCAACGGAAGCAATGGTGTTGATGCAACAGAAGCAGTGGTGTATCAACAGGAGCCATAGTGTTGATACAGAACCACGATGAGATACACAGCCATGATGTGATACAGCAGAGCCATGATGGATCCAGAACCTGTGGATACAGAGTCATGATGGATCCAGAACCTGTGGATACAGAGTCATGATGGATTCAGAAACTGTGGATACAGAGCTATGATGGACACAGAAACTGTGGATACAGAGCCATGATCGACACAGCAAACGCTTGGTACTACGCAACAAACGATTCCATGGAAGAGATACCAACTTATGCGACGTTCGTTAATCTATGCGAGTTCGTCGTCTATGCCACCTCGTCATCTATGCCACCTCGTTCTATGATACTCGCCAACCCAACTAACACAGTCTTTACGTTTGCAGGCACAGAGGAAACACAACCGGCGAAAAATGATACCGTGCTGCTGGAGGAGCACATGCGCCAGGCAGGAACACAGAAGCGGCGCCAGAGCGTGAGCACCTCGGTCGACGAAAACGACCCCGACGGAAGACGTGTTTTCCGCCTTCCTCGCGCCAAAAAGCAGAAGCGACGCCAGAGCAGCGACGCTGGAGTTTCTGCAGCCCTCACAGACATGGTCCAGAACTACCTGCAAATGGAGCCCAGCAGTTCTTCTGACAAGCCCGTCGTTTCGTCACAAGACTTGCCTCCTGCGATTGACGAAGATACCGAAATGGCCTCCGAAGATACTTCCAACATGAAGGGTCCGCTGGCAGACTCGCTGGATCCGGACGCGGAGGTGGAGGACTACGTCTATGATATTTATTACCGGCACCGCAACGCTGCCACCACTAGTTACGAGGGCCAACGCATTGGTTTCATGTGAGTAAGCTGTGGACTTGATGACTAATGATATGATTATGAATGCATGATTTGTTTACCTCAAGCGCGATATTAATATAGTGTTCTGGATGCCGACGAGCAGCTGCTCTTCAACGAGGACGACGACGACAGCGATGCTGCAGCAGCAACAGACGACGAGGATTCCAACGGTGAGTACAGACGAAAACAGACACTTGGTTCACTCTAACACAGCTGAGGACTTTTACAGAAACGACTACCCGGATGACGATGAGGTGTCTTCGATCGACAGCGAGGACGTTCCGCGGTTTGGAAACGAGTTTTTCGACGACAGATTCGCTACCAAAAACGCAAACGACGAAGACTACTTTGCTGGAGATTATGGTCCAAGCGACGATGAGGACCAGAGAAAGCCCTGGGATAAGCAAAAGTCGATTCCCGAGGAAGACGAGTGGAGCGAGGACGAGGACGGCGCAGATAGAGACCGTCTGTTTTCGCAGCTCGAGCACTACGTCGAGAACAGATGATACCATAGTGAAGTGTATATTAGCATGACGAAGTGTAGGTGGTTGCGTACACGTTAGAAGAAAGAGCGTGTAACTACTGTAGTAAAGAACACCAATAGTCTGTTGTATTACAACTACGTGGAATGTTTAGATCACGACAAACCGTACAACAGTTGTAGCCAATGTTTATGCCACCATAACATAATTATACTGTAACTGTGTCTCGTATCCACTACAAGTAGGTGGGCATAACATATAACAGCCTAGCTTGTAGTATACGTGAAATGCGAAGCCCAGCATTTGTAACATAGTCATACTCAGGTCCCTGTCTCGTGCTTCGCACTCTACATTCAGCCAAAGTGTTGTAAACTTAGGTCCGCTTTTCGTACTTCGTACTCAAAGCTCAGTATTCAAGGCACACTCAGGTCCGTGTCTCGTGCTTCGCACTCGACTCTCAGCTCATCTAACTCGATTACGTACATGCAAATAAATAACTAACGACGCTTCTTGCGCAGATCCTTGAGGTTCTGGAAATGCTTCTTGCGGCCCACGTCCTTGGAGTCGCCAATCTCGGCGTACTTTCGCTTGAAGTACTTCTGCGAGTCGTCGTCGCCTAGCAGCTCCTGTGCAAACGTCTGCTTTCGCTCCTTCTTGGTGAGCCGGGCAGAGAAGAACTCCGTGTTGCCCTCGACAATGGTGCCCATCTCGAAGAACTTGGGGTCCTTCTTGGAGTCGGACTTCTTGTAGAAGCGCTTGGGGTCCAGCACATTTCGCATCTTGAGCAGCTCCACGTCCATCTTGAGCTCGGGGGTCATGTCCGGAGCCTTCATGCCAAACCACTTGTCGCCAGCAGTGCTGTCCTTGGCCTTCTTCTTGTCCAGCTTGACCTGGTGGGGGTCCTGGATGACGCGGAACTTGAACTTGTTCTTGTTGTCCTCCTTGGTGTAGTCGTAGTGGTCGTCCTTCATGAGGCCCTTGTCGGTGAAGCTCTCGGTTCCCAGACCAGACTCGATCTTTGGCAGCCGCGAGTAGCTTTCTGTGATTTCGTCGAGCGACTTGGCGGCCTCGGGACGCTCCTGGAACTTGCTGCTGGCGTCCAGAAGCGAGTTGATGTCGTCGAAGTCGAGTTCTTCTCCGGAATCAGAGCCATCTTCTTCGTCGCTTTCCTCAGAATCGTCAGAATCATCCTCCTCGTCAACGCTCACGTCGCCGAGTTTGGCACTCTCCTTCGCGTCAACATCAGTCTCGTCAGACTCTTCTGTGGCAGACATGTCTTCGTTTTCCTCTTCACTGACCAGCTGCTCTGCCTCCTCTCCCTCGAGCTTGTTCTGAGCATCCAGAGCCTCGTCGTGTGCGTCCTCGACAACCTGGGGAGCCAGATTCTGTTTTTCTCCTCGAACGGGGTTCTTTCGAGCCATTTTTGTGTAGTGTGGTTGCGATAGTGGTTCCAACGGCTTCCAGATATTTTTTTTCAGTAGACTTTCCGTGCGTCTGGGATGCACTGGAATGGAGTGGGAAATAAAATATTTAAAAATTCCCAAACAATTGCTAGAAAAGACAGCCGGGCATTGCAAGCTGAAAATACAAGTGTCGCAAAAATACAGCAAATTTTTGATATATCACCGACGTTAAAACCCCCAACTACCCCGCTTACTAAATTCTTCCTCGCCGTGCATGAAGGACGCACATGTGAACAATATCAAACGCTGTCTCGATTCAACATGAACGCCACTTGACACCATCATCAGCATGAAAAGATACATTTTAGACCCCTCGGGCGACTACAGGGCGATCACAGACGACCCTGAAGCAGTTCCCACGACAAAACAGGTGCTCCTGATGCGTCTGCACCCTTCACAAAAATCGCCGTGTCCGATTTGTCTTCATCCAGAGCCAGTTGGACCGTACATGCTGGAATGTGGGCATGTTTTCTGCATTTCTTGCCTTTATCGGCTGGTTCAGCACGACGAGGGCCGTTCCGAATTCAAAATCGCATCGCAAAACGACGTCACATGTCCGTCCTGTGTCTACAAGGACTTTGACGTTTCCAGAGGCAAATTTGTTCTATGGGACGAGCAGATGCCTGGAGAGACTTCTAAGGACCATCTCGAGATGCAGATGAAGGTCAGAGTGTCGGGAAACTGCTCTGTGGTAAGAGACTGCAATTGTGAGAACGCAAGCAACTCTTCCACGATTCCATACCACACACAGAAGGGATTTCAGAGCTCGAGATACCTGCTAGGCGACAGGGAGGCTTTGGTTGCGTATTTCAGCGCTCTGAAGCGTGCGATCGAAGCAGAGTCGATCTTGGATCACAACGACGAGACGTTTTCTGGAGACCATGTTTCGCAGGTGGTTCAGTTGGTAGAGGACAAAATCAGGGAAAGCGAAGCATTGGAAGTCGAAACAGGAAAAGACACTACTGGAGAAACAACTGAGGAACCCCAGGGAGACGTCTTTGCACATACGCCAAAGGGCGACTTTTACGTGTCTCCCAAGAAGCGTTCTGCGCTGAAGGCCCAGTTTCCTACTGTTTCGCATATTCCAAGCCACATGAAGAGACCAGTTCGCTTGAGACACTACTACCAGGGAACAGCAGGCGAAGACGTGTATTTGTCGAAGCTCGACTCGAAAATCTTGCAGACTGCGTTTGGAAGCATGGACAAGAGCCCAGGACATATCAATGTTCCTGTGGAAGCAGTCACCCAGGCTAAAGTGACGAGGGAAATGAAACGAGACGCCGAATACGAGCATCTGCCTGCAGACCTGACGATTTCGCTGGTTGAGATTGACTGGGAAAAAACAGACCTTGTTCCTCCGGAAGTTCTCGTGGACTTTACTGACGCCATTTCTCGAAGACGAGAGGCAAGGGAACGAGTGAAGAGAGCTGAACGGGCTGCCCAGAAGAAGATGCAGCGAAACAGGCGGTACGACGAGGACTACTATTACGACGATGACGACTACGATGACGGTGGCGGAGATGAATACGAGACGAATGGAGGTCTGCCTCCTCTGGACTTGTTTGACTGTGTTACCAAGGTGGTTGACAAGAGGTGGTAGGTGCTGTAGAGGCGTTCAACTAGAATAGACGGCTTAGATATTTATATTCGCATAATAGATTCCACATGTACTTGCACAGATTACAAGTAGCTATCGATGAGGTGAAGTTGTGTCTTGACATACATTTACGTACATCTCTGCGATGATGCGAGTCTTGATGAGAAATGTGGTCCATCTTGTTTGAATGCCTGTTTATTTGTGTTTTGTTTTTTTTTCAAAAAAACACGAAAAAAACAACGAAAAACACCTTCGGCAACACCCCCAATTTGTATAGTGCCGAGTAAGCAGATACACGGATCTACACTATTATTGGTTACCCCACAACCTTAGGGCGTCTGTGTTATATATTGTCCATTTAGTTTGAATATATCTTGTTTTTCCCCGTCACCGTTTCATCATCATAGAGCTGCCGGAGTATCTATTCTGAAAGGATGAGGCACAATCACCATAAGGCACCTCAACCTTATGATACGACGCTCCAGTGTACTCGAGCAAACCTGATATCTGTTATTTCCTCCTCCTCCCTCCTCTTTGCTGATTCCCCCTTCTATCTTCTACGTTTTATGCCATCTTCACACTCGGCATTTGACCTGCTTAGTCAGCACGGCGCTTACTCAGCTGCCATTTTCGGCATCCTAATTGGGAATAAGGTTGGCTTGCATAAATGCTGAATGGGGTCGAGGGTTAGGGTTTTGCGAGCGATTGGAATGTAGAATGTTGGCGTTTTGTTGACGTCCAGTGAAGTATTTTTGTAGTATTCTGAAATGCGCCGCCCACGTGATGACTTGGTGCACCGTTAAAGTGTAGATATCGTCGTCGAGCTGCTTTCAAAAAATCAACCTTATTTACCAAAAGTCGACGCCCACGTGAATGGGTGTGTTTGTAGGAGGTGTTGTGGTGGCTGTAAATGCGAGAGTGGTGTCTAAATGCTCGTCTGAATGCGGGGATTATTTTGGTAGTCTTCCTGTATCTCTATCTTGTCTACATCACGAATTAATCACTTTGTATTTCAGCAAACTCTGACATCTAGTATGTACAAGTACAACTAACTTCGTACTTCGTACTTACTTCTCAAGTACACTCACAACATCACAACGCTACTTGTACCACACCATGGAAAACACCGAGGGATACATTGAAGAGCGCGAGGGCGACCTGGAGTACGACCGGATGATGGAGTACGACCAGGGCGCCGAGGGAGAGCACGAACACGAACACGGAGCTGCCGACAACGGGCTAGACCAGATGACCGGCACCTTCAACAACGTCGCCCAGGGTCTCTCTGGACACTACCGCAGCATCATGCTCGCCTACTGGCAGGAGATCATCAGCAGCATCGAGCACGACGAGCACGAGTTCAAGGTGCACCAGCTGCCTCTGGCTCGTATCAAGAAGGTGATGAAGGCCGACGAGGACGTGAAGATGATTTCGGCCGAGGCGCCCATCCTCTTTGCCAAGGGCTGCGACATCTTCATCACCGAGCTGTCGATGCGCGCGTGGATCCACGCCGAGGAACACAAGCGGCGCACGCTGCAGCGGTCCGACATTGCCTCTGCGCTGCAGCGGTCCGACATGTTCGACTTTCTCATCGACATTGTGCCGCGCGAAGAGGCGACTTTGCCGCCGGGGGCCCGAAGTCGCCAGAACCAGTCTGCGGCAGCGGCTGCAGCGGCGGCAATGTACATGGGCGAGGACGAGGACGAGTATCTGCAGGAGTCGCTGGAGGAGGGCCATCTGGAGGGGGGAGTGCCGGGAGGCGTGCCGGGCGTGATTCCCACGCACCCGCTCCAGGAGCAGATGGGCATGTTTCAGCAGGAGTGATTTGCCCGACAGCAAGAGTGACTAGCCAACTAACTATGTTCTATCTGACTTGATACAGGTCTACTTCTGAACTATGTCTGGTTGATACAGGTCTACTTCTGAACGACGTCTGACTGACTTGAACTACGCCTACGGCGTGGACTCTAATGACTATATATTGAATGATTATTAATGATGTGTATTGGTTGTGGGGGGACTCTAGGAGTCAAGAGATGTGTGCTAAGAGAGTACGAGAAGAGGAGCTGAGTGAGTGGATCTGTTGAAAGGAGCAGTATTAGAGTGTTCAAGAGTGCTTCTTTCTCTATCTGCTTGTGTACTGTGCTCCTGGTCTACTTACTGTATAGAGCGCTTTGTTATATAAAACTCATGTTCAGGTCCACCAGAATGATGTTCGATAGAGTGATTACAGATTGCGTTACGGCATGAATTCAGAGCACTTCCATTGCACCTCTGTAAGCTGTTGTCTGACTCTTTGATTCTTAGCTATCCTGAACTAATTAACCATCTAGCGTCTGAGATCGAGATAGCACTTCGAGCCTCGTTTTAGAGACAGACTCGGGTTTGATAAGCTGAAAGTAGAACTTTTTAGCCCATTCAAAACGGCATTAACGTTCTACTTTGTCAGAACAACTTCTCTTTATGACAGACATCTGGAACAGCTCCCACAGCTATACAGAACAACTTCTCAGCTCAGTAGCAGACCTCTCCCGTGACAGAGGAGTCAGAAGAGAGTAGCATCTTGCTCAATAGATGAAAATTACAGCTCTCGTTCACGGCATACTGCTCTCACCTACTTGCACAGGTACCGGTACCTCTACACTCCACTTATTTGTACACTCCACCTACACCAAACCAGGAACTCCATTATAATACAATACCCACTCTATCAGTTCTAGCATCTGAGATCAAGATAGCACTTTGAGGAACGTCGTTCTAGAGACAGACTCGTGTTTGATGAGCTGCAAGTAGAACTTTTTAACCCATTCGAAACGGCATACAGCGTTCTAATAGCATCTGAGATCAAGATAGCACTCCGAGCCTCGTTGTAGAGTCAGTATCGTGTTTTGATAAACTGAAAGAAGAACTTTTTATGCCATTCGAAACGGCATGAACGTTCTACTTTGTCAGAACAGCTTCTCTTTATGACAGCTATACAGAACAGGTTCTTACAAGTACGGTAGCTCAGTAGCAGTATGAATGTCGAGTACATCTCGTTAGCCCATTCACAACGGCCTACAATGTTCCAATTAACCAAAATAACTTCTCTTTATGACAGACATAGAACATGTTCTTACAAGTACTTGTACCAGTAGCCCAGTAGCAGTACAGAGCTAAAGTACACCTCTCCGGTGACAGAGGAGTCAGAAGAGAGTAGCTTCTTGCTCAATAGATGAAAAGCACTGCTCTCTTCCACAGCAAAATACTGCTCTCACCTACTTGCACGCTCTCATGTACCGGTACCTCTACACTCCACCTACTTGTACACTCCACCACCACTTGTACTCCACCAATAATACCATTATAATACAATACCCATCAGTTCTCGCGGTCGTGCTCGCGGACCAGGTCCAGCAGCTCCTGCAGCTGCGCGTCCGTTCTTTTAGCCGCGAGACTCGGAATCAGCGTCTTGGCCTCCTCGGCTCCGTCGCACGACAGCGTGCCGAGCTGCGCAATCTCAAACGGGTGCAGGTCCGCGTTGTCCTGGTGCCGCAGAATCTGCGCCACGGCAGCCACCTTCTGCTGCTCCCGGAACCGCGAGAAGATGTTCATGTACTCGCGCGTCTTGCGCAGCACGTCGTTGGCGTTGACCTCCTCCTCGTCGTCCAGCGTGTCGTCCTCCGTGTTCTCGATGCCCAGCGCGTCGTTCTTGCGCTTCTTGAGCGTGTGGTTGATGAGCGATCGGGCCTCAGACGTGGACAGAGCCGTCAGGGCCGTCTCGAAGCCGTCGTGTGTGTACTGCGTCACGTCAAACTCGGGTCCGAGCTTGAGCTGCGCAGCATCTTCGTCCTGGACGGCGTTGACGGTCGTGGGCTTTCGTCGCTGCTGCTGGACGGTACTGGTCGACACGTTCATCTTTTGTGATGCTGTGATGGAGTCACAAATCCATGTTGGAGATGTGAGATGTAGTTGCGCAGTTCGATCCGCGGTGGGGATACTTTTTTATAATAAAGCAATACGTTGAACTCTATACCAGTTGAATAGAGAAGACTACCTTCATTTGGGAGGACGCGTAAAGTGCATTTGTTGAATCTTATATACAGTAACAAGTACTCGTACTCCGCACAGTAACGACTTACCATCATGCTTGGAGGCTGTTCCGATACTAATTATGTGATTATAAAAAAACAACTCCTCTCCAACAAGAGACTCCACAGGGATCACACTCTTGGAGAGTGCAACAACATCAGAACATATTCACCTGCCTAATTACTCATGACAGGTGAATTATCACTATGAACGGAATAAAGTTTATCCGTTCAACATTGGATACGGCGAAATTCGTACGCGTAGATCAACCACTACAGTACTGCAAAATGCCCCCGTCAACAACACTCGTGCTCGCAGCAACAGTGCCGCGATACGGAATCGGACTCAACGGAGGTCTCCCCTGGAGACTCGCCAAAGAAATGAAGTTTTTCAGACAGGTGACCACGGCCCAGAAAAACGCCATCGTGATCATGGGACGAACGACCTGGGACTCGATTCCCCCGAAATTCAGACCTCTGCCAGACAGAACCAACATTGTGCTGACTTCGCGGCCCATGCCCGACGCTCCTGCGGAAGTTGTGGTCGCCAGATCGTTCGATGAAGCCCTCACAAAGTGCCCTGAAGACGCGACGGTCTACGTGATTGGAGGATCGCAGGTGTACAAGACTGCACTGGTCCACGAACACACCAAGGCTGTTCTCTTGACGGAAATCACGTGCCCGGATGGCCATGTGGAATGCGACACCTTCTTCGAGGGCTTCGACCAGAGCCTGTGGAAGAAGCAGCCCTACGAACGTCTCCAGACGTTTGTGGGAGACAACGTGGAGCTGCCAGGAAAGGACACTTGCGTCGAGGAGAAGGGCTTCTCGTTTGTCTACACGTTGTGGGAGAAATAGTGGTAGCATAAGACATTGCATTCGTATGAGTACACGCAGAAGATCGTACCCTGCTAAATGGCTTTTAAAAAGACTTGCATTTCGTACGAGTTCCTACCGCACAATGAACTACATGACTTTAGCATACCTGAAACTACGGCTGAAGATGTGAAAGTTATTACAAGTAGCAATTAGTACCATCCTTAAACATGTATACATTCCATGTTCTGGGGAGGTATACTAACTAGCTACCTGCGAGCGACAAGGTAGACCCGATGGTATCATCAATTGAACGTGTGTATTAACAGTACAAAAGAACAAGTATTCGTTCTACTTCTAGAGTGTCAAACCTCTGATAAACTACAACTAGGTATACTTCAGTTATTTGTCAGTATCAATAACCCATCACTCGAGTCTACTTCTGGAGATGAAGCCACTTGCACCAGTACAGCTGACATTCCTATTGCTCTAGATTAGAATACACCTCATACTACCAAATATCAATTACTGTATGTACTCATTCAGATACCGTATTATACGCCAATCCCTATAAATAATTATCAAACAAAAAACAAAATAATCCATCCTCCGTCACTCGGGAATGTACACCCGGTTCATGTTAGCAATCTCGCGACACAGAATGTGCCAGTCCACCTCTCTGAGCCACCCCTCTCCCTGGTCTCGATGCCGCTCCTCCCACTTGACCAGCTCGTACATGAGCCGCAGGTTGGGCTGGATGATCACGTTGAGCCGTCGGACTCGCACAAACAGATATGCTCGTGGAAGACCGACTCCCAGACGCTTCATGACCTCCGCAATGCAAACCGTCGCCGATCTGGACACGCCTACGCGACAGTGGACCAGAGTCATCTCGCCCAGGCGGTAGCCCTCGTCCAGAAAGTCGAGACACTGCGCCAGAGAGTCGGTGATCTCGTCAATGCCGTCGTCCTGGATGTTGGACACGTACAAAACACGAGAAAGATGCTTGCGGGCCTCGCGTCGCTCCTGCGTCTGCCGCACAAGCTTCACGAGATCGGGATCATGGGCAACCTTACGGGCCTCCTCCTCGAGATCGATTTCTTCGTCCTCATTGGCGTCCTCAGCCATGGCCCACGGAACAGGCTCTCCCACAGAAAGAATGCGCTTGATGCCGAGCTTCTGGATGAGTCCGTGGTTGGAAGCATGGTCCAGAGAGCCGAGGTAGAGATGTGGCAGAATCCGCGAGGGAACAGAGCCGTCAAAGTGGCTGAACCACGAGTCCTCGTGCCGAACGTTGCTCTCGTCGTCGTCGGAAAGAAACATGAGGTTGGGCGGCATGCCCGTGTACTCTGCTCCTGAGGACAGCTTCTCGTTCAGGGCCGGAGAGTACTTGTGGAGTGCCGTCTGAAGAGCCGACGCAACTGTGACATCAATGGGGAAGCAGAAAAACGGCCGCTTGTACTGCACGTGGAGATCGATCCACGCCTGCGGAGCGCGGCAGCCCGTGGAGTACATGAGGAAGATGAGCGCGAGCAGCGACGTCTCCGTGTACCCGTCGTTGCAGAAGACCAGCGAGGCTGCGGGCTTGCCGCCGTACGTGCACTTGGACCGCAGGTAGATGAGCTTGCACACGTTGATGATCGAGTAGACGTTCTCGGGCGTGAGGGCCTGGATGGGAATCGAGCCGGAGGACGGGAATCCGAGCTGCAGAGGGGAAAGGCGCCGCGAGGGGTCCACAATGCACGCCTCGGCCTCGCGGATGTACTGGTCGAGAACCGCGAGAGGAACCAGCCGCGCGTTCTCCTGGCAGTCGATGATCGTGACCCAGTTGGCCGGAGCTTTCACAGCCGCCGCGTCAATGTCGCCCGCGTGCTTGTTGGCCTGCTTGGCGGCTTTCGCGGCCGAGAGCGAAGCCGTGTACGCGTCAAAGTCCGTCGTGTTGCCGAGCCACACGTCGCACGCGATCGGCGTCGCCGTCGACATCATCGAGATCTCCACGCGCTCGTGGAACAGCAGGTTGGCGTCCCAGTTCTTGAGCCGCTGCTCGTCAATCTCCTCCGGAGCGAGGTTGTGCGACATGGTCACCGTGTGCGGCGCCTCCTGCTCGAGCTGCGCAATCGAGTCCGTGTACACAAACGTGCGGTAGACCTCGTGCAGCTTGTCGTTGTCGGCCGCAAAGCGCCGCTGCGCGCCAGACACAATCTCGGCGAGCTTCAGCAGCCTTGGGGTCAGGCCCTCGGCCGAGTCGTACAGCACAATGTCCGAGATGACGGCCCACTTGGCGACCTGGATCTGGAACTTGCGCAGCGAGATGCCCTCGGGCGCGTCCAGAAAGCGGAACTCGTCGCGGAACTCCTCCGTCGCGGCGTCGCCCTCCAGAAAGTCCTCCAGGAAGATGGTGCCGATGATGGATCCCGAGTGCTGCGCCTCGCGGAGCGGCTCGCTCTTCATCGCGTGGCCAAACCCGTTGTACTGGACGGGCGTGTTTGCGGCGACCTGGCGTCTGTTCGCCTTGACGACAATGAGCCCGCGGACCCCGGGGGGGATGTCCCTGTGCGACGGCAGGGGCGTCGACGAGTTGGGGCCCTGCGACACAGGGAACGACGAGTTGTTGGGGATGAACTCGGTGGTGAACTCCTTGTTGACCCGGCGGTTCGGGTGCAGAAACGTGCGCTGGTTCACGTTGGACGGGTGCAGGCCGTGCAGCCAGGGGAACATCTTGTCGACGCGCGGCAGCCTCGACGAGTAGTGCAGGTCCAGGGCGTCGACGAGCGTCTTTGTGTCGATGCCGATCACCGGCGGCGCGTGCGTGAGAATGGACCAGTTGGCCGAGTCCTGCAGCGGCGACTTTCGTAAAGGAGGCGACGGCAGCGAGGTTGAAAGCACTGCGTCTGCCACGGCGGGCGTCGGAGGAGCCGTCTGTGTCTCGTGGGTATCGCGCTCGCGGGTCAGCAGGTCCTCGGAAACGTCCATCTCGTCGAGCTCGCCCTGGCAGGAGACCTCTTTGAACGGAGGCGTGGGCGGCGAGTTAGGACACACGGAGGCGGGAGAAGAGGCGCGCGACTTTGTGTCGAGCTGCGACACGTTCTGCGGTGGCGACGGAGGCAGAGATGGTCCCGAAGGCAGGGGGATAGATAGCGACATGTTGAAGCCGTGTGGGTGTGTTTGTGTAACTTGTGTCTGGTTGTGTTTGTGTCTGTGTAACTTGTGTCTGTGTAACTTGTGTCTGTGTTCGTGTGTTGTACACTGGCGTTTGTGTCTGTGTCTGTGCACTGGCGTTTGTGTAACGTGTGTGTCTGTGTCCGTGTACTTCGTTTGAGTAACGTCTGTTCGTCGTCGTGTAGCACTCCAAGTTCAAGCCGTAGTGTATCTGTCCAAGTCGCGATAGGAGTAGACAAAAACAAGGTTAGGAGGAGAGCAGGTGGTACAGGAACAGATAGCGTGAAAGAGTGAGACAGCCCTGAGAGGGGGCGGTTTTCGGGGGGTCAAGTCACGTGACCGATATATATATGACTTCTACGACTCGTATAGCTCTTGCCCACTACCTCCCCAACCTCATATCTCCATACATTGCATTGCCTCAGAACAGTACATGTACCCCGTAAATGAGCTTCGTGGAGAGAGACACGGCCGGGTAACTAACTCAAAGCCGTGCAGTGGAGAGAGGGACAGTTAATGATAACTTGGTGTTATTGTGGTTGCAGTTGTTGAGAAGCAGCGTACAAGTGCAAAGTGCAAAAAAAATTACTGGATTTGTGTACATCTGTCTATCTGAACACACACACAGCATAGCAGCTTAAGAATGTTGCTCAAACCCAACCAACTCAACCTCTTTATCTAACCTTGGCGATTATCAGACTTTGGCAGACGTGGTTATAGAGACAAGGGTGCTAAGGTCGTAATATTCTGAGGTTGTCTTCCCCGCATTTTTGCAACCGAAAGATAGGTCTGTACCTATGCAATAGCTGCTTTCTTCCTGATTAATCTGAACACTTTTGTACTGGGGTATTCCAGTCGTATGGTTACATGATCGTCAAACTGAAAATGAAAAGAAACGAAAAAGTCGGTGTGCTACGCAAGGTGAAGATTTCTCGATGAACAAGTACCACTTTGAACAGATCACTGCTAGCACTCGTGCAGGAATTTCACATTTCAGTCTAAAGATGCATCGGCCTCTAGTACGTGATACTACGAATACGTACTTAGATCTCCATTGGCAGCTCAAACTCAGCTGCAACCCCGCCTCTCTGTCTTGGAGTAAAATCGAGACAATGCGTGTTTCAGACCGCGGTCTAATTATACGAGCTGAAGTTAGAGAAGACAGAAGAGACCAGGCTGACAGGTGTATACAGCAAACGCGGTGCAGCTGTGCTTACGGAAGGGCGGATGCTGGAAAACGGCATACTGTATTGACGGTAGAGCTACCCGGGTCTGCATTCTATACAGTGGATACATGAACCGAGGTTGATGTGGTGGAGATATGTCGTATTCAACGGTATGTACTGTATGGGAAGGGTTGTAAAGCTGAAGACTTGTTCGAGTACAGTATCTTTCTACTTGTAGACGGCTTATAATTGACAGCAATACGAAGGGTGGTTTATGGAAGACTGGAACGTTGCATTCTTACACTACAAGTACTTGTACATACAGTACTCCGTGCTTGGAAATACAGTATGAGCATATCAAGACTATAGTATCAGAAATACTCGGACATTCAAGCATTCAACAACAGCAACAGTCACAAAGCTCTTCATCTACAAATGATCAACTGCTTTTTCTACATCCAAATGCTCAGCCCAGATGCACTTCACTGCGGCTCAAAGTGAAAAAGCAAGACGGTAATTTCCCGGCTTCGGGTGCTTGTCTTTGACGGATGTGGTATTATACAGGTGAACAGAAGTAGAGTACCCTGGTACAAGTAGACACAAGAGTTGTGCACGGATATGCTCTGTTCCACGTTACTAAGCACCTTACTAATCACATTTTCGTCTGCCTTACTAATGTCTCACTAGCAATACTGCCAATACTAAAGCCGATATCGCTCCCTCGGTGACAGCTGTTAGCCGGCATATTCTACACGGTTCCAAACTAAGTTTATCACGTCCCATGGGGGATAAACTTACCCTGCCGTTGAGCCCAACAGAGGAGCCAAAAGCACGGTTTGAGCGATAAAAATGGCAGAGGCAGAGGCAGAGGGAAGAGAGAACTATAGCTCTTCGGCCGATTACTAAGTTGCTGACTAACGCACCATGCGATCTACTCTAAGACCCCTTAGTAAGCGCCCTGCCACAAAAACTGCGCACAAACACAACAACCACCACTTTCACGTTATCTGTGCCACGTCTCCATGCAGGAGCGCAATTGGTTGTCGAAATAAGGTTCGATAAAGCCCAGGACCGAGGGGTTTATGGCAACTTTGGGGGGTGTCGTTGGAAGCAGGTAGAGCCTGGATTTTGGCGATTTGAGCCCGGAAATCGAAACGTCACGTGATTTTACCCCACCAGACAGCTTTTCACGCCCCCACCGCGTCTCTGGACCCCACAGCAAGACCCACCCCTGGATGCCTTCCTACATAGACAAGAACCTAAACCCTATCGTCCCCCAGAGTATATAATGTCTCTCTCTTCCTCCCCTCCTCACCAAAACATTTTCAGTCTACTTCTGTTAAGAGATCTTCCCTTAGCAGACTTCCAGCTACCAAAGTGTTTGCCAATCTTCTCGGTTCCGCACACCACCCCTTCCAGTCTTCTCGTTCTTCTCCTGCTTCCGGTTCGGGTGAGATAATAATAGTGTACTAAAACCACTACGTGCAACATTCAAATCAACTTTTCTCAACATCAACATGTCCCCCTCTGCTGATACCATTGCTGGCAACCCCGGTGCCGTCAAGTCCGGAATCACCTCCGTTCATGTGAACACCGATCGAACCCAGATCAAGGATGGAAACCTCTACTCCACCTACACCTACGACAACGCCACTGTCAACAAGACCGCCGACGGCAAGTACGAGGTGACCCCCACGGCCACCGACTACGAGTTCAAGGTCGATCTGACCGTCCCCAAGACCGGTCTGATGCTTGTGGGCCTCGGAGGCAACAACGGAACCACTCTGACTGCCGCTGTTGCTGCCAACCGCCACAACATCAAGTTCAACACCAAGAACGGCGAGATCGAGCCCAACTACTTTGGCTCCGTGACCCAGGCCTCGACCATCAAGCTCGGTGTCGACGCCAACGGCAAGGACGTCTACGCTCCCTTCTCCGAGGTCCTCCCCATGCTGCACCCCAACGACTTTGTCATTGGCGGCTGGGACATCTCCTCGCTCAACCTGTCTGACGCGATGAAGCGAGCCAAGGTCCTCGAGTACGACCTGCAGCGCCAGGTGGCCAAGCACCTGCAGCCCATCACGCCTCTGAAGTCCGTGTACTACCCCGACTTCATTGCCGCGAACCAGGGCGAGCGAGCCGACAACGTCATCGAGGGCTCCGACAAGTGGGCCCACGTCGAGCACATCCGAAAGGACATCCGGGAGTTCAAGGAGAAGAACGGGCTCGACAAGGTGATTGTGCTGTGGACCGCCAACACGGAGCGGTACGCCAACCTGATCGACGGCGTCAACGACACCGCCGACAACCTGCTCAAGTCGATCAAGGAGTCGCACGACGAGATTGCGCCCTCCACCGTCTTTGCCGTCGCCTCCATTCTCGAGGGCGTCCCCTACATCAACGGATCGCCCCAGAACACCTTTGTGCCCGGCTGCATTGAGCTCGCTGAGCGAGAGGGTGCCTACATTGGCGGAGACGACTTCAAGTCCGGCCAGACCAAGCTCAAGTCTGTGCTGGCTCAGTTCCTCGTTGACGCTGGTATCAAGCCCCTCTCCGTGGCCTCGTACAACCATCTCGGCAACAACGACGGCTTCAACCTGTCTGCCCCCCAGCAGTTCCGGTCCAAGGAGATCTCCAAGGCGTCCGTCATCGACGACATGATCGAGTCCAACCAGCTGCTGTACAACGACAAGAACGGCAACTCGGTGGACCACTGCATCGTCATCAAGTACGTGCCTGCTGTCGGCGACTCCAAGGTCGCCATGGACGAGTACCACTCGGAGCTCATGCTCGGTGGCCACAACACCATCTCCATCCACAACGTGTGCGAGGACTCGCTGCTGGCCACTCCTCTGATCATCGACCTGGTCATCATGGCCGAGTTCCTCTCGCGAGTGTCGTACAAGAAGAAGGGCGAGGCCGGCGACTTCCAGAAGTTCCACTCGGTGCTCTCCTTCCTGTCGTACTGGCTCAAGGCGCCCCTGACCCGACCCGGCTACGACGCCGTCAACGGTCTCAACAAGCAGCGAGCAGCCCTGGAGAACCTCATGCGAGCGCTCATTGGCCTCAAGCCCAACAACGACATGAAGCTCGAGGAGCGATGCCTGTAAGTCGAGTCTTAGGATTCCTTTCAGTACCAGTGTCTAAATAGTAAATCGGTATTACCGTAATGTGTCATTTGTTCGAAGTAGTGAGACCAGATGTGTTCGTAGTCATCGACTGAGTGGTGAGAGAGATGTTGTTTTAGTGTTCATCACTGCTTTTACTGGAACATAATGCTGGTCGAATATATGGTGCAGACTCTAAGAGGTAGTTGGTGAAGTGAAAGCAGTTTGTGTTCTTTATGCTGAATTTGTAGCAACGATACTTCTATTGGTCATGAGTTGCATTCTCGCATCGAAGTTCAAAGTTCACTGACCCAAACTTGTCACCATACACTGGAGTCGTGAGGATAAAGTGTGGAGAATATACAGGCGATTTTTATATGGCTGGCTTCGCACAAATGAGGGGAATCTGGTGATATCTTTCATTCGTTCAAAGTGGATCTGAGTGCTTTTTTCCTCGCATTGTCAATTTTAGAAGCTCTAATCCGTCTGAGCATATCCATGGAATGTTGCAAGACGCGAAACAAAATCAGAAGCGAGGAATTTTTTGAAAAAGCCCACTGAGCTGAAAAAACCCTGTCAAATGCTTCCTCTTCTTCTCTGATGCTCTGAGAGCAGTTTTCAGCTTCAACAGGAAGCCAGAAAGGCATCCAGAAATGGCGTCTCAGAAAATTTCGAAATAAACATACAATAAGCTTTTCACACCAGAAAATAGCTAACGCTCCATTTTCAAGTCTACCTGCCTATCTCTGGTTCTCTTTCTGGCACATGTTCTTCTCAGTTGTTTTCACCCGTTTCGGATATCAAAACCTTATTGTCTTATCCGAAACCTTAAATAGCTAAGCGAGATGGACATGATGAAGTGGACCGTACTGCACCTGTTCAGCAAGAATGGAGTGTATATGAGTTAAGAAAGCCCTATAAAGAAGGAATACTGAACATTTCATAAAGCCTCGACTCCTTTCACGTTTACATAGTTCTTTATATCCCCACAGAGAAGAAGTGTGAAGTAAGAGAGAAGTACCAGTTTGATCTGACTTCTCCGAAGCTGATTTAGTTTGCACAGTGCCGGTAGCTACAGTAATTTATAAAACCTGACTCTCTTCACCAATATACTACATGGCTCTGCGACCCAAAAATGGTTTCATAGACGTCGCTCAAATGTATAGCTGTATCTATAAATCGTGTACCACTGATACCATGGTAGAAGAGTTCTACACATCATTTCCCAAAACTATAAGTTTCAAATCAGTCAATCAATTAACAAGTTGTCGAATATCAAAGTGTCTTCATCGTTTTGCCAATCAGGCAATAACGCAGGAAGAAGGCTGGTAGGTTCTGTAGCCTCCGACAATCGTGACGTTGGCGTTGACTCGGTAAGAGTCGTTTCCGTACTTTCGAGGTGCGATTTCTCCCATTGTTGTAGTTGTAGTTGTTGTATCTGTGTTTGATATCGATTCAGAGGGTAGGCGATGGGCTTTTATAGATTTTGACATCGAGCAAAAATGAAATGAGAACAGACCTTAGAGGGAAAAGTCAATAGAAATGCAGGGTGTAAATGAGCTGTTTATGCACCTGATCTTCCATTTCATTGTTGACATTGAGATATCCAAAAGCACCCTGCATAAATACTATTGACATGACCCAAAAAGGAAATGAGAGGGATACCAAGAAAAGAGAAGTCAATAAGGGTATTGTTCTAGAAGGAAATACTTCCTAATAGGACATGTGAGCAACTTTCGAACTTCATGGTCTTATTGTGTCTCTCCTTTTAGATATGCTGCATCATGTAATACTGGTAGCAAACTACTCATGCTATAAACTAGACACGATGTGTCACAAACTACGGAATGATTTATACAGCTTTAAATAGCAGAATTTTACAAGTCTTTTAGATCTATTTCGAAACTCCTTACATAAACAGTTAACTGTCTAGCCTCATTTCAATTTTTCAAAAAATATAGATTCTGTCGGTAAAAATTGTTATGCAGTAATATAGACAAATATGGGGTATCATTTTGAGGCTATGAATGTGAAGGATCTTGTAGTAAAATAATAGTTCTCCTATCACCAATATTGCGCTAGATGGAGAGTTTTTCCTCGGCATAAACTACCTGCAAAAATCCTGGAAAAGAACCGAGGGGTTGTCAGTAGTAGTGAAGCGTAGTACGAGATGAAAGTCCAAGGTGAGGCGAGTATTTTGGTCCAACGTTCAAGTTTCTAGGATAAATACAGCGCTCATGAGACACCATTCTTTTGAGCATTACGGGTACTTTATGGCATAATTTAAGCTTTAATTAGCTACTTTATGACATAAACTAGGGTCATTTAAGCTTCAACCAGTTACTTTATGACATAAACTAGCATGATTCAAGTTTAAACTGGCTACTTCATGACATAAACTAGGTACTTAATGGCATAATCTACGCTACTGAAACCTGAAACTGCTAAATGACCTGTGTTATGGATTTTATAAAACAGCGAGGAGAACCAGATGGTGCCACCTTCATGTCTCTACTGCCACTATTCGAGCCTTCGGACGTCTACATCGTCAAAAGTGCTAGCAAAAGACCTGGATAAGTAAAGGGTTACTATCAAAAGAAATTTATTATACCATTTTAAAGAGCTCAATGCGACAAATAGTTTGATACCAGTTCCAATTTAATAGCACTACCTCATCTCTGCCCAGCACTCTTTCAATTTTTCTGAAAATCTAGAATCTGTCTGTACAGACTAGTTTGCCATAATTTTGAGGATAAAGGGGTATCGTTGCGAAGATATAGACAAGAAGAGTCTCTGAGAACTATAACAGTTTCCCTAGAACCATTACTGCGCCACGTGGAGATATGTTTCTCTGCATAAAGTATCCGCAAAAATCCCAGAAAAGCACCAAGGAGTCTTCAGGAAGGGAAAAATAGCATAGAATATTGAAGCCCTGACTGAGACGAGTCCTTTGGCTCTACTAGGAAGTGTCTGAGATCAACATAGCTCTTTCTAGACACGTTTCAATTCGCAGAGAAGCTTACTTTATCTTTTATGGCATAAACTACGATAATTTAAGACATAGACTACTGGTACGGTGTTGTACTTTATTCCAAGAGAAGGCACAAACTAGGCAAAGCAAGCCACAAATATCTCAACTAATAGCAAATCATTTTATTCCAACATACAGGTCCAACCACTCTACTCAAAATCCACAACGGCACATCCCTCTCCAGGAACAGTAACAACCATCGCACTGTCCACACCTTCCATTCCCCGGTAGTAATCTCTCTTGAGAGCGCCAATGACGTTGTCCAGCTTATCTTCCTCAACCAAATGCACCGTAGATCCTCCCCAGCCTGCTCCCGTGAGTCTGGATCCAAAACCGCCTGAGGAAAGAACAATTTCACACACCTTTTCAATTTCGGGACACGAGCAGTTGAAGAGCGTGTCGCACGACCTCTGGCTCTCGTTCATGAGCTTGCCGAGCTCTCTGGGGTCCTTGACGCCCTGCGAAAGCAGCTTCTGGAAGTCCTTGACGCGGATAGCTTCCGTGACGACATGCTTGGCTCGAGAGTACAGAGCGAGGGTCTGGAACTCGACGGGGAAGATGAAGTACTGCGTCTTGACGTCGTCCTCGGAAATTTCAAGCAGTCGAGCAACTTCCTCGAGAGTTACAGGCTCCTTAGGCAGAGTCTCAACAATGTCGAGAAGTCCATGGAGATCCGTTTTGGCAGCCTCCATCAGGCCGTGAAGCGTGCCCTTGTTCAGATTGCCGTTCTGGGGAATGGAAACGCCCAGCTTCTTCGCCAGAACGTTCACGGCAAGCGTGATCTCGACTACCCGCAGATTGTAGTTTCGGGGAGCGGTTTCGTGCTTGTTGGACTTGACCAGAGTGTTGGCAACCAGAAAGACGGTCTTGGGCGTCGTGGAGGGGAACTGGAAGGGCGTAGCCTTGAGAGAAGGCGCGAAATCAACCAGAAGAGTATGGTTCAGCTGACCGTAAATAGACGCAGCCTGGTCCATACCACCGGTGTTCACGCCAATGAGCTGCTCGCACGTGATCGACAGCTTAGTCAGCAGATCACGTGGGACCTCTGCAAGGCCCTGCGACATCAGGGTAACCAGCGTAGAGCAAACCACAAAGGCCGCAGACGACGACAGGCCACACGCATCAGGAACAGTTCCGTGGACGAGAACCTTGATTCCCGTTTTGGTCACGTGACCCGAGGTCTCCCGCACGTATTTTCTCCCCACAGTGTGTCCGCATTTGAAGTAGTTGGTCCAGACGGTCTTGGTTTGGTCGATTTTGAGCACCTCGTCGGCTTCAGGGATATCGTACTTTTCAGACGGAAACTTTTCAGACTCGAGGTTGGCAATTTCGATGGAGTCGCCGCCCACGGCAAACGCCATGATTACGTCATCCTCAATGGCCATGGGCATGACGCTGAAGTGCGAATAGTCGATATGTTCTCCGATGAGATTCACTCTTCCGGGCGACCGCACAAAAGTCGGCTTGGAGCCCGGAAAAAGCGCGGAAAAACGCTTAGTCAGCTGCGCATAGCGGTCCGCGTGTTTGGCCGGCTCCGCGTAGATTTTCGACAGCGGCAGGGTGTTGATAGACATGGTGTGGAGAAAGAGAGGCTCGGAACAATGTCTCGAGGATCCGAAAAGCTTATTTGGGCGACAAAGTTAATCTGAAAAACTGGGGTATGTGGGGTGACGAGGTAGGGTAATTGGGGTGGGGGGAGGAAGGGAGGTATTTCAAGGTAGAGGTGTGTTTGTGGGGGTTAGAAGAGTATGGGAGTTTGGTGGTTTTGTGTTTCGGCGAGTTTTGGGCGAGTTTTGGGCGAGTTGGAGGGATGTTGTTTTGGAGTGGGTTTTGGGGGGTGGTTTTAGAATGGGGACTAGTGAGTGGTATAGGAGTGATTTGACTGCGACTGTGAGTGTATTGGTTGTCTTTAGGTCCAGGTCAGAGTACGGATCGTGATTCTATAGAGTACTTAGGCAGACAAGATAGTACAGAAAGCCAGGAACTAGACGGCACGCTAGAAAGATGAAAACTGTACCATTGGAACGAGAGTCGTTGAAATAGTAATATTCAGCTTTTACATTGAATTTTTGTCACGTATCTCGGAACTTGAAAGTGAGTTCAGATACTCGGTTCTGCAACAGAAGGAGGAGTGATGGAAATGGAAGGGATTAATGTGGTATTCACTGAAGGAAACTATAGCAGATTCTTTCTCAGAGCTATTTAATGCTTTCCGGCAACATAAATCACGTGATATTAACAAACCATAAATATTGGCCAATACGTCGTACATTCTCCTAACTGATCCGGCCAATACCTAAAAATGAGCTACGTGGACTTTTTAGGTTCAGAATTCGTCCCCGTAAGTAATGGCCCGGACGTCACGTAAAATACCTGAATTCATGGCTAATAATTAAATGTGAGACAAAACACCTTGACTTGACGAGAAAACAGCTCAAGAGTCATTTCACTCTACAATTGTTGTCTACTCTCTCTGTGTAACACCAATCCACACTCTCAGTCTCAATGTCCTCTCTAACACACTCTCAGTCTCAATGTCCTCTCTACCACTGCATAAAGTTACACGTGTTATGCACTAATTACTCTCCAGAGTGTCCTCACATCCACACCATGTTGTCCAAACTGTTTCGATACGACGCTTTTGCCAAGCCGACGAAAGATGCGACGATCAAGACGGCCAGCGGCGGCATAGTCACGCTTCTTGCGATTTTGCTGATTCTTGTTCTCACGGTTTCCGAGTACAGATCGTACTCCACTCCCGTGATGCGGTCTCAGATGACTGTGGACAGATACAGGGGTGATAGACTGGATATTCACCTGAATATCACGTTTCCGAAGCTGCCGTGCTCGCTGGTGACGCTGGATATCATCGATTCGTCTGGAGAAGTGCAGCAGAGCGTGGATCACGATATGACCAAAGTTACGCTCGACGAGAAGGGCAGAGTTCTGAGCTCCGAGGCGCTGAAACTGGGAGAGGAGTCCAAGGCGGTGGCGAAGAGAACCTTTCTCGACGATCCAAACTACTGTGGATCTTGTTACGGTGCTGAGTCTGAACCCGATCAGTGCTGCAACACCTGCGAGCAGGTCAGAGCTGCGTATGCCACTAAAGGATGGGCGTTTACAGACGGCTCAGGCGTTGAGCAGTGCGAGGTCATCGGCTTCAAGGAGCAGCTCAAGGCCCAGTACAACCAGGGATGCAACATTGCGGGCACTTTCACCGTCCAGAAAGTCGCTGGCAACTTTCATTTTGCGCCTGGCGTGTCGATGCACCGAGACGAGCAGCACTCGCACGACCTGTCGCACTTCAAGGACCCCGAGGCGCCGTTCACGTTCTCGCACGTGATCCACGAGCTGTCTTTCGGCGAGAAAGTCGACACTTCAGGCCTTACCTGGGACAAGGGCGTGTACATGGAGACGTCCCCCCTGGACAACTCACCGCACTTCACCGACAACAAGTGGTTCCGCTTCAACTACTTCACCAAGGTGGTTTCCACGCGGTTCGAATTCTTGAACGGAAAGAAGATCGAGACCAACCAGTACGCAGCTACTGCTCACGAGCGTCCTCTGCAGGGAGGACGAGACGAGGACCACCAGAACACGCGACATATGCGAGGAGGCCTTCCAGGTGTCTTTTTCTCCTACGACATTTCGCCGATGCGAATCGTCAACAAGCAGGAGTTCCGGTCGCACTTTGGCGCTTTTGTGATGCAGGTGGTTGCGACGATCGGAGGAGTGCTCACGGTCGCTGCGGTGCTGGACCGGGGCATTTACGAGGTGGACCAGGTGCTGAAGCGCAAGAAGGATCAGTAGATAGCATCGGAGGACGAAAACAGTTGAGAGACCAACAAGGATATAGATAATGATTATGACTAGGTATGGAGTGTGGTGGTAGTTCTTAAACAGTCTAGATACTTACCAGGTGTAGAGATGGCTTCGTACGGAGTAATTAGCCCTCAGGTGTAGAGATGGCTTCGTACGGAGTAATTAGCCCTCAGGTGTCAAGATGAGAATAAAAAATAAAAATATAACAAGGGGAAGAGAACGACTACTTGTACTAACAGCATGACTTGGAAACAACAAAAACACGGACGATTCCTCGAATGCCGTAATTGTACTTGTATTTCTTCATGTCTTTCTCCAAAGACAACATGTCCTTCTTGGTCCAGGGCTTACATAAGCACATAGCACCCCACCAAGAGAAGAGAATAGTAAAAGAAACCAGACTTCGCAGACAGCAAAAACAAAGGGCCCAACCGGGAATTGAACCCGGGACCTCTCGCAAACAGCTCAGGATCACCCTAAGCGAGAATTATACCACTAAACCATCGGGCCACTGGAAGAGGTTTCAAGGAAGACAATGACATACAAGAGCGTGAAAAAGGCGCTTCGAAATTTTGCGCCACGCACTATATGAGGGCACGGGCGAGCTTATGAGAGCCTTCTGATGCCATCTATGGCGTTATTTTTGTGCTGGATTAAAAAAGTGGATTTTTAAAAGTATTTTTTAAAAATTATGGAAAAAGACTGTAAATTCTACTCGAGCCTAAGAGGTGCAGTACTTGGAATATACACACAGGTATAAGAAGAAATTGATTTAATTCACTTTCAAAATCTCACAGGCGTAATCTAAACTGTGTCTCTATGTAGATACTAGATAAGTGTTTCTTTTAGAGCTTTTCAAGCGTACGGAAGAGATGAGAGCGGTGGTCATATCAATAGAAGAAAGAAAATCTATCGACTTTGAATAATGAGATGAATTGTAGATTTCCTTGAAGCTCCTTTTGCTGTTGTTTCCTCGTGACAGGTGACATGAAGTTGTTTGTCGAGTCAATGTCGTATAAACCAGGATAGTCCAGAGCAGAGGTCGAGGTTGAGACGTGTCAATTCAATGATAGTGAAACTTAGGCGATTAGAATGTGGTGAACAACGCTGTGAACAAGGTGAGTGCTTTTGTCGTCCTCTGGGTTTGATATCTTCGTAGATATGTGAGAATGCCGAGTGTAGATGCGAAGAACAGGGACCTAGGAAGACGCTGAGAGGTGTTGTGACTTCAGTTTGCTCAACATTGAGAGTGTTTGTCATCGTCGAGTTCTGTGAGAGTTGAAAGTGATGAAGTAGTAAGCGCGTTGTCTGATAAAATAGGAGTGGTCAGTACAATTGATAATGTGGCCCTATTGAGTACTCCGTAGATAAGTCACATGCAAAAAATGAATAAGAAAGACAAACAAGACTCCCTTGACACAAACTCCACTCCTTGAGGCTCTCTCCTTTATCCATGAGAACAGGTACTGTATCAGTAGTAAACGAAGTAGTAAAGGAACAGTCAGGCGACTGAGAGAGTGAAGAAGAAGATAATCACATTCACAGACTGCCAGATGTAACTTTAGCACACTCGACAACAACAGTGACTCTTCAGCTTGCCCAAAAGTACCATTCCTTGTATCCCTTCTAACCAAAGAATGAATGTCGTCAACTCTCTCAAACACAGTAGTACTCACATTCCAAGCCATTGATGTCTCTCTGAATTGTCTTTAACACTCTGCAACATCATCAATGAAGTCACCTTCTCATAAAATGTCGAAAGTCGCGTGAAAGTCGAACTAGACACATCCGTCAACAACACAGCCTGGCTGTTTCAGATGTTTAGCTGGAAAAAGAACAAGGGGAAAAACTCGACAAAAAAAACTAGCCATCGACCAACTTATATTAGCGAATTTTTTAAAAATCACGCTACTGTAATCGTACTGTGCCTGCTCACCAGTCCCCCTTGCTCTGGATTTTCTACCCTTATTTCTCACACAACGACACAAACAGAGGATGATGGAGACGCGCTAGAAGGCTAGGGAAAGCACCAATAGAACCCTTGGTGTTCAGGAACCATTTTGATATACTCCACGGCAAAATCGGCCAGCTTTTCATTTTGGAAGCATTTCGACAAAGCATCGCCAAAACCGTTAGAGTTGTCGAAATGAAATATGGAGACATGTAGAATGCTCCTTGGAACTCATCAATGCTGTTTATATACTCCAATCGACTGTTGAACGACTTTTACTACTTCCACAGCTTTCGTTTCATCCACAGACGCACTGTCTCACCAACTTAGTCGCCAGAGTAGCCACTTCTTACAGCAGCGATATTAGTAGTATGTAATATGATATATACGGCTATGAAGAGCACAACAATAATCTGATATGGCACCACAAGCCTCTGGAAGACATTTCACGGTACTTTACCTCATTCTGGAGGTCACACCACTACTGTTCGCCTAACTTCCCCAATAATGGCCCTAAAAATCTGAAAATTTAACGCATACATAAAGTAGCTCTTTTTTTCCCCAAAATGTACTTGAAATTTCCATTGCTCATCCCCTTCTAATTTTACAGGTATTTCTCCCTCCCTCCTTAAACACAGAACTCTATTCCACAATTCGCAAAGCGATACTTGGCT
Organism: Yarrowia sp. B02; assembly: GCA_017635955.1. Lineage (NCBI taxonomy): Eukaryota > Fungi > Ascomycota > Dipodascomycetes > Dipodascales > Yarrowia > Yarrowia sp. B02. The sequence goes on from JAAQQV010000006.1 coordinate 1,878,074, forward strand.
TTTTTGTTTTGAGTCTAACTTCCCAATTAGAAAAAGCAAATAGTTGAACCACGCGTCTGCAGAACGCAACACTAGCGACAAATAATGTTTCGAGTCACGTGGAGTTGCTCTCAAATAATATCTAGGGATTTCAAACATCCAGATTTTTCACAGAGGTGTTCATTGGCTCTTGTAGTTTTCTGATTGTCAAAAACCAGCGTCTTGAAAAATGACTCGCACCTTATCGACAAATTTGCTTTAATAAAGCTCCCTGTCTCTCCGACGAGAAGCACATGGTGAACGTGAAACGGCTCACGGAACATCTGCTGAGCCGGAGATTCGAGATCGGCACTGCAGCTGCCTCATTCGCTGTTTTGGGAAACTCTGAATATGAAAAAGAAAAATCTTGGAATCTGGGAATAGGAAAATGGAACATACACAAAATGAAGAGCTACAGCTATTGGCGGGGTGACACAAGAGTTACCATTGTGTTTAGTAGCTATGCACGGCTTTGTTTTATCAACTTTGTGGGGAGTGGGGAGACTTACATATTGGTGGTTAGAAGGAGAAGTAGGGGGCCGATTCGAAGATGGGGTTGATAGATGTGTTTGCACAGCTACTAGGATCATATTTATGTACTTATTACGTAGTTATGTCCCATATTCATCCAGCTATGGCTACACTTCACTTGAATTTAAAAACACATAAACCAGACTAAGGCACTCCAGCATGAGCAAATAGAGCTTACCATATGTCTTGCAACCAGTCTCAGACTCTGTTGCTGCTTCCCTTGCTGTTACAGGAATGCAGTCTGGTCTAGACCTGCTTTCGTTAGTTTCTGTAGATAGAGGAGTATAGCGGACGCTGTAGGCATTGTATAAACAAGTGGAGTTGTTCATTATGTAGCCATGATTATCAGGATCGGAATTGCATTATTTATTATCCACAAATGTGAATAAATACATTTTGCAAGATTTTTTCTACTCTTAGCAAAAAACTAAAACTAATCAGCCAACAAGAAACGCAAAAAGCCACCCCCTGACCAAAGGTTTAACGACCCTGTCAAGATTTAACTACGCTTCCTTGCCTCTCCTCTTGGCACTTCGCTTCCTTGTTCTGTTGATTTTCGGTCATCAGCATAACGCCAGATCTGCGTTGAAGAAACGAAAAGTCGATTTATCGACGCTCTGGGCCTTGGCGATTGCGAATATCGGTGTTTTGAGCTGCTAGAAAGCGTGCAGTGTGCTCCGCTAGTGATCGCCAATCGTTAAAAGTCCAGAATTGTTGTCTGAGATATGAAAAACAACGTCGTTTCCTCAAAGTCGACTTATGAACAGTCCAGCTCACTTTAAATCGCTTAAAAACGGTTCCAAGATGACACCCCCAAGTTACCCCCACACATTCTTATCTGGTCACGTGCAGAAAAATCGGCCCACAAATTTTTATTGCCCTGGATTAATTTTAAGGTTTAGGCCAATTTCCCCTTTGTCTGAAATTAAACTTTTTCTCAACTAGCCATCTATTGTTGGGAACAACCGTTATGAAACCAGATGCCTCATTTCACGCTATTTTTTCAGACAAGGGGACATGTCATGGTTTGTGGCATTTTTCCCAGTCTCCCTGCTTTTGTGTTTTTCCGAAGGAGTAATATTCGCCGAATAAGGTAGAATCCTGTTATTTGGGTTTACTTCGGTTTACTTAGGGGGAAATGTGGGGCATTGAGAACTTCCGTTGTGGTGCAGTTGGAGATATGAAAGTTTGAACATATGTATAATGGGTCGTTATGAGTAAATATGCAGGCTGTTGTTCTCTATAGAACACACTGTGACCTTTCCAATAAACACCCAAATCTGGTACTTTACTTAGCACCATGAGTCATAATTAGTGGGGAGTTTTAACTTTGTCTCTATAGTTTTTGAGTTTAATAACTCTGGGATATTGATAACGAAAAACGGGCCATTTTGGAACATTCTAGAACGGGAAATCTGCCAAAAATCAAAAGAAAATATAGGACACAATAAGTTGCCATCTATCGATAGCTGATAAGTTTGCGCATTTATTTGATCTGTTTTCTGTCCCGAAAGTCCAGATACTTTTCGATGATGGCTAAAATCAGCCCCGGCCTGTTTTCGGAAGGCAGGAACTGCATATTTTCACTCCATTTTTCCAACAACTCTAGTTTCGCATATTTATATTATTTCTGTGGTCGAGATGGATGCGAGTGGAAAGGGCTTGTTTCAGCGAGTCGATTTAGGAAGTAATAATTCATATAGTGCGGCCCCATTTTCCTACGATATCTCTTCAAGGCCAACTCTATACACCCTCGATTCTTAATCTCCGAAGATCCATGCGTTCCAAAAAGCAACTGCTCACGCGAGTATATTAGCCGCCCGGCCCGGATTTCAAGCCTGATTTATTTCTTTTTGCTTTCTTTTTTCTGGGGTTACATTGTCGGAAAAACAAATTCGCAACGGAAAATAGTAGCTATCATAGGACCCACAAATGATAGAAGGCGGTTATGAATATGGGGTAGGAAGCGGTTTAGTAAAGAATTGTGGAAAGGTCAATCTGAACACGGTACAAATAAATGATGCGCTAATTTCACGCGGACACTGCGCCGGAACTAGTTTATCCGAAAGTTGCCATTGTTTTAGAATTCAGTTAGCCTATTTGCTTTTGGCGCCTCGATCGTGGCTCAAAGTGAGTTCCATTCACTTCCGATCGCCGATATTTCCTCTTTCGACGTATTGGGTCCATTTGGAAAGAACTTCAGGATACGATCTGTTATCTCATGTACAGACGCAGAGATATGTATCACGACATTTTCGAGAAGTATCGCCAATAAAAAGCAACTTTCCAGGGTTCAGTTTAGTAAAAACTAGCGAAGGCACTGTTTATAGAGCTCTGGTAAGCATTACTGCTCACTACACAATGCCAATTATCATCCAGCAGGGCAAACTTTCGCTTTTCGTAAATCGCCCTGTGGCTCCTGATCGCGTAACAAAACTCTATGCACATCGATACAGCCAGGAGAAATGTAACATCAATGATTGGCGGTGATCGGGGCTAGTAGAGTCGATTCGTGTGGTTGTATCTCTTGTGTGGCTGAACACCAAGACATGAGCCAAAAAGCAGAACAAGTGGAACAAGCAAAGTACACAAAACGACACTAGCGTGTTGATCAGAAACATAAGGCACTGTGCAAGATCTCATAGCACTTGCTCTCAATCATGTGAAAGCGGTTGTGATAAAGATTGGTAATAGTGCCTCTTGGCAGGCACTAGATCAGCCCACTATAGCCCTATAGAGTAGTAAATAGGCATCTATTGCTCGTAAGAAACACGTACACACCTACATTTCTACTTCTGGCCGTGTCTACATCTATTACTATGGCTCAACTCTTATCATCGACAAAGCTGTTGGGACAGAAACAAAGACGGGATGGACACGATGGTTTAGTGTGCTTCTTTGTTGTGGACGATGTTAAGTTGACGATTAGGGCATGTGAATGCCGTGCGAGTGTTTTAGAGCTTTTACCTAGGCGCAATAGAAATCTGGGCATATTGAGGCCTTTTCATTTGTGTTTCAAGCCTTAGCGGCATTTTCCGGGGTCCGTATTGAACCGATCCGTAGATAGCGAGCTGCTGCAGTGACATCATAGATAGAATTACGAGTGGTCGCTTCATAAGTGCAAGCTATGGGTTTGGAACATGTCTCAAGAGGTTGCAAACAAAACACAATTGCAAAACAATAAAAACACAGCTTCTAGACAAATGGAGTTGGCCAATGGAGCGGCAAGAATTACGCTATTGTAGTGATCAACTTTCTGTGTATTTACCTTGTGTATTTCGCTTTTGAGCGCATTTTACCGTTGATTACAAAACAAATCCTAGAACTCCAGTAAAAATGTAATAATTATTAAAAGTTGATAGATGGAATCAGATCGAGCTGGAGAATTTCGTTAAGCACTCCAATTGGATAATCCAGTCATTTTCAGTCGATAGTCGAATTTTTTATCACTACAACTTTGTCAACTTTACCGTAAAATCCAATTGATATTTCCAGGTGACCCCACGTTGTTTATTTGCACCGTACTGATTAGAAAAGTTTGCTTGTCCAAACACAGTGTGAGTATTTTATTTTGACAATATTACTAATCAAGAAGTTACTCAGTAATGTGCACCAAACAGGCACTTGCAAGCGATGGTCTTCAATTGAGAGCAAGCAGATGGTATCTGCACGTTTGACCCTACCTGAAACACGCTGCATTTTATTAATAGCCCATATTGCTTAGTCATTAGTCACTTGAATACTAGCAATCTATTGAGCTATTACTGGTACTGGTGTAAGTACTGTATTCGTAACGAGAAATTCACAAGAAGATCAGCAATTGCAGGGCACGTATGTTGCAGAATTAATGGAAAAACAAAAAACAAAAAACAAATCTCGCCAAAACCTTCATTGGCTGCAAAGATATGCTTCGCTTTGGGCGGCTAGGAAGAAACTTGGCAAAAAAAGCAATTCTGCCAGTAAGCGAGCTGCAATTGGGTTGTGTGGTATGCAGAGTGCAAAAGGACGTGCTTCTGTACCTGGTTGCTTATCTGAGAGTTGAGTTGCTGCCTGGAAAGTATCAGCAAGACTTGACGTAGTCTGGGGTTTTGCGTTTTGTTGACAGAAGTTAAAAAAGGCTAACAAACCCCAAGTAGCAAAAGAAATACTGCTGGGTGGGTCTGAAGACGAGCAGAGACTAAGAGATCGAGTAGCAAGTGGTGTAGGAGTTGTTAGTTGCTATTGATCATGTCTGCTTTGCAATTTCTTGCCTAGAAGAGTTTATACAGAATTTACAAGAATATAGACGCTAGTGTATGGACTTACTAGAGAACTAGTATCAGCTAAAGACTTTGGTGCACGTGGTTTGAGCTGTAAAACGCCTTGAAGTCTTCTGCTGGTATGTACTACCGTTTCCTGCTTTTATATCGTATCTTAAAGCGGTACTGAGGAAAATCGAAGAAGTGGCCTGAGATGGTAAAGTGTCAGAAAGCAGCCACGCAAGAAGGGGAGTTGATTAGATGAAAGGCGACCTGCTCAGCTTGCTGCTGATCTAGTTTTCAGACGTGTGCGGCATGTTTTTGTGTTGGCGTTGTTGTGTTCAGAACAATGTATGGATTGAAGGGTTATGAGAGGTGAGAGATGTCAGAAAACGAAGATATGACTCCTATGTAATGTGTAAAACACTCGCAGGCCTCTGTTTGTGTTGCTCTTTATTGGCTGGAGGTGTAGATAGAGTGTTGAAGGGTGGCTGGAGTAAGTCAAGAGTAAGTCGAGGGTCTGTGTAGGGGAAAGTTGAAAGTGCTTTGTTGTAAGCGTAGACTAGATGCATATACTAATGGCCGCGCTAATGCCACGTCAGTGTCACTGGAACATTATAGTGGCTTGTTCCTTTGTGTCTAGCTTGTGAGTATGACTGTTGTAGACTACCGGTAATAGGAGATGATGTGGTCTGGATCTGTGCAAGTACAAGGTCTAGAGAAGGATGGAGTAGTCAGACAATAGATGACGGTTCATGTCTTGAGAAGTAATCCAAGCCTTGATGAAGATGAACAGTTAGTGTCTAGACAACCAACTATAGCCTCATCTTGTCACAGTAGACAAGGGCCATGTTTTCTCACCTGTCACAACATTCTCATAGCTGTAGAGTCCTTCAAATTGTACTGGCAGCTTCATAGCCCATCAGAAATAATTCTAGACGTCACCAAGTCCCTCATAGACCATTAACGATTATCCACAGATGTCCACAAACATAACACGTCACCCCATCACTCTCAACTCTTCCTATCTCTCAATCCCCTATCTCTCACAACAGCGTATATCACCAACCAATCCATCATCACCTCCAGACCACTCACAACCCCCAATCAAAACAGAAACACTGCAATCGACTCACGCTCCACAACAATCAACTTGCCATCTTCCAACACAAACTACAATTGCCTATATTCTACTGCCTTCCATGATACAGGTGACTTACAGGTGTACTTCTCTTAGTCATGCGACGCTAACGAGGCTGAAATATACCATAAAAACACGAAAAAAATACCAAACGAGTCGTGACATTTAATTTTACCGTCTGAAACATACCGAATATCACACGCTACTACGATACAAAAATCTCGCCCCTACAATTCGTGAAATTAAATTTCTCTTCAAGTCGGACCATGTTCTTCTTTGTCTAATTTACACTTCTCTCAGAACTGCCCAAAACGCCCCCAAAAAAGTAACCCACGTCACGTGACCATACCAAATTGTTCTCCATTGCTCTCGTTTTCTGCACCCTCAATTTTCTATCTTTTCCCCCTCGTTCTCCATCTTGCAACGTCCTATGTTTCGCAGCGTTTAGTTTTTCGTTTACGTTTGATTCCTTTTTCGTTTCGCCTCACGAAACAAGGTTCAACGCAAAAATTAAGCTTTGGGCCAAACTTAGCTCGCTCCACCTTATCGCACCCTACAGTGTGCAAGCACAGACAGAAGTGGTGGATTTTAGTCATCCAAGTTGCGGTCTCTAAAAATGCAATAAATAAAAATATGCTATGTGTTTTACAGGTCCCGGGCTGCGCCAGGGCGTTTTCGCCACCCTCTCTCTTTCCTGCACCTGTCCCAAAACGAGACTCTGCGACCTAAGTAAACCGAAGACTGGGTAAATGGAGTCACGGTCGGGCACGACGTAGGGGTCTTGTGGGTGACTTGGCGGTCTTGTGGGTGACGTGGACAGTGTTGTGGGTGACATGGCAAGTGTTGTGGTCACACATGGACGGTGTGATAAGATGACCCACGACACGGTCAATGTCATCACACGACACGGTTCATGTCACGGCACGACACGATTCGTGTCACGCCCTAGCTCCGGAATTTCAACTTCAACTCTTCAACTCGACTCGACTCGACTCGACTCTCATCGCAGGACACGGTGATGTAGTTATTCAAAATGTGGAGTGGTAGCATGGCTCTTGACCAACGACTCAACTCGTGTAATGCCACCACGCAACCCATGTAGTCACCACATGACTCACCACACAACTCTTGTCATGCCACCACGCAACTGCCACCACTCAACCCGTGTAGTCACAACTCAACCCGCGTAGTCACCACTCAACCCCCGTCGTGCCCACCACATAGTCCACGTAGTCACCACACAACTCGTGTAATACCACGACACAACCCATGTAGTCACCACAAAACCAATGTCTTACACACGATTACGCCACATTCGCGCTGGCCTCCTCCCTCAACCGCGCAACCTCGCCCTGCAAGTACTGCACGTACTCGGCTGTCACCTGGAGAATCCCCGCCTTGGAAGACAAGGTAGCCAGTTCGTCCAGGGGGTACGGACAGCCGGCTGTGTCCTGAGAAGGATGCACAGATCCAGGCTCCCAGTCCTCCTCTCGCTTGACCTGCGACTCTTCCTCCTCCAGCAGTTGGTACCACGGCACGAGGCTCTTCAACCGCAAAAGCCCGAGATTGATTGCCGATCGGTACTTGCGCTCAATCTGGTTGTGCACGAGCTTCTGCTGGGCGGTGAGCGTCTTCTTTTTGTACACGCGTTTCGGGTTTTCCGACTTTGCCGAGAAGGACGACGAGTAGGCCATTTCTTCTGGCGAAGGCGACTGTTGCGAAGGTGAGCCGGAGGAGAGGGTGGGTGAGAGGTTCAGGCCGGCTTTCTGTGCCACAGGCGAGACTCCTGGCGGTGTTGTTTTCGCTGTTGTCGGTGATGTCTTTGGTAGGTGCTGACTTGGTTGTTGTCCCTGACTTGGTTGGTGTTGGGGGTTACTCTGTGGATGTTGTCCCTGACCTTGTTGATGTCGCAGGTCACTTTGCTGATGTCGCAGGTTACTCTGCCCCTGACTCAAGTTCTGTTGTGGGTTACTCTGACCATGTTGCGCACTACCCTGGTCCTGTCGTGAGTTGCTATCCGCCTTCCGGCCGTACCGAAAGTCGTACGTGTAGAGCGGATAGTCCGGCAGAAAAGGCGGCGTAGGCCCTCCCGTCTGCCGCAGATTCATCTCCACAGAATGCCGCGGAGCAGTAATTGCAGCCGTCCCGGGAGTCGAAATGGTGGACTCCTCCGTCGGAGGCGACAAAAAAAGCGACGACACAAGATGCGGAGTGCCCAGCTGGTTGATGTAGGAGCCCATCATGTGGTCTGGGCCTGGCTGGGAATAGGGGGCGTAGTTGGCGGGAATCGAACCCGGGGCACCGAAGTCGGGGGTGTCTGCGGCTTCTGCAGGCGCGTTGGCGTCCTCCGCGGCCTGGTAGTATTCGTAGCTCCCGCGGTTGTACATGGCTCTTGATTTCTTCTCCAGGGCCCCAGCTATATATAAAGGCAGGGTGCTCGTCTTCTTTGTGCGTGCTAACCTTGTTGCAAACTCTAAGCGCCATCTTGCTCAATCTCTGAAACCTTGTTCTAAATGACTGCAGCCAGAGAAACTTTGTTCCCCAAAGGGCTGGGAATCAGGTGTCAGGCCCATAACTCCGATGCAAATAGGCTTTTAGCCTGCGTCTTATGAAATTTAATATGCGCACAACAGCCCGCAGCTCCAGAGCGCGAATACGGGCGGGGATTTGCGGTCTTCGGGCAAATATAGGTGACTGCAACTTGCTCCGCCTCTGCGATTTCCCGAGCCCGGCCTTTGCCCGTATTTATTTTTAAACTTTAAAAAGGCGAAAAAGTTTGGACCAAGCAAAAAACGAAAAAATGCAGCGCTTGGCGTTTTAATACCACTGCGATCTCCACAGCGCCCTTTTGTTTTTCTAGAATACTCTTAATGCGCACTACCTCACGCTCAAAGTTCAGAGCTACATCGCCGGTTTCTTTTGGCTTTACGCACCTGTCTCGTTTAGACGGGATGCAGGAGCTCCGGGTTGCATGTCATGTGATTTGGAGAGAAGACATGTGCTAAAGCCGTGGATACGTGTTTTCCCGTATATCGAGTGGGGGTGTTGCTGCGCTGGAACTGTGGTGTTTGAATGAGTTGCCGTGTTGTCGTAGTGTCTTGTTTTTTGCCGTGAACGTTTTGAAGTTTTTGCCTGTGTTTCGTGCGTGTCCAATTTTCCAAGCGATTTCTTGTTTACTATCCTGAGTTTTTGCCTTGGTGTCTTGTCTCATGTTCATTTCGGGACGGTCGTACATTGCACTCTTGGTAATATACTCTTGGTGATACTGTCTCAGATAATACACTGAATATTCTGACTTAGTACACTGAATAAGCTGACTCAAGACAACCACAAAAACACGTATACGTCACGCTCCTCCTCACAATCAAACCCCGGAAACCGGCAACGTCACCGAGATGAGGGGCTCTACTGCTTGGCAACATTTTGACAGCTTTCTGAGACATGCCACAAGCGTCTCGATGAGGAGGTGCTTTACGAAAACTTGACAGCTGAACCGTTATACAGCTGAATGCTGACTTTAACACACGTTTGTGGCATTATTGAGTGGATCCAGTGCAAGATGGACGTGAAAAGTACGTGTGTTGGTTCAGAAAGTTGCCTGATTAACTTGTTGGGCAGAATCAACAGTGTCCATCGTCGAGTGAAGATCTCATGTAGAGCTGTATGTCCAGACAAATACTGAAGCAGCAGAAACAGCAGAACGAGAGTGAAAAATTCGAAAAAAATGCACAACCTTGGAGTAAATTCGAAATTGCACAACCACGACGTAACTCTGGCCACTCCCCAAAAACATGCGCCGTACAAACTTGCTTCATTCGCCCCACATATCTCCCATCGTATAGACACATTCCCGAGTTGTCACCTAGATTTCTTACCAATTGGGTAGTTACCCGGAAGTCACAGCCCCGCTACGCCTGTTTTTGTATATCTAGAACCCCTCTATAATGTTATTTGTCTGGAATCCATTTGATCTACCTAGCCGACGGGTTGTCGACCGAAGACCTGGTATCGTTGACATTTTTTTGTTTTTTTTATGACTCGAGTGAGAGCTTCAAGTTCGAGCCTTAACAATTGAGTCAAGTGAGTTGAGACACGTCTGTAAGGGATCTACGACAATAACATCCCTGGGTGGACAATAGGAAGCTACCAAGGAAAGGGTAACGACAACTTTGGTCTACAAACCCATTCGGCATCGCAGAAGTTTTGCAGAGTACTCTGAAGCGGATTTTTTTATTTTTTTTTATTCTAATGGTGACTTTTGTGTCGTTTGACTCAGACTAGTTACTGTACATGAGTGAGGTCGCTAATGGGACAAGGTTACCTCTTGCCGTCTTCATAAATCGTGTATGGAGGTGGAGGGTTAGGCATTGTAATTTACTAACGGCAGAGTAGATAAGGTCGGACTCTATTGTAGTGAAATATCACCAAGTCAAGCGATTCGTTTAGTCATACATGTGAGTTGTGAGATCACTTACATTTGAGACACTCAATCTTTAACGTTTTTGCCAACGCCAGTCGCCCCACACAACTTGTAGCCCGCCTGTTACTCTTTCGCCTTATTTTTCCATAAATAGACATTTTTATTTTTTTAACGACAGTCATCGCTTTTGGAGTTATTACTTATTATGTTATAATGAATTGATTTTATAAGAAGAAAATACCCAGTCAAAAAAAGTTTATGCAAATTGTGGAGGTTGTGACCGTATAGTACGGAGTAGAAGTCTCCGTTGTCCCCTTTCAGAACATTCTAATTTTTCCTTGCATTGTCAATAGCTGGAGAAGTTGAACACTTGAGCTAAGTGCTCGCGTAAAAATCAAAAACGGCCAAAACAACCCCAGCAGACGCATTCACGTCGTGCAACCATTCCACAGTCCTTCCATGTACTCTTCTATGCGTCTACGCGATATCTTTTTTGTCTTCTGCTGCTCGTGGCCAGCATTCCATTTACTTTTCATTTCCTGTCATCGCGAATTGCTTCGAATGTTGGGCTGCAGATACCGTACAAAATTCGGTGGTATTAATTCATGTCTCAGGCTAAGACTGGCGTAGCGAACATTTAGAGACAATGAGAGAGAGAGCCTAAAGATCAGCAAGCCGGAGATTACGGGCTCTGATCATCAAGCCGCGCATTAGTGCAAAATAAGACAGTGCCAGGAGATGACAGAAAACACAAATTGCACAAGTACGTCAAGTAGCCGTACATGCCTTTATCATTTGGGGCGTTTTTATGTTTTTCGGCGGCTGCATTCCTGCGATATGTGCGTTTTTCTGTCCACCTCGAACTCGCAATATCTCGCGTTCTCGCCAGCCTTTAATCCACAGAAAATCTTTGTTAATACCTCACGCACACACGCACGCCGTATTCAGCCCGTATCCAGACATCGCTTTTGCATTCATTCCTCGTTGCTTTTTGTCGGTCCTCTTGTTCTGCACGAGCCTGTCAAACTGTTTTCTGCGTCTCAGTTGCCGTACAAGCTCAAAACGGAGATCTCTGTCTGCCGACGCGATTACAGTTGCTTGTCGGAGTTTGAGTGGAGTTTGTGACAGTTTTACTGCCCGTTTTGAGCACGTATTTCTGTGCCGGCTTACTCAACAAGAATGTGAAGTAACTTGCTCAAAAATGGGGGGAAAATGACAATCAAGGTGTCATAGTAATTTAATGAGCCCCAGAAACATGCTAATTTTTACCCCTTGGCTTCAACATGTCTGCTTACCACGTTATCGCATTTTCGCGCGAAAAAAATCAGAATTCAAGACTGATAGTTTCAACGCTATTTTTTTAGCAGTGCCCAAATCTCCCGGTGGCCAAGCTGGTTTAAGGCGCGAGACTGTAATGGTATATTGTAATCTTGAGATCGGGCGTTCGACTCGCCCCCGGGAGATTTTTTTGGGAATGTTTTGGATCTTTTTTTGCTGCCGTAGGCTTGAAAATTTAATTTTTGGTTCACGTGATGTGAGTTGGTGTGGTATTCTTTTGTTGGTAGGAATCTGAATTGAAAAGAAACTATGTTAGGCCAATACTTGTGTTTGACCAAAGTACGAAATAATGTGGTTTCATTTGTACAAGGATACTTGTATGAGTGTAAGAAACCGTCTTTCCACGAGTACCCGTAACAGGTAGTTCATTAGCAGCTAGCACTTAGTAGCAGATGCAGTACGATAAAACTTGGTGGAGTAAGAACTTTGGCTGATGTCTCTTGTGACTCTTGATAGCTAAATATCCCTAAACGTAAGAAGATAGAAACTAGGGTAAATATCTGTATAGTACCCGATCCACAATGGGCGACTTTGGAGCAATAGTCAGCGGTTCCTTTGTGTCCCTGCATATCTAGCCGTATTATTATGGTGTGATGTAGAAAAGGGGGTCTATGGAGCAATGGAGGGCTGATTATAGCTAGTCTCAGCTTTTGTGTGAAGAGAATCCATACCACTGTTCTCTTTGTATTCTTTGGCATATAAAAGCAGTTCTGAAACTACTGTTTGCTTTAGGTACTTCACGGGCTAAATTAGTGCTCCACAAAAATTACTACATCAGGAAGTTATTGGATGGCATTATATCAGCGATCTAAAAGCGTTCCTTGTATTTCTAGATGCTTGTTGACAAATCGAGAGACATAGAATCCGCAGGAGTTGCTGCTGTTTATTTAATAATTCTGAACACCAGACGTGTGAGTTGCTGCGGTACGTTCATTTTGTTTATTCCCGGACATCATTGGCAGAGCAAGTGTGGTTATTCTAGACTTGACGTGAGTGCACGAGATAGAAACTGAAGGAAATCAGTATTTCAATGTGACGATGTCTCCATTTTATTTTCAAAGACGAGACTATCCTAGCAACAGTATGACGACCTTCTTACAGATGCAACGTAATTGGGTGATTAATTTACTACAAACTTTCCAAGGGAATGGTTCTAGACGATTTGGTCGAATGCGGATCTTGGCATTAGAATCCTTCTTGTTTTCTCTCATGCACAGGATTAATCAATTAATATTAAATGAGAGAGGTCCTGTAGCTATCGCTCCCAAGAATGTGGCAGTGGATCCAGTAGCTCTGTCTATATATTTTCTTGGCACACAAGCCTTTCTGAAGCAAAATCTACTCTGGCTACACAGCATAACTGCTTCTGTGAGTCCCTGTTTCACATAGCTCCTCCATTGCAATAATGGGTGGTATGAAAGAACTGGAACTGTTTGAAATAAATGTTGTCACCATTTTATGAGTGGTATAACTATCATTGACCACAATATGAAGCATCACTTCTGTCTACTTCATCTTAACTCCATAGCCAGTCTTCAAGAGTCTCAGTGCAACTCGAAGACATGGAATCAACTCGAAAAGAAGCCAGGCCTCTCAGAAAGAAACCCATCACAATTTGAGCCTATCTGCTAAACAAGTAAAGTGAAAACAAGTGTATTTACGTAATCGCGCTGACATAAGCACTTCCACTGGTCAAATATCCTCAAGCAAGGTCGGTCAGCACCTTCCGATATACTGTAGGGGCTATCACATCATGCTCTCAAGTGGAGAACCGTGGAAAGAGTCACGTGAGCGTCTCACGAGATGTATTTTTCTTTTTACCAATGTTGCTCCCCAGTTTTAATTATTGGCCAGTGTCTCTTAAAGTTAGTGTTCTAATTTGGCCAATACTTTTGGGTAGCTATATGTATGGTGTTCCACCGTATTGAGATTGCACGGTATGACAGCAGTGTTTCGATTGTATAAGCGTGTGTCAATATTATCATTCAACAGCTTCAGGCGCATAAGTTATCACTCTCACATATGATGGCTACCGGTACCAATAAACATATCATCACACACTGTTTCATTCACAATTATTGGCCACTGCTTCACTTTCTCACTACATATAAATAGCCAATACTTCTGACGCCGCCTCAGCTCTCAAAGAGGAAAGAAAAGACAGCTGAAACACTTCAGGCGTGAAGGCGTTGAGGGTGTTTCGGAAACGAGTGGCTGAAACAGGGTGGGTCTCGTCACTGAAAATCAGGCACAATGTCTTAGATCTTGTGGTGATAATTCTCTCATTCCAAGTATAACGAACCAATTGATTCAGAGATGCTTTACAGTGATTTGTATGAGCAATTGATCTAGAGATGTCTACTTGTGCAGATACACTGATATTAAAGGGCTTCTCATTTATCTTCAATGCCAGTTAATCTGTTTCAGTTCTATTGAAAGATGAGCGACATCAATTACACCCTCAGAGTGAAGATGATACCATGGTATGTACTCACACAAGGAGACAAACGATATAGATATCGCTTCCAAACCAATTCCACTCCAGATCCGCCTGCGTTCATAATACTACAATCAGTCTACTTCGTACAAGTACAGTAAAATCAAGTCCGTTCCATAAGTCATTAATTATCATAAACATAAATAGAGTGTCAGTATCCAAAGATCTAGACGTTAATAGCGCTCAGCTCAGGAGAGTACGTCTTGAGCAGAGTCTTCCAGTTGCCCACGTTCTCCTCGCCGTTGACAGGGCAGGGCATGCAGGTCAGAGTCTTGAGGCTCTTCATTCGGCCAAAGTAGAGCACGTCCTCCATCACGTCGGCAATCTGGATCGACTGGTTGAAAACGACCGTCTCGACGTTGGGGAAGCCCCAGATGCGTCGCAGAGGAATGGCGTCCTCGCAGCCCTCGAATCGAGACAGATCCAGATGCTTGAGCTTGGGGCACATGATGTTGGGGAGGATGGACTCGCCGAGGTTGTAGATCAGCGCAGACAGGTTGGGCAGCTTGATCTTGTCGAGCGTGTGTTCGCTGAGCGCGGGCTGCGACGAGTACACGCAGTTCTTGACGCTCAGGTACTCCAGAGACGCCGCGGAGGCCATGACCGTCTTCCGGAGGTCGGAGGACGAGATGGGCGAGTCGTAGAGGCCGTCAATCGACAAGTACTTGAGGTTGGAGGTCTTGGGGAGCTCCGCGGACTCGGAAACGTCCTCGGACACCTCGGGGAAGCCTCGGTAGCCCAGCCGCAGGGTCTCGAGCTTCTCGGAGCTCCAGAAAACGGACAGCTCGAGCACCTCGCCGGACACAACCAGGTCCAGGTGCTTCAGCTCGGTCATCTTGGAGAAGAGCTTCTTGGCGTCGGCGTTGGTCATTTTCAGGTGGCCCGAAAACGACTGGAGCCGGTGTGCAAAGTCGAAAATCGAGCCCACGGCCGGAATCTCGGCCACGTAGTTTCTGTGCAGCTGGAGGTGCGAGAGCGGCTTGGACGAGCCCTCGAGCGCGTACGACACGTACTTCTGCAGCGCGAGCTCGTTGAGCGGCGTTCGGCGGTCCATGTGGATGCCAGACTCGCGCCACAGGTCGCCAGAGCCGGAGATGATGTTCTTCCACGAGTGCGACACCTGGTGCGAAGACACAAGGTCGTCGAAAGTGAGGCACGAGAAGATGGCGTGGCAGACCTCGGTGGGGAGAACGTCGACAAAGTCGCGGCGGGTGTCGAGCTTCTTGGAGGCGGAAGAAAGCTGGGCGGCAAAGTGCGTGTGGTGGTCCAGAGGCGTCATGGACAGCCCGTGGAAGAAGGGAGTGGCCATGCCCGAGGGGAGGGCAGAGGGCATAGCAGAAGAGCAGGCCGAAGTCATTTTATGCTTCTGTGTGTGTTTGTGTTCTGTGTGTTTGTGTTCTGTGTGCGTAAATCACAAGAGTGTTGTAATACTGACGTGGGTCGTAGTTATCAGGTTTGTGTCTGTGTCACAAGTGTGTGTCAAGCCAGTCGTGTTTGTGTCGTAATCGTTCGTCGATATCACAAGTGCAGTAATATCAAAGCTGTATGTACAGTGATGGTGCTGAAGAATGGTTCTCTCGCTAGCCTAGAAAGACCCTCACTTATATACCACACAATGTGTCACCCGTTACTAATTAGACTTTCCGTACCCCAATAACTCTAATATTTCGTGCCTCAGGGCTGCGCCAAATCAGGTAACACAACCTGGGGTAGCGGAAGCGCGTAAGGGGAAGTCACGTGACGTCATTGGAGCGGGGAATGTCGTTTTTTCCGCTGAGTCACGTGATACGAAAATGTGGGCTGTTTGAAAACCGACTTTTCGGCTGCTGCTAAAAAACGCGCCAAGAAGCACTGTGGGGCCTGCATGGTCACGAGTGGGTCGGATTTAGGGTTTGGAGTGGGGGCAATGAAAGCGGCTTGCTGTCAAACTTTTGGCGGATTTTAACACGTAAATTCAAAGCTCTGAGCACGCTGAGTATTTCTATTTTCTCAGCTTTGCCATACCTGCTCTGGATCATATTCTATCGTTGTTCTCGCGTGCTCTTTATTTTAGGTGCAAAAAAAGTGCACTGATAAGTCCGAGTCTAACCTTGACGCTAGCATTCCCCTTTGGGACTTCCGTGCTTCTTAGACACGGTACGGAAGTCCCAAAGAGGTAGCCAGAATAAAATCTGGCGAGAAATGAAGAAAAACACGTGATGCGTTTAATAGAAGCGCTTGGCGGATTTTCAGGCACGGATCGAGAGGCTGGAGTTGTATGTGTGTTCTCAGTGTTGTTGTGGTACTTGTGGTTGTATGATAAGGCACCCTTCTATGAGTAAGGATTGCATCAGCCATAAGTAAGAGCCAGTAGTAAGCTTAATTAGAGCGTTGAAAGGGCCAAAACTTATGGCTACGAACTGTGAGACATTACGTCACCGTTTCAGCACTGGACAAGGGAAAGAGAGATCGAAACTACTTTTCATTGTTCATGCCGTGCTCCTTGCTAGCATTCCTCCACACATGGGGCTGTGTCCCATTTGACCCCAGTGTCTTAGAGATGCCTCTCTTCTGCAGACGTAATGACTGAGACAGATGATGACTGAACGATTACGGAAGATCATCAGTGGAGAAGTTTTTCAGGAGTTTAACTGGCTATATATATAATTCCAAGTCGATCTAGCTAGACACAAATCAGCCCATTGCTATCTAAAGCGATCCAATACCACAATCGCATTTCTCGGCTCAGCCTCTTCTGTCTCCCACATCGCGGCTGCAGACAATTGGGGTTCCGTGTCTCAGCCATGTTTCACTCACCGATGAGTTGCATGACTAATGTGAGAGTCAGAGGGGTGGATGAGATAGCAGATTTTATACGAAGTGTGAACCTCTCTATTGGAGTTGAAAAGTTTAGAAACAAGTACTTGTACAGGACCTCTTGGTTCTAAAGCTTTAACATACAGTAACGATATGTATATATAGAACAGTTGCTAAATCTGCTCGCGCCTTGGCTCCATATCACCATCACGTGACTGCACCGTATCTTTCAGGCACCAATCTTTGAAGACGCAGAGAGACGATACGACTGTTGCTAGCAAACAGCAACCGAAATACGCTGAGCGCTCTCTGGAGGTTGCTAAAGACAGGAAGATAGGGTAAAAATGCTCATGCGAACGACTTTAGACAGCTCCATCAACTCGTCATCTACTCATCAAGCCTCGGGTATATTTGGTTGGCACGGCTTTTTAATTTTTTTTCGGGGATCGACAGGACTGACTCACTTCACAAACTCAGCTGAAGCTTCGATCAAAAGACTCAAAACACTACTCACTCACTTCTCGTCGACCCGTGACTGTGCGCCATCTGTGAGTTATTACTCCTTTGGGATCCGACGATATTCAGATCGGAATGTAGTAAACAGACGTCAGAAAGACGTCAGGGAATAATATTCTGACGTGCAACGTGAAATAAACAATGGAAAATTGCGATCCGAGAACCACACTCTTCCTGCTTCTCTCTTTTGCTTTCCACACTCTTCAGCCTTTTCAAACTGATTTCTATGACTCTCTCTTCTGCCTCCTTCGCTATTTATCATATCCCGCGTTCAAGGTTCATGCCGAGGCTCACTTTATCTCGCACAATCAGGGTTCGAAATGCAGGCAGGCGTGCGTTCGATTCTTCCGTGGGTGATTTGTATTTATTAGTTATTGGCCATAGCTGCACTGTAAACGTGTTATTTAGTGGCCAATACTTGTGGTTGAGGCATTGAAAATCATTTTGAAGATAAAAGAGAAATAAGAAAGAATAAACGGTACTTGTACTTGTACCAGAATCGGTGTGAGTACTGCTTTTATCATACGAACTGCTCAAATCACTTCTTCTGCATGTTGGTGCAGGTTTCTTGTAAGCTCCCTTTTGAACCATCTATTTTGGCTGGTCATGTTGAGCATTCTGGCGAGCAGCAAATTCGATTCAAGACAAAACAACGAAAACGAGCTGATGGGAAGCATTTCCTTGAACCAGTTCACGTTCTTGCACTTTCAAGGGCACTTTTTCACCAGTACAATTCTTCTTCATGCTGTAGGCATTTGGTTGAATAATACTTGAACATTACTTAGACATCCTGCAGACATTGTACATTCCAAAACAAGCCCACGACGGGGCAAACATGAAACTATACATGTCCAATTACTTTTACAGTGATTTATGTCTTCTATTGAATCGATAGAGCTGTCTCACTCTGGCAGTATGTCTTGACCAGACACCCGAATGTTGTCTTGAATCTCAGGATAGTTGAGTTCGAAGGCATTGCACCCATTCGATATTCTCTCGAAGCTATATACAAATATACATGATATTAAAATACACCAGCTTCAATAAATTCCTGTATTTACACAAGAAATTGCAGCTACTGTCCAAAAGTTCACTCTCCAAAAGTATAGACCAAGATACACCCCAACTATAACTATATATGGTCAATAGTTATGACGATAACTTCATAACCCCAAGTCAATGGAAACTAACCCAAAGAGCGCAAAATTAGTACACATAGAAGTATAACTTGTGACTATTAGCAGGCATCCAGTATCTAACCCCAGATGTTAATTTACCACCTACAAGTACTCCGTACTTCATACTTCGTAGTCGTCAAGAAATGGTTGTTACAATTTAAAGTTTCAATGCTGTCAAACACAGGAACGACTCCTAAAACTGACAACAGGATCGAACATGACTCCTTCAGTCTCTAACTAAAAACCACCCAACCACTTGCTATGTTCCCCTTCAACATCACGTGATCTTGTCAGTTCTCTAGCCACACACCAATTTAAGCTTTTCCCCAAGGTTACCCTACCGTATGCAGACCACCATCACCATTCCTGTTTAGCTCCAGCCTACACGGAACCCGTCTTCAGCAGACGAATAATATCCACGGCAAACGACACAAAAAGGAAAGCCGAAACGACCCGTCATTTTGAACATCACGTGACCTTGCTCTTTGAACTAGATCACGTGATCGATCCCAGTGCGCCATTTATTAGCGGCGAAAAAGTGAGTTTTTGCGACGACGACGGGGGAGGAGAAGTGAAGTGGTACAGACAGATCGGTTGGGAGGGGAAGGTAGGGTTGAAAAGAATGGAGTGATTGTGCGGCTATTTAAGCTGGTCGATCGGCTTGCCTTGTTGCAGCTTTAAGGAATGAGTCACGACAAGAGTGTTGCGATTTGCTGATTTGTGCGTGTTTTTGTTCGATCTTGGCGACTCAGGCGATTCAAGTGGCTGCAGAGATTGTGGATGTCTTAACGGATCACTTTCTGGGGTGTTCATAAGCTCCATTGAGCTGGAACTGAGTTGATTCGATCTACCTGAATCAGAATGATCTATGCGATTTGCAGCTGTTTGGCTGTATCTAAACGAGTTGACATGACGCCAGAAATCTAAGTCAGACGAGTGCACTACGACCAGCTCAAATGCTTCAACTGAATGATCTAATACCATCAACGATCTACTCTACCAACTCTGCTCTCGTTCACTTGGTTCACACTAACACAGACACACAACATGTCAATCCAACTACAATCGCCGTACTCCGGCTCGCTCAAGGAGTGCATCCAGGACCTGGTGGTGCGCTTCATCATCAACGTGCCCAAGGAGGATCTGCAGACGATCGAGCGCATCTTCTTCCAGATCGAAGAGGCCCAGTGGTACTACGAGGACTTTGTGCGCGAGCTGAATCCCCGGCTGCCGTCGCTCAAGATGCCCAAGTTTGCCCAGCACATCTACGAGTACTGTCCGCAGCTGTGGAACATCAAGGACATCAAGTCGTCGATCAAGACGTTTCGCGACTACAAGCTCGCGATCCCCGTCTGCGGCGCCATCATCATGACGCCCAAGATGAACAAGATTCTGCTTGTGCAGGCGTACGACGGCAACTCGTGGGGTTTTCCGCGAGGCAAAATCGGCAAGGACGAGTCCAAGGAGAAGTGTGCGGTGCGCGAGGTCTACGAGGAGATTGGCTTTGACATTTCGCCGTACCTCAAGCCCGACAAGTACGTGGACATCCGGATGAAGGGCAAGGACTTCCGGCTGTATCTTGTGCGGGGAGTACCCCAAGATACGGTGTTTGAGACGCAGACGCGCAAGGAGATCTCCAAGATTGAGTGGCGCGATCTCAAGAGCATGCCTGGCTACGCGCGCAAGAAGGGCTCGTCCAACCACTTTTTCATGGTTACACCGTTTGTGCCGGGGCTGCTCAAGTTCATTGCGCAGGAGAAGGGTCTTGATACGGCGGAACATGAGGCTGAAGTTGGTGATACTGATGTTGCTGAGTCTGCTGTTGAGTCTGTCGATCCTTCAGCTGCTCACATGGCCCCTGCACCTCAGCCAGAAGCGCAGCAGTTTCCGTCTGCCCCCAATCTTCCTTACGCTCCTCCTCCCTTCTTTGGAGCGCCCTTTGCGCCTCCCGGCTTTGGCTTCGTGCCGTTCATGGGCTCTGCCCCTGGCATGCCTCCGCCAGCGCAGTTTTCGCAGTTCCAGCAGATGCCGCAGTTCCAGGAGTTCCGCGAAGAGCTGCAGGAGGCAGTCGGCGAACCTGAGGAAGCCAAGGTCATGGAGGAGGTCAGCAAGCCTGTTGAGCCTGTCGTGACGCCCAGAGCGCCTCCTCCGCCCTCGCAGCTGCTTCTGGAGGGTGCTCTTCGAGCTCGAAAGCGAGACATGTCCAACGCTCACTCGCTTCTGAGCACTCTGAGGTCTGGAGGAGGACACGCTCAGTCTGGACACTCCAAGTCTCCACATACCGCTTCCTCGCTCATGGCGCTGCTCAACAATCCGTCGTCGAGCAAACCTGTCGTCCGCGACCTCGAGAACAAGCCCAAGGCGTCGTCGGGGCTTCTGGCGCTGCTCAACACGCAGCCCAAGCAGCCCGAGGAGAAGAAGAAGCCGAGTGATGCTCTTCTGGGTTTGTTGACGAAAGGGGAGAAGGATACAAAGTCCGACGTCAAGTCTGATGTGAAGGGTGATACAAAGTCGGATAAGATCGAGTCTGATAAGATCGAGTCTCCTGCTCCTGTTCCTACACATGTTCCTGAGCACGCTGGACATGCTGAGCACGGAAAGGTCCAGACTTCTACAGTGCAGACTTCCACCGAGCACTCTACGCAGACTCCTCCCCAAGCTGAAACCATCGTCAGCCCTATCAACCCGTCTCCCGGACCCCTCGTGAACCCGCACTACCAGCCCGGAGACATCTCGTCTGTCCCCTCCGAAGTCGACATGCTGCGTCTGGTGTCTCCCTCGGGCGCTACTCCCCAAGGCACAACTCCCCTGCCCATCTCCGAAGCCGAACTTGTCGCCTCGCTCACTTCGCAGGTCTCGTCGCCGCAGATCGGCACTCCTCTGTCCGAGCAGGACCTGATTCGCTCGCTGCAGTCCCAGTCGGCTACGCAGCTGCAAGCCCAGCTGGAGACCGAGCCTCGCGACGAGCCTATTCTGTCGTCGCTTCAGGAGGGCGCTTCCGTTGACGGACCCTCTCAGATCCAGTCTGGCGAAGACGGTCTGCGTCTGGACGTAGGACGCAGTCTGCACGTTCCGTCGCAACCGACTTCCGAGTACCAGTCCGAGGTCGAGTCTGTGCCTCCTGCGCTGGCGCCTAAACCGGTTAAGGCTGTTCCTTTGTCCGAGGCTGACCTGATTAGCCATCTTCGAGCTCAACGTTTGGACGATAGTGACGACTCCCGAGGAACTTCTCGCGACCTGAGCCAGAAGCGTGGTAAGTCTAAATCCAGAGATCAGACCAAGGCTCGTGATACTGGCAAGGCACGTGACACTGGCAAATCACGTGAAACTAAACCCAAGCCCGACAACACCCAGCTGGACGCTGAGTTGCTTGCTCTTCTCAAGCCCGCTCCTGCCAAGCACGACAACGAGCTTATGGGCCTGTTGAAGGGCGGCTCTGAGTGGCGACCTAGCAAGGAGAGCAAGAAGGCCCAGGCGTCCGACAACGAGCTCATGTCGCTGCTCAAGGGCTCTGGCTCTTCTACGCAGACTGCTACTCCCACGGAGCCCAAGAATGAGCTTCTTGACATGCTCAAGGGTCCTCACACTCAGCGTGTTCAGGAGTCGCGTGTTCAGGAGTCGCGTGTGCAGGAGTCGCATGTTCAGGAGTCGCACGTTCAGCAGACTCAACCCAAGAATGAGCTTCTTGACATGCTCGAGGGATCCCCTACTCCCGAGCCTTCTCAGCCCAAGAACGAGCTTCTTGATATGCTCAAGGGTCCTAAGCCTGCCCAGACAGCACAGACACATCAGGAAACCCCCCAAGAGCCCCTTCAGTCGTCTTCTCACAAGAATGAGCTGCTGGACATGCTGAAGGGACCCAAGCAGGAACCTCCCCAGCAGTCGCAGCCCAAGAACGAACTGCTTGACATGCTCAAGGGCCCTTCTCACGCTCCTGAGCCTCAGCACTCTCAGCCCGCTTCTCAGTCAAAAAACGAACTTCTCGACATGCTCAAGGGCCAGACTCAGACTCAGCCTCAAGTTCAGCCTCAGACTCAACCCCAGGTTCAGCAGGCTTCTAGTCAACCCAAGAACGAGCTTCTGAATATGCTCAAGGCACCTCAGAGTGTGACTCAGACTCAGCCCAAGAACGAGCTGCTCGATATGCTCAAGCAGTCTCCCCAGACGCAGCCTCAGCCTGCGTTCCAGGACCCTGCCATCGTGCAGCAGTCCAAGCCGTCGCCTTCGGGCTCCCTGCTGTCGCTCCTGAACCGGGGAAACAAGTAGTAATGTATGTCACGTGTTAAGATGATTGAATTTTTTTTTTTTTTTTTTTTTTTTTTGGGCGTACATCCCAGAGAGAATTTGACGATCGTACCATTCTGGAGCACAGTGCTATGCAAATGATTTGGTATTACTGTACGTCATTTCTATGTAGCTATCGCCAATATTGCATCATCTGGGCATATTTAATGATGCACAACTTTCTTTGTGGGGCATAACAACGCCACTTTTGAGTAGCCAAGGGAGATTGTTATTTCATTTTAGAGAGCTGGATGAGACAAGTCTTTTGGTACCACTTTCAAGTTCATGGCATTATCAGATCTCCAGCTAGCTAGCTTTCAAATTTCCTAAAAATCTTGAATCGGTTCTTACAGAATAGTTTGGAACAATACCAAAGATGGAGGGGTATCATTTGGAAGCTCCGAAACAGGTTCATTCCTTGGTACTAATATATTTCTTGTAACGCCAATACTGTACCACCTGGAGTTTTTTTGCTTCGCATAAAGTATCTGCAAAAATCCTGAAGAAGCGGGCAGTGGCTGTAAACTAGGACGTAATATGAAAGTCATGAATGATACGAGTCTTTTGGTTCTACTTTCAAGTTTCTGGGATAAGCAGAGCTCATTCTAGACACGTTTCATTCTACAGCGGGCTTGCCTTTGGGGTTTCTCTTGCCACCATTAGCCGAAGAACTTATCAGTTGTTATATAAAGTGCAATAACAACAGTAATTATACCTACTGATGTGCTCAAAATTGACATAAAATTGAAAGAGGCCCTTTTCAGACAATTATGGTCCGTTTCAAAGTTGACGTTTTGACTCATCCATAGTTATTAGCCAATAATATGCGTAAATAAAGTATTATAATGGCTAATACATATGACAGATACAGGTAATATATGGAGCACTCCAGTAGCACGTGGGGCAGCCCTACAAGCATAAAAATTAAACAAATGGACTCCTTACGCCAAGGACTATCCAACAATACTAATAATGACCTTACTAGAGTAGTATATATATAATATGTCTAACTGTTGTAACTGAGCACCTTAATCACATCGCATTCCAGTTGTTTCAAGGAACTACAAGCACAAGCACAAGAACAGACTCAGGTTGATGATAGATGTGCTCATTACCAAAATAGAAGAGCTCGTTTTGTTAATATGGTGGCCTTCTCTGGACAGTCAACCACTATATTCAACACAAACAGATCCAGGATAAGGCTCGTGGGAAGAGAACGACGATGAAAGGAAACCAGAAATTCTAGGTGAACATCCTGTAAATGTAATACCAGTTCCAGTAATTATGATTACCAGTGTTCACCGTTGAAACCCTTCAATTACAGCTCTGCAATTATCCCTGGAAGATTAGGGCATTAGAATAATCATCAGAAAGACCACAAGCGTGCAGTATGATAATGGCGACTATCAAATTACCTGGCGGTACTTTTTATGCCATAAAGTAAGTAGTTTATGCCATAAAGTACCCAACTAAAGCTTAAACTACCGGTAGTTTATGCCATAAAATACTTAACTAAAGCTTAAACTACCCGTAGTTTATGGCATAAAGTAGCTAGTTTATGCTGAGTAGAAATGATCTGGTCGGTGTAGTATTAGTGCTACAGACTATACAGTACTACCAGTCGATTCTGCTCTTTGCTAGCTTCAAAATTATATGCTTCTCAACGTAGTATCGCAGCTTTAGCAACTTTACTAAGGGATTCTTACGTCCCCTCTGAAATGAAAAAAAGGATCACAACGGAGCTATATTGATGCTAGCAGCTTCATAGTTATACCTTTATGCTCCTCTTTGCAAGGGCTCTCCACCCGTCTCGTTCAATATCTTTGCTCGTGACTCCTTTCCAGTTTTCCAGGATTTTTGCAGGTAGTTTAAGAAAAGACATACAAAAACAAATTTCTCAAGTCTCGCTTGAAGAAGAAATGTCATATCTCTTGTGTATATCTTTACCAGTGTATTCAAGTTCTCACTCTGTGAGTAAAAGAGGTCTAGAACGAGCTTGTTAACCCTAGAGACTTGGGAGGAGAACTAAATGAATTTTATCACGGCGGGCTTTCGTATGGTATGTTTTATTATCTTTGCTCGTTACTCCTTGATGCTTTTCTAGAATTTTCGCAGATAGTTGTGGCGGCCTTAAAGATGTCCAGAAGTTGAGATATTTCCGATGAGAGCAGATGAGGAGTACCACAGGTATCGCTTCATTCTTATCTTTACAGTGATATTCCATAAGGCTGTTCACGACCCGAATGATATTTTAAAGCAGAATCAAGATTCATGGGAAAAGTGAAGATTCCTAGACTGCGCTCTGTTTATGCTGCAATTTTGAGGATACAACCACCAAATTGATCTCATTGTGGGCTTTACAATGATATGTTTCTCCTCTACTAGCGTAGTTTATGCCATGAAGTAGGTGGTTTGTGCCATAAACCAGGTCCCTCTATGCCATAATCCAAACAGTTGAGATGCCAAACAGATACTCTATGCCATATACAAAAACGCCAACCAGTACTTTCTATTGTTTTATAAGTTATACTATTAACAGCGTGTAGTAACACTGGACCGAGCGCTTCTCTACCTGCAAACCATAGAGGACGCATCTAAAGACATGCGACTAGAGTCCCACCATCCCGGTAAGCAGGGACGTCTAGAGACCTGCATTGCGTCTATACAGTTGGATGAGATTCTAATTCATCGACAAGAACCATCGACAAGAACCATCGACAAGAACCATCGACAAGAACCATCGACAAGAACCATCGACAAAATCCATCGACAAAATCCATCGACAAAATCCATCGACAAAATCCATCGACAAAATCCATCGACTCAGTCTCCAGTCATATCAACAAGAACCATCGACTCAGTCTAGTCATCGACTCAGTCTAGTCACCAACTCCAGACTCCAGACTCGTTAAACGTCACCAACTCCACTCCCAAACTGTTAAACATCACCAACTCCACTCCAGTTTAGTTAAACCTCCCGATATTCCTCGCTGGCGGCTTTCAGAACATCGTCAATGAACGGGCGCTCCTGCGGATCAACGACCAGACACTTCTTGACCAGGCTCTTGAGCTGGTCCGAGTACTCGGGCGACGCGGGCATGGTGAAGTGCCCGTTCATGATCGCCAGGTTCAGCGACGCGCCCGTCTCGTTGGTCTGGTGCTCGAACGGCGACGTGAAGTACATGAGCGTGTAGATCGTGCACCCCAGCGACCACACGTCCACGCGCTCGTCGATGTTGGCGCCGGTCTTGACGTCAAACAGCTCCGGCGCTCGGTAGGGCATGGAACACTGTTCTGCGGCCATGTCCTGCAGCTCCAGGGCCTTCTGTCGCGACGAGACGTCGATTCGCGCTCGCGAACACGAGCCCAGGTCCATGAGAATCGGCTTGCCGTTGTCGCCGAGCATGATGTTGGCGGGCTTGATGTCTCTGTGCGCGTAGGGAACGAGCTCCGACAGAGGAGTGGCATTTGCGCTGTTGTTGAGCTCGTCGGCTGCAACAAGACCCTGCTCCTCGTCATCACCAATACGGTACGACGACTGCGGAACTGTGTTTGTGGACACGTCGCCGCCGATTCTGTGCTGGTGCAAAGCCTTGATGGCGTGGCAGATCTCGACCACCAGCGCCATGAGCTCCTCCTCGGCAAAGTGCGTGCCGTTCATGACGTGCTCGTTGATGGCGTCCTGCAGATTGCCGTGCTTCAGGTACGGCAGCAGAATGTACACGGACTTGCTGCCGTCGGGCTCCTGCTCCACGCTGCTGTCCACGTACTTGATGATGTACGGGCTGTCGAACGTCTTGTAGGCGTCGACCTCGCGCATGGCCGTCTGCACGGACTCGGGCCCGAACGGACACCGGATCTTCTTGAGCGCAAAGAGCTCCTGGTTGCGGGTCTCGACTAGATACACAAACGCAAAGCCGCCTTCGCCCAGCAGCTTGCGGATTTTGAAGGCGCGGTTGTTGATGCGCAGCTGGGGAGACGGGAAGCACGAGACGCACGTCGACAGTGAGTAGAAGCAGTCTTTGATGTAGGAGGCCATTGTGTGTTGCTGTGGACAAGTGGTGATGTTGGCCGATAAAGTGGAGCGATTTAGAGTTAGAGCTGTGCGTGCGAATTGGGTTTGATATATTCAGGGGACAGCAAGAGTGTGGGTGGGGGATGGAGAGAGATGGAGGGCTGGATTTTTGACAGCGTGGTGGTTGGGTAGGTGAGAGGCTGCTGTAAAGTTTTCAGCATTTTTGAACAAAAACTGCGCGTGGTAGGTGCTGCTGTTGAGACATACTGAGAGTGAATTAGAGATGTATTAGAGATGAGCTAGGTGGGTGATTGTAAGAAGGGAGCAATGTGAGTTATGCTTTGTTTTGTTACTACCTTGTTTACTCTGCTGTGGTCCAGTTATGTTGTCTTGCCAGTTTTCATTATTGCAGCAACATAATTCAAGACGTGGATGAGTTGCTGTTTACACAGAAATGGGCCAAATTGTACTTGACAGAGTGAGCAAGTGCTCTATAAGTTTCCAATAACATCGTAAACTTGCATTATCAGTTCGTCTTTCCATCCTATAAACTCACCGCAACAAGAGTAATCTGATAAGATCAATTTAGGAGGTCACAGAAAGACCAAACAAAGATGTAGGCCTCTTATCATCCTATCATATCCCGTTTGTCTACGATATTCCTCATCCATCACGGCGGCATAAACTACCACCTAATTGCGACTTTTGAGAATATATAAATACCACCCGACACCCACTCTACTGGAACACGCAACTTTTCACCATGTCTGAGACTCTCAAGCCAGGACCTAACCCACTCATCTCATTTCTCACTGCAAAGGTCATTTATCGAGTTTCGTTCATTATGATATATCTCTACTTACTCGCGTTCAGTGTTATTAGCATGAATTGGATAATGTCGAGGCTACGGGTCAAACACCTTCAGATGGAATTCAAAAAGATGACAGAGAAGGTCGAGAAACTTGAGAAGATTGCCGAGGAGAAGTTGGAGGAGGTGGAGATTGTGGAGGGCTCCTAGAAGATCTAAGCTCTTAACGGGGAATTGGATGAGTTCCAATCTCGGAGACATGTAAGAGATGTTTTCAAGGGTCGGGTTTTTCTGGGTTTATAAATTAATACATTCTTTTGTCCCACAATGAGAAGTTGACCTGTTTGAACACCATGCCTGTGGTTTTGCACTTATGAGTGTATCCAGTTCAGTTGAGGCCAGATGAGCCTAGAAGAGGTCATAAGATGAACAAAAAGATTAACGATAAACTCTCGGCTACCATTCATCCCTGTTTAACTTTCGAAAAATCAGCTTCTGGTGATTCTCTCACCAAGTGACACCCCCACTTTAGACGTGGGGGTCGCAGAAATACACAAAAAGAAGAGGCACTGGAGAAGAGCAAAAAGTGATTTCTGGCAGGATCGAACTGCCGACGTTCTGCGTGTTAAGCAGATGCCATGACCAACTAGACCAAGAAACCGTCTGTGGAGTTCGGGGGTGGGTCACGCCGTTTTGTGCCTAGAAATGTAGTTTCGAAAATTCCACTAGAGCAATCAGGAGTTCATTCTGATCATTTTGATACCATGAAAGTATAGATTCGTTTTCTGGGGGCAGTAGTGGAGTGCTGTTCAACATAACGACAACTCTCTAAAGTGCAGTCACAGGAAGGTTAGAGGAGGCTAGAGCCTAAGAAATCGCATGGATCTCCAAGTCTAAAGGAATATGTGTAAACTCGATTGTATATCCAAATAAGCAGACTTCTATTGAATTCTTGCACCCTAGCAAGAAGTCCTTGCCATAAACTGGGTTGTTTAAAGTTTAACCAGGTACTTTATGCCATAAACTATGGGCTGTTTAAAGTTTGACCAGGTACTTTATGGCATAATTGTTTCATTATAAAGAATAAACTACGAGTCGAAATCAAAGAAA
Source organism: Yarrowia sp. B02 (assembly GCA_017635955.1). Taxonomy (NCBI): domain Eukaryota; kingdom Fungi; phylum Ascomycota; class Dipodascomycetes; order Dipodascales; genus Yarrowia; species Yarrowia sp. B02. The sequence continues at coordinate 1,906,964 of JAAQQV010000006.1, forward strand.
TTCTACAATACAACACAACTACGATTGGTAATTCGGGTGGGACTCTGTGGTCCAAGATTTATTAACCCAAGAGGTTCGGAATTTCACCTACTCCTCTAAACTAGATAACAGGTTCGGTCAGATACATCCTCTGTTGAGGTTCGCTGCCTACTCCTAAAGTGACTTTGGCCTTGCTCTTTGGCACTGGCTCTGTCAAAAATCCTGGCTTTGGCACTTATTGCATCTATGGACTTAGTGGCTCTTGCTCAAGAAACGTTCTGCTCTTGGCTATCAACGAATGGCTCTTATTGCTCTTTGGACTTAAGGGCTCGAGAATAGCGCTTATTGCCCTTTGGACTTATTCTCTGCTCTTAAACGGCGTTTGCACTTATTGCCTTGTAGGACTCACTGGCTCTTTGCTCGTCTTGGTATTGGCTCTGGCGTACTGCTCTGGCTCGAATTTGAAAGGCTTTTGGCTGCTTACTGCCTTGAAGGACTTACTGGCTCTTGCTCAATCAACACTAGGGCTCTGACTTGTAGCTCCCCATGTCTGCTCTTACTGCCTCATGGGACTCACTGGCACAATGGCTTTAGTACTCTGGCTCTGTGGCTCTGGTAAACGCACTTATTGCTCTTTGGACTTATTGGCTGGCATTCGCTCGGACTCTCGCTTTTCAGCTCTTTTCGGCGTAGCAGTTGTAGCTCTGGCTCTTGGCTCTGGCTTGCTCTTTTGACCATGTACGGCGTCTGGCGAAGCAGATCTTTGCTCTAGATCGCGTCTCAGCGTACTGGCAGCTCTCACTTTTCAGGTGGCTCTTCAGTTCTAGGCGGCTTTTCTCTCAAACAGGAATTCCACCCTATGGGACTTGCACAAAGGAGTTGCACCCTGTGAGCATGTAGTATCTCAAACAGGACTTGCACCTGTGAGAATGTAAGAGTATCTCGAAAGGAATTCCACCTCGAGTTTCTCTGAAGTCGGTGGCTCTAGCTCAAAGGCTCTGGCTCTTTGCTCTGGCAGCTGCACTTGGTCCTCAAGAACTCAAGGCACGGAGATGATGGCTCAGGCATTTCAGCCGGCCAAACTTGCTCTTTCCATGGAATCAGCTCATGGGTCAGCCTGGATTTATTGACTCTTCTCAAGCGGTCAACCAAAGGACTTATTGACACTTGGCCAGGCGGTCGTACTCGCTTCTGAAGTGAACTCGCCGATTCCTCAGCTCAAACGCGCCCAAACAGAAGCTCTCGCACTCTCAGGCTCATACACGTTTTTCAATGCGTCATCGCGTGAGTCTCTTGACCGAAATTGGGTTTCTGGAGTTCCACCAGATTGCCCAAAACAACTCAAACGGACTTGAAGCTATCGAAGCTGTCCTTGTTGTCGACAGGTAAACTGTCTTGTAGACCGGTTTGCTTGTCAGCGCTGCATCTCAGCAGGCTATAAAGGCACCGTCCGTCTCAGAATGGCTCAGAGTGAACTGGTCTGATTCTGATGAGAAAAGTGGGACCCAGAGGGGTTTATATATTGCTGAGAGAGCTAGTTTAGGTTCCAGGAGGTTGGTGGCGGCGAAAAAATGTGCATTACATATGCAAACCAGCCATTTAGCTGCATATTTCAGAAACGCGCCGAAAGGAAAGGAACTCTCTAGAATCATCCTTTTTGTATGTGCTTGATGATATTCCATGAACAAAATACTGTTTTGGTTATCTATCAAAACAAGATAAACTCACAACAGGTAATATAACCATCCACCTTACCACGAAAATACCCTTTCGCCATTAACCGCAGTTACATATACGACAACCTTAATGTCCCTCTCTTCGTGTAAAATGTTCGTGTTTCCAGAGAACTTGAAAGAACTTTTGAGCCTTACCCAGCCGCTCAGAGCGGATAAAATTGCTAAGAGAACCCAGGATGAAGGTGGGTGGCAAAAATACAGAGTTTGAGGTGTTCTTTATGGTGCTATTTGATTGCCTGCAGAGCTTGGAGTTGCTGGAAATTGTATACGCTGTCTTCGTCGGTGTCGTGTTTCCCAGATTTCTTGTCTAATAACAACAGATACTTTATGGCATAGATTAGGGGGTACTTTATGGCAAAAATTATGGTACTTTATGGCACAAATTAAGGTTAGCTTATGGCACATTAAAGTTAGTTTATGGCATATATTAAGGTTAGTTTATGCCATAAACTAGCGTACTTTATGGCACAAGTTAAGGTTACTTTATGGCATATATTAAGGTTACTTTATGGCATAAACTACGGTACTTTATATAGTACAGGTAATTTATGGCAGTGACCACACAAACTTACCGGTACCAGAACATCCATTAATTGCGCACGTGTACTCGATAGGAGCTATTGTATTTCGTTGTATTTCGTTGTATTTCTTTTTATTCCATTGAGTGACACTATCAATGCAAGTAACCACGCCATACCTCCCAGAGCTGAGTAAGGGAAAACATAGGTTGGAGACGGAACACGAGGAGGTGGCAAAAAAGATGGAAAAAGAGAATTGCAGCACCCAGGATTCTCGTATGGTCTCCCACTACAATACTAACTAGGCTCTCTGGTGCTTGACTATGGCTGATCGGACGGGAAGCCGTATTTTCACCAGGATATGGCCGCAACTGAGAGAGGAGTTTTTTGGGTGTAGTTAGCAGGCGAATTATGTCACGTGACTCTGTTTTTTTCTGTTCCATAGTGTCCCAGTGGCTCATTAGTACAAGTTTCGTAGCTTATGGCATAAAGTAAGCTTCTCTGTGAAATGAAATATGTCTACGAAGAGCTCTGTGAATCTCACAGGCTTGAAAGTAAAACCAAAAGACTCGAATCACCCAGTTCGTTCCAGTGGTATGCTACATTACCCTTAGTGAAACTCCATGGTCCTTTTCCAGGATTTCTGCAGATAGTTTATGCGAAGGAAAAAAGCCCATGTTGGTGCAATATTGATGCTAGAGAAAACATAACAGTACTCCTAGATCATTTTTATCCGGGGCTTCGTGATGGTATCACCTTTTATTTGATATTATCGCAGGATAATCTTTACAGACAGAAAGTAGATTTTCAGGAAAATTAAAACATGCATGTCTAGAGATCCAATAATACCATGAACTTGAAAGTAGAACAAAAAGATTGGCCTACTGCAGTGCTTTCATATGGTCTACTATTTCACCCTTAGTATAAACTCCTTTGTGCTAAACCAGGATTTCTGCAGGTAGTTTAAGCGGAGGAAAAGTCTCCCAGCTGGTGCAACATTGCTTCTAGAGAAAAACTTCTAGTACCCAAGGATGATAATAACCTGGAGCTTCACAATGGTATTCTCTTTTCTTCTATTGTATTGCAGAATAATCTTTACCAACAGGAACTAGAGTTTTAGGAAAATTGAAACATGAATATCTAGAGATCTATTGATACCATGAATTTGAAAGTAGAGCAAAAAGGCTAGTCTCTCCCAGACACCTCAGATGAGATACTATTTCACCCTTAGTGAAAATCCCTGTGTGCTTTTCCAGGATTTGTGCAGATAGTTTATGCCGGGGAAAAGTTCTCCAGCAGGTATAATATTGGTGCTAGAGAGAATAGTATATTACTCCCAGATTCTTCGGGTTTGTAGCGTCACACTAGTATCCTCTTTTCGTCCATATCATGGCTGGCTAATCTTTACCGACAAATTCTAAATTTTTTAGGAAAATTGAAACAAGGGAATCTCGAGATCTGTTTATTCCAGAGTCTTGAAAGTAGTACCAAAAGATTTTTCTCATTCCAGGCTCTGGTATGAGATTGTAAGTGACCCTTCGCTACTCCAGGCATTTTACCAGTAACCTCGGCATTAAAGACGTCCAGAAGATGAAATTTTGGTAATATAGACGTGATGTGAAACCAGCTTACTCTTCACATCTTTCACTCAATAATTATATCATTCTTTCCCAACTTCTTTGACAGACTAAGTCTTCCCGTGTCAATGTTTGCCATAAAGTACCTAGTTTATGCCATAAACTACGGGTAGTTTAAGCTTTAGTTGGGTAATTTATGGCATAAACTACGGGTAATTTAAGCTTTAGTTGGATACTTTATGCGCTAAACTACGGATAATTTAAGCTTTAGTGGGGTACTTTGGTACAAACAAGCTGTCTACAGTAAAATGAGTTGTAGACCTTCTCGATAGCTTCTAGTGTGTTCTGAAGACTTTTCTACATATCATTTAAGGTTCACGATACCACAAAGACTTCTGTGAAATAAGGTTCATTTTGCCACCAATACGAGAACTTTGATTGCTACAGAGAACGAATACACCATTTACAACAGCAACACCCTACTGTGTCTATTGGAATTTAACAGTAACAAGCAGTCAAATTTGAACAACATCAACCGTCACATCCCAACCACTGAATTCTTCGCACACTAAGGCCACCCTCGACATGCTCCCAGGCTCGCTTTCTTTTGTTAATGCAGTGATCGACACTACTTTGCCACTAATGGAACTTTGTCGAATTATTTCGAAACTCAATCCGCCTCTCTCAGCATTATTTAAACACCCTCTGTCGCCCTGTTTTTGAGCATCAGAAGTTGCCAATCTCTCGGCTTTGCAGATGATTCGGTGACTTTGAGAGCTGCTGACACTGCTGAGCGAAAGCTGAGACGCAGTCCTGTCTTGCGTGAGCAGACAGATATTACTTCTACGAAGACGCAGTTGCCGAGTTTTTACTAGGACGCAATTTGCCGAGTTGGGGAGTCAGCACACCTCTCTTCATGCATCTACGACGGAGCTGTGACGAGAAAGATTCGCAATCTACTTGGAGCTCTGTTTCTCAGATGGTTCGCAACCACGGGTGAAACTCCGAGCATGAGCAACACTTTGGGGTCAGCTCTACTGGTCTTGTCGCAAGGCAACACATTAGAAGTTGTCGAGTCATTCTGTGACATAACTGCAGAGTCTGATTAAAAGCGGGCGTGAAGAACGTTCGAGCGAGTAACTAAGACGCGAAGCTGAGCGAAAGCTACGAAGCTGCCGAGTGAAAGGAAACCCCTCAGTACATGCACTACGAGGACGCAGGGTGATGACGAGAAAGCTTAGCAAGCCCTCAAGAATTCTGCCTCCATGGATACGAGCTGTGACGGACACAAAACATTGTCCATGAGCTCTCCGACAGTATGGGTAGCTCCCAGGGTGAAATTCCCAGCATGGATAACATCCTGAATGCTTTGGAGGAATGGACTCAGTCATATGTTCCTCCATCTGATACTGACTTGGTACCAGTACACCAGGAATTTCGGTCAAGGCGGTAGATGATCTCAACTACCAATGCCACCTGGTATAAGCGTCTGTAAAGATCGCCTTCGGGCAAAGGTTGTGCCATTCCTGCCAACCACCAGAGTCAAGAGCTTTTCAAAGCCACCGACCGACAATTGCGATACACACACGCTGAAATGCGATACACACGCTGAAATGCGACACAAACACGCTGAAAAGCCGCCTGGAGCTGAAGCAGGTTATACCAAACAGCCACCAGAGCAGGAGACGTTAGCGCCTGAGACGTTAAGTTATGCCAGCAGTGACACTGTGAAACGAGAAGTTATGCCAGCACTGATACTGTGAAACGATGACGCATCGCAAGGTGACACTGTGAACTGTTAACAGAATGCCAGCACCTGGGCCAGAGCTAGAAGCCAGAGCCATAAGCCAGTGAGTGCAAAGTGTGATGCCAATAAGTGCCAGAGCAGTATGCCAGAGCCAATAAGAGCAGAGTCTGGAAAAAGATCCATAAAGTCGGAGATCCAAGATCTGATTCGCATTCAGAAAGGATGTAGGCGTGGAACCTCGAGGAGGAGTACACGCTGAACCTTTGGTTTATAGCAAGAGGATGTAAGCATTGAGCTGAACCTCTGGGGATAATATATTATGGACCACAGTGTCCCACCCAAATTGTTTTACTTGTAGATTTATTGTAGTTATATCAACCACGTAGGAATGTAGCACTTCATTTCATTGTCGTATTAAAATGGCATGAATGAGGATCGAACCGAGGGTCACCAGATTTGGTGTGATGTGGTAAAAAATACACCTACTTTGAGAGGGCGCAACGGCAAAAAAGAATGGTCCCTAGCAGGATCGAACTGCTGATCTTCGCGTTGCAAAGAGGCTAATTTCTTATTAGCACGACGCCTTAACCAACTGGGCCAAGGGACCGGATTTTTGAGAAGTTGGAAAACGTGGCCTGGGCTACCGGAACTCTAAAAGTTTAGTCACGTGACCGCTCTGACTAAGCTGTGTGAACCTTATTTTAGCATGTGATTGTTTATGGCGGATAAACGGATTAATGTGACATTTGGGCATGTGAAACTGACATGTGACGTTTATGGTGGCAGTTACGCGTCCGTGGAAGGTACTAGCACGATTTAGAGCTTTTTGCCACGCGTGAATTTATCCGAAAGCTCGTTCACGTTCGACTGTGATAATCACGTCGGATCATCGGCCCACAGAAGATTAACATGTTCTCACAGATAATCAAATAATACGATGCAACCTTGAGTCTTGTTTATCTATTCTTAGTCTTGTTTATGTCGTGGCAAAGGAACTAGTATGGCCGTGTACGCGTATGGCAGGTACTTGTATTACAGGTTATCACTGATCGAGCTTGCGATGGCTATATATACACTATTAGAGAGCACAGAAAGAGCCACCAACAATGAAACTGCCGATCTTCACGCTTCTGCTGTTCGTTACAGGCTCCACAGCAACGATGGACCTGCCTCCCCTGCCTCCCTTGATTGTGTCGTTGCTGCTGGACATGATAGGCGCAAAGCAAGCCAACCACACGGTGGCAATGTCTCATTCTTCCACCGTTACCACGTTTTCCAGGTCCCCTTTACCTGCATCCACATCGTTTTAGCTGCAGGGGCAGTGCTGAGTTCGATTCCAGCTTGCGAAGGGGGGGTCCAGGAGACAAGCCGAGAAAACCAGTGGAACCGCCGCGCCGAGAGCGTCGCAAATATCTAATAATATCGCCGTCTTCCGTGGCGGCCCGCCGTCAACGTCACTATCAATCTGGGCTTAGAGTTTGAGAGAGTAAAAGCTGCAGCAGCTAAAATGTGATTGTTGAGCATGTGAATGCGAGGATCTTCAAGAGCATCGGCACAGAAGGGCTATCTCAGAGGAGACGTGGAGCACTCTGGAGGTTCGTAGAAGGCCCTAGAAGAGTGTAGAAGACGTCAGAAGCTGTCCCGGCGCAAACGCACCCCATACCCCTCATGATGGGCTAAATTAAACGGCGTGTCTGGGCTAAAAAAACATTTTGCTTGTGCGCGCGCCTCTTGTCACATGCGATGATCTTTGCCTTGTTGAGCTACTTTGTGCACAGATTCTGGCAAACCTAGAAGCCAGATAGAGCTGCAGCAGCGATATATAGCTGAGATGGCCTCTTCCTAGCTACACAAACAACATGAACACCCTGCCTCCCGAACTGTGGCACATGGTCTTTGACCATCTCGAGCCTGCCGACATCTGCACGCTGCACACCATCAAGCCCTTCCACGAGCTGCTCGAAGAGTCGATCGACTCCTTCTGGAGCCCTCTGGTTGCACAAATCGCCCACTATCCCTCGACTCTGCACACCCACAGGTCGTCCAAGGCCGCGCTGATGAACCTCGCGGGCAACAGGACGTACAGTGTGACACAAAAGGCGGTTTCTCACCTCGAGACCACCGCCTCGATCCCCTTCGACGACGCAGACATGTCGCTGGAAGACCTCAAGGCCGACGGCGGCTACTCGCACGCGTGTCTCAACGGCGACACCGTGTACATGCTCTTTTCCGAGCTTGGACCCGCCGTGCGCATCTTCAAACACAGCGCAGACGGCTCCACGGCAACCGTCGAGGTGCCCCACGTGTTTGAAAAGGACCTGCTGGTCAAGGACGAGGACCCCTGCGACGAGCTGGACCGCCAGTACGAGATGGAGTGTCTCGGACACAACTCGGAGCTCACGTTTGTGCGCCAGAAGTACTTTGTGTCCGGCGAAACGAACCACTTCTACGTCGACTGGACCTCTGGCAAGCTCCGACAGCTCGATCTCCGCAGAAAGGACAAGTCCGAGCTCGACCTGGCCTCCTACATGCAGTGCAGCAACGGCCAGCTGTTTGTCTTGGACGGACATGCGCTGCGAAACACAAACACGCAGACGGTTGTCCCGGTGCAGTTTGATGCGCGACTCGGCCAGCCCGAGTTTGCGCACGCTACGTCCAGATACCTGGTGGTGCGCCAGAACACGCGGCTCTTCCACGTGGACACGGTCCAGCGCACCGTGAGCTGCTAGAATGTATATAGAGCGGACGCCCGCATTATTTATTTAGATTAATGACTTATGATTTATGATTTCAAGCCTGAGACATTGTTGGGTGGGTCAACGGATAGCGCGCAAGCTGACTCGCCGGTGTGGGGATCCCGCGCAATTAATTTCTGGGGTCTCGGTGCGATTTTCTGGAGATTTTTTCGGTGTTTAGATGGTGTTGTTTGGTGATGTTTGGCGATGTTTGGTGATCTATGTGCCGATCCGATAATACGGAGAGCGGTATTAATACCGTTGAGAACTCAACAGATGCGAGAGAGCAATTGTACGTTGCAGAGAATTTTCTGGGTTTGGCAACCACACCGATAAGCCTTATCTTCTGTCATCGGGCTCGGCAGTTTCGTTCCGTAATAAATACATTGTTACTACAATTGAAATGATCTGTCTCAAGTCGGCGAGACAAGTGATGGATACGAGAGGTTGGTAATTAAGGGGAATGGTGCATCCACAACGTACAGTAGTAGTGTTTTTCGTATAGAGACAACCTGTGTGATCTACCCTTGTACGTACAATTGCTTACATAAAATTCATTAAATTACATCTTGACAAGGGGTATAAGAGAAGCTGAAGAGTTATTAAAGATAACGAGAGACTAGGAGTCGTCTAGGCCAGCAGAATGGCGAAAGGAAGAGCCAGAAGGATTCCAACTGAGAGCGCAGAAGCACTGTTGGCTTGTTGAACGGCATCAGGAACAGATTCAGAGCCAACATTAGAGTCAGCAGATCCAGAAGATCCGGAAGATCCAGAAGATCCGGAAGATCCGGAAGATCCAGAAGATACAGCTCCAGAGCTGGAACCTTCATTGGCAGAGTCAGAGCCAGTACTAGAACCAGAACTACTGCCTGCATTCTGAGAACCAGAGGAAGAGGTACCTCCAGAGACTCCTCCAGATACTCCTCCAGACTGGGAGCCTCCAGAGCCTCCAGATCCGTTGGAGCTTCCAATATTGGATCCAGTAGATCCAGTTGAACCACCAGAACCAGTAGAACCACCAGAACCAGTAGAGCCACCAGAGCCAGATCTGTCACCAGAACCAGCATTAGCGCTTCCAGAAGAAGAGCCTCCAGAAACAGGACCAGTACCTCCAACACTTGAACCTCTAGCTCCAGATCCTCCAGTATTAGAACCATCAGAACCGCCAGATCCAGAACCCCCAGTATTAGGCCCTCCGGAACCTGAACCTCCACTGCCACCTCTCACAGGAGCAGGCACAGTGACGTAAATAAAGACGGTCCCGTCAGAATCAGCAGGCGGGTTCTGCTCACCAGGTCCAGCAGTAACGTAGACAATGACAGTAGAGGTAGGAGCAGGAGTAACCGTCGAAGTGACAGTTGTCTCGGGAGCAGTCACACGAACATAGGTGTTTCCTGCGTCCGTCACAATTTCAGCTCCAGCAGAAGGACCAGTAACCGTACTGGTAGAGTAGGCTGTAGTCACAACGACAAAGGTGGTTTGGACGTCTGAAATCGTTTCGGTTCCAGGAACAGGACCAGCTACAACACTTGTCGAATAAGGAGCAGAGGTCACACGCACGTAGGTTCGATCCCCTTCAGAGATAGTCTCAGTTCCAGCAGTAGGACCAGCGACAATCGTGGAAGGGTAAGCAGACGTAACTCGGAGGTACGTTCTGTCAGACTCAGTGACAGTCTCTGTGCCTGCTTCAGGTCCAAAAACTGCAGACGAAGGATAGGCAGAGGTAACTCGAAGGTACGTTCTGTCAGACTCTGTGACAGTCTCCGTTCCTTCTTCAGGTCCAAAAACTGCAGACGAAGGATAAGCAGAAGTCACAACCACGTAGGTAGTATCTGGTCCAGTGATGGTAGCGGTTCCAGGCTCAGGTCCGTAAGCTGTGCTTCGCGAAAAGTCGCCAAAAGTCACTCGCAGGTAGGTAGTGTCTGGCTCACTGATAGTCTCAGTTCCAGGAGTAGGACCAGGAACAATGCTCGTGGAGAGAGCAGAAGTGACCATAATGTAGGTGGAATCTGCGTCTGTGACAGTCTCAGTTCCAGCTGAGGGTCCAAAAGCAGTACTGGTCGAAAAATTAGTGTCTGAAGTTTCTGGAGCTGAGGTAACTCGCACATAGGTTCTGTCTGCCTCGGTGACTGTTTCAGTGCCAGCGACAGGTCCAGAAACTGTACTTCTAGAATAAGCAGAAGTCACAACCACGTAGGTAGTATCGGAGTCGGTGACAATCTGGGTTCCAGCTTCAGGACCTGTAGCGTGACTGATGGAAAAGGGAATCGCAGAAGTGACTCGAACGTACGTACTTTCAGGCTCAGTAACCGTCTCAGTACCAGCAGAAGGTCCCAAGTCAGTTTTGGTAGCGTAAGGAGTAGTGACAACGACGTAGGTGGAATCAGGACCAGAGATAGTCTCGGTTCCAGGCTCAGGCCCAGGAACGACACTAGTTGCCAGAGCAGAAAAAGTTCCTGTGGTCACTTGCACATACGTGCTGTCAGCCTCAGTAATCGTCTCAGTGCCAGCAGACGGTCCAGGAACAGAGCTGGTAGGGTAAGCAGACGTGACGACGACATAAGTCGTATCAGGCTCAACAACAGTCTCCGTTCCAGCTGAAGGGCCAAAAACAGCGCTGGTCGAGAAAGAGCCCGGCTCAGAAGCGGAAGTCACTCGCACATAGGTGCTCTCTGGCTCAGAAACAGTCTCAGTGCCAGCTGAAGGGCCAGAAACAACAGAGGTGGAGTACGCAGAAGTCACTCGAAGGTAGGTGCTGTCTGCCTCAGTAACGGTTTCAGTGCCAGGTTCAGGTCCATAAAAGACAGTCGAGGAGTATGCTGAAGTGACTTCCACAAAGGTGGCATCAGACTGAGTGATCGTCTGCGTTCCAGGCTCAGGTCCAAGAAGAGTGCTGGTGGGATAAGCAGAAGTGACCTGAACAAAAGTTTTGTCAGACTCGGTGATCGTCTCAGTGCCAGGTTCAGGTCCAGAAACGACAGAGGTAGCAAAAGCAGTGGTCACCTGGACATATGTCCCCTCAGCGTCAGTAATCGTCTCCGTGCCAGGCTCAGGTCCAGGAACAAGACTCGTCGCAAACGCAGTAGTCACCTCAACGTAGGTAGTGTCTGCCTCGCTAAAAGTCTGGGTTCCAGGCTCAGGCCCAGGAACAACACTGGTCGAATAAGTGACAGCAGAGGTGACCTGAACATAGGTAGTAGTAGCGTCAATGATAGTCTCGGTTCCAGCTTTAGGACCAGCAACGGTAGAGGTCTTGGTCTCCAGCGTGTAGTCGACAATCGCAAGTCCATGGCCGTTAGGCAGACCAAACAGACCAACTCCCTGGGCAACACACACGTCCAGAGGATCGGGGGGAACTCGAAAGTTGCCAGTGTAGTCAAAACACGCCTGGGTGTGTTCTCCGCTCATCTTGCCCTGCACGGTAAAGTACAAGCCGTCCGTCTGACTCTGATCAAAGGGGGGCATCTTCTTGTAGTCCAGTCCGATTCTGCTGACCGTGGCGTTGGTCACGCTGTTCTCCGGAGGATCGGCATCGTCGTCGAGAATGTTGTATCCGTCAGGAGACCGAACACCTGTGTGGAGAACGTAGTACGCCTCCAGCAGTCCCCAGGGGTGCTCTGGACTGGGCTCAAAGGTGAAGGCTCCTCCCTGAGCCTCGATGTTGTTGAAGTAGACGGCTGGTCTGAGATGCTCTTCTCCGGGAATCTGACTCCAGAAACTTTCGAGCTGCGAGATGAGATGCTCGCCCTTGCGTCTGAAGTCCCACGTCACATATCCAGGCTGCGCTAGCCTAAAGTCCACAGTCGTGAAGGAGCTGCTGAGGGTGCCTACGGAGACGGTGTGAGCTCCATAGGCAAGCTCGTTGGGAACAACAAACTCGACACTGAACGTTCCAGGAGCAATCTTGAGATCGAGCATGTCGGGGTTGTCAAAGAAGGTGGTCGCTGAAGCTCGGAAGGAGTAGTTGTCGTCCGTAGTGACCACGTTGAACAGCGCATCGCCTCTCTGGCTCAGAATGTCAAAGTTGTAGGTGACAGGGATGTCTGAGGTGTCTGTGTAGAGAGCCATGGGTCCCTTGAGCGCAAAATCAAAGTAGTCGCCGCTTCTGATTGTCGCCACAGACGCGGGATTGATGTTGAACACCATCTCGGCCTCCCAGGTCTCCCACCTGTATCCAGACTTGGAGACATTGTGGGCAAGGTGGACGTCCAGAGAGATGATAGGGTTGGGCAGAGCAGTCTGGGCCAAAGCCAGAGTGACCTGAAGAGCGCAGAAGATGGAGCGTAGGATCATTTGTGTGGAGATGTGTTATGCCAAAACTGACTTCTTATACTGTCCGAGATCTCTGTGAGAAGTAGGTGTTTCTTTGTCTGGCAGTCTCGAGAGTCGGTTTCCTAAACGGAACGTCTTTCGCCTCGATCAGTCAATGTAGCATCAGCCATGACATTAATCCGTGATGTCGTAAAGTGGGCTAGTCGTTGAGAGGTTGTAGTTTTGGTTTGGGGGGCTGTGAGAGTATGTCATTGTGATTGCTTGACAAATCTGGTTAACGTGTTGTAGCTTGAAGACCTGGTTTTGTTGAATTCCATATTCGTGTGCTCTGTGGTTGTGTCATTACACGTTCACGTTAAGATTCCATCACAAAGGTGTGCATCTCATGCAATGCATCCCGCATTTTAGTCAAACTGAATCTACTCCAAAAACTAAAACGTCTAGATGGATACGACTTGTCAATCACTTTTGTCATGTTACACAGATTTCCCTACCTGTACGAATTCTCTCAAACTGCGACTCAAGAAAGTGTCTCTTTACTTCGCTTTTGAAGTCTCGTATTTCGGGTTACATGCAGTTATGGTGACATTCCGGAAGCGACCTATTTTAGTGCGTTTTAGTGGGGAGTCCAACGGTAATAAGAGGAGTAGTTCAGGTCCAGAAGCTTCTGTCTATCTACCAGACATAGTTCTGTCGCTCTGCTATACAGTTCCAGACAGTTCAGTTTCGTAGCTGTACATTGTGAGAGATATTGAAGAGCTTCCTTTAGACTTGTATTCTATTATGTCTGTGGCTTGGTAGCACTTGATCGAGTTGGCCAAAATGGAACTGCTACCTCCACAATTTTGTTAACCGCGCTTTTACACCTGCATACGCGATGGTGCTAATTCGAGGTTCCTGGCAGCTAGACACAACACAGTTGAAGAATATTTCGCTTTTACTGCGCTTATTATCCGACTGCCTTGTATTTTCTCTTTATTGATTTCTCTGGGTTCCTGGGAAATGTTATAGATTCAAGGTGCTTGGCATATTATTGAAACACGGAGTTGTGGAGGTGCTTAGTGCAAGTAGAGATGGAGAGTAGTAGAAATAATGGCCCAGTGCAGCTATCACTAAACCAGCAATTGGACGCTCGCTTAAGCTGTACGATGCTCAGTTCAGTCAATAGTATCTTACAAGGGTCTGTTCTCCACAGAATTCCTGGGCTAGCGTGGATTCAGGTACCAAAGCACTGAAAGTGTTACATCACTCTGATTTGTTCCCAGAGTTGTATCAGTTGAACAACTCGCATTAACAATTGATGTGACGTTAACCATTCTGGATCAGGACCCAGTGCAAGTGTGTATTCTTCAAGAGCTCACAACTGGCTGTCTAAGCCAAAGTCTGGTGTATGAAAAAAGAAATGATGGTGAGGTCTCGGATTTGTAAATAAAATTCTACTGAGACTTTTTCCAATTTCTTTTCAGTTTGAGCACACTCTGTACAATGATCGATTTCCATCACCCCACTTTGGCTATCACACACGCCATCTCTTGTCTACGTGGTGAGGTTGCATGGACAAATATGATGGAGCTGGTGAGCATTGACGGTTTAAAGTCACCTATGCATTCCCTTATGTCTTCTACATCTTCCTCTGAATTATAGAGAATTACAGGAATTTAATCCTTTTATTGAATAATATCGCGGTTAAATATACAAAATTCTTACACTGTTCAACTTGGGCTTCAACAGTGTAAAATCGCGTTCTTTCTCTCTAGCATGTATACTATTGCAATTACAATATGTACCGGTACGAACACTTCTCGCTATTTACGATAGAGCACCTTTCGGTACTACGTCCGTAGCACATACAATTCGAGTACACGACTGTAAGTGCCGAAATCGTAAGTTGCAGTGCCGAGTATGTACGGATACATACTTCATAGTGAGACATGGTAATTGCGCTCAATGGTATCGCTTCATCCGCATCGTTGAGCCGAGAAGTGGTCGTACTCTGCATGACTTGATGTAGCTCAATCTCCGATGCCGAGTTTTGGAAGGACTGAGTTATTTACTTTTACATTGAATGATGTCTACTTGTACTCTGGGCGATATATCCTTTACAGGTATGTACGCGAACTATATCATATAAGCGAACTATGATAAACCCATCGTTATCATAGCGGTCATAGGCCAACCGATGTAACACGGGACATACTGAATTACAAGTACAGTCAACACAGTCATCTCAGCCGCATCGTCTCATCTCCCAATTCAAGGGCAAAGCGCCAAGACCTCGGCACGTCTTATCACCACATCATATCGGAGGTTTGGATCGGAGATGATGTACCGAGGTAGAATCGTCAATTTTGGAGCAATTAAAATACGGAAAGAAGTGGAGGCATCGCAAGAGGTCTAAAAACATGCTGATGAAGTTCAAAATAGTTTCCTACCTCAGCTCGACTTGCCTCACTAGGCAGACTTAATTCAATTACGCTCACTAAGCAGAATTCAGCCACCGAATTTGTTGCTACTCACTCGATCAAACACGTGACCGGCCCTACTCCACACTCTAATACTTGCCAAGAGCAGCAGTTGTATTGTTGCTGGAAGAACGCATAAAAGAAAGGGGAGAGTCTAACTTTGCCCTCATTGATAGTGGGAGAGTTGATAAAATGAGTAAAGCAGCAATGAGAAGGGTTTTTTCTTCGGTCAAAAACATCACGTGATTATAAATAGCATTCAAGACTTTTAAGTAAGACAATTTCAACACTTCCACACACCTCATCGGAGACCGATGCACAAGTTCGAGGTAAGGGGTATTACAAACCTATTTTCTATTGTGTGTAAACCTTAAAACGGAAGAGAGGAAGCTCGATGTAACATATGAGGTCTGTATAATTTGACAGGGGTGTGTTGAGATCGAAGAAGTGTATATTGAGAGAATATCACGTGACCGAATACAATAATACGCCCCCAAAAAACATACAAATCGCTCAAAACACGTCGTGCACGCATTTCCTTTTTCCACATAGTCATCAGCCCCTGCACCAAAGTAGCGTCTGGGATGCAGGCTGAGTTATTTATAGGCTAGCCGAGGATGAGACAGGGTTGGGGGAGCCGGAGCAGCGACGTCTACAAAAGGGGAAGTCTTCATTTTCCGTTTTTGTCCTGTGGTTGAGGTTTTAATGACGCAATCAGGTTGCAAAGAGTAGGAGTATCGAGAAGGTGCTGTTTAGAAAGCGACTTTGGCGTTTTGGGGTGTGTCGATCGGCTGTTTAAGGGGCTGGATCGGCAACTTGCTCTTTTGAGCTGTCTGAACTGGGTCGTCTGAACTGGGATCATAGGTATAGAGTCGTGGGGAAGCAATCGTTGCTGTGATTTGATCGAATATTTGTACGAAGGTACATTTATTTTTGTCACTGGCTGTACTGGTAGATAATTCTACTCCCGGTATTGTACTCGTAGTTGTTCAATTACTACCTGGTACAGCTCTACTCCATACTTTCCATACATAACTTGCCATAGAGACCCTTCAAAGGATAGCACCGCATGAGAATAACTCAGACCCTTACGGAAACAAACTACGTCCGTACTTACAATTACAATTACAATTACCTGAGGGATATTGCCAATACAAGTGATAGGCAATGCATGCCACAGTGGACCCTTCAGGGATACGACGCGGAGAAATAATAATGTTAGAATATGAACATGTCAGATTTACTGCTGACCGGCAATGGCAGTAGCAGCGGCAGCCTTGTACTGGTCGGGAACGTTGATGGTGGTGACGCCCTGGAAGTACTGGGGGAACTGGTCCTTGAGCTGCTGGAGTCCTCCGTCGTCCTGAGCGACGGCGACGGAAGCGATGACAGCGAGGATAGCGAGAGTGAACTTCATTATGGTTGGTGTGTGGTTGATTGAGTGATTGACTGGAGAAAGACGAGAGACCGGCGGGTCTATATATACCTCTCCAGCTCTGTTCCCCGACTCTGGGCCCGACCCGACGTGTTGTGATGTGGATCGTCTGTCGATCGTCTCGACGATCAGAAAATGCAGATCAGGAGGTAAAAAAGAGAGAGGTCAGGTACCCGGCTGGGCGTACATTGTACCGAGGTTCAGTATCGCAACTTTGAGAGCTGAGTCAGTCGCCTGTATAGCGTCTAGGACCTTCTCGTCAACTGGAGATGTATTTCTCATCTTCCAGTCACCCCACAAATGCACAAACTGGTCCCTTACTGCTATTGGCAGTGCAAACCCTATGTTAATGATTCGTACCGGCGCTATAGGAAATGGGAGCTGGGGTTATTGTTCCCGACCCTGACGCTGTTTCAAGACCACGCCATGATTTGTTGGATGAAACTGAAAAAAGACATACCTGCACACCCAAATGTACACCAAAGTACGCAATCAACACGAGGGGCAAGAATTGTGACTGAATTTTTCAATGACGCAAATATATCCTCAAAATCACACCCACCGGTAACTACAACTCCGCCGTGCTTTTGTTTACCCTGTAATCTGTCTCAGGTCTCCTACCGTTAAACTCAATCATACATGGATTCGCCAACGTCTGTGCTTTCGGTCTTGGCATTGGGAACAAGTGAAATCGAGCGTCGACTTTTGATATAGCTGAAAATCGCTCGTCGTTCGTCTCCTCCTTTGTTTGTGCTCCTCCTGAGTGCCTATTTCGGCTTGCTGAGCCCCCATATTCCATTCTTGCTCTTGCAGCTGTCAAGCACCAAACCAGGCGGTGCAACCTGAAACCAAAGGGAGATAACAAATGGGCTGTATCGAGAGCCAGCGGAGGTGACGTAACAGCGCCCGAAAGAGGAAATATTCAAAATGTCAAAGTGGGTCTGTTTCAACTTTTGCAGGGTCGGAATCATTGCAGTGGTTATTGGGGGTGTATGGAGTACAAACGGCATTATTGTAGTGGTAGTAAAGTGAAAGAAATGGCTGGAGTTCACCACCGAACTGATTGACGGTGATTGTCCCGATCTTTTTCAAATCCATCTCCATAACCTCAGAAATGTGGCTGTTGTATCATCTGAATCGGGAGAGCATGTTTATGGTCTCTCTGCGTCGATTCGGTCTGAGAGGCAACGGATTCCAGAAACACCTTGAAACGCGGATTCCACTGTACTTGTACAATTGTAGCATCTCATACTAGTACTGCGATTCTGACTAATACTCGTAATTCTACACTTGCTACAATTACATCTCAAACCACCCAAACACTTGGAAAATGGTACCACGACTACTTAGAGCGGAAATTACAGCGGAGCTTTGCGTATCCGCACGCCGAAATTCTAAAATTAATTAGCCAAGAGCAGCTTCATCCGCACCGTTCTAAACGAGCTTATGTTCTCGCACTTAACTGCACTTAAGCCTTCAACCGCATCGTCTAAACCCCGACTCCGAGCATATTGAGACATGTAGTTGAGACACAAGTTGCGCTAGTATAGTAGGAATGTGTTGTGTTCCTGGCTTGTTTTTGTGTCTTGAGAAACTTGATGAATTACCACAATACAAATACTTCGTCCACGTCTCTAACACCTCATACTATCATCAATTAACACCTCAGGCTGCTCAAGAACCCAAAGGATAGACTCACGCTGCATTCATCGGCGATGTCGGAGTTATAACCACAAGCCTAACGCGTCGGACTCGGTCTGTATTTTCTTTTATCTCTGGAAGACCCCGTGCCGGAGTTTTGACTTGATCGACACTGCGGCTCGGAATCAGTTTTTTGCCGAGCCATTTGCAGTCTGTGTTCAATTATAAGCGGTCCAAGTCATCTGTCTTTAGCCGAGGTTGTACTCCGTACTCTTCTTGGAGGTGCCATATGTGTACAGGTACATACTTGTGCAAGTACCGGTAGTATACAAGTACAGACGTCGCTAAAAAGACCACAACCACCTATTCAAAGATGTAGGCGACCCCGTAAAGACCCTTGCTTCTACATCAAGCCCTTTTTCGCTCGATCTAATCTTCTTTTAGGTCCGTCACCAAAAAGGCTCCGAGTCTCGTGAGCTCTAGATTTGTATCCGGGCTTGGTGTTTGGGCTTGTGTAGATTCTCGGGCTCTAAACTGACACTCCATACCACGGCATTACGGATACGAAGTCCTGGTATGTACAAGGGTTTCTGAGTTCATATCCTCTGAGTTCTTACCTCCTGAGATCTTAGTCTAAGCTGAACGTCTCTGCCATGAACTCTTATGTCGAACTCCTATGTTGACCTACTCTGCACTGACCCCCTACTCTACATTGGGCTCTACTGCCATGCTGACACATGGTCCAGAAGTCCTAGTTTATGCTGAACAGTATTCTATGCTGAACACATGCTCTATGGTGAACTATTATGTGATCTATGCTGAATGTTATGATTAACAAGATAACCCTTGCTTAACCTCATCATTTACGGTACGATGAACCAGATATGAGCCATATTCCATTGCCTATCCTGATCAGCTATTCTTATGCCTATGCTAAACCTGATCAGCTATGCTATTGCCTATGTTAAACCTGGCTCTATTCTCGTCTATGTTGAATCATCATCCAAGCTAAACCTGGTCATATGCTATTGTCTATGTTGTTGTCTATTCTACTCATATCTAACACTCTATGCTGACGCTTAGAACACCAACTCAGATGTTTTGTACCAGTACTTTTACGCCACAATCCCACCATATATATTAGCCATAACTACGCTTATAACAAGTAACACAGTGGCTAATACTTAAAGTGTTCAATCTCACTCAACGAAAAACACGGAACACCAGTTCAGACCAACACCATCACTATGGTAAATAATTCTAGCTGTCCATGAGTAATACAAAAACATCCACTGTCACAAAACATACGCATCAAAATCACGTGATCCACGTCCACGAATCAGAATCAAGCTGACGTGCCCTGGATGAGATATAGTATCATAAAGCACGCAAAGACCAAGGCAACACAAAACCAAATACAAAAAAAAACCAAAAACAAACCCAATAAAAATACACGCTAAACTACCCCACCTCTCAAAATACACGTCTCTTACCTCTCCTAGTCCCGGGCGTTAAATTAGATCCAATTTGACTTTGCTATCTTATCTGCAGGAGGATATCTTTCTGTGCACACACTTGTGTTATTTGCAACCACAAAAACACGCGCAGGACCATGGCCCGATGACAAAACATTACTTGTACTTCCACAAAGTGTTTTGCGACGGGTCCACGAAACTCTGCTACGGCAGACTGTTTTCCGGCTACGGGGTCTATTTCGGCGAAAACAGCCCGTACAACATCGCAGGAGCGTCTTCAGCTAAAACAAGCACCGTGGCCGAGCTCATGGCCATCCGCGAGGCCTACCGCATGATTGCGTATCGCAACAACAACAAAAACTACGAGGTTGTGACGGACTGCATCGCAGCTTACACCATGGTGGAAAGACGGGCTCCCGTGTCTGCATTTTTCGACCCCTTGCTGAACCAGATCTGGCGATGCGAGAAGGCCACGCGGGGAAAGATCCGCATCGCGTTTGTCAAGGCCCACGGAAACGATATCGGCAACAAGTGCGCCCATAATCTCGCCACGGTCGGCAGAAAGCGGCATATTGCCTGGTACAACAATAATCGGTGGTGATTGGCAAGTGAGCGTTTTCATTTCTTGGCTGAATGAACATTTACCGTTTCTTGGCTGAATGAGCCTCTTTCTTACTTCTTAACCACTGCTTGCATTCTCTTGCTCATACAACAGTTCTCTTGCTCATCAACATAGACAATAGACATTGTAGCTCTTCACTCGGTGAAACGTCCGACACGTGTCATTTCAGCATGGCACGTACCCTAGACTGCTATCATTAACCCTGCTCGAGCAAATGTCTCTCAGCCTACTCGTTAGTCTGTAATCTCAAACTACTCTCGGGTATTGGATTTTAGTGGTTTTGTGTCTGGTCTTGGGAAAGAACGGCTGTACCGGTAAAAATGTCATATATAGACGCTTTAGCGCCCCTTAAACACACCCCGAGCAACACCAGGACTATCCCTAGCGTTTTACGGCACTACAGCTCTTCAACAACTGCACCAAACGCGTCACTCCAACTTCTCCAGATCGTGTCCTATCGGCTCAAGAGCTCTTCTGGAGGTAATTTGGAGTCTCTGGTTTCTATTAATTCACTTCTCACACCTCTAAGTCTTCTCGAACACGAATAATCGTCGCCCGAAAATTTTGCCAGACCTCAGATTTTGGCTTTTCAAAAAACGCAAAAAAAATTTAGCGTCATTTCCGCAATAGTTTAGTGGCTAGAATTTCCGCCTGTCAGAACACTGTTCAGCACGCGGGGGACCGGAGTTCAATTCTCCGTTGCGGAGTTTCTTTTTGCCCGCTGAGGGGATGTATTTTTTGCGGTCTTGTTGAGGAGAAGGATATATGCCTCCAAACGGGTGGGGCATTAATTTTTTGTACCTATACGATGACGTCTTCGGGTGTTTTCTGATGCTTGCTTATTCGTGTATCAGTTGAAATAAGGTGATCTCATAAATGAGATACGGAGTGCTGCCGAAAACTTGCGAAGAAGGTAACGGGGTGTTTATGGCGTTGGTGAAGAAGTCTTTTGAGAGCCATTGCTTCATTTTCTAATAGGATACAATCTTCTGTGGTTTTC
This sequence comes from Yarrowia sp. B02, assembly GCA_017635955.1. Taxonomy (NCBI): domain Eukaryota; kingdom Fungi; phylum Ascomycota; class Dipodascomycetes; order Dipodascales; genus Yarrowia; species Yarrowia sp. B02. Next base: position 1,928,163 of record JAAQQV010000006.1, read on the forward strand.
TGTGGGTTTTCCGAATTTTTCCCGATTTTTCAGATTATTTTTTAAATTTTTTTTTATTAATCCGTAAACAAAATGCCCAAACCTTTGGAATCTCTGGGCTTGGAAAGAGAAACTCTCTGTTAAGCCGCCTCTCAGTTCCTTTTCCACCTCACCCTACAACTTCCATATCATCTATAGATCCATCCACATTTATTGAATTTTAAAGCAATAAAAGCAAATTTCAAACAAATCGTAAAAAATAGCCGAAAAATACCCCAGCTTCCGTCTGTGTTCACTAACGACTCCTACTGCTCCTGATATGGCTATTCAGGCAGCCATACAACCAATCAGCCAATCCGAGACCAGATCTAGAGTTTACTCCTTCAAAAAGGTTTGAAACGGGCCCACCCGATGAGGGAATATATATGTGAGGCAGCACAGCTGAGGAGATGGTTGAGCGTAGTGAAGAGCCGAAGCTGGGGTTTCTAAATTTCAACATTTTTTCCGGCTGCGATTATTTTGGGTGGAGTGAGGCTCGATACTGTATTTGTGTGGAGAAGGGCGGTCTTATAAGGCGTCCTAAGAAGCAACAGGGATTGTTGGGAGTTTGTGTGTGAATTTATGGTGTGTGTTTGTATCTGGTTTTGAAGACTAGAGTGCTATGTAGAGCTGTTGTATCGAGTATGGCTTGCTCAGGGGTCTTCAGTAGTTCCAGAGTCAACTAGCTATCTGCTTCCCTATACACAGCTAGAAGCAATACTAAGTCCACAGTTGATTCCAAGCTCTACTTACCAAGTGTGCACAGTGACATGTTGCACTCAACAACTTGCTCACGTTGCTCAAGTTCTTGTGACAAGTTGAGGTTTTCTGTTCTCCTGGAAAGTGTCGAAAGTGTCGAAGGTCACTAAGAATAATATCGTTGTCTGGAGAAGTACTTTATACTGTAGATGTCTTCTCTCAAGTGCAGTTCATACGACAACACAGCTTAGTGACCCTCTCCTAAACAACATCGTGACAAGTCAAAGACGAGTCCAAATAGCTCCAGCAGTGTCTCAAAGACGTTCTAAGCATCTCAGAGTGCTCCAGGACCTCTCTAGAGTTCTCCATCTCTCCCGGTCTACTCACAGCCCAGTCATGTGGTGTCATATGTCGCAAAAGGAAATATTTATCGTAAAAATTCATCTCGTTGGCAGCTGTGGCGCGAAATGGAGTGTCGTTGAGTACCTCTTCCGTCTCTAGAGACGCAATAGTGTCGTATTCTCAACTCCATGGTGATGGATTCATGTTGTTGGTCAAAAGTTGCTGTGTTTGTTAAACGCCGTAAAACGTCGCAAGTGGATCAGAAATGTCGCTAAAGTGATTTGGGGTCTTGCAGAGTGCTCTGCTGCCCTCAGATAGTCGTTTCCATGTGTTTGTTTGCCATCGCCAAATAAGTTGAGAGGTTGAAGAGTCTATCAAAATTCCCGTTTCAGAAAGGCCTTGTCAACAAAACAGGGCAGGGGTCAAGTCGCCCAAAAATAGTCCAGAGAGGTGGAAATGTGCTCAGAAGGATCAGAGACTACTTCTGATGAATGTGAGCCTTTTCTCCTGTCGGTTCGATAACTTGGCTCATTTTTACGGCCTTCTTAACCAAGCATCTGCACTTCACCTCCTAAATTACACGACAAAACACAAAAATCCTGGAAGACGCAAAACAGGGGCTAGAGATGTGCAGACGGCCGTAAAACGGTCTCGTAGCAGTCGCACAGCTCTTGGAACTCTTCTGGAGGTCTCAAAACGCGATTTGGCCTCTTGAGGAACAGCATACGATGACGTTTACAAAAAAAGCACGATAATCACGAACAAATCGACAAAAATACTTGTGAGTATGGGATGGTCTCAGGAGCATTTGAGAGAGCCTATGATGCTATTAGATGACTCTTATAGCGACTTGAGACGTTTTTGGGGTCGTTCTAGGTGTGTTTGTGATGGAGACGACAGGACAAAAAACACGACATTACAGAGTACTATTGGACTGTTTCAAGAGGCGCATGAACATCACCAGAGGCATCTACAGACTTTTGTGAGCACTTTGAGCGTATTTGCAGCGCATTTGGTGATTTGGTTGTTTGTTGATGGCAGTCTGTTTTTCTTGGAGATGACAACGTGTGGTGTGTTATAAAGACATATTTGAGAAGTACAGTGAGTATGAGGACTATACCAATGGCTTCCTTGGAGTCTCTTGAGTTGAATGGGAGTGGTTTCGGTGCAGTTTGGCATGTTTTGGATGAGCTATGTGGTTCTGCGTTTTTGCAAGATTTTGTTTTTGAAGGACTTGAGTTCGACTTTTGAGAGGTGCCATGGATGTCGGAAAAACGCGGTATTGATTTGAGGAGTCTCTGCGAGCGGTATAAGCGGTTTACAAGCAATTTGGAGAAGTCTGTGTGTGGTTCTAGATGACAGGAATTTTCGACTATGAGCCTACATTGACCTATCGAGGAGATTTGAGAAGATAGAAGAGAGAGTTAATCGACGGCAAATGGCTGTAGGGACTCTCCTGAACGGTTTCTACGTCAATTGGGGGTATTATGGACTGCTTTTCGACTCGTTTGGAGCACTCTGATTTCTCCAAATTTCGCCCTCAGCACAACTTTGGACTCTCAGAAATGGGGAATATGGATAGCATAGAAGGCAGGGAGTTTGAGAAGTGGTTTTAAACGCCCGACATGCTCTCTTTTAATTTACCGTCTTCTTCTAATCCACTCTGTTAGAGCCCATTCTCTGTTGTTGATGACTAAGACTGTCAAAAATAGTTCTCACGTAAGTAGCAATATAGCAACTCCATTAATAGAGAAGTTTGACACCAGTATCAAGACAGTGTTAGTAATTCACTATCACGTGGTATATCCGTGGAACTGTTTGGAATGTTATTGAATGTGATTACGGTTGCTTTAGACTAAGAGCTGTGTTAATTAGTCTACAAGTAAGTGTTTCAAGCGGTGTATCCTATATGTCCATACTGTTCAATAATCGTCCATTCTATATCAGACTAGCTGGCTGTCGACACTACTGTACCACAATAAGTAGTGTTTCGACTCTAGTCGAGGTCACGTCTCATCAGGACAGCCATAAAAATAACAAAATGAAAACAACATTGCTAGACACTCAGTGTTTGCGGAGCGAATAGTGTGGAACATAATTGTAATCGACGAGCGATCTGGAAGCATGGACCTGTGTTAATCAGCATAACAAACAGTTAGTGCAAAGAGCTAACCGGTAGAGCAGATTTGCCTTGAGGTCATTGTCGATGTGTCGTTGTTTTTCTGGTGTTGTTGAAACTGAGTAACAGAGCCCTCAGAGAGAGAATCTGAAACTCCTAGAGTGGAGAACATGGAGGGAAAGGAAGCTACTTGTACTTTATATACACCACAAGAGAGAGTTTGAACGGTCTGAGGCTGGCTAGTGGAAACTTTGGGCTGCAGAGATTAGCACTACTTGTAGTTTCACAAGGGGTGAAAGTCCGTGATTTATTTCTGCCTGACTCAACTGGAGAGTTGAAATAAATCTGCTTTTTTGCAGTCTTCTGTGTTCCCTTTATTAGCAGTGGTTTCTTCTCAACGCCAGCTTTCTCCACAGACGTTGTAACTCCAGCTTTCTGTAGCTGTAGATCGGAAGAGCTTCTCGATGGCAAATGAAGCGTCATAAAGATCGATATTTTCAACTTGTGGAGGCTCCAGTGAGGCGGGAAATTCTGTGTCTACTGCGGATGCATCTCGTATTTATGATTCATGAAGAGCCACTTGAGAATTGAGGAAGAGAGATAGGAGGAGAGTTCGGAAACGTGAGTAGTGAATGAGAGTGGGCATCTGAGGCTGTTGTTGGACTTCCGATGATGTCTTTAGTTTTGTATGGTTATTTTTTTTTCTGGCGTCCTTGACCCTGGGGAGGCATAAATTGTGTTCAACGTTTTATTGTAATTCTAGAGTCTCTACACGTGTTCTCCACTTTACATGGAATGTTTTTATCAACTTTCCGTTCTCTCTTTTTTCTCAAACGACTTCATATGGAAGTATAGAGCTCTACGATGACGAGACACACATCACTCTCTTCTTCGAGAGTAGTCGAGAACAGTTGATGAATGAATACGGTCTAAATGGCCAGGAGCAACACTTTTTACACACAAAATTCCTGACTATACGGATACGACTAGTAGCACCTTGAGCGTATTTATTTCAAAAAGAGTTATAAACACGGGCTCTGAACCTCTGAGGTTAGCACTAGAGGTACTCCTTGAAAGAGCACTTGTTCTGTAGAGTTGTTTACAGCTCTGTTTTCAGCTTCGAATTGTCTACATTTCAGGAGGTCAATTCATCCACCTTCTTTCTATACATTTTGACTTCGTTGACTTGTCTCCAGCACCACGACGCAAACTCCTAACGCGACAATGAAGTGAGATATCGACAAGGGGACATTGTGAGAGTATTCAGAAGCGCTTTGTTATCAATATGGTCAAGTCGCTGTGCTCCAGCAGTGTTCCAAATGATGGATTCACTTGATGCTTAACAGAGAACAGCAGAGCACAACAGAGTGCAAAACACAGCAGAACGAAGGGTGGATTGCTGAGTATGGTATTTCAAATTGTCCTAGGATGCTATTGACGACTTTGGACTACTCCTTTTAACTCCATCATCTTTCCTTCGGCTCTTATCCGACTACTTTTTCGACAGCTCAGGGCATCACTCTAGATGTGGATGGCTCAAGCAAGAGAAACAGAACTAGTTGAAGGCACTCTACTCTAACCGCAGGTTCAACTAATACGCCCAGTTTAAGAATGGTTTTTAGGGCCCTTTAGCACTCCTGATACCATGTTTTGTCACCCGCAGATCGTTGAACATAGCAAGCAAACATGCCCAAAGCCATGTACCGGTACTTATCATATCAATGGCCCACTACAGAAATTCACACTACATACAAGTCTTATCTTTATATCCACCTTGATGAGTCACCAAGCTCTAGTTAAAATGGCATGAGCAATCGCAAACGTTAGCTTTTGTTAGGTGATTACTAGAGTACCAACTCAGGACATTTGGAGGTTGCTGAGCTCGAAAATAATAACGAATGAGTTTTTTGCTCTTCTTTATATCTTTGAAACGTCACAAATGAACCACTTGTCTTCCAATGACGCCTACGGAGTACTAAGAACGCACATTGTTCCAATGACACCCAAGACACACATTGTGGATGTTTAGCTAAGACTCAATATTTAAAAGCCCATTCAACTTCTGAAACAGTAAAATCGTTTCAAACACCGTCTTCTCCGTGCTCCATATCCCTCATCACAATTGCTTTCCTCCTACGCGCCACCAAAAGTATTGGCCATCTACTCTCTTTGCCAAAGCTACCTCATGGCCAATAATTCTGACTCCACACAAACAATATGGTGCAAAAAATTGTGGCGAATGCAAACCTAGCTGTGGCTGGTAGGGAGCAATAGCAAACTATAACACCACATCGAAAGTGGCTTCACAAGCCGCAAAACAGCCCAGTAAAGCAGAAATCGTAAATTCCAGCCCACACAACCTCATTCAAATCAAAAAAAACACCCCTCTCCTCACCACTTCTCCCGCAAACAACGACTCAAAAAAGTTACCCTACCGCTCCGCCACTCCGTGGCTAATGTCCCAACCTGCGCCGCAAGCTTCGCCACACGCACGTGACTGCAAACTTTGAAGATGCATGGTGCGATTCGCTTCTTTCCTCCACTCCACAAGCATGGCGAAAATACGACTGCCCTACGTGTCGCTTCCGCAGTCCGCGGTTGCGCAGACGCAGCTGCACGTGTCCGATTCGCTCTCCCGGCTTCTCCGCGGCTCGAAAATCAAAACCAGCCCCGGTCTGGACTCGAACACAGACACCTCCAAGCCCTCAGCAGCAGTGAATCTGGGCCTGGATGGCTCTCCCACGGGTCTTCCGCCGGGTCCCCCGCTCGGAACGTGTCCTCCAAGACGCTCTGAGCACTCGCGCGAGCTCCAGCGGCGTTTTGAGAGCTCCATCCACCACAAAAACGTGCAGCAGGCGTTTGATCTGTGGTGCGACACAAAGCCGGCGACAGAGGAGAAAGACGACACAGAGCCAAAAACAACACTATTTCCCACGACAAAACTGCCGCCCAACTCGACGTTCAAGCTGCTCAAGCTGCTGCAGGAGACGGATCCAGACTCGCCGCTCGTCTACCAGGTGCTCAAGAGCGTGATGCAGACGCCCGAAAACGCCTCTGTGTTTGCGCCAGCCATCTTCCGCGCGTTTGTGTACTACTTCCGCACCGCTCAGTACGCCACTGTCGTCGCTCTGTGGACGGACTACGTGAACAAGGGATGTCTTGTCGGCACAAGAACCAACGACTACCGCAAGTTTGTGGGCGTAGTCGCGCCGGCCTTCATCATCGAGGAGTTTGAGGGCCGCGGATCACGTGAGGGAGCAGCACGTGATCTCATTGAGCTGCTGGGACCCGAGGCTCCTGCTGTCCCGGCAGACAAGATGGAGAAGATTGTCAAGCGCATGTTCCGCAAGGCGCACCAGGAGGAGCCGCAGGTAAAACCTGTGGACGGAGGACACGTCAGGGCGCTCCTGGAAGCTCTGCGTCCGAAATACCAGCTCTTCCAGGACGTGCTCAAGTCGCACTCCAAGCAAAAGTCGCTGCTGCAGCAGATTGAACGCGCCGTGGAGACGCGATCAGCCCACCAGCTCAACTACTGGTGGCTCGTGGCGAAGAAGGCGTCACGTGACCTGCTCACCCTCGAGCACTGCCAGGCGTTCATCGAGGCGTACTCTTCTTTGCGCAACTCTGCGGGCGCCTTCCAGGTGTGGGAGCTGATGGAGCAGTCCGGCAATCCCGCGCTTGAGCCGTCTCGCGAGTGCTGGGAGGCTCTCCTCGAGGCTGCGTGTCACGTGACGCGTGCGCAGACGCAGTTTTTCCAGCAGGCGTGGGACGGTATGGTTTTGGCGGGCTTTTCCCCGTCTCCGCACTGCTTTGCGCTCAAGTTCCGGCATCTGATGAAAAACCGCATGTTCATGTCCGCGGACAATTTGTTCTCGGACATTTTGGCTGTTCCCAGCGACCTGGAGTCGTCTGAGCAGCCCGCAGGCGATCTGCCTGGCCTGACGCAGGAGATTCTGGAGGCGTATCTGCCCTGTCTGCTGCGCAAGAAGCGGCATGAGGAGGCCGAGCAGCTGGTTCAGCTTCTGACGCCCCGCGAGACGATCGACATCACGCTGAATCTCGCGACCATGTTTCTGGACCACTACCTGCAGCAGAGGCTCGTGGACCAGCTGCCCAAGTGGCTGAGCAAGATGGAGCAGGTGGGTCTGTTCACGACGCCCGAGTCGTTTGTGCGGCTCCTGGCGTACAACGTTCTGTACATCACGGAGGTTGCTCCCGAGCGGGAGATTTTCCCTGTTCTCAAGCAGATTTACTCGCAGATGGAGCAGCAGGGCATTCCGCTGAACCAGGAGACGTTTGCCCGGCTCATTGCAGAGACGTACAGAGTGTGTCCCGACCTGCCTGCTTCTCGGGCCATTTTCGACTCCATGGTGAGAGCAGAGATTGTTCCCGACGCGAACGTGATCATGCAGATGCTCCGCGGCGAGTGTTCCAAGCGCGGCGACGTGCTCATGGGCCAGGAGCTGCTGCACTCCATGTCCATGATGTCCTCCAACAAGCATTTCCAGAGGCCCGAGTTCTGGAACTACCTGCTGCGGGCGCTGCTCAAGCAGGACAAGCATTCGGAGGCGCTGGTGTCGTACGGCAAGATGAAGGCCTCGGGCGTGCCTATCTCTGCCCAGACGTACACTCTGTTGCTCGAGGGTCTCAGCGACAAGTTTGCCGAGGCCAAGCAGGCGCTTCTGAGCGAGCTGCAGAACGTCCGCGAGCCGAAAAAGTCGTATCTGCTCACAGACCGGCTCAAGGGCGCGGTCAAGGAGCTGCGGGAGCGGGGATACGACGTGGGAGCGCTGCTGAAGACGGAGGCGCCGTCGCGGTGGAAGTAGTGGAGGAGGATTTCGCATTGTATATAGTAACAAGTTTATCTTAGATAGTTGTGGGAAGTAGTAGTGGAGGTTTTCGCATTGTATATACCGTACCTGGTACAGTAGTAACAAGTTTATCTTACTTGTAGAGTGGTTGTAGGGAAGTAGTAGTGGAGGATTTCGCAATGTACTGTATATAGTAACAAGTTTATCTTAGAGTGGCTGTAGGAAGTAGTGAGACAGGTGGAAGTTGAACTGGGTGAGGAGATGAATCGGTTATTCTTTTAAAGCAAAGTACTTGTATTAATTAATTGAATGTATTAATTATACGTAGGGAAAAAAAAAAAAGAAAAAAAAAAAAAAAACCGGGTAGATAGGGTTGATAGTTGGTCAATGATGCGAGGTTGATCTGCGCTGGTTGCTGGTTGGTGTTATTTTAGTTTCTGTATTGCTCTGAGGAAATGGAATACCCTTCGTAGTTGCATGTTTAGATCACATGATGGAGTCGTGCGGCTCAGAAATAATTTTTTAATGTTGCTATCTTAGCTGCATGTCAAGACTCTAAATTGGTTTCTTTGAATGTTTGGTTTCTGGAGGGTAGAGATGAAGACTGTGAGAGTAGTGGTTTTGGTTATTGTTGGTTTCGTGTTTTATGGTTCTGGTTATGCTTGTTGTTTTTGTGGATTTTCATGTACACTATTTTTCTAGAACTACTTCTGGTGACTGTGTCAGAACTTGTTCGAGGATAGCGGGTGATATATTGGGGGTACAGACATGGTAGTAGTACCAAAAGATTTGTATTGTTAGGGGCTTTCTTCTGAGATACTTCAATTCCTACTCCGACAACTGCTTGTTGCTTTTCCAGGATTTTTGCAGGTAATCTATGCTGACTGTGAAGCCCCTGGACGGCGTAATATTGGTCATGTAGACAATATGCTAACAGAAACAGATACAGTTCATTTGATGCTTCAAAATGATACAACATTTTTCTTGGAAATGTGACAGACAGAACTTTACCAACGAATCTTAGTTTTCTCTGATGGAATAAAGAGCTCCAGACGGAGCTACAGTATGTTGATCTCAAACAGTTGAAAGTAGAATCAAAAGGCTCGTGAAAGTCAGTTATTTACAATGGTATGTTTTGTTAACCTTGCGCATCACTGCTTAGTGCTCAACTAGGATTTTTGCCGGTAGTTTATGCTGTGTTAAAGAGCTCCAGGGGGTATAATATTGCTGATGGAAACAGAAGAGTAATCTCATGTTGTTTTAATCATATATACCTACAGAATGATATATCTTATATGTGGATATTATAATAGGCTGAGCGCTACCGACAAGTTCCAGTCTTTTGCAGAAATTGAAAGGGGGCTAGATAGACCTACGGTTATGCTACGCACTTGGGAAGAGAACCAAGATAGTCGTATCTTACAGAGCTTCAATATGATGTACTATTTATCTCTACTGGTAACTCCTTGGTACTCAACCAGGATTTCTGCAGGTAATCAATGGAGACCTAAAGTCACCTGGTCGGTGATATGTTAACTATAGAGATAATACAATACTATCATATGATCTGAGTCATCTAGATCTTCATAATGGTACTTTCAATAACTACATATTCTGTCAGACTGAGATTTTACAGGACATGCAGGTTTTTTTTGAAAATTGAAAGGCTTCTAGAAAGATATCTGTTTAAGCTAGGCACTTGAAAGTGGTATCAAAAGACACGTCACATCTAGGGCTTTACAATAATATACTCTGTTGCCATTACCGGTGACCCCTTGGTGCATTTACGGAGTTTTATGATGATCTAACCAGGTACTTTATGCCGTGGTTTAAGCTAAGCCCGGTACTTTATGCTGACTTCTTGGTACTTTATGCTGACGTCTCCTCATTGTGCTATATAAGTGTGTAATGTGACAGTTCCTCCTCAACTTCTGTATAAAGTCACTCAATAATTGATACTATTTACACACTCATGTTCAACTATTACCACAACTCAGGTCACTCAATAAATTATACTATTTATACACACCTCCCCTTCACCACCACAACTAAGTCACTCTCATCATACATTCACACAGTCATCTTCTACTACACCTCAACCAGTCACTAATAAATCATACTATTTACGCTCTCATCGACTACCAACCACTACTTGTGCCTCCAGTACAAAGTCACTCTCTCTTTTATAATCACAATAAATCATACTATTTACACTACTCATCGTCCTCTCGCAAATTCAAAGGCACGTACTTGGGCACGGGCGGCAGACCCGCGGCTTTGCGCCACGTCTCGGATCCCCACTTGGCGACTCTATCGTAAGCCGCACCGGGAGAGTCCAGAGCGGGTCGCACGTCCAGCACAAACGTCGGTGAGTCGCCCTCGTCGTCGCCGGCGTAGTAGTCGATCACGTAGCGCACCTCCTTCCACTTTGTGTCTGTTTCCGTGGCTGCGGGGTCCACAGCTCGCAGGACGGTCCAGTCGTGTCTGTCGAAGGGAGCAGCAGAGCCAAAAGTCGCGGGGAAGACCTTTCCGAGCACCTGGATCATCTGCGCTCGCGGCGAAATGTCGTTGGGTCGGCCCTGGAACTTCATGAGCCGCGGCTCCACGTCCGTCTTCTCCGAGTACTTGCGTTCCCAGTCGCAGATTTCGACCCACGCTCCTTCGTTCAGAAAGTTGTGCACGTCGACCATGGACTCGACAGCGTCTTCGGGGATTTCTCCGCCGCCTTTTCGCAGCATCGCGTTGTACATCTGCTGCGGAGAGGGGTACTCCCAGACGCCAGAAGACGACTCCTTGCCTTTAGGAATGGTCGACATGGTTCGCTCGAGAGGAAGATCGACAGTCTGCCCGGGAGCTCGCTGCGAAGAAAGATCCGGCATCATGTTCAGAGGGTTGATCTTGTTGTTGGCAGCATCGGGTCCAGAGGGCTTGGCAAAAGAAAACCAGGAAGATCGCTGGGTGTGGTCGACGGGACACTTGGAGGTGGTTTCAGACTCGACCTTTTTCTTCTCAAATTGCTGCGTGAACTTGGAATGGTCGATGGGACACTGGGAAATGTCGCCTTTGGGGTGCCCGAGGGGCTTGGACAGGTTGTCTTTAGGGGTTTCCTGGGTTAGCACGGTAGTGAGGGCCGTAGGTCCGAACGGACAACATCATGAATAATGGCAACGGTAGTGAGGGCCGTAGGTCCGAACGGACAACATAATGAATATCATAAGAGAATAAACACAAGAGCAATTCTCAGTAGACAGCAACATGAATATCACAAGAGACTGAGGAGACACCATGTATCATCAGAGCAGTGTGAGTAGACAACAGCATGGATCATCATAGAGATGATGTCCTAGCAGCTGACAATGAGATGATATGTTCAACAGACAACATGATCAATAGTGAGAGAACAACATGAGGAACAGTAAGAGCACTTCTGAGTCGGACTACATGCTGAGTAGTCAAGAGCTTGAATGACACACATGAGTAGATGGACAGACAACATGCTAGACAACATGTTCGATAGACAGTCCCACAAGAGAGCTTGGACGAGAGATAGCATCAAAGTTAGACCATCCTGAGATCCCGTCTGAGCATCCTGAAGCTGTCTGAACATCCAATGTTGAAAAGACATAGATGACAGTCAGGTATGACAACCGCTGAAGAGTAAACATGAGAGCATCGGCTGATTACTCCTCTCGACAGGCAACATCATGAGTTATCGACTGACATCATCATGAAGCAAGCGGATGAGAACGTATCAAACGGACAACATCATGATATCGACACTATCTCATGTTGTCAGAACATCGTGAGACTGAACCTGAGCTGTTTGAACACCTTTAGTTGTGTGACCATAGTCCGAACATCCTTGTCTGAGCCTTGTTTGAGCCTTGTTGTCTGAACATCGTTCTGTCTGAGCATGCTTCTGTCTGAGCATCCAGGTGAACCTTGACAGTGAAAACACCATGTCATGTCTAAAGTGGCAACATGAGAGTATCACTGGCAAAACCGTAGGTGAAACACCACAGTCTAGTATGGTCATATGTGCAACATCCTCAGTTGAACGTCCTCAGTTGAACATCATGAGTTGAGCTTCGTGTGTTCATTTGCCTCCCAGTCTGAAGAGCAGAAAGAGCAAGCAAGAGTGGTTTGTAACAAGCTGTTGAACAGTAGTCCAGATTGACGTAGCTGAAATAAAGATCCAGACGTTCATACGCCACAAGTCAAGCCTGTACAAACACTCCAAACTCGATCTGACACTCACTTATCTGCTCACTGATCCAGAACGACTCAAACGACTCAAAAGTTGCTGTGGTTCAGGAAGCTGTCTAACAATGTTGCTGGTCTAAACAACTAAGCAAGTTCGGTTTTGTGTCTGACTGTGTTATCAACTGACATGCCCACTGTGATATCAGAAGTCATACAGTTGTAGAAACAGCAACACAAACAGTGTAGAAACAGCAACACAAAAGTCGAGTACACAAAGACACAAAAATCGCAGAAAAACTTGCTCAGACCAAAACACCACCAAACAAACCACAAACCAACGTTGTAAACACCGTCACACGACATTTCACGCAAATGTTCAAAATTGCTCAAAAGTTGCTCCTCAAAAAACTCCTCCTCAAATCATCCTCTCCGCCTCATCCACAAACACAAACTAATACTCACACTCCAGAACCAGCCCATTTTTGTGTAGTTAGCTCAAAGTCGAAATAGTCGGAATAACGAACAATTCTTTTTCGTGCATACTGGAATATCTTATACTTCTTGATCATGCAGCGGACCCTAACCCTGGGCTTCCGAAGAAGGTAACGGCATGTTTTTGAGCCTCCAGAGCACAGATAAGGATTTTTAAAAGTTCCAGTGTGTTCCAAATTGCGCCAGGAATTCAGCTATATTATCCAATTTTTGATATCTCTATTAATACCCATTCTACAACACATATCCGTCATCCACTCAAATGTCGTGCAAAGTAAGAGTTGCGTCAAATATAAGGTTTAACCTTTTGTCGTGTGGCGTCCAACGGGCTGACTCAGCGTGGCTGAATTTTATTGGTTGAAAATAAAAAATTAAATTAAATTAAATTAAATTAAATTAAGTAAATATGTGGTGTAATATTTGGTAAAAAACAAGGCGCTGTAAATGGACAACCTATCCGTTGGCAAGCAACATTTCTCCATTGGGAACTCTCCATCGGTTCTGATGCTCTCCCTAAGCTGAGAAACATCAAGGTGATAAGATAAATGAAGAAGTGGTATCTGATAGAGGTTTGTCAAGTGCTTGTTATCTAAATTCTACAGATTTGAATGCTTTAAGTATAGAATACCACTAGTTTATGCCGTAGTACCCGTAGTTTATGCCGTACTTGTAATACTTGTACCCGTAGTTCACAGAAAAAGTGTCTAGAAAGCGACCTGTTCATCTCAGACACTAGTGAGTAGAATCAAAAGACTCGTCTCGCACAGGGATTTCTTATGATATTCTGTTTTACCATTATTGAAGACCCCTTTGTGCTTTTCCAAGGTTATTTGCTGGTAGTTTATGCTGACTAAAATGCCTCTACCTGTTGCAGTATTAGTCATATGAAAAATAATGCAATACCAAAAGACTCTTTTCGTTCATAGCTTTGGAATGGTACCCCTTTATCTGCAAAACTATGGTAATCCAATCTTTACCAGCTGATTTTAGATTTTCAGGAAAATTGAAATATGGCTAGACAGAGCTCTGTTTATGCCACGTACGTGAAAGCGGTTTCAAAAGACTCATAATAAAGGGGGCTTTGCAATGATATGTTAGATGAGCTTCACTCGTAACGCCTAGGTGCTTTTCCAGGATTTTTGCAGATAATCTATGCTACTTGAAAGATGTCCATAGGGTGTAGTTTTATTGGTGAGAGCAGGTACTTGTAAGTAATACCGTTAGATTTCTCTTGTCTTGAGCTTTGTAATGATATGTTTGAAAGCCGTGTTTTATGAAAGGCTGACATTTTCAGGTAGATTCAGGTTTTTCATGAAACATGAAAGGCGTGTATACAGGGTTCTGTTGGTGTCAGAAACTTGAGAGTAGAACCAAAATACTGGCCATGTCCAGGAATTTAAAGCTGTATGCTATTTTATCATCACTTATGACGCCTTGGTGCTTTTCCAGGATTTTTGCAGATACTTTATGCAGAGTAAAACACCTCTAGCTGGTGCAATATTACAGATATGGGAAATGTTGCAATACTCAGAGACTTTTATAAGTAAGAGCTTTGTAACGATATCTCTTTTTCGTCTTCATTATGTCACGTTATCCTCTAGCGACAGATTCTAGATTTCCAGGAAACTTGAAAGGTAGCTGAGCAGAGCTCTGTTCATTCCACACACTTGATAGTAGAACCAAAAGACTTATCTCATCAAGAGCTTTGATATGCAATGTTACATTACCATCAATAAAGACTCATTGGTGCTTTTCTAGGATTTTTGCCGATAGTTTATGCGAAGTAAAACATCTCCAACTGGTTTAATATTAGTGTTAGAAGAAAACGTATAGCACTCGAGCACTCTTCACTTTCATATCTTCAAAACAATACCCCTTTATCTCGTACATTGTGGCAAGCCAATCTTTACCAGCTGATTTTAGATTTTCAGGAAACTTGAAAGGTGGATATCATCAGCTCAATTCATGTTATAGACTTGAAAGTAGTACCAACAGACTCGTCTGGTTCTACCTCTTTCATATGACATAATACATTCTCTTAACTGCCCCCAGTAACGCTATTATGTTTGCTAACCATTTTTGCCCGTCACCCATGCTCCATAACAAGCAATATTGGCTAAAGTTATTGGCCATAGATAAGCTCATATTGTACTTTAAAATGGCCAATATATATGGGAATATAATAGAATTCAAACTTCGATCATAGTTATTGGCCGCAGGTACGTCAATTCTGAGTGATACAGTGGCCAATACATGTGGACTTGTACTCTCTGTCGAAAGCACATCACCAGAACTCTAGAAATAAATAGGTGTCTCATTGTGGCTACTTCACCACTTGCAAATCTCCTCAGTACCTTCCATTACTCTCCTTGCCAACATAACACGTCTATCAAGCCACTGAATGAGACGACTTGGAGGACAGGCTTCAATCTCTAGCCAGAACGTCTGCCATTGATTTCCTCTATGACCAGAGTGAGCCTGGACCTTTATCAGACTAACTTTCAGACACCTGTGCTTTCCTTGAGCTGGGAATCCCCTCATAAAAAAAAAGACACATTTATAAATTATGAGGTTTATTGGCTACAGGCAGAGCTTGACTGCTTCTCCATCCGTTAGTAAGATCTACACACCATTCTATTCAGTTCTTTTCGAGACTTGTTCACAATTACTACGCTCTCATCAATAGTAAGATCTAAACATCATCATTTTATTCAATACTACTTGTAGTCGACTTCCCATTTAGTATGCTCTTCTAATCGCTCGTCGAAAACATCGAACATTCAATCATTTTATTCAATACTTTTCAAGGCAGTCCGCACTTGCAAGTCCACATTCGCTTCGCTCATGCGCACTTACAGACCCAGCTTGGAAATCTCCTTCTCCAGCTCGGAAACCGCGTCGGCAATCTTGTCCGCGTTATCTCCAGAGCCCTGGATAGTAGGACCCTTGCCTCCAGACCGTCCGCCAACCAGACCAGCGGCAATGGCGCCCATCTGCTGCGCAGTCAGACCCTTGGTCGAGACCGCCTCGTCGATGAAACAGGCGTGCGCAACCTTACCTTCCGCGGGAGAGCCGGCAAACAGGTACACCGACTTTCCAGGAAGCTTGGCCTTGACGTGGTTGATGGTCTCGGAGAGCGCCTTGGAGTTGGCGGAAATGTCGGGCACGTGCGCAACAAGGTAGGTCGCCTCGGGGTGCTTCTCAAAGTACGAAGCAACGAGCTCCGTCGACGCCTTAGACTCGGCCTTGAGCTTGGCCTTGACGCCGTCCGTGATCGTCTTCTGGATCTTGTTGAACTTGTCCTGCAGGGCCAGCTTGGACACAACAGACACAGACAGCTTCTTGAGCTCCACGCCCAGCGCCTTGGCCTGCTGCTCCTTGTCTGCGCCGAGAGGGAGGGCAGACAGAGCGTCCAGACGAGCATCAAACTCCTGCGCGAGCTTCTGCACGTCGGCAGCCTCCTTGCCCGTCACCGCGACGATTCGCCGGATGCCCTTGGCAATGCCGGACTCCTCGATCACCACGAGATGCTTGATCTCGCCGGTCTTGCCCACGTGCGTGCCGCCGCAGAACTCGACCGAGTAGCCGGCCCACTTGGGGTCGGCGGGGGAGGCCACCAGCTCCTCCACGGGCACGCCGACAGAGACGACGCGCACGGGGTCGGGGTACGTCTCGCCAAAGACGGCCCGCACGCCGTTGATCTGCTTGGCAAGAGCAAGATCGACGGACTTGGCGTACACGCCCAGGTTCTTGGCAATGTACGCGTTGGAGACGGCCTCGACCTGCTCCACCTCCTTGGGCGACAGGCCCGTCTTGTGCGAAAAGTCGAACCGCAGCTTCTCCTGCGCCACCAGCGAACCCTTCTGGTCGATCGAGTCGCCCAGCGTCTCCTTGAGCGCGTAGTTGAGCACGTGCGTGCCGGTGTGGTTGTTCTTGAGGGGCGTTCGACGGGAGGTGTCAAAGCCCACGTTCACAGAATCGCCCACCTTGAGCGAGCCGTAGGAGAAATGGCCCGTGTGCAGAACGTAGCCGGCGTACACCTGCACGTTCTGCACGTCAAACTCGGAAGCTCCGTCCACGACAATCGTGCCCGTGTCGTACTCTTGGCCTCCAGACTCGGCGTACATGCACGTCTTGTCGAGGAGAAGGCCGACCTGGCCAGCAGACTCGTCCACAGAGTCCACAAAGCCGCCGGACGTGTAGATCGCAACGACCTTGGCGTCAGGCAGGTTGGAGACCTCAAACTTGGCAGAATCATCGGTCTTGGGGACCGAGGAGTTCTGCTCCAGCTCAGCCAGAGCATGTACGTCCAGCTTGAGCAGCTGGACACCCCCAGCGGTCTTCTTGCCGCCCTTGGACGCCTCCAGCGACTCGGCCTTGGCCTTGTCGAAGGCCGCCTCGTCGATATCAAGGCCCGCCTCCTCGGCCATGATCCGCGTGAGGTCCACGGGGAAGCCGTACGTGTCGTAGAGGCGCCACACGTCCTTGCCGGCGAGAACAGTCTTGCCCTGGGTCTTGGCGTCGGCCGCGTACTGCTCAAACAGCTTCTCGCCGCGGTCCAGCGTGCGCGAAAACGACTGCTCCTCGTCGTCGAGGATCTCAAAGATGTCGTCCGTGCGCTTGCCCAGCTCGGGGAAGATCTCGCTGACCTGGGAGATCAGAGTAGGGGCGAGCTGCGAGAAGAACGAGCCGATGGGGACGTCAAACTTCTTGCGCACAAAGCGCGCGCCTCGACGCAGGATACGTCGCAGAACGTAGCCTCGGCCGTCGTTGTTGGGGACGCCTCCGTCGGCAAGAGCGAAAGTGAGGGTTCGCACATGGTCCGCAACAACACGGTAGGCAGTGTCAATGCCGTCAGCGTCCTCGGCTCCAAACTTGCCAGCATAATCCCGAGCCCCGGTCAGCTCCTGGATCTTGGCAAAGATCGGCGTGAACACGTCCGTGTCGTAGTTGGACGACTTGTCCTGCAGCACCGAGACGAGCCGCTCGAAGCCCATGCCCGTGTCAATGTGCTTTGCGGGCAGCGGCTTGAGGCTGCGGTCGGCCTCGCGGTTGTACTGGATGAACACAATGTTCCAGATCTCCAGCACGTTGGGGTCGTCCATGTTGACGAGGTGCCGCGCGTTTCGGCCGCCGATGCGGTCGTAGTGGATCTCGGAACACGGACCGCAGGGGCCCTGGTCGCCCATCTCCCAGAAGTTGTCGGCCGAGTCGCCGGGGAGAATGTGGTCCTCCGCCACGCCGAGGTCCATCCAGATCTGCTTGGCCTCGAGATCGGCGTCGAGACCGAGGGCAGCATCTCCGCCAAAGTAGGAGACGTACAGACGATCGGCATCGAGTCCGTACACCTGCGTCAGCAGCTCCCAGGCCCACGCGCACGCCTCGGCCTTGAAGTAGTCGCCGAACGACCAGTTGCCCAGCATTTCAAAGAAGGTGTGGTGGTACGAGTCGCGGCCCACGTCGTCGAGGTCGTTGTGCTTGCCTCCGGCACGAATGCACTTTTGCGAGTTGGCCGCTCGGCTGAGCTTGCTGAGAGGGGAAGAAGGGTCGCACGTACCCAGGAAGATGGGCTTGTACTGGTTCATGCCAGCGTTCGCAAACAGCAGCGTGGGGTCGTCATAAGGGATGACGGAGGAAGAGGGGACGAACGAATGAGCTCGTTTTTCGCCAAAGTAGTCGAGAAAGGTCTTGCGCACCTTGGTGGCGGGCCACGAGTCCGCGTTGAGAGGCATGGTCGAGAATTTGCGAGGTCGTGGGAGAAGACGAAAGCGCATAAGAGACACAGAAGGAAAAAGCCGGTGTTGGGAGATGTAGGGGCAGTAGGGTAACTCGCGTGTGGTTGGTTCCTTACAGTGAAGCGATGTAAGGGGGAGGGGGAAAAGTAAAGACGTAGAAGTGTTTTAAATGGCACGTTTAGTACGGGCACTTTTTTCAAATTTGTTTTTGGACTTCCCGGGGCGTTCTACAGACCCCTTCTCGACTGTTGAAAACACCTGGTCTTAGAACTTTATAGTGACGTAATACACACAGATAGGATGAAGAACATCGACTTTGATTTCTGCGTGGGGAGAGCTGTTTAAAGGAAACCGAAAGTACGGCTGAATTCTCCACATTCTATTATCGCTATTTCCGCTTTGAAAATGTGAATTCCTTGCTTAATAACCAATCTACAGACCCCTAAAAACCCAGCTGAGACACTAGGAACGCGACAGAAGCATTTAGCTGAAAAAAGACGTGGAGAGGGTTTGGGGTTGTATGACCCATTTGAAGTTTGCGTTTCAACTTTGGCCGAAAAAAACGCGAGTATTATGACGATCCCAAGATGCGTAGTGTTAGTCAGCACGTTTGCTATGATCTCTCGACGAGGAGAGGTGGTGGAGACTTGAAAAGTGGTTCAGTGGATTCCTAGGACTTGGTTCTATCGGTTCATGTGTTTTAAATGGCTTCCCTTAACCAATTGCCCTCTCTTTCGATGTATGGAAACTGAGAGAAGCGTCATATCTGAGTCAATCAATGTCGTAATAGGCTAGAAAGTTTTTGTAGTGCTCTATTCTCGTGGTTCAGCACATTCAGCTTTTTACACCATCTCCAAATACCAGTATTAGCCCACTTTTCAACCCGTGGCAAATCTCTACCAGCATGTGAGAAACTTTATCGGAAAGCCGATTGAAAATTTCACACATACCAAGGTCATAACCTGTGGTGTAAAAATATTGTAGTCGTGTTGGTGCATGTTTGGAAGCGACGTCGTTGCGGCTTCGTGATTTTTGAGTCGTTTCGACTGTTTTTTACAAAATTGGCTACCTCTAACTTCTCACTTGCTATAGAAGGTCAATATGAGTCATGTAATTCATAGCAACGTCAGAATGGGGACATGAGTCGAAGTGGCGATGTGAGGCACGCGTGAGTCATTCAAACATGTCATTGAACATATAAATCCCAACAACTTGCCCCAAAGTGATCTTACTAGTCAAGTATTTCTTTGAAAGCCTCACCATAAGTATTGGCCACTACAAAGAGAGTATTACGCACTACATAGGCCATTATTTATGGTGTAATTCATAAAAACCTTATTGGTGCAGATATAGAACGAGAACTTATTTTCTTTCGGTGAGACCTTAGAGAGTCCCAAAACACATCCTGTTTTGTATCAAAACAACCGCCGTGATCTCCCGAGTTCGGTGGTACTGTTTATTTGCTGTCAACGTTGATATTCGCAGATTTATGTAGTTAAGCTCTGAGTATTGGACCAATTTTTTCAAAAGAAGCAGAAATACTCTCTTCTCTGTCCGCACAAACGAACTGCTTCTTCTAATCGTCAAAAACAGAACCCACAGAGCCCACAGTTAAACGACCACCTCTCACTGGATCGATAAGCGAGATGAAAAAATAAATGCGTGGTGAAAATACCCTGAAACCTAATTTTATCGCACATTAGGTTTGAGGCCGAATATCTGGAAATGCCTATAGGAGGTGGTTTTTACTGTGTCACGTGATAATATATAATGGGGTGGTTAAGAAAGAGCTGAAAAACATGGCCATGTAATTTTTATTGTCAGGAGAGATCGTTTAAGGCGGGTTGTAAGGTGTAGATGATGAATTGACAATGTGCTATATCACGTGATAGAGAAATCATGTGACTCCAAGGACTTCAGAAGTGATTTCAGAGCGGGTTTTTAGCACTACTGCTTTTTTCGCAATCTATTTGACTTTATCTTTATCTATCTATTCCTGTACTGGTATAGATACTCCGTACATGTTAGGATAAGTTCATATCGACAATGGCTGCATTTTCAGAAGAGAACTTGCTCTCAATGTCTTGCTCGCTAGCCTCTACAAGGTCGTAGATTCGTTATCTGCTAATAAATGGAAGCTATCAACTCAGTTTGCCCTCGTATCTTGAGGCCCGAAATCGCCGAAAGTTTGCTCAAACGTCTCGTTTCTTAATTTTGACTACCGCGGAGGTTTCTACTTGGAGTTTGATATCCAATCACTCGGTGTTTCAAGTTGATATGCTCGGTGTTTGACTATTTCAAGTTGATATCGGTGTTTGACTGTTATCAACCACAAGTCATATCCCGAGTTCAATGGTCAATACGAGTTTGGATATAGGGGTACAGAACAAACAATGGGTTAGCGCGAAATGGGCGAATTAGCGTGTCTTTAACTTCCCGTGAACTATTACTGTACCTTGCAAATAAAGGCCAGATCCGAAATTGCTGACACTGAAACATTTGATTAATCGATTGGTAGTGATATTAGAGACGGTACGAACAATGAACGAACTCGTAAGATACCACTGATAAAAACCACAAACATACTCAACAACCACGTCAAACGTCACTCTCCTCGGAGTCCTATTCGACGTCTATTTCGATGCGGTTGAAAATACAGCTTGGCAACAGTAAAACTCGGTTGGTTGAGAAACTCCGATACCGTATCTGCGGGGCAGAGGTCTCAGGAAACTCTCACGTGACTTTCCGTGGACTCTTCGTTATCTCTAGGTTCCTGATTGGTGCGATTAGAGTTGAGACAACGAAACACACGATAGTCGTTATTTGGCGATGCAGGCGAGCTGGAGACGCGAGAAGTCCACCATTGGAATCCCCGGATCGCCAGCTCTCGAACCATATACTTCTTTCTCGCTTTGGCCACACACAGGGCTGAAAATCAGCACACCCAATACGAGACCTGCAGGAGAGATGAGCTAAAACTGTTCGGAACGTGACAGTTGTAGATGGAGATCCAACTGAGGTATCGCGAAAAGTGTTTCAGATCGGAGTAGTCCGACGTCGAAATAATCTAGTTGCACAAAAACAACCCTTATCACGTGACGCATCCAACTTTTGGAACGTATCTTGCGCGGCTGAGTCATACCCCTCGGCCACGCACTTTGCCTGCCCTCTCACAAGCCGTCAGCCAATTTGTGGGTCCAAAAAACAAACAAGCTTATTTTCCCCGGGCCGGTCGTCTGAGAGAAGCTGATCGATATCTGATTGCAGTAGCGGTTCGAGAGTGAGATCCAGGCGTGGTGATTGGCCCAACCTTATCAGCCGCTTATCTGAGGTGCGGCTTAGAGATAAGCTGTTGTGTAGGGGTGGAGTGTGGTAGCAGGGACGTAAGTGGTACGTCTGGAATGACAAAAAGCATTCGGTTACGGCTGTAAAGTCGGCTTGGCCGTAGCTGTATTTTTGGCTGAGTTATGTGGACTTGTATGCACAGCTGTCTGTCTATTCGTGGTGTGCTCAGACAGGCTTGGGAGAAGAGACAAGCTCAGAGATCACCGTTACATTTAGATTTTAATTTCAACTGCCCGAATAGAGTGGTTAGTGCGTCTGGCATGCGTTATCGTGCTGTTTGGTGTTTGGTGGGGCTGTTGATATTGCGAGATCTAGAGATGGTACAAGCGAATAAACTAGATCATTAGAATCAGCGCAAGATTCTGCATCTAACGATATACTTTTTGTCCTTCCAAACCACGCACATAAATTTTAGTCGCTCCAGTTCCACCGGGCAACTCGGCCTGGAGCTTATCAGCTATCAGAGTTGATCTGGGTATATAAGGAGGACGCGTTCTGGATCGTTCTGCAACAACTACAATGATCGAAGCGCCTCTCAGTCAAGGAACCGGCTATGCGGTAGTTCTGGGCGTGGGTCTGGGCTTTTCCGCCATTATGATTTTCATCACGTGGGCTTTGCGCCGCTACCAGCGAGAGGTTATGAGCTCTGAGGAGTTCTCCACGGCCTCGCGGTCCGTCAAAACCGGCCTTATTGCTGCCTCTGTGGTTTCTTCGTGGACCTGGGCTGCTACTCTTTTGCAGTCCACCTCGCAGGCATACAAGAACGGCGTTTCTGGACCTTTGTGGTACGCTACTGGAGCTTGTGTGCAGGTTGTGCTGTTCGCTACGCTCGCCATTGAGCTCAAGCGAAGAGCTCCTGGCGCACACACTTATCTGGAGGTGGTTAAGATGCGTTTTGGACCCGCGGGACACATTGTTTTCATGTGCTTTGGCCTTGCGACCAACATTCTGGTGACTCTGATGCTGCTGACCGGCGGATCTGCGGTCGTCAAGGATCTGACGGGCATGAACGTCGTTGCTGCTTGCTTGCTGCTTCCTCTGGGTGTCATTATGTACACCCTGTTTGGCGGTATCAAGGCGACCTTCATCACGGACTATCTGCACACGATTGTGCTTCTTGCGATTATTCTCGTCTTCGCCTTCACGACCTACGCGAACCACGACATCCTTGGATCTCCTGGCAAAGTCTACGATCTTCTGGTGGAGCGAGCTCTCGAGTTTCCTGTCAAGGGCAACGAACACGGCTCGTATCTGACCATGAAGTCGCACGATGGCGCGATTTTCTTCGTCATCAACATTGTCGGAAACTTTGGCACCGTTTTCCTCGACAACGGATACTGGAACAAGGCCATTGCGGCTTCCCCCGCTGCTGCTCTTCCCGGCTATGTTCTTGGAGGATTGGCTTGGTTTGCTATCCCCTGGCTGTGTGCTACAACTATGGGACTTGCGTGTCTGGCTCTGGAGGGCACTCCTGACTTCCCTGGATACCCTGCGCGAATGTCAGCCGACGATATTTCCGCTGGTCTGGCTCTTCCTAACGCTGCGGTTGCGCTGCTGGGAAAAGCAGGCGCTGGATGCGCTTTGACCATGGTTTTCATGGCAGTCACTTCGGCGTTCTCCTCGGAGCTCATCGCGGTCTCCTCCATCTTCACCTACGACATCTACAAGGGCTACATCAACCCCAAGGCGACAGGCAAGACGCTGATTATGACCTCGCACGCTGCAGTCATCGCGTTTGGTTTTGCCATGGCAGGTTTTGCAGTCGGTCTCTACTACATCGGCGTGTCTATGGGCTTCCTGTACCTGCTTATGGGCGTGATTATCTCCTCTGCGGTTATTCCTGCTGTTCTGACGCTCATGTGGGGAGGTCTCAACTTCTGGGCGGGAGTCCTGTCTCCTCCCCTGGGCTTTTGCTACGCGATTATCACGTGGCTGGTTGTGACGAAGATCCAGAAGGGCGAGATCAACGTGACTACGGCCGGATCCGATCTTCCCATGCTTGCAGGCAACGTTGTGGCTCTGATGTCGCCGCTTTTCAACATCCCCATTCTGACGCTCATCTTCGGCATCGACAACTTTGATTTCGAGAAGTTCAAGCAGATCACGCGGGCCGACGACTCCGAGTTCTGGAAGGTTGACTCGATAGTTGAAGAGCTTGGTGGATCTGAAGAAGTGGTTTCAATCCGAGAAAAGAACACTTCTCCAGGAACTACCGGTCAAACTACACCCACATGGTCCGACAGAGAACACGAGAACCAGGCGGAGTACGGACTCGAGGAGCCCATGCCTGCTGCTGTCGAGCCCCCCATCCACCTGGAAGAACTCGACCCCGAGGAAAAAGCGCTGCTCGACAAGTACGCGAAAATCGCGCGGGTCATCACCGCCGTCATGGCCATCTGCTTCCTCGTCCTCTGGCCCATGCCCATGTACGGCTCTGGCTACGTCTTCTCCAAGCCGTTTTTCACGGGCTGGGTTGTCGTCGGCATCATCTGGATTTTCCTCTCGTCTTACCTGGTCGTGATTTATCCGCTGTGGGAGTCCCGACAGGGCATCTTCGAGACCTTCCGCGGACTGTACTGGGATTGCACGGGACAAACGTGGAAACTGCGACGATGGCAGGGCCAGACGGAGGACAAGCAGATGGCGGCGCACGGACTTCAGAGAAGCATTTCACACATGGAGAGACTCGAGGGCGAGGAGGTCGAGTCTGACGGCGTGCAGGTGACCAAGGTCGAGGCTAATAAGTAGTGGACAGTAGTATTTATTTTTAATTGACGTTTGATAGTGATACGAGAAGAATGAGTAGTTTAACACAACAAGTAGTATTTATTTTTAATTGACGTTTGATAGTGATGATGAGGAGAAGAAAGAGTATAAGTAATTCAATACAAATACCTGTGTTCTTATGAACAAGAGATACACACTCTCATGGCTCACACTGCCAGTGCTTCTAGGTGTATTTATTGTTTTTTAATTGATGTTGATAGGATTAACATGGTTGTTTGTTAAATTGAAGTGTTCGTAGTCTTGTTTGTATTCATCTATCGGAACATGTGCGATAGATATCTTACAGCTGCAATAGACGTACAGACAAGTATTAGTGTAGGTGCGTAGACCACCGGTAGTACTTTTTATTAATTGTTTATATGATGCAAACGAGTAATATTACAAGAGACAGTGTCTACAGTTGCTATTTACTCAAGTTGTCGTAGTCCTCTGGATGTGTTCAGTAAGACTCTTCAACTGCAAGACACTCTACAAAATACGAGTGAGAAATAGCTGTATAAGCAAAAGATAATACATTACCAGATAGAAAGCTATCATATCTCCGACTGTTAAAACTATTTATCATCTCAGTCATTCGAGCGTAGTGTAAAAAAGACTACAGTACTTACTTGTACATCTAACATGATAATTACCGTACTGTACATCTAACATGATTAATATATATACCGGTGGTAATAAAAATAGAACGGTAAGCTTGATTTCGACTCATGGTTTGAACTCGATACTCTTCTCAGAGATTCTTTCGCTAGTAGAACAACTCGTTGAATCTACTGCAGTTCAACATCATCGAATACGTTCAAATACCGGCAATGTACTTTCTGACACTAAAAGTAACGGAAATACACATAGGATTCTCAGACACAGAAATATAAGCAGAACTATCTGACTGACATAGGTAATCTCATCTCAGAAGTTCATTCTGAGAACACTTGTGGGTCTTGACAATGACATACAGAGCATTTTACTACATCTAACAAGACTCAAAAAGCTGCTTCTTGAAAAATTCATACCTTGCCTTCAATCTACTTGTACCATGGTACAAGGTATCCACATTCAGTATTCCTCAAAAACACTGACCTTACACCACATGAAGAACAGAGGCACAAAACCAGACTTTGTCCAAACACACTGAAATTTCTCGTAGTGAGTAAACATGCCCTCCTAATTCCATATTAGTCATCCTATTATCTCTAGCGTTAATACTCGGCGAGATACTGTCTATCTTGCTGTTCGTGTTCCTGGACTAATTTAAGCTTTGGTCCGTAGTTTATGGGGAATAAAATAAAATAAAATAAAATAAAATAAAATAAAATAAAATAAAATAAAATAAAATAAAATAAAATAAAATAAAATAAAATAAAATAAAATAAAATAAAATAAAATAAAATAAAATAAAATAAAATAAAATAAAATAAAATAAAATAAAATAAAATAAAATAAAATAAAATAAATAAAATAAAATAAAATAAAATAAAATAAAATAAAATAAAATAAAATAAAATAAAATAAAATAAAATAAAATAAAATAAAATAAAATAAAATAAAATAAAATAAAATAAAATAAAATAAACCACACACACGACCACGTAAAGAACACCTCAGGAAAGTAGCACAAGCAAATTATTCCGACAACGATAAACGCCACAACTTCTCGTCATTTCGCTTACTAAGCTGAAATTTCATCACGTGAATTTCACTATCAAAACCTTAATTCCATTTGTCCCGAAATGGACATGTGAGAGAATTCCGCGATATATGGGTAATCGCGGGTCATTGTGATGACTAAAATGTGAATAAATCCACGCTGAACCAGCGAATTTATTTTTCCCATCTCTACTTTGTCTTAATCAGGTGCCATTAACGAGTTCCATTTCGCAACCTTTCTAGGGTTAACCCTACCCCACGTGACTTGTCCCAATGCGGCACGCCGTCACACTGGCAAACTCTAGCATACCAATGGACTCATGCAGGACTCTTTTTACTTTTACCGTCTCGACAACACTTTGGTGGCAAGATTATACAATGGGTGAGTGAAAAAACGACAAACGACGAGTGCTGAATCGACCGATTTGACTGTGACGGGGATCTTTCGACGAGAATTTTGATCTATCCCAGACGGCATGACCCGCGACATACTGTGTGATGTCACGCTTGATTTGTGTAACCTGCGACATGAGCTGTGTGACCCACGACATGAAAAGTGTGATGCCCACGACATGAACTGTGTCATAGCCACAACATGATCCATGTAGTGGTCACTGTGGCGCTGACATCGGTTCTGTGATCATCACAGCAGGTCTGTGGTCACCACAAAGTCGTGTCATGGCATTACACAAGTCGTGTGGTGGGCATTACACAAGCCATGTGGTCACCACAAGAGTCGTGTCATGGCACAAAGATGATCGGGTCCGCTCAAACCTACGGCCCTCGCTTCCGTACTAACCCAGTCAACATCCCCAAGACTAGAAACACTTACTGCAAGGGCAAGGAGTGCCGAAAGCACACCCAGCACAAGGTGACCCAGTACAAGGCCGGCAAGGCTTCTCTGTACGCCCAGGGTAAGCGACGATACGACCGAAAGCAGTCCGGTTACGGAGGTCAGACCAAGCAGATTTTCCACAAGAAGGCCAAGACCACCAAGAAGGTGGTTCTGCGACTCGAGTGCGTCAAGTGCAAGGTCAAGATGCAGCTTGCTCTCAAGCGATGCAAGCACTTTGAGCTTGGTGGAGACAAGAAGCAGAAGGGCCAGGCCCTCCAGTTCTAAGCGCTGCTTGTCCTGTAAAATTAAAATATTGCACATGTGTTATCTGAGCGTAGTGCTGATGCGAGCGTAGTGCTGAAGACGAGCGTAGCGAGTCTTTAGCATGTAGCGGACCTTTTAGCAACTGAGCGTAGCGAAGGAGCGTTTGTGTTGTTTAGTTAGAGTATGGAGTACTGGCTCTGTGAGCGGAGCGAATAGAGCCGTCGTTTCCTATACTTGTACATACTAGTAATTAGTGTATACTTGTTGAGCACAGTTTGTTGCAAGTAGCAGCGTTTGGTTCTCAGTGTCTGTGTTCTAAAGTGCTGCTGAGCGTAGATACTGTGATTAAGTGAGCGTTAATCTGTGTTGTATGTACTAGTACTGCGTCCTTGGCTTACAGTACAAGTATGAGCGTAGAGCCGTTGTACACTTTACTCCTACTGGGTGTAGTCAAGTGAGCATTTGACCAAGTTGCAGAGTATCTGTGTGGATACTGTATCCGTTCAGATCTCTGCTTGACACACTTCATTATTCTTGAGCTGAGCGAATAGGGCCGTTGTATCCTGTGGCGTGTGCTTCAGTATAAGAATCTACTTCGTTAGTAGCGGTTGGTTCTACAAGTGGCTTCTATTGTTCATACATTGGATTCCCTGTGTTATAGAAGTTACACAGATACCTTGTGAACTGAACGTATTGAAGGAGTCGTTGTGTGTTGTGCAGCATTTACTTTGCTCTATGAACAGAACGAATCGGGCTGTTGCAGTTGTACTACGAAGACAAAAGAAGTTATCATTGGTGTTTCTTCTGACTGAGTCGTACAATCTCTGTCGTTCAGTACAGTCTTGGCCATGGCATCTTTATCTTCAATGTAGATGCACTGTACACAACGATAGCTCCTCTGCGTGAGTCGTAGAATGTTGTTATTGTTACGTCTATCTGTTTGCGTCTCTGTTCCACAAAGCTCGAGAAAACTAAACTGAATGTTTGCCAGTGTTGTGGATGTACTCCTTCTATTATTTTTTATAATCACATAATACATTGATCGAGGCGTACCGTGTTGCTATGTTGACATGGTCTTGCAATCTCAAGTACAAGTAGGCTATGTGAATGTTACAAATAGCGACCAGTAGCGTATGTACAAGTACTTGTACTGAGTGTAGTCAAACGAGAGAAAAATGACTGACATACTATGTACCGGTACAGTACCGGTACAGTACATACATAGTCTGCGCTTAAGACACATCTTTGTATTGACAACAGCTTTTAAGACGCTTTGCTCTCCAATAGGGTAGTTATTACTTCTAGAAGTTTCATCTCTATTGACATTTCTTCATCCGGCTTCTCTTTAGGGCCATGTCAATACCTCTCATGCATGGAGATTCTGGATGTCTCAATGGAAGCTTCGAAGGACAAGGGAAAGGAACATTCAGTGCAAAAAGATGTACAACTGATACCCAGCTCTTCGACGATGGATTGCCTGTTTGGGTAAACTGATTTCTCTGCGTTGTCCATCTCACCATATCTATATAAGCCGAACTTCCTCGCTCCTTTTCTGTATCAAACACATCTACAACAACTACTACAATGGGAGAGATTGCACCTCGAAAGTACGGTAACGCTTCTTACCGAGTCAACCACAACGTCACCATCGTTGGAGGATACCGAACCTACCAGCCTTCTTCTTGCGTCATCGCCTAAGAAGCTCACAGACACTTTTGCAGACCACTATGTTGGCCATACTGGTGCTGCTTTCGCTTCACTTTGATTTGTATTAATCTTATTATACCTCTCGTGATTGTATGTTGAGACCACAGTAGGCGACGCAATGTATCCTCAGTATAGGTGAAGTACCATAGCTTAGAGAGACCTTTTATTAAGCAAGTCATAATGTATCGTTTGACGCTCTGTCATGAAAGCCAGTTTTTTAATCACTTGGACTTGTTTCAAGAGTATATAAATGGCACAGATAGCAAGTGCGTCTTTGGCACTGTTAACATGTTCTTTCTTACCATACTCTCCATTGACTCCTGTATCCTTGAGTACTTTGCACATCCCTGATGTACGGGTAGAGTACGAAAAATTCCTACAAACAACAAAACAGTGGATTGCAGTACAGTATCGGCAGGTGTACTTCATCTGTCTGTCTGACCCACTCTCCCATACAGCCATAATGCTTGGAACATCTTCTTGTTGTGTCTTCATTATATAGGCACCCCTCTGGGTCTATTAACCAGGTGGTAGACACTTCCAAGTTCAAACATAGCTTCATAAATCACTCTACTTGTAGATACTTTTCCATCTCTCATGATACCACACATTTTCTATCATATATATTGACCATTTTTGAGTTCTAATATAAAGTCTATATGGCCAATACTTGTGATGTTTACAGCAACCATGTCATAAGCTGTTGATACTTCCCGGATGTAAAATGCCAAGTTCATGGTATAAAATGAATCATCGTGCTCTGGAGAGCTCAAAAATGTAATAATTTAGCTGGGTCATTTACTTAGCCCGCTGTTATATGCTTTATGTTGTATGGACTTATGTACATGTTAATGTTAGTTCCAAGAGATCTGAATGACTTAAAAGTGGCAAATCTAATCTAATGGAGTGTTTTCATCCTTCTGTGTTGTTTCAGGCATTGTCTTGATGTTTTTCAACTTATTTCAATTTATTTTTATTTTAAAGTGAGTAGGAACAACTAAAGTGTACTGTAGGTTTTATACTTCTTAGAATTGAAATATTTCAACCTCCTCATACTCTACTGACACACATCTATCTATTGATACACTTCACCAATCGCCACCTCTTATATTCGATTTATTCTGAATTATTTCGATTATCCATTCCTCCAAACACAACTCTAACTTGAATAAAGTTGGGATTTTGGTAATTAATCTGGATCAAATTTACAGGTTTTTCACTCGTCTGCCGGAATTTTTTGCACATCCGAACTTGCACTGTCATTTCTAGAGGTCGGTTTTTGACGAAAATTGAAATTTGAAGATACAAAAATGGAGGGCTTGACGCGGTGCGTTTTATGGTAAAATAATATGGCACCATTGTCATACAAATATCCGCAGTTATTTGCGTCTTAGTTTTCAGGGAGCTGCAGGAGGTGTATAAAGTCGTGTCTATCTCGCGCTACAGAGGTAAGATTACGTAATAATTGGTATTTATGGAAACCTCGCAATCACGAGAATTGTTTCCGGCTGTCCAACTTGCCATTCTTTTTTTCCCCATTTTCCTGTGATTTTTTTCGATTTCCAGTTTATTCAGCAATTACCTTAACCCACATAAGATTAACTTTCTGGCAATTAATCTGCTCCAAAAAAAGGCGTGACAACGTCTCTGGATTGCGTGTAAGACACAAACGATGCGTGTATAATTTTGAGGACGGCACGTCACATTTCATTCTGTAGCTCATTTATGGCCGAGTATAGTATCATATTGTAGCCCTGGTTTCGCTGATTATGTATATGTAGAAATATTCGCATGTCGCCATATAAATGTTTTGAGATATGTACGTTTTTGTCTTGTATACGTGTTTTAGAGGCGGTCTTATAGTTTTCATGCAAAAAAAAAAGTTTCTGTGATATATTTGACTCTGTTCTGTCTATCTAATATCTTAGAACCAACTTTTATTGTTTACTACAACTTCTCTCCACTTATCTTCTCTGCTTCAAATCACGATAAAGTATAACTCCGATAAGGTTACATTTTTGACAATTAAATCGCATCGAAAAAAGGGGTTCCCTAATGTTGGAGGTGGCTTTTTTATTCCTCCTTAATAATTGGCCAATGTTGTACTTACATTAAGGTGTGTAGTGGCCAATACTTGTGGATGATGAAAGGAGAGTACTATAAGATATTGTGAGGGGATACAGTATTGTGAGTGGTGGAGCTCTGGTATATGTAAACTCGAGTATGTAAAAATATTACCACCGTGTCATACAAATAAGAGAGCTGCTGGTCTCATTATGGCACGTTATCTATCATATTTATTGGCCAGTATTGTGCTATAGTTTCACTATGTTATGGTTAATACTTGAAGTTTGTTAGTTCTCAATAGTGGAAGCACTGTGTAGTCGAATATATCTTGTATGTGGTATTTTTATGGAGCTCTTACTGAGGTTAATCAGGATGAGTAAAAATATCAACATGTTGTCATACAAAAATGACAGCTATCTGACTCCGCGTTCAGCTCTAGCTTATAGTGTCTATCATATATATTGGCCCGTTTTGTTATTCAGTACTGTTATATTTTGGCCAATAATTGAGGATATTAAGAATGGAGCAGTGGAGCATTTTTATCTCATGAAATACACCAGTAAGGAGCACTCATGAATAGGAGCTCGAATATGTAAAACTATGCCTACCTCGCAATGCACAAATGAGCGCTATTCGTATCTCTCTTTCTGACTTCCCACTATATATATTGGCCATTTATATACATAACTTATGCGTATTTATGGCCAATAGATGAGGCTGAAGGTTGACATTATGTCGAGTCTAGAGGTGCTATAAGAGCATGGAATGGTCATTTATGTTTCTTTGTGTGTTATGGCCATCTCTGAGACCCTTTCCGATGACTCATCACACCGCTTCTCACCAACTTCTGAAAGAGACAATTCCATACACTATGCGTCTTCAAAACAGCCCTCATAAGACATAATTTTCGTAATTGTACAATCAGAACGTCTTGAATCACAAAGATTTGACCAAATCACGTAAAACGGCACACGAAACCACGCTACTCAGTGTCCTACGCCTCTACCATATCTCAACCCTCAAATATCAAATATGCACATTACGCGTTTTAGTGCATCGCGTGTTTGACTGAGCCTTTATTCTAGGAGAGGCTGATTATTAGGAGATGTTCAAAGAGGTAGAATAGAAACAAAAGTTCCAGAGTTCGATTCTCATATCATTTCTACACTCAAATCACGTGACACAAAAATCACCCACTCCACCACGGCTGACTAATCACCCCTTTCCACGCTAATTACCTCATGCATACACCATCAGACATCACACAGACAGTTGATAACACAGAAGCCCGACGACCTGCTCTTTCGAGTTACAAACGACATGGTGCTGCAGTACATTCTCGTGCAAAATCGACAGGGCAAAACGCGACTTGCCAAGTGGTACAATGCGTATTCTGTGAGTGTTGATTTTGGAGGAAGAGCACGACACAATGGCGGAAAGTGCTCAGATCGCGACGAAAGTGGTTTCGTTGGAACCGCCGCGACAATACGAACACAATGGTATACTCCACTTCTCCCCAACTAACCCAGGACTCGGAGAAAATCAAGCTGATGGGCGAGGTCCATCGTCTCGTGGCAGCAAGAGATCAACGCTACCAGAGCAACTTTGTCGAGCTCGGCAACTACAAGGTCATCTACCGGCGCTACGCCGGTTTGTTTTTCTGCATAGTGGTGGACGAGTCCGACAACGAGCTTTTCTATCTCGAGGCGATCCATTTGTTTGTGGAGGTGCTGGACACGTTTTTTGGCAACGTTTGCGAGCTGGATCTGGTGTTCAACTTCTACAAGGTGTACGCGATTCTGGACGAGGTGTTCCTGGCTGGCGAGCTCGAGGAAACGTCGAAAAAGGTGGTTCTTGCAAGACTCGAGGAGATTGACAAGGCCAGTTAGTATTTATTATTATTATGTGGAGGTGAAGTGACAAGGTGATTTGTCAAGGAATATCAGGTTGAAGTTGGTAATTAACATGAATATTGGTCTCTGAGTAAGATCTGTCAAGCTTGATGAAGGTGGATGTAGTACGCCAATGTTGAGTATGTAATACAAGTAGTTCTACAGAATGAGAAAGAGTACGTAGGTCTATTTATAAGGGGAGGGGAGCTTCATTGAATGGCTTCTCAGCTGTCTATGAGCTATGGATATCGTAGAATGGTTCTGCTGTTAAGTGAAGCAAGTAGAAGACAGACTGAAGTATGATAATTAGGTACAAGTAGCTCTAAGTACCGAGGACGATACTGACAGCTAAAAGGCTAGAATCAACATCATCTACTGCCAGCAAACTAGACAGATCCAGAGGAAGAAGCTCTACAGTGAACTACGTTGTAGCTATTACATACACCACCTGAAACACGAGAACTGTTTGAAAGACATGCAGGGAGATAAATAGGAGATGGGCTCAAGTGAATAGTAGAATATAGCACTGAAAACTTGGTTTCTCTTACTGTCCCTTGAACTACCAAGTCTACTTGTACCAAGTATCTACTTGCAGAATGATAGCTCTCTGGAGTACGAAGTAGGTCAAAAGCAAGAGCTACAACTCCAATAGACCATGTTATCTCTTCATATCACCATAATAGAGAACTCGTAACCACTCCTGAGTCAACTTGAAACATGTCTCCGATCATCTTCATCCCCACAAGTATTAGCCAGAGAAACGCTTAACTACAGTGCTTAAATGGCCAATAATTAAACACACTCTGGATGCAGAAGATCGACAATGGAACACGTAAAAGCGCTACAAGGTAGAAGGGGCACTTGCAGGGTGGCAGGCTTTGCTCTTGCTGTGTTGCTGGATCAGCCTCACGGTATTTTTAGCTGTTTGCTTTTTCTTTAAACGGAGATACTGTGCAGTATCCGTACAAGCATGAGATTAGCTTAGTTGTAGTTGTACTTGGGGTACAAAAGTGGATGCCAAAAATTGGGGAAAAATGGGAAAAAATGGGAAAAAATGGGAAAATTCAAGGCTGTATCAAACGCGCCTTTCTCGACTCGATGAATTTACGATATTAACAGCACCGTGCCAACAACACCTCCTCTGCCTCACGGGCTGTGCATCACAGAGAAGGGTGCAAAGACGTGTTACAAGGCCGATCTGAGCGGGAAAAGCGGTATTCTGGTTCAAACCACCGTGTTAATGGCAAAAACAAGATAATATTCAATACCGACAACGCCAAAAAACCCCCAAGTATGTACTCCGTACCACCACCTCCAAACAACCTTTTCTCCTGCATAATTCCACGTCACCTAACCCAACCCCTAGGAAGTGACACAGATCCCCGTTAACGACTCTGTACTCCACCATGACCGACAAGTGGGCTCAGGGCCAGAACTTTGGCGCGCAGCAGCCGCACAACCTCATGCCTCCGCCCCAGGGGCTCTACCAGAGCTCCAACCAGTCCAACACGAGCGTTGATCAGCAGTATGGCCAGTTCCAGGGCCAGTACAACCAGCAGTTCCAGCAGCAGTTCAACCAGGCTCCTCAACAGGCTCAGCCCAGCGACTACGTCAACTTCACTCCTCGCCCGGATCTGCTGTCAAAAACGGCTCAGAGTCGCGCGCACAACACCACCCAGGTCGTCTCCCACTACTACAAGACGATTGTGCAGCATGCGATCGAGCGACATGCGCGCAAAACGGCCGCGGAGGCGTCCATCGACGTGAACACCTCTGAGGAGCGGCGAAACCGCGTGCTCACCAACTACGGCAAGAAGGAAACGTCGTATCTGCGGCTGCGGCGGACGCGGCTGTGTCTGGACGACTTTGTGACCGTCAAGGTGATTGGCAAGGGCGCGTTTGGCGAGGTGCGCCTGGTGCAGAAGCGCGACAACGGCAAGATCTACGCTATGAAGACGATGCTCAAGAAGGAGATGGACATGAAGGAGCAGTGGGCGCACGTCAAGGCGGAGCGGGATGTTTTGGCGGACTCAGACTCGCCCTGGATCGTCTCGCTGTACTACTCCTTCCAGGACGATCAGTACTTGTATCTGATCATGGAGTTCTTGCCTGGAGGCGACCTCATGACGATGCTCATCAAGTACGACGTCTTCTCCGAGGACATTACGCGGTTCTACATTGCCGAGTGTGTCTTAGCCATTGAGGCGATCCACAAGCTCGGCTTCATCCACCGCGACATCAAGCCCGATAACATTCTCATCGACAAGACGGGCCACATCAAGCTGTCTGACTTTGGTCTCTCCACGGGCTTCCACAAGACGCACTCCTCAGCCTACTGGAAGAAGCTCAAGGACGGCAGCTCCAGCAACCCTGCGAGCCAGATGGGTCCCCCCCAATCTACAAACCGCCAGTCGACCTACGACTCGATCCACCTCACGATGCGCCAGCAGATCTCCACGTGGCGCAAAAACCGGCGGCTCATGGCGTACTCCACCGTCGGCACGCCCGATTACATTGCGCCGGAGATCTTTGTGCACCAGGGCTACGGCCAGGAGTGCGACTGGTGGTCTTTGGGCGCGATTATGTTTGAGTGTCTTGTGGGATGGCCTCCGTTCTGCTCAGAGCAGCCCCGCGAGACGTACCATAAGATCATCAACTGGCGCGAGACGCTGCAGTTTCCGGACGACGTGCATCTTTCGCCGGAGTCCGAAGATCTGATCCGTCGACTGCTGACGTCCTCAGAGAACCGTCTGGGACGCGTGGGCGGCGCCAACGAGATCAAGGCGCATCCGTTTTTCCGCGGCGTGGACTGGTCGTCGATCCGCGAGTTCAACGCGCCGTTTGTGCCCAAGCTCAGCAGCATCACCGACACGAGCTACTTTCCCACGGACGAGCTGGGGGATGTGTCCGAGTACCCGCAGCAGAGCTCGCGGGGCGACCGGTCGTCGGAGCTGCCGTTTATCGGTTACACTTTCTCGCGCTTTGACAATATGACCAAGCGGAACGCTATTTAGGAGTACTTGTAAGAAGGGAGGGATAAGAGTACAGTACGGAGGGTGATGGGAGAGTACACAAGTACGAGTACGAGTTTGAGTACAAAGTACACGGGAAGAGGTACCAGGAGGACATTGTATAACTGTATGTACAATACATAGAAAGCGGAACTCCGCGTTTTGATTTGAGCGAGAAGTAGAGGGTAGATGGGTTGGACGATTCAAGAGAGAGTTGGTAGGTAAATACTAGGAGGTGTCTTGTTGATGGGTGTAATTTGAGTGTAGAGTTGAAGTGGTTCTCAATGGTGGAAGTGGTTCTCAATGGCGGAAGTGGTTCTCAATGGTGGAAGTGTAAGTAGTGTGTACAAGTAGAGTAATATCCAGAAGTGGATATTGTTGACGGATGAGTTGAGGGTTTGTATAAAGATAATGCGATGGTCACAAGTGAATGAGTTGATGTGTGTTCGACTTGAGTGACTCAGATAGTGGAAAGAGTAGACATGGTGGTTAAGATGGCAGCTCGTACATGGATATGGGGAATGGCTGGAATGTTTAATGTACTGTATTGCTTCATTATATATAAAAAAGGAATATGAGTCAAACTATGCTGCAATGTTCTGTTTTTGTCCTTATCTATCCAGAACTGGTCATAGAGATGAGATTAAGACAGGGTGCTACAGTTGCTACCACTTGTAAGAAGCGTCTTGATGGGTGTAATTTGAGTAGAGTTGAAGTGGTTCTCAATGGTGGGTGTAGTATGGGGAGTACCAGGTACAGGTGGAAGAAGTGGATATTGTGAAGTGGATGAATCGAGGGCTTGTATAGAGACTGATGTCATGTTAAGTGAATGAGATGAGTTGATAAATTTGAAGTGGCTCTGAAGAGTGCACAGTGTAGTTTGTGGAGTACAAGTAAAATGGATCTTGTCAATGAGTTCGGGACTTGAAATACTGATCTTGTTGATGAGGAGATGAGTTGGTTCTGTGGTATCGACTGCTCTGAATGGTACTTGTAGGGAGGTGTATGAGTATAACTGGTTGAGGTGGTAGCTAATTTGTAGATAGACACAGAGAATGAGTCAAGTACAAGTACAAGTATCATTTTTGTTACAGCTTCTTCTGATTCAATAAGAACTGAATGTTGAATCGACACAGAATCAACAGAGAACGGAAAGCTGACTCAGTATGTACGTACAGAAATGAATTCTCCATACGACGAGACAGGAGAGAGCTGACACAAGTACCTGAATACTTGCAAGACACACTCCCGGGTACTTGTGAATATTAATAGTTCCTGAGTCTGTTGCTGAGATTCGAACATGGCCTACTGTAATGACCACAACCACTCAGGCTTCTCTACCTAGCTAGCCCATCTTTAACCCTTAGTTCCTACGAGTAGTTTGCGTGGACTTACTTGTAGAAGGTGTCTTGAATCAACTACGAAGTAGCTACAAGTACTGTTCCAACATCAACAGACTACAAGTACTACTGATTGGCACAAACCAACCACAAATATTAGCCAGTGTTGAGTGTAAACTATATACAACAATGGCCAATATATGTGACAATTAAGATAGATGCCTGCTAACACCCCTGTCACCATTACCTTCAGTTCCAATATACATTCACCCCCGAAATTAACCCAGTACTAATTGTAGAATCTAACTGAAGATCATACTATACTCCTGAGACATGTTACACAAACGGATCTGTGCAAAAATAAGGTTTGAATTTTTTCAGCGGTTCTGAGAAGTCGTGATTGCAACAAAAAATGTCCAAAAATCAGGAACAAATTGGGTAAATTTTATAGCGTGAATCAAACCATATAGTAGGTATTCTAGCGCTCCGGAGGTTAATGCAACTACAAAAAAACTCATTTTTTGAATTTTCCCCAAATTCCCCCAAATTGATCCGAATTTTTTGCAAAAAATCAGGATAATTCGAACAAACCTCCAGCAGCGCAAATACGCACCCACTCTTCCCAATAACTGCTTTCCCGCTGAAATACAGTTATCTGCTGGACAGGCACATTTGTAGCCATGGCACAGACTTTTCCTCGTGCATGAAAGGCAATTTTTTTTCTGTGGTGACCCGAATTCTTCTGAACCGTCGCAGCATCCCGAAAATGAGCGAAAACACCCCAGCAATCCCCTCCGAGGGCAACCAGGCGTCTGCGGACTCGGCTGAGCAGGCCGATCTCGGCCAGAAGCGCGGAAAAGGCAACTGGAACCGCCCTCGAGGCGACCACAAAAAGCAGAAGATGGACCGTCGAGGCGACCGTCAGAAGCAGCAGGAGAAGGACAGTCAGCAAGGCGGAGGACGAGATACGCGAAGAAAGACCGACGGTCCGCTTGTGGACGAGGTTCGTCTGCCCAAGCGTAAAGTCGCGTGTATGATTGGATACTGCGGCACGGGATACCACGGCATGCAGCTCAACCCTCCGCAGAAGACGATCGAGGGCGACATTTTCGAGGCGTTTGTCAAGGCCGGTGCTATTAGCCAGAACAACGCCGACGATCCGAAAAAATCGGCGTTTATGCGTGCTGCGCGGACAGACAAGGGCGTCCATGCTGCCGGCAACGTCATCTCGCTGAAGATGATCATCGAGGACGAGAACATTGTCGAGAAGATCAACAGCCACCTGCCCGACCAGCTGCGTGTCTGGGGCGTTTCGCGCACAAACAAGGCGTTTGAGTGTCGAAAACTGTGCTCTTCGCGGGTCTACGAGTACCTCATGCCGACTTATTCTTTCCTGACGCCCAGACCAGGCACAGTCATGGCTGAGAAGCTCAAGAAGGACGGCACCAGCCCCGACGAGGAGGGCCGAAAGTACTGGGAGGCCGTAGCCGCCGATCTGGAGTCCCAGGGCGTGTCCTACGACGAGTGGATGAAGCGAGCGTGTATTGACGAGAAGGAGGTCAAAATCGAGGCTGACGCGTCTGAGGTCAAGGAGGAGGTCAAGGAGGAGGTCAAGACGGACGCCTCCATGCTTGAGAAGATCAAGCTCACCGAGAGACGGCACCGAGAGGAGTTTCGCATCTCTTCTGAGCGTCTCGCGTCCATCAGAGAGATTCTCAAAATCTACGAGGGCACACACAACTTCCACAACTTCACGCTGGGCAAGTCGTTCAAGGACCCGTCGGCGATGCGAACGATGAAGTCTCTGACGTGCTCGGACCCCTTTCTTATTGACGGTACCGAGTGGGTGTCTATCAAGATCCACGGCCAGTCCTTCATGCTGCACCAGATCCGCAAGATGATCTCCATGGTCGCGCTTTCCGTGCGATGCAACGCGGACCCTAAGAAACTCATTCCCCAGACGTTCGAAAAGGCCCGAATCAACATCCCCAAGGCGCCTGCTCTGGGTCTTCTGCTCGAGAGACCCGTCTACGACTCGTACAACAAGAAGCTGCAGGGCGAGTTTGGCCGAGAGGGCGTTCATTTCGACAACTGGAACGACCAGATCGAAGCTTTTAAGCACAAGTTCATCTACGACAAGATCTACGCGGAGGAGAAGGGCCAGCATGTGTTCCACGCTTTCTTTTCTTTCGTGGATGTCTTCACTGGAGACGCGTCTTTCGACTTTCTGCTCAAGCAGGGCATCACCAGAGAGTGCACGACCGACTACATGAACAAGAAGGCCAAGGAGGAGGGCAAGGAGATCAAGAAGCTCGAGGAGGACGATGACGAGGTGGCCAACGAGCAGAACGAGGGTTGATGGATTTAATTACAAAATTGTACTGTATATGTTAATAGACTCACTGAAGAAGCCAGCAGGTGTTATGACGGTAGAAGTAGGACTACCTGTAGTAAGCTCCCTATTAGCTGAGAAGATGGGGATCAGTAGACTGATTTCTACTTGTATCAGTACTATTAAAAGTGGGTGAAGTGATGATAGATGGGATTACTGTAAAACTACGGGATCGTACCAGACGTGTTCACCATATAAATGCTATGATTAGACCGACTAGTTATGTATGTACCAGAAGATGAATGCTAGTAGCCGAACCATGTACGGATGGATGCTTATACATTGTGTGTGATGGATGGTATGTACCAGCAAAGCATGCACTGAAAACGTTGATTCATAAATCCATCCAATGTGTACCGTTGTTCAATCTGTTACTAGTATGTACTGTAGAAGGTAAACTGAATAATGTATCGGTACAAGTGTACGAACTCAGCATGCGGGTGCCCTTTTATGTACCAAAAGATGGGCTCTAAACACATGGAATATGCACCAGTAACACGTTGTTCATGGTTCATCAAACACTTGATCTCCTAAAGTACACCCAGTACAACTGCTCATCTCCCATACATGTTCTTATGTACAATCTAGCAAGCTGAACATGCACCAGTAGAAGATAGTTCATGATCCATACAACACTCCACTCCTAGACCCCTTAAATATATACAATGGTCCCTGGTTGACGTTTCCTTCCGCAAATGATATGACTTGTTCCTGTTAAAGCATCACTCAACAGTCAACCACCTGCCTGGACCTCTCACCCTCTTCAACGCTTCTGCGTCTCCATCCACGCAGACAGTCTTCACCTTCACCCAGCTTGTTTTCCAGAGAGATACCACAGACTCACTCAGCAGCAAAGAAGACCATCTGCAGTCTTTCAGAGCCAGCTTTTCGAGAAACAGAGTATTTTGCGCGAGCTTCCTTATATCGTACTCTGCTCTAGGAGATTCAGGCCAGCCCGAAATGTCCAGTTTGCTCAGTTTAAAGTATTTTGTCAAAGAGAGCAACATAGGCCACAGTCGAGAATTGTGGTTTGAGGGGTAAGCCAGAGACAAGGACGATAAATTCGGGAACTTCTCCACGCTATCTTCCTCCTGAACCTCTTCCCAGTCCATTTGCTCTGGTTCGTCTTTCTTAGACACCAACCAATCGATCAGCATTTTCGTTTCTCTGAGATCCAGACCCGATAAATCGAGATGGGTTATTTCAGGATAGCTCTGCTGGCTCAGAAGCACCATGTACGCGTGTGGAGACACTGTGTACCTGCTGAGCTGCGATATCTGAGGCAGCATCTCGAGAACGAGGTTCGTAGACAGGTACTCTGAGTACACCTCCAGCAGCGGTTTGTGTTCGGGAAAGTACTCGGCTATGCTTCTGATGCACAGCAGTTTCAGGCTGGACACTCCCTCGAGCTTTGGTTTTGTGATTCTCTTCACTTCCACTTCTCTGACGCTCTTTTTGACCATCCAGGACGCTGGGGCAGGCGGACCGGCCTTGACTGGCGGCAAAAACGTCATTTGAGCCGGTTCTTGCACAAATCTCGCAATCTCCGGGTCCATGCACGGCTCCGATTGCACTGCTGAACCCACAGATCTGCTGAGAGAGCCGCCACCTCGCGCTCTGCGTTTTGCTTCGACGAGCTCTTCGCGACTCAAAGGAACGCCGAAAATCGCCGAAAGCGACGGTTTTTGGCTTGCCCCGGGTGTCTGTGGCTGGTTTGCGCTCTGTGGCGGAAGACTGGGGTATCTCTTGTACTGCTTGGTATGTTTCTTGGGCATGTTGTGGAGGTAGAGTTGAGTGGTGTTGGGACAGCATGATGGCAAGCAGTTGGCAGTGAACAAACTTAGTCAGTGTTTGTTGAGCTTCACTGTAAGACAACGAGCAATGAACGATTTTTAAAATAAAAATGAACAGAGTCAACTGAGGACAACAGCACAACATTGGTACAATATGCTGATAGTATACAAAAACGAGAGATGATATTAGAACATCTCTGAACCAAAATAAACAGATTTTCTTTTAGGACACTGTTCTGGTTAATTAAGAAGCAAGTACATACTCATTTACTGCCAGCTTCAGTTCAAAGTCATGCTCAGAATAATAGTCAGTCGTCTCTACACTACAACCACTGACTTGTTCAAACTACAGCAGCTAGTACTCTACATGACCTAGCTGCTTGAACTACAGTAGAACAATTGTTCAACTTACAACTTCTCACATTGTTTGAGCAGCATTAATAGTATGTACGAAGTATCTCTCTTGTTTGAACTACAGCTCTCAATTGTTCAAACAACACCACAGCCTCTTGTTCAAACTAAACTAGTACATACCAGTATGTCAAGCATTAAACGTATGACTTGTTCAAACTAGCTACCTGTACTTCGTACAGTACAACCTGTTCGAGGTTGACATCGGCAAATACAAGTAAAGTGTACAAGTAGATGTTATGTGGTGCTGATAGAACAAAACCAAATACACAACTGGACTCTCCGTGCTTGCAGCTCTCTAATGGTACAACTTTGGTGCAGAAAGATAGGAACTGGAAACCTGGTTCTTCAAATCATCCCCAAGGAACAAAGGCCTGTGTTACTTGAAGCTGAAGTAATAGATAGTTGGTGAAAACATACAAGCGTGGATGGTGAGAGAAAGTTGTACTACAGTGTCTGGTTTTTATTGCATCCACATGATTTTTGAGCCTAGCTCTACAGTCTAGCGCAACTCACATTCCTCTAGGACAACTGTAACACCTCTTTTGCACCCCAAGTGTCTTTTTTGCTCAACTAAATCTCAACTGTAAGATGTCACAGGCATAAATCATATCTATTGGCCATTGTTAGGCCTGTAACTATGTTAGAATGGTCAATATTTCTGGCCTGGATAAGTCTCGAAAACGATCTACAACAAGAGCTGTTGAAACAAACTGACATCTGGGACAATATTAGCTGTGTCTCATGTTTTCACTGAATAATGATTTACAAGTACAACAACACTTCGCATGA
Source organism: Yarrowia sp. B02 (assembly GCA_017635955.1). Classification (NCBI taxonomy): domain Eukaryota; kingdom Fungi; phylum Ascomycota; class Dipodascomycetes; order Dipodascales; genus Yarrowia; species Yarrowia sp. B02. Next base: position 1,970,862 of record JAAQQV010000006.1, read on the forward strand.
ACTCTTGACTACAAGTACCCATAATACTATCGTCAAGAGCTAGTAAGGTGAAGCACCTAAAGAGATGTCTAGAAAGTCAAGTAGAGCTCCAGAGTGTGCGTTACTTTTAAGGGACTGCTTCGTCACAGTAGTAAGCCATAATTCCTAAATGAAGAAGCTCCATGTGTTCAAATTGCACATATTCAAACCAATACAATACAAAACAACCTCAGTTGTTTGAGATACACTGAGATACACTACCTGGTACAAGTATATATCTTGTTAAACTACTTGGAACAGTAAAACCTCTCATTTGCTTGAGCTACTTGTATGGTACTAGTACACTATATATCTTGTTAAACTACTTGGAACAGTACAACCTCTCACTTTTTTGAGCTACCAGTACACTAAGATACACTATATATCTTGTCGAGCCACTTGGTACACTACAACCTCTTAATTGTTTGAACTACTGGTACACTACACTACACTACAGTATGCACACTATATATCTTGTTAAACTACTTGGTACAACCTCTCATGTTTGAGCGACTAAGATACACTATATATATCTTGTTAAACTACTTGCTTGGTACACTACAACCTCTCACTTGCTTGAGTTACCGTACACTAAGATACACTATAAATCTTGTTAAACTACTTGGAACAACCTCTCACTTCGTTCGAGGTTGTCCGCTCAACTCACTCCGTCGAGTTTCGCTGCCTAGATGTCATACTCCTTCACGTACACCTTCTCGTCCGCCTCCTTGTCCAGCATCTTGGCCTCCTTGAGCATGTCGACCGTGTTCGTGATCACCTTCTTCATATCAATCTTGGCGACATCGTCGGCAAACTTGACGGTATCGAGCCAGGCCGTCGCATCCTCCTTGGAGTAGTCCAGAGTCGTGTAGATATGCTCCACGGCCTCGTCCTGGTGCTTGTTGAAGTAGTCGATGCCCTGGTTGATCGATTTGAGCAGCGCAGGCGTAGTTTCTTCACTCTTAGGCAGCCCAGCCTTCTCCACAATCACCCAGGACGGCCAAGGAGTGTAGATCTGGCCAATCTTCTTGATCTCGCCGGAGTCGTAGTACTTTTTCTGCGTGAACACCTCCCACATGAACGCGTCGCTCTGTGCAACTTCGCCTGTGTGGTTGACCGAGTCTCGGAGGTTCTTGAACGTGCTGAGAATCTCCCACTTGAACTCCTTGCTCCAGCCCTTGTTGTGAGCGAGCACAAACGGCATAACGTAAGAACCAGAGCCAATGCGGCTGATTCCGAGCGTCTTGCCCTCCAGCTGGTCCTCAGACGTCACATCGCTTCTGTGTGATCCAGAAGAAATGGCCCAGCACAGAGGAGTGTCCACATAGGTTCCCACGACTTTATAGTGGGTCATTCCCTTGCCGATTCCGGCCACAAACGCCTCAGTCAGGCCAATGGCATAGTCGATTTCGCCGGACTCAAGGCTCTGGATCATGTGTCCGGATCCTGAAGGGAACGGCTTGAGGTCCACAGAAACGCCGTTCTGGGCGTAAAAGCCGTGCGTCTGCGCGAAAAACAGCGGCGTGGAAAAGTGCTCGGGCACAAAGCCGACCTTGATGCTGTTGACCATTTTCGAAAGTCCGCTCTTGAGCATGAATGGGTACAGAGCAAGGCGTATCCTGTATCTCGCATAACATAGAGTTTGTGGGGATTCAAGAGGGCGTGGGTTCGATTTTCACTGTGGTAGTTGCTGGCAGAATTTCATGTTGTGGATTTGACCTCAGATTTATAAATAACGGCTTAAAATATCTACTGGGCGTTGTAGAATTTCTGAGGTCTCGAAATTGCACTTCAATGAACAGAGCATGTTTCAGCAGAGACATGAGTCAACTGGTTCAATTTTCGCCTCGGTAGTCGTACACAGGAATTCATGGAATGGATTTGATCTCAGATCACTTATTTTTTTATTCTAACATGTTAAAATTGCTTTGTTGAATTTTTTGATGCCCCCAACCCCATATTTATGAACATTTTTCAGCAGAGACCTCCCTTATGACCTGATTCCTACACTGAAAACTTCATAAATACCACTAATAGTAACACCACTGGAATCCTTGAATCTCAACCATTCCTCTGGTACACTCCAATCACCCCTAGCACCACTCCTCAAAAATCTATGCGACATCCTTTCTGACCCCCACGGAAATGATAAATATCACTTATAGACAGCCGAGATTGGTCCGCGGATAGTTCCTACGGAAATCAGTAGCTCCGAGCTAGGCTCAGTATTCTGCTAGCTTCTCTAGAACGATTTCGAAGCTTGCGTTTGTGTAATTCAGGATATACGATTTCGGTTTCGACGTTTTAATCCGGGCATATTTCCGCTTGGAGAATTTCGAGTTGAGGGAATACAACTTCAGGGGCTGAACAAGTGTCTAGTCGACTGTTCAGGGGTGTACGGGCTGTACAAGCACTTTTGGCGTTAGTCGAGAAAATACAGCTAAAGTCACGTCATTGTCGCAGATCAGATCTGTAATAAATGGGCTATAATACAGTAGTTTCTCAGAAAGCAATAATTCAGTATTAGTTGCGTTGCAGTTGCATTGATTTTGGTACATGAAGCAATACAGACGGCGTTAGAGAACATAAGATGGCATTAGACAACAGATATTGGAGGCCTTATACAGCAGATGTCACAGTATGTACTGTAGAAGACTTTAAGTAAGCGACACGAAAATACCTGAATGCAGTAGTGTATAGTTGTTTCACGTACCGACTTTGCACATTGTACTGAGTCACTAGAACATCAAGGGTATCTCGTGATAATGGATTCGGCTTCTTCACGGCATCGATCAAACAATGGTGTCAAATGGTGTCAAATACCCCACTTTTTGGTGCTAGTGGGTCTAGACTTAGATGTCAGCTAAATATCAAAAGTACACAATCAAATGTTACAATTGGCAGTCCAGAGAACTACATTATTTTTATACAAGTACAGTACCGGTACGGTAGATAACAGTGTATTGGGGTATTTTATAATTGAGAATAAATGAGCAAATGTTGACTTTTAAAAATCACTACACCCCAGAAGACCCCTGACTAATAGCCGTGCTTTGCTACAAAGTCTACAAGGGTCTAATTCAGGGGCGAGGGACGTGTGTATTATGTGTATTGGTGTCGTAGAGTAATTGTCTAGAGATGAAGTAATACGATCAATTGTTACGTTGAGAGTCGTAATTGTCACCAAATGTGAGTTCGTAATTGTGTCCAGTACGGATAGTCAGTGTACAAAGTGTGGACAAAGACTGTCGTAATTGTGTCTAGAGTGAACAAGTCAGTACAAGGAATTCGTGGCAGTGTCGTAATTGTGTCTACTTGTAGAAGTCCACAGATTGTTCTAGACATACAGAAATAGTTGATACTGATCAAGTGCAAACTGCGAATGAATGAAGGGTTCTACTGTTTATGTGGTAGAAAGGAACGTTGCGTAATATTTCTTCAACAGTCGCAAGCAAGATATGTACAGGAACACTACAGTTGACCCTACTTTACTTGCAAATGAAGGTCTACGAACAGTACATAGTGTGTTAACAGGACACTACCTGTAATACTTGCAAAGAAGAGGCTATAAAGAAACTACAGTAGAGGTCTTGCAAAGAAGACTACCAGCAACAGAAGAACACGACAGCTGATGCCTACAACATGTACTTGGATATGCAGAGGTCCAAGGCAATTAGATGACTATGGAAACACTATCAATACTATCACGGTCATTGTATGTGAGTACCGATATCGTACCTGCTATTGTGAACAAGTGCAACAAGTGCAACAAGTACACACTGTGTACTCCTACACCACACAGCAAGAGCACTACACGAGTACAGTACTACGAGTAAAACAAACGAGATCTATAGTACAGCTATCCACTAGAAGTGCTCAGAATCAACAAAAATAAACATTAATTAATTAGCCACGGTCAACGCGACTAGGCTATCAAAGCCGTTTAAAAGAGAGCAGCAACAACACCAACGGCAACGAGAGCTCCGGCAATACCGTTAACATTGGCTCCGTTAGTGTTGGCGGTAGGCGAAACCACAGAGGCCGTGGTGTTTCCGGAGGCTCGAACGGAGGTCACGGGAGCCACAGACGAGGAAACAGCCACAGACGAGTTTCGGAAGCCCGTGGAAGAAGACTCGATGGTGGTGTTGAGCGCGATAGCTCGGAAGGAGGTGGTGGAAGCGGTGGTAGAGGCCACAGTAGAGTTGGCCACAGAAGCAGAGGAAGAGGCAGAAGAGGTGGTAGAGACAGAAGAAGAGGTCGAAGAAGCGACCTCAGAAGAAGAAGAGGTAGTAGAAGCCTCAGAAGTAGTAGAGACCTCAGAAGTAGTCTCAACCACAGAAGAAGAAGACTCAGAAGTAGTCTCAGCCACAGAAGAAGAAGAAGAAGAAACAACTTCAGAAGTCTCAGCAGCCTGAGCAGTCACAGACTCGGAAACCTCAGAAGAAGACTCAACAGCAGCAAAAGCAGCAGGAGTCTCAATGGACCGAGGAACAGTCACGGTCTCAACACCGACAGTGGAGTACAAAATGACGGTGGAAGTCGAGGTCGACGTGATTTCGTCGTCCTGAGCAGCCACAAAAGCAGCAGCAAGAGCAAGGCAAACGGCGGAGAACTTCATTTTTTTTTGGTAGTTTCGTAAATTTGTAAATTCCGTGAAAATGGCTTTGTGTAGTGGGTTTTAGTTAAACGAGCGTAAAGTGAAAAGAGCGTAAAAGGTCGGAGAGGGTATCAAATGAACGTGTCTAACGGCGGATTTCAAAGTGCTCGTCTGCGTATATATAATATCGCCTCTTTTCGATAGGCATCATGTTTGGTTAAAACAAGGTTTAACACTAAAAGTTTGATATGCATACACGAGCATGCACACAAAGAACCTGCCCCAACCCCTAATTAGCTGCCTGCCTATTCGGGAAGGTGGTTTAAAGTCAGCCCTAACCCTGACATCTAAGCCACGGAAATAGACTTTGGGCACCGTACAGTGCGGCACGGAAAATGGCGGAAAATTAATTCGTCGAACAAAAACGAGCCCTTGTGCTGGCACAAATGCTCAAAAGCCAATTGTGATTTTCCCTGAATTTTTCCTATTTTTTTTATTGCGTATTTTACGCAATTTCAATTCCCACTTGTTCGTCTCTTTTTTCTTCTCTTTTTCATAATTTCCTTTGTACAACACCGTTAACATAAGCCTTCCTATTACGGTAACCAAACGAAAAAAATACGCTAGCAAAGACACGTCTCTTGCGTGATTTCGGCGACCTCCTAATGATGTTTACGGTCTTCTCCATCCGGCTGATTTTTTTCCCGATTTTTTTGGCTGCCAATTAATTTCTTTTTTGTCACATTTTCACGTTTTAAATATTACAAAAACGCGCACGCGTCTGACGAATCACATGTGGTTGCCTGAGCGCTGTACTAGCTCCCGCAGGGTTAGGGGACCGATTTAGAAGAGTTTTCCAGGGTTGTGCCAATTGTCTTAATTTTCGCCGAGGCTTGGTTGGTGCTAGTTTCAGGCTGTGTTCTATTTGTAGTAATCAGGTCAAGTAAAATACAAACCCATACCCTTTTATTTAATAAGTATTTTTAACACATACCCCACACCCTAACCTGTACATTCCTCATGTTGGAGATCTGCAGATCAGGCACATGATTCGTTGGCGAATATTTTTTTTTTCTTCTCTGGCAGATTGGACCAGGGTACAAGTATTAAGGTTTTCGAAGTTGCCAAGGCAACTGCATGAAAATTATAAATAAAATAAATTTAATTAAAAATGCTGAGCGAAAGGGATAATGGGTAAATTTGGGAAAATTCATGAAAATTAACGATTAATCGAGGCGAGCCTTTTGATACTAGTCCTGTATTTTTGGGATTTTCCTGTCCCGAAATCGAGATATCATCGTTTCGATTCTCGTTTTCACGCTAATGCATCTTCACGTTGAGTATACAAGTTGAATAATCCAATTCAAGTCCATTATGGAAGTGCTTCGCCACCGCAAAATTTTCCCTCAGCCCCGTTGAGTGAATAGAGGCCAGGTTACATTGGTAACTTGGATGAAGAAGATGATACTTAACACATGTTACGTTGTGACAGACGGAATGTAAACACGGAATCCATGTGACACGACGCGAGCGTGTCTACATTCCTCATACGGTGACGTTGTTTTGCTTGTAGTGCGCGTTCTATGTACAATACTTTTTTTACAGAGTAGCTAGACTGTGGCATGGTGATTTTGTGTTCTGTTTGTGTTCTGAATTGAATAAAGTGGTCATACTGTTTGGAGTCGCTATTAGAAGCTCTTGATCTTAGTCATGTCTTAGTATGTCAACTATTGGTCCAGTAGGATAGACACTTCTTAGTACCAGTTTAGTAAACCTCTAGTTACAAGTGCTAGTCTGAAACTGACTAAGAGCAGTAGAGAACTTGAGAATAGTGCTTCTGATCTATAAATAAACCGCTTGGTAAAGTGTCTCGGATATCTCTTCCGGTGATTTCGCTGTGTACAGTAGACCAATGAGATGTGTTAGTGAGCGTATGACTAAGTATACCAAAGGTTGTATGACAGTAAAAGTACGAATTACTGCAGCTAATTACAGCATGTAACAGTATGTATGTTTTCGAACTTCATGAACTCCACACTTGTATTCGTAAATATCACTACAACCGACAGAATCTGTATACTATGACAAGTTAAACATAGCCAGAAACAGCTCTGTTCATCTTAGAGAGTCGAGAGTAGAACCAAAATACTAGTAAAAGATACTACCTTAATACTGTATGCTCTATCAGCATCTCTCATATCTCCTTGGTGCTTTTCCAGGATTTCTGCAGGTAGTTTATGCGACGTAAAACACGCCTAGAGGGAGCAGTATTGGTGATAGAGAGAATAGAGTGTTACCAGATGATTCTGAGTGCCAAGAAAAACAAAATGATACCAATCTCAACAATAAAATATGACAGAATGAGATTTTGTTGTTATTACAAGCTTTCTCTGAAAATTGAAAGGCGTATAAAACGAGATGTGTTGATGCTAGAGACATGAGGATGAAACAAAATAACTCGTCCTAATGAGTTGTTTAAAATCATATACTCTATAACCCTTATTGAAAACTCTTTGGTGCTATTCCAGGATTTTTGCGGGTAATCTATGCTGCTTGAAAGGCATTTATTTGACGTACCGTTAGAGATGGAGATGTCATAGTAATATAAAAAGATGCATCTGATTCTGAGATTCCTAACGATATACATATCTCTTGGCTTAATTGTAGACTGCGCTTCTACGAGAAGAATCCTGTTTTTCTGGTTTTTTGAAAGATAGCCACTTTTGGGTCAAATGAGGCCACACACTTGAAAGTAGAACCAAAAGATACACCAGATTTAGAGTGTTACAATGACATGCTTCGACAACATTCATAATTCCTCTCCATCTCTTGAGCTACATTACCAAGATTCTCATTACACAACACACCTACCGGCTCAAAAACAATCCCAGAACAATCAATCCATTTTCATCACACTTTAACATACCCTCTAAAATACCCCATCAACTTATTTTTCTTCTGTGCTTCTTATATCACCTCCAACAACTCACCCTCCCACCTCCAACAAAACTTCCAACTAAATGCCACACCCCAACTAAACCCAACTAAAACCTTAACCCTCTCCAACATGGAACCTAGATCAACCACTGAACAACACAGACATCACCATCAACAACGCGTCAACGTACCTGAAAACGCGTTTGTGTCACACGTCCCAGCACTATGGCGCCGAAAAAAGCGAAATCCGCTTACGTGATCACGGAATCCGGAAACCGCATCTCGCGAAAGGCGTCTCTTTCGGGCCTTCAAAACATTGTTCTCGGAGGCAAAACAGTCATAGACCACGGCTCAAAAATCCGAGGCGATCTCCAGCGGCCCGGAAACACCGCTCCCATCATCGCTATAGGCCGCTATTGCATTATTTCGACTCAGGTGACAGTGGAACCGCCCTGCAAAGACGAGGCCAAGGAAAACTACTACCCGGTGAGAATAGGCGACTTTGTGTACATTGGCGAGAATAGCGTGACTCAGGCGGTGCAGATTGGGTCTAACGTCGAGATTGGAGAAGGCTGTGATATCGGAAAGTTCTGCATTATCAAGGATTGCGTGATTGTCGATCCAGGCTCTGTGATTCCCCCAAGAACTGTTTGTGCTCCATTTACAAGATGGGCTGGTGTTCCTGCTGTGGAAGTGGAGGTCTTGAGTGAAAGTACCGCAGAGATGGTCCAGTTTAGGAACAGAAAGAGGTATTTGGGTATTGACTAGGAAGCGAGAAGCACAACCCAGACTGGAACAATTGCATTATTTATTTATACCATGAAACATGAAATTGAACATCAAGTATGACCCCGTAGCTGTCATTAAGGTACTTGTAGTTGCACCATACGTGCTCCAAGGCTCGGATTTACAATTAGTTGAACAATATCTACAATATACTTGTGGTTACCGGTATATTACTGCACTGGTGCCACGATATACTCCAACTCGACATACAACCTCAAGCCATAGACATCATACAAGCACAAGCACAAGTCCAAATACAAGTAATGGAGTGAGTAGTTACTGAGTCTTCGTACACAACACTCAAAGGCTTGTGGAATACAAAAAACATCATACAGGCCTTTCATATGTGCACAAACTCGTGGAATACAAGTAAAACAATCAATTGACCTAAATAGACCGTCATACAAGTACCGAACGTACAATTACAAGTATGTTATAACACCGGGTGTGATTGCATTAAGTAAGCTAGTTGCTGAAATTAATTCTCATCCTGTGAACTGTCAGCTATACAGTTGACATAGTTGCTGCGCTTCACACCTATTTTTGTACTCCAACTTGTGACATACAACCATTGCTGAAATAATAGACATCATGAAAACGAGTAATGTCGCTCGTTCCTGGAGTGAGTAGTTACTTGCCGAACCTTTAAACGATCATACTGTGTACTCCCCACTTCACGTAAAACTCGTGATACACAACTTCTTGAACAGTGCTTCGTCATACAAGCACATACCGACGCTGCGAACTTCACAACTACATCACCACAAGTACAGTACCGGTACTCGCACTCTTACTCGCACTCTCAAACCTGACATACAACAATTAATTAAACAATAAACTTTACATGACTCTCGCAAGTGTCCTCGTGCTCGTGTCTCGTGCTCGTGTCTCGAGCTCGTGCTCTTGATCCTTCTCCTGTGTGCTCCTCTCCTATCGAGCCCCTCTACTTCTCCATGGAGGGCAAATTACTCGACAACCAAGAGAGACCCTCGACCAAGCCTTCTCCAGTCTTGGCAGTCGAGGCAACAACACACCAGGTGCGGCCCTTGAGCGAGTTGAGCTGCAGCTTCTCCGTCACCTCCTTGGGATGCATGGCCTCCTTGAGATCCTGCTTGTTGGCAAACACCAGCAGCAGCACGTCCTTCATTTCGCGGTCGTTGATGATCTTGTGCAGCTCCTGGCGAGCCTCGTCGATTCGGGCTCGGTCGGCAGAATCAACCACAAAAATCAGACCCTCGGAGCCCGTGAAGTAGTGTCGCCACAGGGGGCGGATCTTGTCCTGTCCGCCCACGTCCCACACGTTGAATTTGATGTTTTTGTACGTGAGAACCTCGACGTTGAAGCCCACGGTGGGGACCGTGGAGATGCCCTGGTTGAGCTTGAGCTTGTAGAGAATGGTTGTTTTGCCGGCGGCGTCGAGACCGAGCATCAGAATTCGACACTCCCGGCTGCCAAAGAGCTTGGCGAGAATTTTAGACATGGAGTTACCCATCTGAGTTAGTGGTGAACGAGAGTCTGAGTGATCAGCAAGTGCTGTGTCAAGAAGACTAGGAAGAACACGGCACAGGAGGAGTGATGGGAACAAGAAGGGTACGGTAGAGTACCCAGAGGTCTATGACATAGAGTGTTCCATGGCACAGAGTGCTCTATACACAGAGTGCTCCAGACACAGAGTGCTCTAGGAGGTGTGCTCTTGGTTGAAGATAGAACATCCACAGCCAAGTTAGAGTACTCCAAGACACAGAGGAGTGCTCTGAACGCAAGTGCTCTGAACGAAGTGCTCTGAACGTACTCCTGAGTTCAAGCCCTCTGACAGTGTCAGCCACAGTAACCATGACAGTGGCGCAGCATGTATACCCCTGAGCTGGAGAACAAAGTGGCGAAGACATACGCGGCAACGTTCGGTGACAGTGATCTTTGCTCTTCATGACCGTATGAACATTCCGACAAGGGTTCTGACATGGGTATCCACCGTGACACCTCGGGAGCGTGACAGTAAGACAACGTGACAGCAAGACAGGAGTAACGTGAATAGCGCTAGAGACAACAGCGCAAAAGCACACCTTGTACCGTAGATTCTTAGCCACTCTTGCTGTCATACCTGACACGGATGTAACACAGCCACAAGCACAGCCACAACGTGAACCACGATAACCGCGTAGCCAAGTATAACGCGAAGTTCCGGAAAAGCTGCAAATGCGCTGTATTCTGAATTCACGCTATCGTCTGACCATGTGAAACACAAGTCGCGTTGTAGTCTGATCAAGCACCGTGACATGAACAACGTACCGTGATAACACGAATCAGTGAATTCGCTGTCTGAAGTAACAGAGCGTGCATCTGTAGACAGCGTACCATCCACTTGTACAGCGGCTTCAGTTCACACGAACACAAACAGGAACAAAACGCGGTTATCGCACGAGCATCACGTTGAGACTGTCATGTCGCGTTTTCGTGGGTCCAGCAAACAGCTGTTTGTGTCCTCCAGGTCGAGGGCGTCACGTATTTCAAGCGTCTCCTTTTGTGCCACTTGTGCCACTTCTGTTTTCCTTTTGTACCACTTTCGTGTTCTCCTTTTGTACCACTTGTGTATCTCCTGTTGTACCACTCCTTCTGTACCACTTGGTGTGTTTGTGTTTGTACCACTCCTTCCACATTGTGTCTGTACCTCTTATACTCACAGTGCAAACGAAAGACAAGGAACGACTGTTTGTGTGAACGACTGAAAGTCGAAGCTGTATCTCTGAAGAAGCTGTTGGGATTCACGTCTCGTTAGGTGGTAGCGTGAGAGGTGCGTGTCATTTAGGTTTGCAACTAAGATAGGGGGTGGGGAACGTGACGGCGTGATAGACGTTTGTGTAACGTGACAGAGGGGAAGAAACGGGGTTTGCGGAAGTATATAAAGGCGAGCAAATGATTCATCTAAAAATCACATCATCTGCTATTACACACCGCCAGATACACAAACAACAAACCTGACAGGTTTTCTCCCAGTAAAACCTTGTCTGGCAATTTCACTTTTTTCTGGCACTTGCAATATTTAGTCTTTGGCCGTCCTTTTAGGAGCAGCAGAACCTTCTTGGGTCTCTAGAGAGCGAGCCATGGCGGGTATCATGGTCACATTTATATAAAAATGACCGCGTCTGTATCAATTACACAAACACGATTTTCCCCGATTTTTCCCATTTTTCCAAAAAATCTTTGGCCCAGACCTCGGCCTAACCTCCGGCGAAATATCCCCAAGAGTGAGGATGCACCAGAGGCCTCAGCACGTGTCTAGCTTATACAGTAGTGCGTAGAAGAGGTTTTCCGTCGTTTATACGCCCTCAAAAGTTCGTTCATGTGACTGCTTTTCATTCATTTTCATTTTCCATCAATTCAGCTTCGCCCTCTTCTTCCACAAGCATCTCAATTCAACGGTAATTATGGAAATATCACGCGACTACAGGTTGTACAAACCAACCAACCAGGCTGGCTAACGGTGCATGACGCGTCACTTATTAATTAGCCGGCCGTTTCTCCATCGATATATGCCATCATCCAGTCTGTTATTATCCCGTTGCTTTTTGTATAAAGTAAATCTTGTCTCACGAGAACCGCTCGAAACAACGCAATAAGCGTCCGATAGACACGTCCAGGGGCGCAAAAGAAGCCCCGTGCGCCACATAAGAAGCACATTGTCCTCCACGACGGCTATCTCTGCCCAAAAAACTACTGCGGGCGAGACAGTCCAGAGACGCTACTTCCGTCGTATCTCGCCGAAAACGCGTCCTTTTGAAAAACGGACAACGCGCCCGCACTCGCAGACGTCGTATGCGCCGTACCGAACACCGTAGAGATCTCCAGCAGCCCCTGGAGCCGGCGTTTCAGGAGAATTCAGATTAACGCAAAACAAGGGGTAATAAGGTTTGGCTGCCGATTTCGGCTAAAGGTAAAGCAAGCCGATGTTCCTGGCGTGTTTGGTACGTTTGGCGAAGTTTGGTTACGTTTGGTCTCCTTGATCACGTGATGTATATGAGAGTGGTAATTGATTAGAACTTGAATTTGGACAATGGAGTGAGCGCTGCACATTTTCACTCATATCTTTTGTTTGAGCCACGACAGAGCTCCAATAACACCACCACGTGACTTATCCCGCCGGGAGCTCCATTTTGGTACCAAAAACAGCCACTAACCCGTCAAATTTATCTGGCTAGTGGCTGCTTTAACAAACGGCCCAAGGCTCGTTTCCCAACTTGCGAACAAGGTTTCGCTTATCGTGACGGTTTTGGAAAAATGATAATTGTGGGCAGTAGGGCCGATATTATTGTGGTTAAGAGCCGTGTGATTTATTTGCTTGTGTGATTGAGCGTCTACTTTCGTGTTTTTTTCCTATCAGAGAGGTGTATGTCGTTCTCTAAGTACTTGTATAACTACTCCTAAATCGTGGCTAACGACAGACAGACAGATATACGATCGTATGCTGCAATTGTATTTGTATGTACAAGTATGTTTGTGTTGAAACCATATGTACGATGGTTGTTTTTTGCGGTAGTTGATGTGACTACTTAGAACTCACTTGAGACCCAAGTTGAGATAGTAGTACCGGCACACTGTTCATTGGTATCCGGAGTCTTGTCACAAGGAGTGGCACAAGAACTACAAGTATGTACAGTCAAATTACTTCAATAATAAACAGTAAAATCAATGTCGTCAACCTTGGGTCATGATTTCTGTAGTTGAACACTCGGATCGCCTCTTGCCTGGGTATCAACGACTCCATCTTACTTTAACAGCGGTTTCTAGTTGAGAAAATGTAGCCAGACCCATTTTGATATTGGAAATATTCCAAGATATTCGATACCTCTCTAACTTCTTCTCTATGGTCTATTTGGAATTGCTGTATGAAGCCAGATATGGGTGACTGAGTCAGATAGACAGGCCAAGCCATAGACCAGGTATACAGCTGACACGAAGCAAGCCAGAGTACTCAAAAGTGATTTTGTACTCTCTGCGACCTCGTTTGATGCCTCACTATACCCCCATCTTAGAATATTCATGCTTTAATCTCCCTTAGTAATCTGGCAAGAGTCGAGCCTTCCAGTAGTACAAGCACTGCAGAAAAAAGAACCGAGAGAATTTTTTGAGGTGTCCATTTCTAATGAGAGTATGCTTCGCCTGATATTCAAGGAGTAAGATGTCGTCCTCCACTTATTACTTGGTCTCAGTTTACATTGTTAAGTTTACAATGTCCAGTTGCGACATGAGCCTTCTGTACCTACAAGTAGTATTTGGATACAGCACTGCACACAAAGACGTAAATTGTCAACATTTGTGATGACAAAGGAGTCCACACTGAAGCCCAGGTTCTTTCACAATACATTTTCACATTATTGGCGCACAAACCTAAAATCACATAAAGTTCACAATATGCACAATTAAATCTCCCCGTTCAAAACAGACCGTGTAAATTCCCAGGTCTTTTCATGCACAGTTTGAACTCTAATGTTAGATTTGTGTGACAAGTCACGTGTATACATGTCAAATATGCATATGGCATACATCCTGGGTGCACATTCCAAAGTTTAAATGTCTGCACACAAAAATGTCCAGTTCTTTGAAAAGGATTTAAATGAAACAAAATCACCGCAATTGTCTAATGCGATACAAAAGTCCACTTTTACTTGCTCAAAAACACAAATAAAGTTTGAAAAACGCGTTTCGAACATTAGTAAGCAAAAATGACCCGCAAAAATACCTCCAAAGCGCCGATGGTTTAGTGGTAAAATCCATCGTTGCCATCGATGGGCCCCCGGTTCGATTCCGGGTCGGCGCAATAAGGTTACGGCCATATCCTGGAGAAAATACGGCTTCCCGTTCGATCAGCCATAGTCAAGCTCCAGAGAGCCCAGTTAGTATTGTAGTGGGAGACCATACGAGAATCCTGGGTGTTGTAATCTTTTTGCCCAGCGTACGAGCGTAGCGAGTGTGCTGTTTTTTGTAGTTTACGGCTTCAACTAATCCCTTGGCATTGCTCTGTTTTGTTGAAGACTACATACTGAACTGTACAAACTTCATACTTGTACTTGTTTCTGTTTTTGGCCATACGGCACTGTGTGTAATATATCGAGGAAAAAGTGAATTAATTCACTAAATTGTTTCTTCAAGTGTCTGTGTATCTACAGCTGCAACTACAAAGTGCTGTTGCTATAGTTTGATGTGTTAAACGGATGTTATCTAGGAAGAGCTCTGTTCATCTAAGAGATTCGAGACTAGACTAAAAAGACTCGTAAAACCAGGGCTTCAAAAAGATATAATATTTCACCCTGATACGAAGCTCCTTGGTGCTCTACCAGGATTTCTGCAGGTAGTTTATGCAAACTCTAAAATTCATGTAACTTCCGCTAATGATTTTCGCGACACAACACGCGACGCGAAATGAGCAAGAAGAGCATTTTGAACGACCTGATTATCGCCACCGAGGCGGACTTGTCGCTGGCCAAGTCGGTTTCTGCGATTTCGAAAAAAGCGCGTTTGTTTTCCGACCAGCTGGAGGTGCTCAGGAAGGTGCAAAAAGGCATGGACGGCCCTCTCATCTTCAAAGTCTGTGATCTGAAGAAGTACATGGACACAAAGTCGCTGGGTGTGCTGGAAACGCGCTGGAACAAAGTCTTGGAGAAACGTCAAGAAGCGAGAGATCAGGCTGAGCTGGAGAAACGACAGCAGGACGAAACTGCAGTGAAGGAGAGAGAGAGGATAAAGCAGGCTGCTCAGGATGTTGTGCTCAGGGAGCACGAACAGGCGCTTGAGAAGCTGCGCAAAGAGAAAAACAAGGGAGGTCGAGGAGTCAGTGGCTTTACTGATCCTCTTCCTACAGCTTCAATAGACTTGACTGACGATGTTGATCTTACAGCTACTGAGACTTCTCCAGCGAGTTCATACTTTCCAAAGCGTGGAACAGCTGCGCACGATCTTCTCGTCGCGATGATTTCTCTACCTAACCCTACGACCAAAGAGCAGGTTCTCAAGGTCACGGGTTCTCAAAAGTCCTGGGGAGGACTCGCGAAACTCAAGAGCGAGGGACTAGTGACTTCTTCCAAGCTCAACAACGTCTACACTTACTCGCTGACTGCTTCAGGCAAAAGTCTCGCTGAAAACCTCAGAGGAATCGTTCGACAGGATAAACGTGTCGCAGACGAACTGCGAGAAGATCTCGGGCGTCAGAAACGTCCTAAAGCCACTTCTCGGGTCGACGTTCACGGCTACTACGCGGAAAAGTCGAAAGCTCCGTCAGCAGCTCCAAAAAGATACGCTGACGAAGACATGGACGTCCACGTTGTTCCTATTAGTGATGGAGCTACAGTTGCAGCAGCTGAGCTGAGAAAAGCTGGAGTAGCTCAAGCAGAGCCTACAGAAGCCACCTGGGAGCCTTCTTCCTACGAAATTGTTCTCCTTGTCGACAAACGAGAAAACAACAGAGAGGAGGCTCAGCAGGCGATATCCGGACTGAGTCAGAAGAAGGTGACTGTAGTGCCGTCTGTGCTCTACCTAGGCGACTTTCTGTTTGCCGCGCGACACAAAAGCAGCAAGAAGATGGCCGTTTTGAACACGATTATCGAGCGAAAGCGGTATGACGACCTGAATTCGTCGATTGTCGACTCGCGATACGAGGAGCAAAAAAGCCGCCTGCGCAAGTGCGGAGTCGACAATGTTATTTATTTGGTCGAGCACTACTCCATGTCTCGAGCCGCTGTGCAAAT
Organism: Yarrowia sp. B02; assembly: GCA_017635955.1. Taxonomy (NCBI): domain Eukaryota; kingdom Fungi; phylum Ascomycota; class Dipodascomycetes; order Dipodascales; genus Yarrowia; species Yarrowia sp. B02. The sequence goes on from JAAQQV010000006.1 coordinate 1,986,939, forward strand.
CAGAGAAAAAGCCATTGCAAGTATCCTCGGCAGAGTAGTAGCCATCGACGGCTTTCTGCTCAAGAAGACAAAAAACGTCCTCGAAAGCTGCGACTACATGGCCAGTCTCTACGAGTCGATCAAAGCGTGCTTCGAAGGCGTCTCTCTGGAAATCGGACCCCAAAAAATTGGCGGTTTTTCGAGTTCTCGAGACTCGTTTTCAACGATGATGCTCACAGCCTGGCAGGACAAAAACCTCAAGTCCAACCACTCGCTCAAGGTGCTCTTCATCCAGATGCTCATGACCATCAACGGCATTTCGGCGGAGAAGGCCCAGGCGATCCAGAAGCTATTCCCTACGCCTAGACACTTGATAGACAAGTATAGGGAAGTTGATGAGAGTGTGGGAAAGACGTACTTGGAGCTGGCTACCAAGGGAGACATCAAGAGTGTGGGAAAGGCGGCTAGTGAGATGGTCTATGAGGTTTTCGGTAAGTTATAGTTAATATATGGTGTGGTTGGTGAGTCAAGTATACCGGTACTTGTAGATGAGTACGGTGAGTATATGTGGATGAGTACATGTGGATGAAGTGAATGCGTATGGAATGCAATTAGATGAGTACATGTATACGAAGTTCAACTACATGGAGTACAATTACAGGTAGATGGAGTACAGATGGAGTACACAAGTACAGGTAGACGAGTACATGTAACCTGCTATACAACACCAGATGGAGTAGCCTGTCATAACGAGATAAAACAACTGTTTTAGACTCCAACAGTAAATGGAGATTTTGCACAAACGTCAGGACCTATAGCTTTATTCGAGCCCGGAAAACACCGGCCTGGCTAGCTCAATCGGTAGAGCGTGAGACTCTTATAAAGACATCTCAAGGCTGTGGGTTTAAGCCCCACGTCAGGCTTGGTTTTTGTCTTGAAGACGTCTGCGATTAATCACAATGTCTGGATCATTTTTTTGGTATGGTTTTGAGGTGAGATCCGGTGCTGATGTAAGAGGAGAGCCTAATAAAGATGTTGTATATTTTGAAGCCATAAAAACAACCAAAAAGGAATAATAAGCCATTTATAGCACTATATTGCTAAAAAACAAGTATATGACAACTATGGCATCACCACCACTCACCATGCTGAGTAATAAAGGTTTAATATGGCCCTAGATAAGAGAACTTTAAGACGGTGCAATAGGTAGAGAAAAGGAGATGGTGTGAATTTGGCAGGCAGTAGAAGCCACTGAAATACTCAATTTGCACGTGTTTTGTGGATCTGTGGAGTTATATTAAATTGAGTCATTTGTTGTACAAATCGTTCAAATTTGGGAGAACAGTTGGGACGCAGGAATAATCAGAGAAGAACCGTGATATTGGTTTGACCTGATTTGACGGTTTGAAAAGAACAAAATGTCGTCTTTCAGAGTCCAAGGAAACCACCCAGTACTCAAAATAATCTCAATGACGAACTGTGGATGAACAAGGGTACACACGGTGGAGGTGGAGCTTTATGACGTGATAAACCATTCATCAAGAGCCGTCTGCTCTCGAGTTAAAATCGAGCCGCTGGGCTGGATACACTTTGCGCCCCCACTGCTCCCATGCAAATGCAACGTCTTTATCTCCTATCACAAACGGCATCACGATGCAACATTGGACTAGGAACATGCATTAGATTCGGTGGAGGTATTAAGGAGTGATTAATGATTGTAGTTGACAGGTGTAGTAAACCAATCCAGTTGACGAGATTCAAACATTTCAACTTTTAGGTCATGCCTTTTTGCGCCATGTCAATTGAATACTCGCTTATTCTTCGAGGATTCATTCAACGGCTTGGCAGACTTGGCACTCTACAAAGTTCAATGGCACGGCATTGTGGAGGTGTTAGAGTTCCGAGATAGCACAAATGGCTCGGGTGGGTGTCTTTGATGCAGAAGGGTTCGTGGTTGGTTGAGTACTTCGTCAAGAATCTACAGATTCGAGAAATTATTCAATCTGAATATTCTCCATGTTCCATAACTTGGCACTAGCAAGAGACATGCTGTTCCAGCATAGCACAAGAACTAGTTATCACCAACCAAGGCATTGACTTTGTGGACGGGACTAACTTTCATGTCTCATGGGTGAAGCTAGATCTGGACCCTTGTGTGCTTCTCGAGACTGCAGTGACGTAGCTGTGCAAGTATTTGAAGTGTAGTAACAAGGAGCGAGTCAATGAACGACTATGAACACATTGATTCAACGACTGGTTGGTGCTGGTCAACCAGTTTCGTTCTCACAACCACAGTTTTGCTAAGTACGGCACACGGCAGAGGTATTACGCCATCTCCTGGCGGTCAATTCGTGCCCCAGCTGATACAACCCACTCAAATTTCAACTTTATCCTGTCGATCTTTGGTGCGTACAGTAGACAACCAGCATTTGTAGAATACCGTAGACAACCATTTGTTCTCTGCACTTGCAAGTTCAACCAAGCAGCTAAGCCCCAGAAACAAGACCTGTCAATGAGAAAGCAACAGTTCCAATTGATTCAAGACTCCAATTCGAACAACACCTCCACGCAGATCACCAATTCAACGCTAACCTAATCATCCTCCACCTGGCGGATGTCTCCTGGTACGTGCCTCTCAGAACTACAGTATATAAGCCTCTTGCACTCTGCCATCATCCACAGTCATCTCCACAACATGAAGTTCTCCCTCCTCACCCTCGCCGTAGTCTCTGCGCTCGCCGCAGCCTCGCCCAAGGCCCTTAAGGTCGGCTTCAACCAGCACATCAACCATCTCAAGGCCTCGCCCAACCCCAACGGCCTGGCCAACCCTGGAAAAGCCCCTACCAACCCCCAGGCCGTCCTCAACAACAAGGTCGTCGAGTACGTGGTCAACATCACGCTGGGCACGCCTGCGCAGCCGTTCTCCGTCCAGATCGACACCGGATCTTCGGACCTCTGGATCAAGGCCGACGGATCCCACGGCGACTTCAACGCCTCGCACTCGTCCACCTTCCAGGAGTACAAGAAGGGCCAGTTCTACATCCAGTACGGCGACTTTACGACTGCGGAGGGCGACTGGGTCAAGGACACGATCGACGTTGCCGGAGCGTCCATCCCCGAGTTTGTCTTTGCCGCAGCCACCAAGACAGACACGGACGCCGTCTTCGGCATCGGCTACCCTGCCAACGAGGCTGCGAACCTTCCGCTCGAGAAGGGAACCCGGTTCGAGTACGACAACTTTCCCATTCGTCTCGCAAAGTCGGGCTTCATCAACACCCCGGCCTACTCGCTGTACCTCGACTCGCTGGACGCAAAGGCGGGCTCTCTGCTGTTTGGCGCAGTCGACACCTCCAAGTTCGAAGGAGGCCTCGCGCTGCTGCCGTTCATCAAAGACAGCCCCTCGGACGCCGCGCCCAAGCAGTTCCAGGTCACGCTGGACTCGGTCGATTTCGGCGACTCCAACGCGCTCAACGTGCCCCGAACCGCGCTCCTCGACGCGGGCACCACCCTGACGCTTCTGCCTACAACCACCTACTGGACCCTGGTGCGCGCCCTGGGCCTGTACTCCACCTGGGACGGCGTGGTGGCGTCCCAGTCGCAGCTCGACCACTGGAAGGCCACCGGCGCGGTCATCACCTACACCTTCCAGGGCAAGCAGATCCACGTGCCGCTGGCGCAGCTGTTCCAGCCCGACCTGAACGAGCACAACAACCAGCAGTACGTGACCACGCCCTCCGGCCAGGAGCCGGCCTACGTCTTCCTCGCGGGCGACAGCAACTCCGACAAGGGCCAGGCCATTCTCGGCGACTCGTTCCTGCGGTACGCCTACGTGGCCTACGACCTGCAGAACCACCAGGTCGCCCTGGGCCAGGCCAAGTACGACGGCGGGGCCGAGAACATCGAGGCCATCTCCGCTGGAGGTGTCCCCTCTGCCACAAAGGCCCCCTCTGCCGCGACCTGGACCGCAGACGCCCCTTTCCAGACGTCTGTGCCCTACCCCACTACCACGTGGCCAGTGGGACCCAAGCACTAAGTGCCTTCAGATTCTAGTTAATAAAAGTGTTCAGAGACCGTGTCGTGGGACGTAGATGCTTCAGGGGAAAGAAGACAATGGTATGATTCCACACATGGTTTGTGTCATCGTGTCATTATAGCAAGTTCATCATTTGAAGAGCTGCCGCGAAAGTACTCACTTTAGCTGAGGAGAGTCAGGTTGGTTGTGAAGAGTGTTCATCTTGTGGAAGAGAGCAAGAGACACAAACTCAACCGGCTTAAAAGTGTAAAGTAGGGTAAACCCTAGTAACTTTAAGAACATTGAAGTTCTGATACTGCAATTGATAGCACTAGTAGTAGAACTGCGCTAGCCGCTGTGTTATAGATGAGACCAAATGGGGGTGTTGGGTCGTGAATTTGGCGTTTTTTAGTTGTGCTTTCAGGTGTTTCCACAGATATTGGCCATTCTGTATATCATTGTGTATACAGGTTTGGCTAATACTTCTGAAACGGTAGATGACCATCACACATCTAAAGGAACAGCAACATTGTCTCCAAAGTAAATTGATGGATATATCATGAATGAGGCAAGCTGCTGGATTAAGATGAGGCCCTTGTATGATATTCCTGAGATGCTCAGTGGATATTCACAAGTATTGACTATATTATATAGCATCATACATGCGTATATGGCCAATATTTATGGAATGGATGGTGCTTTCACATATTTGGGACATCACCAACACCTCAAAATTGTATTAAGAATATGAAATGATTGAGGCGAGTTGATATATGAACACCTAGTGTTCATTTGGTATTCTTCAGGTGTTTTAATACTACTTTAAAGAATTGGCCAAATTATAGAGGTTACATGCTATAAAGATGGCCAATATGTATGGAAAGGAGTACTCTCATAAGGAACACCGTCAACGTTTCGCAGTGAATATAATCACTGTAAGCATGACTGCGAGCTGAGCTACGGAGTACTCGTGGCTGTCTGAATTGTTACTGATATTGATTCAAGTGTCCCATACAAGAATATTAATATTGGCCAGATCATATAACACTGTGTATACGTACATGGCCAATACTTCTGAAACGAAGTACTCTTATAGCAACACCATCAACGTCTCAAAATGGAATCGGCAAATGTCAGCAGCATTAAATCGAGCTTTCCCGTGGATAGGGCGTTTTCCGGTATTCTCTCCGTTCATTTATACATTCCACAAGTATTGACCATATCATATAGCGTCTTCTACACAAACTTGGTCAATACTTCTGAATCACATAACCAAAGGGCTGTATTTGACCCTCCTCACCCAAGATCACCAACTCACCAAGTTGTTTTTCAAGAGCGCCGAAAATAGCACCCACATGGACAGCCCACTGCTCTCCTGGCGCTCTCGATGTGATCGACACCAGCCTGCGCCTATCATCTTGAGGAGTGTACTGAATTACGAGCACTTAGGTCTCCTCTTCGGGGTGGGTAATTACCGACGATCAACTGTAAGAGAAGAAGGTGAATGAAGAGAGACCGAAGAACAACTGCTCGAGCATTTACAGCATCATGTTTCAGTTGCTGTTATGATTGCACTGTAGCAGATGGAGCTACCGATGGTAACTTCAGGACCCACCAAGTCCGTGAAAACCACTACAACCACCTCCGAACTTTTTCTAAAAGTAACACGGCGATCCCCAGCAGACCCACTCAGAAGTTTTCGTCGTGAGCTGAGGCAGACATGTCTTCGTTAATGCCTCTCTTGTATGGGACTCGCCAGCATTATCATGAAATACGCAAACGCATTTCCGACTAATACAGCGCAAAGCATATTATATCTCAGCAAACAGTTTCATATAACCAGGCACCATGTCCCCAGACTGAACGTTACTAGCGGTTTCACATTAATCGGCTATTTCAAGTCAGACATTTAGTGAAGATAGCCTAGGACAAGTAGTTCTTTCCCACAAATGGCATAATAGCAAATTACTAGTATGCACTTGTATGATAATTCACAAGTATGCTGGCGACTTTTTCCCAGTTGACGTAGATCTGCTCAGGGGATAGCGTTTAAGACTTCCAGGAAATGAAAAAAGTTGGCCAATTAAGCCTCTGATTATCGGAGATAATGGTTAGGCTAGAGGGTTAAATGGTCTCCTGTAGATCACCTGTTGTGCGAAACTCGCCCGGAAAAAGGCGTATTTCTGCGAAAACTGGGCCGTAGATTGCGAAAAGTCTCATTTATATATCCTCTTCTCTTCCTGAAGCCATACATCTCTTTGTTGACCTGCCAGAAACACTCTCCCTCTTCGCAAAGTTCAACGACTTATGCCAAAGTTCCCATGTACGGATTTAATCCAGTACATGCCCTACGTGTGGCTGTGTGTGCGCAACACAGTGTGGACTTTTTTCACAGCTGGAAAGCCGTTTTGTTTGATTACAGCATTTTCATTTAGGAGCTGAGCAGTCGAAAATTAAAACCTCGCTTAAAAATTAGCGAAAGTGTGCTGATTCTCGGAAAGGCAACTTTGCCCGCAAAAGGCCCTGATCGTGCGTGGAACACCTCGCATTAGCGATATATCCGTTCTATACCCTATAAATTCACGTCACCCCACACGACAATAAACTTGGACTTTATAAAGAAGAAAGCAGCGATAAAAGAGAGTAGAAGACGTCGAAATACGTCACGTGAGGCTGGCTCAGCGCTATCTCCAAAGACCTATACTGTCTCAGCCTCCACGTGAAGTCTGCAAGGTTGTCTCTCCTACCATTTACAGTGTGCCTGCTTCAGCCTCCACCGTTTGAGTTTCCATGGGTTAGGGACGCCACTTTTTAGCGGGGCGCTAGAATTGGCCGAGTGGTGGTTTTGTGGTATATGAGTATATAAATCGACTCTACGGAGGCCAAGGATTACAGGGAAAAACTACCCGTGTCAATCGGACCATTACCCATCGTTCCACGACAACTTTTCAAGATCCCCACCGTACGGCTTTACTGTGACAGACGTATGCGAGAATGCTAATCCGAGAAATACGGTCTGATGGAGATACCCCCTATGTGCACGACGGCGGCTCGTAGCGCAAATCCCAGGACTCCAGCGTGATCAGCGCACGCGAGAGAGCCAGGAACCGTTCTCCCCCTGCATTTTTCTGCCTCCTTCGCGATGTTATCCAGCCCGCCGGAAAACAGGGTTATACCGAATATACACCTTGCGAGACTCAAAAGGCGACAAATTTAACGAGCGTGCGCCCTCTCCTCCTCATCACCGATGCGAGCTCACTCTAACCGACCGCCACCTCCGCCGGTTCTGCCATACTGGCACCGGTTTTTGCATCCCATCTGGGTGACGGAACACCTGGACTGGCCGTCTTTCAAGATCATTTTCCGCGACTGGTGCGCGACTTTCGGCATGATCATTATCGAGATTGTGCCGTACTCGCGACGCTGGTTTGGCAGCACCATCTACCTGCTTCCGATCATGACGTTTGTGTCGCCGTCGGGGCAGCTGTCGGTGCCTACAGCCATCATCACCAACGTGGTCATGATGCTGTACATCGTCATGTCCTGGATCTGCGGCAACATTCTGCCGATGCACATCTCCAACCACTACTTTTACGACAACATGAAGAAGGAGGACTTTGCGCAGATTCTCATTGACCGGGGCGTGTGCATGGCCGGCCCTAAGCTAGAGGAGTGCCTGATGAACGCCTGCGAGCACGGCTACTTCATGAAGGGCAACGTCTCGGTCGTCTACGCCTTCTGGTTCGCCGTCATCTCGGCCATCAACTTTTTTCTCAAGTTTCGCGACCCCGTTTTCTACGGCAACGGCGCCATCACAGGCATGATTGCCACTGCGGTCTGTGCACAGACTTCTATGCACACTCCGTGGGTCGACATTAAAGCCACGGGCGCACTCATCACCAAGCCGATGGGCATTGCATTTGCAGCCAACTTGCTCGTCGCAATTATCATTTTCCCCTTCACCGCGGGCTTCCAGTACACGACGTACGTAACTCGCGCTTTCAAGGGCGTGCAGGCCGTTCTGCAGTTCCAGAAGGACTTTATGAACGGCGTCAAGCCGTCGATGGACTCCTGGCTCACCTACAATGGCCACGAGGCTCTGGTTGCTAAGGCTCGCATGCTGGTGCCGGTTTTGAAAATCGTCTCTGGCTCGCTTCCCCTGGAAGTCTCGTACACGCGATTCCCTCTGAAGGTCTACCCGTCGTTCTTCATCACCTTTTCGCGCCTCACCAGCACCTGCGCAGGAATCACGACCATCTACGACTCGTTTGAGCAGGCGCGAACGTCGGTAGGCGGATACGTCCAGAAAGAAGGCCAAAACGGCAAACCGTACGCTGTGGGCAACTACGAGGACACCAAGTCGATGGCGTCGATCCTGGCAGATAGACCACTGACTCTGGAGCAGTTGGACGCGGCGTTTGAAGACATCAACATGACGTGCTCTCCGATTCTCGAGGCGACGATCCAGACGCTGTCCGTCTGCTGCGAGTGGATCGAAACCGCCAACCATTTCAGATTCTACACAATTCTGCCGTTCGTGCGGTCCAAGCACGTGACTCGCCAGCGCGAGATGGCCGAGAAACTCGCTGCCTCGCGGGAGCTCTTTGAAGCGGCCGTGTCGAGATTCATGACCATCCACTCGCACCACGACGAGAAGAGCACGCCTTTTTTGGCGATGCAGAAGGCGCTGTACGTGGAGTACGTCAACGAACTCGTGCGAGTCATGTCTCAGCTTCTGGACCAGCTCACAGGTCTCGATCAGAACCAGGCGACTCCCAGACTGACCACAGGACTCTCCTGGAAGCATCTGCAGATCCACAAGCTCGCGGGTCTTCTTGTTACATCCACGCAAAAGGCCGAGGTCAGCAACGAGGCCCTCCAGGAGAACAGAACGCGGTACTCCTCGTCCCGAGATCCCGATCACGGCGCTCCCCAGCACGTTTTCCACCGAATCGGCGGCAAACTCAGAGCCGGCTACCACTACGTGATCCAGCCGCGCTTTGTGACGCCCATCAAGGCGTCGATTTTCACCGTCATTCCTCTCCTCCCCTGTCTCATCAAGCAGTCGCACTGGTGGTTCTACTCGCACCGAGTCTACTGGGCGGTGGTCATGACAAACATGTCCATGGCCGAGATTTCCGCCGACAATCTTTTCAACGCGTTCAACCGAGTGCTGCATACTTTTTACGCCGTCGTCATCGGCATGGTGGGCTGGTACATCTCGACAGGAAACGGACGGGGCAACTACTACGGCTTTGGAGTCGTCATGGGCATCATTGCCTTCTTTGCCATCTGCTACCGAGAGTTCATTCCGCCCGGAAAGTCGTACTTCCCGCGAATCATGCTCATTGTCGCCATGAACCTCGTGCTGGGTTTGTCTTGGTACGACGGCCAAGAACCGTCTTCAGTGGACATTGGAGTCGGTTTCACGGCTGCCTGGCACCGGTACGTTGCTGTGGTGACCGGCATTGGCATTGGAACCATCGCTTCCAACGTCCCCAAGCCCAAGTCTGGCAAAAAGATGATCCGCAAAATCCTCAGCGGAGTCGTCGGCGAAACCGCCAAAATCTTCTGCGAGGTGTCCGAGTTCTCGGCTGTGCGCATGAAGAGCCCCGAAAAAGTCGTGGACGCGACCCAGGACAAGGTGGCCCAGCACGTGACCGGAACCGTCATGCAGCTCATGGGCGCAAAACGGCTGTTTGGCGTGGTAAAGTTCGAGCCGAATCTGAGCGGCCCGTGGCCCGTTAAGGCCTACAACGAGCTTCTGGCGCTCTGCTTCGAAGTCGTCGAGCTCACTCTGCATCTGTACACGTTCATCAAGCGGGTCAAGGACGTGCACCTGTGGCTGCCTCGCATTGTGCTGGTAGCAGGCTGGAGAAACCACCATCTCATGGCGCACTACTTCTCCGTGGTCTACATGGTCAGCGGAGCTCTGGTCCAGGGCAAAGGACTGCCGCAAATCTCGACCGCAGACCTCTTCTACGAGCACGCCAAGGTCGTCTCCAGAGAAGTCCACTGCATGGCCATGGAGTCCAAGGAGGAAAGCTCGCAGGAAAAACGGGCGAGCGACAGTAGCAACTCGGCGAACCCAGAGGGAGTCATTCCCTCGCTTCTGCCCCAAACAGAAGACGCCAGCGTTTTTTTGGCAGCCGTCAGTGTCGCAAACAAGCTGTACGACAGAATGGACCGGATTCTGGTTACGACCAAGGAGGTGGTCGGAGAACAGTACTGGGGACACGAGTACTATCTGGAGGAGCTCATGCGACGCAACGTTGCGTAGCCCATTATTTATACTAGAGTTTAATAGATTAATGATTGATGTTGTTATACTGTGCGAGTAGCTGTGTGAGTATTTCAGCTTTTGTTTGGAGTCCTCTGAATTTGTTGCAATTGATTCATGTTCTGACTGTAGCAAGAGCTTGAAGTACGTAAATTCATGCTCAGCTGGCTGATACATCTTTAAGGGTGGTAACAAGTACGAACCAGCTTTCGTTATTTTTGAGTATATAGACGACAAGTGTCTGTATTACAAATGCTTGTATGTCAGTGCTTGCATTTCAACTGCTTGTTCAGTCGCTTGTCTTACAACTACCTGTAGGTCAATTGCTTGTAGGTCAATTGCTTGTAGGTCAATTGTTTGTCAATTGTTTGTTCCATTTCTTGCTCGTACAAGTATGTACATTTACTTGTATGATCAATTGATTTTATGTTTGTATGTCAACTGCTTGTTGTTTTATAATAACAATACATTGCCTGCCCGAAACATCCTATAACAAGAACCATAGTTCGAAACACTAGCCAATGGCTTGTATCCAATAGGCATCAAAGGAATTCCTCGTAGAAATCACGAATCGAGTGATATAAGGCACTTTTGAAATATGCACTCAAGTACTTTCTCCACAACCACAATTACCCGTACGCCTTGTGGAAGAAACAAGTACAAGCCCCTTACATAATCAATAGATTACACGCCTTTAAATAAAGAAGCCCAAGCATTACAATGATATTATCAAGCATCTCTAACGCAAACAAGCTTTCGCTCGTACAAAGAAGATGCGACGTGAAACTCGGTGTTCACATCAGATACAGAACTGAATCTCTCTGAGGGATGCTCTATTTCCGCGGTTTTGGTATTCTGGAGATTCACCTGTCATATCCGATAGGTCCGCAACCTTAAAACCTTGTTAGACGTATAAGAATAGAACAAAGCATGTGTTAAAATAGCAACTGTGGTTAATTCAGATATGTGGAGGACCAGAAGAGCAGGACAGGACGAAAATTCAGGTACCAAAAAACAACAAAAATACGTTTCACGGGTCGGCGAACATGCTACAAGTATTCCCCTCTTTTTTTTGACTCTCTTTTACAGGCAATTGGGTGCAAACGTAAACGACGATGGACGTAAAGATGAGACAAAACGTTTTTAGCGCAGAGGAGAGCGTTTCCGACGATTTTTCTGCAGATCGTCAAGGGCGCAGAGCTTTTGAGGTTTCCGGAAGCCTCGTTTCCGGTTGTAGCTTACTGCTGGAAATCAAAGTGAATGTCTATCATAAATCGGAGCTGTAGCGCAACCGTAGCGAGCCGAACTATCCGAACCCTGTTTCACTTGCAACTGTGACCCTGCTGACTAACTTTGTAGGACCGTAGAAGTGGCCGATCTCTTTTCATTTGTCCGCTTCAGGAGGTGTAAGGAGTTGATCTGCAGAGACGATGAGAAGCCGAAAAGTGTCGCAGAGTCGGAAAAACGACTATACCAGGCGAGATAAGCATATCTGCGAACTCCACGTGACCTCCACCTGCCGCTTTCGCCTCATTCCGCGTTCTGGTCCACACCCATGTAGCAGACACATACCCCACAAGCTTTTAGCCGAAAAGGCTGTTTTTAGTACAGCCCACCTGGCAAGGTTTAGAGAAGCTGGAGCGTAGTTAGTGGGTCCTTTTTTTAGGGACCCGAAGAAAAAAAAGAATGAAAAGAAAACAAGAGCGAGAACGCATTTATGTACCTGCTTGTGTCTGTCTGTGTTTGCCGGCCACAAAAGGATAGGAAGCCAAAGGCACGGCTGATTTAAAAAACCTGTTTGCCTGCATAAATGGAAATAAGGTGTTTTCTGTGCGTGTAGGACGTGCTACTGTGGGGGTGTTATCTGGACGAGTATTTCTGGTGGAACAATTTGGAGTGCTTTGCTGAACTCCTGGTGCTGTAGCGACTCGAATGGTGCTATTTAAATCCTATTCGGAGCACTAGTGGCCGAGATATGGCGTCACCCCCCTCACATTAAATAGCGCAGAGTTCCAGCTCTCAGGAGTCTAACTGAATCCAGCGACGTAATAACAACCCGTGGATCAACTCTATCTGTACCGGTTTCACCTCTCTCGAGCTTTTCGTGTTGGTCACTTTGCCACTTTTCCTCTTCATCGACTTTGTGAGTATCTGGCTGTTTTTTGAGACGACGTTCTGGAGACATCTGCGACACATCTTGGCATGACATGGGCGACATGGACGACATGAGATGGAGACTTTTGATCTGCCAAACAGTGTACAGGTGACTGTATGACTATGGAGTTTTGCGACATGAATGGCTGAAAACTGAGATGGACATGACTTGAGACATGACTGAGATATGACTGAGATATGACTGAGATGGACATACTTCAGATTCACATGTTCACAGAGATACCACGAACTGCTCAGGAACCTGGTTTCACATGCGAGAGTACCTGCGATGGATCTAAGTGCACAGTAGTCTTGGACTAGGCGGTTATGTGCCAGTCTAGACTAGTGTTCAAGCATGTTAAACAGTGCAAGTGTACAGTTCAAGTTCACAGACACAAACAAGTCCACAGTTCAAACACAAGTCTACAAGTTCACAAGTCCACAGTTCAAGCACAAGTCCACAGTTCAACACAAGTCCACAGCTCAAGACAAGACCAAGACCAAGTCCAAACACAAACCTCTAACCCAGGCATATGCCATACGTACAGTCCTACCGCGCGTATCCAAACCGGCCTCCGCCGCCCAAGAGCAAGCCGTACTGGTACCGGTTTGTGCATCCCGACTGGTTTCTCAACAACCTGAATATCAAGGCCGCGAAGATCGTCTTCCGCAACTGGGCAGCGTCTTTCTCCATGCTTTTTCTGCTGACCGTCAAACCAGCGTGGGCGTGGACAGGCACCTCGGCACATCTTGCGCTGATCATGACGGTCGTCCAACCTTCAGGGCAAGTGTCTATCGTCGGCGCTATTGTCGCCAACATGATCATGATGGCCTTCATCGTGTGGGGCTGGGTCTGCGGCTACATCATCCCCGGCTACATTGCCAACAAGTACTTCTACGACTCGGTGACGGAGGCGGACATTCTACGGGACGTGGTCGTGCGCGGCGTGTGTTCAGCGAGCCTCCCGAAAAAGGAGCTCGTCGCGTGCATGATGGACTACTGCGTCCACGGCAACTACATGAAGGCCGGCCCTGGCGTGGTCTACGCCATCTGGGTGGCTGTCTGCTGCTCGGTCTGCTTCTGGGCCAAGTTCCACGACCCCATGACGTACGCCGGAGCAGCCTCGACGGCGTTTATTGCCGCTGCAGTCGCCGCAGACTCGTCGATGCATCTGCCGTGGTACGCGCCTAAGACGATCGGCACGGGCATGATGAAGCCCATGGGCATCGGCCTGGCAGCCAACGTGGTCGTGGCCATCATCTTCTTCCCGTTCACGTCGGGATACCAGTTCACGACGAAGCTACTCAGGTTTCAGGGTGCGGTAGTTCAGACACTAGAATGGCAGGCAGGGTTCCTTTCGCAGGCCAAACCAAGTGCGCCGGACACCTGGCTGGGCTACTGGAAGATGGAGCAGTGCGTAGCTGGCCTGCGGAGTCTGGGTCCAGTTTTGAAGATGTCCTCAGGACCGACGCCCCTGGAGTTTAGCTACACGAGATTCACGCTGGCAGGCTACAGAAGTGCAAAGATCACCGCCAGACGACTCACCTCGCAGCTGACCGGCCTCATCATGATCTTCGACTCGATCGAGCACTTGAGACGGGTCATCATCGAAGACAAGGACTGCAGCATCGAGCCGATCATCAGCGAGATCCACAAGAAGTACGCGCCCGTGGGCGTCTACGAAACGCAGCACTCGGTCGCGAGCGTCCTGCGGCAGTCGGAAAAGCCCGTGACGCTCGCAGATCTCGACGACACGCTGCAAACCCTCTCGGACATCTGCGGACCCATGGTGCTCGAGCAGGCAGGCATGCTCAAGGTCGCGATCAAGTGGATCGCGACGGCCAACGACTTCCGCGGCTGGTCCTGGCTGCCGTGGATGCACAAGAAGCACGTTTTGGACCAGCAGGCCCAGGCCCTGGACCTCGCGTCGGCCTACGAGCACTTTTCCAAGGCCTGCGAGTCGTTCAAGGAGAAGCGGTTCGCCGCGGCCGAACACACGTCGTCGTCGTACCTCGTCCTGCAAAAGACGCTGTACTGCGGCTACGTGGAGGAGGTCAACCGCACCATCTGCTTCATGGTCGAGAAGCTCATGTCGTACGACGCCGAGCACCCCACGCCGCACTGGATCACGGGCATCTTCAAAATGGCGTCGCTCAAGCTCGTCTCGCTGTCCGTCTTCACTTCTTCGGCCGATGCGCTGGTCGGAAACGACGCCACGGCCGAAAAAATCACGCCCCTGAAGGCAGAACGAGATCCAGACGCGCTTCCAGCTCGCCATTGGGGCCACAGAGTCGGCCAGAAGATCCGCGACTTCTACCACCGCTCCAGGGCGTCCTCGTGGCTTGTTCCGATTAAGGGAGGGCTTTTCTGTGTCGCTGCGCTGTCTCCAGCACTGTTCACAAACACGCACTACTGGTACTACAAGAACCGAGGCTACTGGGCGGTCGTCATGACGGGCATGTCTGTGGCCGAGTATGCCGCGGACAACCTCTTTTCGGCGGTCAACCGAATTTTCCACACGTTTTACGCCGTCGTCATCGGCATGGTGACCTGGTACATCTCGACCGGAAACGGCCACGGCAACCCCTACGGCTTCATGGCGTCTTTTGGCACCGTTCTGCTGCTGATGCACTTCTACCGAGAGTTCTGGCCTCCAGGAGTGTCTCCCGTGCCCAGACTCATGCTGTGTATCGCCATGTGCCTCGTTGTTTCCATTTCGTGGCTTGACGCCCAGAATCCCGGAGCCGTCTACGTCGGCTACGGTTTCACAGCGGCCTGGCATCGATACGTGACTGTCTGCGTGGGCATCGTCATCGGCATGATCTGCTGCAACTTTCCGCACCCCAAGTCCGGCAAAAAAGCCGTGCGACTTATCGTAGCCTCTGTCGTCGGCAACACGGGCACTCTGTTCTGCCAGGTGATGACGTTTGCCGCGGAAAAGCTCAAGAACCCGTCGCTGACCATCGACGCGATGGACGATCCGTTTGCCGACAACATTGAAATGTGCGTCATGAAGCTGATGGGCGCGAAACGCCTGTCTGGCGTCATCAAGTACGAGCCCGACCTCTCGGGTCCCTGGCCGCGCAAGAACTACATGGAGCTGCTGGCTCTGTGTTCCGAGCTCGTCGAGCTCTACGCGCATCTCTACTTTGTCATCAAGCGTCTGGAGGACGTGGAAAAGTGGCTGCCCGAGGTCATCAAGTGCGTGGGCTGGGACAGCCCGATTCTCATGTCCAACTTCTTCTCCGTCGTCTTCATGGCCTCCACCGGTCTGCGCGAAGGTATCGGCCTTCCGCAAATGACCCCAGGACACCTGTACCACGAGCATGCCTCCGTGGCTCGAAAACATCTTCGAGACGCGAAACTGCAGGCGCCCGTGGACACTCCTGACTCCGCCGTGTTTCTCAGCGCGGTCTCCATCGCCAACAAGATCTACGACCGGATGGACCGCATCCTGGTGCTGATCAAGGCCATTGTGGGCGAGCAGTACTCGCACAACGACTACTACATGCAGAAGATGCTCGAGAAAATGGCCTAACACTAACATTGCAGTTGCTAATAGAAATAATTGAATAGATGTATGATAGAGCACATACTGTAGTTAGATGTACTTAAAGTGACTTGATGGTGGCACCATGTATGAAGCAGACTTGATGTTTCTATTGGAGGTGAATATAAAAGGCATTTGGTAGTATGGATGGCTTGTATTAAATACTTGTACCAACAGTCCCTTAGAGGCATTTAGATTGAGTAAATGAATAGAAATATTGTATGAACAATTGAGTGGGCGGGTGACTTCACGAGGTTATTCGGAGTAATTATAGAATAGCTGGTGTGTTGTATCCATATCCTGAGACGAGTATAGACATCAGGGCAAGGATAATTAATCTAGGCAAATTCACTAAATGGAGATTTGGAGCAGGCTGTTATCGATATTAACCAACACATTAATCAACTTGATACAACTCTAGACTCCTCCCACAACTGATGAACAGGAATAAGTTATCATGGTCTGTTAGTTGGTGTATCCAATGTAGGAATAGCTATAAAACAATTGAAGTGGCTTGAACAAACTTGAGGAGTGTCAACAATTGTCGTACATCTGAGCATTAGCAAAGCACCAAACATCTCGAGCCAGACACATGGTGATCATGACCCGTGGAGTATGGAAAGGATATCCAGTCGAGATAACTATACAACAAATGGATAATTGGTTTGAAGGTAGGAATTGAGGAGTGTCTATGACTTACATTGGCATATCTCTACACACATGATAACTCATATAACTCGTCATTCTAACAGGGACTATCAGGGCTTGCGTATGTTGGAAGGATATACACAACAATAACAACTGTAACTGTACAGTTCGTAGTAGACTGAATTGAGCACATCGTATAAACACTACGGGCCAACGATACAACAACGAAGTAATTGCATCTCTTCTTCCATGAGCCTCTCTCTATAATTATACTGTATAACATCATGTTCTCAAAGCACTCAAAGCACAACACCATCCAGAGAACACAACAATGCTCATAAACAATCAGTGACACAAACACAACCTGTACCAAACACATTTTTTTCTTCTTTTTTGGCTTGATTTACACTCACCTCTTGCACCAGCCCCAATTAGCTCACTCCCAACTATTAGCTCCTCGTTGGGTCTTAGAAATGAACCCAGAACAGGCGAAAAAAAGAAGCCACAAAACGACGCACGGCGATTGGCCCGACAAAAAGATATTCGCAACACAAAAAGAATCGCACCCGGGGTGGGACTCGAACCCACAATCTTTGGATTAGAAGTCCAACGCGTTAACCATTGCGCTACTCGGGCCTGATTGGTGCGTTGGGGGTGTTTGGGAGTACGAGAAGTCACGTGCACAGGGTTAGGGCTAGAGCTTGGCGGCAGCTGTGGTGATTTGAAGTACGTGGGGGGTATTTTTGGGGTTGTAGAAGTTGATGTAGCTATTGAAAATAGCTGAAATGCGAATATTGGAGATGTTATGAGCAGTTAAAGTCGCCAAAATCGATCACGTGACGCGAACCTTAACTCTATAATAAGCGAAACCTTATTGTTGGCCGGAAAGGACGTTTTTTTCTGGGCTAGATCCTTTATCAGTTTCTTGTCCCATTGCCGTGCTCTTTTACGCGGCGTTGTTCGCTTTCCTGTGTGCAGTTTTGAAGTGCGTGACGTGTTCATTTTTGCAAATACGATGCGGAGGTGTAAATTGTGTCATTGTGATGACAAATGAAAAAATAGCAGGGGAGCGAGGAATAGGTGTTTAAAGGCGATAGAGGTTGGAAGAGGGTGTTTTTTGCGTATACCAGAGTCCAGATCCATGGTGTTCGTATTCGTATGTTCCTGGATATACGGTATGTAAGCAACCAGTTGAGATATGGAAGGTGGGCAAGTAATTAGTTGTATGTGCGGATACAGCATGTACAAGCACTTGAATATGGCGTAGCACTTGTGTTTGTGCCACTTGGACCAATAAATAGACCGCAGACACTAAATCCCGGGTAGACGATGAAGTGGAAGTCGTAATTCACGTTCTCCAGGCACTAATAAACTTACGTGGAGTGGAGACGTATGAATGGGGACAGGTCTTTGTATCACTACAAGTGGTTGATGTTGAGGAGTAAAGTGGCGCATAAATAAATAATGGTTCCTTTTGTGTAAGACACAGAGTGATTCGTACAATTTTACGCGTCAAAATACACACGTAGCCCGCCCACATTTCTAGTTTCATATGCAACTCTAGCAACGGTTTATAATACGGGCAACGTACAGAAAATAGGTTGTTGGACGTTCGCGTGCTGTAAATAATATTGCCGGCTGGAGAGATTAGGAGAGGCTAAAAATAGCCGTCTGGAGTAATTTCAGTGCTGACAAATGCGTGACGCAAATTGCTAGGAGAAGGGTGGGAGTAAAACGGAGTCCGGGAAGATAGGAGTGGTCAAGTTGGTGGGGGTGCGTCTTAGAGATACGAGAGTGGTGTCAAAATGATGGCCTCGTCGCGACGAGTACTACGATAGCATTAAATCCCCGGCAACCGCAATATTCGCCAAGCTACCGACCCCCAACTTTTCAAATAAGCTCGCTGACTAAGTTCCAGGGGTCGGCGAAAACAAGGAGAAGAGCTGGAAATGTCGTTGGAACATCGAGCGCAAGCCGGCCTTCTTCTCTGCCGTTGTCTTTGCACCTGCGCGCGAGCCCGTTTTTTTCGACCCCTCCCACTCATAAGGTTTGGTGTCTTGCTATTACCAAGCGCACCAGTTGTTGACACCACCTAACATCGCGAGCTGCACTACACCTACACACTACTTGTACACAGTCACGACAGGACCACGACCACGACCAGTTCACGACCAGTACACGACACATACACTAGACAAAGCGAACACAAACACAAACACAACCGACACAAACACAAACACATAAATACAAACACACGCACTACAACCACACAACCACACCCACACACAACCACACACCACCCACCACAACACCGCCATGAACGGATCGTCGCGAATACTGTCGCCGCCAGAAAACAGCCTGCCCAAGGAGCAGGTCGTTCTGCACCAGGAGATCCACAGCATGCTGCCGTCGTCGCCGCTCACCCGACCATTGCAGGCACAGCAGCGAAGCTCCTCGCAGTCCACGCCTTCGCTTCCCTCGCCATACCCTTCCACGCCCCGTCTGCGATCCATCACGCCGACCGTGTCCATGTCGTCAACGGCGTCCACGATGGTGGCCGGCCCGATGCCCGTGGCGAACCTCGTCATGAACCGCCAGGCCGACTCGGACAAGTCGCTCTACAACATCTGCAAGACCATGTGCGATCGGTTCCGCGACATTGAACAGGTGCGTCCGTTTCTCGACACAGAGGCCTCCGGGATCGTGCCCATCACGCGTCTTCCCCCCTCGATTCCCCTGGACCCCGTGACGCAACTCTGGTCGCTTTTCCGGCTGGGTGCGCCGCTGTGCATTCTCTTCAACATGCTGCAGCCACGCACGCCGCTGACTGTGGACCCGCACGCGGCCGCAAACCGCGCGTCCGTCGACGTGCGGACCTGCAAGCGCTCGGTCTACGACTTTGTGCAGGGCTGCAAGGCCGAGCTGGGCTACTCGGACGACGAGCTCTTCACCATCTCCAACCTCTTCACCGACAACACCGGC
The DNA here is from genome assembly GCA_017635955.1 of Yarrowia sp. B02. NCBI lineage: Eukaryota > Fungi > Ascomycota > Dipodascomycetes > Dipodascales > Yarrowia > Yarrowia sp. B02. Next base: position 2,006,545 of record JAAQQV010000006.1, read on the forward strand.
GACCTGATCAAGGTGATGCGCACGGTCAGCATGGTCGTGGACACGCTGGAGGCGCGGCATCTGCTTCCGCCAAAGTCTGCACCCGTGACGCCTCCCTCCACGCGAGACGCGCGCTACAACGTGGTCCAGGAGCTGCTGCAGACGGAGCGCAAGTACGTGCAGGACCTGGAGGTGCTGCACGACTACCAGAACCGCCTGCTGAACGCGGAGATCCTCAATCCCGACCGGCTGCATCTCATCTTTCTGAACACGTCGAGCCTGCTGGACTTCCAGCGGCGCATCCTGGTTGGCATTGAGCACGTCTGCTCTCTGCCCGTCGAGGAGCAGCGCTTTGGAGCGCTCTTTCTCAACATGGAGGACGGCTTCCACATCTACGAGCCGTACGCGCTCAACCAAAAGGCCGCGTCTGTTTTGGCTGTTCAGGAGGCTCCCAACCTGACGCCCCTCTCGCACATTGTCGAGCCGACCTACGAGCTCCAGGCGTTCCTCATCAAGCCCATCCAGCGCATCTGCAAGTACCCGCTGCTGCTGCGGGAGCTGGTCAAGGTGTCGTCCAAGGAGCACCCCTACGCCGCGGAGCTGCTGGACGGCCTGGAGGCGATGAAGCGCGTGACCAACTCGGTCAACGAGACGCAGCGGAGGGTCGAGAACGTGTCGGTGATCCAGGACCTCGACGACCGCATGTACGACTGGAAGGGGTACGACCTGCCGACGTTCGGCGACCTGCTGTACCAGGGGCTGTTTCCCGTGGCCAAGGGCGACAAGGAGCACCCGTACTTTGTCTATCTCTTTGAGAACATCATTCTGTGCTGCAAGGAGGAGACGCACGAAAAGGCGCTGAAAAAGGCGCAGGCCGACGCCAAGAAGAACGGCAACAAGACGTATAAGCCGCCGCGGCGCATCAAGGACACCAACAGGATGGTCCTCACGCTCAAGGGCCGCATCTACATGGCCAACGTGACGAACGTGGTCCCCTCGACGGACGGAGGTTACTTTCTCACCATTTCCTGGCAGTCCACTGTTGAGTCAGGTGATAAAGAGGACGATCCCGGGTCCTTCACGATGCGCTTCCGCCACGAGGAGCAGCTGCGGCAGTGGGAGGCCACCGTCAAGCAGCTGTACTACGCGTACAAGCGCGATCCCGGGGACTCGCACTTTTCGCCGACGGTCGAGTCGCCCATCAGCTCGCGCAACTCGCAGCAGAGCTCGCACACGCTGTCGGACGACCTGGACCGACTTACCTTGGGCAACAGGTCCCTTTCCGGTCCAGTTCCGAAACTCGGACCCAGACAGCCGTCGACCACGTCGATCAACGGCATGCCTGGCGCCAACGGCATGAACCACAGCTCTGTGTCGATTGCGAGCAGCAACGGCGGCATGAGCCGGGCGCGGTCTGCGTCTACTCCTGGTTTCGATGATGCATCTAGACCCGCAAACATCAAGGTGCGCGTGCAGTACTTCCAGGACGCGTTCACGCTCATTGTGCCGGCCAAGGTGACGTACGAGCAGCTGATTGAGCGGGTGGAGCGCAAGGTGCGGCTATGCGGCAAGGTGGTGCCTGCGCCGCTGCGCATCAAGTACCAGGATGAAGACGGAGACATGGTGACGATTCATTCGGACGAGGACATCGCCATGGCGCTGGAGCAGAAGGATCTGGAGCAGTTGAATATTTGGGTGGCGTAAAATCCAAAAGTGCGAAGCACGTTGGTTTTTGCACGAGTTGCGATGATGCACCGAATGGCGTTGTGGCGTTGTTTATACGAATGACGTTGTTCATACGAGACGTTGTTTACATTGAGTTACGTTGTTACGCTGAAGAGCGCTGCTTGAGATGCACTGTTTTACACAGTGATACGGCATCCAGTGTACCCCACTCATGCTGTGCACTTTGAGGCTGGTTCGATCCCCGCTGTCTTAATCAGACACAGACTCAAGCTCACTAGGCGGTGTTCGACCGCCAGCAGACGTCTGCAAAAACGATATAATCAAGTTATTTATGTATGTGACAGGGGTAGTAGTGTTTTGGAGTGATAGAGGAAGGCAAGAGTGGGTTTGATGGTTGGTGGCTTATGATCATGGGTTGTGGGCAAGTTAACTACTTGAGGCTTGGGTGTGATAGACTAAGGATGATAAGGGGACTATTGTAGCAGGTGTGTTGTCAAGTGGATCTACTGTAAAGTGCTTGTATTGATGGTAACTGTCATGGGTTCAAGTATAGCTGATAGAGAGATACACTACTTGAGGATTAATAAGTCATTAGATTGAGAGTTGTAGTAGATCTTAGTGTCTCTGAGCTGAACGGATTAATGATGTCATAGTAACAAGCTCTTCTAATTCTGCCTGAACTCATTCCTACGTATATACAACTCAGGGTGTCACTCATCGACAAGGCCGACTACCCCTTTCATGACTGCTTTTGCTCCATTGCCAAGGTCTGTGACTTTGTGTCACTTATTTGACATTGTCTACTACATATCCAAGTCTACTAGAACGAGACACTTGAGTCTACCAACACAATCACCTCCAGTGTCTGTAACCAAGGTAGTCCATATGATGCTACACAACAGTCTCTTCTTGGTTACAGTAGTAATCAACTCACCTGGTAGAGCCGGGATAGTAGCTTGAGTAACCCTTCATGATTCTACAACCATTTCTAGTCTAGACAAGTAATTACGGTACTCCCTAGAAGGTGATAGGGCTTTGGAGCATCTTTTCCTGTTACACAAACACACACAGTGTGTAGACTAGAACTTAGGAACCTGCAATACACACAGACACCATTGGGTACTCCCACTCGCTCATTCTGTAAAGTACTTGTCGGTACTTTATGCCATAAACTAGGTGCTTCAGGCCACACAATTCAGGCATAATTTGAGTAAGTAATGTATTATCCTAGAGCCCTATGCCAGAAAGATCATCTGGTATTACATCTCCATCTTCAAGATTGAATCTTCTGGAGGTTTCCAATGACGCATATTATTACTGACGAAAATCGTGGAAAAGCACAACAGCGATACCACGGCGTAGACAAGGGAATGTAATTTGTCATAAGAGAGATCCAAATTCGACGAGTTTTTTGGTGCTAATTTCACGTTCATGACATTTACAGATCTCTGTTCAGCCTTCTCTTAATTTCCTTAAAAATCTAGAATCGGCTGGTAACGATTGGTCTGTTATAACGTCAAGGATAATGTGGTATCATTATCTAGCTCTTGGTACAGAAGATCCTTTAGTTCTGTAGGAATTTCTCTACCACCACTGTTGCGCCAGCTGGAGATGTTTTCCCAGCCATAAACTATCTGCAGAAATCCTAGAAAAGAACCAAGGAGTCTTCAGTGATGTTAGGGGCGTACACAAAGTTAAATCCCTTCTCTCACCGAGTCTTTTGGTACTACTTTCATGTAGCTGGTATAAACAGATGTTAAGTGAGCCTTGTTTCAATTTTCCTAAAATTATAAAATTTGTTAGTAAAGATGAGTCTGTAGTAATATAGAAGATAATTAGATATCATTGTGAAGCTCTCAACGTAGGGACTCTCATTATTCTATTATATTTGATCCACTCTTAATATTTCACAAGCTGGAGATGTTTTCCTTGACATAAAGTATCTGCAAAAATCCCGGAAGAGCACCAAGGAGTGTTCACTAATATTCATAAAGATCATAGTTAGAAAGCTCCAGATGAGATGAGCATTTTGATACTACTTTCAAGTTCCTAGTATCAACAGATTTCTTGCTAGCCTTCTCTTAATTTTCCAAAAATTCTAGAAATGGCTGGTAAAGATTGGCATGCCATAATGATCAGCATTGTGTCATATCATTTTGAATACCTCAACGCCTGGAGTCTCATAGTCCTTTAATATCTTACCCATCACTTATATTGGATTACCTAGAAGCCTTTTACTTCGCATAAAGTATCTGCAAAAATCCTGGAACAGCACCAAAGAGTGTGCAGTGATAGCAACGTATATTAATAGCAACGTATAGAAGAATATGAAAGCCCTTTATGACACGAGTCTTTTGGTACCACTTTCAAGATCCTGGTATCGTCAGATCTCTAACTAGCCATTTTTTAATTTTCCTAATTTTCTAAAATCTGTTGGTAGAGATTAGTCTGCCATGTAGTCAATCATTACGAGATATCATTTTGTAGTTCTCAACGCGAGGAATCTCATAGTCTGACAATATTTCACCCAGCACTAATATTACACCGTCTAGACGTCTTTTACTCCGCATAAACTACCTGCAAAAATCCTGGAAAAGCACCAAGGAGTGCAGTGATAGTAATGTATAGCATAAGCACAAAGCCCTTCATTATACGAGTCTTTTGGTGCCACTCTCAAGTTCCTGGTATCAACATATCTCTGGCTAGCCTTCTTTCAATTTTTCTGAAAATATAGAATCTGTTCGTAAAGATTGGCCTGCCATAATGTTGAAGATAATGGGGTATCATTTTGTAGCTCTAAGCGCAGGGAGTCTCGTCCCCCAATTGTACTTCATCCATAACTTATATTACACCGTCTGGGTGTTTTTTACTCCCCATAAACTACCTGCAAAAATCCCGGAAAAGGATCAAGGTGTCTGCAGTGGTGGTCAAATACCACATAGTAGGAAAGCCCTGGATGAGAGGAATCGTTTGGTTCTACTCGATAGTGGATAGGACCAACAGAGCTCTTTCTAGACGTCTTTCATTTCTGCACTTTCTGACAAAAATTCAAGGACCTTGTATTTTATGGCATAAAGTATACCCGAAGCATATAATGAAGACTTGCAACATCTTGAACAGTGCTAGACGTTTCCAACACACTGATTACAAGCACAAGCCATTCTAGTTGGTGATAATGCCTTAACAAATGACCACTTTCGTCTAATCACGCATCATCTACTCTACAAGATCTGTTACAGCTCTCCACAGTAACAGACCTGTTAATCACAAGCACAAGTCTAGACTGGGATGGAAGATGTTGTACAGAGAAGACGTATGTCGCAAATCAAAGATCTTCTACACCCCATAGTTACAATCTTTCTAGGTATCAACTACTCTACTGCAAGAGAGGGTTGGTACTTGTGGTAACGAGCACCGTAACTCCACAGCTTTTATTCCACAATCACTTCAGATGTCCCTGCGCTATACATCACTCCTGCTCTCCAACTACGGAGTAGTCCATGTTCGCACTTCCATCTAGTCCATGTTCGCACTACAACCACTCATTGTCAGTGCTATTCAACCACGTTCTACCACCACTACACAATACACACACTACAGTACAACTACTGCTCGATGTTGGTGCTATCAGTTCAAGCATACTCTCGAACACTACAATTCTAGTCACTACCAAGTCCAAAAACCATCCATTAGCGTCTCCGACGCGCCGTATATATATCCTCTAGGGCATCGAGTACCACCACTACACAATACGCTCTCTACTCCGTACTGCACGGTGCTACCAGTTAAGTATGTTCACACTACCACAAGTCCAACCATCCATTAGCGTCTCCGACGCGCCATATATATATCTCTAGGTCATCGAGTACTTAGGGCCATCTCCGCCCTGGGGCACGGTCCAGTTGATGTTCTGGCCGGGCACCTTGATGTCGCACGTCTTGCAGTGGATGCAGTTCTGCGAGTTGATCTGGAACCGCACGCCGTCGCCGCCCTCGTCCTCAATGTACTCGTAGACGCCGGCGGGGCAGAACCGCGCCTCCACGCCCTTGTACTTGTTCCAGCTCTCGGCGGTGTGCTTGGCGAGGTCGGCCTCAGTGTTGATCTTGAAAGGCGCCTCGGCAGGATCAGAGGTCAGCTTCAGATGCACGGGCTCGTCCTCGTCGTGGTTGGTGCCCGTTCGCGAGACGGAAGTCAGCAGATCGAACGACAGCTTGCCGTCGGGCTTGGGGTAGTCGATCTCCTTGTGCTTGGAGGCGGGTTCAGTAGCAGCAGAGTCCGTAGTAGCGTGCTTGAACGTCCAGGGAACGCGTCCTCGCAGGAGGAAGGTGTCAATGCCGGACCACAGCAGTCCGCCCCAGTTCTTGAGGGGGTTGTGGAACGACGGCCGCACGTTGCGCACCTCGTGCAGCTCCTCGTGGATCCACGAGTCCTTGAGCTTGGTCTCGTAGTTGGCGAGATCGATCGTCTTGAACAGCTCGGGCTCGAGATCCTCGGCCTCGGAAACTACAAGGGGAGATCCAGCCTCAGCCTCGGCCTGAAACTGCTCCCAGACGGTCTCAGCGGCAAGCATGCCCGACTTCATCGCAGTATGAGTGCCCTTGATCTTGGGCACGTTGAGGAAGCCCGCGGAACAGCCGATCAGAGCTCCTCCGGGGAAAGAGAGCTTGGGAACGGACTGCAGACCGCCCTCGTTGAGCGCTCGAGCGCCGTACTGGATGCACGTGCCCTCAGACAGCACCTTGGCGAAGAAGGGGTGGTGCTTCATGCGCTGGAACTCCTTGAACGGCGAGAGGTAAGGGTTCTTGTAGTCGAGGCCAGTCACCAAGCCCACAGACACCAGATTGTCGCCAAAGTGGTACATGAACCCTCCGCCGTACGTCTCCGAGTCCAGAGGCCAGCCCATGCCGTGAGCAACGTATCCAGGCTTGAACACCTCGTCGGGGACCTCCCACACCTCCTTGATGCCGATGCCGTACGTCTGGGGCTCTGAGTCCTTGCGCAGATCGTACTTGGCGATGGCCTGCTTACTCAGCGAGCCGTGGCATCCCTCTGCCAGCAGCGTTGTTCGCGCGTAGAACTCCATACCGCGCTCAAACGAGTCCAGCGGCTTGCCGTCCTTCGCTCGGCCCATATCGTTAGTCGCAACGCCAACAACATTGCCGTCTCGGTAGACGAGCTCGGAGACGGAGAAACCAGGGTAGACCTCCACGCCGACCTCCTCGGCCTTCTCGGCGAGCCACTTGGTCACCTGGTTGAGCGAGACGATGTAGTTCTTGCCCTTATTGTGCATCTGCGGCGGCTCAGGGATGGGGATCGCGTACTTCTGCGTGAAGAAGCGCATTGTCTCTTCTGTAACAAGAGTCATCGGCTCGGGAGGGTCGTCTCGCCACTCGGGAATGAGCTCGTCGAGCGCTCGCGGCTCAAGAACCGCGCCAGACAGAATATGAGAGCCCATATCGGGGGCCTTCTCCAGCACAATGACTCTGAGGTCGCCGTTGCCGTGCTCGTTGTCCAGCTGCTTGATCTTGATGGCAGCAGAAAGACCCGCGGGTCCGCCTCCAACGATCGCCACGTCCACAAAGTCCTTCTCCCGCTCGCTCTGGAGCACATCAAGCTCCTCCTCGGAGAACTGCTGCTGTCTGAGGACCCGGAACGTCGAAAACGACACAGAAGGAGAAGTAGAGACTCTAGGGATCTGTGCAAGCGCAGGAAGCGCTCGGGAAGCCCGCGCAGAGAGCAGGATCCGCTGGGGCTTCACGCGCAAAAGCCGGTTGGTTCGAATCATGGTGGTTGGTGCAACAGCAGAGATCGCGGCAGATATATAAGACGTGGGGTGGATTTAGAGTTATCCGTTCGGTTGTTGGTCGGGTGGGTTGGATGTGGCAGAAGTGGGTTTTGTGGTTGGTTAGGGATGAATCAAAGGACGCAGTTGGTTTTTAAATGCTCAATTACCTATAAATACGCCTTTAAACCGCAAAAAACCACCACAATCCAGCACTTCTCTGTCCACCCCCCCTCATAAAACAACCAATCAAACGCAAGGTGATTCACTCCATCAGCAAACCTTACGAAAACGAGCCTGGACATTTTAGCAGAAAGATAGACGAGGGACCTGTTTCAAACTACACAGACGATATTCTACTCGTACAATCGAAGATACAAAACTACCATAATTACACCACAAAATACTCATCATAACCTTTGCATTATATAAATAAACTCTACTTGCTCTGGCGGCTCTTTTCCAGCTTCCTTGCTGCTCGTTTCTCCCCTGGTAATAACGTTTCCAAGCTAGAAATTTTACCCGTCGCTTGTGCCGTCGCTTGTGGGGTAGCGGAAGGTGCATTCGGCGCAGGGTCGGAGGCGGGGGTCACGTGACTGCGAATCCGGGGGCAGCAAAAACAAAAAAAAAGCCGCTGATACAAGCCGTTCTCCGTGCAAAAGAACGAGTCGTCGAAACGGCAGCTGTGGCCTCCCCAGATCCGCAAGTTTAAGTGTGACGTGAACCCTCCCAAGGACGGCCGTTAAACCTTGCGACATCCGAGGACCGATATGCAGCCGAGGCCGAAAAAGAGCCGAGCAGGGTGTCCCAATGAGTTGAAGGTGGCGCAAAACATCGATTCGTTCAAAATCGCACACCCGCCGTCGGTGCACACCCCAGAGACGATTAAATATGCTGCTGCGCTGTGCGTGCTTAATCCGTGTTGTTGTTGTCAGTTGCTGTCGTTGCTGTCAGTTGCTGTGCTGCCAGTTGCTGTCGTATGTGTATGCTGGTCTCTGTAATGTATCCTGTTCCTCCGCGTTATCGTGATGTGCAGTTCCATCGTCCTTGTTCGTCCTGTTCCACCGTGTTTGTCCTTGTTCATCATGCTGTATCTTATGCATCTGTGCTGTGCTCAGCCTAGGCATCTCCCATCTCCACGTCCTGGTCGGCGGGGGACGAGGCTGCGGCTGTGGCAAAGGCTGAGTTGGCATTGGAGTTGCCGTTGGAGTTTCCGTTAGAGCTGACCTCCATGCCAGAAGCTGAAGCCGAAGCAACATCCCCGACTCCTCCAGCACCAACACCACCCTCAGGCACCTCCCCACCAAGACCAACCCTCTGCTTGACCCGGTTGATGCCCTCGCACCAGCCCTCGGCCCGCTCGAGCGTGCCGTCGACAATGCTGATGATGTTGCCCAGCATGTCCAGGGCCTCGTTGGCCAGAATCAGCACCTTGCCGCCGGCCTCGACCTCGATGCGGTGCCGCGACAGCTGCTCGTCCGAGGGGCCTTCAGGAACGGGAGACGAGACCGTGTTCGTCGGCAGGGGAGGACCCTGGTGGTCCGGCGTGACGCACTCCTTGGGCGAGCCGACGGGGGATTGCGACGCTGCGGGCGAGCGGGTCGGCGTGATGTTGGTGGATGCCGTGGTTGACGCCCACCGCGACGGCAAGCCGAGAATGTACGTGCGGATGTGCGAGCGCGCGGGCTCGGGCAGCGAGTTGCCGGCGTACTGGCTGACGACCTTGATGATCTTGCGGATCGTCGAGACCACGTCGGCCTTGAGCGCGGTGATGGACAGCGCGGGCTCCGTGGACGGCGGCTGGTGCAGGTACGCCTGGCGCTCGTTGTGCGGGACGTGGTTCGCCGCGATCGACTGCGCGAGCGAGTACGCCGTCTCCTCGGCGATCGCGCCCTGCAGCTTGGTCACCGTCGAGGCGAGGTGCGCGTTCGCGAGCTTGAGCAGGTGCAGGCAGTACCGCAGCCGCTTGCGCGAGTCCTGGCTCAGCGACGCGAGCGACGTCGCCGAGATGAGCACCTCCTGCCACGCCGATCGCGGCTGGCCCGGTCGAGAGCCTGGAGTTGCCTGCTGCGGAACAGGCGAAGAGGTGGCTCTGGAAGCCGCGGCGGACGTCGAGCCGGAAGAGGTCGACGTGGAGAGCGCCGGAGAAGGCGGCACGGGGCTGCCTCGTGTGCTAGAGGCCGGATATCCCTGGGTCTGGATGCGCATGCGCAGGCCCTGGGCACCCACGTCGACCGAGTACTGGGTGCCGTTGGTGTCCGAGTTCTGGATGTCGTCGATCCCGGACTTGAGGCGCTCAAAGTCGTGCAGCGACGACTTCTGTATCAGTGGCGGAGCGCCGTTGGACGCCATATGAATGCTGGCTGCGTCCAGCGACTTGGAGGACAGCGCCTTGGGCATGGTCTGTGTCTGTGTCTGTGTCTGGGGCTCGGAGGAGGCCCACCGCTCGACTATCTCGGCGCCGTAGCGGAAGCGCGGCGAGTAGGACTTGGAGGACTGGTAGACTCGGTTGAGAAACGACGTCTGTCTTATGCCGTCGTCATCCACCGAGGGCGTTCGGGAGTGGTAGGGGCTGTCGCGGGTGAAGGTCTTCTGCTGCGTCGGGAGCCGGTGGTACTGTGCGGGAGCGCCGGCGGTATAAGAAGAGGTCGCGTTGGGGGTCGAAGAAGCGTTGTGGTGGCTGAGAGACGATATGGAACCCGCGCCTTTATCAGAGGGGAAGTTTGCAGTATCACGTTCATGTGTTTTGTGCAACTTAGGGTTTAGGTTTGGATTGGGTGCGTTGGGAGGAAAGGTCTGGGTTAGCATGCAACTTGCAAGCGTGAGGAAGAGGAGAAGAGGAGGCGCTGTAAGAGCTGTGGGGATGAGGAGTTTGCGGATTTGGGCTCGGCGGGGAGGTTTAAGGCGGTTTGGGGCTTTTTCCCGCATTTTCAGCCCCAAAAACAGCCCCAAAACCACAGCCACACCCCTGCACTTGCTCACTATCCTCGCCTCATGCATCTGCCAAACTCAAAAGTCGAAAAATCAGACGTCATTCTCATGTGATAGTTGAGGTGGAGAGGCGCTACTCTTGAGACACTGCAAGAGAGAGAGACAGAGGATCGGCGATGTGATTGTAGCAGCGGCTGTGATTAAAAATCGGGCTTGTGGGGCGTCCCCGAGCACAAAACGGCGGGTGGGGGGCCAGAAATGAGCGCAAAAAACACGCCGAGACGCCCCCAAGCCCGCTGTAACCCTCAAAAACCCTCATTTTGTGTCACCCACAAAACAGGCAACCGCGTCGACTTAACCGGGACAGCGTATCCTCATCCTGCATCTCGTATTTCATCTCTTCTTCCGTCGCTCCGGCATAATACGGCATGTGGCATGTGCTTGTGATTTTGTCTTTTTTTTTTTTTTCCACTTCGTTTTTCCGCCTTGTTTCTCCTCTCTCCTCAACATGCTCAACAGTCAAAGCCAGGGCCTTTTGGCGTGTGTTGGGACTTTTTAGCTCACGTGCATTTTCACGCTCACTTTTAGGCGCCTAAAAAAGAAGCTAAAAAGCATATCCGAGACCCTGATCGTCAATCACAGTGCACAAATGGTTATCAGGACACAATCACGGGCATAATCATAAACACGGCGTGCGTGTAATCACGTCCACATGTGCGAAATCACATGCACGTAGCTGAGATATATGTGTAGCCGGAGGGACAAGAGATGCACCGAGAAAAAGTCCGTCAAGAAGCAGCCAAGGTGAGATCAGAACAAGGGCTTGAGAATCCGTGCTAGGGAGGCTGAGCACGTGAGATGGAGAGTGAACACGTGATGAGGAGGCTGAACACGTGACATGACGATACCCGTGATACCACGATACGAAACAAGTGAAACAAGCACTGACAGACTCACGTCAGATCACAATCTAAGTAATTTGTTGAACTGCGCTGTTGAAGTGCTGAGCTGTTGAAGTGCTGAGCTGTTTCACTGTGCTTCACATCTGAAGATATGAAGACTGAAGACGGAAGACGGAAGACTGAAGACGGAAGATATGAAGAAAGACCAAAGACGAAAGACCAAAGACGAAGACCAAAGACAGAAGACCAAGACATGAAACAAGAACTAGAGACTTGAACATCTGATATTCCATCCTGTCTTTCTGACAATACCAAAAGCACATACCAAACACCAATACCACCAAAAATACCAAACACCAATACCACCAAAAATACAAAATACCAATACTCACGTCGCTGTAAAGACCCTTCAAGGGCTGATAACCAGGCTGGATCTGAATAGGCACCTCAAACGGATTGTGGGCTCTAGGAGGAGGCGAAGTCACGCTTCCGCTCATACCAATCGCGTTTCCGTTCATTCCACTCACTCCATTCACTCCATTCACTCCAGGCGCAGCCTTCAGATTGCCCAGCGTCTCGGCGGCAAAATAGTCGTTCTGCGAAAAACGGTTGGGCTTATGGGACACCGGGTTCATGGGCTCGTCGTTGAGAATGTCCTGGATGGAGCCTCGCCGGTTGGAGTTGTGGCTGCTGACGGAGTTGATGCTGGCGCCGTCGTTACACAGACTCTGGATGCTGACCCGGTTGGCGTTGGAGGTGTTCATGGTCGCGAGAGAGGCGTTGGAGGAGTCGCCAGAGCTGGTGGACAGTAGAGGAGGGGGGGAAGGGGTGCTCATTGTGTGTGTGTGTGTGTTGCAGTGCTGTAGTGTTTGTGTAGCAATTTGGGGCACAGCTATCGAAATGTATTCTCAATCTTGTTGACGTATCGTTGAGAGTCCAACCTATGGCGATAATACGGTGCAGAAAAGATTACCCCAGACGGTAATCTTCCGTTCTATTTTTCCGTGGGGGCAACAAATAAACTCTGTCCACTTTGGGCCCAAACCCTAAATAGCCTTCGCGTCAGACTGCTCCTGCACACGTCCCACATACATACATACCCCCGGATTGGCCGGCATGATTGGTGGCACGCACGTCCTGCGAGCACACGCCTCAGTTTGCTGTTTTTTCCTCTCTACGCGCGCCTGCACCCTGCGCCGTACAACTCCCTCCTGCACCCTGCACCCCACACTGCTGATCATCCCATGCGGGGTAGGTGAGACAGGTGGTATTTAGACAAGCTGCAAATGGGCGTAGATGTCCCGGATTATTCTGTCAATGGCGTTTGTAGGGTTTGCACGGAGCCGTCAGGTCTTCCCGTGACTCTCAACAGGTGCCATCGCGTCGATGTGCGGCAAATAGATTTTTTTTCACGCAATGCGCTTATAATATTATCGCGTACACCTCGAACAAAGACCTGACAGCTCTTAGCTGCTTGAGGTCTGGTCAATAGGCGTATTAGCAAGCCTGTCATTTTTTTTTTGCACAGCATCCAGCTCATGTGTTCAGTGAGAATTGTGATGTGGGGAAGGTGCATAAAGTCTATTCCCCCATTCAAAGTAAACTCTAAAAATCGACCAAAATGGAAAAGAGTGTTGCTAAAAAACTTGATTTGCGGCCGTGCAACATACGTGAAAACGGCGTAACACCGCTCGCAACACGCTGAAAAGACTACAGACACTTTTTGGACGTGATCCGCCTCGTAGTCCCGCTTTTCTCAACCACCCGCCGTTTATCACATGGATGAGGGGAACCCGTTGGGGGGGCTGGAACAAGGACAACTTAATATAAGGTTTTACCCCGCATGAAGTCACGTGAACGTGCCGCAAGATCCACTTTGCTAAAAAGCATCTCTGAGTATCGTGATCGAAGCACAGAGAAGGCGGGCGAAAAAGTTGCCACAAAAGTGCCACAAGTTGCAAGAGGATTATAATGCGGATTTTCACGGAACGGCACGTAATGACGCAATGTGACGGCACCAACCACATACCCCTGCACTGTCTCAGATTGCATTAGGATAAAGTAGCGAGATGGATAAATGGATAGGCCGGTGTGCGATTTTTGTAAATTCGGGGAAAAATTGCGAGAATATCGAGCATACTCATTTTCATTTATTTGGCCTTTTAGCTGTATTTGTTGAATTAAAACACGATTTGCAGCGCTCTTGAATCTCGCTCAAATCAACAAATTAGCTATTATAGACTAAGGATACGGACCGAAAGCTCGTATATTTGACATTGCAGACAGGGGCCTGAAATTACCGAAAAAATAGGTCCAATAGTGATAGATGATCACTTTGGCGAGGGGCCGAGAGAGTTGGCGAGCATAGGACACGCATCTCCCCTTTTTCGAGCCGTTTCCAGATCTCGGAGATATGAGGGGAAAAGAAGTTTTCAAATAGAGGTGGATAAAGAGCGATTATTATGTCTCCGAGACCCCATCTGTCTCGAGCCCTCTGCGATTGCGGTTTTGTACTGTTTTTTAGTATTAGCCGCGGCTCAACATGTCTTTTGTCTTTTGTCATGAAAAGACTCAAAGCCGCTTTTAGACGTTCACGCATCCATATCGCGATCTTATCCACATGCCAATCTATAGATACTATACCCCCGCGTGGATAACTAATCACGATGGGATGTGAGACCTCTAGCGCTGAACCGCCTCGGTGAAACCCCAGCCTCCTTGTGAAACTCCCGAGACACATGTCTTGAACGGACTCTTTTCGGTGCCGCTTTTCCTTGTGTACCCTTGTTTCACCTCGGATTAACCAGAATGGGGGTACCGAGCTAGCCGAGGTCTTGCGATCGGGATTTGTAGTGGTCACGTGGACTGTTTGAGTGGATGTTCATAGTTTGTAGGTGATTAGTTGTTGAGCTGAAGACTCGAGATGTTGAACTGCAGCACTTTGACACTGGATTATGTAATCGGGTGAAGTGAGAGCGTCTGCGAGTTCAAATGTCGATGAATACGGCTGTGGTTTTGTTTTTTCTCGCTTCTCTTGCCTTTATTCGCATTTTCTCTTGTTCTCCGTCTGTCGATATGCTTGTCTTATTTGTTGTGCACAAGGACGTGGACATCAGCAAACATGGCAAAACAAATATGGAATTTCAAGCATCGAAAATTCAAACAAACGAGAAGTGCTGACCAGCGAAAGATCATGAGCGCCATATTCTTGTCCTATCAGCTCTCAAACAAGTACAAGTACATGAACAAACCACCGTTGTCTACAACTACGCAAGATCTTGTATCTTCATTGCTACTTCTATAATAACGAACAATCGAACAACCCGTAATCCCCTGGTACATACATGCAACCCCACAAACGGCTCTGTCAAAAGCAAGGGCCAGGTACGAGATGCAACGCTGATGACCGTCTCATTGAGTTGGCTTGCTATGCAGAATCCGGGGGTTACATGAACGGCTCACAGCAAACCATCGAGCAACCAAGTGGGCTGAGTGACAGGTGATTGTTTCAGCTCCGTTAGCTGTTATGCTGGCAAGCTAGGGTGCGTCATGGAGGACAAAACTTGCTGAACGTGACGATGAACGTTACAAGTACTTGTAGCAGGATAAAACGGTTCAGAACAATACATGTATATCATGTTTGATTTATGTAAATGATGGTACAAAAGTCGATAAAGGATGGAATAGAGCTGTTACGCCATGCTGAAACCAGACAGTCTATACTGACCGTGTACTTTAAGCTGAGTCAGGTACTTTATGCTGACCAGGTATGCTACCGGTACTGTACTTTATGGCATAAACTACAGTGGCAGATGCTAGGAAATGGTAGCCTATTAGAGAACCAGCGAAGGATTGTATCATTCCAGAGCTTAAGATATAAAGAATCCGATGGTATCACTTTCACACCTCTGTCGCCAATATGTCATCTTCTTGACGTCTTGAGAGTCGAGATTACTGGCAAGAACTCTGGAGGAGCAAAGGCTCACTTTATCTGGGAATTTGTTATATCTTATCAAAACCCCAAACGAGACAAATGGTTTGGTATCGCTTTCAAGTCCCTGGTATGAACAAATCTCGATATATCCTTGTTTCAATTTTCCTCAAAATGTAGTTTCTGTTGGTAAAGACTAATCTGCCATATTATTGAAGAAAAGAGGATACTATTGAGAAGCTCCGACTCAGAAGAATCTCTGAGTACTATACTATGTCTTCTAGATCTAATATTACGGAGCTCTTTTGAGCTGCATAAACTATCCGCAGAAATCCTGGAAAAGCACCAAGGAGTTTTAACTAAGGGTAAAATAGCATATCATATTAAACAGTTGAAACAAACAAATACTTTGGTACTACCTTCAAGTTCATGGCATGAACAGATCTTTAGATATTCTAGTTTCAAATTTCCTGAAAATCTAGAATCTGTCGGCAAAGATTAGAATGTGATGATATCTAAGACAAGAGGGTATCATTGCAAAGCTACCAATCAGAAAAACCTAGGAGTACTAATATGTTTTCAATAACACTAACATTGCTCCTACTGGAGCCCTTTACCTCCGCATAACTATCTGCAAAAATCCTGGAAAAGCACGAAGGAGCTTTCCCTAAGGGTAAAATAGCACATCACCCGAGAGCCCTGGGTGAGACGAGTCTTTTGGTTCTGCTCCCAAGCGTCTGAGGTAAACAGAGCTCTTTGTAGACATCTTTCATTTCACAGAGAAGCGTACTTTATGGCATAAACTAGAGTACCGGTAGTACCAAGATACCAGACTCCCACCAGAGCCCATGTGAAGCGTAAACTGTGCCAAACGAGGTGCTTCAAGCAGCAGTATTTCCGCTCTGCCGAATTCTACTTTATGCCAGACCACATACTCTATGCTGACGTCCTAGTTATGCTGTTTTGTACAACTACCGGTACCACTGTAACAATGATGGACTCTACTGGCTTCTGCTAAAAGTACTTCCTACGATACATAATATCACCACTTTAGATTGGCAATCGCCCTACTTGTTGTCCGTTCTTCGACTGCTCTCTTCCTAGTTCATTGGCAATAAGATGTCCGTTTGCGATCTTCGACAACTCACCAAGTAGCTACTTCTTACTATTCTCAATTCTACACACTCTGCGAACTACTAACAATGATGGACTCTACTATAAGTGGCCCAACATGTGATCACGCATGTGACGAAGAGACATCAGAGGTATTTTCGTGATGAATTGCATTGCTAGCAATATTCGAGAATTTGAGAAGTGCTCGAAAAACGGTGGAAAAACCAGGGCAGGGTAATCAGACCCTTCTGAGTCGATTTCTGAAGTCGTTTCCTGCCTGGCGTTGTTCCACCGCTGGATAACGGCGTCCTTTGTTTTGTGAAATTAAACTTCTGAAATAAGCTTTTTTGGTAACCATTTGGGACTTGTTGGATTTTGTGGGGAATAGTTTAATTTTGGTGGGAAGGGAAAATTGCCGTATCTTTGTTAATATCAGCGCCAGATATAAATGAATGGTGCAGTGCTATTAATTAGAGTTTTCCAGTCATTTTGATACTAATATTGGACTTAAAAAGTGAAGTTTTGGACGTCTGTGAATTTGTGATTGAGAATGGACCTGTGGGTGTGCTGATATGACACAGGAGACGTTTCCAAGGGTCTAGGATACTCTCCAGAGCACCCAACTTTTCGAGGTGATTTGATCAGCTCTTGACCTGTGTGGAATAAGTAGTCTTGAACGCTGCGTTACACAACTACACGACAGAGTTGTAGGGGAAAACTAGGTGTCTGTGGAACCAAGGTTCCAGAAAACTGCTACGTATACATGGGCTTGACGTTTTGAGAGCTCTCTGACTCGATTTGAGACCGCCAAACTCAACAAAACCACAGGCTGTAAGCCAAGACATGAGTTCACTTGTTGAGCCTCGCGGTTGTAGATATGAGATCATGCCAAGAGAATAGCACACACTGTACTGTTACTACTGGAAGAAGCCATAAATCAACTACTCTATACTTCTAGCTGTTGTCCGGCGTTGTCAGTTAATAACGAACTATTCACTTCGTCTGTAGTTTGTGAAGACCGCCATGCAAGTATTACTGGCATCACCCTAGACTGGCAAACACTCTAGATGTTGACCGTTATATATCTTCAGACGCTCACCAGGTACTCCTTATCATCTTTTGTTCACTGTATACTACCGGTACTTGTAGTGACAATGCTTGACCCTAATGGCTATTACCGGGACTTCCAACACCACTATGGCAACTACAGTGGTTGCTGTCCGTTCTCGATCTTCGACAACAAAGGAAGTACCGGAACCTCCTCCTCCTCTACCTATTTTACACTCTGCCAACTCCTAAGGTTGATGGACTCTACTTGCTTCTACTACAGTACTGTACATACCGGTACTTCCTACACTACTCAAAACTGGAAATCACTCTAGGTGTCCGTTGGCGATCTTCGATCGCTCACTACCGTCTCTTCTCTCTTCTATACTCTGTCAACTACAAGTACAGCTACTACTTGTAGCAATGTGGATTGGCTTCTACTAAAATTCGTGGTACTTCCTATACCACTCTAGACAGGCACTCTAATTGCTGTCCGTTCGAGATCTTCGATCGCTTCCTAGTCCATTGGCAATCACTCAAGATGTCCTTTCGCGGTCTTCGACAACTCACCAAGTACTTCCTTCTCTTCTCAATTCCCCACCCTGCCAACTACTAACAAATATGGACTCTACTGGCTCCTACAAGTATTGCCAGTACTTTCCACACCTAGATTGACAATCACTTTATAAGTTGTTATTTCGCTATCTTCGACCGCTCTTTGCCTAGTCGGTTAGCAACCACTCTATGTCCGTGGGCAACCCCTCTACTTGATGTCTATTGGCAACCACTCTAGATGTCTGTTAGCAACCTTCGCCCTCTCACTACCGTCTACCAACCCCTCTAGATGTTGTCCTTTCGCGATCTTCGACCGCTCACAAAGGTGTCCAGCAGATGTAATATTAGCGATAGAAGTATGTGAGTACCATCAGCTATTTACTCTTACCTTGGATTTCACACCTATTTAATACTTCACAAAATTTCTCTCACCGAATAAGATGTTCCAGTATCAGGTATTGCCATAAAGTAGGTAGTTTATGCCATAAAGTAGGTGGCTAGTTTATAACACGAGAGCTTGTTCATACTGGCCTCAGTACCTCAAGCAACGCTCTTCAACTCGTTTTGATTACCAAATACAAACACAGAAGGTCCATACCAACAAGTTCACTTCCGCGAAACCAAAGTGGTGATGAGTTTGAGTCCACCTTGAGCTCTACAGTCCCCCATACTGACAGTCAAGTATCCGTACCGGTACTTCTAGTCCACATATGGCGCTCAGAAATAGTTGTTACTTCAAGGTGGTTCAGTCTGCGATGATAGCATGTCTCCATTTTAAGCCGTCAGAAGAAATAGTAACAATGAAGCTTCCAAGATCTACCAAGAACTTCCTATACTTAATACTTCAAGTCCATATTGTACAGACAATTAGAACTTTTCTTCAGTAATCATTCACAATACGTCGTAGAGCCTCTGGTCCACACTTCGAACTGCGATCTGTTCAGTAAGTCTAACATGAGGTCGGTATAAGCAAGACTTACGGTCCATACTTCGACCTCTGCTTTCAGTATTCAGACTAACTCACTGTATAATACTTGATACTTCATGCTCATACCTCGAGCTTTGCTCTCGGTATTCAGCGGATATAAAATTATTCAGGTCCGTTCGCGACCTTCGCCCGCTCATTACCGTCTTCCAACCGCTCTAGATGTTGTCCGTTCGCGATCTTCGACCGCTCACTACCGTCACTTCCGTGTCCATGCAGCTAATAAATTAAATCTACTTCACAGGCCTTCACCACCCACCATTACTCCCCCTGCCCCATTTCCCGGCCATGCTGCTCCACCTGCCGCCGCAGCTCCGCCACCAGCTGCTGGTCCACCTCGGGCCGGCCCTCCAGCATCTGCAGCTGCTGCAGCGCCTCGGTATACTGCTGCACCTGCCGCTCCGTGCCCCGCTGAATTGGCGCGGCTCCGTCGGGCAGAACAGGCAGCGCAGGAGGCGGACCAGCTTGTCCACCCGCTCCCACCGCCGCCTCCGCAAAACCCTCGCCCAGGCCCCGCGGGTCGGCCTGGCGGAAGCCCTCGCGCAGCACGCGCTGCTCCTGCTGGTGCCGCTGCTCCAGCCCCTCCTGGCGCTCCATCTCCAGGCGCGCCATGACCCGCTCAATGTGGTGCACGTGCTCCAGCTGCGCCAGCGGGTCCATCCCGTCCATCCCCAGGCCGTCCAGGCCCCCGTGCGGCCGCCCGTCGGGGAACACCTCATTGACAATGTGCCGCACGCGCCGCTGCGCCGCAATCAGCTCCTCCAGCGTCGCGGTGCCCACTCCGCCGCCCAGACCGCCGGCAGGGCCCAGACCGGGACCCAGACCGCCGGCAAACCCGCCTCCGCCAAGCAGATAGCCCATGTCCGCCTCGGCCAGCTGGTTGAGGTGCGTTCTGAGGCGCTTCACGCCGTCACCAGAGAACACGCAAAACAGCGCCTGGTGGTGCTGCGTGAACTCGGGCGGCGGCTCGCGGCAAAACTGGCGGAAGTCCGTCCGCAGAAACGCCGTCACGCCCGTCAGCGACAGATGAGTCAGCCGCGGACACACGTTCACGAGCCGTAGCACCGCAGGGATGCTGATCCCGGCGCAGTACGACAAGTGCACCCGCTCGAGCGACGCCTCGAAGCCCGAGCGGCTCGCGAGCGCGTAGATCGCCGCGTCCGTGATGTTGACGCACTTGACGAGCCCGATCCGCCGCAGCTTAGTCAGCGAAGCGAGATCCTCCACGGCCGCGTCCGTCAGCTGGCTGCAGTTGGCCACGTCAATGTACTGGATGCGCTGGCACGCCCGCACCAGCTGCGAGATGCCCGCGTCGGTGATGGACGCGCAGTGGCCCAGATGCAGGTAGTGCAGCGACTTGCCGAGCCGCAGCAGCGAGCGGATGCTGCGGTCAGTGACGCGCGTGCACTTGGCCAGCACCACGTGCCGCAGCTTTGGTGCGCACGTGACCAGACGATCGACGGCGGCGTCCGTGATTGCGTTGCACGCCGTCAGATCGATGATCCGCAGCCGGTCAAACTGCGGGCGTGCCGGGAAGCCCAGAAAGCACGCATCCGAGACGCCCGCGACCTGGCCCACGCGCAGCTCCCGCAGGTTGGGGAGCTTGCGCAGCGCCTCGGTCGCTACAGAGCCGGATAGCGCCGAGTTTTCGTGCAGGTCCAGCTCGACGAGCTGCGGACAGTTGTCCACGAGCGCCAGCGCGGCCTCGTCCTGCACGTTCGGACACGCGTTGACCTTGATGCGCTTGAGCAGGCGGCACTCGGTCGCCAGCGCGACGATGGCCGCGTTCGAGATGTTGGCGCACCCCGTCGCGTACAGGCCCTGCAGGCGCCGCTTGGACGGCAGCAGCGCCTGGATCGTCGCGTCCGTGATCTGGCTCACGTTGGTCACGTCGACGGACTGCAGCCCGGAGTTTTGCTGCAGCACGGGGACGAGACTCGCGTCAGACAGCTGCGAGCAGTTCGCCAGCGTCAAACGCTCCAAGCGAGTGCACACGGCCACGCCGCCCAGCAGCTCGTCCGTCATCTCGTCCGTGAGGTTGGTGAGGTTCAGACGGCGAATGTAGCTCGCGTAGGGGACCGTCTGGGACGCTACGGGCTCTCTGAGCGTGCGCAGCAGCTGCTGCAGACGACTCAGGTCCTTGGGCAGGTGCGGGCGGAACCACACCAGGTCCACGCACGACATGAACCACGTTTTCGAGACAAGCAGACAGCTGTGCACGTCTCTGCGCTCGGGGAGCATCGTGAAGATGACCGTCAGCAGCTCAGAGGGGAGCTGGTGAACAGGAGCGTCCTTGTCGGGCTCTACACCTTCCGCCTCGGCCACGTCGTCCATGTCAATGTCCGAGTCCGTCTCGGCCGACTGGATCGAGTTGGACGAGGAGGACGTCGGCGAGGAGGCGCCGGAGCGCGTTACGGCGCCGTGGCGACTGGAGGCAGACCGGAGGAGGGCCGATCTGCGCAGAGCGCGGCGGATGGAGTCGCTTTCCACCTGCTCGTTGTCACTGCTCGTGACGCTAGCCACGTCGTCCGAGTACATCTGGGTTAGAGGGAAGAAGGGAAGTGAGTGGCCGAAGGTCACGAACGGACAACAACATGTTGATCCGGCAATCGGTAGTGAGTGGCCGTAGGTCACGAACGGACAGCAACCTGTGTTTCTGGCATCGGTAGTGAATGGCATCGGGTCTTTCACAACAACCAGTAGTCTCTCATAACATGTTCACGAATGGGCAATCAGTGTCATTCACAACCAGGCGTCATTCACAATAACCAGTGGTCTTCACGAAGGACAACCAGTAGTCTTTCACAAAGGACAACATGTTCACGAATGGAAAACCAGATATCTTTCACAACAACCAGTAGTCTCACAACAACCAGTTCACGAGACAACAGCAACAACCTGTGTTTCTGCAATATCGTGTGGTGTTCTCTGTCAACGGTGTGCACAGTATGTGTTTTCAGACAACATGGTATGTTGACATGGCGTGTGAACAACAGGTGTTTTTAGACAACAGGTGTTTTCGGACAACATGTGTTTTCGGACATGTGTTCTCTGACAACAACCTATGGTGTTCTCTGACAACATACGGTGTATTTTCAAACCACCACTGTTCAGACAACATGTGCTCTCTGACAACCATCGATCTTGTAGCTTGGCTGTTTCACTGGTTTGCTTGTATTTGTTGACCTGGTTTGGTTGAACTGGTTGAACTGGTTGCCCTGGTTAACCTGGCTTACCTGGCTTACCTGGCTTACCTGGCTTACCTGGTTTACCTGGTTTACGTGGTTTACCTGGTTGACCTGGTTGAACTGGTTGAACTGGTTGAACTGGTTGAACTGGTTGAACTGGTTGACCTAGTTGAACTGGTTGATGTTCAACATGAGACAGAAGCATCTGTAGCCGTAAGAAAAACGCCACCAGCCAAAAGACCACAAAACCACCACAAAACCACCACAACCACAAAACACCACAACCACAACACCTCATACTCACAGTTTGAGCAACAAAAAGTCTCTGTCTAGTGTCGTTGCTGAATAGCGGCTGCGTTAGTTTCCAAACGGAAGGTGTAGGCAAGTAGGTACAAGTACAGCAGGTCGATGCGTCAGAAAACATGAAAAACTCGAGGTGTCATCTGTTGACGTTGACTGGTGACTGATGGTGACTCTGGTGTCGACTCTGACCAATCATCCGATCGAGACTTGATTGCTCATGTCCCAGAGTGATCACAGTTGTAAACAGAGTCGATGTACCTGATACTGTAGCCCTCTGACCTCGGGTTACAGACCACTCATCTCGATCATAACCAAGACAAGATCACAACCAAGACCAACCAAACCAACCAACTCCACATCGTCCACCTCCTGAAACTCACTTGATGCAAAGTCGTAAATGCCCACAGCCTCTATGGTCGCTGTGGTAGTCGATACAGATGTTGTTGTTGACCTTGAAGGGGTCGTGAAAGGGATGTCGCTAAAGCAGCTGGGGAGACGTTGCTGGAGAAACTGAAACGGGTCTCGAAGGTACGCCACTGAAAATCACTCCCAAAGAAAGCTCCAAAGGTCTATGTTGTCGTGTGTGTGTATGTATGTAAGGAAACAAGGTGTTTGTGTGACCCTGCCACTTTAGGTTTAGATGAGTGCAAGGTGGAGGCTAGGGAAGGTGCAGAGATAGGGGCTTTGCGAAGGGTGGATTAAGGTTTGAAATGCACAGTGAGAACCGCCTCGCTCAGGAGATCACAACAATATAGCTCACATGACTGCACGCCGCCCGCAGCGCCTTTTAATATCAGCCTGTCGAACTCAAAGCCCAGTCAAGAAAAAAACACCTTTTGTTTAAATTGCGGACTCGAGAAGGGTGGCGAGCAACTTTGGGCCCATTACGATTGAGACATGTGGTCCGGGGCTTGTGGTGGTTATTAGTCAGCAGTGTTGTTGTGAGTCACGTGATGGCACAGCGATGTGGCTTTTAGCCCCTTTGCCACCCGTCATTGGGAGCAAGATGAGATTTGGCAGGTGGTGAGTATGGGTATTATCTCCATGGGAATGCATCCTACGGGGATAAAACTACAACCGCTGGATGCTCCGTAATCAGGCGAACACAGTGGTATATTGCATTCTCCAATACGGTTATTAATACACCACGTACCGCCGTGTTATGTCAGAAAGAAGGGAAATTCAAAATTATGTCGATTATGCAGATAAGTGTGCATTCCTGAGGCTGTGCGACCTAGGGGTATTCGTGTTGCTTACGTAAGCGAAAAAAATCGCGCATTTCGACCGAGTCGACGAGCAGTTGGCGACCACAGAGGATTATATTTCTGACCACTTTTTTTTAATTATCAGTCAACCCCACCGTTCATTTACTTAAGCTTGAGAGGCTGCTAGAGTTAGGGTTGCGTCTCAACAAAAGGCAACAATCTAATTGGAAGCTCGTAATCTGAGTTTGAAAATGCTAAAGAGAGACAGCATTGGAGCGAGAGCATTGGAGCGACAGCATTGGAGCGACAGCACTGTGGTATACAACTAAGGAGTTGAACTGACACAAACACATCTCTATGGGGGCTAGGAACTCGAAAGTCACATGACACGCCCGCATTCGCTCCGACTGAGTTTGGGTGCAAGTCTGAGCACTTCGATGGCAACGAAAAAGGCGAAGAGGAAACTACGTGCGACGAGAAGCGCAAAAAGCAAGTGGGAATCACGTCATCCGTATGAGGAAGGCTATAGGTGACATTTATAGGTCCTTGTACGCTTTTAACTTGTCAACTCTGAACTCCTCGGGTGGGTGGAGATGTTACTGCTGTACCTGTACATACAAGATACTTCTCGAGAACATCAATAACCAGATAAACAGGCACCTTGAGACAAGTGGTTCCTGCTAGTATTGCTGCGAAACTGGAAACAGTACGTTCTCATATGTACGGTTCGGAGTTAAAACGAGGATGCCAGAAGTCGTCGTGAAGACGAATCTGCGGATGAATGGGCTGATTCAGGGCACCAATGGCTTCGCCGCAGCGCGACGAGTCCAGCGAATGTCTCCGTTTGCGTGTAGCTAGCGTACTTTGCGAGTTAGGAGTGCATTTCGGATATGGACGGATCCGGTGTGTTCTGGTAGTGGGCTGGATAAAATCGCAGTAATTTGGGAAAAATCACTTTCGGGAAAACAGAATTTACACAAATTATTAGCATTTTTCTGAGTCCGCAAACTCCACGTAGCGCATATCCGCCATCTCCACAATCTTTCCCCTGAATATGCTCAGCCGCTTATCTCCGGCTCAAAAAGCGTGTGTTGGATCAGTGCCTGAAAATGCCGCAAATTTGCCGGGAAAAATTTACCAGTGTGCAAATATTGCTGGGATCACGTGACCAGAGCAATAAAAAACTGCACACACACGCCCACAGGCCAATACGACCCCTGGACCCACTAGTCTGGCTTTTCCACGCAAAGTTATTAAGCTCATGCATGCGTCGGATAATTGCTGTAGATTTTTTTTTCTCCACCTTAAAGACGAGACGTTGGAGTGATAGAAGCGATTTGGTATTGGTGCGCCAGCTTGTTTGAGGCTTTCAATTGCATTTCGACAGGTATTAAGATCAGCGGTTGTACACAGACGATTGTACACAGACATACACAGGCGGTTGTACACAGACATACACGACGATTGTACTAGTACGACATCTAAGAACACTGACGGCTTGTTAGACGACAATAGGGCGACAGATCACACGACTTTGTTACGGCGTAATAGATCCATCGACAATAGTTCAGATTAGCGACACAGATCAGCGACTTACACGATACATTACACGGATTACACGGACTAAACGACACACATTGTTGAACACTGCAATGTCATTCACGGAAGAAGAAACCAAACTCGGAAAAGAGCTGTTCGAGGCGTGCTCGTTCACGCAAAGACCCGTGTCCAAGGACCATCTCGAAACGGTGCGTTCTGTGATGCGCAAGAACATTCCTGCGACCATCACCACCTCCGATCTGGGTCTTTTCACCGACGAGGAGGAGGCGACCAAGAAGAAGGAGATCATCCAGGGCGACATCACGATCGACGGCACGACGCCCCTGCACGTGATTTGCTCTTCTTTCCCCGCAGACGCAAATCCAGACGAGCTGGAGGTGGCTCTGGACATGATGCGCGAGCTTTTCCAGTGGGGAGCTGGATGGATGCTGCTGGACGAGCAGGGACAAACTCCCGGCTGTGTGGCCTGGGAACGCAGCAAGGACGCCAAGGACTCGGTGCTCGCAAACATTTATAAGGAGATTGTGGCTGCAGGCACGCGATCCGAGGTCTTCCTGCGACGCATCAACAAGTCGGAAAACGTCGAGTTTCTGAGCGACGACGAGGACGAGGAGATGGAGGTGGACGAGGAGGAGGACGAGGAGCCGCGAGATGGAGAAGGGGACGTCCAACAGGCCATTGCAGACGCCATCAAGCAGGCCAAGGAGGCGGGTCTCGAAGTTGTGGTAGACGGCGAGGGAATGGGCGAGGTTCCCGAACTTGTAGGCGACAAGAAGGAGAAGGAGGTAGATCTCGCGGGCTCGCAGATGGACTACCTCAAGGACAAGCTGACGTACTCGGAAGACAACAAGACGCTGATCACGACGCAGAATGATGGTGTTATGATGGACTGGGAGGACGAAATCATGCAGAAGAGCGCAGACTTGCTTGTTTCGCGAGCCGACAAGGAGTCTGACGGTCCCGTGGTGCTCAATGTCGGCTTTGGACTCGGAATCATCGACAACTACCTGCAGTCCAAGAAGCCTTCCAAGCACTACATTTGCGAGGCGCACCCCGATGTGCTCGAAAAGATGGAGAAGGACGGCTGGATGGACAAGCCTGGAGTCACTGTGCTCGTTGGAAGATGGCAGGATACTCTGCCTGAGCTTCTGAGCCAGGGCGTGTACTTTGACGGCATGTACTACGACACCTTTTCGGAAAACTACAGCGACTTGGTGGACTTCTTTGACCATGTTGTTGGTCTGCTGGCTCCCACGGGCGTCTTTTCCTTCTTCAACGGTCTTGGAGCCGACAGACAGGTGTGTTACGATGTTTACAAGAACGTTGTTGAGGTTGATCTGCAGGAGTACGGTCTCAACGTCGACTACCAGGTGATTAAGGTGAACAAGGACGTTACTGGAGATGATGGTCACGTCTGGGACGGAATTAAGCGACGGTACTGGGTCGTGGAGGACTTTTATTTGCCAGTTTGTACTTTTTAGCGTGGTGTCTACAACACTACTGGTTTAGATATGGACATTTAATGGGCAATGCTGCCGACCTCGAATCATGGATTTACGCTAGTTTTATTCATTAATTTTTTCACCTGAGCAGTTGTAGAGGTCTACTCAAGTTGTCTCGCCTTACATTTTAAGAATTCATTAAAGGTAGCGTTATAGAAGAAAGCTGATATCAGCTTTGTCAGCTTGAAAAGTCACTTGACACACTCCTCAAGCTCATGCCACAGCTTCTGGAACTCTGAGCTGATAAATCCCCACTGAGAAGGCGAGTAGGGCATGCAGTTTGGGCTGTTTGTGTCTTGAAAAGAGTCCTAAGTCAGATTCAACGGCTTGACTCGGTGGTAGTTTGCGAAGTCGCTGTCTCCGTACTTGCGAAAGATCTTGCCTAGAACGACATTTGCAGCGACCCCTTTCTCGTCTAGTTCCGTTTTGACGTCTGAAAAAAACGCCGATACTGGACTTGCTGTTTTCTGGGCCAAGACGTGTTTCAAGTTCTTCTCCAGCTTGAGAGGACTCCTTGGTTTCGACTTTGCGACTTTGAATAGAGATTTGGAAGCCGAATCACTGCATGCTGAGAAATCTAGCCAGTTGGAAAAGTCTTCTGAAGGAGAAGGAGCGTTGTTGGTAATGTGGTTTTCGACCTCGTAGTCGTCCAGTAGGTATCCAAACTTGGAAACGTCGTAATCGGGAGCTTCAGTAGGCAGAAGAGAGTCCTGAGAGTAGTCATTGATGCTCTCTGGAGTGAGTATCAAAGTACTTGCAAGTCCATAGTCCTCACTAGGAGGAGTTGTGTAAAATGTTCCTTTCACCGGTAGATTCATTGTGTGCATATGTCTCAGATCTTGGATGAGTATATATATTTTACTGTGAGGCAGAGGTGAAATGCTTGAGCTCAAGAATGTGTTTCGTCTTTTTCCCTTTTCACAGTCCCTTATTGAGATGGTTTGTTTGGTCGTGCCTCACGAGTAAGCAGGGTGTGATATGCACGTTTTTGAAAATGCTGTGTTATATAAGCAGGTGTAACATGCTGCACAGCATCTCACATTTATATAAATCTGTTTATATTGTCAATTTCAAACTTCCTGTAATATTGCCTTGAGAATCCTGGTTTCCGTCATAATTTCTTTCGACAAATAAAGTCTCCGATATGCACAATCAGCCACGATAACCTTATGAAAAACTGCATACCAGAGCAACTGTATCAGCCTCAATTTGGTCACATGAACTTGTTTTTGTGGGTTACATTCAACGGGCCGTTTTTGTTATTGCAGTTTTGTGTTTTTTGCACATCTCGAGTTGCACAGAACCTCAGAGTAGATACATTATGCTGAAGATAGGGTAAACTACTCAATGCGAATTTATAATATATGCTAAACTGTGGACCATAGACTAAGTTCTTAAGTGCTTGTAAAAAACAACGCCTACTTGTACAAGTACTTGTAGAGAAACCAAAAAGTGTTTACTGTCGTCAACAAAAAAGAAGCCCGACGTGGGGCTTGAACCCACAGCCTTGAGATTTCTGGAATAAGAGTCTCACGCTCTACCGATTGAGCTAGCCAGGCAGATGAAAAAACGTTAATTTTGGGGTAGCGATTCTGACGGCGGATTACGTAATCTCACGAATTTTTTGCTCAAAATGCGAAATAAAACACTTGGGGCATAATACGGCGTCTTGAACAACCCATATCTTCACTTTTTTGAACCTCGATGTCGGCCCACCCACCAAATATCAACACCCAAGATAACGTTGCGACGCGTACTGTACGAACTTCTTCAACATGTCCGACTCAGACAACTCAGACAACTCAGACTATTACGACTCAGACAACGGGTACGTTCACGAAGGATGGGCTGTTACAGAGACCGAAGGCGAGTTCGACTGGACTGAGGAAAACCTCAAAAAGGCCATGGCCAAATGCGACGAGTACGAAAAGCTGATGGAGGAAGATTACGAGGCCATGAAGCCAAAACTGCCTCTTCCAGCTTCTAGAGCGCAAGTTGTGGAAGCTGTGAACCGCCTGGCTTTGCTGGAAAAGAAGTTTTGGACCAAGTGGATGCCTCGAAGAAAAGGAGTGATCTCAGAGATGGAATCCGCGTGGGCATACATGAACGATCTGGATATGAAGCTAGGACCCTCTGCGAGCCACGGAAACTGTCCAACGAAGTACGTGGGGCTGTACAATCAAATCACGGCGCATTTGGAGGCAGCTGAAAAGAGACAGAAGCAGTTTGAAAAGTACGACGGAGACAAGTTTCCGAGGAGAGCTCTAAAGCTGCAGATTTGCGACTCAGAGCTTGGTCGAGGGGCAGAGCGAGGAGCTCAAACAGTGGTTCTACGTCAATTGCAACCCTTACTGTGGGCATTTGAACAAGAAGGTTACTCATCCTCCAGTCAATGTCGGAAACAAAGGCCATGAAATTTGTTCCTGGGCAAGGAGGAGATTTACCACTTGAAATTGCAACTACGCTGTACGCTAATTGCGATCTCGAAACGTGCATTTCTCTGCGACAAGCCAATGCTTTTTGGCACAGCTGTTTAAAAGCTCTGCGAAAAGAGTATGGAGCTGAAGGTGAAAGAGAGAAATCCCTGGATGAAGCCAGAAGGCGAAATACGCACTGCGCTTTGGTTTTTGTGGCTCGTCTGAGAAGTCAGCGATGGGTTGAAGTCGAGTCTTTCCAAGATATGGTTATGAAGAGGCGTGATGAGCCGGTGAAAACAATTTGGCCTGTGGTAGCGTGGAAATTGAGCCACAACGAAGTTCTTTAACAAGACTTTGAGGGTGTGCAAAAGCACGGATTTCACTGCGTTTCTTCTCTGTGTGAACATGTGCATCTTGAAAAGGATGGACAGACAGCATTTATGGACCCGAAAAGAGAAGTGCCAGATCCAGACCAAATACTCCTCTTTTCCTGGTTAAGAGCGAGAAACCAGGGACCATTCTTTCCTACGGCGGTGTTGAGATCACTCTTCCTGCGGCTGTTAAAAATGAAGATATTCGTTCAGGAATGATACTCGACAGGTACCTCAAGATCATTACAAACGACACTATCTACCTGTTTCCCAAAGACAAACCCATGCATCACTACTACGCTTCAGCTTACAACGCGTCAGAGGTGGTTTTGGAGTATCCTCTCGCAGACACACACGTTCTCAGCACTCTAGATCAGTCTTTTTACGGACCCACATCTCAGAATTACTGGCTCACTGACTTTGACACAAAGAAAGTGTTTTCGTCGATAGGAGGAACTCACTGCTATCCTGCTGCAGTCTAGAGAGGAGTGGTCTAGTGGCTCACTTATGATAGACAGAAGTTGCTTCCAACGTTTGTCGATCTAAATCATCCTGAAAGCCTGTTATTCAGAGAGGACATGGTTTTCAAGTTGCCAAAGGCAGCAGCAAGACCAATGATGCAGATTGGATCGACTCAGTTTCTCAGTGTACAAAGCGATAAACACATTTTCCTGTACGATCTCGTCTCACAGACGGTTTCTACTTTTCACAGCTCAGAAAATAAGGACTGCGCGCAATACAAATATCTGCCTGGCTTCATTGGTGACAAGTTTTGCCTGAGATATGCTTGCAGGACCCAGGACGCGTGGAAGAGTCAGATTTTCAAGCAGGTGAAGACCGAAAAGTGATACCTCTAGAAGTAGCGATTACTTTCGGTTTTAACACTGTGTTGTCAACAAATTTCCACACTGCCATTACTGATTGTGATGCATATCTTCATGGCTTATTTCTGAATGGTGAAAACAATGAACACACACTAATACGATAATACAAGTTGACATGAGTATATATTAAACCTGTGTCGTGAAGCGACCAGTTCGCTGATGCTAGTCCAGACTTGTCTCGGACTATTGAGACGAGTAACAAGTTAGTTTGAGCTGGTACTTTATGCCGGAATTTAAGCTTTTACATGGTACTTTATGCCATAAACTGGAATACTTTAAGCTTCACCCCGTACTTTATGCCATAAACTAGTGCTACTTTAAGGTTTAACTGGATAGTTTATGCCATATTTAAGCTTTAACCCGATACTTTATGCCATAGACTAACCTCTACTCAAGCCATAAAATAGAAACTCCAAACAGTTCTACCCACCCCAATGATAATAATACATAATCAATTGTCTATTCACTACAGCTCATCGTGGAGATCGGCCTCGGGCTCCTCAATCTCCACCTCGACCTTGACAGGTCCCTTGTCCTCCGCCTTCTTCTCGTCGTCTGCCTCAGCCTCCTTTCGCAGCTTTCGGATCTCGTCGTCGTACTCGGTCCACTCGGGAACCTGTCGTCGAGCTCTGTCAAGCTTGGGCTCCTTGGTCAGCGGGTTGTTGCACATGTCGATGGTCTTGGCAGTCTTCAGAGACTCATCAGAACACCAAGTCTCGCACCACAGCCAGTCCTGAGGCAGCGAGAAGATGGGAACCTGTCGTTGCAGGTTGTTAGGGAGATCCTGATCCAGGTTAGACAGAGAAGCAGGGTCAGCAGAAAGCTGGTGGTAGTGGACTCGAAGACGATCTCCAATCTGCTGCGCTCGGAAGACCTTGAGATCAACAACAAACAGCGCAGAAATGTGGTAGACCAGATCGTCGGCCAGGAAAGTGTCCCAGTAGCCCTGCTTCCAGAATCGGAAGCCGTCCATCTCCTTTCGAGAGTCGCACATGGGAGTGAAGCCGTAGGGAGCTCCCTCGAGGTCCATCTCAACCAGCTCGTACAGATCTGTTCGCACAATCTGGTCAGAGTCGATGAAAATGACCCGGTCGAGATCCTGGGGGAACAGAACGTCCAGGAAGAGAATCTTGTATCCCCAGATCTGACGCTGCTTCTCAGTCTGGCCTCGCAGCCAGTGAGGCCACTGGTAGGTCACCAGCTCGTACTCAAAGCCGTAGTGGGCAGCCAGGTGAGGCAGGAAGGCCTTGAAAGAGGCAGACAGGAAGTTCTCAATCAGCCAGAACTTGACCGTGTGCTCGGTGTGGGCCATAACAGAGGCAGTCATGATGCTCAGGAATCGCTCGTACAGATGGCCGGAAGCAACGGTGAAAATGTTGATGTCGGCCTGCTTCTTGGTGGAAACACCAGTGCTCTGCTTCAGCTTGCTCCACAGCTTCTGCTTGTCCTGAGAAGCGCCCACAACGACATTCTCCTTGCCCTTCTGACGCTCCATGGAGAGAGAAATGTGGGGTCCAAGAACATCAGTCACGGGAATAATCACCTCGTGCTCAGTCTCGTAAACGTCGGAAGCAGAAGGACCAAGGTTGAGCTCCCACAGACCAGGACCGGCCTGAAGCTGGAAGTAGCCAAGGTTGGACATGACCAGAGTATCGGAAGAAGCGCCAGTGAGAGTGCTCTTAAGCAGGAGATCGGTTCCAGGAGCATAGCTGTTCTTGGTGATGTCGACAATGGAGCCCTCAATCAGAATGTTCTGCAGAGAGTAAGAAGCATCGACAAAGTCCTCGGCGTCCTCCTCCAGCAGAATGTTGTCCAGATCGTGCTTGTTGTCGGCAGGCATGGCAATCCACGAAGAGGGAGTATCAAGGCCAAAAGTGAGCAGATTCTGTGCGGGAAGACCCTCAAAGTTGAGAACAGGCACAGTGTGGGCTCCCTTGGCGTCGAAGACAGGAACCACGCCGTTCTGGGCTCGGTAGAATCGCTTCAGAGGCAGAGTGGGCTCCTGACGAGAATCGGGGGCCTTGGGCGAGGGGTAAACTCGCACGGAAACGCCAGCAACCTGTGAAATGGCCTCGATATGAGCCACAAGACGCTGACCAGCATCGGAAAGCACATCGACAGCAGCAACAATCTTGACCAGAGAGGAAGCCTCGTCGCCAAGAACAAAGGAAGACACTTCCTTGTTCCATCGAGAGTGGTGGAACGCTCGCACGTCAAACAGAGTGTTTTCCTGCTCTGTAGGGTTGCCATAGAAGATGTTGGCAAGGGGAACATGCAGCTTGGCAAGATCCAGGTTGTCCTCAACAGACTTGGTAAGAAGCTCAAGGTCAGAAAGAGCCACAGAAGTCAGCTCAAGACGTCGAACGGCCTCTCGCTCGTACAAAGACACAACCTCAGACTTGTCCAGCAGCAGAGACTTGGACGAAATGTCGTTCACCAGACCGTCGATGATCAGCAGAGTCGAAGACTCGGTCGTCTTGAACTGCTTGAGGTACTTGACCTCCTCGGAGGCAGTCACAGTCTTGTCGAAGGGCACCTTCTTGGCAGAGAAGGACGAGTTGTCGCCCTCCAGGTAGGCCAGAGCCTCCTTGACCAGCTCAATCTGCTCCTCGGCCTCCAGACCAGCCAGCTTCTGCACAACGCCGTTGATGATCTGACCCTTGGCACTGGCAGTCTCGCCAAGATGCACAAGCTGCGTTCGGAACGCAATCTTGTCCTTCTCCTGCTGCTGAGCCTCGAGAAGAGCAAGCAGCTGGGCGACAAACTGCACAGAGGCAAAGTTGCCAGCGAGGATCGAGTTGGAGAAAATGGTAGCGCTCTTGTCGGCAATCGTGATAGAGGCAACGTCCTTCAGATCAAGAGTGCCCTCAAGGTACTGCAGGTTGGTGAAAGAGGCAGGAGACAGAATCAGGTTTCGTCGCGAAGGAGCACCCTCGACAAGCATGTCCTTGATCTGGTGGGTCGCAAAGAACTTGTCAACGGGGTTTCCAGCATCCTCGTCCTCCTCGTCCTCATCCTCCTCAGGAGCAGCCTTGGACACCTCGATGATCTTCTCCTGCACAAGCTTGAGCATCTCGGGGAGATCCTGCTGGAATCGAGCGCCAACAAGAGTCTGCCACTTTTCAGTGAAGGGCATGACAATACCGTTCATCACAAAAGTGGGCTCCTGGGTCTGGGCCTCGTTGAGTCCGAGCTTCTTCATCCACTCACGCGAAGCAGTGACATAGGGCTCGTAGGACTCCTCCTTGAGCGCCTCGTCAACGCTCTCTCGAGTAATCTTCTCGGGAATCTGCATGAAAATCTCGTCAACGGGAGTTCCAGCGCCCAGAGCGAACATGAACCGCAGAGAAGCAGTGGCATCGACGTTTCGAGCAAGGTAGTGCAGGTACTGGGCCAGCTTCTTGCCCTTGGCGGAGGAAGCGTAGGGAACAATACCAAACTGGATGGGCATGCTTCGCTGCAGCATGGTGAAAAGAACAGTGAGCTTGCCCCGGTTGATGGCGTGCATGTTGATGAGCTCGCCGGTCTCCTCGTCAATCTTGACGTCGATGAAGTCGTCCATGTTGAACGGCATGACCACGGTCTGGGCATTGTGAGCCAGGTTGATCTGGTTCTGCAGCAGGAACGCCACGGATCGGGGCCACTCCTTGTACTGAATGTCCGTTCCGAGATCGTTGAGCCACAGAAG
This sequence comes from Yarrowia sp. B02, assembly GCA_017635955.1. NCBI lineage: Eukaryota > Fungi > Ascomycota > Dipodascomycetes > Dipodascales > Yarrowia > Yarrowia sp. B02. The sequence continues at coordinate 2,040,574 of JAAQQV010000006.1, forward strand.
AGCATCGGAGTCTCGGTAGTCGATTCGCTGGGGCTGCGACTCCAGAGCATGCTGCAGAGGATAGTCGTTGAGAATGGCAGCGAGCTTCTCGGCGGAAATATCACTCTTCTTGGCCAGAGTCTCGAGTCGCGAGTGCTCCAGAGCAACCAGATCAAACAGAGACTGCATGTTGGAAGCAGACGTCGACAGAAGAGCTCCGTTGACAAACACCTGGTTGGCTCCAGGCATGAAATCGCCGCTCGCAGTGTTCTTCTGCAGAGCCTGGGAGAAGCCCTTGACGGGCTTGGTGTCGTTGAGAGAAGAGGAGAGCAGAGGGAAGTCGAAAGAGACCTCCTTGAGGGCCTTGAGAGCAGCCTCGGGGTCCTTTCGGTGCTGCAGCACAAACTGCGCGGCGTTCATGCCCATGTTCTGCAGCTCCTTCTTGGTGTAGACGGGGTTCTTGTTGTCGGCAACCTTGTCCTTGCTGGAGTCGTCGTCCAGAACGAGATAGTCGGTCTTCTTGAGCGACAGCTCAGCTCCGTAGCCAGTCATGGTAACTCGCTCAGACTTGTCGGATCGTCGGTATCGCAGAACATAGACCATCTTGCCGTCCTGGGCCTCCTGGTACAGAATCTTGTGGAAGAGGGGGAACTCGGGAGACCGGATGTCGGCGTACAGAACAGTGATGGGGATGTTCTTGAGATGCTTGTTCTTGGCAACCTCGGATCGAGCAACGTGGTCAAAAAAGTACACGCTGGGGTTCTTGGGCATCTTGGTGGTCTTCAGCGTGAACAGATCGTTGGAGTCGCAGTACTTTTTGCCATTGTAGGTGAAGAAGATGTCGCACTCGGACTCCTGGCTGTCTCCAAGCTGGTAAAAGGTCTCGATCAGAGGAGACTCTCGTCGGAAAGCCAGGGCAGCGTCGGTCAGCGACTTTTGAAAGGGCGTAATGTCGCTCTTGGAGGCGGCAAAGGTGGTCAGGTCGTCGTACCACTCTTTGTCGGTGTAGGAAACGCCGTCTTCGACGAGATCGGCAATGTGGGTGATGAAATCAAAGTAGGTGGTTTCTGTGGAGAGGGTTTCGCTGTGTTAGAAACGGTAGTGAGAGGCCGAAGGTCTCGAACGGACCCATTGAGAATGAAGTGAGAGGCCGTAGGTCTCGAACGGACCCATTGAGAATGAAGTGAGAGGCCGTAGGTCTCGAACGAATCAAGTAGGCATTGACGAGGAATGAGTATAAAGGTGGGTCATGGACAATGCCATAAACGATCTCGTAGATAGTCTCATCAATAGTAGAGGTATCACAGAATATGAAGTTGAGTATGGTCATCACTGAAGATCATAGCTGAAGTCAGCTCATCTCAACTGAAGTCAAGTCATCTCGACTCAATTCAAGTCGTCTTGAGTAAGGCCAGGACATCTCAACTGTCAAATCATGTTGAGGAAAGTCGTCGTGAGTCTAGTCATCTCAACTGGAGAACTGAAGTCGTAGTAAGTCAATTCATCAGTCAAGTCATCTCACTGAGTTGGGTCCAGTTGTATCAGTGATCCCAAACCACACTCAACGTCAACCTTCAATCAGATTCATACAGTCACTCTGATCACCCAATGAATCCATCCTCAATCCAACCTCCATCCATCCTCAATCACCAGATCTCAATCACCAACAACTTCAACAATGTCAGATACTCACACTAATTCGAGCAGAAAATCGCTCTGCCATTGAGCCTTGAGCTCGACGGAGACGTTGGCAGCCACGCCGGACGCAAACAGCGCCGCAGCAGCAAACTTGAACAGTCTCATGGTGCCGGAGGAAAATGTGGAGATGTTACACAGACAGCACTTTGTCGAGACTGGTATATGCACCTGGAAACCTTGTTGGGAGATGCATGCGTTGTCCTTGGCAAGGTGGGGTTGTGTTGAGAAGGGGGCGAAGGTGGGTGGCAAGGTGTGTTTTTTATTGCACCGTTCGAATTTGGGTGCAAAATTAACCAGAAAAATATCTTTTAAATCTTTGACAGACCAAAAACCCGCCTTCTATCAACACCTCCAATCCACCCCACACAAGATAAACTCCAACTACATGTAGTTGACAACAGGGGTCCTGCGGGGCATCAATAGACACTTGTGGAATGTATGCAGGGTTGTTTCAACAAGTATTGTACGGGTATAGTATAATGAGCTGCTTTGTCTGGAGTTGTTCAGTTAGCTCGGCTTTATTAGTTGTTTTGCGATGAGTTGGCTTGAGAGCTTGAAAGCATGTCAACTAGATCTCAACTATGATCTTCAACCAGTTGACATCTTCAAGTACATCCGAACACCTTCACAGCTCTCCGTCATCTAGATCATCATATTACTTGTAAATATTGACAGCATAAGGTACGGCCAGGTACTTTATGCCATAAACTAGGTACTTTATGCCATAAACTAAGTACTATCTGCCATAAACTAGGTCTTTATGCCATACCGAGGTACTTTATGCCATATCCAGATACTTGTACCAGTACTTTATGCCATAAACTACGGGCACATTACGGGAAAACCCATGGAAGCTCGTCTAGAGGTCATGAGTAAATATAAAGCATACCATCTGGAAGCCCGATATTAGAGGAGTGGTTTTATTCAAAAATCGCATTTCCAGCATCAACAGAGCTCTGTCCAGACCTCTTTCAATTTTTCCAAAAAGCTTGAATGTCTTATCAAATCTCAGTCTTCAATATAATCTATCCATGTATTATATCATTCTAAATCTCCAAATTGGACACATCTGATGGTAATAGTCACCTCGTTTGTTAGACGATATTGCACCTGCTGGGCAACTTTCAGGCGGCATAGTATCGGCAAAAAATCTAGTACAGCACACAGAGGCTGCTGTGACCAAGGATAATGGAGAGAGCTGAGGGGTAGCCCTGGACAGTACGAGTCTTTTGGTTCTACTTTCAAATGTGTAGCATTGATATTTCCCTTTCTAGCGCTTTCCATTTTTATAGAAAAGTTGAAGTATGTACCTGGTACGCAAAATTGGTTTTCAATGACCCCACAGATGACGGGAGTGTCGTATTTCTCACCTTTCTTCCACCATACTATTACTGTACAATCGAGTGTCTCTTTACACCATGACGCTGTTTCGATTTTGTTGCCATAGCACACTTCAAACCGCCCTAATCAGGGTATCGTACAAGTAGATGTACACACTACAAGGCCATCTTCTCCGTACTTCTCTACAGACCTCGCTATTCTCTTCTTTTCTCGTACCACACTCGTGCACCACACTCCATTAACATAATTCATTAGACGTGAATATATAAAAAATACACGGACCATCTCATCCCCTACGATCACGCCTGCTGAGGAGGCTCGTACACCCACTCCATTAACATAATTCATTAGACGTGGATATATAAAAAATACACGGACCATCTCCCTCCTACGATCACGCCTGCTGGGGAGGCTCCAGCTTGCGCAGAAAGCCAGCGACCCGGTTGATGTCCACCTCGCCGGAGTCGCTCTCGACCGCCTGCACCAGCCCCTCCAGCAGCTCGTCGACCTTGTCCTCGGCCACGCCCGTCGACAGCGCAATCACCCGCCGGAACTTGTGCTCCAGCTCCGTCGATCTTCCCCGCAGCTCGCCGGACGTCTGCTCCAGCTCGGCCTGGTTCTTGCGGTACGCTCGCACACGCGCCTGCAGCACCTGCTGGCTCGGCACCTCGACCGCGCTCATCTCCTGCACGCTCCACTCCTTGTCGCGGGGCGCCTGGAAGAGCTGGCGCGTGCGGAACGGCTGGTCCGCGTCAAAGTTGCCCTCGAACGACACGTCCGCGCCGTTTGAACCCGCCTGGAACTTGGCGTCCTCGTCGTGCAGCGCGCGCTCGAGGTTCATGGCGCGCTTGAGCATGGCGTCGCGCTTGGACGACAGGTTTTTGAGGTTCTCGAGCCGCTGGCGGGCCTCGGACAGCGCGTTTGTCGCTCCGCGGAGCTCCGCGTGCGCCTGCTCGGCTGCTCGGGACCGTCCCGCCATCTCAGCGGAGAAATCCGTGTCCAGGCCCTCGATAGACGAGATGATCGTCTGCAAAATGTCCTTGGAGCGCGTCTCGGCGTTGGCGGAGAAACCCACCCGCTCGCCGGACCGCGAGAGCATCGGCTTGACCTCCGCGAGGTTGATGGTCACGCCGAAATCGACGGGACGAAGCCCTGCGCGGTTGGGGATCATCGGATCCGCGCCGACTTCAATCAGCTGCGTCACAATCGCGCGATTGCCGACCCGAGCGGCAATGTTCAGCGCCGTGTCGCCGTACTTGTCCTGCGCGTTGACGATTTCCTGCATGAACCGCGCGAGCGAGAAGCGAATGCGCTTGGGGGACGTTCCGCGCCGCACAATCCACTCCAGCAGACACTCGAGGTAGTACTTTGCTGCTGCTGCACGTCCGCGAATGCCGGCTGTAAGCGCAATGTGGTGCAGCAGCGTGCGGTTCTGCTTGTCCAGCAGCGGGATCGCGGGGTAGATGATGTCCAGCATCTGGGGAAAGGTACCGGAGTCGAAATTGTTGGTCACGAGGATGGCACGGACCAGCGACGTTTCGCCCGCGTAGTTGGCTCGTCGCCGATCAGCGCCGTGCATCACAAGCGCACGCACAACGTCGACTCGAGCCAGGGCAGCAGCCCAGTGCAGAGCTGCATGGCCCATATCGTCGATAGGGACATCAACGTTAATGCCGGGCGCAAAAGACGTTGCTCCATGGCCCATAAACAGCTGCGTCATGATATCGCGCGACGCGTCGTTGTGCGCGTCCGGAGGAAGAGGGTCCATCGGCAGGTTCGTCGGCGAGAAAAGGTCCGCCGTGGGCAAGTTCTCGTCAAACTCGAGCGCGGGATGCGCCTGCTGCTGCTGCTGCTGCACGTGCGGAGCCCCCGGACCCTGCGAGTTGGGCCACGAGTGCCCGTTGGACTCGGCCTTGAACCGCTTGGCCGGCGGAGAGGCCGAGTCTGTGCCCGGAGTGCTTGCTCCGAGCTGCGGCGTCAGCGAAGAAACATTCGGCGACGCCATGGAGCCCATGCTCGTGTTGCCCAGCGACGCCATGGACGAGTTGCCGAGCATGGAGAGGGCCCGTTCGGCAGACACAGAGAGGGGGGTGTGTGTCTGCGGAAGCTGCAGAGGCTGCGCAAGAGGCATGTCCATCCGGCTCTGCTGTTTGGTGGCCACAATGCGCTTGCGTCGCGCAGCCATGGCCTGCTCCTTGGTCGGCGTGTAGTCGCCCACCTGGGCTGGATCAAACGCCAGCAAAGGCTGCAGCACGTCGTAGACCGAGTACTGCCGGCACAGGTCTACGCCGCGCTCGTACGGGATCCACGTGCCCTGGTACTTGCCGTAGCCGCCCTGCACCTTTTCGTGCGCGCCCGTGAGAATCTCCTTCTCGAGGATCTTTGTGCGCTTGGACTTTTCGACGCCCGCAACCTTGAGGATCTGCGTGGCGTTGAGCGACGAGTCTGTGCGCCGCCGCATGACCGCCACGTCGTTGGCCATCATCTCAAACACCTGGATCCCGGAGTACACCGCGGTGTAGAGCTCGGGCGACATGCCTGGGGTGTTTTCCTGTTTCACGTCGGGCATTGTGGTGGTGGTGGTGGTGGTTAAGAGACCGTCTGTGATGGTGGTAAAGAGACCTTTTGTAGGTAGTCGAGAGACTGAAGTGTAGTCGAGAGTCTGTAGTCGAGAGACGTGTAGTCGAGAGACCTTTTGTCGTTCACTTCGAGTCGAAGTGTGTAGTCTGAAGGCTGTAGTCTAGAGACTGAAGTGTAGTCTAGAGGAAGTACTCTGGAGACCTTTTGAGTAGTCTGAAGACTGAAAACTTGAATGTAGCCTGACCAAGTAGTCTAGAGACGAAGTCGTAGTCTGAGACAGTAAGAGACTGTACGTCGTCTGACCTTGTCGTAGTTAAAGATCTGTAGTCTGAAGACCTTGTACTCAAAGTCTGTAGTCTGAAGTAGCCTGACTTTAAGTCTGACCTGAATAGCCTGAGACTGAAAGAGTCTGACCTTTTGAAGAGCCTGAGAGTTGTCTAGAAACCGTGTCTAGAGTTGTTCGAGTAGTCGATGTAGAACTGTCTACACCAATACTGTCGTCTGAACAAAGTGAAATGCAACTGTCGAATATGTTGCTTTTGTGGCTTGTCGTCGTTTCACCGTCTGAATGGGCGCCTGAATGAGCCGTTTTTTCGTCGCTCAAAAGTTGCCGTGTGCCTAGCAAGTCGTCACTGTGCAAAAAAAAGCGTATGTGTCGCGTCTGGGGAATCGTCCAGTCACGTGATCAAATCGTCCGCCGCGCTCGCTTCTCGCCGCTGTCTCGTATCTCCGACGTGTCTAGTCGCTGCTCAACGTGTAGCGTATCGTACTTGTACGTCCCTGCCGTGTCGTCGGCAAGTCACGATTGCAAGTTAAACTCAGGCGCGTAGGAGGGTAACGCGTGATTGGGAGGCAGGCCCACAGACACAGAGCGGTCTGGAGGGAGAAAAAGAAGAAGAGGAAATCGGGAAAACGACGCTTATATATACCTGTGGGTTCTGTTTGTGTCACCAACTTTCCACGCCACAACACTCCGCGAGAAACGACTCGCCTCCACCACACTTGCTCACTCTATTTTGGCGGCTTCTTCGTGCATGGGAAGTATAAGTAGCAAGAGTTGCCGAGGGGGTGTATTTGGGGGTAGAAGAATGGTATATGAGCAAAGATATTATATGACTGGACTGAGAAAACACAGGCCAGAATTTTGGTACTTTTTGCGTATCTGTAGCACCTCTAGAGCGCCAGTAAAATAGACTGTACTGAAAACCTCATACGACATGTGAACAGGGTAGTGTATTTGTTTATGTCTACTTAACTTGAGGTATAGTGGGGCCAAAAAATTGAAAAATATATAGAAATACGCCACTCTGTCTGCTCTACACTTCGCTTAATTCTCCCGATTTATTCCTATTTTACTCACACTGCTATGACCTTCTCAAAACCACCTTCGCCAATAACCCCGCAAATGGAAAGCCCTAACCCGTTATTGGTTTTGGCGTTGCAACTTAAAAGCGAGTGCGACTGAGATCGACAGACCCGTGTAGATAGGGCGTTTTTGCGATAAAGGCGAAGGAGATAGGCTGGTCACGTGACCATATCCGTCTGCTGAGTCACGGTGGTCTTTTTAGCGGTGATTAGTCATCAAAAAACGCGTAGTGGCGTCTTGTTGGGATTTATTAAGGGTCTGGTCTAGAACTTGAGGAGGTTAAAGCAGGAGATCAGGGGTGTTTTTATAGAGGAGGAGGCGTGTGTTTGTGTGTTGGAGTTGCTTGAGGAGACGAGGAGACGTGATTTTGCTTTTGTGGTTTCTTTTTGGTTTTATTGTGGCATCAAATTGGAGATTGTATAGTCTCGAAGGAGAACTTTGAGAGAGTGGATAAAAGGTGGAAATTGGTCTGTTTCGAAGAGGAAGGGTGAAAAGAGTCTTTGGGAGCTCTTCTCGAAACAAGAGTGACTCTTCTTGCAAAGGAAAGCCTTGCACTTGTAGTATATCTGCTGAAGAGGCCTTGACTTGATTTGTTCTTCTGAGGCTGTCAAAGAAGTCCAGATTTGAGCAGGAAATGTGTGAGGAGAGTAAATGAGCTGATATCTATGTTATGACGTGCAAAAAGGAATAAGTTCTAAGGCTGGAGTACAAGTACGGTACTGGGTCATTTTCTCAGGTCCAAGTTAACTAACTGTAAACAAACTTTATATTACGAGCGGTGGAGGGGTCGTCATATTCGGGCCTTTTTGTTAAATGAGGGTAGCAATTTATTTGTTCGTTCATAAGATATTGTGTCCTTAGGTAGTTTGAGAAAACTCCCGAGTCTCTGGCACTTCAGGAACACCGAAAATGAACCCCTGGCCGACTTTGCTGTTCAACTAAATTCTAACTACAGATATGCAGGTGGAGTTGGTAGTGTAGAGGAACTGCACGTACTGCGCAAGCTTCATTTTACGGATATATAGGGTAGATCAAGTGGATACAGACTACAAAAAACATCCAAAAACACCTAATTTATAATCACCACCAATATACAAGTACTCGATATCTCCAAGTACAACAGTTGAACTCAAAGTCATCTCCATCATCAAACTCAATTGCTTATCGTCGACTCGCCACTATGTCCATTCCGCCGTCGCTCAAACCCATCACGCCGTATCTCGCCAAGGCCAAAGAGACACATACCGCAGACCCCATCGTCTCGTACCACTGCAAGCTCTATGCTGCCCAGCAGATTGTGGACCAGGGTCTGCACCAGAAGGACACAGAAGCGGCCGTGTTCACGGGCAATCTGCTGGACGAGATCGAGAAGCTCAAGGAGGAGGACCCTGTGCTTGTGTCCGAAAAGGGCCAGGCTGTTATTGCAGATGACACTGTGGCCTCCTCGTATGTCGAGGCGTTTGCACTCAAGATCTTTGCGCGAGCAGACAAACAGGTGCGCGAGAAGACGAGCTCCAAGGCCACGGCGCAGATGTTTTTCGCCGCCGCGACCTTCTTCGAGGTCGTCAAGCTCTTTGGAGAGCTGGACAAAGACGTGGTCGACAAGATCAAGTACGCCAAGTTCCACGCAGCGCGCATTTTGAGAACGCTCAAGGCCGGCGAAGACCCCAACGACTTCACCGTCGAGGACGAGGAGCAGACCGTCGACGAATTTATCGGCGAAGAAGCGCCCAAGACGACCGAGGAAGAGGAGGCTGAGCTGCCAGAGGAGGAACAGATCAAGCGAATGATGGCCCAGATGAAACAGGAAGCCGGAGTGGACGATTCCGTCGATCCTCTCGACAACGACGCTTCCAGTCACGCCTCAAAAGCTCTCTCCTCCAACGACGACCCCTTCTCTAACATTCCTCCTGCTCCTCCGACTTTTCTGCCTGAAGACAATGCGCCTCCTGCGCCTCCCTCTAACCTCCCTGGAGACGTTCCTCCGCCCAAACCCGAGCTTCCCAGCCCCCAACGCAAGGTCTCGTCGCCTGCTAAGATTGTGGCCAAGCCGGTGGACCCGAAAACTGTGCTGGACGAAGACGCGCTGATTAAGCAGGCCCAGAAACACGCCAAGTTTGCCATTTCCGCGCTCAACTACGAGGACAAGGAGACGGCACTGAAGGAGCTGCAGGCTGCCATGGAATTGTTGTCCGCATAGTGTACATTAGCGGTGGTGCGAAGTAGATGATTATGAGAAATGATATTAAATGATATGACTGTGGTAAATGGCAGTAGATGGTAGATGGCAGTAATGATACAAGTACTTGTAGTAACTGAGAAGTGAAATATGAGTTATTTGCAGGTGATGAATGCCATGACGAAACCAGTCACTTGTAGAGGATAGATGACAGAGAAGTGAAGAACGAGTGAATGATAGCAAAGGATATTGGTAATGCAACAAGTAACTGATTGTCACAATTTATTAAACAGGAAGTGAAGAGATCTTGTCTGAGCGATCAGCACAGTCAGTACTCTTGCTTGTAAGGTATGTACAACCAAGCCAGTAACAACTAGACGTAAATTCATGAGAAGTCAAAGATAGTAACTGACAATAAATTAAAGACTATATATTCAAGCAATGAAAAACAACTTTTGAGCTGTAACAAGCCCCCTTAGACGATAAACAAATGCATAAAAAAAGCAGCCTAAAAATCAGGATTGCGGAGTCTAAGTAAATATCAAGTAAACTACCAACTACCAACAGCTTACAATACATTAACCCTAAGTCACATAAGGTTGAGGAAAAGAGCAATTAATTGACATCGATTTTGACGGAACCGCCGAGTCCTCAAGTACCGCTAAACCCTAATATAGTGTAGGCTCACGCGGATACGAGACATCCGCTTCGGAAACCTTATTTTGAATTGGAAATAGACCTTGTTCAGGAAAGCGTAAAACGCGGCTAGCAAGCCTTTTGTGTCTCAAGACCGCGGTTGCTTGGTATCGTTTTGCTCGGAGCGAACTCGCAGATGTGCTCATTAAATAAATGAGCGTCTTTTTCGAGCGTTTCGTGTGATCGGGATGTACCACATTTTGCAAGAATTTCTGGAGCGTGTCTTAACAAAGTCTTCGCCTTAAATCCGAATTTCCGAGGAGGAAAGGCTTCCCCGAGACGTTTTGCTTTTGAGTCCGCAGATCTCGAGCCGTATACGTTGTAGACGTGTATACTGTGGCGGTTATTATCTTCTCCCGGCACCGGTACACACCGGTATGTACACTCATCAGATTGTTACAATCATGCCAAAATCCGAATTTTTGCAGAGTCTCAAGATTTTAATGGGATTTTACCTTGGGCTCTTTCGTTGTGCCTCTGGTACAACATGGACAACTTGTAGTGACTCTTGCGGTATCGGTACAGTATATACACACAATGCAGATTAAAGCTGAATCTCAGAGTGGGACGTACTTTCGTACTCTTTAGACATTCTTAGAGCGGTTGTGATTTACACGAGTCCTTCGTTAATTAGAGAGAACCTGTAGAAATACATGTCTATAACCAGAGAATACGTCTACCACCAGAGAATATCTACCACTATCTATCACCACCACACCCAATTCAACTCATCAATCATAATAAATTAAACATGAACTAGTACTTGTACTTTTCGCGCTCCTCCAGGGAGTCGGAGTGGGCTCCATCAGCCTCTTCCCACTTTTCCACCTCCTCGGAATGCTCCTCAGAGCGTTCTTCGGAGTGCTCCAGAGTCGCGTCAGACTCGCTTCGGACATCGACTCGGTAGTCGTCAGGCTCGACATCATCTCCAACAGGAGCGTTTTCGACTCCCTCTTCCTTGAAGTTGATCGAGGGATAGCACAAAGCCGTGAGGAAAATCATGGCCGCACAGGCAAAAGTGCCGTAGAGCATGTGCTTCATGGTCTCCTCGAACGCCTTGGAAATCTCGTTTCGCACCTTGGAGCCCATGGGGTACTTGGTGGCCTTCTTGATCTTGTCGATGATCAGCTTCTGGTCCTTCTTGGGGATATCGGGTGCGTACTTCTTGATGTACTTGGGGTAGAGCTCTCGGTAGATGGCTCCGAGAATCACGTCTCCGATGATCTGGCCCACTCCTCCAGTCGTGAAGTAGACTGCAGTGACCTTGGCGACCTTGTGTTTGTCAAACATGGCCTGGGCCATAGTTCCACAGGGAATGTAGAGAGTTCCTCGTCCGATACCCTCGACGACCTGGGGAATGATGAGCTGCGCCAGACTGGAGTCTGCTCGTCTGTATCTGTAGGTCAGACCCGTTCCAATAAAGTAGACACAGGTTCCAAGCACCATCATGTGCTTAGGTCTGCCATTCCACCAGAGGTAGGGAGCAGCGAAAAAAATGCCGAAAGCGTTGTTCGCAACCGTGAGGGCCGAGGAAATGTTGGTAGCAGCTTTGGGAGTGACTCCTCGGACAACCAGCAGCCAGGTGATGTAGTAGGGCACAGACAGCTTGTTGGCCATGGACGAGAAGAAGAGAATGGTGCACGAGCAGATCATGACTCGGTTCTTGAACAGCTTCCACGAGATGAGCGGCGACTTGGCTCCGTACAGCTCCCAGAACGGAAAAGCCGCAATCAGGAAAGATCCAAGCGTCAGCATGACGATGAAGCTCGGCTTGGACCACTTTTCGGTTCCGGCGGCCAGAGTGATGGGGAAAAAGAAGAGAATTGTTCCAGCGCACAGCATGACCAGGCCGATGATGTCGAACGACAGCAGGAACCGCTTGACTCCTCCAGGCGTGTAAAAGTCGCCCAGAACGCCCATCTTGGTTTCCTTGATTCGCATGAACGCAAACAGGAAGATGACGCCGAGCGAGAAGAAGGGCAGAATAATAGCCCACATTCCGTAGCCCCATCGCCAGGTGGTCACCTTGAGAATAGCTCCCACGATGGGAGCGGCAGCATAGGGACCCCAAATGTTGGGAGACTGGATGAAAGACGAGAAGATAATTCGCGTGTTGATAGTGGACGTGTCTGAGGCGTAGAGCTCCGTCATCAGATGGCCGCCAACGGTTCCAATCTCCCAGAAGACAACACCTGCAAAATAGCAGCCGATATTAGGAGCAGCACCATACAGAACAGCTCCGATAAGGTGGGCGAGAATAGTCAGCGTCCAGCCCTCCAGACGGCCAATGTGGTCCGAAATCTTGGCGAACGCCGGCCGGGTAACAATGAAAATCGCAGAGTTGACAATCTCCTTACTCGAGAGCAGAGAAAGACCAGAAAAATGGGAGGTGGCCAGAGGAGCCATGGTAGGCATAACGTGGTCTGCAACGGCCTTGGAGGCGGCGTAGAGGTACACAAAAAACCAGCCGATGATGATAATCGTCCTCGTCCAGCCTCGCTCCTTGGCATTGGTGTTGCTTTTCTTCTTGGGGTAGTGCTTGATCTGGGCCTTGGAAAAAAAGATGGTGCGGATCCAGGGGTGGAAACACAGGAAGTTGGTGAGCTTCTCCTCGAAGGCTCGGCCCTTGACGAGCGTCTTTTCCTTGGTCAACATGTTGGGTGCCCATCTGACTGAGATCTTGTCTTGTTTTTATAATCTGCTAAGGTTAGCGTTGATCATCTTTTGGGGGTAGATTGCAACGAGCTGTGGGGGTCCTCCTTGTATGCTGATGCAGATAAAAACCGCTACTATAGCTCCCGCTAGCCTCTCCTGCATGCATCCGCGCTTTTCCGCCCGAATTTCTGACTACCGATCGAATCAATCCATCTGATAATCACAACGCCTACCCCGGCACTAACAAGATTGACCATCATGCGGCCTTCTGAATTTGTAACAAGCAAAGTTTATCCGCCTTCTTGGCGAGCGTATATCACGGACGTCAAGTGCTTGTATTGGGTAAGTTTTTTCTCGTTTCATTTTGAGCGGTTATTTCTCTTGTTCTTCTCCTCCAAAAGACGGACCCACATCTAATCAAAACCATCAAAAATTTTGCAGGCGCTAAACCCTGCTATCGGTCACTAAACCTATAACAGCCGGCTATGGAAAACGTGCTCCTAACTTTCTCCAGGCTCGGATAATCCTGTTACTGTAACTTTGGGAGAGCATAGTTTGAAAAGAGCTTAGCTTAGGGTGGTTGGTAAAACGATAGACGAGGGAAACCGTTGTCGAAAAAATCGGCACAATCGCGTAACATCTCATCCATCTCGCTCTCCACCGAGACTGAAACAGCCTTGGTAATTAGCTCATTCTAATGAAATTCTACTGCCGTTTGAGTTCACAAATAAAGCTTGGCCTGCACTGCCGTCTTGGCGATTGTGCAGGCCATTCAACGGTTTTGGCCTGGTCGGATGAGACCAAAAAAAACCCGTTAGAATAACACGCACAGGGACGGGCATAAAACGATTTTGAAAAACCCTCAAACTGCTGCAGTCGTAGCCTTGCTTTTATCAGATCTAATGACAGTTGCGCAACTCAATTTTAGCGTAGTATTAGTCAAGGTCTATTCGTTTTACGTGAGGAGACGCGCTGGTTAGCGTAGTTTTGGCTTTCCCGTTGTTTTTATCTCCGACTTCCGAATTATTAGATAATTTGCGCTGTGCTGTGTGTGTAGATGGATCGGGTTGTATTGTGGAGGTCTGGTTCCTGATTTTGAATAGAATAAGATGTTGAATAAGACAGAAGTGACCACTGAGGTCCCACCCAACAAAAGAAACGATGAGACAATTAATGGACAAATCTGAGTACTACGCAAACCAAGGAAAGGTTCCCGGATATGACCACCTTTCTGCTGTGCAGAGAATTGACTTCTGCTTCATACAGCCTCCTGGTATTTCTGAGCTTGAAATGCACGATTAGTACACACTGTACGTACATACCGTAGGGGTTATCCTAGCCAACAGAATGTATGCGGGTTGGTTTTTATCAATCAACACGCCATGGAGTTCTAGACTCTTGATGTTCAGACTCAACTCTAGAAAGTTGGTGAAAAATTTTCTAAAGGTTTGAAACAGACTGGCTTCGAGGTCACCATGGTTCCAAAATAACTTTGCAGAACAATCCAGTGATCGTCGTAAAATGAACGCCTGCAACATTGCTTAACTCGCACATAGAGTCGTAGGTAAAAAAATCTGATAAAGCCAAAGCCGATGCAGTTGTTGGGGCGCGAGATCGGGCGTTTCTAATGCATTCCTGAAAGTACTCCCACTTGTGCCGGTAGTCTGACACATACTGAAAGTGTACGTATAGCTTGACTCATACCCGATGTAGATCAATCGAGATAACAAGTATAGATAACTCTAGAGAGCAAATATGGGATTGACATGAGACAATATGAAAGACCAATAAAATTCATGCTATTGGAAATATTCCCGTTGTGGTAGGACTCGTACTTTCATTTATGTGTATTTAAGCGTATAAAAACATTAAATTCAGCAAAAAACCAAAGTAATTGGAAGTGCCGGCTAAACGTAGACTAAAAGCAGAGGATGCACTGGAATTCAGCAGAGTTGGTGCGATCGAAAGAATTTTCCATAATTTGCCACGTGCTTTGCTTCTCTTTTGAGGAGGGTGATTCTGTTGGTCGCGTGAGTCGCGGAGAAGGGACGAAAAGAACGCTTTGAACGTATTCTCGTGAGCTCACAGTTCTAATTCGTGTCTTCAGTGCCACCTTATTCATTGCTATCAGACAAACTGCACCAGCTGAAACTGGAAATACCTTGATAATGCAATATCGTGCAGCACCAAGAACGCCAAGAGACCTACCGTACATATGAAAGTTATTGCAGACGCGAGAGATATTGCTCATCGCGGCTTACAGCAAATTGGTAATAACCGTTGCAAGTCAGATGATGACTGCAGCTTGCTAAATAGAATAGGCTGCGTCCATTCCAGTTCGAACTGCAAGTCATGTTGTAGTGCAGGTGGTTCATGTCTAGAGCATAAGTCAGATGTGACTCAGACAAAGTCGCTCATTTACTTTGCGGTTCAGTTTGCTAGTTATCGCTTCGCATCCTTGCAAGTCCATGAGAACACCACACTAGTCATTCAAGTTCTACAAGTTCTGTTGTAATTCTCATCAATTCACATATAATTAGAGGTGTTTATAGAGGTGAAAGTCGCTCATAAACTTCATCCGCAAACAAATCACTTGCTGCGTTTGTGATTCAGCTTGTTATTCTACTGCCTAGTACCCAAGTCTACGAAAACACTACACTCGTCCTTCCAGTTCTACGACTCCTATTACAATACCGGTACCGGTACTCATAAATTCATATATTGAGAGATAGTTCAGATGTCGCAATCTTCACAAACAAAATCACTCACTGCATTCGTGATTCCAGTTTGCTCGTCTCTTGCTTCAGACCCCTGTAAGTCTATGTGAACACTACACTCGTCGTTCAAGTTCTACAAGCTCTATTGTAATTCTCATAAATTCCAAAATAGAGGTGTTTATAGAGGTGGAAGTCGCTCATAAACTTCACCCGCAAACAAAATCACTCACTATGTTCGTAATTCCAGCTTGCTACAAGTACTGGTAGTTCATTGCTTCAGACCCTTGTAAGTTTATGAGAACACGACACTCGTCATTCCTGTTCTACAACTCCTGTATAGTATTCATAAACTCATATATTGAGAGATAGTTCAGATTTCAAACACTCAGAAACATGATCACTCACTGCGTTCGTGATTCCAGTTTGCTCGCTTGCTTACTGCTTCAGACCCTTGTAAGTCTCCACCTCAATGTCCTGCCACAGCTTCATCACCGGGGCGTCTCCAAAAGGCAGAATCTGGGCCTGGCAAAGTCCAGCCACGCCCTTGGCTCGGTCGACCCACCAAAAGTGGTTGATGATGCCGTTCCACCATCCCGTGTTGGGGCCTCGTCCAGACTCCGTGGGCTCGATGGTCTCCATGAACGAGATACCCCAGCCCTGGGGAGCCTTGCCCTGGGGGTATAGCTCGGGCAGAGGGTTGGTGATCTCGGGCTTGGCCGCGGGAGTGGGCTTTCGCGCAAAGTCGGGCCACTGCGGAATGTTGTTCTTGAACATCTCGTCGACGGTCTCCTTCTTGAGGATCTTGCCGCCGTCGTCGAGAAGAGCAGCCAGCACCTTGACGTACTCGGAGCCCTTGGCGAAGAAGCCCGCGCCGAAAGACTCAAAGGTCGCCTGTCGCGAGTAAATGTGGGGCTGTTCTCGCAGCTGTCCGTTGGGGTCTCGCTGGTGCAGCTTCACCAGGCGAGTCTGCTGCTCCTCGGAGGGGTACATCTCAATGTCATTGACGCCCAGAGGGTCGAAGATGTTCTTCTGGCACAGCTCCGACAGCGGAGTCTTGGTCAGACGCTCGATAACCAGGCCAGCCCAGTCGATCGACACGGAGTACTCCCAGTCGGTGCCAGGCTCGTAGACCAGCGCCGTCTTGACCACGTCGTCCGTGCCTCGCAGCTCCTTCACGTCAGGGTAGAACTCCTTGAGCGTCTCGTTGAAGAAGGTGTAGCCAAAGCCGGCCGAGTGGGTCAGCAGCATGCGCAGGGTGATGCGGTTCTTCTTGGGGACGAGAGTGAGTTTGCCGTCGACCTTCTGGATCAGCTTGATGTCCTTGAGCTCGGGAACAAGCTCCTCGACCTTGTCTGCGTCGTCCAGATCGATAAGACCCTTCTCGACCTGCTGCATGCAGCAGATGGCTCCGATCAGCTTGGAGCACGAAGCGAGCCAGAAAATGTTGTCGGTCGTCATGGGCTGGTCGGTGTCGATGCCAACCTTGCCTCCAGCGTAGGACACGAGCGAGTCGCCCTTCTTGTTGACAATGTTGACGACAAAGCCAGGAACTCGGTCGGCAGGAGTGGAGGAAGAGGTGGCAGCGTCCACAGACTTTTCAATGGCGGACTTGGCGGCGGGAGAGAGAGTAGACATGTTGGTGGGGAATTGAGGACGAGGAAATGAGGACGTCGAGCTGATATTTATATGTTCCTGAGGTCCTGTTTCAAGTCTAGACTCTTGATAAAGTTAGCAGTCCGTTGGGTGGAGACTGAAATGGAGACTGCCGGTCTTCCGGAGCATCTTAGAAGCAGTTTGTGATGCTCATCATGTCAGGAATCTTTGTGTTTGTGTCACTATACTGTCTTGTAGTTGAAGTACAAGTGTGTAGGGTATATGTAGGTATCTCAAGCACCACCATCTCAATCCATTCATCAACCAAATCGAAGAACGACTTCCTCAACCTTTTCCTTGTGCAACACCACTTGCAACTTGCAACAGCAAACTCATCGCAAACAATCTGGAGATATGTTAAAGCCTAACCAAAAGGTGGTTAAAAGTCCCTACATTGATTTGGGCGTACGTACGTACTTGTAACTGTGAAATGCTCATTGAACATGAATAGTGATTTCCCAAAGGTACAATTTCTGTTTGTGTCGCTCTAGCCACTCAAAAATTACATTGCGGAAAAGCAACTCGTATCCGTCTAGCCGCAATTTTGCTCGTGGGGTCTAGGCACTGTCTCAGTCCGGTTTCAGATCAGCTGGAGTTGGTTGCACAGCTCACAACTCGGCTTTTAAGCAAACACCGATTACTTGGGGTGCTGTCAAGTTTTGTGGGATTTACTAGGGAAAATAAATAAAAATAAATAAAAATAAATAAAAATAAATAAAAATAAATAAAAATAAATAAAAATAAATAAAAATAAATAAAAATAAATAAAAATAAATAAAAATAAATAAAAATAAATAAAAATAAATAAAAATAAATAAAAATAAATAAAAATAAATAAATAAAAATAAATAAATAAAATAAATAAAAAATGCTGAAAAATAAAATCACCCAGAAACCGCAAGTAACCCTTCTCCAGCGCACACCAAAATGCTGATATCGCGATGACCCTACTAGTCTCCACGAGAAACTGAGTTCCATATAACACAGCCTTTCACAATAAACTCGAGATCTTGGATCTTAGCAACTAAGCAGGGGCAACTTGGAGGGCTATAGATGTCATATATGACAAGAAATATCGCTATATACTACCCGTGACGACTCAATTGATGAAAAAAACTAACCACTCATTATAGTAAAATCACCACCACTTGTTCTCTTTGCTATCTGTAAAGTTGCAAGATCTGAGACCTCATCTCTTGCTGCTGCGTAGATCGCTATTTGCAAGTATAACCGGTGGCTGTTGCAGCAGGTCTGTGTCGAACGTAATGGAAATGTTTTTCAATACGGCCTTCATATCTACAAGTTGGGCTTCTTAGTAGCCCAAAAAGCAACCATTCGTAAAACTGCAGCTTGTCTATCAGTAGTTAGTCGATTTGTTTGCTCTAGCAAAGCCGGTACGAATGTTCATATTCCAATCGATTTAATCTACTTCAACTCTCTGGACCCTTGCTCAAGTCAAATTCACGTAAACACAAGTTCCGTTCTTGCTGAAAATGCGCCTTGGCTGTACGCGATCATAAAAATCGGATAAATAAATAAATATAAAATTAATACCTGGTGCCTTATTCTGGCTGTCGCAAAAAGAAATCAGGCTGCACTTGATCGGCGATTATCCTGAAGCCATACTGAGTGGAACATGTTCTGAAATGGAACTTGATCAGAAACCAGATATGGTATGTTGTATTCTAGATTGAAACTGGCTGCTTGAAAGAACCAGGTTGCTAAACTCACGAATACAGGCATTATAATTCCATCAAAATTAAATTAAATACCACAATTCTAGACCCACATCTATGTATGTATACACCTACTAATAATCACGTTAGCTGAGCCAAGTTCTGGAACCAGATGAAACGGTCCTACAGTGGATCTGAAGCACATGCCTGACGTGTAATTAGAACTCCTCAGTAAATACTACTCCCAAGTAACCAAACCATACATATTATTTTGTCTATTCAAAGAATGCTATTGTTGCAGAAGTCTGCGGGTCTGTTGTTTGCACCTGCCTAGGCGTTGAAACACTCCTCCTCTAGTAATCCAGCTCCACCTTCTCCCGCTTGGATCGTCCCTCTCTCTCCTCTCCCCGTCGCTTTCGCACCAGGCTGTCGGCCAGTTTTCCACTCTCAGCGTAACATGTGGCGTGGAAGACCTTGTCGCCGACCTGCTGAGCGTCAGTCCAGACCCAGTCCTCGGCCTCGTCACTCAGTTCCGTGTTGAAGCCGCCCTTGCAGATCGGACAGACCTGCTTCTTCTTGGACGCGCTGCTGGGAGCCAGCACCCACTGCTTCTTGACCCGCTCCATGTCCACCTTTTCCACCTGTTCCTCTTTTTCCTCCTTCTGCTCGCCAGCAACCCACAGATGCTCGGCCAGGTACCATCTTCGGTTCTGGGCGCGTCCCTCGTCCTGGCGCATTTTCTTGTTGATGCGGAAATGCCAGTCCATGTGCTGCATTCGCGCGTGGTCCTGGTTGTCTCGGAACCGCCGTCCGCAAATGTTGCACACCTTGGGCATCTTGCCGTAGAGATTGAAGACGAGGTTGGGTCTGGGCTTGAGCAGCGAGGCTGTAGAGAGCTCCACGTCGTTGGACTCGAGAGAAGACAGCAGAGAGGACGCTCCTGAGGCCAGAAGCGCGTTCATGTCCGGAGCACCTGCTGGCTGATTAGGAAAGGGCATACCAGGCATGGGAAAAGGCATTCCGGGCATGGGAACAGGCATGGGAGGCATTCCAGGCATAGCAGGAACTGGGGGAGCTCCTGGCAGAGGAAGTCCTGGCATTCCTGCAGGCAAACCACCGGGAAGACCTCCAGAAAGAAGACCCGCAGCTTGCAGAGACGCAAGCAGATTGCTCGGGTTCTGCTGCTGCTGCTGCTTGAGTCGCTCGTTTTCCTCGTACTCCGCCAGCTTCTTTTCCTCGTGAGCCAGCGAAGACGCCAGCTGAGCCTCGATCTTGGACAGGTAAGCCACGGGAATTGTCTGCGACTGCAGCACCGCCTGGAGCTGTTTGAGAACGGGAATTCGTTCCTTGGCGTCAGTATCGCCAGGAATGTGCTGCAGACGGTCCGTAGTCATGTCAATGACATGGCTGCACTTGTCGAGAAGCTGCGGCTGTGTCAGACCCGCAAACTGAGGCGCAGGAGTGCCCAGAGGAGGAGTTCCGGGGTTGGGGGTGCCTAGGTTAGGTGTTCCGGGGTTAGGAGTGACTCGAGGCGCCACCTCGTTGATTCTCTCGAGGAAAGACGCGATTTTGCGCATTGGCTCAGCCGGGAAAAGCATGCCTCCCGTGGCTGAAGTCTTCCACGTACCGTACAGCTCTATGAGCTTGCGTCTGATCGACTCGGGAACCTGCGTGTATGTGTCTGCAAACGTGCGGTACAGATTGATGCCGAAGCAGGTTGTGTACGGCGCTCCGACGTTTTTGCAGATGGAGTCCAGGAGATACATGGCGGGGAGCTTGTATTCCGGTGCGCACTTTGTTAGTATGAAGTCATAGGTGAGATGATGGTAGAGCGCGAGGTGCAATAGATTTAACGGTTGAGTTGGTTACTGTCAGCTCAGTCTGTATATACAGCTAAATGTCAACCTGTCCGTACACAGCAAATGTAAACAACACTTGTATGAGCAAACCATGAAGATATATCTGTATATATAGCCAGAGTCAACAACGCTATTCAACTTCAAACACTGCAATCTGCGTTCTTCTTCAAATGCCAAACGTCAAACGTCAGCGCAAGGAATCCACGGTCTTCAGATATCACAGTTTAGAACAGCAGGTCATACAACACCAAACCATTAGTGATTGGTGATGTTGCCACCAAAAGATCAAACCACCAGTGACTGATGAGGTTGCAACCAAAAGATATCACAGACAACACGTACATACAGAGATCTATAGTCATGTCGTAAGCCATCAATATGAAGCTGTTGTAGTTGATGCTAGTATAGATCTCAAGCCAGAGTCATCTAAATAACAACTCAGTAAACCACCAAGATGTACTCTTCGTATCACCACTGACCCGACCATAACTCCATATTGTGTTGAACACATCTCTTCATATCGTGACTTGAATGCCGTAGATTGATGTTGTTCGCAGTTGACTGTTGAATGCTGACTGCTGATCCAAACCCATATATCTTCTCCTCCTCCTCTAAATCTCCATTCCTCCTCCTTAGCACATCCTACTCACCTTACTTATTCGCTCCTCAATGGCTCGGGTAATGGCCTTGGCAGCATGCCTGTTTTCCTCGGCAATCACGGTCAGATTGGTGATGATGGGCTTCTGGACCCCCGTCAGCTCCTCCAGAGCGTACAGGTAGTCCTCTCGAATCTCGTCCAGCTCAGACATTACATATATAGTGTCGTCGGGCGATTATGAGTGAGGACTTGTAGAGTTGCACAGATGCTGTATGCACACTTGAAAAAAAACTTTATTTGAGGGGCGGTCATGTGACCCTTCTTGCTATAGCAAATGAGCTATATGTGGGGTGGAAATTGTGTGGATAGATAAAACGCGAAAGCTGGTGAACAAAACGCGAATAAAAGCGAAAAACACCATTTTCGCCACACTTTGAATTTATTCAAAATTGACAAAAATATCCAACAACATCAACCCTAACCCTGGACCACCAGTTCGATCCCCGGTCCCGCCACCACCGGCCCCTTTATTAACCCTAACCCTGGCACGCACGGCAGTTCAATTCCCGCTCCGCAATTATCGTACGTCAATAAGCTTTGTGGAGATTAGCTCTCCGGAAATGAGCCGAGGTAGACAAGGCTGAGTTATGTCATGAGTTAGAAAAATAGAGGGGTTGAGTTAATGATGAGAAAAGTGAAGATTGGCGTAAGAAAATGATCATTCAAAAGCAGTAAATTCACTGCTTCACTGCTATAGGACAAAGCCTCTCTAATCAACTCCGTTATCCACCCACAAGCCACACTTGCTGCATTCTTAGCAACTCTAACTAACTTTATCAGAATACTTACAACCAACCAGAGAGCCGAAACGTCTCCCAAGGCTGCGCTATCGCACAGTTGTTGCTGCTATCTTTGCGCTATCCGGATTAACGTCTTCTCCGCGTTTAGGCCGAGCTCGGAAACTTTCGGAATCCACGGTAATTGTCGGGTCCAGGGTGTAGATCGCTACTATGAGTGGAGGAGTAAAAGGGGGTGTTTTTTGCCAGCAAAAGCAACTGATTACGTGATCAACACGGCCATTTGTGTTCGCACATTCTCCTCCACCCCCAATAGCTCCTTTTTTAGTGGCTCTTTTGCCTCTGGCCCCCTCTGGAGAAACTTCGGAGCTGCATCCTGACTCACTTTTGTGCGGTGGAAATTTTGCCTGGGCTGAAAAACCCAAACTGTATATCAGTGTCCGGTTTCGCTCCATACATTGTTTCACGCACCTCCACTCTCAGCCCTCCAACCACGACTCCAATGGCTCCCATTTCGTCCGATAAGAAGCAGTCTGGACTTGCCCGAATCCTGGGTTCCGGTGAGTATTTATATTGCAGAGGGGGTCTTTTGTGTCCGGGCCGTTTTGTGTTGGGTCTTTTTCGGTGACAGACCGGCAGAATGACAGAACCAGCATGTGAATGAGGAGGCTTTCTGTTTGGCGATAAATTTGGCGGTGAGCAAATCGACGCTTTTGCGACCGACAGATGTCATTTGATTGCTGTTCACCGCGTTAGATGGTCTTCTGTGTCCTCCTGTCGTCCGTTGAGACTCAGCCGTATCACGCTAATTTGTTGGGTGTGATGTGGTGATGTTGTGTTGTGGTGTTGAGGCAGGAGGTTAGGACGTGGTTTGTTTGTGTCGTTCAGACAAGTGATTTCGACAAGTTGACTAAATCAGTCGAACCGATCAGCCGTACCACCCCAGTCTCCGTCTCTTATCGCCCAATCAGCTCTCAGTTAGTCAGCGGTCAAAAGTCGTCGTTAGTGGTTCAAAAACAGCTGAGCGTGTTCCCATGAGCGTGTTCCTATCGCAACTGGGTCTGATCTTTGTGGATTGATCTTCTTGCGTTTCTATACCAGAGATCAGGTTCATTCATAACAGACACGAAGAGACGGATTCAGTCGGTTTGAATACGAAACGCTCGTTATTAAATCACGAGATCTCCGAGTCTCCTTTGAAATCAGTCATTTGATTTCTGTGAGATTGCTCTTGCTGATTCATTCTGAGCTGAATCAAGACAGCTCAACCACACGAATGAACTGAGACGTCAGCCCAGTCTAAATGAACGAAGACTCATTGTGTTCACAAGCCGCTTAATCTGAATCAACCAAAGCTCATCTGTCTGAACGAAACCAAGAAACCAAGGTCTCATTTTTGCTCGTTCTGTCTAAGAATCACGGCCTCATTCCCTCGTTTTGCTCGTCCATTCGGCCAGCTGGAGTGTCAACAAGTATTTGTGCACTCTCTCCCTCGCTTCGATCGTCCGTTCGTGTACTAACTCAGCCTCCGCCGGCATTGCCGAGCTTGCCGTCTTCCACCCCGTCGACACCATTGCCAAGCGACTCATGTCCAACCACGGCAAGATCACGTCGGCCTCGCACCTGAACCAGGTCATCTTCAAGGACTACGCCAACGCCTCTGTCGGCAAGCGGTTCCGATCTCTGTTCCCCGGTCTGGGCTACGCCGCGTGCTACAAGGTGCTGCAGCGAGTCTACAAGTACGGTGGCCAGCCCTTCGTCAACGAGTACCTGTCCAAGACCTGGGGCTCCACCTACGAGCAGGCCTTTGGCCAGAAGACCGGCAAGGCTCTGCTGTCTGCCACCGCCGGTTCTCTGATCGGAATCGGAGAGATTGTCCTGCTGCCCCTCGACGTGCTCAAGATCAAGCGACAGACTAACCCCGAGGCCTTCAAGGGCCGAGGCTTCTTCAAGATCATCCAGGAGGAGGGTCTTGGTCTGTACCGAGGCTGGGGCTGGACCGCTGCGCGAAACGCCCCCGGTTCTTTCGCTCTCTTTGGAGGTAACGCCTTCGCCAAGGAGTACATTCTGCGACTCCAGGACTACTCCCAGGCGACCTGGGGCCAGAACATTATTGCGTCCTTCTTCGGTGCCTCGGCCTCTCTGATTGTGTCTGCTCCCCTGGATGTCATCAAGACCCGAATCCAGAACCGAAACTTCAACGACCCCCAGTCCGGCCTGACCATCATCAAGAACATGGTTGCCACCGAGGGACCCGGCGCTTTCTTCAAGGGTCTGGTGCCCAAGCTGCTGACTGCCGGCCCCAAGCTGGTCTTCTCCTTCGCCCTGGCCCAGTCCCTGATCCCCGCCTTTGACAAGATGCTCTCCAAATAGACGGCGGTATTGTATATAATGGAATGAGTAATGTTAACGAGACGTGTAGTGAACTAGAAGTGCTGGCCGAACTAGAAGTGCTGGCGCATTTGAATTGTACTATACACTACCTGGATTACATAAGACAACGACCAAGACATCGCGCTGGTTAGCGCGTCACTAGCGCGTTTTCCCGCTAGCTTGGCTTGGATTAGGGGTGCTAATTGTAGGAGGCTGTATTTGAACTGGCGATACCTGATAGGGTGGTTGTACTTTTGAATGAGATGCTCAATCGGATGTTCTTGGAGAGGGCGACAGAGGTTATGATTACTGTGCGCATTTGAATCAGTTGATGAGATTGAAGTCGATGTTGTAATGGTTTTGGAGATGACACCAAAGTAATTACTGTAGCGAACAATGAAGAAAATCGTACTCGACGTGGCGGTACCGGTACTTCGTATTGATAATAGGTCTGGTAGCTTGTACAGCATGTACCGAGGTATAAGTCAGATTATGAACCCCTGATCAGTGGTGGAGTTGATCTGTTGGCTACGTAAAAAACCCATAAGAAATCTATAAGGAATCTCAACTAGAGCTTGTGTTGTTTGTAGATAGCTCTCAGCGCTGGCCCTTTTTTCCATTCTTGATGACTTAATCATACTGAACTATGTAGAAGGGAACTGGAGGGTACTGTAGCTAGCGGTAAAGGCACAAGTATTTCGTATAAGTAGACCCTGTATAACAACCCATTTTAGACCAGGTATACCGTTATTGACCCGAGTAGGGGTCTCTAGAATCTAATGTCGCTAGATCTTAAAGAGACACTATCCACTATCCCTAAAAATACGCAAGCAATTCACTGATTCAATTGGTACAAAAATGACAATTCCAAATCGATTGGAGTACGAAACAGAAGTGAAAATGAAGCACACGACAGAAGCTGTCGGTGAAAACAAACCGCACCCCTGATTGACAGGTTGACGTTTGTAAGGCTTCGTCATGTATTTGGTGCATTAGTGTCCAGGGGGTTTTTGGGATGTGAAATGGAAAAAGGGATAAAACGCTGAAAATTCGTCGCAAAACAGAAACGAGACATATCCCACAAAAATTTCAATATCCACCATATCTTCTCTCCCCACACGATGCATAATCAGGCCGTTAGAGTTGCGATAGATGTGGAGTAGATTTAAGGTTTCCGACCGATTGGGCCGAGGTTAGGGCTCCCCACTACGTGTGAACCTTAACCGCTCTGTGATATATTGCTTGTGATATCAACCGACACAAAACCAAACATGTCCGCCGAAGCCACAGAAACACACCCCTTCCCCGTCAAGCACGGAAAAGTCTCCTACTACACTGCCAAGGACGGCCAGAAGCTGCGAGTCGGCGAATGGGGCACAGAGCTGCCTCAGCCCAAGGGCAAGCTCGTTTTCAACCACGGCTTCACCGAGCACATTGGCGTCTTTGACGACCTGTTCAAGCGGCTGGTTGACCACGGCTACTACGTGCTTGCGTTTGACCAGCGCGGAGCAGGCGAGCAGTGCCAGGGCAAGAAGTACGGCATCACAAACGAGACGTTTGTGTACGAGGACCTCAACGGCATCATCAAGCAGTACGTCATCAAGGACCAGAGCATCGAGCAGAGCAAGAAGGACCACCTCTTCATCTGGGGCCACTCGATGGGCGGCGGCATTGCGCTCAACTACGGCGTCAAGGGTCTGTACCGCGAGCGTTTCACCGGCTTCATCGGCTGCGCTCCCCTGATCCAGCTGCACCCTGCCTCGGTGCCCAACTTCATCCTGCGCGGCGCCATGGAGGTGCTTGCGCGAGCCTGGCCCACGCTGCACTTCCCCGCAGACCTCAAAATGGACTACATTGTCGGCAACCCGGACTCGCAGAAGCGGCTGGAGAACGACGAGTGGATCCGGCCCATGTGCACCGTCAAGCAGATGTACGACATGTTCCAGCGAGGCAACGCCCTGGTGGATCCCCAGTACGTCGCCAACTACCAGCGAGACGCCGCCATCCTCATCTACCACTCGGAGGGCGACAAGATCAACTGGTACGAGGCCAGCAAAAGGTTCATTGACATTGTGCCCGTCAAGGACAAGAAGCTGATCGACGCTACTGGCTGCGAGCACTCGATCCATCTCGAGGAGGTCGAGAAGGAGAAGCCCTCGTTTGATGGACTCCTCGAGTTCCTTGACGAGCACTCCAAGTAGGCGTGCACTACGCGAGTTCAGTACAAGTAATTAATTTATGAAGATTGTAGGTATGTCGCGGTAACTAGGGGTATTACACAGGGGGCTAGAACACGCCTGGAAATTCCACTTCGGTAAAGTCCTGTGGCTCAAAAAGACTCTTGCCCATTTCTAATGGCCACTCAAAGTCTCTGTAGTAGTCGTCCACCTGCCACTGGTTGTTGAGAAACAGCTCATCCTTCCCCAAGTCTTTCTTGGTCTTTCTCCGCTTCATCTTCTTCAGCTTCTTTGCCTTCTTGAGCCTTCCTTGCGAGTCCTGTTCACACAGATCTTCAAATGCAGCAGCCAAGCCCTTCTCCATAGGTGCCACTCCGTTGATAACGTCACTGAATTCTGTCTCTAGTACATCCATGACTCGTTTTTCGCAAGTGTAGAATCCCACAGAGGAGTCGTTGTCGACAAAAGGAATTCCAAACTGGTCCTTCTCAGCAGCATCTTTTGCAAAGTAGGTCTTGCCAGTGAGCAGATCTCCAACGATCCGCCCAGTTCCTCGAATTCCAACGTATCTGTTCAAGTCTCCCTTTCCCTGCATGATTCTAAACTCCAGTCCTTCCTCCATAACTGCCTGCCTAGAATCCAGAAGAGAGCCTATAGCTGGAAAGGATGTGTTCCAGGTACAAAGAGCTTCGTTTTCTGACGATCTTATACCCAGATCAACCCACAGACGCTGGAAACGGCCTTCGTAGAAGAAGAACAGGTATCCAGCATAAGACACGAAAAACCGTTGGTGAATGTCGTAGAATAGGGGAACTTGCTGGAATCTTGTGAGCTCACAAATAAAAACAGGCGTCAGTTTCTCATCAATGAACAGCAGATGCGACTTTTCTGTGCCCTCGTCGACGATTTTGTACATGAGAGCGCCTTTTGGCAGAAGATTGATCATGCCAGTGTTTCTGTGGTCTGCTTTGTAGAGTCGAGTTGAGCTCTCAGCAGAAACATCTACTGTTAGAGATGGGTCTCCTTTTCTAAGCAACTCCTCGGCAACTCCGTTTGGGGTCGAAAAACGAACAAGAACAAAAGCCTCGTTCTCGTCAATCACCTCAAGTGCTTCTCCTTCGCCTGACAAGTGGATTTCGACACCAGACTTGGATGTCGCCTTATTGGAAAGTATTGCAGAAATCTTTGGCGCCCACCTGTCATAGTCTGTCTTTGTGATTTCCATGGAAGCCACATCCAGGGCTTTTCGTGTGGACAACAGTTTCGTGCCCTCGATCACAGCATACTTTCCGACTGTAGTTTGCAGTCGTTCGTCTGGAAAAAGCGGTTTCATGGCTTTTCTTGTGTCGGCGTCCTTGGAAATGTCCACTGAAGAGACATACTCGACATCATTGCGACACAGAGACAGTGGAACAGCCATGGACTTGATGAGCAGATCAGTGTCCAATCCAGGCTCAATTGACTGGATATCGACATCTTTGAGCTCTTTGACCTTCATGGCGTTCTTTAGCGCCCTCTGAGATCTCCTCACAGCCACCAAAGCGGCTTTTTTCCATGAATCAACGTCTCCATCGAGTGTAAACCATGGCACTCGTTCCAGAACTTTTGCCTTGGCCACAGAACCTCCCAGAGCACTCCAGACGGAGTAAGAAGAGCCAGAAACGTGACTCAGAGCCACACACGCCTCCAGACTCGCTTCTCGAAACACCTGGATCAAGATATCGTCAGTTAGCATGTTAGCCGCTTGATGCGATGCAGAGCATGTAGGCGATCTAGGGTTTGGGTTGTACGAGTATCTGGTTGTGAAAGAAAGGTGGATGTGAGAGTTCTTAGGTCGAGCAACGATGATGTTGGTGGAGTTGAATTCACAACAAATATGGTTTAGATACTTGTAGCATCTTCTAAGGACTCAGAAGATATCTGGGGTAGTTGAACTTTAACCAAGGCAGAGTTGTAGAAGAAGAGACTTGTGAAGAGCTTGGAGATGTTGGGATATATGTGAAGGTGTTGTTTAATGCCATCGATGATATCTAATGTGAATAGAATTAACAAAATGTCTTCATATCTTCAATGACTGTCATACAGCGCTGTGAGGTTGCCCTTGGATTTCTCTAGTTACAGATTAGTTGACATACTGAGACGTTACTTAGACTTTACTTCGTGATATAATACGCCTGAGGATAGAGAGAACTGGACCAAATTTTTACAGCAGTCTACAATGGGTATCTTAACTACTCTGGCACTATATACGAAGTGTATTATCAAAAAAACCAGTCCTTTGACTCCCCGAAATTACAGACCAAACCTCCTTCCGGGTAACGTGTTTTGATTTTAATTAAGGTCTCGACCAAACAAGTGTTGTAAATTAATTGCCTATATATGCACCCTTATCACAATTAAGGTTTCCACATACCAACTGATTCCATGACGGTCAGAAGTTGCGCTGTCTATTAAATGTAGTGCCATGGTATATTATTATTTTTACTACTTAAAATTACTACTGTTGCTAAGAGGTATCAAACAATACCCTAACTATGTTTTGGCCTTGTATTTAAATTATTTTGAATTATTTAATTATTCAATCTCGCAAATGCCAGAAAAATCAGAAAGTTACCACTTCTCCGGGGGAGGTTCAAAGTACAGTAGCCTGAATCAGTAGGAATTGATACATGGGGAGAAATAATAATTGCGCCTCCACCCATTCCCTCTGAAACGTCCAGGAAGAGCATATTCCGTAATCAATAAAACCAAAACATTAAGAGACAGGGAAGTTGCAGTGTATGGAGGAGAAAGCTGAGTACATACCCTGAGAGCACGAGGTTTCCTTCTGAGTAGTAGGCAATTGAGTACGTAAAGAACTTTTCGTTGTCGAATCCGAAGTTGGTAAGAACCTTGGACACGTTGAAGGCTTTGCCCTTGTTGTCGTAGAGACGATTGGAGTTGATGGGAATGTGCGCACTCCACGAGTTGTTCTAGTAGTAACTAAACAGCCAAGATGATCAAGCCCGCTAAAAACGTGCCCGAAGACTCAGAAATGGACGTGTAGAGAGGCAAAGTGGTTGGTTAGAGTCCAAAAACAGCCTCGTGCAGCAAGACGGACTGAGAAAAACTCGTTCACAAAAGCTGCAATGACAACTCAGATGGTGCCCAGAACCCACACTCTCGAAGTCTCGGAAGTTGTGTCAGTTTCGTCTTAAAAAATCGTCACAGAGCGCACTTCGGGATAGTAACTCCATCAGTGGAAGAGAGTGGCGCAGTGACGCGCCATAAGCATTTTATCGGGGTCCTCTTTCTCGGTATCAACTCCTTGAATCTGAATTCTTGGCTTTTTCTTTGACTAGGCCGAAAATCTCAATCAGCTGCTTGATCTCGACTCTGTACTCATATCTGAAGTTCTTTTCGTGGTTGTGGTACGAATAGCTGACTTTGGCAATCTCGATAGCCCTTTCGAGCGTCATCTCAGTCAGCTTTTCCGCCATGTAGAGCCCTCTCGAGGATATCAGCCGTCTTCATCAGAAGGAGGAACACCAAACTTCATAGCGATCTCCTCGATATCCTGCTCTTCGACTTCGAAGACTTCAGCCTGAACATCGGACTCGGTTTCTGTTTATGGTTCTCAACTGGTGAATGTCTTTTTTGCCTTGCCAATCGTTGCATCGAAAATCTTCATGGTGAGAAATTCGCAAAAGATAAAATGAGAAAATCCAATAGAGGCCGCAGAGACGATATATCCAGGTTACAAGTAGCAGTAATAACATCACAAGGCTTTGTGTCCATCGCACGGCACTATAGAGGGGAAATTTATAAACACAAGGTGGTCTTGTAATCAAACTAGCCGTCTTAGCTTTTTAAACAGTCTGGTGAATGTCAGTAATTGAAACACTCTAGTCCATCGAGCTGTTGGAGGTTGAATGTGATTTCATAAGGGCGTGTGAAGGCGGCATACCAAAAGAACAATCCACTTGTTTTTGCAGCGAAACAGCAAAAAAACCCACAACCCCAAGACTATGGGCAAGTTCAAAAGCCGACTTTGAAACACCTTAGAAAGCAGTTATGAACGGCTTAGTTTAGCGTCTGTTAGGTTATCTTAGTTGCTACAAGTGATTACTGATTAGTAAGAGCATGTGTAGACCTGGATGCTCTGAAACTAGCACAACAGGGGCGAATAGCACGTAATAAAATGCGATTAGATATATGCTCTGAGACATGCTGCTCGTTCTGGCATTCGTTGTCTAGATCATGTGATGGTGAGAAAAGAGCTAGCGCTACCTTAGCAGGGGTTGTTGTGACGATGTACTTGTGCTGTAGACATTCAGACATGTAGTAAGGGAGACAACCACCCGTAGACTTGATTGTACATCCGTTTGCATAACATAGTCGTTCATGCACTGTCTCATTGCAATATCAAACCAGCAACCCCAATCTAACAGACAGTTTGGACTTTGCACAAAGACAGAATCACAGACTAAAGCAGACTACAGGTGAATCACAGTCTCACCATCGTCCGCCGGGGGTTCCGAAGTCTCCTGCGGTGCTGTTTGTGTCGCATTGTTTGTGTCGTCTGTGATCTCCTCAATCTTGGGTCCAGAGCTCTCCTCCTGCTCGTGACTGATGCCTCGCTTCTCAATCTCGGCCTTGAGCACGGAAATGCGCATCTCCTGGTTTCCAATGACCTTGTTGTTGTCGTCAATGACCTCCTGGAGCTCTTCGTCGTCCTTCACAAACTCCTCCAGCTCGTCGTTCGACCGTTTGAGGTGCTGAATCGAGTTTATCAGCCTGTCGCGCTCTGCTCGCAGCTCGTGGTCGCCCAGAGAAGCCACGATTTGCGTCCATTCGTCCTTGTCGTTGATGTCCATGGTGGTGTGTGGGTATTGTGAGAAGTCAAGTAAAGGTTCAACTGGGATATAAAGTTCAACTAAAGCCATGCAGTGCTTGCCACCCAAAATTATGTCATCGCGATGTGATAGAGTTTGTATCAGGTTGAGATAGCAGTGATATGAGTGATTATAAATGGTCTTGAGGATAGTTTGCATCTACTGCAAGTAGTTTGAGAGTACAAAACAACCTCAATGAGTCCACAGAGGCAAAAAAATCATTAAAAAAGCACTTCCAGAAATTCACATATATTGGCCATTATATCACATTAACATCACAACCAGCTGGCCAATACGTATGATGATATACAAACAAATCTAGAATCCACACACGATCTAGAATCCACAAACCGTCAGATTATGGCAGTGTGATAATATCACCAGACATCTCCCAAAACTCACTCTCCACTATCCCTTAGCAATACTACATTGGATTCATCACAAGACACCATGACGTAATCTTACCTGACCATCTGACTAATAGCACGTGTGTTTTACTCATTTGGAGTCTTTTTTCGCACGCACAGCCAAATCATTTCTCAAACAGACATCTCCCTCCTACCATTTCTTCTACACTTCACTTCAACCACAACACCTACCCCAAACAGAAAGTCCTGATCTGGATCGATTAAGGTTGCAACATACGCTATCAGATAACCTCTTAGATTATCGCCACTCAAACCAAAGCACACCACCATGAGCGCCATCCGAGTGTCGAGCGCGAGCTCGGGCGTGGCCGTTTCCGCGTCACGCGACCAGTTCGCCTCGCTGCCGCACCTCAAGGCCTGGATCGAGATGGAGTTTTCCGTGTCTGTGGCCGAGCAGCTGCTGCTGACCGTGCAGGCCGAGCAGGTCAAAATGGCGCATTTGCAGACACAAAACGAGCTCTTTGTGTTCGACCGCAGCGTGGTCGGCGGCTCTGTGGCCTCTGAGCTCAAGTACGCGGCCCCCAAGCTGAAAACGCTGTCGCCAGGCGCAGATCCGTCTCAATGGGCTCTGACGGTTCTCACGCACTGTTCACGCCTGGTGGAGGAGCTGAAGCGGGTCACGGGCGAGATTGCGACCGTCAAGCGCGCCACAAACGTCGCCATCACGCAGATGAAGCAGCACTCGCAGAACCTCGACAAGAACCTGCTGAACGTGCGGGAGTACTCCAAGGAGCTGAGCGCGGGGATTCTGCCGCTGCTTTCGGTGGATCTGGCGCAGCTGCGCGACAACACGCGCGCGGTGAAGCTCGTGGCGCCTGCAGTCTTTGGAAAAAAGCAGTTTCTCAACGACTGGCTGGACCTCCAGCAGCTGCAAGCCATCACCCTCGAGTTCAAGCAGAACTTCCCCAATTGCATCGCCAGGCTGCAGACGCTCGAGACGGAGCTCGCCCAGCTCACCAAGGACACCCAGAGCCTCGTCAACAGCACCGACGTGTGGATCGGAGGCACAAACTCGGACGTTTTGTGCAACGAGGCCGTGTCTGTGCTCAAGAAGCTGCAGGAGCTGACGGCCGCAGAGCACGTGGGCGACGTCAAGGCCGTCCAGACGTGCCAGTCGCAGATTCTCGACCTCCACAAGGCCCTCTCCAAGGCCAAGTTCCAGACGGGCCAGCACTCGCAGAAGGTGCTGCAGTCGATTAGTCAGCTGCAGTCGCGGTCCACAAAGCTCAAGCCGCGGCTGACTCAGCTGGGCTCTGAGCTCACCAAGTTCGAGGAGAAACGCGTCCAGGCCATGAAGCAGGTCGACGTCGAGTTTGTCTACGGCTGCGTGCTCGTGGAGATGCTCAGACGGACGGTCTGGAGCCAGTCTGGGGACTCCAACTCGGTGAAATCCGAAATCGGCACGCGGGTCGCGTGGAAAAAACAGTTTCAGGACACTTTTCCGTTTGTGGACATCCTGACCGAGCAGGAGGATCTTTCTCTGGACACGATTTCGACCTCCAACCCCTCCATTGTGCATAATCTGGTCGTTTCGCGCGTTCTCGTGACGGACTACATTGCCCAGGTGTCTTCCAAGGAGGTCAGAAGCAACCTGGAGTCTCTCCTAGGCGGCGTTTCGGGCTCTGTGGCTGCGACCTCGTCGTTTCCAAAGAGCCTTTTCCGAAACGGCAGCATCAGCGGCTCTCTGATGGCCGAGAGAGCGCCCATTTCGTCGGTGACCAACGCAGACGACAAGATTCGCGGCTACGAGGCCCGGATCCGCAAGCTTGAGGACCTCCTCCACAAGCAGCGCATGTCGCAGGACACTTCTCGGTGGTCTGTTTCCCCAGGCACTCCCTCAGCAGGTTTTGCAGTTGTGAGTCCCACCACCGATCTCGGGGTCCGTGAATCTCCCGAGGCAGAGGCGAAGGAGGCTCGCGAGAAGGCCGAAGAGGAGGCCCGCAAAACAGAGGAGGAACGTGAGAAGCGCGAAAAGGAGGCTGCTGCTGCCTCTGCTGCCCTCCAAGCGAAGATTGACAAGCTTTCACAGTCGTTACTGCACACGGAGAACGAAAAGAACGATCTCATGGCCAACATGGCTTCCCTGGAGTCGGACTTTTCGCGTGAGCGAAGATGTCTCGTTCAGGAGATTAGCGAGCTGAAGCTTCGGGTTGAAGAGCTCGAGGAGCAGGTTGAAACAGCTGCCGAGACTTCGATTGAGCGGCATCAGAGGGCTGACCAGGAGACTGAGGAGCTGGAGCAGCGTCTCAAAGCTCTGACTCTGGTTCACAACACTGTGGACGACGAGAACAGTCGGCTGAAAATCACCCTTCAGGATCTTTCGCAGCGGCTGTACACTGGCTACAAGCGCAACTGTGTGCTTCTCGAGTCTCTTGGTCTGCAGGCTCAGAAGGAGTACGACACTGACGGCTCCGAGGTTGTTTCGTTCGACATTCACCGCGTCAAGGGTCTGCGGAAGAAGCATCGGGGCAAGAAGGACAAGGAGCTCAAGGACAAGGCCGACAGCGAGAGCGAGTCCACAGACGACTTTTCCGCGCTCTACTGGGCCACCAAAACCACCCCAGACACGTTTGAGTCGAGCTACCGCACGTTTCTGGCGCGCATCTTTCTCGATTACGACCTGTACGTTGAGAAGGTGGCCAAGCGGTTCGAGGACCTGGAGCATCTGGCTCGCAAGCTGCAGAAGGAGGCTCGCAACTACAGGACGATGACACAGCAGCTGGACGACGAGACGCGGTCGAAAATCGCGCTCAACCGCTTCAAGGTCGGCGATCTCGTGTTATTCTTGCCGACACGAGACCCCAGTCGCCAGCCGCAGCCCTGGGCAGCCTTCAACGTGGGAGCTCCACACTTCTTTCTGAAGCAAAAGCCCGGAAGAGAGCTCAAGGAGCGGGACTGGCTCGTGGGAAGGATCACGGGCATGGAGGAGAGGGTTGTGAAAGGGGGAATTGGCGACCGAGAGGAGAATCCGTTTGATCTGGGCCAGGGTCTGCGGTGGTGGTGGCTCGAGGCCGAGGAGGAGTAATTTGCATTTAGTAACGATGTTATGAACAGTTAGTGAGTGGGTGGGTAGACAAGGTGAGATCGATACCGTGAAGAACAAGTAGCTAATTGCACGTCGCAGCAGTTGTATTGTTTTCAATAGGAGCATCTAGTCACGAAACTAGAGACCTGTAATATAATTAAACCGCTGTTCTGTATAGATATTGTTGGTGTATTGATCACACTGTTCAAATATTTGTACAAATGGGATCAAGCCACCTTCCACGGTCATAGACTACTCCATACACCAGCAATACGGTACTGAAAGGCTCATCATGTAAGATGCCGTCAAGTGCTTGTACAGTACCTTACTGCAGTTCTACTGTTTCCGTGAATACCATTGAATCATGGAACTAGAGACTTGTAAGCATTCCACATTCAATATACACCAAAAGCAGCAAACTAACATTTTATTCATATACAGGAGGTTCATCAGGATGGTACCGTGCTTGTAGATTCGCATACTCAATTAATTACGATTTTCATAAAAAATCACAAATACCATTTGCCGTGCTTGGGATGGCTGCCCCAGTAGTCGTCTCTGTCCTTGGGGTCCGTAAATCCAAACCGCTTTCTGTAGCTCTCGTGGTAGCCCTTGAAGTAGTCCTGTTTGTCGAAGCGGTCGTCCTTGAGTCCCACGAGTCCGTCCTTCTTGCCGTGAGTGTAGTGCACCGTCGGAAGTCTGCCATCGTACTTGTACATAAGGTCGGGGTAGGACATCTCACTGTCAGAGTCGTCAATGTTATTGTCCGAGTCCCGGTTGTACTCCTCGGCAGGTCTTCCAGCAGCTTTTCCGCAGTCCCAGTCGTTGACATCGAGCACTCTGTCTTCTCGGTGAGCTTCGTGAATCGCCAGTTCTTCGCCGTCAATGTTGGTAAACTCGGAAGGCTCGTCTTCAAACTGCGGATTTGCACGCACTATTCTGGGGCTGATGTAGTAGTCTCTTGCGGGCGTCCCTTTGTAGTGATCGACGTAGCGAGTAGAGTTGTTGGTGCGAGGGTCTCTGGCGAGCTCCAGAATCCCGGAGTACGCGGGTTTCAAGTCCACCGGTCCGTGAAACATTTCTGGGCGCATGCTGCGAAGCTCTTTCAGAAGCATGCTGCTGACGTAGGGCGAAAACGAGTAGAAGCCCACAGTCTTCTTCTTCTTGCCCTTGACGTAGGGGATGCTCAGCTGGTACTGCTTTTTGGGGTTCTTGCAGCAGTACGTTTTGCCGGTGAGCAGATCGCCGACCACTCCTCCTTCTGCACACGCCATGGTCACCCAGCGGTCCATGCCCTGGTTCCTGTCGCCCTGCATAACGTCGTGGGTGTGGAAGAGCTCTCGCTGGGGTGCAAAAGTGCCGAGCATGGGGAAATTCGTGTTGAAAGCAGTGAGAGCTCGAGTGGACGACTTCTGGGGCAGCGTATCGTGGCCAAGGTCTTTCTCGATCTCCCTGGACAGGCGCAGCTCCTTCTGCACGCCGAGATCGACCCACATCTGGATCACGCGGCCCTCCACGGACAGGTGGATGTAGCCGTTGTAGAAGAGACAGAAGCTGTTGTAGTGGGAATCGAAGCCGTTGAAACCGCCTCTCGCAGGCGTCGGAATGGCGCACAGAATGTGGTGCCGCAGCTCAGGCGTCGGCTCGATGTAGCCTAGGTACGATGAGACCTGTTTGTCGGACGCAAATCTCGCAATCATGGCGCCTCCTGCTCCAGGCAGCAGGTGGATCAGCGGCATGCACTCCTGCTTGTGAGCTTGCTGTATGACTAGCTTCTCGGGGTCGATGACATAGCAGCCGTCCTCGTCTCGCTGCTTCGTTTCCTTGTGGAAAACGGCGTCGATGAGGTTTCGGGGGTCGTCCTCCAGAGGTCCGTCCAGCGGTACGATCGGCGTGTATCTGCAGTGGATGAGATTGTCGTTTTCGCCGACGTAGGCGACCTCGCCTTCGGGATCTACATGCCTCAGCTCGATCTCAGGAGTTCCCCTGACCCGGTTGTCGTCCTTAGGGGGCGCATCCTCAATGTTGACATCTCGATGGCCTGTGGTTGCTATGAGCGTCTTGAGATCGAGGCTTTCGGTGCCCATGCGCAGCCTGGCGCCCTGCATCACGTCGCCCGTGAGCGTGTAGATGATCCTGTCGGCGAAGACGGGGTTCATCTTTTTGCGCAGATCGGGGTCAAACGTCACGTCCGTGGCATCCACTCGCTCGTGTGAAACGAGGTTTGAACTGTTGAGCACTTCGATCGATTTAGCAGGCACCCAGCCGTTCTTCTTCTCCAGAGCGTGTCTGGTTCGCGTGGTAACGAGCTTTGCAGCCTGGAGCCAGGTCGTCACTCCTGTAGACGAATCGTTCAGCTGGAACCACGGCACGCGTCTCAGCACTTTTTCGCGCACTTGCGTCTGTTCCATGGACTCCCACAGGCGTCTGTACGACGGACACGCCTCGCTGAGAGCCACACAGACGTCCAGACTGCCGTATCTCAAAATATCTTGCTTCAGCTCCACAGGCAAAGATTCGAGGTCTCCAGAAAGATCCGCGACGTCCTTGGCGTTTTTGAACACGTGGAGCTGTTCCAGCGCGTCCAGAGCCGACTGGAAGGACGAGAACAGATCTGGATTGAGCTGAGCCATCTTGGTCTGAGTCAAGATGTTTTTTTGATGCTAGACACAAAGTTCTGCAGTACCGGTAAGTCGTGTGGCTTTAGGTTCGCAAAAAATAGTTCAGGACGAGCAGAAATGGCGTGAGAGTTGGCGCTAGTGTTTTCAGCGCTTTGGAGCTCTGTTCTCGCTGTTGTTCGCGTTTTGGTGTGATCTCAAAAACGGACCCCTGATCGGCACGATTGTCAATCGCTTATTAAGGTTTGCTAATCTGGAGCAAATTAAAAACCAATCGCGTCCAAAAACCCCACTTGAAACGCGCCTTAATCGCGTTAGAGTTTGGACAAAAAATCGGGTAGTTTATGGGGGATGATAAATGGGCATATTTCAGACGGAGAAAATCAGCTGGAAGTCTTGTGGACTTGGAAGATATCGTTTTTCCTCTGAAAAATTGCTCTTGTGGCTCAGTCTGAATGATTTGGTGCCTCATCAAGATTTCTCAATCATGAAACATTAGACAAGCTGATCTGCATGAATACGAGGTCGGGATTTTGGAGATCAGCATGTGGCAGAAAAATTTGTGGCAGAAAAATTTGTGGGGTCTTGAAAAAGAAGAGGACGCTTTTACAAGTACTTGTAACCAATAAACACAGACACACATTGTACCGGTACAAATACTTGTACATTGTTGACGACAGAATGCAGCTGCAATGTTTTTTTTTTTTTTTTTTTTTTTTACTTGTACAAGTGCAAGTTCTTCATCAAAGTACAAGTACGAGAACAGCCACCCAAGGGCTCCTTATCAACTGGTATTTGGAGCCTGGCTATTTTATAAGTACTGCAATTAGATTATTTTTATTGTCCTAAAGAGATGGATGGTTTCCTTGCTGTTCAAATTCTGTCATAGTGTTCCGCTCCCATTCATCAATCTGGGCTCTTCTGTTGGCAATAGCCTGCCAAGCATGTCGAATACGCTGCTTCTCAGCTTCAATACTCATGCTGGACTCTCTGTTGTTCATTTTAACCACATCCGCAGCACGCCACACTTTCTCTAGATTAGTTTTAGCCCATCCCCTTTGCATAGTCGCAGTAGAGAATCCGTGAGCAGCAGCTCTTTTGTAGCAACACTCAGTGTGAGCAGAGTAATCAGTGTTGCCCATAGTGCTTGAGCTGTGAATGGAAACATACTCCTTGAAAGCCTTGTCTACAACCTCGAAAGGAATGTTCAAACTGTTGTTCAGGGAGTAAACGTGATTCAAATGGACCAGCTTGAGCTTACGAGAATTTATAATCTGCGAAAACTCCTGATCATTAAACAAATCCCCAACCAACTGACCGAGAAAAGAGTCAACAAGCAGCACTCTGGGGTACTCTGGAGAAGCAGAAAAGATATGGCTCATCCATTGCTTCAGAAGAGTGTGTCTGCTGTTGTGTTTAATAACAACTCCAGGACCCAGCAAGTTAGCAGCAGCATTGTAGCACTCCAGAATGCAAGGGTACATGCTTGGCTCATCGTAAAAAGCACTAACAGAGATGTAGAACGTGTTTTCGCGAATTTCCTGGGGAATCGATCTGGCTGAAAAATTAACTGGAGCAGTCAGAGTAGGGGCAGGCTGCAGAGAGAGATGACGTCGTTCAGGAGACGTCGGAATAGCTTCCGCAGGCGCAGTGTATCGAGAAGCCAGAGAGTTGATTCCCCTGTTGTTGAAGTGGCTATACTGGGACATGATGAGATGAAGAGATGTTTGTGTCACACGACAGAGAATTCATCTCGTTTATATATTCATTTAAAGATGCAATGTAGAGGCTGAGCGACATGAGACAGCCTTTACACAGAGGCTTGATGAGCCTCACTTGGGGCTGACTTGGTGAGGGAAAAAAGGAAAATGCAGGGTTCCACAGAGAGGGTGAAAAGATACTACTTTTGATTACGATAGAGGTTCAAGTTTCAGGGATATAGGTCTATTACTTTTCTGGGGCTGTTTGAAGTTTGGGGCTATTCGACAAAAGTGCAATTAAAGGATAACAAATGTTAGAATAAATGCGTCTAAATATACACTAAAACTACAAAAACCACAACACATATATCCTTTCTCCATATCCTTTGGATGACTTGACCTATAAACAAGCGCTGGATACGATGAGGTTTAAAGCTTAAACATAGCGACGTTTTCGTGGGGAAACCTTAAATATGTATTTGTGTCTGATACTGCATGACATTAGATCTCTGTGGTATTTTGAAGAATAGAGATGAAGGAAGTCTTATAAATCAGATCATATAAGTTAACCGAGGTGATTATTTACACTTATTTTCTTAGGACAAGATATTTTTGTAACCACACCCTCGCTTAAGGCTAGTAAAATCTTGAACTAATACCTTAAGTAAGTTACCACTGATTATACGACAGAGTCATATATTTTGTTGAACATTCAGGTACCTTGGTTCATCAATGAGAGACAGAATGATCTAGTTTGAGGTTCGTAGAAAAAGAAACGGATCTCGAGCTGAGGATTTATTTTGGAAGAAGTGTGGAAAACACAAACGCGTCTCCCAAGTGACTTTGAGTTATTGCCTCTATTACGCTAAGAGCGTGTCTTAGCTAAACCTCGTGTGGTAAGATTAGGAATAGGCCTGAGAGTATAAGGACGTGTGGAGAGAAAGAGTTACCGAAGAAGAAGACAGTGGGTATAAATATGATATTGCTGAGGATCAAAATGACTTGATC
Organism: Yarrowia sp. B02; assembly: GCA_017635955.1. NCBI lineage: Eukaryota > Fungi > Ascomycota > Dipodascomycetes > Dipodascales > Yarrowia > Yarrowia sp. B02. The sequence continues at coordinate 2,080,571 of JAAQQV010000006.1, forward strand.
GACCCTCGATTTAACTGAGCCCATCAAGCTTGACAACTTTTGAACGTCCAGGCTAAAAAGAGACTACTTGTACTGGTAGTCTACCAAGGCTGGTACCCACCTGAAACGTGGAAAGTAGTCGTTCTAGATGCATATTCCTTCCTTTGTTCGTTAATGTTTACAGCGACATTCAGATGATGCAAATAGATATCATCAAGATCTATACACTCCTTTCCCAAGTCCATACAAACAACTCTGGGATCACTACTATCGTGACCATACCACCACACTAGTTTTCCCGTAAACTAGATCATCCAGATCTAGCATCACATGTCCATGATTGGCGGATAAAGAGAAAGTGCTAGTTTAGCGCCAATATATGAATGTGCTTGAACTCCACGTTTTCCATGTGCTGCAGCGAAGCATCATCAAAGGAAATGTTTAGGTGTATGTTAGCCATAGGGTTTTGCGTATGGAGTGCAAGTTGTTATAAGAAAAACAAAGAAGGAGTATTCGAAAATCAACCAAGGCAGTATGCTGAACACTCTATGAATTTAGTGCAAGAGTTTTTCTGGGCGGTGCATCCTGAGCGTTTAGTTTGTGAATCTGCAAAGTCGCGATACGCGTTTCAATTTGCTATACGTGATTTCTTGAGATCATAAAATTGAGCTTTCAGGATCAATGAAAGTGAGATGAATGTTCTCTATATGGTATCTCTGTACCTTGCAACACAATGGTTTCTATTCCCTGGTACGCAGGAGCATTTACGATCTTGTGTGTGTCAAGGGTGAATCAAATAGGAATACGGATGATAGGAGAGTACTCCGTAATCTTTTATGGCGACAAGAACGTCTAGATGTTTTATTGAACAAGTGAATATTTTAATAGCTGAATATCACTATATTAAACCACTAGCCCATGAGACTCGGATCCAAAGTCCTGAGCACCAAAATCGTACGATTTGACGGCATTACGACCCCTGTTAAGAGTAAACCAGTATCAAAGTAATAGCGAGCCTCCTAAAAGATCAACCGACTTGAGACCTTTACTTAAAACTTTGGCTTGGTGTGAATACTAACAGAGTTAGAGCAACAGGGCTAGCAACCAGAAACGGAAAGGAGGGTCAATTTAGTGACGCTTCTAACACTCAACAGGATCCATAGAGTAATTCCTAGTGATCCCCAACGTTCTTAACGGATAGCTAGGTGGCTGGTCAGAACAATAGCCACGTGCATTAGCTTAAAAAGGCATACGAGCGGTGATTTAGGCACTTAGCGCGCGGAAAGGCAGTTTAGGCCGAAAATTTAGCAGAACAATGGCAATGTGCCAACGTGATTGGCGAGCCCGTTGACAAAACGGGAAGTCCAAACTTCCACTTTGGGCGTATGCACCAGCTCTCTGAGCAATACGCGTTCCCTAAAAGCGCGTTGGCATTCCAATGGCTGTTCATCCACAATGACGACTTTTTGTGTCAACGGAAAGCAGCGACGGCTTCTGTTCTTTGGAGTGCGCGACAACTTCTTCATGGTCAGCCATGGAGACGCTTTTCCGCACAAGAAGTACGAGGCGTTTGAGGACGGCCTGCTTTACTGCAAGTTCTACCCGACCTACTTCAACGGACCTTTCTATGGATTTACGCCAGCAACAAATCCTCATGGAGAATACTTCAGACCCGAGCTCTTCTTCGTTCACGGCCCTACTTTCGTAGGAAACGCAGATCACGCCAGATCCAACTTCTGGGAACTGCTTCAGACGCCAGCAGCAAAGGAGAGGCTTCTCCAGTGCATCAACGAAGTCTTGAAACGCAGGAATCCACCCACAACAACAAGAAAGTACGAAACACAGGCGTCGTACTCGACATCATACCATAACACTCTTGTCAGGACTGCAACAGACGCCAGAGACGATTTGGTCATTCACATCAACGGATACACGCGAAACCACTCGTACTACACCATTGACCAGCACAAATTCAACACTCTGATGGACAAGTTTGACGAGAAGACGCGCATTCTGTACGAAGCGTGTCTGAGGAGAGATAACCACATTCTGCAGATGAACGCTCATTACGATCTGCAGAACCAGCAGGTCAACGACTTCAACACGCTATACACGATGATAGGCAAGATCTCGAAGAAGCAGCACGAACTGCAGGAACAGATGGGCCAGATAGTTGCCAGGATAGACAAGAAGGATGCGGATAATGAGCTGCAAAAGGAGATCAACCTGAGACTCGACTCCATCACGTCCTTCATGTCTGGCATTAGTATTGGAGCTGCTGCCAGTCAGAGGAGTGAGCCGAGGAGTGAGCCGAGGAGTGAACCTGTGAAAATGGCAGGGTCGGTCAGGTTCAGTGAGCCAGTTAAGGCTGCGTAATAGTGGCAATAGTTAACAGATAGAGAGGTAATGCGGAAGGGTTTTTGTGTGGATTAGATGATGCTGTTACCATAAGTAAATCAATGAAGATACTGAAGCAGAGGCCTAGTAGGCTGTCCTTGAATGGACTAGATGGTAATGTTGCTAGTGGTATATCACAGAAGAACCTGCGTTTTGAGAATGGTAGAGGTTGAGAAACTGTGTACATGTTTGGTAATGGTATAGGTTGAGCAACTATGCCTCCTTAAGAATGGCATAACTTGAGCACAGTAGAATGTTTCAGGGGAGAAGACTGAAGGTATCCTCATAACAGGTATCACACTTTGGTATCAGATAGGCAATCAGTGAACCTCAACTAGCTCTCTCGAGAGTACGTTAACTTCGTAACGATGGATCTCACGAAAATGACAGCTTGACATTCAAAGTCGAGAAATCATGACAAATTGTTCCACTCCGACGTCAAGTGTCATTCCAGGTGGGTATCTGACTCAGAGAGATGAACCATGACACAAACATGACAGACAAGAGGACTGGCATGTGAAACCAAAAAAACAAGAGATACTATTTAAGATAGTCGGTCCGCACGGAAGAATTCACACCAAAGCAAAACTCAAAGAATCTTTGTATCAAGCCTCCACTCACGTCACCTCCTCTTGATCAAACAAAGATGAACAGGCTTGCGTGTAGCTGCCACAAACCCAGTCTCACACCTCGGAATGACTAAATCTCACCAACCGACGATAAAGCAGCGGGTGCATTATCCAGGCTAGAGGGCCACTAAAAGTAAGACCCACATGTCTCACCCCGACGCCTGTGCTGCTAAACTGTATGTATGGAACTCTGTCGCCCGCAAAAAAGTGGTCTGATCTTTTGCCCATGTCTTCTCCTCGCCTTGAAACCCCGTCATATGAAACGCAAAGTTGGTCCTGAAAAAACGGGCTTTCATTTGAACATGAGGTACGCAAGGCTGCCCTGTCAACAACATACTGTATATCTCGGCAGCGATATGCCAAATCTACGAAAGTATTAGCAAGTCTAGTTCTTGGTACTCTTTGTCTCCACGTCACAGTCCGTGTGGGGAAACGAAAAACGCCAAAGACCGCGTTGCAAAACATGTCTCAGCCCGCTCTTTTTTTTTGTTCTTTTTTTTTTTCTTTTGATTCTAGAATTGTGCGAAATGTTCGCCTTTGGCTGCTTCACTTGCGCGGCTGCCTGTTTGGCTGCACAGGTTCCCCTCCCAGACAAAGACTGGGACCCACGCTAAAGGCTAAAAAATACGCGGTTGCTGCTAATCTGCCTCAACGGCTGCATAGCTGCACGGCTGCAGGGATCGGTCTTTGTGCGCTGGCCAATGGGGTGCGTGGAAGAGATAAGCCCCCAAGTACGCTAGTTGGCTTTTTGTTAAGCCTCAGAGGAAGCTCAAGCGGCAAATTGGTCTTTGCTGTACTCTGTGCATGTTCATAAAGTTTAATGTATTGTGTGATTGTAAAAATAAATCAAAGGAGCATCTGGAAGGCAAACATATCCAGGGTAGAGAAGGGCCTAAATAGGCCCGAAGAGCTGACAGGGAGGCGGGCTATTGTTAGATAATCGCATTGTTTGTCTGAGACTGAAAAAGAATTTGTGAAAGAGGTAAAAATTAATTTGCCAAAAATAAACAAATGGAAAAATAAAAGGAAAAAATAAAAAGGAAAAAATAAAACTTGAAAACCGTCCCAGATCGGAGACTCACATATGTACAACTGCGCACGTATTAAACAACGTCTGTATGCGCATGCGCAATTCGATATCGCACTAATTATTGTCGTGCCGACACCCAGGTTTTTCGTTTTTCAAATATTCTAAGAATAAAGAAAAATAAATATTACGACCAATGTGGAAAAATAAACGGTGGCCAGGAATAGCTCAGACATGGAAGCGTGAGATAATACTGTGGCCGTTTTACGAGTGCAGCGCCAAAGCGGAAAATAACCGGTACAAAAAAGAAACGTGTCTCAGAATAGATCAGTGCAAGTGTACCCGGTATTACGTAAGCCATAACAAATGAGGATTGTAAAATACAAGTACCAGGTAATTGCCACAAACACGCCCATAATATCTTTTCCTCTTATATTTCCGGTTCGCCAAGCGCCTGTCAATGACGAAGACGTATCTTGTACTAGCCCAGAAATACCCGCAAGGAGATAACTCCGGAATGCGGCTGAAAAAACGCTTCCGGACGGTCACCAGACTCCGTTAGGACGGCATTAAAGGCTAGAGATCGATCCGGAAGCTAATCAGTAGTTCGTGTGTGTACGAAGTAGTGGCGTTGACTTATTTGTTTAGAGATGCGGGGTGATAAGAAAAGACTTGAAGCGCTTGTGTATGTCGGGTGATGTATACTTGAACTTGTGGTTGTTGTGAACTGCGAGTTTCAAAACACGGATTGTAATGACACAAATACCTCTACTATCGCCTGAGATGGCTGCTTCCGCTCGACAGCAGCCATACGGGTAGATCTGCCTGGAGTATGGAAAGACTGCCGGAAAAAAGCAACGGGAAAAAGAAACGGGGATGCAATGAGATCCGTCGAGGCGGTTTCAGATTCGCACCTGAGACAGACGGTGTTTGTAGATCAGTGATACTGGTGATCATGACGTCAAGTGAGCACATCAGGCGACGATGTTGTCTCTTAGGGTCTTGCACTAGTGCCTGGTTTCATCTGCAAGCTTTGTTGAAGCAGCCCTAAGACATTGATGCTAGCGCTAAGGTGACGGCAGGGGCTACAAGTAGCTTGGATCATCGCGAGATACGTGATGTCAAGGCGGAAGAGAAGCAGCCATTGGCACGTGCTGAGTAATGAGATATAAAATGTGGCTGTAGGGAATTGCGACTAATTTGCAGTGAATCGTTAACAATCCAATAATGACTTATCCACTGCCGTATCTAGCGTGGATACTGTACGAAGCACAGGAATGTGGGGAAGGGTTCTTCGGAATACCGAATACAGCCAAATGAGACATTGATGCGTTCCTGTTCCAGACTCCGTAGTTGTATGCGACTTGCTTCTATGGAATACACTATCGTCACAGAATAGGCAGGGCGTTGGCTTGTTTGCAAAAAGAAAAGCGCTAGAACATATTTAGTCTGGCTGCTCGACTGGGGTAAAAGCAGCTATTCATTGTCAGTTGTAGCTAAGAGTCGGAGTCAGCATGAGTAATGGCGGCAGAAGTCTTGGTAGAGCTTAGCGTGTTTTCTGAGATCCCAGCCTAGAAGCATAGTCAGAATGGATTGGTCAGCATGGATACAAACGTTCAGAATAAATTATCTGGCAGCATAGAGTACCTCCTTAGCATAAAGGGTCTGGTAGCAAAGATCAAGTGTTCAGCATAGAGTATCCGCTCAGCATAAAGTACAGTAGGAATTTAGCCTAGAGTATATGGCATAAAGTAGGAATCCAGCATAGGGTATCTGGGATAAGTAGCAGTCGAGTATGTACTGCATGGATTATCTGGTATGAAGATGAATTCAGTATACAGAATATCTAGAACTGGCTGCAAATGCATCAATTCAGTAAACACCTACTATCCATTATCCTTCTCCAAGTACACCATCAACCTCAACACTCCAACATCACCAACCTAGTCCCAGCTCTGTCTTCTACCACGCAACCAGTGATACCAATAGTTCTACATACAAGTATGACCACAATAATCACACCCCTTCATCATCTCAACTACACCCTCAACTACTCAACATCTCTCTACACTCAACATCTCACCCAACACCTACATCCCAACATCTCACCTACATCCACACATCATGTACACTGATCAATTAAAGTACACTCTGGTTGTGCACTCGGACCACGGCCCTCGTTCGCTCGCGCCGAAGCTCTTATTTACATCTAGTTAAAGTCCGAGGCCTGCAGGTTTCTCGTCATTGCCGGCAGCGCAATGCGGATCCCGTCCAGGTCCTTGGTCATGCACACCTGGCAGCCCAGCCGCGACGTCTCGGTCAGCCCGAACGCCAGGTCCAGCATGTCGTTTTCGTCGTCGTCAGGCTCCTCCAGCCGGTCGTAGTACTCGGGATCGACAATCACGTGGCACGTGGAGCACGCACACGATCCGCCACAGGCTCCCTCCATGTCCAGGTTGTTGGCCTGCGCAATGTCCAGCAGATTGTCGCCCTCGCACGTGTCCACCTCGATCTGCTCGCCGTCCTTGGTGATGAAGGTGACCTTGATTTCCTCGCCGGGCTTGGGTTTGTGCACATGGCCGTGGAAAACGGGCGCCGAGGTCCGGAGGAGCCGCGGGAAGCTCGCAGAGGGGCGCACGGGTGCCGCAGAGGCACGCGAAGCCCGCAAAACGTGTCGGGAAAGCGTACGCAGCATGGTCGGTGGCGTGGAAAAAATGTTGATTTGCCGAGATGGCAGAAGCGTCTGGAACTTTATCTAGGGCCGATTAGTCAGCGTGGGGGTGGTCGTGGTGGGGTAGTGGAGAGTTGGCGTTAGAAGATAGAGGAGAGCGGGGCAAGGAGGGTGGTGTGGTTTATATTCGTTTTGGGTGAGAACTGAACGACATATGATGGATTCAGTGCTCTGAAAGGCTGCTCGATTGATTTAATTGGTGAGCAAACGGGGAAAAGCTGTAATAAGCGTGATTTGTGAGAGAAAGAGATATACATTATGCCTTTCATACGAGTATATTAGTATCATCTACGTGGTGGTGATTTTATTCACATTTCTGCCATTTTTATGTATTAGTCAGCATAGTGAATATTGGTCAGATTTTTATTTTTAAGGTGTTGATCTGTTCTCCTCACAATTATGAACATCTTGCACTCTTGGGATCTCTCCCAGATTCTCTGCCTACACTTCTATACACTTGCTAAAACCAACCAATAGCATCGCTCACAGTAATAGCAAAGTAATCGCAGAAAGAACAGCGCAAGTTGCTTGATATTTTCCAGAAAAAATCCGGTGGCAAAAGTCGGACCGAAACTCCGAGACAGCGCCTGAAATATGAGATTCCACCGGCCTTTTCAGATTCTAAGACATTTTTCGCTTATGTGGGGTATGTATGAAAGTCGGTAGTCGACGGAAAAGTTGAGATATTGGTGTTTGAACATATTTGCGAACTTCAGACGGTTATACAAGCTCGTCAATCGCCTCGGATTGTATTTTTACCGTTTTCTACAGTCCGCCAGATCCTGTTTCGTATTATGATAATACGATGTACGGAATTTGCTCATAGTCCTTCCAATACGAGAAACTGGAATGAGAAAGCAGCCTGATGACGTAATATAACGTCTGTTTAGCCGCGAAACAGCCCTCTTTCCGTTGCTTTCCGTTGCTTTCGCGTCCTAGCCGCCAAACAACCCAGTTTCCGGCGTTTGCAGCACTCTCACGCACTTCTATCAGGCATAACTGGCTCCAACAAAAGGGGCGACTCCAAGCAACGTCCGAATGCGGCGCATTGAGCAGGTCTGCGTAGTTTCTGCGTTTCCCTACATGTTTTTCCACTTTGAATTCTCCGATGCCTCTCCGACTGTGTGCAGGGGAGAGGTAGATGTTATGTTGCTGCGGGAGGGAAAGGCAGACATCTAGACGTGCTTGGTGTCAAAATGTAGCTTGCGAACTGGCAAACAATATCAACTTCTTAAAATATTTACCAGTCCACTTTTCACCGAGCCACAGACATTTCTTTCAAATTATTCAATATAAAGCCAAAAATACCACTCTGCAAACGGCGTATCGAAGATAACTCAAACCTTGCGCTTCCGATATTTCTGTCGGAGCCGTCGGCTGAAGGGTGGTATCGGGTCCCTTTCCCCACATGAGATTATGCATGCTAAAGATTTTCGTAGGTTTTGATTGGTTGTGTCGGGGTATATATAGGTTGCTGGAGGTGATGAATTGTGACATGGAAGTAGCTTCATTCGACTACTTATACGTGATATTTGATCCTTGTCGAATTTCTCTCGTTTCGAGTCTATCTTTCTCAAGTTGGAGTGGAGCCATATGGTCAACAAAAATCTAACAAAACTCTACAGATAGTTAAGATCGCCAACAAATTTGTTTTTTCACGAATTTCGTGAATTAGCGCATTCATCGAATCGCTGCTCCGCGAAGAGTACAAATAACTAACGACAGCTAATATCCAGGCCCCACCTCGCGTATTTCAATGACACCAAATAAGAATCCCCTGCTGGATTCGAACTCTCCCCTAACCCTACACCGCTATCACGCACTATCGACTATCACGCATAACGTACTCCGTCTAACTAACGCCACGACACAATGGAAGCGAGCGAACTGTACAAGAGCTACGAGACGGACTTCCTGCTCGCGCAGTCCGAGATTGAGCAGAAGCTCGAGAGCATTTCCACGCTTGAGCGAGGTGAGTAGATGATGTTGGGGTGGTTCGTTTGAGGGGTTGTTGAGAGACAATGGAGACGAAGATCGACGAAGAGGTTGATTTCGGCGTTTTGGGGCAACGAGGAGAAGAGGTTACGACTTGTTGCATCGAAATCGGACATCTGGATCGACTTGTATGCGCTTTTAATGTGGCCTGACAGGGTGTTACACAGACAGGTTGCTACCAGGGGTTGCCACTAGAGAGAGAAGTTTGCTGAGGATTTGACGACGTTTAGTGACGAACGAGGCGTTTGATTATCTGAAGGATTTCTTGCTGTCTGTTCAGATCACCAATCAAAAGAGTAACCGTTACAGCTCACGATTCATGCGTGGGGAGGCTTCGAAGTATTTTGCTGAATGGTCTTGCTCTCCAAGAGTTTTTCGTTTATGTTTCGGACCTCCCGTTGAATGGCTATGATACTGTCTACGAGTTCTTCCAGTCGATCCAGCCATACCTTCGACCCTCGCACCTGATGTTCCAAATCAAAAACTAACACAGATGCTCGAACTTCTGCCGTGAATGCCGTCGAGCGAACCATCGGCGAGGCTTATGAAATTGTGAGTATGAAATTGTGGTTGGAAAATGAAACAGGTGGATCAGATCTCCAGATGTTCCTGCATTCTGCAAGAGATCAGACAGTCTGAATGACTGGTATGATTCGACTGCCCAGGCGATGAGCAGACAAGGAGGACGATAAGTCGATCTGCGCCCTTCGCTGACCGAGTGGTCTGTTTGTTCCGTTTATTTACTCAACGTGATCTTTAGTGCTTTCGAGATGACATGATCAAAGCAGATTCAGATCTACTCAGTCAACATCGACAAGTCAGAGTAATGTTGTGAGCTACTTAAATTCTCTTCACTTGAATTGCTCAGGATATTGTTGATTAGAGCTACTCATATTGCTCATTCAAACTACTCAGGATGTTGTGACCTTCGGCGACTCGCTTCCTTTACTAATTTAGCTCGACCAGCTCTCCGTCGAAATCCAAAACATCCCCTCGTCCTCTCGAGCGCCTCTCTCGGCCAACCTGCGACAGTACCGGCAGTCCATCCAGTCTGCCAAGAAGCAGCTTGCCAACGTTGAGCAGGCTGGAGCTCGAAACGAGCTTTTTGGCGACAGAACTCCTGCCGAGGGAGGAGATATCGCCCTTGATCAACGTCAGCAGCTGCTTTCTGGCCAGGAGTCTCTCGATCGAAGCTCGCAGCGAATCCGAGACTCTCAGAGACTTGCCAACGAGACTGAGTCGATTGGAGCCAACATTCTGACCGATCTTCGAGGCCAGCGAGAACAGATTCAGAACTCGCGAAACACTCTGCTTGAGGCAGACGGCTACGTGGACAAGAGCATCAGAACGCTGCGGTCCATGACCCGTAGGATGGCTATGAACAAGGTGCTCACTTATCTGATTATCGCCGTGCTGGTGATTCTCATTCTGCTTGTGCTTGCCAGCAAGTTTTGGTAGACATGGCAATTGACTATATATAAATTAATGAGTGTATGCTGAAGCTGTAGAGCGCGGGGATGCACTGTTAGCTGGTTCACGGCTTCCAGAATGTCTAGCTCGCTCGTAGAGTGTCTTTCAGAGACTAGAGAATGTGACACTAGAGGCTTGGGGTACCTGGTACTCACCTCTAGCTCTCGGCTGCACAAGAAGAAATATAGCTCGCCCGGGATGTTTAAGCGACGGGAGTAGCAGCTCTAGCTCCTCTCTCTAACGGATCCGTGTGACCAAACGAGGGTAAACTTGCTGGTTTTGTAGGAGCTAATGGATAGTGCGGTCTAAAAGTATTCCATGGGCTAAGCTGCTGGAGTCGTTGGAATGAGTTGCAAGTGGGCGAAAGGGGACTAACGGTACGCTGAAATGACAATGGAGCAATGACCGCTAGTTCTTGGCTTCTTTACGTAATTACAGGTGTCTCTGAAAACGGCTCGTATCTGCAAACAAGCACTACCGGCAGCACATTCCAAATCTACTGTTTTTAGCTGCTATTAAGCACAAGAGGCTCGTGGGCTAGCTCATACCAGGCTTGTATTAATAGTAGATACAAACCGTCTGTGGGTGGATCGCTGCGTAACCTTCAGCTTTGACACTTTAAGAAACAGTAGAACTCGTCTCTCAGGCGAGGACGATGTTCCAAAGCTCAGCAGAGACTTTGGCATCCTTCCCACAGCACTAGCTCGAACTACAATCGCTTGTATGTATGTACTCCACCCACGTTATTGTCTCCCCGCTTAACACAATGGACCCATTCCGCTCTAGTGGCTTTTGTGTAGTATTGTCGCGGCATTGTGGGCTGTCTGGATATTATCAGCCACAGAGTATTGTTTCCAGAGAGAATAAGCGCTCCACCTCCTGAATCTTGACGATCTTTTTTCGGCCAATCGGGCAAGTCTAGTACATGTACCGGTATAAATGGTTGCTATTGAAAAAGAAACACCTCAGCCGCTTCTCAGCCGACGAGATGTATCGGAGTGTTTTATAGTCGGCGCGAAGAGGAGCAGGGTAGGCAGCCAAAAAAGAAACCTGGAATATGACCAATAGTTGCGTGATGTTGGGTTACGGTTTTTCGTGGTTGTCTGGTTACGGTTTTCGGTCGTTGACTGGTTACTTGTACAGGTGCATACTGCTCATTAGAACGCTGGTAATAATCAAGTAATTTAAGCAGGTGCATTGTTGATACTTGGGGTATTTTCGCTGCAAATAATGGTGTGTACGGCAAAAAATACCGCGGAAATGCGCTACTCCGCGCCTGCATTTAATGTCGCACACTCAACCGTATCGGGAAGGAAACACGGATACAGGCGTTATAACGTCCAATCTTGCATTTGAACGCCGGGCGCTCAGTTAAAGACATATGTGAACGTGTGATCGGCTCTCTAGGAGGTCTTTTGCTGCAGCGGTGCTAACGATGGCTTTAACGCGACGCTAGTGCCACTCTATTGCGTGAAAGGCTTCCGTATCTCGGCAAGTCATCTGGATCGCGAGATGTAGCTCCGTAGCCGTTAATTGACACTAGTTGACGTTGCGCTTTTCCCCAACTATTTGCTCCCAATTCTCAACAAGCTTATCTGCAAAGAAAGATAGCCGCGCGAAGTGAGGTACACAATACAGACTGGTGTTTCACGGATTAATGGTTAGGGGTTGATTTTCATTTATCATTGCTTCATTTCCGCAATTGACGACAACCTGACCTCGACTTTTGCACCAATTGGCAGTTCCACCAATTGCCAGAGATCAATCAGCAAACCATGATCCAGGCATATGAAAGACGGATGTCACTCTGCGGTTACTCTTCAGCCAATTGGTTTTGAGCGGTGCTACACCCTGCCGGTCTTCCACTTCCTTGCTTCTTCTTGTAACAGCAACAATCAGTGAGTACTCAATTGATTCGGAGATGACCAGGGTATTCTGCAGCTTCACCTTGTTCTGTGTTCTTGGCACGAATCTCGAGAGCAGTGTTCTGAGCACAAGTCTTTCAAACCAACCAAGTTTTCCTTGTCTCTCGACCTACCGAACTACGGTACATACCATACACTCTCTTCAATTCCAGTTCAACTAGTCACACTTTCCAACGACTATGCTCAGCAAACACTTGATCTAACCAACAAGCTAGCCTACGAGCAAACTAACAAATCAACCAACAACCTCAACCGCTTCAACACAGCTCTCTCAAGGGTTTCCTTCAACGACACTCATCTTGCCCTTCTCACCATCCTTCTATTCAGACTCACAAGTTCAACTCCAGATAGCTCCAAAACTGCATCCACTTCACCCAACCCCTCTCTGTTCACACATTCGCTTCACCTAGCTCAACTTCCGCCTTCTCTACATCATCTCTTTCTCCATTCTCAGTCGCTTTCCTTCGCTTAAGCCTCTACTTTTCTACAATTGATTTCGCTACTCAAGCTCCTTTCTCTCCACAGGCCCACTCATCTCATCCTCACTCTCCACTCGCTTCGCTTCTCAACGTTTCTACACTCGCATTCGTTTCTCACTCGCTTTCACTTCTCATGCTCGTGCCTTCTACACTCGCTTTCGCTTCTTGAGTTTCCTACACTCGCTTTCACTTGTCAAGCCCCGTGCCTTCTACACTCTCTTCGCTTCTCACTCGCTTTCGCTTCGCTCAAGCTCCTTCGCACTCTACAGCCGCTTTCGCTTCGCTCAAGCCGCTTCGCCATAAATACAATAATATTACAATGCTTCAATAATGTGGACTATCTTGTCCACGACTTTTTCGAAAATCGCGTCGTCGCCTCGCACCACCACCAGCTTGCCCTGGCCCCTCAGCTCGACTGCAGACGACTCCAGCTCGGAGCCCTCGGCCTGCAGATAGATGAGAATGTCCGGCGCAGGCAGGCCGCGCAGCAGATTGGCGCTCGACATCCACTCCTCGAGATACGTCGAGGCCGCCGAGTCACGTGCGGGATCGTGCGAAACAGACGCTCGGGGGTCGTGAGAAACTGACCCTCGGATATCATGGGACACAGAAGCGCGCGGATCATGCGAAATCGACGCTCGAGGATCGTTCGAAACAGACGCTCTAGCTTCATGTTTCGCCTCGTGGGCGAGCTCCGCGACCCGCGTCTCGTGCACGTGCGGATCGTGCGAGACGGACTCGCGCGAGGCGTCGCGAGAATGCGTCTTTTCGCGCTTGGAGTCGTCCTCGGCGTGCGGCGCAATCGCGACCGAGGGTGAACGACCTGCTGCACTGGCAGGTGAGCCCGACTCGGACTCCTCGGGAATCACGCTCGTGTCGCGCTTCCACCGCTCCATCGCCTCGGACTCGACTTCCTCCGAGTACGTCGACGACGTGTGGCTCTGGCGCATCAGATGCTCCTGCACAAACTTGTCTGCAATCGTCACGAGATAGCCGTGCAGCAGCACCACGCCGGGCTGGCTCTTGGCCTGCGAGTGGAAGTAGTTGGAGACGAGCTGGTGCAAACACGTGATGTTCCACATGGCAGACGCAAAGCCGTCGGTGATGAACTCGGGCTTCTGGTTGATGATGCACGCCAGCGAGTTGGCGGGTGTGGAAGAAGGAGCTTCAGACGGCTCAGACGCGCCCGCAACGTTGTGCAGCGTCACAAACGAGTACTTGGAGTCCGGCTTTTCGGCCTCCTTGCCCTTGTCCGACGCCTTTTCCTCCTTTGCGAGCCGTTCTTTCACGGCCTCAGCCACCTTGCGTCCCCACTCGCCTCCTCCCTCGATGGCGACGATCCTGCTACGTTCGTTCGGGACGCCTGGCAGAGGTTCACAGAGCATACTTAAAGCGTCTGCCTTCTCACGCATGCTCATAGGCCCGCCTTCCTCGGCGACTAGTGGACTGATTCGGCCTGAGGCGATCGCAATGGCCGACTTGTAGCGCACGGATCTTCGCTGCTGCTGCGGCAGATGGTGAGGCGCCAGCGGATCGTGGTACGACGACGTTCTGCGGCGTTTCGTCGCGTGGTCCTCCTCAATCAACGCATGTGTGGGAGGCAGACGTTGCCTGTTCGTCAGCGAGTTGAGCGACAGCGGCGAGTGGAATGCGGGCGAGTACTGAAGTGGCTGCGCCGAGAGCTTGGGCGTTGTGTTTTCAAACTTGATGTGCTTGGAGGGGGCAGAAGTTGGAGGTGGGGGATGGCTCTGACCGTGCGAAGCAGCTCTATCACGCCCTTCAGCCTCCAGCTCGTCCCGGGGCACGATTCGCGGCAGCGCAGAGAACGTTTCCGGCGCGGAATTGTGCCGCGTTTGCGCAGCAACGTGCTCCACGGACGTGGGGTAGCTGTATCGCGCCGCGGGATGCGGGTAGTGCGGATGGAAGAGCGCAGCCTGCGGAGGCGGAGGCGGAGGGGGGTACGGCATACCTGCCGAGGCGTCGAACGACGAGTGCGAGCTCGAGATGCTGGAGAAGGAGCCCGAGGAGTTGCCCATGGAGCCGATGGAGCCGACGGAGCCTGAGGAACCGCCCGAGGAGTGCCGCGGCGAGTACGTGTTGCCTGCGCCTGCGCCTGCGGACGTGATGCCGCGACACACGGGACACACGCCCGAGTTGTTGTCGCCGCCGTTCTTCTTGGGGTTTCTGCGGGGCTGGTAGCGGTAGTCCGGGAAGCGCTCCAGGTGCGAGCGCTTCTCCTCGTCGGACAGCTGCACCCAGAAGTCCTTTTCGGCCTGCGCCAGGCTGCGCCACTGCTCGCCGATGATCTTGGAGATCTCGGGGTTGGACTTGCCGGGGTTCTCGGCCACCACGATCGAGTGGTGGTGCTGGCGGTACAGAATGAAGGCGTTGCGCGGTCTGGGCACGCGCGTCACGTTCGGACAGATGCACACGTGCGCCTGTGCGAGGGGGGGGATTGCTTGTGGATGTTGGTTCTGTTGTTGGTGTTGCTGGTGTTGTGGTTGAGCATGTGGTTGAGGTTGAGCATGTGGTTGAGCATGTTGCGGGTGTTGCGGTTGAGCATGTTGCGGGTGTTGTGGTTGACCCTGCACGGGTTGATGTCCCTGAACTGGCTGATGGCCCTGAACCTGTCCCTGAACCTGTCCCTGCACAGGCTGTTGCCCCCCATAGTACACATATTGGCCGGGCTGATGCGACGGATGAGGGTGGTGTAGGTGCGGCGGGAGGTGCGGGGCGGGCTGGGGCGGCCCCGGAGGCCCCGGAGGACCCTGCTGGGGCGTGGACGACTGCCCTGGAGGTCCGTTGTACGACATTGGAGGCTCGGTGGGAGTGTGGCCGTCTATGTGGCGGGGCTGTTGCGAGCGGAGATGGCGGAGATGCGGTCGGGGCGGTCGTGCGGAGTCGAAAATAGGGCCTGCTGCCGCGGAGCCGTGGCTTTTTGAGTGGACCGGATGCTGGCTGAGGATGACTTGGATGTGAGGTGTAGGGTCTCTCGGATTAAGGTTTGCCACCATTTCGAGCCAAGCGCCAAACAAAAGGCTGCGTTGGTTTTGTGCTTTTTCAATCTTATCCTTAAGCTCGCCAGATTATTATTTACAGACACGCAAACACAAAACACAAAACCACAACCTACAGCGAAGCTGAACCTTAACGTTATGCTCTCCTATTGAGATAGACTTTTAAGCGAGCAACCTAAGCCTGGTGACTGATGAGAGCACTTGGAGATGGTCTTTGTGGGGGTTGCCGCTCCTGCCGAGCTGGCTTTGTGCTTTCGTGCTTAGTCGTCGTCGCTCCTTGTATATCCTTTTTTTTTGCATCACACTAAATTCCACCTCAAACTCCAATCTAACACACCTTTTTGTGATGCTCAGCTCTGACACAGGCTGACGGTGATCTTCTATTGTAACCTACAACTTCCAGCCGGAACGTAAACACGAGCCGTTTCCTCAGGAGGTCAAGTACCGCCGCCGTTGTATCATAGCCCTAAAATGGGTTTTGTGGGCGAACGATGTTCTTCGCGCAAGAGGAATATCAGGCGTGCCATCGGCCTTTCTGAAAATTCATAAACGGTTGAGCGCGGGTAAACAAATGCTAACAAAAATAGGGTTTATTTTGACGGTTTTTCGATCCACCGCAAATAGCACCCAGAAACGGCCGATGTGCACAGAAAACTACAGGACACCTCCAACCGCCCACCACACACCCCTCGCAAAGTCTCAGACCCCTCCCATCTCCCTTGCACATCCTACATCTTACCCTAATTGCATCGCAAACAGAGTTTCAACCGTACTCCCAATCTGTGGCGTCGGTTTTTGAGCCGCCTGTAGAATCCGCAGTACTGGTCTGACGGCAAATCGGAGAACACTATCTCGACCGTCGCAGCGCCAGCTCCCAATCGACACCCTACACCAGCCATGCTGTCTCACAAAACTGTCCCTTTTCGGCTCTCTCAACCTTATTCCACTTACACCTCTTCCAAACTTGTTCCATGGATACGAATAGCTTAAATTACGTAATTGCCATTTTTGCGTCTCCTGAGCTGGAAATCACCCCTACAAACTTCCTGAGGTTTCCCCGAAAACGAGCTCGCCAGGACGAGCATTTTGGTACTAATATCTCCGTGCCCGTGACGTTTCAAACGTTATTAGACGTCTAATTACGCTGACGTATTTATTCCACTAAATCGTCTTCTTGGCGCCTTTTCACAAGCTATAGCAGAACGCCTGTCAACTCACCCAGAGTCGCGCGATCGAAAATCGGGGTCAGATGGCCTCGACAGACTTTGAATATGTTCCTCGACGAAGTTTGCTATCTTGGATCATGTGAGTTGTTGGGCTACGGGATCTCCAAGATTGCGGCTGCCGAATATGATAGCAAAATACCGCACCCGCTCGTCCATTATAATTAATTAAGTCTGTTAAATCGATGCTCATTTCCGTGCCCCACAATCCAACAGAGTTTGGTTTTGTCTTCAGGCGGTTTTTGAAGGCCCAGGGTGTGGTGATCATCGAGTTGAGGGTATGCCTATGATCGTTGGTTTTTGGCGGTTCTATTGCTTGTTTCAGAATTCATTTAGCTTCACTATTGACAGAGTTATGACCCGCCCATGGTATTGCAATCGATAAGGCTTCGATTCTGACATGAGATCGTGCATTTCCACTGGGCTTGTTACAGGGCCTTTTCTTGGCCTTTAGCCACTCCCGTGGCATACGAAAATAATACCTGGATATTATCTCAGCTATACTTGGTCATACGGCTATCAAGTCTGTGCTTCAACAGAACACTCGAGAGAAAAGTAAGTTGCATCGGATATCCCGAGGCGATTAGTGGATAGAGGCCAAACAATAGCGCAAGTCCCTCGCAACCAATCTGGCCACACCCTGTATGGCTGCTGTCGCTTTTAAAATATTTTAGACGCTAAAATACGACTCTTTCGGAGCCCGTCCTGTTTCGGAAATGTCAGATCAGACTCCACGGCTAGCTCCGCTCATTTGCTATAGCTTTACGGTCCAAAAAACAATGAGATTCTTCGCAAGGCCTTCTAGCCAACGTCCCATTGGATATTTACTCTGTTGTGCTCCACTAGGGCTCCTAATCCGGCTAGTCTCACGCTAGCGTAGCTATCCGAGCTCCACTTTGGCCGACGATTTCAGAATCCGCGAGTCCTCTTCACGTGCTGTTCGGAAACAGAAGGGACTTGTGCTACCCAGCTGAAATCTCTACCACGCTGACGGATCAGGGCAAAATTGTGGGCACTTGTGTAGCGCGATCACGATTAGTCACGCTTAGCTGGCTGGAAAAAGATCTAGATCTGGCAGCTTCTGGGGATTTAGACCGGCCAAGAGCAGCTCCAATCGTCGTATCTTGCACCCTAGGATCGGGTCACGTGATGCCTAATGCCTCTGGAACCGAGCCGTTCTCCACCCTATTGTGCCTTTCCCAAACAACGATTTCTACCCGGGCATTTCTTTTTCCAGATCTCTGGTAGATTAGCATCTTCTGAAACGGCGAATATCCACTCCGGGCCTGGACAAGTTTCACAGGCCGTATTGACATCGTGAATCTGCTTTCTGCACGAAGGCCGCTCTCTTATAGATCCGCTAGTGCCAATTGTGCCTAAGTCACCCCTACCCATGCCGGGATTACCACAAATACCTCCTAGTGTCCGTTTTCCAGCAGCTGTCGAGCACGGATAGCACACGGCATTAGTGTTAAATTGGCTGAAAAAGCAAGCCCAAAGTCTTTCTCAGACGTATTTCCTCTCGTCTATATTATCTGGTGAGAAGCCCCCACTATACCCCCACCCCCACTTGGAATATCCAGTGCAACCCTGTTTGCTTCGATACAAACGGAGTGCTTGTCAACCCCGCCTTCCACGATCCTGGATGAGTTTTCTCTCTCTTCGACGTCTGCCAGATCAGTTAAACTGTAACGGCATATATCTTCGATTCTGTTGAGGGCTTAACAATGCAGAATGACGTATTAAACGTATTAAACGGCGTGAAGTGGCCCGGTCGCACTAATTTAACACGGCGTTGGTTGTTCTAGAATGTGCTTAAAAGGGCTTCAAATACGAGTCTCGTGATAAAATCGAGAGTCCATAGCCGCTTCAGGTGTCATGCCCAAAACCGTCAAAAAATGTTCGTCAGATCGAGATCGAGCTAGAAATTTGCAGGGGAGACGCAGATCCCTCCAAGCTAGACCTGCGAGCGTTCGAGATGGGAAATGTAAAGAGCTTAGGGGCATTTCGAACTATCCCAGCTCGGGTGGAGAGTGAAACACATGATAGAAAATAAAGAAGCAGCCAGAGGACAAAGACAAGTTGCTGGTAGCGAACCGCGAAGACAGCAGATTTATTAATGCTACATCTCTTTTATGACTCAGATTCCGCCGCTTTGTTGCAACTCAATTGCGCCTCTTGCCATGGATCTTCATAAATGGCAATTAAATTGGATAAAAGGTCGGATGGGTGGCATTGGCAATTTTGCCCCGTATCCCAGACGTGAAATCAAAAATGTCACGATGACGTGGATGGGGGAGCATGTGCAACTATCTCCAATTTTTGACACCTCCGCTTTCAGAATATATGAAACAGGATGGTCTAAAATGTGAGACAGCACAGAAATGTGGAGCTGCGCGGAGTGCGATGGGAATATTACTCTCGGGCCGTGTTTATGACTTGCTCAAAAAACCAGAGTGCTGTATGTTGGCGTAGTTTAACTAAGACCTTAACTGGAACAGAGAATAAGTTCAAACACCAAGTGTATCCATCTATACTTCCCGATATAGCTACGCAGCCGAAATCTTGGGAGTGTTGCTGTTTTCCGAGAGGAATACCGTCAATCTGAGAGATGATCGTATGTTAAGAATTAAAAAAACATCAACAGGGCTGTCTTTGTGATTATTTGTAATCTGTCGGTGTATCCTGTCACGTAGCACCTCTTCCTAAAGAGGACAAGGCTAGTCCTGAAATTACTGGGGCTAGCTCCTCACAACTAGTGCGCCGCTGTAGTTTTCTTCGTCTCATCCACTAAAACTAGTCCAGCAAAATAGCTGCCACTGCCCAAAATTGAACCCACAACCACTAATTACCCCCACTCTACCCCCAAAAAATAAACTTTCTCGCTTCTGGGCCCTCTGAATTTAGTGGTTTTGTGTACTCTGCACTCTGCAATCATTAGTCTGTCAAGCGTGGACCTTCCATCTTCGGCCTGCTCGGCTCGGAAGGCTTGTTTTTTGCCCTACTTGCTCCAGCGGTTTCGCAGCAAGTGTCACTAAAATTAACCGAGATTTTGAGTTTCATAGGCGGTTCCTGAAGTCTCAGTAATTTCCGTGTGGAGTTGAAAAGCCATCTGAACTAACTATATGAACGTCAGTCGCTCTCTGCAAAAGTCGCCAACCACTTTCCTAACAAATTTCGGCTTAGCTGCCTTTCAACTGCCATCTCGAAACCTTTTTTAGAGAAACTGATGGACTATTACAGTCCACCTCAGCTCAGAAGCCGAGTTGACAGGCGACTCTATCGCTCCGAGATCATCGCTCAGCATTTTTCAGATCGAAAATCGGCTTTAAGCTGCGCCTTCCGGAACCGATCATGTGACCGTTCAAATTTTTTTGGCTTGCAAAAAGAAACGATGCCGAGAGATGGTACGAGAAAAATAAAAGAAGACGCATGTGTATCTGCCCCCTTTGGGGCTTTGGGTCCGGTCTTCCGATGTCTTGGAGCAAAATTAGTCGAGCGTTGTTGCTGTCTCAACGCAACTAAAGTGGGGCTTGCTGAAGTAAAACGGCTGCGCATGAAAAGGGCTGTAATAGTAGCATGTAAGGGACCTCTCGGGGTTTTCCATCACCTTTTGACATTATCGAAGTGCTTGGCGTACCGCTCAACATTTCTTTTCAACCAGATCGATACTTGCTTTTGAAGCCAAGACGTCTCGGAGAAGCCTGTTGCGAATCTAACGGAAAACGTGGGCCGATTTGTACTCAAAGACACCGGAGAACCTTGTCAATGGTCGTATCCCCCTTTCTGTCTCTGTTATCATTGCTACTTCGAGGCGAACAGTTTAATGTCCGCGGAGAAACAGAAGGTAGACCGCTAGGTTGGGAATACGAGCGGCTAAGTACATGAACAGAGGCTGATCATCTGAGGTATGAATGTCATTCATGCCATGGACAAGCTCTTTGTAGGCTTGCTGCTTCACATGAAAGTCTCAAGCTTCATTTATTGTCGTTTAATTACAATGTTTCTCGAACCGTTGCAAATAAGCACTAAACTAAGCTCATCGAGGAAGCGTCTTAAGGAACCACTTCGGATCTAGTCACGTGAGATCAGATAGTTGAAGCCGAGAGCAAATTACTTGCGTGGCCAGTGACTCAACTGCTAATACAACTCATCCAGCTGTTGTCACATTTGTACACTCTTTCAGCATAAGCATACAGGCCTGGCAAAGACATACGCACACAAGCACCCCACTACAAATTACAAGACCCCAGAAGAGCCTACAGTGCGCAATGCTACGCTATTCGGGCCCCTGAACACAGCTATGCAAAAATATCCACCCCCTATCATACATTAATCGCTCAATTCGGCTGCATTTTGTCCAAACCTTTCTCAAACTCTGCCAGACGACCAATTCGAATAATCCCACCCTAAACCGCCTTTCCGAGCTTTTGCCGGGCCTCTCGTCTCACCACACAAGCGACCGATCGCTGTATCAAAACCTTGGCTAATTTCCGAGCCCTCCACGGAAATACTCAGCTCGAAACTTACACTTTAGCCCACAAATATGAAGATCCCCAGGGAAACTGGCACAAGAGTAACTCAATGAGCTCGAGTGCTTCGAATACATATGAGGGAGGCCCATTCACGTGACCTCTGCCGTTGTAATCCCTCATTCAGCATTCGAAGCCGCTGCTGAAAGGCTATAGATGGTGAGGTGGAGGAGAGCTTATTTGGGCCTGGGGAATAAAAAACCAACATAGCCGCAACTTTCACTCCACCCACTAGAATCTTGCTCCACATGGTGTCGTTTGGACGCTCTCTTTGAGCTGCGTGTGGTGGGGCTCTTTGTTGGCCTCCGAGTCTGCTATTTATTCTGGTATCACCCTCTCCGACCCAACGAGCGGATAAACTCAGCTATGCACTAAGAGCCTTGCAATTATCCTATCATTTATACATATATTGTCCATAATAAGGCAGAAAAAACATGGGCGTAGGACCAGAAGCCAGTTACGTGGTGAGACATGATGACCAAGACCTTCTAGGCCTTTAGAGGTGAGCAATATTTAGGGCACGGGTTGGAGAGCCTGGCGACCTAATGAGCTGGAGAGAAGCGTCTCCAGGGTCTTGTTCGCTGCATGAACCACCGTGGAATCTACTGGGGGGGGGGGGGTATAAATGAAGGTGGGGGTGCCATAGGAGGCTGTGGAGATTTTACGCCAAGTTCAGCGGGCATGCCTGAGGTGTATATTTGAGAACACGGTAGATTGAGAATCAGTCTAGTGTCTCATCGTTTCGGCGGCTAGTTTGGCGTACACGTGACTGGACTATCTTCACGTGATCTCTGGGTCTCTTCGGGGCTTCTATTTTATTGTTGCCCCTCCTTGATTCTCTATAATGTCTCATGGGCAATAGATAAAAGAGAGCGTTCCATTCAGGCACAAAGCAGCAAGCCCCTCCGTCTGGTGACACACACGACTTTCACTTAAACGCGTACAGCACGCTCAAGCTATAATTACAGTCACACAACTGCACGCAACAACCCAACGAGGCAGAGCAGCAAAGATAAACGAGCTTAGTGTCCGAATCTAGAGCCTATTGAACCAGCCAAATCACCCTATCAAGTCTCTGTTATTTTATTCCCAATACTCGTTCGTAACTCAAAGCCTAGATACTCCACCTGGCGGGTATTTCTCTTGGCCTGGTGAAGCCTCTCGGGGTATACAATTAACCTCTTTTGAAACGCATCCCCGGCCCCTCAGGCCTGGTCAACTCCGTGGAGCCCTACCTGTGCTTTTACTTCGTCTAGGGCAACTTTCTCTCCATTCCATGCAACCCCCACAGCGCTCTGAAAAAGCCTTTGGTCGCCACAATTTGGCAACTCAATTCGCTTCTCGTATCGACTATCGTATTGGAATGTAGATCTGGCACTAGTGGATAGTGCGAAAAGCTGATCCTTCTTCTGTCTCCAGCCCGTCCCTGGAGACGCAGATTTTTAGGTGAGTACCGCCCAGCATCTGTCCTGGTCCATCCCACCTATTAATAGCTGTTTCATTGTATCCAGCACAGTTTTCGTGTTTATATCACCATTCCGAATTCACTTTTCTCTTTGGTTAAGCTCTGAGACAGGACCGATAGGTGGGTGTAGATTCATAGATTGCACAGAAGCTGTTTCAGACTGCGGATAGCTGTTAGACAGAAGACAGGACGCTGGTTTAGACGCTTGTTTGCGTTTGCAGACCTCGCAGACCTAATACACGCTGTCTTCGCAGACCCAAAACCCCACACAAAGTTTAGTTGAAGGTTAGTTAGGTGGAGAGAATAGGGGTAGGACTAACACCCACGCAGATGGCGCAAAATGCGTTTATTACCAAGCTACTCGTACAGAAGCTCGCACTATTTCAACGCTCCTGCAGATGTGGCCTGATGCTCTAGACCGGAGGAAGCCGTTATCTGTTTGTGCACAATTAGTTGAATTAGATAGAGTTGCAGCAACGGAGATATTGCACCCTTCCTGGCAACAATAGATTATGGTGTCTCAAGTAACCTACTTGTAGTTGAAGTTATTGGTTAATTTTAATGCCTTGTTTGCTTTTTGCAATAAGAGGCCAAGGCAGCAGGTACGCAGCAACCGCACGGAATGTTGGTATCAAAATGATCGCCTCACTTCGAGAAATTACGCGGTGGCAGCAATTTTCATCGGGCGCGAACACAGAAAGAGATATCAACAACACCAAAATAAGCTATACCGTATTCAGAATAAGGTTTTCTTAAGGTTTTCTTAACATCGGGTTCAGATTCGAGACACCATCTAATGATTCGTGCTGCAAGTAGCCCAATCGAAGTGACCGTGTTTTATTTTCTTGTCACGTAACTCGAACTCCTTGGAAAAACACATGACCTCGAAAAATCTGCGCCGGCGCTTATTACTAATCGGGCCGATGGCTCATTGAAGCTTCATACACACAGAGTTCTGATGTTGAGGTCACGTGATGACTCAGGGGGTGAAATCACGTGATTGGTCCGGCAAGGGTTGCACAAACAGCCACAAGCCTTTTTTAATAGACTTTGATCGGCCAATCTTGTGTGTGAAAAAAGAGTTAGCCGTAGGGCGTTAAGATTTCCTGGGATGTTGAGCAAGGAAACATGGGGAGGCTGTTGCGGGGTGAATAATGCTTGGAATTGATATCGGAGAGTTTGTGGGGCGTGTGCCCGGTTGCTCGATTCTTGCTTTTTTTCCCAGAATTTATTACGGGCCTTTTTCGATGATCCATAGGCAGCACTTATTTTCTCATTGTCCATTAAAGTCTGCTCCACAAGATGAGATTCAAGTGGGTCCCCATGCTTTACCCCACGAGGTGGGCCAAAGTAGGTCAAACGAGGTCTCAAACGAAGCCCACGCTGCCGGGAATGTGATTCTCATGTCTCTGAGACCGTTTAGCCTCATGGTGGGCAGATATCGTCGAAACCACTGTCTGGACGGCAGGAGTTCCGGAACCCTTCGAAATGCCGTCTCACCCTTTGTCCTTCTCCGCCGATCTGCCCTAGACATTGGCTCTGGTTGCAGTCGTCGTATGTGACGTGGCAGAGGGATAGTTAGGGTTTACTTAGGTTTTTGTTAAGGTTCTGTTAGGGTTCTGGAGCAGACAAGGAACCAGCCTGTGAAGAGTATCACATCGAAGTGTGGCAGCCGATCTAGAGCATCACGTGATGTAACGTCGCTCGCTATTTATTCCTCTTCCAAAAATTAAGTCCGCGGCTGCTGATCTCGCAATAGCATTCAGATCTCGCTGGTGAGACATTTTACAGAGATCTGCACTATTTTTCGGCTACACTAACCGAGGAAATATTCTGGGAAGTCGAAGAGATGTCTGCTAAGCGACAGCGGCGAGCTCAAAGCATGAATCTTTCAGCTTTTGAACTCCGCTTTGCCCCAGGAGGCTTTGTCAGCTATTTATAGACGGCCGATCTCGCCAGGCAAACACCTCATTGGACATGCATCGGCAATGTCCTCCGAATGGCTGACGTAAGCAAACAAAGAGAAACCTCGCATCTCGCCAGGTCACATGACAGCATCTTCTCTGCATTCCCAATTTGCTCTGGCTTGCCTGTGATCGGTAGCTCTAAGACACCAAACAAGCTTGCAAAAGAAATGTTTCACAATGCTGAAAAAAGCAATGATGGGCGCTTGGAAGAGGGCCGGGGTAGGCTGGACCCTTTGTGGACGCAACAAAGGCCGCTGTACAAGTGAGACTCGACTTCTAGCGATGATAGTGCTGAACTCCGGTGCTCAATGGGGAAACTGCGTGTCTCATTAAACAGAAAAACACCTGCTGCAGTGGATCACCGCCTGATCCAGATCCAGCAGCTCTTTTATTATATGCAACACATCTGCAAATGAAAATCCAGGACGTGCCTGATACAGAGCCTTGCTACCAGGGACGGCGCGTCTCGAAACCGGAGATCATATGAAAGTAAAACCAGTGTTTATGTCACGTGAGACAGAAATACAGCGCGCCTCTGCCCGTGCCCTCCAATCATCGCCAGTTTATCTCAGACCCACAATCACATGTAGAAGATCGCCACAACGGCTCATGCACTGCCGATCGATTGCCAGATCAATACGAGATTGCAACTGGGCGAGTAGATAAACCAAGTCACGTGGCTTGAAACGCTGCTCATCGCCCGAAAATATTATTTCCCGCGCCGTTTGTAGCAACCTTTGCTGTTTGCTGGATGACAAGGTCCTCGACGAGAAGGAGACTTCTGTTTGCATGCTAAAAGCGCACTAAATGTATGGTAATGCCCACGGCCAGATTTAGCAGCTTCAGGAGCCAACAAGGCTCTTTCTAGCTCAGCAAGGTTACTTACGGCTTACTTGGCTTTTCACGAACAAAAAAAAAAAAAATCTTTTCCACGAAACTAAACCCTTCTCCACGAAGCAAGAAAAAAAACACCCCTATCTGATACCACACCAATTGCTCCCAAACTCTCTCTGAACGTCACGTGACGTCCCGTCGTCCCGTCCTTCCGTTCGTATTCGGGCTTCCTCTGTTCCGCTACCTTTTCTCTCGGCTAAGCGAGAGTTTGCGGGCTTAAAGGTTTTAGAGTTAGGGTTTGCCAAGCCTCTCCCTTGGCCCTTGGCGGACAAAAGGCTTGGCGCAGAAAGGAAAAAAAAAGCCAAATGTGTAATGCAAACAAAAGTGGAATATCCAAAGTATATGGTGACTAAGCTATTGCTGGGACATCACTCGCTCGTAAGTCAGGATCTGCTTATGTAATACAGCAGCGCACAGTTGTGGCATACATGCAACCACGTATAACTGTGCATGCCGTCGGAGAATCGGACTGCAGAACGTTGTCGAGTGTAAGGCGGTGTTTGCGTTCGCTCAGAGAGAAGAGATTGTTTGGCGGTTATTCGGCGGTCATTCGGTGATTTATCTGTGGTCTACTTGTACTACAAGTAGTGTCTTGTCGGATGTATTAGACAGCTTCATGTCAATGCAGTGTACCTGGACTTCTTCATGTACTGACTGTACCTATGAGCACTTAAACGTGCAGTCTGGCGGTAATTTCCGTTCAGAAGCAGGGTCGATATCGTCTCAGAAGCCTCGGTACTTGCTAGACCAGATGAGACTAGCTGAGATCAAGATCACGCCATCTGAGGCACATGGGCTAGTCTTGCGGTCTCTGCTGAGCGCATTCGTGCATACCTGCACTCTTGTTCTTCAGTTCTCAAAGCAGGTATTCCAAGCGGTTAAATTCCAAAGAGTGGACCCGTATTCATCTGCACATGTCCGTATAGATTCAACTGTCAGTGCCGTAAAGGCTTAGGAACAGGTTTCCCGACTGAATGCACTCGGCAGTATCAAATCAGACATGACCCTGAGTCAATATTTCTTTGGTGAGATGCCATACTTGTACGTCAGATCTCTACTTGTACAAGTGTCCTTAGATACCAGCATGTATGTACATACTCTTATGTCACTGTCAAAGCTAAGCAGGTGTTAGTTGTACTTGTAAGCACTCCTGCAATCATGTCAAAAACCTCTAAGCATGACTGATACAGACTAAGAGTCCAGCCTGGTCTAAAATGAAGTTGACACAGTGCTTCTATACGCCTGACCACTGTGTGCCTAAAGTCTTCGACAGCGATATGTACAGAAGAGAGCTCTAGTTAACGATACAGTGCACCTTCAACCAAGTTTTGGGCGTTTCAGGTCTGGCTAAGGGCGATAAATCCACTTTGTGCCCCCAGGCACTAACAATACCCTGAAACGATCTAAATTGATATGTTTGTCCAGTTTAACCAACATAAACGTCCTCCCAGCAACAGTCTCCAAACAGCCTAAAATTGGCGGAAACAGGTGAAACAGGGACTCAGGGCTTTATAATCAGAAGAGGGAAAGAGATTAACATCGGAAAAACTTCTATATGTCTCCAAGACGACTCTGCAATCCATTTCTTGATCTGGCCATTACCCCAGATTATGAAACCTTGTTATAAACCGGTCTGGGCTACTTGTAATTACCATCTAAAGACAAGTCTAGACCCACCGTGGCATTCCCCGCGTTTCGAGCATTCCAGTAGTTACGGTTTCTTCTCTTGTCGCCGAAATGCCGTCTTCTCAGCTCCCAAACCCCCACGAGGTATTTTTTATTTTTTATACTCACATAATACCAACACTAGTTCCACTAAGTGTATGTAAGGATTCTACTGTAGTGGGACTAATGCAACTATTTCCCAAACTACTGCAAACAGATATGAATTATGGCCTGATTTTTTTGCGGTGTCACAGACTCTTTTAGGGGTCGCTGAGAGACATTTATTCTTCAATATTTCGTGATAACTTTACCAACCTGTCTAGAGTCCGGGATGAACTGTTATAAAACTGTAGATGACACTAACTGGACTTCCAGATTTCTCTAAAACCAATTTCATAGCAATATCAATATGTTATAATCCTCCACAAAACACACTAGCAAAAAATCAGCTGATTATTGTCTGGGCTTGAGTACATAGCCCAGCATTAGTAGTGGGCGGGAGAGCTAGCGCACCACAGATTAACGGTGTATTTAACTGTTTTTAACTACTGCTGGTTGCATACTTGGCTTGATGTTAATGCAATGTCGCCTTACTACGTAAATGAGATGAGTGATGTAGAGGTGATGGGGGTGTTCTATGAACGGATGACTGACTATGAAAGGATAATTACATAAAAGAAGAGATACTATTTATCTTGGACCCTATATTGTGCGTAAAAGTACAAGTACTCGTTGCACGATAAATAAACCCTTTATTAAAGCTATCAGAAATCAAAGAACACAGTCATACAGAAAATGACGCCCAATTCGAATGCAAGACTAATACCGCAACTATTCCAGCACATTTCTAATTAACCTGATACAAGCCTAATCGTGCACTGATACAGTAGTCACATTTTGCGGCCCGTTTCACCATGCACCCTTGTTGTTGCAGATGTAGCCAGGGATGTCCATATACAAGCCACGGAGGAGTCAGTGGAGTTGAAGAAAGGTTACAGTGCGTTAAATGACACGCGAAAAAATCTCTTCTTGCAACAAAAAACACCACTCTCTCTAATCAAACGCTGCCAAGCAGAGCTACTTTGCTCATCTCCAACAAATATGAGATATGCACCAGCAAGCAGGCTGAGTACATTATCGAAAAAGGAAATTCCTATCTCAGAGGCTGCTGTGCCTTAGTATCAACTTTCGGCGACGCAGATGTGTTTTTTGCACACGCTAAAGCATTCTCTATTTGGTAGTACGAGAGCTTATCTTTTGGCGGCATTCGTAGCTGCTGAAATCATGTAGACCGATCTGAGGTTGTGGAAAGAATGTCAGTGGAATGATCACTCCATTATCTCTGCAACAGTCAACTGCTCGGCAAATTTAATCTTCTCTTGTACACTGTATCTAACGTAGACTCTCATCTCTCAAGCCCAACCCCTCGATACACTTACGAAAGCGCTCATCACATTCTCCAATTAGGCAATGCCCCACTTATCTGGCTCAGGAGCGCACTAAAGAGACCGTGGGCATGAAGGACGCGGTCGATCAAGAAACCCACTACTGTCTACCCCCACCATCAAAAGCGCATCGTGAGAGTACAGAGCCAGAAATAACTGTCAGCAAGTTTCCTAAACAAGAAGCACATGTCACATGCCATCGAGGCAGCCTCCAATTGCGCAGTCGCAAACGCCGTGTTTTAGACCAAATTTGGCTTCTCTTCCACGCTGGTTGCTTTTTGCAACAACACTATCGTGACTTGGCGACTCGAGGAAAAGCAGAAACGTGGCATTCAGTATATCATTGCAATCGTACGGGCTTCAGGATCACAAATATTCACTCATCTTATTCTCTGCGTTTCCCGATCGCATGCTACATCCTGACACGTCAACCGGAGCGAGAGATCGTCAAAATTGGTTCAGCCTTCTCGACAATCAGAACAATCGGTAGTAAACTCCAAGTAAGCCGCCAACTAACGTTGCTTTTTCCTCCCGCTATTTTTTTTTTGCTTTTCGCAACACAAACTCAAATGGCGCCTTTTTTTTCGATATAGAAAAAGAGATCCACAATACATGTTAGATTAGGATTTGGAAGGGGTAGAAAAGCCGATAAGTTGGCGAGAAGTTGAGGGATTAACATTCGGTTTTAGCCATCATATTAATCGTGCTCCCGTGATCAGCACGCTTTTTTCAAATTTCTTCCATCTCAAGCCGATCTGTTGTTAATCGCTTCCGAGCCCTAACTCAAGGTTCAACGGATATGTACAGGCCCTTTCAAAAAAAATGGGCTGACTTTTCCAGAGCCTGTTTGGCATTGACATTGATGCGGATGCGGTGGGTTGAATGCTCTTTTTTTTTTCTTTTTTTCTGCGGCGGTTCGGAGCGTTTTGAGTGCGTATGTCCGCTTGCGCTGAGCAATACGATAACTCAACGAGTAGGGGTAGTACACAGATATACTTGCGTGGTCATTTGGTCACGTGACGTACTCGGGCGCCCGTGCTCGTATTGCCGTCGCTTTCAAGGCTGAGACACTTTGGGCGAGTGTGAGACATTTGTGAGGAGGTGATCTTAGCCGGATGTTTAGGCAGTGTTTGAGACGTGCTGGAAGATCGGTGAGGTCGCGTAGAGTTCGGCAGGGGACTGCCCCGGCCTTGGAGAGCAGCCCGATATGTTTTATTTTTCTGCCGGACGTCTGGCATCGTCGTCAAGCCGTATTGTTCCACGCATAACGTGCGAGCACTCTGTCGGGGCGATTAATACAATGGACACAATAGATACAATAGATACAAGAAAGATGGACGTGTTTCAGATGTATGAAATGGAAGGATAATTCGGTTCGCGCCTAGAACATGCGTTTGCCAGTCTCACCAGGGGTAGAGCGTATTATCATAGGCGTTAGTTATCATAGACGAGTGGATAGGAGGTGTTAATTACGGCATTACGATAATTACAAGTCTCTTTCAGAAAAAAGCAAATCTTTCTATACGGCTGGCAGGGCTTATTAAGGGGCAGTTGCTGAATATGGAGGTGCTTAATAAGTCGAGGGTTAGTGGTTGGTTACGCGATAAGAGAGATTGGACGTTCATGAAGTGGAATCAGAGCCGATGAGATGCAACAGAGATACAACAGAAGAGAAATGGAAACTGACAGCTTCGAGAGATGATGATACGCCGTATTGCCACTGTCCTGGAAAGTTCCCCATTCTGAACACAATGGTCGGGATGTTTGAGACTGCCCACCAAACGAGAAACAAGTCGACAGCCTTGTTATTATGAGATGCATCACGGAATGTTCTATACGTCTACGCACCCCTTGTCGCTCACTTGTCGGACACTTTTGTCTGTTACACATGATGTGCACTGTTCACTGAATGGACGGAGATGGGCGTATGGATCTGGAATGGTTCTTGAGACAATACGCGAAGAAGAAGCGATGAAGTTATAAAGAGCTGTTGACAGCTTCTACAACTTCAATTCCATCTTTAGAGCTGTTGACAGCTTCTACAGCTTCAATTCCATCATTCACCAAACAAACGAGATCTGGTGGTGTACATCAGAGACACTAGCCAGAGAGTACCAGAGATATACGCGCCACTACGAGATATACGCCATCTTATCTACCGAAGTCACTCTACAACAACTAATTCTTACGTTTATTCTCTAGATAATGCGCAGAGTGCACGAGTCTACACCAGCTCAACCAACTAAAGGTCCTCCTGCTCGCCGTCGCCAATCTGGAACTTGTGCAGCGCCTTTCGGATGTGCTCGGCCAAATGCTGGTTCTTCTCATGCTCCTCCTCGTTGAAGTCGTCGTCCTTCTTGCCGGTGGGCTCGTTGGACTCCTGCGGCTCGCCGTCCACAGAGTGCACCGACTCCGTGTCGCTCTTGTCGGACCGGATCGACTTGACCGATCGCCGTCGCTTGAGCTTGGCGGGCTTCTTCTTTCGCGAAAAGTAGTCGTCGTCATCCAAAAAGTGCTGCGCAGCGCCGCCGGGCGTCTTGGGCGTTCGCGGCATTCGGCAAGACACGCCCACGTCGTAGATGAGCTTGGCAACGAGCGACGTCCAGCCGTTCTGGTGCTGGGTGCCCAGACCACGTCCGGTGTCGGCCTCAAAGAACTCGTGGAACAGAATGTAGTCCTTGAAGTTGGGGTCGTTGTTGAATTTGTCGTTGTCGCCGTTGAAGGCGCGCTTGCCGTTCTCGTCGGCGGCAAAAATGTGGATGAGCCGGTGCTGGATCTCCTCGGCCACCTTGGCCAGGTTCATGTAGTTGCCCGAGCCCGTGGGGCACTCCACCTTGAGCGAGTCGCCGTAGTACAGGTAGTACCGCTGCAGCGACTCGATCAGCAGAAACGTGGTGGGGAACCAGATGGGGCCGCGCCAGTTGGAGTTGCCGCCAAACATGGGCGAGTTGGAGTCGCCAGGGACGTAGTCCACCGTGTACCGCTGGCCGTGCACGTCCATCGAGTACGGGTGGTCCTTGTGGAACTTGGACAGCGACCGGATGCCGTACTCGGACAGGAACTCGTTCTCGTCGAGCATCTTCTCGAGGATCTTGACGAGCCGCTCCTTGTTGACGAGGGAAAGCAGCAGACGCTCGCCCTGGCCTCGCTTGGACATGGACGCAATGTTTCGGCTGACAATCTCGCCCCGGTTCTCGACAAACCAAGAAAGACGCTTGGTGAACGAGCCGAACCGGTTCAGCACCTCGGGCTCGAGCGTGATGGTCGCAAACAGGGGGATGAGACCAACCAGCGACCGCACGGGGATCTGCTGCGAGTAGGGGCCGCCGTACGAGATGGCGTCGTAGTAGAAGCCGTCGTTCTCGTTCCACAGGCCGTGCTCGGTGCCGTCGCCGCTCTTGAAGGTCATGGCGTCGGCAATGAGCAGAAAGTGCTCGAAGAACTTGGACGCAATGTCCTCGTAGACAAAGCGGTGCTTGGCCAGCTCCAGCGCAATGGACAGCATCTGCAGACAGAAGAAGCCCATCCAGCCGGTCGCGTCGGCCTGCTCGAGAGAACCGCCCGTGGGGAGAGGCTCCGATCGGTTGAACAGACCAATGTTGTCCAGGCCGAGGAAGCCGCCCTGGAACACGTTCTTGCCGTCAAAGTCCTTGCGGTTGACCCACCAGGTGAAGTTGAGCAGCAGCTTCTGGAAGACGCGCTCGAGGAAGTCAATGTCCTCGCGGCCGTACATCTTGCGCTCGATCTTGAACGTTCGCAGGGCCGACCACGCGTGCACCGGGGGGTTCACGTCGCTGAAGTTCCACTCGTACGCGGGGACCTGGCCGTTGGGGTGCATGTACCACTCGCGGGTCAGCAGGTCCAGCTGCTTCTTGGCAAACTCGGGGTCGATCATCGCCAGCGGAATGCAGTGGAACGCCGTGTCCCACGCCGCAAAGAACGGGTACTCCCACACGTCGGGCATCGACAGAATGTCGTCGATGTAGAGGTGCGACCAGCCCTGGTTTCGCACGTTGGCACGCTCGGGAGGAGGAGGAGGGTTCGCAGGATCGCCCTCGGCCCACTGCGAGTACACAAAGTGGTAGAACTGCTTGGTCCACAGCATGCCGGCAAGCGCCTGGCGCTGGATGTTGCGCAGATCGTCGGCAATGGGCATGGGGTTGACGTTGAAGTAGAAGTCGTCGGCCTCCTCGCCGCGCTTGTCGAAGACCTCGTCAAACGCCTCCTCGTCAAACACCTCCTGCGCCACGTCACCGTTGTTGGTGAACTTGAACCGCACGGTCACAAAGTCGCCGGGCGGGATACCGTCGCCCTGGTCAAACGCGTACCACGCGCCGGCCTTGGTTCCGGTCTCCTTGGGGTTCACGGCGTCCTTGTTGTCGTCGACAATGTACTCGTGGAAGCCGTCCTTGCAGTACTTGGGCGCCTCGGGGGCTTTGCAGCCGTACAGCTTGGCCTTGTTGGTCTCGTTGTCGGTGAACAGCAGCTGGGGCGTCACGTCGTCGTCGGACTCGTGGTTCTCAAAGCCGGGCGAGTTGGCGAACCGCAGATGCCGCGTGCCCTGCGTGTGGTGCTTGGTCTCGATGAGATCGTCGCCCACCTTGGTCAGCGAGGGGATGGGCTTGTCCTTCTCGGAGACCAGGCCCCACGACCACGTGTTGCGGTACCAGGCCTGCGGCACAATGTGCAGGGGAGCAGGCTCGGGGCCGCGGTTCCAGGCGGTGATGCGGAAGTTCATCTCCTCGGGGTTCTCGGCGTCCTTGGCCATCTCGATGAAGATGTCAAAGTACTTGTCCTCGTCGAAGACCCCGGTGTCCTGGATCTCGTACTCGGGCTGCAGACGGTCCCGCTTGGCGTTCTCGTCAATCAGCTTCTGGTAGGGGAACTTCTTCTGCGGGTACTTGTACAGGTACTTGGTGTACGAGTGGGTGGGGGTGTTGTCCAGGTAGTAGTAGAGCTCCTTGACGTCCTCGCCGTGGTTGCCCTGGTTGTTGGTCAGGCCAAAGAGCCGCTCCTTGAGGAAGTCGTCCTTCTCGTTCCAGAAGGCAAACGACAGGCAGAAGAGCTGGTGGTTGTCGGACACGCCGGCCAGACCGTCCTCGCCCCATCGGTACGTTCGCGATCGCGCCTCGTCGTGGGGGAAGTACGACCAGGCGTCGCCGTTGGGCGAGTAGTCCTCTCGGACCGTGGCCCACTGTCGCTCGGACACGTAGGTTCCCCATCGTTTCCAGTACTGCGTTAGTGGTGTTCAATTGGTTTGATAATGACCTGGTTGGTTCATTGCACTGGGTAGACTTTGCAAGCTTGAGAATTAGACTGGAGTCTAGCTGAAGAATGAGCTGCTGGAGAACTTAAGAACTGCTGAAGAACTGGAGAACTGCTGAGAACTGAAGAACTGCTGAGAACTGAAGAACTGCTGAAGAACTGTCTGAGCCAGGAACTACTAGAACTGCTAGTAGCAGTAGCAATAGTCCAAATAGCAAGCAGCAGCTAGAACAGGCTAAGAAGTGTTCCACGACTAGAACTCAAGACAGTTACAGCTAGAACTCTCAGCTGCTCGTGCACAGCTCAAGAGATGTCCACAGCCAGAACATCTTCAGAGTGTTCAAGAACATCTCCAGATGTGCTACCACAGCAAGAACAGCTCACGAACAGCTCTACAAGTGCTCCACAGCCAGAACGCCTCAAACACAGCTCAAGCTCATCAGCTGAAGAACAGCCAAGTTTCCTCAGACTGAACGTCCAATTGAGGCAGCTTGAGCTGCTCCAAACACAGCTGACCTCAAAACACCAGCCCAATTGACCAGCCAAACGACCTGATCCTCACGACAACAGCCACAAAGCCGGAAATCGCAGAATGTCAGATCACGACATGGTCGCTGCCAAACCACAAATATCATACTCACAACTTTTCGCTCGCGGTCCTGGGCGAGCCGCTTCTCCTCGACGGACAAGACTTCTTTGCCGTTGTGCACTACCATTGGATGTGGAGAAAAGAAGAGGGTGGAGCGAGCTTATAAGAGGCGACGAGCTATGGGCACAGACCCAGACGGGAGCAATCAAGCTTGTTGCCTAAAGTTTAAAACACCGTCGACGAGAGGGTGCTGGCAAAACGAGGCGTGCCAAAGAGAGCGAAGGCGGCCTTATATGCTTTTTTGGAGCCCGGATCTGTGGTCGTACCCACCACGCGAGCTCTGTAGTGCCTTGTCCGCACTTTTTCGGCCGCGCCAAGACACAAAAAAAACACCCTCCCCGACTCAACAAGTCCCACGTCAATCGCTCAGCCCAATTGTTGCGCATATAGCGCATCCTTTTAGGACGTCTGATAACCTTGTTGCTAGGACCTCATGGATAGGGGAGCATATAACTCGGTGAGGGGAGGAAATGTGGGAGATATTATTAGGCCAAAATGCGCGCCTCGCTCGTGGCTAAAATATTCTCTACTCGGTTTTCTCACGCGACCGCCAGATCACCTCCTACAGAGGGTTGCACTGGCGCCCGGAAAATCTCACCCTGGACTGCATCTCGTCTGCAGAGTCAGCAACTACAAAAAACCGAGTCCAAAGTTAGCCCAATCCACGCACAAGACGCAACTAGGGTCCCGAGGTGACTAACGGGTTACTCACGATCTACGCGGGTGTTGCTCTTAAATCGAAACTACAGGATTTACTCAGCCGTCAATCACGTTAGTCAGCTCTTTCAAAGCTCCCCGGGGTCTCTACACCACCCAATCCAGGCTTGTGAGGAATACATTGACTTTAGCAACGTGAAGTAGCACATAATTCCGTGCTAGTTTGATAGGTGCAGGTTATGATAGAGGCGTGACGTGAGACCCCCTTCTAGTTTGTTTCTAGAACGTTCCCCGGGAGCTCCATTGACGTGCTGTCTTGTCTTCACTTACCAAAGCCGTCTCTATCGCAATCACTCCTCCATCCGGCCAAAGAACACAAGGTTAAGATAAAGAACTCTTCTGGCGCCTGGCAAACTTTCAGGGATCCGTCCGATGCCGCTGTGGCTTTACCTCGCCGCTAAAGCTGGAGTAGCAAGCTTGCGGAGATCCGGCGTGCCAGACGCGCGATAAGAGTAGCAACTTGGACCCGGCATGTATGGGGATGTAGTCTTTCGTCCTCGA
Source organism: Yarrowia sp. B02 (assembly GCA_017635955.1). NCBI lineage: Eukaryota > Fungi > Ascomycota > Dipodascomycetes > Dipodascales > Yarrowia > Yarrowia sp. B02. The sequence continues at coordinate 2,116,543 of JAAQQV010000006.1, forward strand.
AGCTCCTCCAATGGCGATTTGGGAACTCTGAGAGCAGGGTCTGAGACATGGCATGAGGTCAGAACGGAAGAACGAAGAGAGATATCGACAAACGGACTCGACAGATGAACTCGGAGTACTTGGTTTAGTCCTTAGCGAAGTTTGCAAGCGCTTAGACCATCTCTACCACCCTCAATTGACGTTGCTGTCGGCAATGTTGCCCACGTTCCGTCTCACCCAGCTGCATCTGAGACAGGCTCCACGCAGATCCACAGACTCGACCTTGGGACTCTACTGTTGCATGTTGCTGTTTGAGCGAATTTGCAGAGGCCAACAAGGTCGTATTGCGCCAGCAACAGTCGATAAGCCTCGTATTGAGAGACATGGCAGCTCGTGCTCGTATTCGCGTCTCCGCGTCTTAGATGCCGACACGCGAGCTCGTCGGAGTTTGATACATTACGTCTATACGGTATCATCTTCTGCTAACCCGATGCCGTCTTCGTTTTGGCTTCTTGGTGTCGTACCCGAGAACTATGCCAAAGCAGTATACTCCGAGCAGAAAGGTCATGGAGGTCCAGAAAACGACTGCTTTCGCGGTGGACCGGCGGTTTTTGTAGACTTCAGGCCGCTCCATCACCTTGGTCAGCAGAATGCTGGTTTTGTTGACCTCGGAGTGGATCTTCTTCTTGGTCGCGGGAGAAGACCTGATCCAGAGGACGTAGGCGAACAAGATCAGAGCCAGGAACGAGCTCATGGGTATCATCGAAGAGGCGATCAAGCGCACAAACCACTCGTGTTCTGGATCTTGTTTTGCGACCCAGACTTTGCGTCGCTTGACGACCATTGACAGAACGGGTTTGAGGTCGCCCACTGCGTCCTGGAACTCCTGAGGTATCACTGGTGGTTTGGTTTCGTGCATGGTATCTGTCGTTGCTGAGGATCGAACTGTGGTGGTTGGAGGGGGAGGGTTTTTGTTGGGATTGGGATACAAACGCAAGTAGAAAAGTGGTTTTTGTTACAGTCAGGAGATGGTCGAAGTTACTCGCTCAATTTCGGCTCTATAAAGAAAGGGAAAGTTGCACTCCCATGCTACGAACTCAATAATTATGTGATAACAAGAATAATGGAAAAAACTACTTTCGAACCTGACTCATTACCACCCCATATTCACTCCAGGGTAATTAGGGTTACCACAGAGAACCTGCCACTGCAGGGTAACACCACGCACATAAAAGTGCCAAAAACCTTTCTCTTCTTCCACACACAACAAAACGTGAGTACAGCACAACCGGCAAAACGAATGGAGTGATGATAACGAGCCAGAAGGCTCTATTTATAAACCCAGCTCGTCGATATTATTTGAAATGAGAAAAAAAGTTTATGCTGATTTTCCTTCAGACACTGATTGTCCTTTCTGATCCATACTAACCCCAGACAGAAGTAATGACCTGTGGATTTCTATATAGTAACGTTTTGTGGTTGATCTTTGAGGATTGTAGTTGGTTGCAATTTCACGTGTAACTGACGTGTCTCTTGTGTGTATTTCTGATGACTTGTTGGGAAGACATTTGGAGATTGATCTGATTACGTAATATTTTTTTACGTAAGGTTTGATTACATAAGATTTGATTACATACTATATGATTACATACTATATGATTACATAATGTCAGATTCCGTAATATCCATTACTTTATGGCAGAATTTAAGGTTTCGACAGAAATATCACCACATCTCGTACTCGACGATTACAAAAGATGTATAGACCAAGTTTGACTTGAATCCAGTTCCACTACATGCTCAAATATAAATAAAATTACCAAAACCACGTCAATCTTCCGAAGAGTGTTCAAAAAACTGAGGCTCGGAAAACCTTAAAAACAAACTCTGGAAGTGTCAAGAAAACAGCGAAAACTAAACCAACCCTTTGTTAACGTTATAGGTTGCCTTGCTCTGACTCCTAGGTACAGCAGAACCCACCAAAGATACGGGAATAAAAAAGAGAGGAAAAAAGAATAGCGGCACCCGGTTTCGATCCGGGGACATCAGGGTTATGAGCCCTGCGCGCTTCCGCTGCGCCATGCCGCTTGATGATTAATTTGAAGCTTTTTTTTGCCTACTGTATCTGAAAAGAGTGATTTCGAATTTTTTTGGAAATAGTCCACAACAATTCGAATAAAATAGGTGGTGTAAAGAGAGACAAACCATGGAATTTCATGAAAATAGAAAAATAAAATGAAGCAAATAAAATTCATAAAACGGCCTTGTTGGGCCCCATAACATCATCATTACAACTAGTAGGGTGACAAAATACGCATAAATTCCAGAGAGTAGAGCATACATTCCCAATGCCCTGATCTTTTCGAACAAGTAGGCCGATAATTATGGCAAGTATTGGTTTCATATACCCACGTCAACATGATGTACCAACACAAGTTGATCAAACTAACACTCCATCCAAATACCGGCATCAATACACTCTCCTACTTGTACTGGCATTATATACGAAGAAGTCAGGTTAGCACCATCCTTGTATTATCACGCAATACTGTAATTCTACTCGCACTAGGCACTCTCACGCTCACTCTACCCACAAGACTCAATACCGCTAGTTACATTATCTATAAATCCAACCGCTTCCATCCTTAACTGTAAATACCCTGGGTGTACAACTGGAAGTGGTCGTAGATTCGGGTGTAAATGTTGCCGACCGACTTCTGGATCAGCGACGTGTCCACAAAGTGGTCGAGATCCGAGTCCGACAGCTGCAGCTGGAACCGCTGGCGCAGATACTGCGTCGTTGCCGGGCCCAGCTGGAAACACGGCAGCGCAGAGTCCTGCAGCATCATGTCCACCAGCAGAATGATCGACTCCGCCTGCTTGCGCAGGTTCTTGAACGCGTCCTTCATCAGCTGGCGGTACAGCTCAAAGTGCGGCGACGAGATGCCGCCCATGAGCTCGACGTACTCGTAGGTGAGCTTGAAGGGCGCAGCCTCCAGACCCACGCCGCCGGGGCTGTTGGACAGCATGAAGCCAAAGTCGATATGCATAATGTGGCCGTCCGTGTCCAGCAGAATGTTTCCGTTGTGGCGGTCCTTGATCTGCAGAATGTAGCAGATGATGGAGTACGCCGCCAGCGACCGCACAAACGCGTTGAGCGAGTTCTGGTACCGGTCCGAGTCCTCGTCGCCAAACGTCTGCTTCCAGTACTCGGTCAGCGTGGGCACGTACTTTGTCGTCGTCTGCGTTGCGGGCGTCGTCTGCACCACGTTGCTCGTCTCCAGCGCCTTTTTGATCGAGTGGATCGACAGGCCGTTGTTGATGGTCTCGATGAGGCCGGACGTGTCCGACGTGATGAGAATCTTCATCTCCTTGACCCACACGCCCGTCTCGGCGTCGTCCCAGATGCGCTTCATCGCCTGGATCAGCTGGCACGCAAACGCCTCCTGCCGCAGATCGTTGCCGGTCTTGGCGATGACCGAGGCCAGCTGCCAGTTCGGAAGATGGCCGTACGGCGACTTGGCCCGGATGCGCGCCTTTTTCGACTCCCAGTCCTCGCCCAGCTTGGCGTGCGACGGGTCCGACGACTTCATCATGCCGCCGGTCTTGAGATCGTTCTCGAGCTTGCGCTCTCCAGCAGCGCCCTTGGACATGGACAGGTCCTTGTCGTCCAGCGTCGTCTCCTCCATCACCTGCATGTTGTCGATGATGCGCGCCTTGATCGACGCAATCTCGTCCTTGGACAGCTTCGAGCCCGTCGACGAGTCCAGCTGCGTCAGCATGATGGCGGCCGTGCGCATCTGCGTCGCCACGGACGCCACGTCCGGCAGCTCCAGGTGGTGCACGGGGTCCTCGGGCGCCTTTTCAAACTTGTACGACGACGCAAACGAGAGGTCCGACGTCCGCGGCGACGACTGGTACGGGCTGTTGGCAACGTCGTGCAGCTTGGGCGACGGCAGCGACTCCTGCTGCAGGTGCGACAGCGTGTTGAGCACCGACTGCTTGACCCGCTCGGCCTGCGTCTCTTCGTCCATGGAGATGACGGAAATGTCGCCAATGTCCGCGTCCTCGGCCGGGAGCTCGTCGTCCTCGGCAATTCCAAGCTCCTCGAGCTCGGCGATCGTCGAACCGACAAGCGAGTTGGCGATCGACGTCGCCGAGCGGTTGCTCTTGATGCTGGCGGCGTCCTCGTCGTGGTACCGCCCCAGCGAGGGCGTGCGGGCGTGCGACGACTTCTTGTGGTTCACGGTGAGGTCGAAAATGTACTTTTTCTTGTCCGCGTGCTCCAGCACCTCCTTGTTCTTGGCGCACTCGGGGTCAAACGTCATGTCGTCCTCGAGGTATTCGATGAGGATGAGAAAGGGGACCCGCTCGGCGGAGTTCAGCACGGCAGACTCGGCAGGAGGCACCCGCACAATCCGGTGGTGCGTCGGGTTCTTGCGCATCGTGTCCGAGGGTACCAGCAGGGGGATATCGACTTCCGCGGGGAGTTCCTGGTTGAGCAGCGTCAGTTCAGCCTTCAGGGCAGCATGACGAGCCTGCTTGGGCACCTGCAGCAGCCGCGCGGAAATCTGCTGCAGCGCAGACATGAACTGCGTCTCGCAGCGGAAGTAGTTGGACCGCAGAATCTTGCGCTGGCCGTCCCGGGCGCGCTCCTCGACGTCGTCGGGCGACGTGTCCTGCGGCTCTTCATCCTCGGGCGCATCGTCAAAGTCGAGCGTCACAGGCGTCCGTGTGCCGTCCCACTCGTTGGAGCCCCGCAGATCCGGCGCCGAGTGGTATGCGTTCTGGAGGTCCGGCGCGGAAAAGGACGAGTTTTTGTACGGCGTGGCCTTGGGCGCGTCGCGGAAGTGCTCGTGCTGGTGCTTGTCGCGCTTGGACGGCAGCGCGACGCCGGACTGGCTGATGGTCCGCCATTTGCGCTGCAGCAGCGCGTCCCGGTCGGCCTCGACGGTGGACCGCGATCTCGTGAGCTTGGGCGCAATCTGGAACACGTACGAGCGCTGCTTGCGGCCCTGCGAGAGCGCAATGGGTCCCACGGCGCCTGCGAGCTGCGGAAGACCAATCGCACCCATCAGAGCAGACGCCAGGACCATGGCAGGCATGGGGTTTTCGCGGATGCGCGAGTTGGGGGGCTCGCCAATGTTGAACAGAATGTACTGCAGCTTGTTGTAGACGCGGCGCGAGACCTGGAAGCCGAAGGACTCGGGGTCGTCGCCCAGATCGGTGAGATGGGCCTGCAGCTGCCAGAAGGTGAGCAGCGCGCAGTGAGCGGAGACATTCGAGAGATCCAGAATGATGTCCTCGAGGGCCATGGACTCGGTCTCCACGGTGATGAGCAGCTGGACGAGCTGCGGTAAGATGAACTCGATTTCGTCGCGTGGGAAGGACAGCAGCTTCTGACACAGATAGAAGTGGATGCCAATGTCGCCGGCGTAGCGCTCCAGGTACGACAGGCAGCGGAACAGCGTGAACTGGTCCGACTCCACAAACCGCCGCAGCGACGAGTTTCGCTGGTATTGCATCGGAGATCAAGGGGTCGTCGCTCTGTCTCCCGAGAGGCCTCGGTGTATGGTAGGTTGTGTGCAGTGTCACAAAGGCCCCAGATAAACTCGGCCAAACCTTACACGGAGAGAATAAGGTCTGTTCCTGTGTTACGTGTTAGCAAGTCGAGTGGGAACAAGAGGAAACACAAGGGGGAAGTCGGGACATATATACGTGGATTTTCTGTCTGTGTCACTTACACAAACACAGACACGGACACAAAAACATCTCATATATAACTCATCACAACCCACCTGTTCCTTCCAAACCCCTACCTCTCTGGCTTCTCCCAAATACTCCTGGAACCGTGTACCTTAGAATAGTGTCGTGTGAGCTGGCCTCAAGAGGGTAACCGGAGGCAGCGGAAACTTTTGGTCACGTGACGCCGTTTGTAGCTGGAATCACTCGGACGAACACATTCTCGGCAACCCCTGCCCTAGAGTGCATTTTGAATGGAATTTGGGAAACGGGTGAACGTGTGGGTTTACCGACATTCCAAGAAAATATAAATACTGCCAAAGTGCCAATTAATCGACTGTGATTTTTCCAGAATTTTTCCGATTTTACCCGATTTATGGTGCCTTTTTGCTTTCTTTTTATTTTAGCAGGTCGTGTTTTTAGGCTTTTGGCGTGGGGGTTTCGGATTATTAAGGGTGATTTTTGTGGGTTTGAGGGTGGGTTTAGGAGCGCCAAAGTGAGAATCATGGTGCTTCTTAGTGGGTTACATTGATTTACTCATCTTCCCAGGTATTCGGTATTCTCCTCGGCAAGATATCAAGGAGCCGAATTACTTCACACCTCTATGTAACTTAATCTTTCACTTGACATCTTGGCACAGCCGTCAAGTAAAGTGACATCTTGGGCAAGGCGTGCATGATTATTTGCAGGCATATTGATTGCTACCAGGTGGTAACATGGAGCTGCTAGACACTAAAAATGAAGCAGCACATGCAATAGGTCTTAAGAAACACCCTCTTTGATATCTCCAGTTTCAAGCATCTCGCAGATCCGAGAGGTGTATGTGAATCCACAAGTAGTCGAGCTACAGCGAACCATGTTGTGTCAATCGCTCTCCCATGAGTTGAAATGATTGGTGATCAACTATCGAGATTCATTCATCCCATTTCTGACGAGATGTGATTTTTTCAAAATTTTGGTCTTCCCGCTGAACACTCAGAATTAATTCCACTCCTCCAGAACTGGGTAGTAAATCAATACAACTACTGAAATAGCTTTTGGAATGCGACTAAATTGCCATGATCAACTCCCCGATCACCTACATTCTCGCCTTCTATTACACATTATTTATTACTACTAAATACTCTCGAATCTTAAAAAGTGAAGGTCGTTAAGGGAAGCTGCCCATGGGAGGACCGATGATCTGCCCATCGGGAATCTGCAAGAGAGGAAGAGCGTTACCGTCAGCTCCCTCGTACGGAACGTTGTTTCCCCACCAGTCCAGGGACACGCCTGAGTACTGGAGGGCAAAGAAGACGATGATGCCAGAAAGCGCGATTCCGACATTGATACCAGCAACACCGACATAAGTGTACTTGGCCCACCACATGGGAAAGCGCTTCTTGACGTAGAGTGTCCAGGCAGCAGCAAGATAGACTCCTCCTACCGAGTAGGACAGGTTGCCAGGAGCAAAGCCAATGAGACCCATGTTGATGACGACAGGGTTGTACTTGCCGAGCCGCTCGGAAAGTCGCTCCATCTGCTTTCTTCGCGCAGGCCACTTTCGGCCAATGTACCCGGGAATGGTGTACTGGACCGCAAACCAGACGAGACCGATGACGGCTCCCAGAAGGAAGCACCACTTGAGGAAGGGGTACAGACCGGTGTTTCCACCTGTTCCAAAGAATCGGCGCGTTCCAATAGCTCCAAAAAGCACAGAAGCAGCGTAGAAAGTGCTTTGGCCAGGGCAGGTGAACTTGGTGGTAGCTCTGGCCGCAGGAGTGCAAATGTCCTTGAGGGTGAGCTGGTACTGGAGAATACCGACGGTGACGAAGGCCGAAATCAGCGTGGAGAGTACCTGAGATCGGAAAATGGCTCGAGAGGGAACGTAGGCGTACATGCCGGTTTTCCAGACAGACACAAAGCCCTGAGAAGTAGCGTCAACGTTGACTCCGTAGGCCTTGAGAATGTTGAGGGCAGTAGGACGACCGTTCAGAGCGTATCCGCAGATGATCTCAACGAGGACGTTAAGCGCAAAACCGTTTCCGGTGTATGCCTGCAGCAGACAAATGGGAACTAGGAAGACGAGGTTGATGCCAAGCACGAAGAAGATGCCCCAGACGGGAGTAGTGGTTGCCCATCCTTTGACAGTTCCGATACAGAAGCCGATAGCAATCAGCAGAATGAGAAAGAACCACCAGTCGGGCACATCCGCGTACTTCTTGAGCTGCTTGGCGAAAGGCGAGTCGACTTCGGTTCGCTTGATGCCGTTCCAGAAGGCAATGCCGTTGTAGAAGTCGATGGACGCCTGCTTCATGTCGTTCCAGTACGCCAGCATTGTGTACACAAAGCCGAGGGTGTAGACGGAGAAGAAAGAGCCGTAGGCGACGAGGTTTCCCGCGGACCACAGAGGAGGACCGTACTTGTGGTACTTGTCGACGTCGAAGACTCCGTTGGTCAGGATCTGGGTGACCTTGTAGGAGCCGCCCTTGTTGTTGTAAACACCGGGCATGTTCATGGGCAGGTACGCAGTCCACCGCACGTTGGAGTAGTAGACGCCAATGACGGCAAAGGTACCGATGAAGAGACCAATCAGACTGTTGACGATACTCCACCAGGGAGTGACAACGGAGCCAACACCGATGACGTTGAGATCAAAAGTGGGAATCGGGTTGATGCCCATGCCGGACTGGCCGGTAATCAGAGCCAGGTTGATGTTGTCGGGCGCAATCCAGGTCATCCAGTTGAAGTTCGACAGAGCCATGAACAGGTAGTCGGGGATCCAATAGTAGAGGAACGAGACGACGAAAAGAACGAAGAAGAACCAGTACTTGCTGATCGTCCAGCCGTTGATTCGCTGCTTTCTTTCAGGGTCCAGAAGAGCTCTGTTCAAAGCGATAGTTGGCATGTTGAGAGGCCACATTGCCTTGGTAGGGTAGATGGCAAAGCGTCTGAGGATTCCCGCGAAACCGAAACCAATGTACTGGGACGACAGCGTCAGCATGATCTGGTAGCCGAAAGTCGCCCACTTCTGGTCGTAGAACATGGGAAGCAGCTGCGTAGGCAAGTTGTAGGCAGAAACATAGGTCGCTCCATCTCCGCCAGAAAGGAAGAAGGTTGCGAACATCTGCTCCTTTCGTGACCAAGGTCCGGGGTTCAGACTGATCCGCGTTCCCCTGAAGGTGAAACCCCAGTCAGGAAGGACTCTAGCGAGGAACTCTCCGCAGGGATAAGTCAGCAGCTGGAGAACGTCTGAGCCGATGGAAATACTGGGGTAGCGGAAAATGAAGAACTGGTTGACGAAGCAGCCGACCAGCAGCCAAACAAGACCAATTGCATACGCTCTGATGGTTTCGCAGGGCTCGTCCATGTCATCGAAACAATCAGTAACAGCTCGCACCTCAATGTACGGAGACCAGTACTTGATAGCAGCTGCTTCGATTCGCAGGTCCAACGAGTACGTTTCTGGGTCAGGAGCGTCTTTCTCGCCCTGAACAAGCGACTTTATGTACTCCTTCTGCTCCAGACGCAGGTTGTAGTCGTCTTCGTGGACGGGGATGAACTTGAGCAGGATCTGCTCGGCTTCCTCTTCAGAAAGCTCCGCGACAAAACCGGCCATCACCTTGATGTTCTTGGTGTGTTCGCCATTCTCGTCGGCGACAAAGTTGAGCTTTTCGGCGACATAGTCCAGAAGATTCTGGTCGGTGACCTCTGTAGCGCCAAACTCGACCTGGTGGATCTCCTTTTCGCCGCCAAACTTGTCGTCGAGCTTTTCCGTGTGGTGAATGGACTCCGAAGACATGTTGATGGTCTACAAACATCTTGCCCAAGTCTATAAGTACTTGTCTCCAAACTGCACGGCACCAGAATTCGACGATATCTCTCAGCGGTGACACGACAAGACGAGCATGGAGAGTTAGCGTTTAGTGCGAAAATGAGACATGATGTCAGTGGCTTATCGTGCCAAGACCGAGGAGAAGAGATGCCAAGATAGCTGCAGTGAGATAATGCAGCCAAGAGACGGGAAGAAATTTGATGGTCTAGAAAAGTCGGGCTGTTTTAGCGAGTTCAGGGACTAATTCAAGCACCTACGAGCCAGTGTCCACACGCTCAGTAAACAGACAAGGTCTAGGTTCAACTGCACAAAAGTACGTTATCAACCCTGTGTCTCGACTTTAAAAGTAGCTTTAGCTAGTGTGGCTTATCTATGGTGATCGCTGAGGAAAAGTGGTGATTCCTCAACAGTGACTTGACTGATTGGCTGCAATTAACCGCATTTCCGCTGCCAGACATCCAAGTTTATTCTCCTTGGTTCATTTTTTTTTTATTATTTCTAGCCCTGTACTCGAAAATCGACTTTACCGGAGCTTCGCAAACAAAGAAATAGACCAGAATTAATATTTGCTGAGATATTTCACAGGCTGGTTGCTTGGCAAAGCTTCAAAGTCGTGCCATTTACACATCATGATAAGCACACGGACGCAAGGCGTGTATACTCCACAGACGCAAGAGCTCTTCTAAGCGTCACTCAATCTCTATGTTTAATTGTGGGTGTCGGATGTTGGTAGTTTTGATAAACAAGACATCAAAAGGGATTATCACAAAACACGATGAGTGAAATACCTCGTAAAAACTCCGGAAAAGAGCCAAAGCCATATCATCGGCAACAGATTGGACTAGTTTGATAGTCGTATCTTGGCACGCTAGACTTCGTCTAGAGAGTTTGATATGAAAGTTTCGGCTGACCTTAAATGTCGTCCCGTGTTTATCGCGATATTGGGGGTATGAAAGGATTTATGCGACAGAAGAGTTGATCAAATGAAAGATTGGACTTATTGACGCTCCCTGTTCAAGTTCTCACTGCTCTATGATGCCTATAGCACGTTCTTCGATTATTCTCGTGGGCTCATTAGCTCGATGAACTCTCTCCACATCGTAAGCCACAGTGAAATACGACGACTACAAAGTGTGTAAACCGTAAACCACCAATCGGGCTCCGCGTTTTGAGTCACCCAAAGAGTCCTAGATGACTTGAGTCATTCTCAAAGAGAGGGATATTGTCGAGCACCTAAACTGGCGAATGGAGTCAACTATCTCTTCCTCCAGCGCAATATCGAAAAATAATCCCAGAACACAGCTCATATTCTCACAGTCTCAACCTAGTGTTCAGTTCGTAGGGTGGAGAACTCAAACAAATGCAGCAGGGGTGGAGGAATACTTTGTACATCGTGCTTATCGTGATCCTTGCACAAGAAAAGTGTGGATGTGTGGATTGCACACGGCACTCAAGGAGAGGGGTAGAGTCTGTGAATCGGCAACTATCGGCAGTTGAAAGTCGGCATCTATCTGCACGGCCTCTTTCTATCTGCCGTATTGAATTTCCTTCTGCCGTATTGAATGTGCTATCTGTTGCTATCTAGGCGTCTCAGCCAAGACAAGATATCAGGCATATGGTGCATTCTATCCGATTCAATACTTGTAGATGGATCCCGTACTTTTCTGAACCAAATTAAGCCGAGAAAACAAGTCGAACGTGATCGTATCGCGAGCGTCACAGGAAAAGAAAATACAAAGACAAAGACAGAGTTAGTTGATTGTATTGGTTGCGTGGTTGCTCGTTGCCTGCTTCGGCAAGCTTCACTTCGGCAAGCAGCACTTGCTTTGCAGCACTTTATGTTTATATTTCCGGGACGTTTTATTTCCGATGCCTCTCGTGAAGACCAGCTCTCTGTGTAGGCAGTCCAGTTGCTTCTGTATTTCTGTAGAGACTCCAGAATACATCTACACATAAACATGGCCGTCCATCAACCGTCTGGCAGTTCGGATCAAACTGGCAGCAGCAGCCTGCTTTCCGTCCTCTTCAAGCACTCCTCCAGTAACAAGCAGACCAGAAGTATGGCCAACTCTCAACATGCCGTCAGGCGTCTTTCTGGCAACTTCATTGACGACAGATCCCTCCAGCAAAGCTGCAATGCCAATAGCTACAGCTCCAGTACCAGTGTATGCTCCGTGAGGAATTCCCATGGAGAAAATACGCGCAGTGACGTCAATGTCTTTTGCGTCCATAGTTTCGCCGTCGAGCCGCCTGTATGTCTGAGGCTCGGACACAAAGGAGACTTTTGGCGTCGCTGGTCGCTTCGCAGCGTCTTCAGGGGTGTCTACAAGACCCATGGTGTATGCTCCCTGCTGTCTAATGTCTTCGATTTTAGCCAGGAAAGCGGAATCGGACAGCTGGGGAGGCAGCTCTGTGCCTGTAAGACCAAGATCCTTGGCTCTAACAAACACAGTCGGGTTTCCAGCGTTCACGAGCGACGCTTCGATTTTGGATCCGTCCTTGAGAGTCAGAGCGTCCACAGCATTGCCTGTGGGAAGCGTCTTTCCAGATGAGGGCTTCAAAAAGTCGATTCTGAACGCTCGCGCGGTGCCCGAAACGCCATCTAGGGTATCTTCTCCCTCGTAGACTGGAAGTCCGTCTTCGGAGACAGGCACATGCGCAATGATTCGTTGATCCACGTTCGACTGCCAAATGCGCACTTTCTGGATCAGTCCGTCCTTCTCCTGCTTGGGCTCCTCCTTCACGAGCTGCTCTTCAATCGCATAATGAGCCACTGCTGCTGTCAGATTGCCGCAGTTTCCGGTCCAGTCGATGATCGGCTTGTCGAGACTCACGTGCCCGAAATTGTAGTCCACGTCGTACTGCGGGTCTGCGCTCTGGTTGATAATCACGATTTTCGACGTGCTGGAAGTCGCTCCGCCCATGCCATTGAGCTGGCGTTTGTACGGATCAGGCGATCCGATGGCCTTGAGAAGCGTCGTTTCGAGCTCCGCAAAGTCCGTGGGAACGTCTCGTTTGTCGAAAAAGAGGCCTTTGGACGTGCCACCGCGCATCCAAACCGCGGGAAGCCGTCTTTGCGCGTTTCGAACCAGACTGGGGAGCATTGCTGAGTGTGGAGTGCAGATCGCCTACAGATGAGAGAACTTAATCATAGAATCGCGAATCAGGGAGTGTGTTGTTTGTGGTAAATGAAAGAGGTAAATTTGGCTGTTTTGGTGTGTTTAGGAGAGTCAGGGAGATCTAGGCGAGTTCCTCAGTCGCGTGAACGTGATTGTTACGCAAGAGAGTAAAGTGTGAGCTAACTTTATGGAAACAGAACTGAGGGACGTGGAAAATCGGGGTGTGAGGAAACCCCCACTAAATCCAGTGCTGTAGTTGCGTTTTGAGTAGCATCATCGGTCTGAGAGACACGAAAATTTTCGAATTTCGTGGTGTTTTGATAAAATAAGGTTTTATCGATTTTTTCGAATAATACACGAATGTGTAATGAAGACTGCGTGACATGATCGCATTGATTGGCCTCTGCTTTGATCAAACTATGGCGGTATTTTGTATTTCTTTTCTTATTTTTTATTTTTTATTTTATTTATTTTCAAATAATTTAAAAATTATTTCGTTAATTTTATAGTTCCGCGGTCGGATGGAAGAATAAAGTTGCATATCCCGCTCCTGATTAACGTAAATTGCAGGCCCAGCTGATGGACACTTCAAGGCTGACAGCTCTTAGTGCCGTTAATTTCGGTCTAACTATTGGATTTCAAGACACGCGAGACAAGGGCTTTAGTCTGGGGTCTGAACTTTGTTTGTTAGGCGGTTTTAGCGTTTTAGTGACAATGATAGTTGTGAGCGGGAGGTCATGTGACCGTATCTTGGGTAATTTGTCTGGGACATTGCAATTATTTTGCTATAGTAGTTAAGAATGTGACCTGTTACTATAGATTCATATGCTATCTATTACTATTATCTCAACAACCACAGACTTAAGACCTCATGTGGGGGTATCAACCCAACAAAAGTGAACAAAGCCTTTCAACATGTTCCCTCTCCAGCTGACCACAGCTCACCATACGAAATTAATCTGAAAAGACCCTTCTGTCAGCTCCAATGGCCCCTCTAACCACCTCTTTTCCATAGCGCAGCACCTGTTACGCCATGAAATAGCCCCAAATAAAGTTCGTATCGTGCTCTTCACATGCTCGAGATACGACACCCTCCACACTCTCTTTCTCGCATCCAGCATGGTGAAGCTCTCGACAGCGTATCAGGCCGTTGCTCTCGGCGCGCTGAGCAGCCTGGTGCTTTCGGAACTCGCGCAGTGCGTGTTTGAGACCCCGAAACTGGCGTTTCTCACCTGTCCGCCAGAGTCGTACACAAAAACGATCGGATCGCCGACTATGACGGTGACTGTGGCCCACAAACGCAAGCCCACGACGCCGCTGGAGCTGCTGGAGGACGCGCTCGAAAAACAGGGTCTTCTGATCAAAAAGGACGAGTTTATGTCCAAGGGGCCGCTGCAGAAGGAAAACACGCCGATTCCCACAGTTCCGTTTGATTCGGACATGAAGGACCCGGATCGCGACATGTACGCCCCGCTGCTGGCGCACTACCCCACAAGAGGGTTTTTCAAGCGCCTGGGACGGCTCATGGCGTTTGGAATGTGGATGAAGACGGAATGCATAGAAAAGACATGGGTGGTCGCCAACGGAGAACTGACGATATTGCAGGGGGTGGGCTCTAGAGACCGAGAGATCGACAAGAACGCGAAACGACAAAACTTCCTCGTGCTGGACTACAGAAGCACAGGCAACTGCGAGTTCTTTTCCGACCATCTGGAACGGGTGACTAAACACGCCTCCAAGCTGTACGAGTTTGAGTACGAGGGCCAGAGGCCCGACGCGGTGTGCATCTACGTGGAAAAACACGAGGGGTGGGTCGAGCAGATCGTCATGGGCTACAATCTGCAGGATATCTGGGCTCTGAACTGCACCGCAGAGTAGGTCCTGCACCATGCATTATTTATTCACTAATGGACATTATGACAATTGACAGAGATCTTTGAGGGGGTTTATTTTCCGTGTGAGAGACCTGTCGTACGAAGTACAGCATTAAAGCTGTAGATCAACGGTGGTGCATGTAGAAAGCGCACACAGAAGAGATGATGTGCTGTTTTGTACTGCGACTTTCACGCTCTGCAGTCATATACTTGGTTTGTAAAAGGGTGTCATTTAGAAGCTGACAACACTCATCTTAATAGGGTAGAAAGTATGAACTCGACAATAGGGACGATACGGCGATTCAGGTTGACAAACCAAGACAGCAGTATTCTTCTCAGTGTGATCCACATTAGGATATTGGACATTGCAGTATGCCTTGTTCTATTGTTGGATGAGCTGGGTTGAAAAGAGGGTAGTCTTTTATGAGATCAATTCATGCAGTTAATTGTCTATAAATACGAGCACTTCTTTCATTCTACCTTGCGACGCTTCGACGTGGCTACAGAGATATCGTGCATGAGTGTAACCAGCTCGTTCTTCTTCAGGTGCTCAACCTCATCGTTGATATCGTCCATATCAGCCATCTGCTCGGAGATTACCCTCGCTGCAAATCCCCTGAGCTCGTCATTGTCAGCCTCGTAGCTCTTGTGCCACAAATAGACAGCCTGGGTGATGTTCATGGACTCGTTGAAGATCCTCCTCGTGGCCAAATCGACTAGTTCAGGAAGGTCGTACAACTGGGCAGACACAATCAAGTTGGCGGCATCCTGAAACGCCAAAGCGAGCCTTTCGCCGTACAAGTATCGCACAAGTGCATCCAATGTGGATTTTGGCATGTCCAATTTGACCACTTTGTCGGACGCCTCTTGCATGTTGGAGTTGACCATGCCTCTAAAGAAAGGCCACTGACCCTCCATGACAGATCTGTGCACCTGCACTTTGTCTCCTTCTGCGCTTTCCAGAGCGAAATCTGGTTCCGAGGTCTCTCGAATTCGTGCCAAACCCTCTCTGTGGACGCTTGTCAGATCAGACAAATGATCAACGATAGATTCCCTGGCTCTGGAGTTTCGAGGCAAAGTTGTATCTTGCGGGAGCTCCAGCTGTCGTTCAGAGAAATGAAATGGTCTCCAATCAAGAAGTTGTTTTGAGATATGGCGACACTGCGGGGTCTCCTGTCTGCATTTACAGTGCCGAAGACATTACACGACTCGTGCACCATTCCTTCTTCGTCGTTATAAAACATCAGCTGTGCCTGGTAGTTTCCATGCTTGTTTTCAGGCACGTAGACAAAGTAGAAAGTCCCGACGTCTTCAAGAGAGCATTGCGATGCAATTCTGCCTTCGATGTCTTCTTCGAATGCTTCTCGCGAGCACAATTTCTTCTTGCCTCCGATGTTCAGAGCCTTGATGCTCTTGGTGGTGTCGTTGCTCATGTTGAAGTCGCGATGATCCAAAGAGGTGAGATCGACACGCATACACAATGTTGAAGGAGCACAAGGAATGCAGGCACAATTCCGCGGTGAGGCTATTTCGCTATGTCCAAGACACTTCTTTTTCCCACTCTTGATTTATTTCGATTTATTAATACTTGTTTAATTTATTCCATTTAATTTCTATTTATATATTACTTGTATTTAATTTCTTCCAGGTTACCCGGTTGGGCTATCGATGTCCATATTGACATATCTGCTGTGAACTCCAAATCTAAGAGTGAGGTACACATTGTACCACTTCATTCATCCGCTAATGGACATGATGACAATATTTTGGGGTGCTTGACATTTCAGAGGGCTGTATGACTCGCATCGGCATGCACTCCAGGTTGCATATAGCAACTCTTTGAGCTAACAAAGAACACAAAACAACTGCCAAAACACTTGGATAATCGGTACAGCATTGCAACCATTGAGTAATTCTCTATAATAAGTCCAAGTTATATGATTGCTTAGAGCAAAAAAAAAAAAAAAAAAAAAAAAAAAAAAACCACTCCAATGCTATCAGTTTGTTGTCATCAAGGACACTAGTACCTGTACTACTAATATCTCTTCTATTCAATTTATTCAATTTTTATTAATTTTCATTATTCAACTCCACAGTTACCCGGGAGTGATGCTGGAGCTGAAATATGTCGAGCAGACTCCCAAGCTGAAAAGCTTAAAAAACGGCCTCGAGTAAGCGAGACTTTTTGCAGTACCGAGGAGTAGTATTGGTTGAGTGGCGGTGGTGTATTTTTTCCGTCAAAAGACGAGTTCTAGAGTATTGATTACACAAACAGGACCCGTATACTGTTTCCAACCCTAACCCCGTCACACTCCTCCGCCAAACCTAACCCTGAAAAACATATCCCAGCTTTGCATCATCACAGCTCACCACAACACCACACAATGTCGTCTCCAGCCAGTGCCAGCGACGTTGACGAGCCCGTCAAGGTCAAGACGGACGAGGACGAGATTGACGTGCACGAGGACGACGAGCGGAACGACGGCAACGATGGAAACGATGGAAACGACGACAACGACGAGATGGACGACAGCAGTGAGGAGGAGGACGATGATGATGAGGAGGAGATTGCTAGGGTGAGTAATAGACGAGCGCAGCGAGTCTATCTAGACAACGTCTAGATTGCGTGACTCAAAGGTGGCTGCTTCAGGTTGAATAGGATGGAGATTCATCACGCATGCAGACGCGACGTGACGTGTGCAATGAGGAGTTGTGATTTGATTGTTGGGTGATTCACGCATGATTTGTCTTGTGAACAGTCTTACGATCTAGTGAGGGTTCATCAGACTTGATCTGTGTGACATGATCTATGAGGTTGATGGTGATCGTGTATGCTCGGTGGTTGAGATGTTCGAACATTTGTGATCACACAGATGTGCAATGATCAAGTGGGGATCTGTGATCCAATGAGCGATCGGTGATCTAGCAGACTCGTGATCAAGAACACTCAGTGATCGAGAACACTCAGTGATCGTGGTCAACATACTCGGTGATCGTGGTTGAACATACTCAGCGATCGAGTGTACTCGTGATCATTGAACACAGTGATTGAAAGACTACACTCAGTGGTTGAACGAGTATGTCTACTGATCGAGTGTATGACTAAACGAGTGATTCGGTTAAACGGCATGCTCAGTGATTGCATCAGCATACTCAGTGACATGGGTACACTGCGTGCACCATACGAGTACACTGATCATCTCAGCATACCAGTCATGAGTACTCTCGGTGATCATCTCAGTATGTTCAGTAACCATACGAGTACACAGTGATCAAGTGAACATGTTCAGTCATTGATCAGCATACTGAGTCATCTCCGAGTATACTCAGTGATCATCACAGGGTATGCTATCAACGAGTGTGCTCAAATCATGCTTTGCCATCAACACTGAACTCAGCGACGAATAGCATACTCAACAAACACACTCAAGGTCAACACTGAACTCAGCGATGAATCAGCATACTCAAGGTCAACTGAACCAGCGGTGAGCACACTCAGGATCAACAACCAACAACACACAGTGACTCACTGTCTTCTACATTGATCATGTCTTATACATTGATCATGTCTTCTACACTGATCACGCTCTCAGTGGAATCATACTAACCCAGGTCCGCCAAGGCTTCATCGTGGACGACGACGAGGAGGAGGAGGAGGCCAAGCCGCGGCGCAAGCTCAAGAAGCGACGGCGTGTGATTCCCGAGGACGCCGACGACAAGCCCGCGACGCCCGCGGAGAACGACCATCTCGACGAGGACGATCTCGATCTGCTGATGGAGAACACCGGGGCTCCCCGCGAGCGGCACTTTAAGCGGCTTAAGCGTGCGGGCGACGACGACTCCTCCGAGCGCCAGAAGGGTCTCGCAGACATGTTTTCCGACGAGGAGGAGCAGCCTGCGCCCCAGGAGACGCGCAACGAGTTTGACGACTTCATCGAGGACGACGAGTTTTCCGAGGACGACGCTCCCACGCGAGGCAGAGAATCGCAGCGAGAAAGCAGATCGACAGGCGCTCCTGCGGCCTTCCTCTCCAAGGACGTGGGCATCGACGACGACAAGCTCAACGAGATCTACGAGGTCTTTGGCGACGGCGAGGAGTACGCGTGGGCTCTGGACGCGGAGGAGGACCGGGAAAGAGCCCAGGAGGAGTACGAGGACGAGGGCCGGACCGGACCCGAGCTCAGAGACGTGTTTGAGCCGTCTGAGCTGCGCGAGCGGCTGCTCACGGACGAGGACAACGACATCCGTGCACGTGACGAGCCCGAGCGGTTCCAGCTGCTGCGCCAGTCGATCGACCAGTACGACCTGTCGGACGAGGACTTTGGCAAGGAGTGCGAGTGGGTCGCTCAGCGTCTCAGTTCGATGAAAAAACCCGTTCCCGCGCACCTCCAGGTCGACTACGAGACGGCAGTCACCAACGTGCTCGAGTTCATCGCCAAGGAGAACCTCGAGGTGCCGTTCATCTGGCACCACCGGCGCGACTTTCTGACGCACGTGTCCAAGACGGAGAAGATCAAGCCGAAACTCGAGGACGACGAGTACGAACCCACGCTCGAGCCTGCCAACGACGACGCCAAGGAGATTGAGTACACGACGGTCGAGCTGCTGACACTCGACGACCTCTGGATGATCGTGCAGCTCGATTTGGACTACCACGGCATTGTGGAGAAGCAGCAGCAGCTCAAGCGGCTTCGCACGCAGGCCGGAGTCACCTCCACGCACACGTTCATCAACGACTTTGCCAACTCCGCGTCGCTGCAGGACACGCAGGACGCGATCGAGTACGTGCAGTTCCGCTTTTCCGGCGAGCTGGGCGATCTGCAGTCTGGGTCGTCCAAGCGGCACTCTCGGTACGCGCGATACGACCGCATCCGCGCCTCCAAGCTGTACGGCCTGGTGCGCCAGTTTGGCATTTCGTCGGACGAGTTTGCCGAGAACCTCGAGACGTCGACGCGCATCAACTACACCGAGGACAATGCACGTGCTCCTGCGGATCTGGCCAAGGACTACCTCAACGACCCTTCGCTGGTTTTGTCTGACGCGGCTTCTGCTCTCGAGTCAGCGACCCAGATGTTTGCCATGGAGCTGGCGTTCGATCCGCGCGTGCGTCGATACATCCGGCAGCAGTTTGCGCAGCACGCCAAGATCGACGTGCATGCCACGGACGCGGGCTCTGCTCAAATCGACGAAGCGCACCCCGCGTACGAGTTCAAGTACGCGCGCAACCTGACGTTTGCCGAGCTGCGCAACAACCCCCGCATGTATCTGCAGATGCTGCAGGCCGAGGCCAAGGGCTTGGTGAACGTGCGCGTCTCGTATCCCGACTTTAAGACCAAGTTCGTCGACCAGCTGCTGTCCAAGCTGCAGTCGGATGGTGTGTCGGACGTTGCCTCTCAGTGGAACACTCAACGTCGAGCCGTCGTGCGAATCGCCATGAAGACACTGGTTCCCATGATCACACGTTCGATCAAGGAGGAGCTGCGCACCGACTGCGAACGTCAACTCTTCTTCGAGCTAAGATCCGTCTTCGGCCGCAAGCTCAACCAGGCGCCGTTCAAGCCGCGCAACTACGAGAAGGGCACGGTTCCGCGGGTTCTCGCTTTGTCAGCCGGCCAGGCGGACTTCCGACGAGATGCTGTGGTCGGCGTTTTCGTCGACGAAGAGGGAAGAGTCGCTGAACGGGCCAAACTCGGCGCTCCCCAGACGCAGGAGTTCACGAACGCGCTGGCTGAGATGGTCAGACGACGAACACCCGACCTCATCGCCTTCTCCGGCCAGACGGTGCAGTCACACAAGCTCAAGGGCGTGATTGAGGACGCCGTGCGCTCTCAAGGCCTCGAGGCCGAGGGAGAGCCGCTGGAGGTGCGGTGGGTGCAGGACGAGGTTGCGTGCCTCTTCCGCAACTCGGCCGGTGCTCTCGTTGAGTTTGCTGACTCGCCTCCGCTCGAGCGGTACTGCGTGGCTCTTGCGCGGTACGTTCAGAGCCCGTTGTTGGAGTACCTGTCTTTGGGCAAGGAGATCAAGGCGATTCCCATGGTCGATTTCCAGGCGCTCATCTCCGAGGACCGCTTCTACGAGGCCATCGACTCGACGTTTGTGGACTACGTGAATCTCGTGGGCGTGGACATCAACGAGGCGATCCGAGACGCGTACGTCGCCCGCATGCTGCCGTACATTGCCGGTCTGGGTCCGCGAAAGGCGTCTGGCCTGACGCACAAGATCCAGTCGCGGGGCTACCTCGGCACGCGCCTCGACCTCATCACCGAGAAGCTCTGCGGCAAGAACGTGTTCATGAACGTGGCGTCGTTCCTGCGCCTCCCGTACGACAAGCGATCCGTGCGACACGAGGAAACCGAGCTTCTCGACGCCACGCGCATCCACATTGAGGACTACGAGCTGGCGAAGAAGATGGCCGCGGATGCTCTCGAGCTGGACGAGGAGGACCTGCTCGAGTTTGAGAGCGAGGGCGGCGTGATTGCGCAGCTCATGAAGGAGGGCGCGGAGAAGCTCAACGAGCTGATTCTCGAGGGCTACGCCGAGGAGCTGGAGCACAAGCTCGGCAAGAAGAAGCGGTACACGCTGGAGATGATCCGCCGCGAGCTCATCAACCACTACGAGGAGTTGAGAGAGCCGCTGCACGTCTTGTCCGACCTCGAGGTCTTCACCATGCTCACCGGCGAGACGGAAAAGTCGCTGCACACGGGTTCTGTAGTTGCAGTCCAAATCAGACGCATTTCCGACCGGTACCTTGCCGTGCGTCTGTCCTGCGGCATCCAGGGCAACGTCACCCAGGACCGCATCACCGACCAGCGAGGAGTCCACCCCTCTGCGCTCTTCCACCACCAGCAGACCGTGCGAGCAGTCGTCATGGAGATCTCGTACTCCAACTTCTCGGCCGAGCTGTCGTGTCTCAACCGCGACGTTTCGGACGCGCAGAAGCGAGCACGACAGGTCAAGCGCCCGCGAGACCAGTGGGACTTCGAGGCCGAGGCTGCCGACAAGTCTGCGCAGGAAGTGCGTCGAGAAGTCGAGCAGCGAAAAACGCGCGTCATCAAGCACCCCCTGTTCAAGCTCTTCTCTGGCTCGGACGCGGAAAAGTTCCTCTCGACGCTTCCCCGCGGCGAACTCGTCATCCGACCGTCCTCGCGAGGCACAGACCACATTGCCGTCACGTGGAAGGTCGGCGACGGCGTCTACCAGCACATTGACGTGGTGGAGCTGGGCAAGGAGAACGAGTACGCGCTGGGCAAAACGCTCATGGTCGGCTCGGCCAAGTACTCGGATCTCGACGAGCTCATCGCCATGCACGTCAAGTCCATGGCCCGCAAGGTCGACGAGCTGTGCCACTCGGACAAGTTTTCGGCGGACTCCATTGCGGAAACCGAGCAGAGCATGGACTCGTACCTGCGCGGCGGCTCCAAGCGCGCCGTGTACCGCTTTGTGCTGTCCGCCAAGAAGGCCGGCTACTTTCACCTGCTGGTCAAGACGGACCAGAAGAGCCCGATGCTGGACTGGCCGGTCAAGGTGATTCCGGGCGGGTACCAGCTGGGCGGCGAAAAGTACCCTGATGTCATGAAGCTGTGCAACGGCTTCAAGACGCTGTTCAAGAGCAAGACCCAGCGACGCTAGCTTTGTGTATATTAATTGATTGATTGTAATGATTGTAATGAGTGCGGGAGTGGTGTTTGTGTGTTTGTGTGCCGGTAGTTTGGCCTAGTCTTCAACACAACGTTATACAGGAGAGCTCACTGTGGTATTACCTTACCAAGTAGATGTATAAAAGTATGTACCAGCTAGTCGTGTGAGTTAGCTGTTTGCGGAAATTGCATGTCTACATTCATAAACTACCGGTACCTGAATACAAGTCGAATAAACGGATAAAAATGTTGAACGAAACTGTCTTCCCGTTCACAATTCACCTGTTATGAGTAATCAGGTGAATATGTCAGTGCCTGATGTTGTTGCACTTCCCACTCCTCCAAGAGTGTGATCAACTCCCTGTGGAATCTCTCCTGTTGGAGAGAGGAGTTGTAGTATCGGAACAACCTCCAAGCAAGTGATGTGTAAGTCGTTAATGTATTTGTTATATAATATTTATCTTTATTCAACAAAAAACGATCAAAAAGAACCGTTCAAACACATTTAAACGGTATTGAACTCCAAGCAGATGACAGATCTCTTTTGCTCATTGCCACTTGGCGTTATACTGATGAACAGGATTTTATGATACCATGAGATGATCCTGTAGACTCGAACTTGATGTTCTAAACTGGAAGACCTATTAGAAAGAGATATGACGAAGATCCACAAGTTACGTCAAAGATGCACCAAAAGGTCTTTGATCTTGCACATTGAGGTATCACGACATGCTAACCTTGAGAATGGAAAGCAGCTAAACGTCAGATCTGGGTAGTGCTCAAAGACAGAAATGATGTATTCAAGGGCAGGCTATCATAAAACTACTCACAGTCTCTTCTGCCACTCGCGAGCACCCTCCATGATGAGATCAAACACGGGATCCTTGATGTCGTAGTACGAATCAACGTCGTCAGCAAACCGCTTGGCCAGCTGGATCTTGATCTCTGCGTAAGCAGCAGCTGCATGGGGATGGGATCTCAAGTAGTCGCGACACAAAAGCGGATACTGCTGGTTGAACCGTCCAAACTCGCGAACATGGAGATTAGAGGGTCTGCCTGTCTGTTTGAAGAACAGCTTTCTCAGCTCTTCAGGCTCCAGAGTCTGGCCTGGAGGACAGTGATCGACCTTAACGCCTTCGCTTTGCACGTATCCAATGCTTTTGAGCTGCTCCACGTCCACATCTTCCAGCTTCTCGACGCTCATCTGGATGTCGATGACGTCTTTGGCTGCGAGATCCGGGACAGAAGTCGAGCCTATGTGGTCGATTTTGGCGTTTTTGGGCGCCACAGACGCGATTTTAGCCCGCAGCTGCTCGAATTCTTGAGGCCATGAAGAGTTTGGAGGAACGATGACAATGGAAGACATGGTGAATTGAGTTTGCGTCAGGGCCATTATTAAATATAATTAAATTATATTATATTAAATTAAATTAAATTAGAGGAAATAAGGTTCGCAGAAACATGACTTCTGCTCGGCAACGAGAAAACCCGCTAAAGCGGCAGATACGAGCGGAAACGTGCGTTGCAGTATGTTGTTTGGTTCGTGTTGATCTTGCGGTTGTCGTGAAGTTGTTTTTGTGCGTTTTTTGTTGAAGATAAGTTCGAGGGCAACTTTGTAAATGCAGCAGCAGCATTAATTCGTAGCAGACCTGTTAGTCCTCCAATTAGGCGGCTCATTGGCGTATCTTCTTCACCCCTGTATCTATAGCACCGGTCTAATCTCTTGAACTCATCGCGCAATATTTCACCCCATTTAAGCTTTAAATATTTTTCAAATAGGCTTTGTTTAATTTGCTTCGAGGAAGGCTTGATCTGGGCTTGATTTACTTAGCCTTTCATATGGCGTTCATCTCGGGTGGAAAAATTCGTGTAATTTCGTGTAATTTACCAAAAATTGGAGCGAAATATCTGATCGCCTCAATCTGCTACTGTCAACAAAATCAGATTTTTTCCCTGCACATCCCCCCAACGCAACAACGAAAATCATCTTTTTGCCACTCTAGGGTTGCACGTGTGCCAGCAATTAGCCTTAGAACTGCCACCTATGAACTGTGCTAAAATTGTATCGAGGCCACTCGCTATGACAGCAAGTCACGTGTTCTACACCTCTGTTCACGTGACTGTATCGTAATATCACGTGACACATCCTCTCCACCAGCCCGCCTCCTATTGGCTGCTTAACCGAGCACATGTTTCGGCTTCGCACATGTCGCCTTTCGGCTGCGACAAAGTGCATGCTTTCTGCGATGTCCTGTAGATGACGTATCATGCACTGTACGTGCTGTATGGGCCATTGCAGGGGCAGCCTGGGACTCTAAATGGCGGAAATACACGCAAATGTATCGTCTCGGGGCCCTGCTTACCCTCCCTCGCGGACATTTCATTTTTAACATGCTGGGCAAACACCTCAATGTCCCTATTTCGAAAGTCCCAACCAAACAAGGTTTGTTCAGCGCAGTGAACGTTAAAAAAAAAATGGTGATAAAATTTCGCGGTCTGTGTCACAAACACTCACCCTCAACATGCCCCCCAAATTCACCCCCGGACAGGCGTTTGTGCCTGCTCAGGACAACCCCCGCGACCGGCCCAACGAGTACCAGTATGGCAAGGTCGATTTCACGCCCTCTGTGACCCCCCAGTCGCGAACCCCCAACCTCACGCCCTCTTCTTCCACCACCTCCATGGCTTCTCTGGAGCGGGCTGTCAACGAGATCGACTCGCCCATTGTGCCGCAGGTCGAGGCGATCAAGAACGCCAAGTCGATTTCCGAGGTTAAGGACGGTGTCAACGCGATTCTGGAGCTGATCCAGACATCGCAGGACGCCGCCGAGCTCAAGCTGGTCGAGAGCATCTCTGCTCTGGCCAAGCACAAGAAGAACGCGCTGGCTCGAGAGGGCGCCGTCACGCTCATCTCCTCTGTGGCCAAGAAGTTTGGCTCCGAGCCTCACACGTCGATCGAGGGCTATCTCGTCGAGGCGCTCAACGTGCCGCTCGATCTGCTGACCGACAAGGAGAACAGCGTCAAGCGAGCCGCGCAGGCAGCCATCGACGCCGTCTGCGGCGCCATCCCCGAGGAGGGCCGAGCATCGATCCTGCTCGACAAGCTCTTCTCGTTCCTGGACTCGGGCGCCAAGTGGCAGTCCAAGGTCGGCGCGCTCAAGCTGGTCCAGCGCATCATCGAGTTGTGTCCCGCGGACGTGATCGAGATCCAGTTCCTGCGGGGCGTTCCCACCCTCACCAACTGCTTCCACGACTTCAAGCCCGAGCTGGCGCAGGAGGGCAAGAAGACGCTGATGCAGCTTGTCGCCATGCTGGACAACCAGGACATTGAGCCGCGAGTCGAGCTCATCGTCGACACCCTCGGCGACCCCAAGAAGGTGCCCTCGTGCGTCAAGGCGCTGTCCATGGTCACGTTTGTGGCCGAGGTCACTGCTCCCGCGCTTTCGCTGCTCGTGCCCATCATGACCCGGTCGCTCAACCAGACCTCTTCCTCCCAGGAGCAACTGCGACAGTCCGTCATTGTCGTCGAGAACCTGACGCGTCTGGTGCACGACCCCCGCGAGATCAAGCCGTTCATCGACCAGCTGCTGCCCCCCGTCAAGAAGGTGTACGAGGGCGCTGCGCTTCCCGAGGTCCGAGAGCTCGCCGGCAAGGCCCTCAAGGTCATTGAGGACGCCAAGGACGAGGAGAACCGCGCCCAGAAGGTTGTCTCCACCGAGGAGATGGAGCTGCGCATCACCGAGTGCGGCGGTCAGTCCCTCCCCCCGTGGAGCAGACCTACGCGGCCACTCTGATTGCCACCAACATTTCTGTGCGCGAGTGGGCCCGTCTGGAGGGCAACTTCCAGGCCTACCTCCCTACCCTGGACCAGGCCAAGCTCAAGGAGAACATCTACGACCGGTACCAGGAGCTGTTCCAGGAGGGTCCTGCCGAGGACACGTCTGCCGAGGGCATTGAGATTGTCAACGCCAACTTCTCGCTGGCGTACGGAGGCCGCATGCTGCTCAACAAGACCAAGCTGCGGCTGTTCAAGGGCCACCGGTACGGTCTGTGCGGCCGAAACGGAGCCGGAAAGTCGACGCTGATGCGGTCCATTGCCAACGGCAAGCTCGAGGGCTTCCCCGACAAGTCCGAGCTGCGCACCTGCTTTGTCGAGCACAAGCTGCAGGGCGACGAGGGCGACATGGACCTGGTTTCGTTCATCGCGTCGGACCCCGACCTCACGCACGTCAAGAAGGACGAGATTGCCGACGCCCTGGCCGAGGTTGGCTTTGACGAGGAGCGACGGGCGCAGAACGTGGGCGCTCTGTCCGGAGGATGGAAGATGAAGCTCGAGCTGGCGCGAGCCATGCTGATGAAGGCCGACATTCTGCTGCTCGACGAGCCTACTAACCATCTGGACGTGGGCAACGTCAAGTGGCTGCAGGACTACCTGGTGGCGCACACGGACATCACCTCGCTCATTGTGTCGCACGACTCCGGCTTCCTGGACGCCGTGTGCACCGACATTGCCCACTACGAGAACAAGAAGCTCGTCTACTACAAGGGCAACCTGGCCGACTTTGTCAAGGTCCGCCCCGAGGGCAAGGCCTACTACACGCTGACGGACTCCAACCTGAAGATGGCCTTCCCTCCCCCCGGCATTCTGTCGGGTGTGCGATCCAACACCCGAGCCATTGCCCGGGTTGTCGACGCCTCCTTCACCTACCCCAACGCCCCCAAGCCGTCTCTGCGAAACGCGTCGTGCTCTCTTTCCATGTCGTCGCGAGTTGCTGTTCTGGGTCCCAACGGTGCCGGTAAGTCTACTCTTATCAAGGTGCTTACCGGTGAGGTGGTCCCTACCGAGGGCAAGGTCGAGAAGCACCCCAACCTGCGAATCGGCTACATTGCTCAGCACGCTCTGCAGCACGTGGAGCAGCACAAGGAGAAGACCCCCAACCAGTACCTGCAGTGGCGATACCAGAACGGAGACGACCGAGAGGTGCATCTCAAGCAGACGCGAATCATGTCTCCCGAGGAGAAGGCCCAGATGGCCAAGCCCATCGATCCCGACGGACGTGGCGAGCGAATCGTCGAGGCCATCATCGGCCGACAGAAGCTCAAGAAGACCTTCCAGTACGAGATCAAGTGGCAGCATCTGCATCCCAAGTACAACTCCATGGCGACCCGAGACTACCTGATTGAGCAGGGCTTCTCCAAGCTGGTGCAGGAGTTTGACGATCACGAGGCCTCCCGAGAGGGTCTGGGTTACCGAGAGCTGTCTCCTCCCGTGATCCGAAAGCATTTCGAGGACGTTGGTCTCGACGGTGACATTGCCGACCACAACACTCTGGGCTCTCTGTCTGGAGGACAGCTGGTCAAGGTTGTCATTGCCGGAGCCATGTGGAACAACCCCCATCTGCTGGTGCTGGACGAGCCTACCAACTATCTGGACCGAGACTCTCTTGGAGGTCTCGCCATTGCCATTCGAGAGTGGGCCGGTGGAGTGGTCATGATTTCGCATAACGAGGAGTTTGTCGGCGCTCTGTGTCCCGAGCAGTGGCACGTTGACAACGGTATTCTGACCCAGATGGGCAAGACCGCCGTTTCCAACGACCGATTCGAGGACGGAGGCTCTGCCGGCTCCTCTGCTGCGCCTTCTACCGCCGCCTCGGAGGCCGAGAACGACTCTCCCATGAACATCAAGGTGCGAAAGAAGAAGAAGAAGCTCAACCGAAACCAGCTCAAGGAGCGGGAGTCTCGACGACGTCTGCGACACATTGAGTGGCTCAACTCGCCCAAGGGTACCCCCAAGCCCGTGGATACTGACGACGAGGAGGAATAGAAAAATTAGAGAATAGATGTTTTGATTGTGTATGCAGAAGAGGTTGTATTACTAATGTAGGTGTATGTTGTATGTACTGGTCCGTACCATAATCAGATTGATGCTTTTGGTACTCATCAACAGAAGTTGAAGAGTGGTTATAGATATATGAAGAGGTTAAGAGCAAGTGAACAAATCAGATTGGTCTCAACTGTGTTTCGAATCAACTGCTTGGTTTTCTTTTGGATTGAAGATGTTGCATTCATGAGGTTGAGAAGGCAGAGCTGGTGTTTGACATTGTCGACGGTAACAGTGTGTACTTGTGAGAGCTCTGCTTAAGAATAAGAACAGGGTGTGTTGAGGTGGTCTTTGTTTGGCTCATCCAAGGCGATTTCTGAACCTGATCCACTTTTTCATTCGTTTCTTTGCTCAGACATTGACTCCAGTGTCAGATCTCCTATGATCTCGATTCTGCCTGCACAACTGAGGACATTGATTGCTGTCAAAAATGACAGGGAACAGACAGATATGGCACTGACAGTTTTCAAACATTCGCTATTGTTTATTTCCAAGATTTCCAAGCTTGATCCATTTTTCCTGAATTTTTTCTTTTTTTCCTGAATTTCTGACAAATTTCTGAATTATATGCGATTTAATTCCCCAATTTTCGGACAAATCAACACACCCCTGTTACAAGTACAAGTACAACGCATGAGGCAAATGAGGCAGCCGATAATATCGCCGAACTCCGGCGGACAATATTTTTCGCCCCTCAGGCTGGAATGTGCGGCTGAGGAGGGCTAAACTTGGAGTGCCGTGTGACGTTTTTGAATTCCGTTTAATTAGGTGGGAAGAAATTAGCCGTTCCGAAATAAATAGATGGAGATAGCGGAATTAACGGAAACGTGTGGCAAGTGGAGCAGGAGAGGTTGAAATGAGGACAGAGCCTCAAACTGCCGCATGGGATATTTTCCGGGTTTCAGCAGTGCACAAACAGCCTTGCAGTTGCACTTGTTCTCGGTCCAAATGAGCAATATGCTCGTGCGACTGAAATAAACAATAGAGCCCAGAACAAGCTACGGAGTTATAACTCAACGAGTGCAACATAGTAGGAGTTGAGATTGCACAGACGGTGTTGTATTTGTAAACACAGACGACATTGTGCGAGTTTTCGAATCGTTCAAGAAAGCGAGTTTTCGAATCGTTCAATAAAGTGGATCTTTTCCTCAGTCGGTCCGTTTGAGTATGCCATATTCCTAACTTCCATCTCAACTGCAACAAACTCTCGGAAGCAAAGAGCAAGTGACGTAATTAACGATAGTATCTGAGACAGTGGTGTCATTCGATCACGAGCTGGTCTTCTCAAGCCAACGCTCCTGCGGTAGAGAATGCATAAAATGAAATCTCTGCGTGCATCCGGTATCGTATGTACAATTTTGGTGGTGTATGGCAGTTTCCAGGCACGGGTAATTTGCAGCATGCTCGAGAGGCTAGCGTCCGCAAAAAAGTAGCGTTTAATTATCTGGGGTAGCCCGATTATTATCGTGGGGGTTCCGTGACACAAACAGGAGGCGCGGGGTATATAAGTCTTGGGAGGTCCGCCTTCTTTTCTCTCTCTTTTGCACCACACCCAAACAGACAAACAGAGCCTCAGCACACGGCCCGCCCCATTTCTCAGGCAGAGCAGGTGCCCACGTGCGTCGCATGCAAAGTTTGAGCTAGGTTCCAGTTGGGATAATTTTTGGTTTCTTCGGATCAATCTCCTGCACACCACACGACCACATACACACCCACACAACATGTCCAACCTGCCTTCGTGGGTGCCCGAATTCGAGCGCGTCTTCAACTTCAAGAAGCACCAGGGCCCGCTGCTCTTCACGCTCGCCACAGTCGACGCAGAAAATCGCCCCCGAGCACGAACCTGCGTGTGTCGTGGCTGGCTCTTCAACAACAGAAACACCGGCGTGCTGCTCTTCACGACCGACCGGCGCATGGACAAGACGGCGCAGCTCGCGCACAACGACGCCTTCGAGGCCGTCTTCTACTCGGACGCGCACCACGCGCAGTTCCGCGTCCAGGGCTTTGCGAAGCTGCTGTCGGAGGAGCGCACGCCCGAAATGGCCCACGCCCCGGGGTCCACCTACGACTCCATTGGCCAGGTGCTGTACGAGAACAAGAACAAGGACCAGCTGTACCGCACCGTGGACGACCGCTCGTACCCCATCTACGGCAACAGCTCGCCGCAGGGGCTCTCGCCCACGGGGTCGCCCAAGCCGGACGACTTTGAGGCCGTCAAGTCGCGCCTGGGCAACATGAGCGACACAGACAGTGTCACGAGCTCGGACGAGACCGGAGCCACCTCGGCGTCGTCGAATTCGTCGCCCTCCGGCCAGGAGTGGAAGACGGAGTACCACCGGGTGTGGGACTCGCTGTCGCCGGCGATCAAGTCGTCGTTCCGCAAGCCGCAGCCGCGCTCGCTCATGTCCGACGACAAGAAGAAGCAGCTGGACAAGTTTGCGCGCGGCGTGGACGGCGAGCACGAGGACCTCAGCAACTTTGTCGTCGTGCTGCTGTGCCCCAACCGCGTCGACTTTTGCACGGTCGACGGCGCGGGCTACAGAAACATCTTCACGCGGCTGGGCGAGGACGAGTGGCGCGAGCAGGAGGTGTGTCCGTAGGGCGGGGCGAGACACGCGGGGGCGAGCAGGAGGTGTGTCCCTAGGCGCACGCCAGGGACGAGACACGGCGAGGACGACGATAATGATACACCGCAAGGTGCTGTATATAATGCATAGGACGGGCCTAGAGCCCGGTGATACGACTGTATGAAAGCATGTCAGACCGAGTCCACAGTATTTATTTAGATGTACTCCATAGATGTAAGCACAGTACGGAGTAGACAATACGAGCTTCGGTGCATGTGGTGGTGGCAGTATTTACCTGGTACTTACTATGAACCCCAGTAACAACGCTTTAGAAGATTGGTTACGGTTACGACTCTGACCGTATCGTGTTTTTGATCTACTGTACCAGGTATAATCGTGAAGGAGGCAGTAAACGGTGGAATTGTGACTGCCAACTCACGAAGTACGAGTTTCACAAGCGAGCAGACAGCCTGTGGTTTTAAATGAGTCCTGCAGTTGAACAGGTCTCGGAAACGTCTTCTATATCTCCATCAAGCCCTTCCTTCTCTTTTATCCATCTTTACCAGGATCTACCGCATCTTCCACATCCCATGAATCCCAAATCCCATGCGAATCACCAACCTACTCCAAGGCAATATAAATATGTATTCATGCTAGTCTAAAGTTCTTCCTAAAGAGCCGTGGTGACAGTCATGGTCTGGCAATGCAGCAACAGCACCGGAGGAAGATCCTGGCACCACAGCTCCAGACTGTCGACAAAGTCCAGACTCTCCCGCTCGCTCTTGTGCGTGCCCATCGACGGCGCAGGCAGCGTGGAAAAGATGACCACAGTGTCCTCCTTGCTGCTCTTGGTGGCCATCATGTCGTTGAGAATGATGTGCTGGGCTCGGGCAGGCAGATCGTTGAAGGAGAGCACGTTGGGATGCGTGGGGTCGTCGCCATGCTCAAACATGACCGTGTTGCCCTCGTCGTCGTCGTTGTCGTTCACCTTGGTCTTGGGAATGGCCTGGGACGTGAACGCGGGCTTGTTGGAGTTGTGGCGCTCGTGGTGGGTCGAAGACGAAGGCGAAGACCGTCCAGACGGCCCAGAAGAAGAGTCGTCGTCTCGCGACTTGTCCTTGACACGGTCAAGGGGTCGAGAGGTGGAGAAAAGAGAGTTGTGTCGGTGCAGAGCAGACGTGCTCTGTTCCAGCTGCGAAGTGTCGTCGTCGTCGTCCTCCTCGTCGTCGTCAATCACAGAAGAGTTCTCGTCGTAGTCTGAGAAGCCCTCGGAGTCAAAAGTGCCGGCTGAAGAAATGCTGTTGGCTCGCAGAGAGAAAGACGCTCCGAGATGGGACAGCGACGAAAACGTGTGCCGTCGCTTGTGGTCGATGGCAATGACCTTGTGCTCCTCCATCTTTCGAGTGAAAGCGTACGGTTGGTTGCTCTCTCGAGCCTCGACAAGCTCAGACCACCACTCCTGCTCAGACAGCTTGGACTCAACAGCGGGATTAGACGTGCCCTTAATGATGCATTCGTAGGCCGCGTAGTTGCCCGAGTTGAGACACAAAACCAGAATCTCGGCCTTGATGCGCAGCGTGTCCAGAAGAGTGCTCACTCTTTCTCGCTCCTCCTCCACGGCATCCTCAAACTCCACAAACACAATCACTCGCAGAATATACCGCTCCTTCCACAGAGGCACCGTTCGCAGAATCGCGCCCATCTGCAGAATCAAAGTGTAGGTGTCAAAGTTGGTGGTCATGGTAGACAGGCCGTTCTCGTCCACCACCTGCGCACTCATCTGAATGGGGTACAAATCAATGTACTTTTGGGTAGTTTTGATGTTCTTGCCGGGAAGCTCCATGCCCATGAATCCACGGGCAATGGCAACATTACCCTGCATGGCAATAATGTCCTCGATAATGTTGACCCACTGCGTGACCTTGATATGCGACTCCTTTCGACAGCTGTCTGTAGGAAGAGCCTCCATATCAATGGTCTGGGCTCGGTGCAGCTCCAGAGGCTTGGTCTTGTCTCGCAGAGAGCCCAGAATGGTGATGTTGGGCTTCATCCCTCCCAGGCCACTGCCCAGAAAGACGTTTCGAGCTCCCCAGACAACGTCAGGAGAACATGCAATCTGGACAAACGCCTTGGCTCCAGTCATGTCTCGGAGCTTGGTCCAGCTCTGCTGCTGCTTCTTGACCTCCTTGAACGTCTCCTGGAAGTCCTTGGTGATCACAACGTGGCCCAGAATGTACAGGCCGCCCTTCTTGAGGTAGTTGCAGAACTTGATGAGACCCCAGGCAGACCGGGGATCGTCAACCAGAAGCAGAATCTGGGGTCTCCAGAACTTGACGTGGTCCTGGCGCAGTCTCAGCAGGTACTTTCGCACCTGGTGGTACAGAAGGGCCTGGGAGACGTCTCCCCACGGCTTGGGAGGAGAAACGTAATGAATGAGAATGAACAGGAACGCCAGAATGACAATAGCGCCAACTGACGCCCATCCGTCAGCAATGAACATGCTGGCAATGCAAGAGATGGCTCCGAGGAAGGCTGTGGTCGAAGAAAAGTACTTGAAAGAAGGTCGGAAGTTGGGTGCCGAGGCAATCTTGAGCAGGAAACACGCCAGGTTCGTCACCACGAACGTCATCAGATACGCCATGGTGATGAAGGTGGCGAGTCTGTTCAGGGGGAAGAAGAGCGTCAGCTGGGTCAAAATGTAGGTAGCGACAACTGCAGGGATAGGCAGACCGTTGATTTCAGACGCCAGAAAAGACGTGTAGGGGACAAGCGCGTCCTTGGCAATCGCCTGGAGCACGTAGGCAGCTCCAATGACTCCGACCATGGACGAGAAGAGCGACGTGGACATTTCGCCAAACAGAATCAGCCACTTGGAGAGGTTGACGGTCTCGATGACGGAAATGTCCTTGTAGAGCAGAGCTCGCGGGATAGCTACGCCCATGCCGAGAATGGTCGCCGCGTAGAGAATGAAGGTGACTCCGAGACCGGTCAGAGTGCCCTTGGGAATGCTGTGGGAGGGTCGCTTGAGATCTCCACTCATGGAGGCTCCTGCAAAGATACCTGCGGTGGCAGGGAAGAAGACGCCAAAGAGCGAGGTAAAGGTCTCCATCTGTCCCGGAGGCAGGTCTGAGCCGACGGCTCCTGTCGTGAACCGCGGCAGCAGGTTGTCTGAGAACACGTCCCAGCTGGGTCCCGAGTACCAGATGTCGAGCTTCGTGACGAGAAACGGCTTGACGAAGAAGACGGAGACCGGCACGGAGACGGTGGCGACGATGAGAATCACAAACAGCACTTTGCCGGCCTGCGAGAAGATGCCTGAGCCGAACATGCAGATGGACGTGCAGAAGAGCAGAACGCCGGTAGCGTAGAAGAACTCGTACCAGTAGCCCTCCGGGAAGAAGCCGCCTGCGTTCTGACCAAAAGACGAGAGCACGGGCTGGCAGAAACCCGCCACGTTGAGACCCGCGTTGAGCACCTGTCCAAAGAAGAAGACCACGCCGATGGCTCCTCCAAACTCGGGTCCCAGGCTTCGCGAGATCATGTAGTACGCTCCGCCGCCTCGGACCGTGCCGTTGGTCGCGATCGCCGAGATGGACAGCGTCGTCAGCAGGTCAATTGCGTACGACAGCACCAGCAGTGCAAACATGCCGAGAATGCCGACCTGCCCGAGAATGAAGCCGAAACGCAGGAACATGAGAATCGACAGCACGTTGAGCGTCGTCGGCATGAACACGCCCGAAAACGTGCCCAGCTTCTCGTCCTCCGCGTCCGCAGGCTTGTCTCCGGCCACGCTATTGTGTCGTTTGTAAAAGTCGCCAATCAGCCGATCCTCCTCTTGTTGCACCGTGCAGGGCCGCTGAAGCGCTCCGTAGTCTGGATTCGACGCCTCTGCGCGAATCAGCGTCGTCTCTTCGCGCACGGGCTTCTGGATATCCCAGGTGAGAGACGGCATGGTGGTGGAGGTAGTGTCACGTCGAGGGCGAAAAGCAAAACTCGCTTAATTGATAAGGAAATAGGGTTTGCAGCAGGGTCTTCAGGAGTTCATATTACGACGTTCGGAAGAGGGAGGGGTTTTGTATATGAAATATAGAAGCCAGGGAATTTTTGTTACTGTTTCATACATAAATACCACTCGCTCAGTATCGCCATCTTCTTCTCTTGTAAACCGGAACACCTTCCTGCTAAGGCAAGAATAGCGCTAACCGAGAGTTTCCTTGACGTGCAATAAGTGCAAAAAATAGCGCCGTGTAGTCACTTCTGGGGAAGAGATCTACTGTGGTTTGGAGCGCTTTTTCGGCTTTCTCTTTGAAGTAGCGTAGTTGTCATGTCTGGATTGAAGTCAACCTACATTGTGAAATTCATCACGACGAGTTGTATTCGTAGCCATAAAACCAACTGCTATGAAACGTGTCAGGGGGTTCAAATAGCCCCGCAAGATTAATTTTATCAGATCTATTGTAATTATCTGCGTTTACTGAGCCATACGTTGTCATTAGCTGTGGTGAGCCATAGTGAAGGCAAGTCAGTTCTTGAGCTAGCTACAAGTACGGAGTACATACCGGTACAGGTAATTGCTGTGCAAGTATGTACTTTGTAATATCAGCTCTGCGGATATCTGTTCTTTCTTCCTGTAGCGGAGTATGTATGTTAAGAATAAAAAAAAAGTACTCCGTACTTGTATCATCGCCATCCGTACATACTAGATTTTATTACAATTACAGAACTATTACAACGTGCTCAAGGCACTGAATCAGCGCCGCTGGATCTATTCCCTAAACCCGCTTCTTGAGCTGGCTCACCTTCTTGGGCTTGTTGTTCCAGTAGAAGATGACCTGCAGCATGAGAACCAGGTTCAGCACAGCTCCAGCGACGAAAGAGACGAGAATCTTGGGGTCGTTGACCTCCTGCATCGTCGTGAAGACCCGGGCGAGCGATCCCGCGAGGTAGTTGACCACGGAAAAGGTCGACAGCTTGCCGGTGGACTTGTTGGCAAAGTTAGAGTAGATCTGGGGCAGCTTGGAGGCCAGACCGATAGGGATCGTAGCCGTCTGGAGCACGTTGAGCACGTCGTTGTTGACGAGGCCGGCATTGGGGTTGAAGAGCGCGTTGACGAAGAAGGCAATGTTGACGAACAGCAGCGCCGTCTGGATCTTCTTGTTGCGGTACGTCAGAATCAGCGCGGCAATGACAATGTTCTGGATCACAATGAGCGCGGTCTCGCCAAAGGTCGAGAAGGGGAAGCCGTTGCGGAAGTTGTACGCCAGCGAAATGAGCTGGGCGACAATCTCGAGGTAGAAAGACGCAAACGACAGACCGTCGGCAGACTGCGAGGCGAGCAGCGAAAAGATCTGCGGAAGCTTGACGATCGAGCTCATGGCCACAATGCCGATGCCCAGACCCTTGGACAGCGCCAGCTTGACACACTCGGGCTGGGTGAGGTCGACATCGATCAGCAGCTGGTCGTAGCACTTTTGGCCCAGCAGATCCATGGCAATGTGCATGACGGGGTTGGGGAGGTTCTGGGTGATGGTCTGGACGTAGGGCCGCACGGGCTCCACGAGGATTTCGGTGTACTCCATTCTGTAACGATTTGGGTGACGAACTTGTAGAGGTCAGACTAGTTTCTCATGTTGTTAAAGCCTATTGACACGCGTATGAAGCACGTGCGTTAGCGGGGTTGTTGAGTAAACAGAGGTAGGGGGAGAAGCTGGGTTTTTGAATGCACGGGTGAACTCAGCGGGGCCAGGGGAGTGGAATTGAATTTTCAGATTTTATTTCGGGTGTATATTCGCCTTTTAGTAGGGTACAAGTAGCACGGATGTTCGATTCGCACATGAAATTTGTCCACCATAGAGTACACCCTGGTTGTGCGTTGTTATTGTGCTGAGAAAAGTGGAGGGAGGTTCTGTGGTGTTATCAGTTGGCAATTAGTTGATTCTCGGCAAGATTGTTACTCAATAACATCATTTTCGCTGCATCCACGATCTTCGTCGAACTGAGGCAATAAAAGGGCGGACACGAGATTCGAACCGGCACACTCTGCGGCGCTCTCCCAAACGCCAACTATAACTCTCCCGGAATAGTTAGCTTTTGTTGAAGCACATCGCACCCCCTATCTCCCCCTGAAAGCGCCAAAACCGCTCACAACGATTCACGATCGAAGCAGATCATTGGAACCACGTGTGTGATCGTCCCCAGCACTTCAAAATACCCCCACCAACCCACAGCAAACTCATCTCGCGTAGTCCCCCTGGCTAACTCAAATCTCTGCTAAGTTTCTCGCCGACCACGATCTCATCCCTTTCACCTCTCCGTGCGCAAAAAATGCCATGATTCCCCTCCGTCTTCTCCGCTGGCCCGCGTACCTCACGCTCCTGGCAGCCCTGCTGCTCAACCTGTACATCTACAACTACCCCTACCTTCAGAATCGCGCGGACTGTACATGGAGAGATCAACCACAAAAGCCGAGCGAAACCGACCACGATCTGATCCGGCTGCTGGCGTTTGGCGACCCTCAGATCCGCGGCGCGTCCAACACGACCGACTGGAGAACCCGCCTCGACATCTTTGGCAACGACCACTTTCTGGGCCATATCTACCGGGTCATGGCGAAGCGCACAAAGCCCAACCACGTGTCTGTGCTCGGCGATCTGCTGTCGTCACAGTGGATCAAGGACGACGAGTTTGAGCGCCGCGCAGACCGCTACTTTGGACGCATCTTCGACGAGTCTCTGGTCAAGCAGAACGACGGCTACGTCATGTGGTACAACATTGCGGGAAACCACGATATCGGCTACGGAGGCGAGATGACGCGCGAACGGATCGACAGATTCGAGAACAGGTTCGGCAGAGTCAGCTACTACGTGCCGCTAAAAGGGTATCGAGTCGTGGTGCTTAATAATCTTGCTCTCGACGGACCTGTGTACGAACAGCAGTTCCAGAACGACTGCTGGAGCTTTGTGGACATGGTGAGACAGGCGCGAGAACAGGAGCCGGACGTGTCGACGATCCTGATGACGCACGTGCCGCTGTTCAAGCCAGCAGGCATCTGTACGGACGGACCCATGTTCAAGTACTACGACAACGAGTGGAAGTGGCTGCGGTCGCAGAACCACCTGTCTGAAGACGCCACCAACCGGCTTCTGGACGGCATTTTCGGCCGCGAAGACCCCCGGGGCGTTATTCTGGCGGGCCACGATCACGAGGGATGCGTTAGCTCGTACAGCTTTGATCCTGAGCACGGAAACTGGACTGTTGGAGCAGGAACAAAACACAGCGTCGCCGAGTACACGGTGCGCAGCATGATGGGCGAGTTTGGAGGAAACACGGGTCTGCTGACGGGCCACTGGAACGCTTCCGAGGGCAAGTACGACTTTGCGTACTCGCTGTGTCCGTTTGTGGTGCAGCATTTGTGGTGGGCCACCAAGGTGGTGACGATTATCGCCACTACTGCCGCCTTGCCTGTGGCTGTCACTCTTCACTATGGAGTCAACTGATCCTGAGGAGACTGTCCTGGAGGAATTGCCCGCAAGGGCTTGCATTGTATACTTAAGTCATGTTTATTAGATGTTAAACGAGTGAGTAGATCTGCTAAGGTTTCTAGTTGTTCACGTTTTCTACCTGAAACTGATTCACGTCTCTTAATTCATAGTCGTACTTTCGGAAGTAAGAACCAGAGCTACTTACTGCATGTCCATGGCCGTCACACTTCACTGAGATTAAACATGTCTTGAGAGTTTACCTGGAAGGAAAGGAAAGTAATTCCTTTGAAGGACTTGTATACCGGCACATTACATACTCAAGTCATGTTTCTATACTCAAGTCATGTTTATTAGACATTGGTTGGTCCTTTTCCAGGATTTTGCTGGTTGTTTATGCGGAGTAAAAGACCTAGACGGTGTAATAATACTCGTGGGTAACGTATTATAATATCACAAGACTCCTCTTGTTTAGGGCTTCAAAATAATACCCCTTAGCTTCGATGTTACGGCAGACTCATCTCTACAAACAGCTTCTAGAAGTTTAGAAAAATTAAATCAAGGCTATCTTGACAAATGTTGCTGCCAGAAACATTAAAGTAGTACCAAAAGATTCGTCTCACGAAGAGCTTTAATATTATATCCGACATTACTATCTCTGATCACTCCTTGGTGTTCTTCCAGGATTTTTGCAGATACTTTATGCGAAGTAAAAGACCACTAGGTAATCAAAATATAAATGGTTGGTAACATATTATGATACTACGAGACTCCTAACGTTTAAAACTTCAAAATGATATCCCACAATGCTCGTCATTACGGCAGGCCAATCTTTACCAGCCGATTCTAGAATTTTAGGAAAATTAAGAGGGATAGCTTGAGATCTGATGATACCACCAACATGAAAGTGGCTCCAAAAGACTCGAATCAAGCAGGACTTTAATATTATTTTCTACTTTCCTATCACTAAACACTCCTTGATGCTCTTCCAGGATTTTTGCAGATAGTTTATGCTGAGGAAAACATCTCCAGCTGGAGCAATATTAGTGGAAAGAAAAATATTATACAAACAGAGGATAACTAGTATCCAGGGATTTATAATGGTACCATATTATCCTTGACATTTCCGCGGATCCATCTTTACCAGCCGATTCTAGATTTTTACGAAAATTAAAAGAAGGCTGGATGGATATCTGTAAACGCCGTGAACTTGAAAGTAGTACCAAAAGACTCTTCCGGTTTGGCTCTTTCATATGACACTATAATTCCTGTTAGTTACTCTGAAATAACGCTGCTATGCTTTTCCACGATTTTCGTCACTACTCAATGCGTCATTAGAGACCCAGAACGCGCAATATTGGAGATAGGGACAGGATATTACCACAAGCTGACTTGTCTGGCATTGTGCTCTAGAATGTAAAAACACTGACTCGAATTCTCTCTGAAATATATGACCTGAAGCACCTAGTTTGTGGCATAAGTATCTTGTTTATGACACAAAATGCCATGTTTAAATGAGTAGATCAGTTGATCGAGGCTTCTAGATTGTTCATGATGACTACCTGTTGCTCACATCTCATACTTCGTAGTCGTACCCCTTCGACACTGTTTCAAAGAACCGTGAGTAATTACAGGAGCTACCTACAAGTACTAAATCGAACCCCCACTCTTCACCATGAGATTAATGAACTTGTCTCGTGAGGTTTAACAGGAAGGGTTTGAATTGGACAGTCAAGTCTATTAGCTATGTGCTTAGACGAGTAGATCGGTTGATACGAGGCTTCCGTTGTAGATTATTTATGCTGATCTAGATCTCCCGAAAACCAGTGTAGTCATACTCTCCTTGAACAACTCATATAAGACTGTCTCTATGATTAATACAGAAGCTGAATAATGTACGCCATGCCGTGACAGCTTCACGGCTGCCATTTTTACATTTGTATCACCCGGATGTACCGCCGTAATGCATCCCCACATTCAAGAGCCAACCATATCGAAGCTTGTGGTGATAAGCGGAAAATTTGTTGAAAAAAAGCGGAGCCTAGAATGACTAAAAACTAGCACGAGACCTTCCCCTCAGCCAACGCCGTGGACTTAGGGCGGGATACATGGGTCACGTGACCAAACGGCCGTCTACACAAAACTGAGTTGAATAATAAGACGAATACGATACGAGCGTCCCAAGAGGAAGCACTGCACCAGCCCGTATGTTGGGTTTGTCGTGTGAGCACAAAAGGAGGCAATTTTTCAGGAGTAAATGAATACCGTTGCGTTCTCTAAGAAAACCCACATTTTCCCATAATTTCCCATAATTTTCCCCCTTTTTTCCGCCTTATCCACACGCCTTTTACGTTATGGTGCTGGAACCTTCCATATTCTTACGGCCCAGATAACAGTGTGCCGTTTGGGAGGTGAAATTTCGCCGCGAAACCTTATTACTTGCAACGTATTGTAAAACCCCATTACACAGACCTCGATCTACCTTTCCTCGTCACCCGCCACCACACAAAAAAAAACCCCCCGTTTGACACAAACACAGCACTAAGATGGTCAACCCTGCTATTTCCAACCTCGTCATCATGCTTGTCATGATGCAGGTCTCCAAGCGAGTGCCTTTTGAGGACCCTCAGGTTCTGATGGGCATCCGAATTCTCTACGTGGTGGCCCAGGTTCTGGTTCTGGGTCTCTATCTGTACACTCGGTCCATTATTACCAAGAAGAACGGTGAGTATGAGCGTGGCGCAATATTGTGGGTTAAGAAGTTACTGTGGTAAGAGGTTACCATGGTGAAGAGGTTACTATGGTTAAGAGGTTACAGAGGTCGTACCAGAAGAGTCAGGGGAGTGTGTTCGACATGCTCGTGTTTGTCTTCTTCCAGGTGCCGAGCATCTGACCTTTGTACCTTTGTACTTTGGGTGCTTTTGTGATTACTACTCCACTCCACTACTGTGGCGTCAATAGCCTTGTCAACAAGCGCTCAGTTGTCACTCCCTACAATACTAACACAGACCTGACCACGCTCAAATACGTGGAGCCCGCTAACGCCTTTGGCGGCCAGGAGGAGCCCAAGCTCGTCACCACCACCATCAAGGAGTACGACATCAAGCAGGTCAACTCCGCCATCCGAGGCGTCTTCACCGGCATCGCCATGATGGGATTCATGCACATCTACATGAAGTACACCAACCCCCTGCTGCTGCAGTCCATCATGCCCATCAAGTCTGCCATCGAGCAGAACATTGTCCAGATCCACGTCTTCGGCAAGCCTGCCATTGGCGATCTCAAGCGACCCTTCAAGGCCGCCTCCATGTTTGGAGGAGCCGGCATGGGCGGTGGCGACATCAAGACCGACAAGAAGACCATCTCTGCTGCCGAGACTGCCGGCGCCGGAGGTGTCAAGGAGGAGTAAGTGTTATGAATAGTAATAGATTGTATACTGCTGAGTTGGAGAGTGTATGGATTTGGTACATTGTGTTTGTGGGTGTTGTGTGAAGGGATAAGACGTGCGCTCTATGAATTTATTTCGTTTTTATGGATTTATTTCGATTTTATGGATTTAATGAAAGTTTTTAGAAATAAATACAGCATAATTTTGGGAAAATTACAGGAAAATTCAATTAAACGTGCAAGGAGGTGGTTGAAGTGCTTCAATTTGAAAAATGAATCACAGTGAATTGTTGTTTGTTTTCTGGAGAGCAATAGGCAACTTTTGAGCACTTCAGCTGAGTCACGCAATTGCGCATCTCAAATGGACAGTCTATAGACTGAGGGATGTCCAAGGACATTCAAAGGCAGCTCCAAGAGACGGAAAAGACAGCAGGGGTGCTTCAATGAGACACAAATGAGGGGAAAGCTCTCGGATAGAGCTGCAAAACTTCCACGTACAAGGACCACATTAGCACTTGTCTTCTATCTCAGCTTCCTCACAGTAACTGAGTAGCTCTTGGACTCGTAGATGCAACGAGGACGAATACAGTACAAGTACGAGTACACTTACTTGTAGAGGCTACTTGTATCATCAGCAAGTACGTGCGTATGTAGTCGCACTTCTTTACAAGTACAGTCCATCCACTCTAGCTAGTCTCAATAAATAATGATATAAATTATGTACCAGCCCCGAGGCTGCAATGTTCTATAGACCATTTCTTTGTTATCTCCCATGCTTGGTATCTGAGCACCTTTGGAGAACAAGAGTGCAACCTACAAGTAGGCTCCTAGAGCAAGGTCCTCTTCTAGCTACCCCATCCGGAAGACAAGAGGAGAAGATGGCAATGCTGCTTGTCTTTGTAACAGCAGCAACCAGACACCCTTGCACCCTTGCTACCAAACCCTCCTCCAGAGTCAGCACTACAACCCCCCAATGACCTCCTTGACTTTTCCCAGCTCCTCCAGACGCGTCTGCGTTTCCGGAACAGCTCCTCTCAGCCGCTTGATCTCCCGCAGCGACTGCTTGAGCGTCTCTTTTTCCTCCTCGGACAGTTCCTGGGCTGGAGGCAGCTCCTCAAGCACACTCTCCAACGTAGTTCCCTCCTCTGTAGACGCGCCAATATTGCCACAGTCAAACTCAGCCTGCTTGTAGAGCTCCGCAATCACGTGCGGCACGTTCTTGCGCATCTCACTGAGCTTCACCGTCGTCTCATCGACTTCTGCGTACACTTTTCGCAACTCTTCGGCCAGAGCCATGTCAAACGGCTCAATGTGCTCCGTGGACTCGCGGAGATGCGAATCGATGCTGGTCACGTGACCCATTTCAACGCCGTCGACTACTAGCGCGTGTCGCGACAGCTGCATCGTTTCTGTGACGAAGTCTGACACGAGTTGTCTGACGCGTAGAATGAGGGGGTCTGTGGGATCGTTTCCGGGGAGATGGAGCGATGTTTTTTGCTCGACGGCGGATGCAAACTCGTCGCGGAGATACCGCGCGTCTTGGGCTGTCAAATGGAGTTTTTCTGGCGGTGGCATGTTGTGTTGTGTGGTTGGTGTTTTGTTATGGTGATGTTGTGATGTCAAGAGAACTCTAAAAAGGAGGTTGTAATTTGTGTGCATGAACTCTAAACAAAAGCGGGCATTGAAGTGGGATGTAAACAATCAAGTTATTGCGGATGTGATGAACAGAAAAGAGCTGATGGGTGATATATAAAACAAGTGTTTCTTTGAATATGTGGTCTATCAATACCACGAAAATCGCGTAAATTGCACGTTCCCCATGGCTTCATAATTGTCTCAACACCATCAACATGGATGTCAAAACAACCGCAAAGATGAGCTGGTTTTCGCTGTTCTATTTTTATATAATTGGCGTTGATGTTACGAGAGCTACAAGCAGTTCACCAAACATCCAAATTAAGGTCATGTGAATTCTAGAACGACAATTAATTAATTCACATCACATGGATAATTATTACAGTATTCTGGATGGTCAAAATGCACTGTTGGATGTGGCATAATTACTATACTATGTACTACACAAAAAGCGCTGAGGCATTTCACATGTAACAGATGAGGCTCAGCATGTTTACTGGCACACTTCTTACTGTAATCACCTCGAACACTCAACGTCGAAAAGGTTAGTATCCGAAGGTCCGTTGAAGCTCATCTCGATCTACAGAGGTGAGGTGATCACAATGGGGTTTTGTACGATGGGGGGTCTGTAAATAATTTCCCGTGTTTCTGTGTCATATACCACACTGCGAGAACATGCAAATGGTTAATTCACTACGATATCAACCACCGCCAAACACCGCTATTTTCGTCTGGTCATGCGGTTTGTTATTATTATTAGGTTTGAGGACCAAACTCTAAGTGCCTCGTTACAGTCTGTTTGGAAATGTCCCGTTTGGGCTTCTAGGTTGTGATAATAGGAGAGGTG
Organism: Yarrowia sp. B02; assembly: GCA_017635955.1. Taxonomy (NCBI): domain Eukaryota; kingdom Fungi; phylum Ascomycota; class Dipodascomycetes; order Dipodascales; genus Yarrowia; species Yarrowia sp. B02. The sequence goes on from JAAQQV010000006.1 coordinate 2,160,503, forward strand.
CATGTTTACCAAAATGCATCTTTCGCAACATCTACACTAACGACACACGAAAACCAATGGTGAAAAAAGGAGTGGCCAGCAGATACCTGGAGACTCTTGGAGGAGCTGAGGCACCTCCGCAGCCTCTCAGACCCCGTTCCAACGCCAGAATCAACTCGGGGACTTTGCGCAACCAGAAGATTCTCAAATCGTCGTCCACGAGCCATTTCCGCAACCTGGCGAACAGCGACATTGAGAATCTGCAGCTGCCGGGCGTGACGGTGGACCAGGAGGACGTGATTGGTCTGCAGGGGCGAGTGCGGCTCATGAAGCTGGAGGACGAGAAGCACAACTGGATGGACATGCAGCGCAAGAACCTCGCTGCGTATGAGTATTTGTGCTATGTTGGAGCATGCAAAGAGTGAGTACTTCAGAGTTAGAATGATATTTGGTGTTGCAACGAATGGTTAGATGTCCTAAAGCTCTCAGAGTATATCTTGAGAGTCAACATGGACTTTTGAAGGATCTATGGAAAGCAATGAGTGCCATAGACACAAAGACTATTGGGTCCGCTCGGACCTACGGCCCTCGCTTCCGTTATTAACCCAGATGGATCGAAGAAGTCACCCACATGACCCTCCCCCCGGTCGTCCAAATCGAAGACTACCTGCGAAACGGCATTGCTCTTGCCAAGGTGACCCAGGCAGTTGCTCCGCACCTCGTCAAGCGCATCTACGAGGGCCCCGGCCTGCAGTTCCGCCACTCGGAGAACATCAACTACTTTTTCGCGCTCGTGTCCGAGCTCGGCATGCCCGACCTCTTCACCTTTGAGCTCACCGATCTCTACGAGAAGAAGAACATTCCGCGCGTCATCTACACGATCCACGCCATTGCGTACGCGCTCTACGTCGAGGGAGTTGCGCCTCCAATGAGCAATCTCGTCGGCAAGCTGGAGTTCTCGGACGAAGAGCTCGCGCGAACTCAGCGAGGTCTCGACAACCTGGGCGTGCGCATGCCCAACTTCTCGTCCATGAACAAGGACATTGGCATGGAGGAGGCGACGCCCGAGCCCGAGTACGTCGAGCCGGAGGAGAGCGAGGAGGAGGTCATGGTGCGCGAGCTGTGCGAGGCCAACGACAACATTGAGCAGCTGCAGGCTGTCTGTGTGGGCTTTCTGGCTCGCGAGGAGTTCCGCAAGACCAAGCGCGAGCTCACGGAGGCCGAGCCGTCGATCGTGGCTCTGCAGTCTGTGGTCCGAGCGCTGGGACCGCGGCAGAAGCTCGTTGTGCAGCAGGGAGCCGTGTCGAGGTCTTCCGCCGACGTGGTCAAGCTGCAGGCGCTTCTGCGGGGCTATCTTGCGCGAAAGGCGTTCCAGAAGACGCTTGACCGGCTCTCTTTTGCCGAGTCGCAGATTGTCTCCCTGCAGTCTGTTGCGCGAGGAAACAAGACGCGAAGCGGCGTGGTGGAACAGACGTCGTCGCGAGACCTCGGCGATGTGACTACCCTGCAGGCGATAATCCGCGGATCTGTGGTCCGGAGAGCGATTTCGCGAACCAAGGGCGAGCTTCACGGCTGTTCCGACACCATTTCCGAGCTCCAGGCTGTGGCTCGAGGTAATTCTATCCGATCTGAGCTTGACACTCTGCACAGACAGCTTGAACAAGAATATGAATCCATTGCGACTCTCCAGAGCGCCATCCGCGGTTCGCACGTCCGCTCGAAAACCACCTCGACCTCCAACCACATGCTGGACATGTCGTCTGGAGTGGTCGATCTGCAGAGCCTGATTCGCGGCTGGACTGTGCGACAGGACGTGCAGGCGAAGCGCGCTGCCCTCAGAGCTGTCGACGAGGATATCGCCGAGCTCCAGTGTGCTGCACGGGGAGGACTTGTGCGAAACGTCTTTCACGAGAAGATGGCCGTGCTCAACACGCAGCACGGAGCTGTTTGTGTTCTCCAGAGCGCTGCGCGAGCTGGTATTGTGCGAAGTCAGCTTGCCAGGTTCCACGAGCGTCTCGACAGAGCTTCCCCTTCGGTCACCAAGCTGCAGACCGTCATTCGCGGTGTTCTTGCGCGCTTCGACTACTCGCTGATGATGGAGGAGTTCCTGGACGAGGAGCCCAGCATTGTTATGCTGCAGGCAGCCTGTCGAGGAGCGCTTGTGCGAACGAAGCACAACGACCGAATGGCGCATTTCCACCGAAACATGGACAAGGTGATCAAGATCCAGTCGTATCTGCGAGCCCGAACGCAGGGCGACGCGTACAAGTCGCTGGTTTCGTCGCCCGATCCTCCCCTGTCCACCGTCAAGAAGTTTGTCCACCTGCTGAACGACTCCGACTTCGACTTTGAGGAGGAGGTCACCCTCGAGAAGCAGCGCAAGCAGGTTTCCGACGAGGTGCACAAGAACGAGCAGCTGGAGCAGTTCATCCAGAACCTGGACGTGAAGATTGCGCTGCTGGTGAAGAACAAGATCACGCTGGACGAGCTGATTCGCACGCGAAACAAGGGCGTTGCTGTCCCCCAGATTGACAACGGCGACGTGTTCAACCTCAAGGCGCTGAACAAGACGTCGCGACACCGCCTGGAGCTCTACCAGGGCTTCTTCTACCTGCTTCAGACGCGTCCGCTGTATCTGACTCGGCTGTTTGGACGCATTGCATCCACTCCCGAGAAGGACATGAAGAACGTGGAGACGCTGACGATGAACATTTTCGCGCACGCTCAGCGACGGCGAGAGGAGTTTTTCCTGCTCAAGCTGATTTCGCGGTCTGCAGCAGCCCACATTGCGACTCTGGACGCCTCCAAGAACATGGTGCGCGACAAGCACATGTGGCAGCGTCTGTTTGCTGCTCTGAACCGCGGAGCTGCGCCCAAGAAGCTGCTCAAGTCGCTTTTGGGCTCGCATGTCAACGCTGTTGTTGACCAGCATATGCTTGATCTTGAGAGCGATCCCATTGCCATCTACCGGTCTCTGATCAACCAGGAGGAGCTTGCCAGTGGAAGAACGTCTGCTCGAGACCCCAACTTGCCTGTGGATGAGGCTATTCAGGACCCCGAAACTCGCCAGACGTTTATCGCCAACCTGCAGCGTCTGCGAGAGCTCACTTCCGAGTTTCTGCACACCATCGAGAGCTCTGTGCTGCAGCTGCCTTACCATGTTCGGTACGTGGCTCGGGAGTGCTACCGCAGCGTGCAGAAGACGTTCCCCAACGAGTCTGAGGATCGGCATCTTGCAGTGATTGGCGTTGTCCTGGTCTCTCTGTTTGTCATCCCCCCGATTGTTGCTCCTGACGACTACGGGGTGTGCGAGTCTGCGATTGGGCCTGCTCAGCGGCGAAATCTCGGCGAGGTTGCCAAGATGCTGGCTCAGATTGCGTCTCTGCGGCTCTTTTCGCGCGAGAACGTCTACCTGCAGCCGCTCAACGACTACATCAAGCAGACGCAGCCTCGAGTGCGAGCGATGCTGAAGCTTGTGATTGACGTGTGCGATCCCGAGCAGTACTACGAGACGTCCACGACCGACGACGTGACTGCGACCAAGCGACCCACTCTGTTCCTGCGAACCAACGACATTTTCGTCATTCACAATCTTGTCTGCAGAGAGATCGAGACTGTTGCTCCTGACGCCAAGGACCCTCTGCGCGAGGTTGTCACAGACATGGGAGCTCTTCCCTCCTCTGCGACGGAGGTGCTCAACATGGCGCGTTTCACCGAAGTCAAGCTTGATCTGAACCCCATCTTTGCCAAGGGCGACGACTCTGAGTCGGCCTACAACACGATGCTGGTTGAGACGAAGCGGTACCTGCTGTACGTGATTCGCGTCCAGACCGGTGCTTCTCTCCTGGACATTCTGCTTGCTCCTGTGAACCAGTCTCACGAAGACAAGTACAGGGCTATTCTGACCGAGGAAGCCATTGAGCGACGAAAGCGCGAGTCCGAGGAGCAGATGACTAAGAGCACGTCTTCGTCGCAGTCGTCGCGATCGCTCCACAGACTGTGCAACTCGCCCTCCGAGCACCAGTTCTCGCAGATGTCGTACCGCGATCTCAAGCTGCTTTCCCTCGAGAAGGTGATTGAGCTGGAGACGCTGGGCAAGATCTCGCGGGCCAACAACTACCAGGAGATTGTCAACTCGATTGCGCAGGACATCAAGACGAAGAAGAACCGACGTCTTGCGCGACACGCCGAGCTGGACTCCATTGCCCTGACTCTCCAGGGTCTGTCGGAGAAGGAGGCCTACCTGCAGCTGCAGCTCAAGAACTACAACGACTACATTGAGCAGGCCATGTCGACGCTGCAGACCAAGAAGGGCAAGCGCAAGGGCCTGGTTCTGCCGTTCACCAAGCAGTACTTCCACCAGCGCGAGCTGCAAAAGTCGGGCAAGGTGCCCAAGTTTGGTTCTTTCGTCTACTCGGCCCAGGCTCTGCTGCAGAAGGGCATTCTCGTCGAGCTCAACGGATACCAGGACAAGGCGCAGGACAAGGTCATGTTCACCTTCTCGTCTGACGAGGTTGGCGTTTTCACGGTCGAGGCAGCCTACGGAGGCATTGCTCTGCCCGGAGCTACCACGACGCTTACTCTGGACGATCTGCTTTCGCAGCAGTACAACAACCAGCAGCTGGTGAGTCTGTTTGACGACATGGTCAAGATGAACACCAACCTGCTGCTGCACTTTATCTTCCGAAAGTTCTACCGGGACAATTAGCGGCAGGCGCTTTTTTACATATTACCATACCCTTAATGTTATTTTATTGTTATACGTTGTATTGTAGAACGACGACTCTATCACTATCCTCTCTGCGATTCCTTCAAATAGCGACTCTCACTTCTCCTCCTCAGCTCCTTACCCCAAATGATCATGGGAATGGTGAGTATCAAAGGAATCAAGGTGAAGCAACCACCCATGATGTAGACGTTTTGCAGCCCGATACCGTCTACCCATGGACTCATACAGAAGATGATGACCATACCGAGTCCGTTTCTCACCACCACAACCCCAATAAAGGCGTCTCCTACTATCTGGCTGTAGCAGTCAATCAGGTAAGTCACGACGATAGATCCCGATGATCCATACGCAAAGGCCACAATTGCAAATCCAATTGCAGGGACAATCCATTGAACTCCTTTGGCAATGGGGATTCCCAGCATGAACATACCTACAGTCATGGAGAAGTTTGCAAAGATCAGACTGTAGAGTCTGAACTCAGGCTCATACACACCATGGTTCCGGTTGGACATCCAAATGATGGTCTTGTCGTTAAACCAACCTCCGTAGATGCATCCCAAAAGCATTCCAACACAAGGAGCAATGTTGATGTTGCCTATTCCTGCTGCTGAAAAGTTGTAAGGAGGAGCTGCAAACGAGTCAGAAGTAGTTGTCGAGACCATCGCCACAAAAGAGAGCATACACCCGTACTGCATAGCAGCGAAGGCGACAATCGGGTACGAGAAGAGAACAATGAAGGGTGCGAGTATCTTTCGCAGAAACTCTTTCCACGATCCAGGGGTGTACGCGACAAGGGCAAGTCTTTTGGAGAGGGGGTTCCTTGGTATGTCCAGAACCTCTCCTGTTTGGTGTTGCAGCGTGGATATTTCTCCTGTTTTCTCTGAGTTCTTCTCACTCGAAACTTGTTCATCAGAAGAAAGCCCATCACAAGGAAGCTCAGAGACAAGTAGCGAATCTGGTAGGGTATAGTTGGTCTCCTCGAAGAAGAAAACAGTCATAAGAAACTGAACAGCTCCAATGATAGCCACAATGATGAACACCCACCTCCACCCGATGTTGATGGTGATGTATCCCGCTGGAACTAGCACGAGAAAGTTGCCAACGTCCACAACAAACATGTAGATGCCGTTGAAGGTTCCTCTCTCGTGCACAAAGTACAGATCAGCCACTGTCATCTGGATGATGGTTTCGCACACACTCACGGCGAGACCCTGGAGGAACATGGATCCATAGGCCTCTCCAATAGCTTCCATCTGAGAAAGCCAAGCTGAAGTGGCTACTACCAGAGCAGAAGCCACGATGTAAATGGGTCTCTTTCCAAACTTGTTTGCAAACGGGATAAGAAGAGGACAGCCTAGACCCAAGCCAGCGACAGACAGGCCGTTAACATTGGTTAGCTGGTCAAAGGACCACTTGAACTCGTCCTGCCAAGGTCCCCACATGACGAAAAAGACATTGCAAGCCGTGAAGGCTATCAGCGTGAAGAAGCAGACAATGAAGAAGTTGAGGTGCTTGCGAAACCTCGACCAGTTGAGCGGTTGGTTTGGATCTAAGCCCGGAGTGGGCTGTAGCACAATGTGATCCGCAGAGGTTTCCAGAAGCACCGTACCAGGCGGTTCTCTAGTCGATGTCATAATTGTTCGCTTCTGAACCAGACATGGGCTCTATTATATATACGAGGTGGAAGATACTTTGGACTCCAATAGCTATGAGGAGAAAATTCGTAGACTTGGAAATGTTTACGGTCTATCCTTGATAAGCCAAATCAGAGACATGCTCAAACGTTGATAGGGGGTGCCAGGGAGTTCAATCATAAGCAGGACAGGAAAATGTCACTAGGGGGAGTAATTAGAAGCCAGTTGTGAGCGAATATATGCAACAGTTCCATCAACATTTTTTTTCCTGTCACAGAATCTGCAAGATATCGTCGCAGTACCAGTGTCTCACTATGCCACGGAAAAACTTACAGTTATCCCTAGAGATCAAACCTCCGTGGATCAGGTCTATTTCCCTATCGTTGATACGAGCCCTGTAAGTCGGTATCTTCGCCTAATCCCATAATTATCTGCGTTATCGCTGCTACACCCCAACGAGAGAGTTGCAAGTAAAATGAAGCCATTGAGGGAGCTCTTGTAATGGAAATAAGTTGGGGATGTATCAACGACAAAAAGTCCGACCTACATCCGTGGAGCTGTCAATTACTTGTGTCCAAAGTAATACTCGTACGAGGGTATGAGAACTACTGAAGTTGGCATGGATACATGAGAATTGGAGCGATCCACACACCAATGGCCTGATAACTGAAATAACTTGCTCAATCCACCGACATCTCCACATCACGAACATCTATTTATGCGCCTGTAGATATGTCGGCTCAACGGCCCTTTACTTTTTGCAGGTGCTTTTTGGCAGCGCCAAGGAGATGACTTTGGGGTCAGCTGTTTGTCGATGCTCGCAGCTTGGCAGGTATTGCTTTTACGAGCTTGTCGAGGATATTAACGGTGCTCTTTGGCAGTGGAGACAGGGTATGAACAAGTAGACAAGGGTGCTGAGAAACGCCTTGAACGATTAGCAAACGCCTTGCTTCAGTGATTAAGCAGTGCCTTGAGCGATTAAGAAGCCGCCTTAATCTGATACCACCATTTGCAGACGCCACTATTGTGAAGTGCAGACATCACCATCTGTGGATGTTTGAACGCTGAGATCGGCATACTTTGAAGTCATCGTAAGGCTGTAGTGAGACATTCACTTGGAATACAGATACGTACATCCAGAACAGCTAGAACCGGTACCATGACGTAAATGTGTCTATGATACAAATACACAGCCCATATCTAACATCGGAAACAGTATCCCGAGGCAATGCACTCAGCCTCGAATCATGTGACTCCGCCTCAGTAGGTGACATCATTATAGCGTCCCACTTGGTTTTGCAATGTCTGAATAAAGACGATCATTTTGTTTTTGCGATCTGCTTTGCGATCTGCTTTTGCGATCTGCTTTTGCGATCTGCTTGGACCACTTGCTTTTTCGTGATCTGAAAGGGTTGCTCAGTTTTCGCGAGGCTCAGTCACCTGAGGCCAAACCTTCGTTCTTCGGCCTTTCAAATCGGTGATCTGCTTGTTGCAAAATTGACAAATGAACAGGGGTACAAGAACGAGCAGTCTTCGTTGTCCCCGGATCCGTCGCTTGTCCTAATTTCCATCGCTTGTTTGAACTTTTTTTGCGACCAAGAAAAATACGCTAAGCCTCGCTTAAATCGACTAATGCTCATCTCATCGCAGCAGCTCGGGAAAATCGTTCCGAAAGGCAGCGTATTTTCGCAAGTGGCTCCGCGTAATCTTGCCTGCAAAAAGTGGAACGAAACGGTGGGGCGCTTAAAAGCGCCATTTTTACGAAGATGCAGGTTTAGCCGAGGCGTCCTACATGCACCTCGAGCATGGTATCTGTGGCAGCTCACAAATATTATACGATAACGATCGCTTGCTGGTGTTGGAGAGGGAATAGTGAAGGCAGCTAATTATTTTCGTTTTTGAACAAAGTGGCTTCATATTGTTTCCGTGCAGTCCATTGAGGTACTTGTAGAACAATGTCCTGTACCCACTATGTTGTTTTCTTCAGGAGAGTTGTACTGATTCCAAGTGAATGGTGGCAAGTGAAAGATCCGAGGTAAGTGAAGACTACTGTCAATTAGCGAATAGTCATAGCTCATGTCAAGTTCCAAGTTTCTCTACACTGTGTGGACTGTTATCCTTGTGCTAACCATGGTCCAGCTAAATTACAATCGTATGTACCCGTACTATGAAGATAGAAGACAACTAGCAGGGTAGAAAGTGAACTCATAAATACAATCACAGTCAATTGTACCACAACTATTTCCCATGCTAGTACATGCTCATTCACTCCAGGGCTTCAATTGTGAACAGAGATGTAGCTTGTGGATTAGAGTACTAACTAGCTACCGGTAGTGCTCTCAAGCCATAGAATCGTCCACAATTACTCTCACTCAATCCACAATGCTCAACTGAAGATACTACTGTCGTTGTACTCAAATGCCAGAACACACCTTGCCATGAGTGCAATACCAGAGACTTCCTCATCTGTCATAGCAGTTGTGAATTACTTGTGAATACTCTACGGATAGAGAATCAGAGAACTTGTCCTGGGATGAACCAACGGCTTTAGTCATGAACACGACACAGCGTCACTCTTGAACATATAGACAAAGCACGAACACATAAGACAATTGTGCTTCGCACTCGTGGTTCAATACTTGAACTCGTGCTTTGCACTCGAGGGCAGGAGAAGGCATAATGCATTATGCTACCGGTACAACACACAGCATCACTCATGAACACAATAGACACGTGCTTCGTACTCGTGAATCAAATACTTGGAGTCGTGCTTTGCAGTCGCGATTCAGATAGTTGAACTTGTGCTTCGCACTCACAATTCAGATGGTTGATCTCGTCAAATACTTGAACTCGTGCTTCCCACTCGCGATTGGATACTTGAACTCGTGCTTTGCACTTGTGAATCAGACACTCGAACTCGTGCTACGCACTCGCGAATCAAATACTAACTCGTGCTACGCACTCGCGATTCAGATACAGCTCGCACTCGCACTCGCACTCAGGAGAATAAATAATGCATTATGCTAATAAATAAGTTACATGGGCACCAGGGCGTATCCCATACAGTCCCTCTTGGACTTTGCGCAATTAAAACAGCTCGGCTTGGCCTCGTCGCACTTAATGCGCCGCTTGCGGCACGTCATACACCCCGTCTTGGTCCGCTTGCGCACCTGCCGCTTGTGCATCTTCTGCTTGAGCTCCTGCGACGGCAGATGCTGGTCCCAGTGGTAGTGCTGCGGCGGAGAAAGGCTCTGCTGGCGGTACTGGGGGTAGTACTGCTGCTGCTGCGCCTGCTGGTGCATCTGCTGCTGCTGGAGCTGCTGCTGGAGGTGCTGCTGGTGCAGATGGACGTGTGGCACAGCCGGCACAGATCCAAAGTACTCCTTTTCTGTGGAGTTTCTGCGAGAGGCCTCGGGCGTGTACAGCGGCGTGAGCATCGTGGCAGGCATAGAAGTAGGGTAGTGGGCCAGGGGAGGCGAGTTTGCGGGGCTCTGGAGCTCCGGCGTGGGTGTAGGAGGGTTCATTGCAGGGGGCGTAGGAGCCGAGTAGGGAATGTGAACTGGAGCTGAGTGAACCGGAGCATGCTTGTCGTAGTGAACTGGAGCGTGAACTGGAGCATGCACAGAAGTGTGAACTGGAGCATGAACATACTTGTCATTCACGGGGTGGACATGATTGTCATAGTTCACTGAATGAGGCTTGTCATTGTTCACCTTGTCATAGTTGACATGTCTGTCGTTCAGGACATGCCTGTCATTCAGAACATGTCTGTCGCTCAGGACATGTCTGTCATTCACCACATGCTTGTCACTCAGGCCGTGCTTATCATAATTGTACCGAGAAAGACCAGCGGAAGGAGCCGGAAGATGCGTGTAGGAGAGGTGAGGATAGGTCTGTGTCTGTGTCTGGGAAACAACAGGCTCGGGAAGGTTGAGAACCGCGAGAGAGGGCAGTGACGTCATGGTGAGGGTGGTGAAGTGCGCTCAGACCCGGGGGAACCCTCATATATATAACACCCCACAGAGATGGAGTGGATACATGACGCTTATTGTCTCGCGTTTTCTCGTTTTGCAGTCTCATAATGGGTTTAATTCGGCCTCTTTGTCTCGCTTATACATACAGTTTGGCCCATGCCTGCGTCAAAATAAGGTTGTCTCTTTAGCGTTGTTGCTCTAGAAAACAGACTTTGGCAAACGAAAAACCAACCCGCAGATTTCGGCAATACGGAAGTGGCCCTGGGATGTGGTTTTCAGACGCTGCCGGAAGGCAAGCGGGAGAAAAGACGCGCGAGCGAGGCCCGCCAGAACCAGTCACGTGACCCACACGCTTCCCTTCATCTTTGCGCCCCCCCCCAACCCAATCTATCCGGTCTACAGGAGGTCGGAGGTTTTTGCCATACATTCGGCAAGCTAATTTCGGGCCGAAGGTTTACACTTCAATTGTTGCGTGCAGGAGCGTGCAGCAGCGCGCATGCGGACGCAGGTGTGCATATTTGCTGAAACTGTGGGCTTTTGCAGTGGAGTACTCGCTCCAGGTCGAGTATGCACCCCGTGCAGGTCCTCTGCAGTGTCATGCACTCTTTCGGGACGGCCGTGAGATCAGACCATAGCCAGATCGGGTATGTGCGGAGGATTTTTGGAGACAGGTCATAGAACAAGACAGTCTCTGGACAATGTCTTTCGTGGCCTGGTCTGTGTACCTGGATATGAGCCCATCTGAGACATACCAAAGAAGCAATTCCTGTTTTTGGCCACGACCCCAAGGCAGCATACAAAGACAAGCCTATAGCTGGTCTTGGTATGAATTGGGGGCGAGGCTTTGCTCCCATGTGGGGGTCACCGCAAAGTGTTTGTGCTTGTTCTTGTATTTGTGGTCTGTTGTGTGTTTTTGACAGAATGTGTTTTGACGTTCTGTGTTAATTATGTGCTAAGCAGATGGTACAGGATACATGAATGGGCGCTAAGAGTTCAGTTCAAAGGAGAAGATTGTTCCGAGTGCTCTGGTTGGAAACTTGAATGGTGTGTAAGCGACTTTTACGAGTATAGTATTCGGTAATTTTCCAAAAGTTGCCACCAAAGAGACAAAGCAGGGGTAGGGGGCTTGTCTTTTGTGGAGTAGGATTTGTCGATGTTGATGTGTTACTTGTGCTTGATGTGTTTGATATGTTTGATATGTCTGATATTGGTCTCATGTAGTAAGGTGACACGAACATAGACTAGTGCTCTACCCTGGTATATGGTAGTCCATAGCAAAATTGTCTATTGAAACTATTGCCACACACCTGAACAAAGCTCATGCACTTGAGTGGCTGGTGTCTTTGAGTGGATTATGACGTACTCAACTTGTAGGGCTGTGTAGTCAGTTGTCATTAAGTGATTGACGTAACGATAACCACAGTATGATACTGTCACGTCATAGCACCATAAAATGACATCTCAAGACCATACGGAACCATCCCCAATACCACCAGTACACCTCTACATTCCACCAAATTCCATTTCTTTATCCTGCCTGTTGACAAACACTCTGAATCCGGCAAGCGAGAAGCGCGAGAAGCGAGTTCAAGCGAGCCTAAGCGAAAGTCGAGGCATCGAACGATTTGGACGGCTAGTTTTGACTGATTTCTGACTCGGTGATTGAGCACTCAGTGACTAAAAATACTTCCATGGAGCTAGCAACTGAACTACAGGTCCACGTAATCGTCTCTTGGCGTCATTTTGCGTTTCCCAAAAAACGAAAAAGACCAGCTTTTCTTTTTTGTTCTCTCTCCTCGTATGTCGCTGCACCTGGTGCGTCGGCCCTTTACCCTAGGTCAGGTGTTTTCTGTGTTTGTGGTCTTGGTGGATGACTATTTGGTGGGCATTGTGGATTTTATTGTGAAGATTAGGGTGGATATTGTTAGTGGAGATTTTGAAGTAGTTGGAGACTCCATATTGAGTGAATGTTTCTACAGAGTGGTGCCTTTGAGACGGCAATTGCTTGTCTTACTCTATAACCACGAGCAAATATTTTTATAACCAAGCATAATTGCTTTTCGCCGTATATCGCGGTATTGTCATGTACTCAGGCACGTTTCCGCAGTACAAAAAATGGTGTGTTTAATGGGTTTGCTACAGAGCTATGAAGTGCGAAAACTGCTCTTGTTGAGTTGTTGGCTTGTTGATAAAAAACTTGTAGCATCTTTCATCCGCTTGAATCCATCTCTTGTCTACTATTCAATATCGCCAAGACGGAAAACGACTGCCTAAAAAGAAAAACCGATCTCGGAACTTGCCGCTCAGAAGCGAAAGAGCGGGTAAAACGGCATGTAATAGAAAGCCGAGTTGTTGAGGTGCAAGAGGGTCAAACACACAATGAACGAAAGGAGAACGACAATTGCGTTGAGAAACCAAAAACCTCAGCAAACATCTCCGATCGATCGTACTTCATGTCGATCATGACCAGTTTGGGGATTCCGATGATGTCACAAAAATTTGTGCAAACATGCAACGTGACCAGTGGGTCAGCTGCAGTTCCATACAGAGCTGTGCGTGTGTTAATTTCTAACGAATGATTTTCCACGCGATTTTGATCCAGTCTGGAGGACTACAAAATAAGCGTTTCCTGCATGTGCATACAATGGGTCGATTGTTAGAGTGCATGTAAGGTAGTACGCTGAGAAAAGAAAAACAAACGTCATATGTAGCTGAAGACAGTCTGTGCCACTCTAGGTATAGACACCAGCTACAGCAAACATCTCCTAACTAAGCACAACTAGCCAAAGTACATCCTCCTTCTATACTGCACACCGCGCATGAAACACCTTTGTCCAAACCTTAATATCCGCACTCTCTCAAACAGGCAAAAGGGTGCAGGACCCCGGAAATGGACGGCAGCCGTAAACGAGCATTCTCGAAGAAAACATACGATGAGGCGAGTGAGGAGAAGCTCTTCGCTTAGTATTTGGCTAGCAAAGTCGCGCTAAGCGAGCTGGCGAAAATATGAGAAAATACGCCAGCTCGTATATATAAGATTCAACGGGTGTCAAAGTTCAGAGACAGGGTGCTCCTTTCCAGCTCGTTGCTTTTTCACCCGTTTTGCGATTTTTCGCCCCATGTCTTGAATCTGCCACAGTTTAATATGTATGAGACCGCACACAATAGGATTATGGCTCTGTGGTCGTGACAGGAGGTCGTGTTTTATAGTACTTTTACAGTCCAAGACTAGTGGTGCACTTAGGACACATTAGCCCAGGAACACTCGCTAAAAACACACTAAACCTCACGGAGTCCAAAACCGACGTCGCTAAGCTGCATCAGGGCTCGGATAAGCGGAACCAGCAAGCGGATTGCTGAAAGCCCTGTTTCTGCGCATTCTGCGTTTTTTTGTTTGCTAGCCGTATTATCACGTATAGCGCTCCGTATTGCGGCAAACAAGGTTTGAAACGGGCCAAAAGAAAAAAACGCACAGTGTGCCGACGGTCGGTGATTGAGGGGGTTGAAAGGGGAAATTCGGATATATTATGAACGAGGTGAAATTGCGTGTTTCTATAATTATACTGATTTTTTTAGATTTGTTTGAAAATTAACAATGCCCCTATTCATCCCTTCTCACACAGTGCTGCCCTAAACAATCGCCCAAAGCCCTCTCAAACTCTGTATCTATTTTTTTATACGGCTCACCCTGTCGATCTTGCAGGGCATCTGGACACTGGAGATCGGGTTGTCTATAGCCGAGATCTCTTTGGTGTTGTACGAGTGGCTATGCTTTTCGCCATCTGAATTAATTCAGCGGAATATTATTAATTTTTTTTACCGGTAGCCGAAATTTACCCGAAAAAATGCGAAAAAAATACCATGGAATTTATGGCTCGCTTAGAATCCCCAACGGCCATCTTACGTTCCGGAGGTGCTCCACACGCTGCTATTCGGCCAGACTCAAGTGCGTAAAAAGTGGGCGAGGTGGGCAAGCGCAGAAACGATGTAAAAAAAAAAGTGAAGATAAATGCGGATGTTGACCACTTGGAGCAGATTCCAAAGAGTGGATCTCACTATTAATATCACAACCTCAGCTGCCATCCTCGTTGACACTACTATAAACACTCTTAAACCGTAATCCCCGAATGTGCGGCTGAAGCAAAAAAAATAAATAAATACGAAGAATGACAAAGTTACGAGACGTCAGAGCTCTACAGTGTCTTTAATATCTGAGATTGACGTCTGGTGGCTCGCGAACGGCCCGAATGTCAGGGGTGTGATTATCCTTGCTTATTTCGCCGTTCGCGTGTATTTAGAATTACCGACAACCTGCCACAAACGTTTCAAATGCCGAGGAGGTGGTATTATTTTTGGAGGTAATATTACGAGGTGAAAAAGGAGGCTGACAAGGAGCGTGTCAATTATGTGGCTATACGGATAGAGGCTATGGCGTGGAATAATTTGGCAGAACTGTCTTGATTATTTGTGTGGAGTAACTTCAACGAGTTGATTTTTTTTGCCAGAATTAAATAATATTTGTGGGAAAACAACACAAAATCGCAAAAAAAGAAAAACAGCACGTTAACGACACGAAAATATTAAAGCCCTTATTATGTCAGTACTATAGCTATTCTGAGCCGTGTAAAATCACCCCTCATCTGGAAATACCTGTTTCAGATTTTATACGAATATTCTGAATAATTTTCCGTTAATTTCCGTTTAATTTCAGCTAAACTCAGATTAATTTCAAAACACCCCACACTCGCCCGGCTGCCTCCTACTACGCTCCTGTTGCCTCCGGCAAGCCGTTTCCGTCCGATAGACCCCTGTAATACGTGAGCTCCACATGTGTCATATTTGAGCGGAAAAAGGAAAGATCGACAAACCCAATCATCCACTATTTCCGCTGGGTGAGACACTGCCACGGCTCGAGGTGATCCGAGACAGTTTTTTGTTTGTGCAACGAATTATTTTTTGTTTTCATATCGATTTGTTTGCTGTTATGTTGTAGCAATACATTCCAAGCAGTGATACGAACAAGAGAAAGACTCACGTGACGTTTTTTGACAGCTGTCAGTCTGAGTCGATCGAGGCTTGTTTTTGGATAATTTAGTGTTTAATGCCACAAGTTATTTTGCTCTCAATATGGGGTATGTCGAATTACAACAGACGCTGTGTTTGCGCTATAGAGAAATAGATGGTACCGCCAAACTCGTGGAAATCAGACGATTCCAATGGTAGCATTAACTTGCCCACAGCACGCCTGCTCGGCATTCCTATAACACTCCAAAAAGTTATCCCCACAATAACTTGGCTACACTGATATTAAAAAATGCGCTTGGCAGCTTGGCAGGGATATTATTGCCGTTGTGGAGGGGGTACATTTCCTGCGAATGGACGCAGTAGACGCGATTTTCTAGAAATCATTTTCTACAACACCATTAAGCGAGTCGTATTCGTCTTAGTTAGTTGTTCAACTAGTTCCAAGTAGTGCACTTCATAGTGCATCCTGTTAGTGGACAGTTAGTGGAACTAATTAGTGGAACCAAAGTCCACTTGCAACTGTCCCCATACCTCGGCAACGGTCACGTGTCTCAGCTGGCGATCTAGCTGACACTTCCCCACAAAGATCATCGTGGCAGCTTGTGCTTTTCTTTTTACGAAGAGGCCTGTTTTTGTATTTTTGGTGTCGATTTGCTGTGGAACTGTTGTTTCAGATGCGCGTGGTTTGAGGCGCTGGGTAACTAAGAAGTGCTTAATAATGTGCCTACACTACTGACCACGGAAATACCGCAGTCGAAAACGCGATTCTGTTCAAGTCGAAATGTCTCCACCCCTCCTCCACTTTTCTATGAGGTGTCACTCGTTCGTTTTGCGTTTTCAGAATTCGCGTTATAGTTAGAGTTTGTGACACTTCATTAAGGTTTCAATAAAGTTCAACAAGCAAAACCAACCTCCGGCGTGATGCGGCCCGTGAGGTACCACTAATGCGCAACGACGGATACGTTAGGGTTCAGCCACCTCAGCCACATGGTCATGTGGCGTGTGACGTCAGTTTGTGTGGCAGTTTGTGTCACATGAAGTTGTGGTAGTGGTAAAAATAGATGTGTTAGGGCACTGCTTTCAATTAGCTACAGTATGGGCTGATGTATTTAGATATGGTGTTTGAGGTCACTTGTAGTCCACTTGAACAAACTAACAAGGTATACTACAATAACCGCTACGAAGTACTTGTACAGAGCAACATTTGCCGACCCTTGGCGTCGGCTATTTCTGCTTGGATTTCTGCTGCTGTCTCAATTGTTGAAATGGTTGAAATGTGGCTGGTGAACAAGTCTCAAATTCTCAAATGACACGCTTTTAACCACCTGAGCCGGCTTTAACGCCCCTATTGCCGCCAGCAACGCTATAAACCCAATTTTTTTTTTTATTGTTTAAAATTGAACTTTTCGATTTAATTCGTTCCGTAGGCTCAGAATAAAACACATAGTAAAAATGACGTTGACGCTAGAATAGAGCAACGCTTTCCGGCTAAATCAGCTTTATAGGTGCAGGTGCCTGCTCGTGTGACAGGTTTTTTTTTTTGTTTTTTTTTTTTTCAATTTTATAAATTTTTCTTCTGCATAAATAATCACATCCCTTACATACCGGCAACTAATTTGCTCATCCGGAAGCTATACGCCTCTTTCGGGATATCTTCGGGGTACTAAAAACAAAGACCGTTTCTCTGTTGGCAGTTCATTGTACTACCGGTTCTTTTATTGTGACATTTCAACACCCAGTCATCATGAATTGTGCGTGTGTGACTCGAAACCGATGGAAAAAAACCCAACATGCAATTTCTATACGGGGCCAGACATGACAGACGTAGACCACACGTTTCTGCTGCGAGAGCTGCCGTTTCCGTGACCCGAACGTTGACCTATGCATACCACGTATTCACAGAAGAACGGAACGTATCCGGATCATGCCGCGGCGTCTGTACAGAGAAGTACGTTTCTGTGGGCTGACGGTTGCGGACTGCAGGAAGACCCGCTTCTTTTCGTCTCGATATACCGGGCCTATTCGCTTTGGAGAGATTGAATACAGAGTCGACTTTGTGAAGCGGCTAAAGATCGACAAGCAACCAGTAAGCGAGATGGGAAGGTCTATTGTTGCTAGTCATAGGAGAGAATCTATTGGCAGACAGAGTGCCGTTTGTTTGTGCAAGTACATAATGGTACCTGTAGAGGTACGAATTCTTCGTACTGTACATTCTGTAGCTGAAGGTCAAGTGTATGAATACATACAGGAGTTGAGAAACAGGCTAACAATTTTGAGAACAATTTGAGGCATTCCAATTGTTAGATCCTACAAGTAAACTTATAGACACCTCCATATGTTTACTGCATACCTCCACCTTCCCTGCCTATCATGTCTCACACCAAAGGAGATACTTCCCCGAAAACACACGTATTCGTCTACAGACTGTACCTTGTACAAGACTGTCTCAGGAAACATTGCTTTTTCTGCCATGGTTGAGGATGTGAATATAAGACATAATAACGAGGTGACAGCCGAATGCCTTACTGACGTCATCTAGTCTAAGACATGCTTTTGGGTAGTGCGACGCAGGTTCTATTTTGGGCATTGCACTGAACCAGAGGACACTTGCAAAATCTAGTCATGCACTTTCATACCAAGAAGAGTCTTCAACTGCATTGCAGATTGTATTTTCCAAAAAAGAACTTCTGAGCTTGAGTATCAAAACGTCACAGTAGAATATTGACAAGACACAGAATGACCGAGTATTGGAATAGTCATTGTGAAGCACCCAACAGAGACATTGTGGCATGTGCAGCCACACAAAGCCCTTATTTACATCAATCAAACAAAAGTGCCTGACTGCATTAGAGACGACTTCTTACAAGTACAAGTACAGGTAGAAGTACAAGAACAGAAAACAATGGAAGTGCTTGACAAGCTGGTAAGCAGACAAAGAAATGACACCCCAACAAATGGAGGGTCTCACGGGATTTTCGGAATAGTTATACATTTCTCCTTAGTCGGGGCAATTAGAGTTTCGCTAAAACCACAGAATTATAACTGCTATAAACCGCCATATTCTGTATGGAATGGTATGACTTTAAACAAATTAGATGAAAGGAACATCTTTGAATTAGATATTCACGTACTAAAACCACCAATACCGCTTCCTATAATGTGCCTATACAACCACAAAATTCGTCTAATAAAACCTTAATCCAATCAAGGTTATATAAGGCCATCTCCAACTTCCTTGAGGTCTATGAATACAATTGTTTTTGAAATCAGCTTTCCAACACTTTAGGAAGCTCCTATAATACCCTGACAACTTTCGCAACCACCCCTGATATCACCAGAAGTCATATACCTCGAAAGACCCACTCTGGAACTCTTGTACGCATCTCTTCTTGCAGTGTCTCAGCTACAACTTCTTGGGGATGTCTCAGAGGAGTCAAGCAGCCGCAGAGTTGCCGAGCATGGGGCCGAGGTGGATCCGAAAAAGTAATGTGCATGCTGGACTTGGAAGAACTGCAACGCTTTGTGAAACCAAGTGGATCGTTCCAGTGGTTTGTTGCTTGTACCAGCTTTGCTGTCAGCTCTTTTGTCCTCAGGACTGAGACAAGCAGCCTTTGATGCCTGTATGTGCACCTGAATGACACCAGTTTCACCTGGCTGCTCGTGTTCGTCTATGCAAGGATCAGCGATGCAGGTCTACTAAGCGAGACCGGTTTAGCGAGTCCTTTTGCTTTGAACTTCTGACAGGTGCAATGAGTTGTTTGTCATGATTGATCTGCTTGTTAATTCGACAAGGACTGTCAAGAGTGTTACATCAGACATTTTGAAACCAAGAGCACAATGTGACCTGAGCCCAAGCTTGAAACACGCTGTAAATGGCTAAAGGAACGAGCTGAGATACACAAGCACTTCACTAATGGATTAAAAACAGTTGAATCTCTCTGTGTATTCCACCTCGATGGTCTTTTGTTTCAGCTACTGATTCTTTAGCTTTTCATTACGTGAACTGTGTATTGATTACGTCATCAAATAATCACTATTCAAGCACTAACGGGAGTAGGTACACCTAAGATTGCTCAACAACAACGTAAAATCATCGCATACTAGAAATAAGCCACTTTTTCGCCGGTCACGTGACTTTGCTGTCCTCACTAATGCTTCCTTACCACCAAACGTCCAGTTGCGGCCATATCCTGGTGAAAATACGGCTTCCCGTCCGATCAGCCATAGTCAAGCACCAGAGAGCCTAGTTAGTATTGTAGTGGGAGACCATACGAGAATCCTAGGTGCTGCAATTTTTTTCTCTCGCCTCTCGGTATGTTTTTGCCACCCACCTTTTTGGCAGAAAGTGTTCTAACTAAATGTCAAGTATGATATTGACGAACCTTAATATTTACTACAGAGAAAATGTTTTCTCATCTGAAACATTATTTCAAAATGAATTAAAATAAAACAGATTAAATCAGAAAAAATCAGAGAAAACCAGAAAATCACCCAGAAAAGAATACAGGCTTGCCTAGGAGGTCTTACGAAAGATCTAGAAACATAGGGCCGACCAAACCAATAATGATTGTATTCAATAAATATGACAAGTGTTTTATATGTCTTTTTTAGCCCAACGTAGGAATATGAAGTCTACCAAGTAGATGCAAGTCCCTGATCGACCTTCTCGACCTCCTGGTAATGCGCTGTAACCAACTTATCCTCATCATTGCCAGACCACACCTTTTTGGCCCAGTCAACGACCTCCTCGCTGACTTCTTCGGTGGGAATCGAGTTGTACAGCTTCTCGGTCTGGTCCTTCCAGTCTCGAGCTGCCACTCCCTCGGGAGCTCCAACCTGTCCTCCTCCGTTGATACATCCTCCTGGGCAAGCCATGACTTCGATGTAGGAGTAAGAGGAAGGGTTAAGAGCCGCAGAAACAGTCTTGGCCATCTTTCGTGCAGAAACCACCTTTCCCTTGCCTCGGCTGGGCTTGAGCTTTCGCACGAGGTTCTGGATGTTTCGGAATCCGTAGACCTGAGCTGCAGAAGCGACTGTTTCTCCTGTCTCTGTGTCGATCACAGAGTACTCCATGACGTCCTGGTTTTTGCCCATGGAGGCGTCCACTCTTGTTTTCTGCTCTTTTGGGTCGTGCTGGAGACGCAGAGTGGTCAGAACATGGTGCAGATAGCCTCCAGAAGACGATCCAACGTGGTTTCTCCAGTCTCGCTCAGCAGGCCAGGATTCAGGCACAGAAGTGTAGAGTCTGGACTTTTCAATCTCGGGCAGAGCAGGGAAGCTCATCTCCTTCTCTGTGAGCAGCTGGACGACTTCCTTTGTGGTAATCACACAGTCCACGTCTCTGATCTTCTCCTCCTGGCCCTCTTCCTCGACAGAAAACTCGTCTCGAGAGGCTTCCAGCTTTTTGTCGAAGCAAGGCATGACGCTCACATGGTAGACCTGACTGGGCTTGACTCCACGAGTGTCGCAAATCACCTTCTTGAGTAGAGAACCGCAAATCTGCTGGGGCGACTTGACGCCAGAAAGATAAGGAATAACGTGAGGATGCGTCTTTTCCACGTAACAAACCCAGCCAGGACACGAGGCGGCCATGACGGGCTTCTGTGTCGACTTCTCGACCTCCTGGGCGCTGTGGATCAGCGAAATCTCTCTTCCGACGCCCATACCAACCACATAGTCAAAACCAAGCGTATCGAGCAGCAGCGAATGCAGTTTTGCGTCAGCAATCTCCACAGATACGCCAAAGGCCGCTGCGAAGCTCGCTCGGGCCTGGTGGCTCACAGAACACACAAAAATGCGCTTTTCGCCACTGGGCAGATCGGCCTCCTTTTTGAGCTCGTCCAGCAGCTGAGTATGGCTCTGGAGAGCTACTAGAACACTCTCGGCCGAAGTGATGCATCCGCTGCACGCCAGACAGTCGCTCAGAGACAGCTGCGCGGGCTCAAGCTCTTTCTGTGTTCCATCAATACCCACTTCCAGGGCCTGTCCTTCCGATCCGATTTCGATCTCTGCGTTTTCTGTCGTCTTGTCGACCTTGATGGGCTTGATGCAGACCGCTCCGGGCGAAATGAAGTCGTTGAGGTCGTCTGCTGATAAAATCGAAGACATTTGTGTGCGAAAAGTTGTTGTGAAGGTGAGAATCGAAACCATGTATTTTCCTGCACCCCGGTTATCTAGGTTTGATGTTAGTAATAAGAACTGTGTCACGGGGGAGTGGCCGATATCGGAGTTTGAGTAGGTGAAGAGGGAGTCGGTGGATTTCTTTGGTTGAAAAGGAAAGATACACTTTTAGAGCTGTAGAGATGATCTAGACACAGTATACCACTCATTAACATACAAATATTCGCCGTTATAGACACCCTCTTTTTCATCTCTGACTCACAACCTTATTCGAGGAGCTGAGTAATGGCTGAAAAATTGAAAATGCAAATAAACGAGGCGTGATTGGGACTTGAACCACCGCTTGGTGCTTCTGGCATGCGAGTTCGAGACCGCTGAAGGCCTCATTTGGTTTAGTATTGCATAAGCCTGGGCTATAGTCGTGGCTAATTAAACGCAATTAAAGTGATTTATTGGTAATTTAAATAAATAAAGAAAATAATTAATAAAAAATAAATTAATAAAACACGTGCTCATGCGAGAATATAACGTATGTAAGTATCAGTACCCATGTACAGCACACACTTGGATGAACTGTCTATGGCCAAATGATTTAGTAATGTCCTCGATCCATCTTTGCCAAGGGATGAACTCGTTTACAAGACTACACTCGCTGCACTCGAATAAATAACCATAAATTACACCCACTCCTTCAATAGTCCCCTTGAATTCCAAGCTCTTTCTCCATCTGCTCTTCGTACGCAATCGCATCTTCTTCGTTGATACACCACACCTCAAAAATTCCATTCCGGAAGCCAGGGCTCCACCAATCCAAAAAGTCCATACCCTGTGGAGGATAAATTTCAATTCTTCTTCCCGAAATGAGGTTTGTCACGCTCCTGGATTCGTCTTCTGTTTCGTCCAAGATATAATGGCCCACACTACGCGACTTGCTGCTTTGCTTCATCTCTTCTCCAAAACCCCTGTAGACGGCTCTTTCAGCATTGTAGTGGAGAAGGCCTGGCTTTTCGAAGTCCACAAAAGTCGGAATAACCTGGTTCCCCACAGACCACCAAACGAGTCCGTTGCAATGCGCTATGGGAGAAGCCGCTCTTCTAGCTTGACAGACCTCCACCATTTGGTGTGTCTCAAAGTTGGGGACACTGAAGTGTGTATTTGTAATTGCGCAGTAACGGTACCGGGAGTTCGTCTTTGTCACCATCAGGCCTGCCATTTCCAACGGACGAAAATATGACGTAAAAAGACCGTGATCAAAGTGCGGCTTGTCACGGGGATAAACGAGGATCGCGTCATAGACATGCAGATGTATCACAGAAGGGGTTCGAATGTATGTCAGGGGTCTCATCCACATCCCCCTTGCAAATGTCTCTTGGTGACAGAGAAGGGGGAAGCGTGATTTCGATGCCTTCATATTTAATGATGGCTGGTCTTTCTTCGCGTACAACCTCAAACGGAGTGCATTCCAGTTCAGCTTTTCCGGTCCAGAAGTCGCGGGTGTAGAATCTGCTATAGTCGTCCCGGACATTAACAGTGTGTGGTACGTCAAGCATACTCACAAAGTCGCTGGGCAGCATTTGTCCAAACTTGAGTTCTGAGCCATAAACAACTCTGATGTCTTCTGCCTTCTTTTCAGTTTAGATACCGCTGATATCTTCTGTAGTCTTCCACGTCTTCAAGCGCACAGCAAGAACTAGCGAACAGTCTGTCCAGGTGCGCAGATCCGGATCATCTGGATTCATCCAAGGGCTGCGTTTCTTCACTATCTGTCGGGAAAAGCGCTCGCAGTTCTGAAAGACAAGGTACCACTCCGAACTTGCTTGCCTCAGTGCAAAACAAGTTTCGACGTCACAAAACGAGTACACTAAGCTGGAGAGTTCTGGGGGAAGCCGGGCATTCTTGCACTCAACTTTCGCAACAGGCCGACGAACACCCTCAGCAGGAGCCACATGGTCCTGCTCTTTCCAGAACCAGTGCTTTAATTCGTCGTCCTCATTCTCCACGAGTTTTTCCAGCTTCTTGTAAAATAAGCTGCGTTCCACAAGATACACCTTTTCGTGAAAAGGATCGCATAATCTATGCATTTCGCCAAGGTGGCGATCATAATTTGCGTGAATCGTGCGGAGAACCCTCAGCTGCTCCTCAGCGCAAGGACGCTTGGATTCCCTGATCCACCTGATATTGGCTCTAACGCGCAAAAGCTCAAATTTGAGGGAAACTTCATTACTCTCACTCTCAATGTCATCACATAACTGACGCAAGACTGGCCTCCACAATACCACCTGGTGGTGAAACTGCAGTTTTAAGTCACGGGCGGCGTCTTGAAACGCGAGTCTGGACCGATTTGGGAGCGGAATCTGGATTTCTTCGACCCTGCGTTCCAGAAGCTTAAAACAGTTTTCGAATCGCTCAGCGATCGATTCCATCTCTTTAACAGTCTGATGGTAGGCTTCAATTATTCCCTCGGCGTCCTCGGGGAGTGATCGGGCAATACTCATGGTGTGGTATCAATTCTGTGAATATCGCGAATCGCTTCAGATGGGTTTGTGGTCGAATTTGTTTTAGATTAATCCGATCATAAGTTTGCCCTGTATGCTTTCAGGGTCCTCGATCGACGAGACGCTATGGATCTGTTGATGAGGTTGAGTGAAGGTCAGGTTCGAGGTTTGCAACGTCACTAACTTTATTGAATAGTGAAGGTTGGGGGAACTTAGTTAGAAGCTCTGACAAATTAGTTGAGGAAAATTATGCGATACTTGAATCGGGAATTATGCAGAAAAATAAAATATTATATAAAAATAAAAATAAAAGAAAAAGGTAAGACGAGGCCTGTCAACACAGGGAATCGCAGTGTCTCAGAGAAATTGCTGGATTGTATTGATTTAAAGCTCAGGATGTAAATAACGAGCTGGTCTTTCACGTCTCTATCGCGATGTCATCTTCTGGAAGTCTTCAATGTCGGAAATACTGGGAAGAAGCCCAGAGAAGCGGAATGGGAACTAAAAAAGGGTTTTTATTACGTCATATTAAACTCCTGAAGAGGATGAAACGTTTGGCAATACTTTCAAGTCCATGGTTTGAGCCAACCTCTAGTTATCCTTGTTTGAAGTTTTCTAAAAGTCTGGTTTCTGTTGGTAAAGATTAATTTGTGGTGATATGGAAGACAACATGATACCATTGTAATTCCACTAATCAGATGAATCCCTGAGTACTATCCTAGTTTCTCTAGAAATAATATTGCATCTGCTGTAGCCTTTTTCCTCCGCATAAACTCTCTGGAGAAATCCTGGAAAAGTACCAAGGAGTTTTCATTAAGGGTGAAATGGCATACCATATCAGAGATCTGGGAGTTATTGGTCGTTTTATTCTACTTTAAAGTCCATCGTATCAACAGGCGTCTAAATATGCCTGTTTTATTTTTTTCTAAAAATCTAGAATCTGTTGGGAAAGATTGTTCTGCAGAGAATACTAGGGATGGTTTATCATTGTTAATTTCCGAGTCAGGCGAATTTTTGGGTTCTATTATTTTCTTTCTAGCACTAATACCTCATCTGTTGCAGCCCTTTTCCTCCACATAAACTATCTGCAAAAAAACTGAAAAATCATCAAGGAGTTTTCACTAAGGGTAAAGTAGCATTTCAGCTGAACGCCCTGGGTAAGGCTAATTCTTTTGCTCTATTACCAAGCGTGTGAGATGAACAGAGCGCATTCTATACACTTTTCATTTCACAGTGAAGCTTACTTCATGGCATGAACTACAGGTACTTTATGGCATACCACGGAAATCTATGGCATCAGTGACCCTTTTATTTTGTCAGACGACCTGATTATAGCTTGAGCTTTCTCTATCCCGATGTATTCATGATCCAGCTACATCATCAAAAGATCTTTAATTGTAAATAAAGTTTATATATCGTAATGGGATTGCTTGGGAACCACATAAACCCGTTGCACCTAGTCCTTGGGCTTGCTGACGAGACTGGAGAGAAATTAAACGTGCTCAACAAGAGTTTCACTATTAAATATGTCACATTTGTGTCGATACTCCTCGTCGAAAAGTCACCAGTGGCGCGGGCTGTTCCATCACAGACGATCGGTTTAAGGTTCAATTTGCCACTCAATACGATAGACCTTAAAGTAAAACTACTGTTCAGTAACGAAAACTTTGGCACGAAAGTACATCAAATGGGCGTATTTCAACGAAAAGACAACACAAAACAAAACTACTACAACCTACAGCACTAATTTCTTTCTCATCTACGCCACAGCCCAACGCTTCCGTATCATTATCGCACATTCGACAATCTGCCCTTCCTTTCGTTTATGCAGGGATCGACACTAGTTTCGCCACTAATCGAAGTTAATGGAACTATTTCGAAATTCAATCCGCCTTCCTCAGCATTATATAAACCCCCTCCGTCGCCCTCTTTTCCAGCATCAGAAGTCGACCAGTTTCTCAGCTTTCGCAGAGGATTCGGTCACTTCGAGAGCTGTTGGCACTGCCGAGCGAAAGCTGTGAAGCAGTACTGTCTTGCGCGAGCAGACAGATTTTACTCCTACCACGACGCATTTGCCGAGTTGATACTATGACGCAATTTGCCGAGTTGGAGAGTCAGCACACCTCTCTTCATGCATCTACGACGGAGCTGTGACAAGCAAGATTCGCAATCTCTTGGAGCCCTGTTTCGAGATGGTTCGCAACCAGGGTGGAATTCCCAGCATGAGCAACACTTTGGGGTCTGCTCTACTGGTCTTGCTGAATGCAACACACCAGAAGTTGTTGAGTGAGTCGAAAGGCTTGCTACGACGCAACTGCAGAGACTGATTAAAACCGGGCGTGAAGAACGTTCGAGCAAGTAACTAAGACGTGGAGCTGAGCGCAAGCAAAGCCGCCGAGTGAAAGGATACCCCTCAGTACATGCAATGGACGCAGGATGATGATGAGACAAGCTCAGCAAGCCCTCACGAGTCCTGTCTCCTGGAAGAGCTGTGACGGGCACGAAACATTGTCCATGAGCTCGCTATGACGGACACTCGCTGTCTAGAGCACTTTCAGATGGGTAGCTCCCAGGGTGAAACTCCCAGCATGGATAACACTCCTGAATGCTTTGGAGGGATGGGCTGTTTCTACAGTCATATGTCGCTCCATCTGATACTGCCTTGGTACCAGTACACCAGGAATCTCGGTCAAGAGACACTGATACAAGATCCGAACCTGATCCAGCTGTCCGCCTGGTATAAGCGTCTGCAAAGACCGCCTTTGGGCAAAGGCTGTGCCTATCCTGCCAGCCACCAGAGT
Organism: Yarrowia sp. B02; assembly: GCA_017635955.1. Classification (NCBI taxonomy): domain Eukaryota; kingdom Fungi; phylum Ascomycota; class Dipodascomycetes; order Dipodascales; genus Yarrowia; species Yarrowia sp. B02. Next base: position 2,187,260 of record JAAQQV010000006.1, read on the forward strand.
TCAAGAGCTTCAAAGCCACCGACCGACAGTGCGATACACACGAGACGAGCTGAAAAGCCGCCTGGAGCTGAAGCAGGTGATACCGAACAGCCGCCAGAGCAGGAGCCGTCAAATGCCTGAGATAAGTTAAGTTATGCCAGAAGTGAGACTGTGAAACGAGAACAAGTTATGCCAGCACTGATACTGTGAAACGATGACGTCAGCGCTACGGGTGATACTGTGAACTGTGAGAGCAGAATGCCAGCACCTTTCATGGGCCAGAGCCAGTCAGTAAGAGCCATAGAGCCAGAGCCATAAGCCGATAAGTGCCAATGAGCCAGTAAGAGCAAAGTGTGATATGCCAACGAGAGCCAGAGCTGAAATGCCAGAGCCAATAAGAGCAGAATTCTAGGACCAGTGCCGATGAGTGCTATCAAGCCAATAAGAGCCAGAGCCAGACAACAGTCGGAGATCTAAGATCTGATTCGCATTTAGAAAGGACGTAGGCGTGGAACCTCGAGATGAGGAGTACACGGCCGAACCTTTAGCTTATAGATAGAGGACGTAAGCCACGAGCTGAACCTCTGGGGTAAATACATTTTGGACCAAAGAGTCCCACCCGAATTTTGTTGTACTTGTAGAGTTGTATTGTATGTTAGTGACTGTAGAGAGTCTTCTTAGTCGATTAAGCAGTCTCAGTGAGTTGATAATTACGGTATATCAGGAAGTTGATAAGGCAGCCTCGGCAAACAAAGATGCAAGAGACTGCTTCAATCGTGCACTCAGCCGTACCATCTTCGCTGATAAGCTATTCAACTCAGTTTTGGAAGTGGAAACATTGAATACAGTATCCAACATTACGATGTCTACAAGATAGACATGTTCAAGTTACTGTACCGGTACCTGTATAGTGTGTAGTGGTCTCTATGCCTCTTCTACCTGGTTTCATAGAACCTAACTTGAATCCTTCTGATCACTTTGAGCTTCTCTTATGTCTAATTAATAGCAGTATCAGTCCACAACCCTGCCTAGCTACAAGTACACTCACATTCTACATACACCAATATAATTCAGTCTTATTCATTACTCATTAATCAATCATAATCTATTTGGTCACCTCGTAGATGGCCTGGGCCAGTCGGCCGACGTTCTGGGAGGTGATTCCGGCAATGGAGATTCGGCCGTCCTTGGTGCCGTACACGGAGAACTCCTTGGCCAGTCGCTCAACCTGCTCGGGAGACAGACCGGTGTAGCAGAACATGCCGATCTGGGAGGTGACGTGGTCCCAGTTCTGCTGGGAGCCCAGCTTCTCCAGGTTCTCCTTGAGCAGAGCCCGCATCTTGATCATTCGGTCGGCCATCTGCTTGACCTCGCCGAGCCACTGCTTCTTGAGCTCGGGGTTGTTGAGGATCGTGGCGGCGATTCGCGCGCCGTGCACGGGGGGGTTGGAGTAGAAGGGTCGGATGATGATCTTGAGCTGGGAGTCGACTCGGTTCTTCTCGGCGGTGTCCTCGCAGACAAGGGAGAAAGCACCGACTCGCTCACCGTACAGACCCATGTTCTTGGCGAACGACTGGCACAGCGCGACCTCGTGGCCCTGCTCGACAAAGTACCGGATGGGGTATGCGTCTCGGTTCACGTCGCCGGTGGCAAAGCCCTGGTACGCCATGTCGAAGAAGGGGAAGTGGCCCTTGGCCTTGACCACCTCCTCGATCTTTCGCCACTGCTCGGGAGTGGGGTCCACACCGGTAGGGTTGTGGGCGCAGGCGTGGAGGAGAACAGCAGTTCCGTTAGGAGCAGCCTCCAGGTCGGCCAGCAGACCCTCAAAGTCCAGAGCAATGTTCTTGGGGTCGTAGTACCGGTAGGTGGCGGGCTCGAGGCCGGCGGCGGTGAAGACGGCCTTGTGGTTGGCCCACGAGGGCTGGGGGAGCAGAATCTTCTTGGACGAGTAGAACTTGTTGAGGAACTCGGCGCCGATTCGCAGCGCACCGGTGCCGGAGATGGTCTGGGTGATCGCGATTCGGTCCTCCAGCACGGCGGGGGAGTCGGCTCCGTAGGCCAGCTCGGCCGCGGCCTTGGTGAAGGCAGGCACGCCGGTGATGGGGGCGTACTCCTTGTCGAGCTCCTGGTTGACGACCTCCTTCTCGGCGGTTCGGACAGAAGGAAGCACAAAAGGCTTGCCGCCGTCGTCCCGGTACGCGCCAACACCAAGGTTGATCTTCTGCTCAAAGGCGTCCTTCTTGAAGGCCTCGGTGATACCCAGAATGGCGTCGGGAGGACCCTGGGGGACCTTGGCCCAGACGGACTGGAATCGCGCGAAGGAGGCGGGAGAAGAGGTGAGGCGGACCACTCGGGTGGCGGCAGCGTGGTTTCGGGCGATGGTTCGGAGCATCGTGATGGTGTGTGGTGAGGAAGAAGAGCTGGGACACAAATAAGTAGAGGTCGACGTGGTGAGTAATTATTTAGATTAAGGTTTTGCATGTGAAGACTGGGTGGTCGTTGGCACATTTTGCGGACGATGGGGTCGTATTTGCGGCCGTATCTCAACGGGAATCGCCTCAATTGGTTCAATTTGCCATATTGACGTCTTCGAACGGCCCCAGTCGGCCCGCTAAAGCCGCTTTTGCGCGAGCCCCCTCGCGGAGATATTTCCGCAGAAAAAGTTTACTCAAGCGCCAACACCACACCTCCTCTTCCTCTTAAACCTAGCCTCGTGCGGGGTCGGGTGAATGGCTTTTTACTGTGCAATGACGAATGACTCAGCTTATCCTGTGTAAATATTCAATTATCCGCTGATTAACACAACTGACTAATCCAGCTAACTCACTCACCTAACTCGTACACGTCACTCAAACTTTTCGCTGTCTCACGTCGTCACCACTGCCATCGTATGATCTAGTTAGACGCGTAAGGCCTCGGCTTCGGTCTTTCGGTGATAACCTACCGCCCACATGTGTGAGTCCGGAAATTTCCGAAAAAAAAGAAACTCAATCGCGTGTTTTGGAGCAACGACAACGGCGTAAGAAGACGTGTTGTTTGTGGTGTGAGGTCACGTGACTACTTGTACCGCCCCAGGTCACTATGACTCACTTTACCCTGCCTCTCAATGGCACTTTTGATTGCATCGTACAGATGAGGTTTTTTCCGCGGCTAAAAGCTCTGAGGTGGGATGAGGCAGATTCTTTTTTTTTGATTCTAGGCAAAACGCGACTGAAATGGGAGCTCTAATGTAATTACCCGTGCGTTTAGCAGCAGCTTAACGTACGGTTAGCCCTATAAAAATACCCGCGAATGCGAAATTAGCGGCCTATTTGTGGCCTTTTATTTCCAGGGATATTAGAGTTTCCGCTTAAAATAGACGAAAAAGCGAGTAAATTGCGCGAAAGCGATTTCTGGAGCTGCTCGTCATTTCTGGAGCTTCTGGACGCTGTAAAAATAGCAGAAACTCGCCTGCTTGCGCAAATGCGCCCTGACTCTGTTTTTCTCGACCAAGGCAATCTCCCTCGAAACTTAAACCTCCAGACAGCCTCGATTACGCATACAGCCGTTGCCAAGTTGTAGACGAGGTTAGGAAGGTGATTCTTTTTTTTGAGTGCAAGTGCAAGTGCAAGGGATATTTTTTCGTTTCGTGTTTGTGATTTCCCTGGTGTTACTTTTGCATACTGACTTGTATCAATACAGGCTAGTGTTGTCGGATACGATTGTTGATCGACGCATGTAGCTGTAAGTGCTATAAGTAGTCTAAGGACCCTATTCGTGAAGATGACTCTCTCCACCATGCCTACGCGATGACTCTATGACCATGAGGTCAAAATATTTTGTTCAGACATTCAGTTGTGTCTCTGAAGTTACTAGATGTTTCATAATGTGTCATCGTCTCGTACAGTCATACACGCTCGTATATTCACATAGCAGATACGCTTGTTCATTAACTTACCAATTGAGTCATTTGTCGCACAAAATAAGAACTCCTGAGTCACTTGTGGATCGATAGTTATTGAGTCACCTGTTGTTGAGCTTTTGGTGAACATACTCTATGGAGTCACTTTTTGATGAGCACATCTACTGAGTCACTTTTCATGGCTTGATCTCTTGAAACATGCTACCTAGGGAACTCCATTAACTGACTAATTGTGTTCCCCTTGTAAACCCCTTCCCTTCTGACTTTGCTGCTGCAAGTATATCCATTCAAATACCGGTACCTACATATAGCGGTGTATTACATCAAACCGTCTACCATACACCAAGTAAGTATACCAGACACTCGACACAAACAAGAAAAGGGTGCAGAGGCAAACAAGTCCAAAGCCGTCGACTTTCCAAATCGCTTCGTGTCAGGGTAGAGTCGCAAGCATTCTAGACGCAATCTCGCAGCCAGTATCTAGTGAGATGTAGTATGTAGAAACAAACACACCAACCAGGGAAAAACTGGTTGACGATTTTGTTTCTCAGCTCGTCCTTTCGGCTCTTCCAGTAATGTATATCTCTAGCATGTCATATACGATACACTGTAAGGTGTTGACACAAGCTAGGGTGACAACTTTTGATACCTCTGTTCCTCGACTTCCAGCGACTTTGGTTCTTCGATATTTATCATTGTTTGCAAGACAAATGACGAAAGAAGACCCAAGATGTCTCACTTGCAAACTATGCTGTAGAACGGCTCTGACAGCTTGGCAACGGCTGTCGTTCAGTGACAATACGAGACCTAAAGGAGAAGACAGAGAAGTACGGAGTACTGGAGTTCCACTTATCTGCTGTTTGAATCACAGACTTCACTTATCATTTAAGACGTCCCTGTTTCATAACGCTTTCCATTTGGGGTTGGCCTGATAGGGAAGAGTATCGCTGTTTTGCCTAAATGGCTCAGTATCAACCGTAAGACTTCGTATGGAACATCACTTGAAGCAGTGAAAACAACAAAACGCAGCCACCGTCTTCAAATGACCCATTTCCTCCCCCATCAGGTAAATATCGTTAGGGTGGAGAAGGTGGGCTAGATGAACCTAGTTGCGGAGCCGCGTCAAAAAGCAAATTCAGCGCGAGAATACCAGAGGCGGGACTGTTCTAGAGCTGGTTACGAGATAGACAAGATAATTCCTGGACCTTTTCTGACACCACTGGAGAGCTCTTCTGTTGCATGGATTAGGTTGCGATAATGCTGCCAAGAGATGCATCTGCTGAAACATGCAGTAGAGAAATAAGTGTATAAATTAAATATAAAAAAGGTGGCCTATGAACGTCCCAACATATAAACAGTCTTCTCCAGCAGCGTCTCCCCCTCAATGGGCTCTTCCGTAGCTCGAGAACCTCTCATGTAGATGACCAAGTACAAAAGAGCCCCCACAAGCACAAGCACTAAGGGCGAGAGATGTCGAGGAACGCAACCAGTAGACTTTCCAGTTAGTCTTGGCTAATCTTGGCGGCTGCTGCTCTTCCGTGACTCGAAGACCTCTCATGTAGATGAGCAAGGGCAGAAGAGCCCCCGTAAGCACAAGCACTAAGATTTGAAGAGCGAGAGATGCCGAGCAACGCAACCAGAAGAGTTTCCAGTCGTCTGGCTGCTCGGAAACGAACGTTGCGCTGACCATTATGTCGCCCACAAACGTCAGGCCGTACAGGATAGCGGCAATTTGCAGAACAGAGCTCCAGGGGTACGGTTTCTTCGTCTCTGTGTCGGTTGATTCTGTTGGCGTTGCTGACTCGATGTCGTTCTTTTCCATGGTGTTAAAGTGGTTAGTAAAAAGGAGAGTTAAAGTGGTGGGTATGAGGGAGAGTTCTTCTCCAACAAGTAGGTTAAACCCAGCGTTGGGTATAGCATATGACGTAATATACGAGACCATGTGTGGATTGGTAGTGATGATGCGATTTTGAAATTATTTTTCGTGAAGAAGTTCTTCCTAATTACACCCTCTATCACTCTCTTGAGCAATGTAGTCAGACATGCTGGGAATAATAACTGCAAGTACCTGTACGTACGGAATGTTCACTTCTCGCAACAGGGGTGTTTAATAACTCACTGTATGCTTGGGATCCTTTTTTATAATACACCGTATCTCTGGATTCTTCTGTTTAAAACAACCTGTACAAATGGTTCCACCTCAGGAATAAGGCTTCAACCATAGAGAACAGTGGATTTGAATATCCAATCACGAGGAGTAGCTACTGTGGAGTTTTCGCTAATCAGCAAAACGATGACTTGAACAAAATATTGCCTCTAGTGATATTCGGCTTGATTCCAGCTTGTACTCCACGCAAGCTTTGTAATTTGAACGCCTTTTCGGACGATCAGTGGTTTGGCACTAATTACAGTAGATAACCGCTTTTCCAGAAACACTCTTTCCGCCGTCGATCTATGATCTTCAGGAGTGTATCGAGAGCAAGGACTGATTCTACCAGCAAGGACAGTGGTTACTACGTCGGCAGAAGTCAAAAGCACTGGCCAGCAGTGGGTGTTATAAATTATATACTAATAAAAAGGTCGATGGTCGGTCGGTTTTTTGTTGTCGTCTGGTTAAGAGGTAAATACTGGAAACAGCAGCGGCGCTTCAAGCGAAGCAAGAAGACTCCTAAGCGGAGTGGGCGGAAAGAAGAGAGTTGAGGGAAGAGGTGGCCTCGTTGAGTCCGGACTGGTCGTCGTTGATCTTGGGGTAGGCACCAGCAAGGACACCAATGAAGGTCGAGATGTTGGTGATCAGGTTGTGCAGAACGGTGCCGAAAGAAGCGCCAACGCCGTCAACCCACACAGAGCCGACAACAGCAACAATCTGCTCGACAACGAGAGCGATGGTGTGCACGATGGGGTTGAGCACAACAGCGGTGACAACCTGGCCGGCAACTCCGCCAATGATAGGCAGCTTTCCGACGTCCTTGGTGGCCTGGACAATGGCAGTGTTGAGCTTGGAGATGGCGTCCTGCAGAATCTGCATCTCCTGGGGTCGGGTGCCCTGGGGCTTGGTGATGACGGAGATGGTGTTGGTGAGCACGCCAGCGAGGATCTCGATCACGTGGATAACATCGCCAGCAGCCTCGAGGCCGGGAATGTGGGGCAGAGGGAAGACAGCGGCGGCAGTAGACTCGGAAGTCTGGTTCTGGGCCACGGGGGCAGCCACAGCGAGAGCAGCGGCAGAAGCAACAAGAAGAGTTCGAACGGAGACCATTGTAGAAGAGAAGAGTGAGTGTCTTGGAGACTGGAGACTGGAGGTGTGCAGACCGCTATATATACGTTTGGATATACGTTTGGGGCCTCCACTCAAGTCCTGAACTCGACAAGCGTCAATGATCTTCCTCAGAGACTAATCCTGACAGCCTCCTCCATGTAAGTTTCGGGACTGATTGTGCCTGATTTCAGAGGTTATTCGAGTCGGTGGGTGGGTGATGAGACATACTCTAGAGACATGTCTGAGGAAGCGTGAGTCAAGTGGCTCAGAAATGAAGACATCAAAACTAGAGTTTGGCAAAACTAGCGGAGACGGGGACTTCGCCACTGGGTTCTCCGCCCCAGATAACCTCTATCAGCTTCAAATCAACTCTCTTGGATTCACGTGGCGGATAAACTCGCGATCGGCATGGCCGCTAGGAAGCAAGAAGCTGCAAACAGTGATAAGTGGAGGCACAAAGAGGACATGAGGATATTGTCCTCAAGGAGGGGCAGAAAAGTGGGCTTGTTTGGACAAGAGGCTCTCTGGGGCTGTCTTCCTATTCTGTGCTTTTCTGCTGTTTTTGTTGCCTGCTCAGATACCTGCTCAGATACTATCACCCACTCGCTATCAGAGATCTGCGTTCTGGCGATCGACGACTTTTCACAGCGTGGATCAGGTGGATTGCAGCCACAGACGTTGATAGGTCGCTGAAGAAGTCCTCTGGGTTTGCGTGACTCAAGCCAGAGTCTCACCTTAACGGGATATGACCAAGGAAGCGAGCTAGAAGAAAGCTACAAAGCCAGGATACACAGCAAACCGACACGGCTGGAGGAAGTGCGTCTTTTTCCGTGGAAAAATAAAATACTCGTCGTCAAGTACACAGACAAAAGCAAGCCCAACAATAGTACGTCCATCAAGGGGTACGTTGCGTTAATTAGCGGATCATCTTCGTCTTTACACTCCAAATCAACTGAAGACTTCTCAATCAGTTGAACATATACACTGAACACTCCTTCATCACTTTCTCAACTCCAATCAAACTGTCTCAGACCCTGTCTTGTACCTGAGCCGTTGCCCACCTATCAGTGAGGGCTATTCGCTGCCTTCCGATCTGCATAACCACACGCACCCGAAGCAATTACGCTTCCATTTGAGGATAGGATCGGCGTTGTAAGACAACGTTGAAAGTCTATGGACGTCGAGCTTGACCACTACGGTCGAAATACCTTGTAGTTATTGTCCGCCATCGACGGCAGCAACGTTTCTTTTGCATCCTAGAATCATGTTCAGAAAAAAAAAGTCGATAAAAAGCAAGGCCAGGGAAAAGCAAATGACCAGAGTCCTCTACAGACCACGTGGTATAAGCTCTCTCCAACGGTTCTGGGTGGAGGACATTGACAGATAGACGCAGGTGAGAGAACCCCTGCAGTGCGTCTCCACGATAGAGAGCATGAAAACGACGACTCAGGGTCTCTCTAGCTCGTCCAGAGCCCTGCCAAAGTTTGCGTCGTACAAACAGCGCTAAATTAGCGATACGGCGTTACTGTAAGCCACATATCAAGGCCTAGACCAAATCGCGATTGAGCATTTGCGATGGAACCATCTCCATTCTATATAACAGTCTCCACCCTCATATGACGGCCTTAAATCGCAGCCTATCTGTATCCAGCAAACTGTTAGACGAAGATCAGATAGCCACCTGGAAAGCTACAGTTTGAATTTGTTTAACGACTGAAGGACACAAGTTACACCTGGTCTCGAAAGTCGGAGTGCCGTTTCTTGCTATAGTTTGATCATTAAACGCAGTCATGCCCACCTACTTCTTGTCAACATTACCAACTTCTCCACTCTAGTCAGCATTACCAATTTCTCCACTCAGGCCAATTCTCTCCAACTTCAGGCCATACGGCACCTCTTAGAGCCTTCTCCAGCCCCTCCACACTGCTTTTAGGCCCAATTAGGACTTTCGGGGTTGCATTCCCCGCTTCAGCGATAGAATGGCAGCTATAGGTTGGACTGCTTGGTGGTACTTGGTATTTGGTGATGAGAGTCTTTCTTGTGTTATCTGGCCAATGAGACTCTTTGTGGATATACTCGGTTTGTGTTGTTTTAGAGACTGTAGAGTCAACTCCCGAGCCTTGTTCCCTTGCAACGCTGCTCTGGACTAGATATATTGATCTCAGATGCTACTCACATGACCAGTCTGGCAATCAGACTCTTTTAGCGTGAAACCAGCTAGCTGAAGCCGTTCATAAGAGCAGTTTATTTACAAGCGCTGTCATCGTGGTTTCGAGGTTGTGTCCTTGTAAGAGGCTGGAGGTTTTGAGGTAAAGAACATGTATCGGCGGTTTTTGAAAAAGCAGATGAGACACTTCTTTATCGTCAAACCTCAAGTTGCCCGAGTACGGAATACCGAAAGATCACAAATCACCGGCTAGGCTATTTGCTCAGTCTAATTACGGTCTAAACTAGTTCAAGGCTCATTGGCAGGGGTAGTTGGCATTCCCCAGGATCGAAAAAACGACACGATGACGTCAATGGCGGCATACGGCACTTGGCATTTTTGACAGGAGTTTTTCTGACCGTTGCTTGACAGCTTGGCAGGTCTTGTTCAAGATGTCATGTCTAAACTACGAACAGACAACTACTTCGATAAGTGGAGTTCAAAAGTCGTCAAGCCGTTAAAGTCGGTCAACTCTTTCAAGTCATCAACTCGTTAAGTCGTTCGAAATGGCCAACTAGATCCAGACCTAGTGCAACGCTTCCCCACAGTGCCGTACACATGGCAGTATATACACTCGTTGATTTTCTGGCTGGATCCCCAAATCGCCATGAAAATCAACGTTGTTACCGCTGCCAAGCAGGCCAAGGACCTGTGGATGAAGCAGGATCCTCGCGACCAAGAGGACGACGAGTCTGACGTCCAGGCCGAGGTGGTCGAAGTCGAGGCTGACTTGGTCGACTGGATTGCAGCCAAACTCGGCATTCCGCCCTCAGATGTCGACGGAAGCTACCCTCGCGAAGTCCTCTTTATGGCCGAGAAGCTGGCGGAGATGCAGATTGACAAGGCCCTGAAGATCGTCTCCACCAACTACGCGTACCACGACCACGACAACAACTTCCGCCACGAGTACCGCATGGAGATCAAGAGTCTTCTGGACTCTTTTGGGGAGGGTGAAGACCCCGAGAAGGAAGACCCCGAAAACCTGCTTCTCATGCGCTACTGGGCTACCATCTTCCACTGGTGGAGTCCCTACCCTGAGGTGAGATCAGTGACCGATCCGTACGACGAAACGGACACTACAGTTGAGACCTGGCGAGTGTGGGTTCTGGGCACGATTTGGGTGGCTATTTCGGCCTTTGTCAACCAGTTCTTCTCGGTCCGTATGCCGCAGATCACGCTGGACGCTTCAGTCTGCCAGCTGCTGCTTTATCCGTGTGGACGATTTCTGCAGTACGTGCTGCCTGACTGGGGCTTCTCGTTCCGCGGCAGACGCTACACCTTGAATCCCGGCGTCTGGAGCCAGAAAGAACAGCTTTTGGCAACCATCATGGTCTCCTGTGCTGCTGGAACGCCGTACATCACGTCCAATATTATCACCCAGGCTCTGCCGTCCTTCTACAACCAGGAGTGGGCTGGCAACTATGGCTACCAGTTTGTATTCATGCTCGTGACGCAAATGATGGGCTTTGGCATGGCTGGTCTGCTGAAACGAGTTGCTGTCTACCCCGTCAAAGCCATGTGGCCGTCGTTACTGCCTACCCTTGCCGTTAATAAAGCTCTGCTGGCCCCAAACCGAAAAGAGAGCATCAACGGCTGGAAAATCTCGCGATACACCTTCTTCATGATCATGTTTGTCGTCTCCTTCCTCTACTTCTGGGTACCCAACTACCTGATGAACTTCCTGCAGACCTTCAACTGGATGACCTGGATCGCGCCTAAAAACGCAGACCTGGCTGTCGTCACTGGATCCATCAACGGGCTCGGCTTCAACCCGATTCCGACTTTTGACTGGAACCAGGCCACTGGAAATCTAGCTCCTATCACCCTGCCGCTCTACACGTCCATCACGGGCTTCTGTGGCACGCTGTTTGGAGGTCTCGTCATCCTCGCGCTCTACTACTCTAACAACTCGTGGACTGGCTACATTCCCATCAACTCCAACCGGCTGTTTGACAACAAGGGCATGCCCTTCAACGTGTCGCGGATTCTGACAAACTACAGATTTGACCGCGAAAAGTACCTCGCCTACTCGACTCCGTACTACTCAGCGGGAAACCTGGTCCTCTACTCGGCCTTCTTCGCCGTCTACACCTTCTCCTTCGTCTACACGACGCTCATGGACTGGAGAGCCATGCGAGACGCCATTGTGGATACTGCCAAGGCGATCCGGTACATCCACCGGTCCAACTACCACGGCAGAGTCGATCCGTACTCGCGGTACATGAAGAAGTACAAGGAGGTGCCGGACTGGTGGTTCTACTTGACGCTGCTGATCATGTTTGTGCTGGCTATTGTGCTGGTCGAGGTGTGGCCCGTCGACACGCCGGTGTGGAGTATCGTCTTTGTGATGGGTCTGGTGGCCGTGTTCATCATTCCCTTCACCGTGTTTGTGTCGTACACCGCGACTTCGCTCTCTCTCAACGTGCTGGCTGAGCTGATCATGGGCTACGCTCTTCCTGGACGCTTCATGGCGCTCAACCTCGTCAAGGCGCTCTCTGTGCAGATTGCCCAACAGGCCGAGAACTACACATCGGACCAGAAGCTGACGCACTACGCGCATCTTCCTCCGCGGTCCATCTTCTGGCTGCAAATCTGGGCGACTCTGGTCAACGGAGTCGTCTGTCTGGGCGTGATTCAGTTCCAGCTCGGTCTGGACAAGCTGTGCGACGCAGACAACAAGCTCAAGTTCACCTGCCCCTCGGAGACGACCTTCTTCACGGCCTCAGTCGCCTGGGGAGTCATCGGGCCCAAGAAGATGTTCGACAAGTACCCAGTCATGAAGTGGATGTTCCTGTTTGGCGCGGGAGCAGGTCTCTTCTTCTACGCGGTCCAGGTCATTCTGCCAAAGTTCATGGCCAAGTGGTGGCCCAAGCACGCCGCTATCATCGACTACTACCGTCGCAAGTGTCTGTACTTCAACCCGCTGATCTTTGTCGTCGGCATGATCGACGGATGGGCGCCCTACAACCTGACCTACAAGGCCGGAGGCCTGTATCTCGCCGTCCTCTTCAACGGATACATCAAGGGACGCTACCTGGCGTGGTGGAGAAAGTACGCGTACGTGATGGAGGCCGCTATCGTCACGGGCATTGCTCTCTCCGGAATCATCATCTTCTTCGCGGTCCAGTACCACCCCAAGGACCTGGATTGGTGGGGAAACACCGTGATTGGCGCTGGAGTCGACGGAGCAGGCATTCCGCCAAACAAGGAGATTCCGGAGGATCCGGGATACTTTGGTCCGCCGCCTTCCGAGTGGTAATGTAGCAGAAGTAGCCTGTAGTTGTAAGTGTTGTGATAGTTTGAGTGGTTGTACTTCAAATAATAATAGCAGTGTCTGCAGTTGTAGCAGTCGTCTCTGTAGTTGTAGCAGTCGTCTCTGTAGTTGTAGCAGTCGTCTCTGTAGTTGTAGCAGTCTTCTCTGTAGTTGTAACAGTTGTTTGTGTAGTCGCAACAGTACAGTTTAAACGGAGTTCGCATGTAGTTGCAACATCTGTGCGAGTTGATATGTACTCGTTGTCGTAACAGTAATAGTTCTAGGTGGTCTGTAGTTGTTAGCAGTAACTGATGCTTAAGGTGGCCGTATCTGTAGTTGCAGCAGAATTGCTTGTGATAGTTTCTATGATAGTAAAGTGTGTATCTGGTGTAGCTGTAATCGTAACAGTGGCTGTATCTGTAGGTATAACAGTAATATCTGCAGCACTACTAGTTGAAGTACCAGTTGTATCGGTATCTGTAGTAGTAATGTTGAGGTATCAGTCGCAAAAGTAATAGTATGGTACTAGTAATTGGGTATCGTAGGTCGAGATTTCATGTCGCTAAAGGCACCCGTTGCCATACTTGTAATAAGTAAAATGCATTTCCTAAGTAGCTAAGTACTGTTTGGAGGTTCTGAGCTGCCTAGCCATCTTCCACGGCCTCTGCTCAGAACTCTTTTGTCGTGACGTCAGTGACGTGCACATGTCGATCCATTCCTTCGGGCTTTTGATGTGTAGATACCACCAGACTAGCTGACAGTACTTGCAGTCCTCCTTCTAGTTCATCTTCAAGTAGACCATCTTCAAATCCACCGTCAAATCACGCAGGCACCTTTCCGGCACACGTAAACTGCAGAATCTGCTCAATGGTCAGCTTGGCGCCCTCCCCAGCCTCCTCCTCGGGCTCCACGTACACTGGCGGCTTCACGCCGTTGTCGACCTCTTCTCGCGTCATCAGGCCGTACCACTCGTACTCCTGCTTCGCCTCGTCCACCGTTTCGGCTGCCCATTCTCCGTACTGGTCGACGGTCCGGATCTTCACGCCGAGCGCCTTCTGCCTCACCTCCTCACACCACTCCTCTACTTCTGGCAGGATCTTTTTCCGCAGGAGAGTCGCCATAAGGCCTGCTTCTGTGGCTGTGGGAAACGCAGGAAGCGGAAACGTCACCGTCTGCTGCAGAATGTCGCTCTGGTGCGTGATTGTGGACGATAATGACACCAGCTGTGTCAGCAGCACGTTGAACTGGTTGTGGAGAGACGACCATGGAGGGAGAGTCGGCTGGTGCAACTGAGCTTGCAACGTGTTCAGCGAGTGGCTGACTTGCGTCAGACGCAGCCGTAGAGACTCTAGAGCCTCGGTAGGCACGTTGATGTGGTCTGGCTCGATCGGCTGGTTCATGTTGTGGTGATGATAAAAGCACCGGAGCTATTTCCACCTGCTGGTGTAGTGCATGTGAACTTTATTTGGTGAGTTTGTGGTTGGCGTTGTTTCGGTGGTGTAGAGTGGGGATTTTAAAGGAAGCTTTTTGATGTGTTTGTCTTTCAAGAGATCGAATTTCAACCAAATTGAACAATTCAAGGAGGTATTTAATGACCCTCAAAGTGGTATCGTAACTGAACCTTATTTGGGCTGGTGTGATGTCTAGACATATTGGCTCCTGGTATTACTGCACTTTAGACACCATTTTTATCCGAAACGTATCATGTTTGGTGTTGAAATGGTCGCAAGGATATTCTCTGTCCATTCACAGGTGTCCATTTACGTCTTTCATCTGCGGTTAGAACGATATCCGAGCTTTTCCGGAGATGGGGCTTTTGGCTTCCACTATACATCCAATGGCTTTTTAGTATTCATAGTCTTCTAATAAAATCGTCTCCTTCTCCCGTGCACCTCTACGACACCATCTCTATGCTATTCCTCAACCTCTCCAACATCACCAATTAAGGTTTCGCATTACTTGCAATGCATGATGATTTAAATGTTTCCACAGAACACAACCAACAGACGGTGATCGACGCAGACAAAAGAGGAGGATATAAAAGGAGCATTTTACCACTACAGCCACCACCATGGAAGCATACAGAAAAGAGCAGCGGGCAGCTGAGCTCAAAAAGCAGAATCGGCAGAAACGACAACAAAAAGAATCTCGTCTCGAAGGCCTGGATCCTCTGAGAGTGCACTGGCGACTCACGCAATTGCAGCAAAAGTACCAGAATAGCGGCTTCAAAAAGGTGTACATTCCGCACCATGAGCAGAAGCAGATATCTCGACTGGAGCAGGATCTGGCGGACCTCAAGAGATCCAAGGGCATCTCGGAAGAGGACTGGAAGGACATGTTGGACCAGCAGAAGAAGCGGGAGACGCGGTTCAAGCGATTTAAACACGGGGTGGGTGAAGTGACGGACTACAACTCTGCTCCTCACGGTCAGCAGAGGGAGAGTGTGTTTTGGGATCCCGTTTTCAACCATCGAGGTGTTTCTCCTCGAGGCTTTCCTTTTCTGAACAAGTCTGTTTTGCGCAAGCCAGCCGATAAGGAGGACAGAGACGACGTGGAGTTTTCGTCAGACGAAGAGCTCGCTGGAATCGCGTTGCCTGAGGATGTTCCCCAGTGGAAGAAGGAGAAGGAGGAGGCTAAGGAGGAACGAAAGGAGAGTGAACCTGTTGAGCAGAAGCCTGAACGACCGAAGAAAGCTGTTCCTGAAGCCAAGGACGTCTACGAGTCTGGTCCGCAGGTCAGAAACCTGGCTGCGGAATCTGCTCGGTTTGTTCCTCGGCAGGTTCAGCTGAAGCAGAAGAGAGCTGCAGAGAAGGTGGAGGAGCAGGCAGAGAAGCCTGAAGCGAAGTTTGATACCCCGGCTGAAGTGAAGAGCAAAAAGCCCTCTCATCCTATGTTGGAGGAGGTTGAGGAAGAGGATGCTACGAGTATTCAGGTGGAGCGAACTGACCTTGCTGAGGACACAGAAATGGTTGAAGAGGTTGTTGCTACTGAACCTGTTGCTGATGAAGCTGTGGTTGAAGAAGCTGTGGTTGAAGCTGTGCCAGAAGAACGGGTGCAAGAAACTCCAGTTGTTGAAGCTGAGCCAGAACCTGTTGTTGAAGCTGAGCCAGTTGAGACCCCGGTAACTGGACACAAACTGCTGATTGGCACCAACGTTGAGACTGCAGCTTCGGAGGAGGAGGAGGAGGACGATGACGACGATGCTCTTTACTAGAGCTCGTGTTGCATAATTATATATATACACAATTCATTGCATCATACAACTTAGCCTGACTACTTATTCATTCCATGCGACATTACCACTACAAGTACCAATTCCATAGTCTTTACAGTCAACTCCACAAACCCGTCTTTTCCTCCACATCCTCGTCCGTGAACTTTTCGCGCCAGTCTATCTTCGTCTCGCGCTTCCTCCTGCGGTTCAGACACTCGTCGATGCCGTCCCAGGCCAGATTGAAAGCTGTGTCGATGCCGTCCTCGTCCACCTTTGGGTCTATGACTTTCAGCAGCACAGCTCCTTTTGGCAGCTGGTCCTGCACCTGCAGTGCCTTGACGGTGAAGTCCACGGCCTTGTTGCCGTTGTAGCTGTCCATCTGGTAGTTTTCCCACGCCATGGTCTTCCACGTTTCCAGCAGCTCCAGTGCCTTGCTCGAGTTGGTGCGGATCTCGTACTTGTTTCCGTCTGTTCGTCTGAGCAGGATCTCTGAGAACGCGAGATAGAGGCCTGCTGCTTCGGCCTGCAGCGCGTCCTGGACTTCTCGCAGCGCAATCTGCGGATTCAGGTCGTCCTCGAGTCCGTACGACAGATTGTTCTCGGCTATCTTGCCGAAACTGACTCCGCATCCCGCTGCTGGCAGCTGATTTCCGTCCTTGAAACTCGTACCGTAGACGTAGACTATGTGTCTGGGCTGTCCGTCGGCGTCGACGTACGACCACGAGCACGGCGGAAACTCGCTTGTCTCGCCTCCGCCGGCGTAATTCATGAGTTGAGCGTACATAGCGATGGAGGATGAGGGGCTCGATCTTGGCGCTTTATTTGCCTTCATTTAGCCTGGGCTAAGCGCGAGACTTGCTGATTTGCGCAATTGGGCGCTGATAACGCTTTTTGAGAACTCCTCGCGCTTCTTGTGTTGCGCCCTTTCTTGCAATCCGCGATAGTCTCGACTATCGTCGGAGGAAACGTCTGTCACTCTAGGGCTATAGGGACCCCAACAGACGGTCCACAGAGCTAAAAAGCGGACTAGAGCGGCGGACTGGAACCGGTCCGCCTTGGGGTTGTCTCATTTGAGGCCTAGGGAGCGGTAATCGCCCCAGACAGGTCCGTGCGTGCATTATCCATGCGAATCGTGCTCTATCGGAGTATACTGCAGTGGTTGGAGTCAGCTGACCAGAGCGAGGCTGAGACATTGGTTTCGAGTGGGTGATGTAGTCACTAGGCAGCTGTTTCAGATCTCTTCATCTGTTGAGGTGTTGAGATTCAAACATTGCTTCTTCTTACTGTGGTACATACTTTGCACCATAGCTTCTACCCCTATAAGCAGCCACTATAACATGTGCTCCAGCCAAGAGCCGTCGATTAGTCAGGCCAAGAGCCGTGTTTCGAATCGACTCAGATTTGCCTCAGAGTAGTCTGCTTTGTAGAGCTAAGACTCAGGGGCGTATCCAGGTATACACTAGTGCCAATGATAGGTATAAATGATAGATGGCCTTGGCATTTTGAGATGAAGCGAGTGCCACAGAAACCACAGCCAGGAGAATCGATGACTCGTGGCCTTTTTGTCGCACAACAAACACCCTCTGTATCTAAAATCAAAAGGTCAACACGGCCCAAGCTTTAGCGCAAGGTTCTGGCGACAATGGGCTGCTTTTTTTAGAACGCTTTAGATCGCGTTCATACAGCCCAAGACATTTAGCCGAGTTATACGAAGTGGGTCGTTATTCCCTCGACTTGGAGAGGCGATTATGGGGAAAAAAAGTTGTCCTGTGCAAGTTTCGAAGACTGTATGTTTCGAAGTGCGCCAAAAATAGCCTTGTTATATGTACGGAAGAAAGGAGGTATCGCTACTTGTACCGGTACAAGTACCATGGAAACGCGAAAAGCGGTTAAACAAAAAGAACACAGGGACCAGCTTGCACACGCTAGACAAAATAGCCTACACCAAGCAACCATTGCACGTGACTCTTGCACCACCCCTGATTGCTTACTCTTGCCCAAATGGAGATAGCGAGAGTTTACGGCGCGGAGTCCGGATGTTGAGATGCGCGGATTTCGAGATTAGTAAGCGTGACTAAGACACGCTGGCTGGCGACAAACACGCTGACTGGCCGCAGACACGCCGCGAAACACGCTGACTAAGCCAGACACGCCCCAGACACGCCTCCTTGCGCAGTTCTGCGCCTGCAGGAATTCGGCATGGGTGGCATGTTCCATATGCGGCTGGGGCGTTGTTTGGATGAGCGAATTAACTTAGCGGCTTTGTGTGCAAGCGGGGAGACGAGTATATATACGGGTGGTTCCGCGGCCGTCTAGGGTCTCTGGAGGCCGCAATTGCACTTTTTTCTGTCGTCAGCCTCGTGCCATTGTCCAGCCGTGCTGTGTTGAGTTTAAACAATGGGACGCAGAGTAGCAATGAAGAGTGTACAGCGTGGTCCAGTACGAAGTACGGAAGTACATAGTTGGAAGAGGGTTCTCTGACAGCAAGTTATTATGGTAGATGGTACGAGATGGTGAAGCTGTACGGGTACCGTAGTAATAATATCCGGTTTGTGTCACTGTAATTGCAGTCGGTACGAGTACTTCGCACCTCTCCACAGTGTACATATTGCCCCTTGTGCCTGATCTTCCAGACCTCCAATAGTGGACATTCCACGCCTGCAGCACATTCGGCAGGTGGGCCGAGGTAAGGCAGGTCGAAAAGCGCCGTCATATGCCAGCAGCGAACAAGACGAAAAAAAAAAAAACACTCTGACTCGCCGTCTCCGCTACCGCGACAAACCCCCCCCCCCCAACTGTTTACGCTGATCATTGCTGAGCAAACAACCGCAAAGCTAAACCAGCCCCCAAACAATAAAAGTCAATTTTATTGTCCCTAGGATTTCACGCCTCTGTGTACATGCTACACGTTACACGACACTTGTGTTGATTCGACTCAGTAATCCGAACCACACACTCTCTCTCCCACACAACACACCATGGGCTGGGGACAACGAACCTTTTCCTTCTCCTCCTACTCCTACACCGGAGTGGGCCAGGCCCATCCTCACCAGCCAGACGTCAACTCCATGGCCCGCGCTGCCGCCTCCTCTGTCGGAGGCAATCCGAATGAGCGAGCCAACAGCGGTCTCTCCTCTGCTGCTGCCGCTGCCGCCATTCGACGCCACTCGCTGACCTCGTCGACGAGCCAGCCCAACATGAACGGCTCGCTGCGAGGCAGCCGCGAGGGTCGCACCAACTCGCTCCTGGGGCGCACAAACTCGCTCATGGGCGGCCGCAAGTCGTCGCTGCGGGGCCAGAACGGCGGCTTTGCGTCTGTGGCCGGCACGTCCGCCTCCGGACGCGGCACGGACCTCATCGAGGAGGAGTCCGGGTCGGTCGGCGACCTGCCCAACGTGCGCAAGGGCAAGCGTGGCACGCGCACGTACTCGCTGACCACGCCGTTCGAGGGCTTTGAGGACGGCGGCATCGGGCAGGGAGCCTCCCCGGCCATCTCGCCCAACCACTCGCTCACGTCGGTGAGCTCGCCGGGACGAACGAACTCGCTGCGGCACTCGCTCAGGGGAGCACCTTCCCAGGGATCCCTCCGACGCGGCTCCATGACGTCGACGACCACAAACACAGAGCGCACGCACTCGCTGACGTCGACAACCACGACCATCAAGCGCATGGGCTCGTTCCACGTGATCACGACCAAGACGCAGGAGGTGCCGGCCAACGGCAAGACTCCGCGGTCACGGCTTAGTCAGGGCGCCAAGCCGGCGTACCAGACGCGCGACCTGCTGACTCAGCAGCGCCAGGAGCGCGAGGCCCGCCAGCAGCAGCTCAACAAGGCCAACCGCGCCAAGGCCCTGAAGGAGCAGAAGCAGCGCCAAATCCCGGTGGTGCACGAGCCCGAGCCACCGGGATCGCCGCAGCAGCACTACGCGTCGTCGGTGCTGTCGTACGAGTCGGACCTCAACACGGTGTCCGAGTACCCCGAGTCGTCGCTGACGTCGCCCAACGGCTCGGTCGGCTCCGGCAAGCGCCACATGCCGCCGCCGCGCACGCTGTCGCCCATGAAGCCCGCGCTCAAGACGGCCGAGTCGCCGCGCAACTCGTTCACGCAGGACTCACACTCGCTGTCGCCGCACTCGTCGCTGGACTCGCCGTCGCGCTCGCGCAAGCAGCGGGTTTCGTTTTCGTCCGAGAGCGAGAGCAACTTCATTGCGCAGGAGTCGCAGCGGCAGAAGGCGCTGCTGTCGCTGCCCGCGCAGACGCAGCCCAAGCAGCCGCTGCAGCCGCGGCCGAAGCAGTTCTCGCCTGGAACTGTGGTGCCTGTGAGCAACAACCAGCTTGCGGCGAACGGTCTGCCCAAGGTCGTCAAGACGCCCGAGCGGCAGTCGCAGCTGGCGCAGGAGCAGGCGCACCAGCAGGCGCTCAAGCACGCCAAGCTGCATACTCCGAAGAAGCGCGAGTCGCAGCAGTATCAGCCCAAGCGAGAGTCGCAGCAGTACGTCCAGCCCAAGCAGGTCAACTACTCGCAGCCCAGCGCGCAGCCCAAACGCGAGTCGCAGCAGTATGCGCAACCCAAGGCCCAGACCCAGACCAAGACCAAAAAGGCGCATTCCCACCCTGTGCAGCCTCCCCCCGCGCTCTCGCCCATGCTCAGCCACTCCGAGTCCGAGGAGGACCTGTCCATGTTCCAGGACGCGCACGAGCACCTGGGCCGCCACAACGGCTCCAAGACGGACCTGCTCAAGGCGCCTGTCCCCGTCGCGCCGGTCAACAAGTCCGCGGTCGAGGCCCAGACCGAGCCCGAGACGGGCCACGTGATCGAGCCGCCGATCGTCACGACCATCGGCGACGTCCAGGACGCGCAGGACGAGGCCGCGGCGTACAACGAGGTCATGGAGGAGAAGGCGCCGGCCGTGCCGGACTCTCCCGGCCGTTTTGGCGCGGGCGTCTTTGGCGCAGTCGCAGGTGCCGTGTCCGGCGCTGTTGCTGCGGCCGACCAGTTTGGCAAGCAGATGCAGTTCAACCCCAGCGAGTCGACGCTGGAGAGCGTGGACAACGAGGGCTCCGTGTACGAGGAGGAGGTGGACGAGGGCGTGCAGGAGGGCGTGCAGGAGAGAGCAGCCCTGCAGCCCCCCGCGCAGCTGCACGTCAACACGGACGCGGCCAACGCGGCGGGCGACGTGGACGACCTGCCCACGCCCAAGCTGGCGTCCTCGCAGTTCTCGTCGTCGCCGTCGTCGCCGTCCATGCGCCGCAACTACCGCCAGTACGCGCTTGGCAGCGGCGGCAGCATGCCCGTGCCCTCTTCTTCCGACATTGACGCGGTGTCCCCCTCGCACCACAAGTTTTCGCCGTCGTCGGGCTCCATCGGCTCCAACTACACGCCGACCGGCGTCGCGGCTCCCCACATTCCCGACTACTCCGTCGACGTGGAGAAGCCCCGCGACTCGGTCTACGCCGAGAGCAACTACGGCGACGAGCAGTTCGAGACGACCGCGTCGCAGTTTGTCTCGCACGCGCCCGCGGAGGAGGACGAGGACGAGGAGGACGTGCCCGTCCAGCCCTTTGGCAACCTCAAGACGAGTCCCCGACTTGGTGCCTCTGAGGGACCTGCTGTTCCTGCTTTGGCTGCGTCTTCCCCCAAGGAGACCCCCGTCCCCGTGCAGTACCCTACTCTGGACCCCGGGTCTCCCAACGCTCCCCGTCAGCCCTCCCCCGCGAAGAAGGTCGGCTTTGCCGCGGAGGAGGAGGTCGTGGAGCACGTGCCCCACCCCGAGGGCCCCATGGACGACACCGCGTCCATCGAGTCGGACTCGTCGTGGCGACGCGAGCGACGTGCCGGCCGAGGCATCAACTCGACCAACGGCGGCGTCTCCGACGAGGGCTACCGCCTCACGCTGCGCGACGACGCGGGCTACGGGCGCGACCTGCCGCAGGAGCCGTACTCGATGCGCGCGCCGCAGTTCCGCAAGCCCCGCGACGAGCTCCGCGAGGCGTCGCCGGCGCGGCAGGCGCCCCAGGAGCCGCAGTACGGCTTTGCGGCCGTGCGGGAGCAGCAGAACAACGGCCCGCGCGCGTCTCTGCAGCCCCAGCGCCGCGGCTCGGTGCCGGCGCAGCCCGCGCTGGTGCGGTCGAACTCAGCATCTTCGTTTGACCGCGGCTCGCGCGCCAACTCGATGAGCGCGTTCCGCATGGGCTCGATGCGGGAGCCGCGCACGTCGCTGCGCCAGGACGTGCCGCCCGTGCCGGCCATGCCTGCGGGCATGTCGTCCGGCCCCGCCAACCTGGGCTCCCGGTTTGCCGACACGGACTCGGACGACGACGGGCCCAGCACGTTTGTGGGCGCCAACTCGTCGCCGCGCAAGAAGCGGGGCATGCGGTTCTTCTCGTCGTCCAAGGAGGAGATGCGTCCCCCGCCCGCGCCGGCGTCGCCCTCGGAGCCCGGGCTGGGCAAGAAGCTCTTTTCGTCGACCAAGACGCTCAAGAAGCAGCAGGCCGAGGCGCAGGGCGGGTACGCGCAGTTCACGCAGCAGCCCGCGGCCGCGGAGCCGGTGGCGATCGAGAGCACGGGCTCTGCGGGCGCTCCGGGGCGCCAGAAGAAGTTTGGCAAGTTGCGGCGGGTGTTTAGACTGGACTAGGATGTATGATAGTAATGAGCATTTTGAATGAGTTGAACGTGCGAGCAGAGCATGCGAAGCATGGTCTGGTTGCGTTGTATTGTTGCATTGTAAAGAGCATGTGAACAGAACATGCGAAGCATGATCTGGTTGCGTTGTATTGTTGTATTGTAAAGAGCATGCGAACAGAACATGCGAAGCATGTCTGGTTGCGTTGTATTGTAATACAGTATAGGCTGCGATGGGTGTATGTATGATAGTAAAGAGCATTTTGAATGGGTGGAAACGTGCAAACAGAGCATGCGCGGCATGGTCTGGTTGCGTTGTATTGTGTGATACAGTATAAGCTGTCAGGTGTTTAAACTGGACTACTTGTAGGGGGTATATGTACAGTATTATAGTATTGAGCATTTGAATGAGTAGAAGAGGTCTGGTTGCGTTGTATTGTAAAGCGGTATAAGCTGGGATGGCTGTTTAGACTGGACTGGGGAGGATATATGTATGATAGAAATGAGCATTTTGAATGAGTAGAAGCGGTCTGGTTGCGGTGGATTGTAATACAGTATAAGCTGCCGGCTGTTTAGACTGGACTGTATGATAGTAAAGAGCATTTTGAATGAGTTGAAGTGAGTGTGCTAACAGAGTGTGAACAGAACATGCGAAGCACGGTCTGGTTGCAGTGTTAATTGTTTTAACATACAGCTATATACAAGTGCCTCGGAATCGGTGTATGGTAATTCAGAATGTATGATTAGAGTGATATCAGAGGGTAAGGAGAGGGTCTCTGGTCTGGTAGAACAGGTCAAGACGAGCCAAGCGGGTGAATGGTGTTATGGTGAGTCTTGGTGGCGTGGTGGTAGGCATAGAGGAATACGGTACAAGTAACCTGAGAGGATTACGGTTATTGGCTATTTGTCTTGTTCTTGGATGTTGCATCATAGCTTGAAGCCTCGGCTTGGTCTCAATCATGGTAGTGTGATTGGCTTGGAGAAGGTACTTGTACGAGTACAGTACTGCATACTTGTTAACTGTACCTTTAAGGCGGTCGCTTTACCAATTGCTCAATTCCTTGATCTGTTCACTTCTCCTTGCACTGATTGTAACTTTTAAAGTGCATGTATGCTCAAGCAAACGTGAGGCCAAAGATGTACTTGTACTGTACTTCAAGGGCTGACATTTTTCAATGGCGAAAAAGGATTGATTGATAAATTGACCACTTGTCCGAGAATTCATCTTCTGGACAATTTCACTCATCGGCTTGGTTTTCAACATCCCAACTTTGAAAGTTGTGCCAACAAAACAGCATGGTTATGGCATCAGGAACATGACGGAAAACAGAGCCTGAAGTCAAGACACAGGATTTCCGGAACGAATGAGGTTACAAGTAAAATATTTCTCTTTTTACTGCAACAAATGGACGCTCCAGTTTCCCCAATTGCTGTGTGGTCTTGGTTCTATAAAAGTACCTGATACTGTCCCACAAGCATCACCATACAAGTACAGCTGTATGTAAAAACCACACGCACAAATAGAGATCCGAGATGTAGCTACTTGTACTACAAGTAGACTGGTATATACACCACCTGTACAAGTACTCTACCAACACATCATCCCAAGACCACACAGCCTAAAAGTCCTAATAGATTGTCTAAATATGTACATGATTTTCGTGAGACGAGCTAGATGATGTCGTCTTCCTCCACTCCTCCCTCTTCCTCCTCGCCCTCTCCAAAGTCGTCAAACAGCGGGTTTTCAAAGACAGACGAGTCTGCAGCTGTAGTTCCCACTCGCTCCTCATAAGTCTCAATCAGCACCGAGGGCTTGAAGGGCCATCGCCAGAAGACCTCGACAAGGTGGTCAATCTCGTCCAGCGAAAGCTCGCTGATCGTGCCTCTCAGAGTAGTCTCGGGCAGATGGGGACTCATCCACTCGTACGCTCCGGGTCCCAAGGAATCAAGGGAATGCTGGATGGGCAGCGTCGACGAGACAAACAGCCGAGTGACGACAAAGAACCACTCCTCCATGCGCTCCATCTTGACCTTCTTGGGCGTCAGCTCCAGCAGCACGAGACCGCCCAGAGAACTCACCTTGCGCGGCACAAAATGGCCCATGTAGTCTTCCTTGAAGTACTCCACGGCCTTCTTATCGTACGGGCTGGGGGCGCTCGGCTGGTCCTTCTTGAGCTGGACGTCGCCTCCAATCAGGTATCTGTAGTCGCACGTCAGCTCGCGGATGAGCGTGCTCTTATACCGCTTGTTGGAGCCGAACGACGGCGACGCGTACCTGTCCTGCTCCAGCTTGGCCAGAAACCGCTCGTACCGGAACTTTTTCTTCTCGGTCGCGGCTCTGACGGCCGGAGTCAGCTTCTTCTTGCCCTCCAGCGTCTCCGTGGCCTTCCCCAGCGAGCGGGTGTACTTTTCGATCTTGTCGTTCATCTTCGCCAGCTCCACGTCCTTGTTCTTGATCTTGTCGGGCCTTTGCAGACCGTGGGTGAGCTTCTCGGCGCCGAGGGCGGACGACCAGACGAGCATTCGCACTCGTCCGTATCGCTGGAGCCAGTTCTGGTGAACCACACAGAGCAGATACTGGTACAGCAACGACTGGCCCTTGGCGTAGGCCAGGTTAGCCACAAACAGCACGTCTCTGCTCACCTCGTTGGGATTCGTCTTGGGATGCTCCTTGTGGATCGACTCGTACACCGGGTAGAAGGACTTCCACTGGAAGGGGTCTGTGTTGAGGAACTTGATCGCCTCGGGGTCCTGGGCCTGTAGACCCTCCAGAGGCTCCTGGCTGTACTGCGAGGGGTCCATGAGAAACATCTTCTTCGGCTGCAGCGAGTTGTAGAGCGCTGTGCCAAAGTAGCCGTAGCCCGAGTAGGCATCCACAATCGTCAGGTTGTCGCTCTGGCGATAAAAGTCCTGGAGGCCCGACTTCTTGAGCATCTTCTCCATTTTCGGCACGTCTGCAAACGCCTGCCGCGCCCGCGTGTTGATGTGGCCCACAAACGGCGTCAACTGCTTGAGCTTCGACATGGTCTGCCGTTCTCTGTATGCTTGCGATCAGGCCGATATTTCGAGGTCTGAATTTGTGCTGTTCCGTGCAGCTGACATGCACCTCAGTGATCTGTGGCGAAAGTGTTGTGGTGAAGTGGTTGTATTGCGGTGTGAGATGGTGGTTGTGTTGTCAGAATATCAAATACGACAAAGCTGCTTGCTTACGGTAGTTGCACCTGGTACCAACTTCATTAACAACATCCTTAAACACTTCTGATTCAACTAAGACACTGTGTTATTCAGCACCTTGTTTAAACGAGATGAAGGAGACAAGTTGCATGAAAGTAGAAAGCTTCCTTAGAAGCACCACGTACGTATTACTGTTCCCCAATTACATCTGTTTTAATACCTCCTTTGAGAGGGCCACAAAACTCCGCAGAAAATCTGGGTTAGGGCTCACGTGACTTCTTTTGCCCGCGAAAGCCGCCCAATCAAGGTTTTCTGTCACGTTCAAGACTTCGTGGCCAAGTTGGTTAAGGCGTACGACTGTTAGTCACCTAAATGGCCGCCATCGTAAGATCGAGAGTTCGACCCTCTCCGAGGTCGTCTTGATTTTTTGCCATTTTTCCCTCTTTTTGCAGCTCATCTGCTATGCATGCTTTTTTGAGGTGCTCCTGGAGAGTCTGAAAGTATTTCCATGTTGTGTTTGGGAGGTGAACTTTGATGATACGAGGTGGTTGATTGTGGTGAGCATTCAGTGGTTTGACGTTGTTGTTTTGGATGTGGTGGAGCTACTATCAGTCTAATTACTTTTCTCCGTGTTCTAGTTTTTTTTCCCCCCAGTTTTATGCAATTAAGACAATAATTTTCGCTAAATTACACGCTAAATCTGATAAAATCAGTAGTAATTCAAGCAAGTGACCAAGTCGTTTGGGGCTCGAGCAGATGACAGAACCAAGGGTTACGAATCACACGATCAACTGAGATCAGCTACTGCCAACCTCCTTCTATCCAGGAGTAAGAAGTACTAACCTGGAACGTCTCCTTCTATCGTCAAACCCACAACGTACTCCGATTTGCACAAATCGTACGAGAACTGACGATCAACCAACAGAGAAGCTCCAGGCGCAGCTCCGGGCGTATCTATAACCGCAAAGGGACTTTCGTGTGGCTACACAGCGACTCTATCTCTTATCTTGATAAGGGTCTGGAAAGTTTAAAAAGCTGGGGTTGTCCGACGGGGAAATGTGGAAAATTAATCAGTAATTTGGGGAAATTCGGTATCATTACAAAATTTTATCCAAATGAGTTCTTCAACCGTTTCCGTTCATACAAAATTAAATCCCCAACACATCCGACTCCTGCTGCCTGGATAATAGCGCGTATCTTATCGTCCAATTTCCGCGCATTAACACGCTGCTTATTTCGAATAACGTCAGCATGTGTTTTCAGCCTTGTAGCCGTGACAATTGAGCTGGGAAAAATCGGGAAAATGGAGGACGAATATCTTGAAGTACAGAGCACAAGTGTCTCTTCTTCTCGCCAACTTCTTGAGAAATCCCCACCAATTCCTAACTGCTAAGATCTGCAATCCGACATCTGAAACACTGATAAGATAACAAAGCACTAATGACAGCTGGAGATCCGAGAATGACAGCTATATAGCTCGGTGTACCTGCTTGGCAGGGTCTGACAGCAAAACCAAGATGAAGATGACTCGATTTTTGCCTAGAGAAAGGCTTGTGGAGGACAACCTGGAGACTGAATGTGTTACTGACGAAGTTGAGTTTCCTTTGGAGTACAGAGATGAGACAAATCGACCTTGGTGGAAGTTCTTTGATGAGTACGAGTACCGACTGAACAAGTACGAGAGAGCTTCGCACAAGTGGTTCAAGTGGTTTGACGAACGGGATACCAAGTCCGACAAGAAGCTCATCTGCAAACTGGACATTCTGCTGACAGTCTACTCGCTGTGTGTGTACTGGGTCAAGTATCTGGATCAGACTAACGTCAACAACGCCTATGTCAGCGGCATGAAGGAGGACCTGGGCTTCAAAGGCAACGATCTGGTCCATGTGCAGTCCATGTATCTCGCTGGAGCTGTCATTTTCCAGCTGCCGTTCATGTGGCTGCTCCCGAGAGTTCCTCTAAACATTGTCATCCCTGCCGTCGACTGTATGTGGGGTTTGATGACGCTGTTGACTTGCAAGGTGCATTCTGTTGGCGCTCTGAAAGCTCTTCGATTTCTCGTCGGAGCTTTCGAGTCTGGCTTCATTCCAACCATCTACTACCTCATGGGCTCGTGGTACAAGCCCTCTGAGGTCGCCAGAAGAGCTGGCTTCTTCTATATGGGCCAGTTCCTCGGTCTTTTGAGCTCTGGCTTGCTGGCAAGTGCAGCTCTGAATCTCGATGGAGTTGGGGGTTTCGAGGGCTGGAGATGGGTGTTCATTGTCGATTCGATCTGCACTCTTCCCCTGGCAGTTTTGGGCTACTTTATCATCCCCGGAACCCCAGATAAGTGCGTGTCTCTGTTTCTGTCTGACGAAGAGATCCTTCGATGCAGAGAACGAAAGAAGCCGTTTGCAACGGAGAAGAAGCGCGGCGAAATGAAGAAGATCACGGACTGGTCACTATGGAAGCCGCTGCTCACCTCCTGGCACCTTCCCACGGCCATTCTCATCTCCTGCTTCTTCTACAACAACACCAGCGGAAACGCCGGCACGTTTATTCTGTGGCTCAAGAGTCTCACTGACGCCGACGGAAACCAGAGATACACGAATCAGAAGGTCAACCAGCTCAGCACGATTGCTCCAGGCTTGGGCTTTGCATATGTCTACTTAGCGTCCCTGTTTGGAGATCTAGCCAGATGCAGATGGGGAGGCATTGTGATCACACAAATGTTCAACTTCATCGGAGCTGTTATCCTCGCTGTCTGGGACGTGCCTGAGGGAGCCAAGTGGTTTGCCTTTTGTCTCCAGTACATCTCCTGGGCCATGAGTCCCATCATGTACACCTGGTGGGCCGATATCATGAGACGAGATCCGCAGCACTACGCCATTGTGCTGGTCATCATGAACATGCTCGGCCAGAGTTCTTCAGCCTGGGTTTCCGTGCTTGTTTTTCCGACCAAAGAGTCCCCGAGGTTCAGAAAGGGCTATGGAACCTGTGCAGCTTGTGCCTGTTGCTGTGCGATCATGGCCATCGTTATTTTGTACTTTTACAAGCGAGACGAGAAGCGGGACTGTTTCCGAAACGGCATTGTGCTAGTTGGAGAAGGAGTCGTTGTTGAGGGAGTCGAGGAAGTTGGAGATGAGAACACTCTTGATGAGAAGACGAAGGAGAAGGTGAGTGATGGCGATGTCAGCGAGATGTCTTCGGTTGTTATTGGGTAGATTATAGAATTATTTATAGTATTTATGTGTTTTGATCTTGCCGTATGAAGTAGATGAACTGTTGCTGTCTGAACGACTTGTACTCACTAACACTCCTGAGACTTCAGAAGAAGTAAGAACAGTATCCATTGAACACTCTGAAGACTTCCAAAAAAAGTGAGAGCATTATCCATGAAACACTGGCTCTATATACTCTATAGCATGTTCCTGATCTTGCGCTTGAGTGTTCGTACAAGTACAGTAGACAGGTAGTTACTCTAGGATCAACTCCTACTACTCCCCAGAATACCACGAGATGTATGAACAGTTACCTCAGAACACTGTTTAATTGCACCAGTAGCATGTTTGCCTTGCACTTGGAGACGTACGTCTCTTAAAAACCATTCCTACTACAGGTATAGTACATTGAATACCGGTACTGTACAAGAGGTAAACACGAACATTCTACCCTACAAATACAAATACCACCACATACTAACATCATCAATTAGCCAAAAGGCTCGCTATATACAATTCTCCGTACGGTACTTTAGCTTAAGATCGGCCCTGGTGCTTCTCCTTGCCGATGAAGGGAAAGTTGAAGGCCGACAGCAGCGACCGGGCCTCCGAGTCGGCCTGGGCGGTCGTGTGGATCGTGATGTGCATGCCGTACATCTTGAGGTACGCGTCCTGGTTGGCCTCGACCTCGGGGAAGTTCTTGACGTCCTCGGGGATGAGGCCGAAGGCGATGTTTCCGTTTCGGTCGCCGGACGAGTTTCGGATGCCGTTGAAGGAGATGGCTCGGGGGAGAACCAGCTCTGTCAGAGAAGTCATGAAGTCCGCAATCTTCTCGCCGGTGATCTCGACCTTGGCGCCCATGGGGTAGCCCTTTCGCAGCTTCCAGGTCATGACGTTGGATCGCGACCGCACCTCCTTGGCGGCGCAGCCGGTGATCTGCTGCAGAAGCAGCTTCTGGTTGATCACCTTCTCGTGGTCCAGCACAGTGCCGGGATCGGTGCAGTTGATGGTGATCTTGGTGATGGCGGGGATGTTCTTCCAGGTTCTGGGGTGCACGTCCTTGGTGGGCGTCTTGTTGGGTCCTCGCGGAGGCTGGGCAGGTCGACCGAGATGGTAGGGAGAGGTAAAGTCCCATGGTCGGTGCTTGTTTCCCTTTCGCACGCTCTGCTCGTGGACGTAGCCCATCAGCAGCATGTCCGAGGCCACAGTGTTGTTGTAGTGGTCCACAACCCGGTCCACTCGAGTGTTCTTAGGAACATACTTGTTGGACTCGATCGATCCAGGGTGGGTCAGAAGAGTCTTGGTGTAGGCCGGCTTGAGCACGTTCTTTTTGTACCGGTAGAGATGATGCACGGGCGGCTTGATGGAGATCTTGGCGCCCCGAGAAACGGAGGCAGACGCGTGGAAAGACCGCGTGAAAACCACAGACATGTTGTTGGTGATGCAGACCTGGCTGAGTGAAAATTATTAACTTTGTAGCGGGAGTATGTAAGCCAGAGGAGGGGTGTGCAAAAAGAGGGGGTTGCGGGCACCGGAAAACAACCGAAGTGGTTTTAATATATTGTTGGCGGTGCATAGATCTCAATTCCGCCAAAATTTGCACCGGACTGTAAACTACTCCTGCGTATATGTGGGTCTGCTGACTAAGCAATTCAGGTAAAAAACAGAAATTGATTTTATTACCACCATTCTAATCGTCTCGTTCTGCTGAGCACAATTATTATATTTCCAGACTTCCCAGACAACCACAGCGCCATCTAGTGTTGTGTTTCTGAAAGCCAAAACACCGGGGCTGGTATGCATACAAAATAAAAGATAATTAGACAAGCACTCTTATCGACATCCAGCAACATGAAATTCAGCCCATTGAGACCGGCGGTGCTGACTCGAATTCCGAATTTCGAAGACGAGTACGACCCGCTGTGGGATGACGAGGAGCTTTCCGAGGAAATCAGCCAGTATGAGATCTCCATGGAGGGCACTCCGACCAAGCCTCCTCGCAAGACGCCCTCTCAGTCTCGTTTTGCGACAGAAGGCAACAGTCCGTACAGTCCAGGCGTGAATTACAGTCCGACACGGCCGTCTCCGTTGAAGAACGAGCACAAAGAGGCCAAGAACAACGAGTCTTACCGTTCGAATCACGATGTTTCGCATGCCGAGTGGGAAGGGACGTTGAATCGAGTGTCGTTGATTCTCGACCAATGTCATTTGAGTCCAGTTGCCAAGTTCAAGCGCGGACGCAGACGCTCGAGTGTTGGAAACGCTTCTCTCAGTCCTATTGATCCTGCTGCTGCTGCCATTGACTGGGGAGCTCCTCTGGCTCAGGTTGAGAAGGAGCTGCAGAGTGTCGAGGATGCCTGGGCTGCAGATGAGCTCAAGCGGTACAACGAGACCGCGCGGAGGGAGTCTGTGTTCATGTCACGCATGGGAGACGACCGGCTGAAGAAGTCGGACGAGCTGGTCAAGAAGCGCGAGAAGCGAAACAGCGTCATTGTGGGCGATCTGGTGGAGAAGTGGGAGGCGGAAAGACGCGAGGAGGAGCGGCAGAGGCTCGAGAAGGAGCGTCTGGAAAGAGAGCGCATCGAGAAGGAGCGCTTGGAGCAGGAGAGACTTGAGAAGGTGCGTCTGGAGAAGGAGCGACTTGAGAAGGAGAGACTGGAGAAGGAAAGACTGGAGAAGGAGAAGGCCGAGAAGGAACGGCTCGAGAAGGAGCGCATCGAGAAGGAGCGCATTGCCAAGGAAAAGGCTGAGAAGGAGGAGAAGGAGCGCCTGGAGGCCGAGGAACTCGCTCGCAAGAACAAAATGGGCCAGTTCACCAACTGGCGGGCAGTCGACAAGGAGTTTCTGCAGTGGAAGGCCAAGATCGAGGAGATCAAGAAGGAAATCAAGGAGCCGGTGGCCAACAACGCCGAGATCAAAAAGCTGTGCAACAAGTGCAAGCGCCAGATCAACCCCAAGTTTGGCCAACTTACTCCTTCCATCTCGCACACCAAGCAGGTCAGCGAGGAGATGGTGCAAATCTTCACCGAGGCCAAGCAGCATAGTGAA
This sequence comes from Yarrowia sp. B02, assembly GCA_017635955.1. NCBI lineage: Eukaryota > Fungi > Ascomycota > Dipodascomycetes > Dipodascales > Yarrowia > Yarrowia sp. B02. Next base: position 2,219,116 of record JAAQQV010000006.1, read on the forward strand.
CTTGTGTACCTCTGGCTGCTCAACTTTTTTGCCAAGTCGATTGTTCGGCAGGCTGAGAGCGAGACTATTGTTGCTCCTCAAAGCGCGCTTCCGCTGGGAATGCTCGCTGCCAAATGCATGTCTGTGTTCCCTGAGCTGACGGACCTCATTGTCGCGCGGTTTGTGAAGAAGTGTCCCTACGTGATCGGCTTCACCTGCGATATCGACACTGTCCAGGGACGAGAGCGAATGGCCTGGCGAAAGAGCAACGACAAGTGGGAGGACGAGACAGTCTACTCGGAGCGAATGGGCGGCATTGCGTCGGTGTATGCAGCGATTACACAGATCCGATTCACTGCTCCGGCTGAAAACCCCAGACCCATTTACTGCTCGTGGACCATGATCGCACGGCTGCTGAATACCCAGACGGACAAGATGACTAACACGCATTTCACAGTCGCTGCTTCCTGGTGGGAAGTCATCGCCGTTCGATTCCTGTCGACCTACGGAATCCAGGGACAAAAGATGTTGCATGCTGCCTGGGATCCCTGGACAGCTAGCTGTGGAGATAAGAGATTTCAGGCTGCTGCGCGACTTAGACTAATTGGTGAAGCGTGGCAGAAGACGGGAAAGGTCGGTGGTTTGACGCCCATGTCCAAGGACTAAACGTTTGATTGATTTATACAGTAATGACCTATTGATAGAGTGTGTAGTAGGTAGTGTGGGTACTGGCTGACATTCAGTTAAGCTAGGATGGTAGATGGCACTGTAGTGTGAAGCGTAGCGTGGAGCACCGCCTGGTACTTAAGAATTGGCAAAGAATTATACCACTCTACAACTCAAGGAGTAGAGAACGAGCTGGTGTTAAATTTACAGTATGTCTCTACCGCCAATATGCCATCTTTTCGACTTCTTTAAATGTCGAGAAAACTGGCAGGAACGCTGGAGGAGCAAAAGGTTACTATCACAGGGAATTTATTGTATCAGATGAAAACCACGAATGAAGCAAATCTTTTGGTACCACTGTAAAATTCATGGAATAAACCGATCTCTAGATATCCATGTTTCAAGTTTACTAAAAATCTAGAATCTGTTGGCAAAGATTAGTATGTCACAATATGGAAATGAATGAAATACCACTGTGAATCTCAGAGAGAGAAGAATCTTGAAGCGTTATAATTATTTCTCTAGAACTAATATTGCACCTGCTGGAGCCATTTCCCTCCGCATAAACTATCTGCATAAATCCTGGAAGAGCACCAAGGAGTTTTCACTCAGAGTGAAATAACATACCATCAGAAAGCCATGGATGAGACGAGTCTTTTGATTCTACTTTCAGGAGTATGTGATAAACAAAGCTCTTTCTATACACCTTTCACCACTCTGGGAAGCTTACTTTATGGCATGAGCTGCGCTTATTTTAGGGGAAGAGCATCAACAGGTCAAGTGGGAGGTTAATAAATCATATCACTGGAAAGCCCTTGACGATACGAGTCTTCTTGTTTTACGTTATTGTTGGTGGTATTAGCAGTTCTCTGTCTAGACGCTTTTCAATTTGTGCAAAAAACCTGAATCTACTATAAATTTTTTGTCTGTCATGGAATAGAGACTTTCAGTATACCAATAGAGAGCTCGTAATGTGATGAGTCCTATAGTACTACTTTACTACTTCCACCAACAACGTTGCATCCTCAGGACAACTTTCAAGTCGCATAGATTACCTGCAGAAATCCGGGAAAAGCACCAAGGGGTTATGAGCAATAACAATCCATTATATCAGCATGAAGTCCGAGACCGTACGAATAATTTGGTTCTATTTTCAAGAGACTGGCGCCAACAGGTCTCTGTTTACGTAACTTTCAATTCCTCCTTAAAACTTGAATCCGCACGTAAAGACCAGCTTTCAATTATGGCAAAAATAATTGGGTATCGTTGTAAAGCTCACAATAATAGAAGCCCTATGGTACTACCTACCCGTCCTATTCTTCAATATTGCACCCTTTGGACATCTTTTGAGCACCATATATTATCTGCTAAATACCTGGAAAAGCACCAAGGGGTTTTGAGCAATAGTAACATAGGATGTAGTCTTGAAGCCTGGTGTTGTACGAGTATTTTGGATCATATAGCAAGTGTGTGGTATCAATAGAGCTTTCTCTAGCTATCTTTCAATTTTACAATACAACTTGAATCTGTTCGTAAGAGTTTGTTCGCTACAATTTCCTAGGTAACGGGATATCATTGTAAAGTAACGAACGAGAAAAATCCACTGAAGTTACTCTCATCTCTGTAAAATCAAAACTGCAGCACCCAGAGGCCTCTTGCGTCCCATAGATTACCTGCAGAAATCCTGGAAAAGCACCAAGGCTGCCCAGGCAACGGAAATGTGTTATCGCACCGGAAAGACCTTTACGAACTGAACAGTTTGGTACTATTCGCAAGTTTCTGGCACCAACAGAGCTCTGTTTAGCCATCTTTTATTTATGCTTGTAGAGAACCTGCATGCCTATAGCTGTACATGTACTTGAGCAATTGATAAGCAACCAAAGTGAGGCTTTTAAGTGGTTCTTACAGCCTTTACAGCTCTTCTTCTAACGGTCCACAAACTGAATAACAAGACCTCTCGTTCTTGAGTCTACAGTAACCCCATTCCACTATCTTTAGCAGTCCACCTACAGCACAGCACTAACACATAAACAATAAATAACATATACACATCTCCATCTACTCCATCTTAAGCCACACGCCTTCGTCGTGGCTCATGGTCAGATGGGTGTTGTACTTGGGAGGCAGAGGCTTGTCGTCGCAGCTGGACACCGTCTCAAACTCCTGGGCGAGTCTAGCGAGCACGTATCCGGCCTCAGTCAGCGCAAATTGCTGGCCCAGACAGATTCTGGGCCCTCCGTTGAACGGCAGGTACTCCCATCCCCGGGCAACCTGGTATCCCTCGGCGGGATCCCATCGCTCGGGAATAAACTCCTCCGTGTTCTTGCCCCAGTACTCCTCGGCTCGGTGAGTGTGGTAGACGGAGTAGGCGACCACTCCGCCCTTGGGCACGAAAATGGGCTGGTCCAGGTCAGGTCCTCCGCCCTTGGGCAGGGTGGTGTCTCTGGTGGCCACGCGGAAGTTCATGGGCACAGAGGGATAGAGACGCAGACCCTCGTTGAGCACGTAGCGCAGGTACTCGCATCGCTTGAGCGACTCGAAGGAGAGCTCGTCGATGGAGTCGCCAAAGTCGTTGAGAACGGCCTGGCGCAGCTTCTGCCACGTCTCGGGCTGCTTGGCCATGCGGAACATGATCCACGAGAGCAGCGAGGCCGTCGTGTCGCGGCCCGCCAGCAGAATGTTGAGCATCTGGTCCCGCAGTACCTTGGGGTTCTTGGTCTCCTTGGCCAGCTCGTACAGAAAGATGTACTTGCCGTCGTCGAGCTCCTGGAACTTGTCCTTTCGGGCAGCCAGGGCCTTCTCGACGTAAAAGTCGACAAAGTCGTGCACCATCTTGTTGGCGTCGGCGTACTTCTTGCGGTAGAAGACGGTGCCGGCAAAGAAGTACAGCTTCATGAGCTTGGCTCGGATGGAGCAGAACCACTGGGCGGTGTTGAAGGCGTCGGGGAAGGCTCTTCGCACGTTCTCGTCGATGCCAGAGTGGTCCAGAGGGGGTGCAGAGGGGTCAGCCAGGTAGTCTGTCAGCGAATCGACCGAGTCTCCGCAGAGGAACTCGGTAGCGGTGTCGAGAGTCAGCATGAAGAAGAGCTCCTGGATGTCGAAGCCCTTGGCCGCGTCGCTCGCGGCGTTCTCCTTCTTGATCGTCTTGAACAGCACCTGGATGTGTCGCTCCAGAGAAGTCACATGCGAAACCTGGTCTCGGGCAAACTGGGGACGCAGCAGCGCTCGCGAATGAGACCAGCCCTCGCCGTCCAGAGTGAAAATGCCGTCTCCAAGCGTCGGCAACATGATCTTGTGCCGGGTTCCCAGCGAAAAGTCCTTGAACTGCGTCGCCAGGATGGCCTTGATGTTGTCGGGATGGATCGTCTGCAGCATATCCGTGCCGGGAACAGGATACACAAACGTGTGGCCAAAAGCCTCGAGACCCACCCGCATCGAGTGGGGGTAAGAGCGCTCGGCGGTGATCTGGTACGTCTTGTAGAGTCCATACCAGCCGAGGAATCCTCCATTGGCCATGGCCGGCAGGCCACAGCCCTTTTTCTTGGAAATGCGTCTGTACTGGAAGCGTCCAAACCACTCGGCGAAGCCGAGGTAGGCGACTAGAAACGCCAGAGCGAGAAACACGGACGAAATCATGGCTGGGGAGAATGACAGGGTCTCTTTGGGGGCCTGCTCTATATATATTCGGATAAGCTTCACGTAGGTTGGGCCATCTGTACGAGCCTGTGAAAGCTGCTGCATAAGAGGGCGCGGTTTACGAGCTAGACTCGAACGTGGGACGTTTGCGCGACGCTTGCTAGTTCGATTTGCGGTTGTGTTGTGGTCCGTTTGACGGCGTTTGTATGCCCGTACTTACCTGGCAACAGTATGTTGGTATCCGTACTACACATCAACACACGCCATTCAGCGCAACTCGGTAGAGATCAACCTACTGCTATTAAACGATGAGTAAGCTACTTGTAGCAGCCTCTGCGGTTGTCTCACCATACGCTTCGTTGCCGCATTTCTGCCCCACCATAGAAAACGTTGTTTTTCCATGTGAATCCGGGGTGCATGAAAGCAAAGCAGCGTTTTTTTTTATTGCCGATGCGCAATCTGACAGTGTCTTAAAGTAGCGATTTACGAGTAGATACGACTTGAATCAGGGTAGACAGCGTCAGTGAAATAATTTTTTACTGTTGTTTGTGCTACTTGTAGCCGTCATAGTGATATTAGAACAGTCATAACCATGATGGTTCTCGCTTAGCGTTCTTATTCTCGTGCTACTAAGGGTACAATGAAAACAGAGAAATAAACGAACTCAGCACACACACAGAACACGTTGTTTCCTTTGCAACGTCGTTACCTGAGACCGGAGATGATGTGCATGTTCCGATGAGACGCCGATGGCCTCGTAAAATTGTCCCTTTTGGGAAAAGCTAAATATGCGCCTGTTCGAAATTCGTGAGTACAAGTAGTTGTGCTTGTATCATTACAGCAGAGAATACACTATAAATATATCATCTGGAGAGGGATTCGTGTAAGGTCCCTTTGCTCAACGTATTGATGGCAGCAAATTAAACAAATGAATACTGATACACTTTTGCAAACGGATCGCAGCATTCTCTCAAGCTGCATTTCCGAGTGCTAATCTGCTGACTTTAGACCACTTTACGACAGGCGTTAGCGTAACGCACGAGGAACGAAAAACGGGTATTTTAGCGAGACTAAATTGTTGGGGATACAGAAACGAGATTTTGCACAGCCTGGAATGTAGCTATGAGGTGGTTGCTTGTAGTGGTGCCGGTAGCGGTATTCATACCTGTACCGACTCCGAGACAAGACTGTCTTACAGGTTTGCGAATGTGATAACGTTTTTGGCTTGAATCAGGTCTGAATCAAGTAACAGCAAAGCTTCTGCGTGCGCACTTCTCCAGAAGATTGTTGTAGAATGGCACATGAGGAATATGCTGATATGCCAGAAGTACGGACTTCATCTTAAACGTTCCAATATCGCTCTGTTTGCCATTGTTTAGTTAGCACTTGCCTTCTAGCGTACCCGTAGCATTCTGGTACATACAGTACTTGTAGGACACTGAGTGAGCAACCAGTGCTCTATTCCAAATACTGTTTAAACAACTTTTTGAAGCACATTAATATGATCAGAGGAACTCCTCTCTTTACTTTCGCTCGTCCTGTTTATACTCGAATAGGTGACGTATTGACATATCGAGAGAAGTGAGGAGGCTGTCAGCGGTTTCAGCAGGAGGAGGCAATCAATAACTCGAAAAAAATACGTATTCCTCTATAAACTCCCCATTAATCCCCATTACAAGTACTTGTATAATGTTTTCACTTAATCATAACACCTTTATTCCAAAATTAATGCAGATCAAGCCACTCGCTTATAAACTTCGATAGCCGAGAGAGCCTTCCGCATTTAGAACGCGATAGTCTATGGAAGAAGAAAATCCGACAGTATAAACACGCGCCCAGAGACCCGAATAACACGCCTCCCGAAATTGCAAAACGTCAAAAAAACCCACTCTCACCTCCTTATCGCATCTCAGCCCATGCATCTCAGCGCCAAACCTAATCCCTCCTCCCAATGATATCGCCATGATTTCAACCCGTCTACTTCGACGCTCTGTCATGACCGCCTCCACCTACCCGCTCAAGTTCGTTTCGTCCATCATTCCGGGCTACGGCCGCGGCTCTGCCGATCTCGGAATCCCCACAGCAAACATCCCCATTGCCGATGTGCCTGTGCTGGATGCTCTGGACACCGGCATCTACTACGGCCTGGTCCAGATCCTGAAGACGGACAAGCCCAGCGAGAAGAAGCCCAGCGAGTTCCAGAAAGACCGGATCGTGGACTTCCAGTACACCAACAAGCTCGGCGAGAGCGAGATCAACGCCGTTCTGCCCATGGTCATGAGCGTGGGCTGGAACCCGTTTTTCCAGAACCAGTCCAAGTCCGCGGAGATCCACATCATCCACAAGTTTGCACACACCTTCTACGGCGCGGGCATCAAGGTCATGGTTCTGGGGTACCTGCGGCCGGAGAAGAACTTCACCAGTCTCGAGGCGCTGGTGGACGAGATCCACAACGACATCCGTGTCAGCAACGACAAGATGGAGCACTGCGCAGAGAAGCAGGACGGTTTCTGGAAGGAGTAGTGTGCATGCTGTCAGGGGGTGACACAGGAAAGAAAAGTTGCGATCTGGACAACAGACGAAAAAGTGACGACTTGAAGAAGTCACTAGAGTCTAGACAAAGACAATATTAGACACAGTTAGACAATATAATGGCGTGTTCTTGGTCGGCTATTACTCCCATGTTGAAAGGAATCTCGAAATCAAGTCTTTCTAGACTATTTAGTGTATCTAAAACAGCCATGGAAGCTAGATTACCGGTACCAACAACGCGATAATCTAGACAAGCAGACAATGTTAGACAGGTAGGCAATATAATGACGTTTTTGTTTTTGCCAATGAAAGTCTCATTTATCCCGACTACCGAGGACATTCAGATTAGCTACAGTATCCGTACGTACTTGAAGACTTTATAGACAGTCGTGTACTCCGGTGGTCTTGACAAACAGACAATGTTCAAGTATTTGAAATGGCGTTTTTATTCTTTTGCTCGTTGGATAATTACTCCCACTTCAGAAGATGGTCACAATCATTTATATCAAGACGTCACAATAACTGTCCAAGATAGACAATGAAATCTATACGGTAATACCGCGGTATTACTCTATCAACCGCCCTGGAGTGCGCTATACCTCGACAGCTAATCCCTCATCAGGGCTCAAGGCTTAAGGCTACAAAGGTTCCAGCGAGCAAGCTTGGCTGTGAGGCGCACAGCCGCTTGAGAATCGTATTGCGAGTGTTTTTATGTATGCTCTAGTCCAGCTTGTGGGCGCCGGTCTCCTTCTTGGCGCCCGAGATCTTCTTGTGCAGGATGCGGATCATCTTGGAGAACCAGAAGAAGTTGAGCGACACCAGCGTCAGGTTGGACATGGTGTTCATGATGGGCAGCCAGAACGGGTACAGAGCCCGGTTTTCGGGCAGCCACATGCTCGTGACCGTCACGTAAGACCAGTAGTTGCCCCAGAGGATTCGGCAGCCGAAAAAGACGGTCATCAGGGCGATGCCGTTTGCAGCCTCGAACCAGGGAGGAAACGTGCCCTTGGGGAGCCGCGACACGAACCAGTTCATGTTGACGAAGGGCGTACTCATCTCGAACATGAGAAAGTGGCCCATCATGCCCATGACGTAGGGCCGGAAGCCCTGGGCAAACACAAACAGCGCGCAGATGGCGTGCAGCAGAAAGCCGATGCCAAAGAGACTCACGTATCGGGTGCAGATGATGAGGTCCCACACAAAGTAGCCCGTGGCGAGCGAGCCCATGAAGCCCGCGTAGGGCGTGTACGACGTGATGATGTTGGCCGAGAGGACGTTGTCGTTGAAGCAGAAAAACGCCAGCGGCACGACAATCAGCGCCTGGAACTGCGAGACAATGTGGATGTCGAAGTCAATGCGGTTTTTCGCGCTCAGCGTCCGCAGCTGCTTGCCCCAGATGAGCGGACTCACCACCCCCGACAGCAGAAAGATGCCCTGGTAGAAGGCAAACGCCAGAAAGATCTCGTGCAGATGCGGCGCCAGGTACCGGAAGCCGATCTTTTCGCAGTACGGCTGCAGCTGCTCGACGAGCGGCCAGGGAGTCAGAAAAGCCAGAGGGTCGTCGTACATGGTGATGGAGAGGAGATGAGGAGGACGATAAACTCGCAGAGTCAATTGCACAAGCGTCTGAGCGGCACCATTTGTTGAGCTGGGAACCCTATCAGGTGATGCCGAGGTTGTGGTACGGGTGGTAGTACTGTATTTGTGTAATTCTACTGTTCAATTACAAGTGATTTCTCTCTTGACAATCCACCGTGTTTCGCCCACGGAACGGCTTTAACGGGAAAGCCGAGGAACACCGTTGCAGGGTTATTAAGCGAAATTTAGTCTGTTCGACCCTTGTTAGGTCGATCAAGAGGCTGAGATCAAATAACACAGACCGAATGACCGGAATCAAATGAAGAAGACACAACGCTGAGATCACCCGATCTCATCTCAAATCGCCACAAATCGCCACCATATCTGATAACTATGCCTGTCGTAATCTTAACTCATTCACTGCGCCATTGTTCCCTTGTCAGTCTTGTGCCTGCCGTATCAAAAACCCTTAGCACTTAATATAAACATCAAAACAGAGACTGACAGCCCCACTTGACGTCTACCCCGCAGTCAGGGTGGTATGCACGTGACTGATTGATTATGTAAAGAGACTGCTGACTCAACCACGAGACCTGCTTATTAATACAGCCAGAAGTTTTTCGTTTTTAAAAAACCATGCTAATTATCAGCTACTGGTAGAAGTAACACGCTTAATTTGTTAGATCTTGTACAGTAGCGATGGTCCTCGTTTTGCAGCAATTAGTGCCGTATGTTTATAGAGGTGCACCGTTTGTCCTTCGTAACAGGCACACAAAATATAAAACAACAAACACCACTGTACTTGCCTCGCTCCGCTGATTCCAACCATACAATAATATCCACACGTTTCCACACAAATATTCCCACTACCCACCCCCTAACCCTTTAAGCTCCTCATGCACCCCGGAACTGATTCAACCCAACAAGATGATAGTCAAGAAGGTGGCATCTCTGACGTCGGCAGCCGCGAAAATGTTCCAGAAAATCGACAAGTACCACGTGCGCGGCCTCGTCGTCGAGACCCTCGCCTTTGAGGTTCCTCTGGACCACTCCAAGCCCCAGAACGAGCACATTCGCGTGTGTGCCCAGCGCATCAACCCTTCCAAGACGGCCCAGGACGATCTCGACAAGCGGCCGTATGTGATTTTCTTCCAGGGCGGACCCGGATTCCAGTGCATGCCGCCCCTGTCCAAGTCTGGCTTCATCGACGAGCTGATCACGCGTGGTTTTCAGGTGCTGGCTCTCGATCAGCGAGGCACAGGCATGAGCACGGCGATTTGCCCCGAGGAGCTGGGCAGCATGGATCCAAACAAGGCTGCGGACTACCTGACGCACTTCCGGGCGGACAGCATTGTGCGCGACGCTGAGCTGATCCGCAAGGTGCTGGTGGGCGAGCAGGGCAAGTGGACAATCATGGGCCAGTCGTTTGGCGGCTTTTGCTGCTTCACGTACCTGTCGTACTTCCCCGACTTTGTCAAGCAGGCGATCGTCACGGGCGGCATTCCTCCGACCGCAAAGAACCCCGACAAGGTCTACAGGGCCCTCTATCCCGTCGTCGAGCACCGCAACAAGTACTACTACGACAAGTACCCCGAGGACCAGAAGCGCGTGGCCTTGATCCTCGACTACCTGCGCAGCAACAAGATCGTGCTGCCCAACGGCGGAAACCTCTCGCCCGAGCGTTTCCAGCAGCTGGGTCTGTCGCTGGGATCGCACAACGGCGCAGACACGATCCATCTGATTGTGCTGCGGCTGTTTGACGATCTCGAGGTCAACGGACGGCCGTCGTTCTTCATCCTGGACAAGATCCAGGCCATGCATTCGTTCGACACCAACCCCATCTACGCGATTCTGCACGAGTCCATCTACTGCCAGCACGAGAGCTCCAACTGGTCTGCCGACAGACTGCGCAAGGACTTCCCGCCCTTCGTCTCCGAGGAGGGCAAGATTCCCACCTATCTCACCGGCGAGATGATCTACAAGAGCATGTTCGACGACTACACCGAGCTGAGACAGCTGAAGCCTGTGGCTGACTTGCTGGCCGAGAAGAAGGACTGGCCTGATCTGTACGACTACGACCAGCTCAAGGTCAACAAGGTGCCCATTGTCGCTGCCACCTACTTTTCCGACATGTACGTGGAGTTCAATCTGGTGCAGGAGACGGCCAACAATACTGGCAACGTCAAGCAGTGGATTACCAATGAGTATTTCCACGGCGGTCTGCGAGCCAACCCCAAGGAGGTTCTTGGCCACTTGTTTGATTTGTTGGAGGTTGATTTTGAGTGATCGAGTAGGGACTTGGTGATTGGCTGAATCCTTGTCTGGCTTGTTCGAGTCATTGACTGAATCCTAGCTTGCCTGGAGTGATCAACATGTACATACAGCTTCAATTAAAATGATACATTACTATGGATAGTTGGCTAGTACAGGTGCGCCAAGGGACTAATTATAACAATAATGGTCAAAACAGCTCTGACAGTCTCCGGGAATGGTCTCGTTGAGTCGCTGAAGCTCTCGGAGAATGGAAACGCAGCCCAGACACTTGCCCCAGTCTGCATCCTCTGTCAAGTTAGACCGCGTCATCATGTTGTAAGCGTTGTTGACGGTGCCCCAGCTCTCCTCCTTGGTGTAGACGAGCTTGCCCGTGGAGAAGTTGGACTCGTAGGTGATGTTGTGCATGGGCACGTAGACAACCACAGGCGAGTATCTGTCGGAGTTGTCGTACGTCTTCAGCGAGTCGATGTTGCATCCGAAGAAGGTGGGTCTGGTGGACAGGTTCTTGTCGATGAAGGTCAGGTTGTCGGGGATCTGGGGGAAGACGCCCTCGCCAAACTCCCAGTTGCTCTTCTTCTCCGTGTTTCGAATGCACTCGGCAGTAGGCCATCCTTCGGGAGAGTCCAGAGAGGGATCCATGGAGATGACAACGTCGACTTCTCTCTCGGGCTGCAGGAAGGGCAGAATGGGGATGGTTTCGAGATCAAAGCCGCCGTCGCAGACCATGAGGCCTCGCGAGATGGTCTGGTTGGACGGCAGATCGTCCTGCTTGTAGAAGGGGTTGGGGGAGACGACTCCAAGACGGTAGTTTGCGTCGTTGATGATCTCCAGCAGCTTCATGACGTCCTCGACGAGAATGCTGAAGATGCCCTCGATGCCAAAGACCTCGAGATCCTGGTTGAAGACGTTGGAAGACACGCCCATGAGGAAGCCCGCGTTGTCAAAGTTGGTGGTGCACTGGCCCACAGGCTTGCCGTCCTCCATCTCGGTGCCGAGGTACTGGATATCGATGAACTCGTGGATGTTTTTGTCCCAGGTGCCAAACTCGTAGGGCGTCATTTCTATCACGGAGTTGTTGAAGGTGATGAAGTTGGCGTCGAAGGAGGTGCCCGGGAAGACAGACGTGCCCAGAATAATGGGGAAGGGCATCTCGTGGTCGGTGAAGGAGGTCAGGTTGCGGATGCCGGACCAGTTGAAGTCTTCCTTCAGCAAGCCCGCGTTTCCCAGCAGCAGGTAGATCAGCCGTCCCCACTGGTCGGTGACAGAGGTCTGATGGCCGGCCTTGAGCTTGTTGAGCGAGTCCACCAGCACCTTGGCGAGCATTCCGAGGGTGCCCATGGATCCGGGGAGGTTGGCAATGTTGTCGAAAGCCTCGAACAGCGTCGCAAAGTCCGGGTAGTTGTTGATGGCCGAGTAGCCGATCAGCCAGGAGCCGCCCGACAGTCCGGACATGTAGTCCGCGGCCTGGAGGTATCCAGCGAGCGTGGAGTTCTCCGTTCGGTTGTCCAGCGCCTGGAGAGTGCCCAGGCCAGTGAAAGTGGCTCGCAGACCGCCTCCCGCGGCCGCAATGGCGATCTTGGGGTGCGCCTTGTCTAGGAAGGCATCCACGTCGAAAGAGCCAATGTTCTGCTTCTTGAGGAAGTCTCGGAGAGCAGGCTTGGTCTTGTTGTGCCGAGCAGACATGTACGCAGCTTCGTCGGCCTGAAGACCCTTGGGCTGGCGAAGAAGAGGCGTGCTAGGACAGTCGCCCTTGACGGGAGTGTAGGAGACGGCGGAGACAGAGCTCAGCAGAGCAGCAGCGTAGGCCAGAGAGATCTTCATGGTGGGTGGAGACGAAAAGTTGCGAAGCCGGCTCGCACTATTTACATGGTGGCTGGTGCCGTTAGTCAAGTCGTGCTAGCTATATTTACCAGGTGGTGGTGCTAGTCCATTGTATGTGCATTGTATGCGCGCAGGCCTAGGCTGATCTGGCAGGCGAGCTAGTGGAGGTCATGGGTATTGGGTACAGTAGATGTGTAGAAGATGTCGTTTTGACACTACCAGTATTTATCAGCTGTTGTTCTTGGATAGACAAACTACTACAGTACTTCTTGTCGTCTATACATAAGCAACGGCACACTCAACTGTCCCTAGCTCCGTTTAAACGTCTACAAGTAGCGTGGCTCGGATTCCAACTAGCGCGTAAACATGTCTACTTTTGGGCCGACCTAGGGTCTAATTGGCCAGCGGTGATGGAAGGGGTATGCTAGATCGGAGTATCGATTAAATCTCGTTCCCCACACCCTGTGCCATAAACGTGTATATTGTGAGCACAGAGAGACTCACTTGATTTAATCAGTTGAACTGTATATTCAAAAATTAATGAATGATCCCTTGGTTAGTATTGCCATGATCTGCTCGATACTATATACTCGTCATGAGTTCACTGCCCACAATCTATCAAGTGACGGGAACCATAGATCACAGCGTCCGATTCATAACAGGGCTGTTCTATAGACCAGATCGATCGTCCGATTCATAACTGCGATGTTCCATCCCGCTTGTCTGTTCGGTAATATTTCATTACAAGAGTAGACACCCACTATATACATTCGTCTATCTAACAAGACAGTCGACCAGCCTGCTCTTGACAGCGTTGCCGTCCTTGTCCTTCAGGATCTTGCCGTCCAACATGACAAAGCCCTCCTTGTCCGTCTTGAGTCGCTCGTTCTCAACGAGCCCCGAGAACTTCTTGGGCTTGACCGACTTGGCAATCTCCTCTTCATGGCCCTCAAAAACAAGCTGGTCGCCGGGACTGGAGCCCTCGGGAGGCGCGAGAAGATCGATCTGGATGTCGTCCTGCTCACCAGCCAATTCAGAACACAAAGCCATGACCTCCGACTTTTCTCCTCGCAGCTTGGCGGGCTTCATGTTGTTGACAACGACGATCTTGCGGCCCTCAAGCTCCTCCAGACTGTACCACCGCATCAGACCCGAGCAGATCTGCTTGGTGTCCGCGGGATCAGGACCTATCTGGACTGTTCCAAGGTACAGGGTGGTAGCATTGGGATGCGGTTCAACCTTGACGAATTGCGCGACTCGCACGTCGATGACTGGGTTAGCGCTGACTAATGCGATGACTAATCGTGTCGGAGAATCACTCACATGACCGCACTTGCCGTCCAACGGGCTTCAGCTGGCGCACTGTTCTGAACATGGTTAATAGTCTCGGAGTCGAACCCAATCGTCTAGCCGTTAGGCTGCAGGGTCACGTGGCTGTGCGGCGGGAATAATTTAAGATTTAAGTTCGGTCACCAGTTCGATTCTGGTGTGTGCGCGTTAGATTAAAAATTGTTAATGAACACCTGACACGAGTGCTCATACGTTGTCTCCTCCAAGTGAAGCCCGTAATCCCGTCAGCTGCTTCTATTTCCAATCGCACGTCCGTTGCTCCGCAGACGTTATTATCGCGCTAAAGATAAGGCACATTCGAATGTCACGAGGGTCATGGGGGCCTGTATGAGACAGTCTGTGGGGATGTGGCGAAAGGAGTTGCCTTCTTTTAATTCCGTGGCCTCTGTATTTAAGGCATTCCTGTACATTCCCCTATCGTATTTTTGTTTTCAATTTTCACTGCGCAGAACAAAGCGTCTGCAAATGTGGCAGGTTGAAAAATGCTGCCTGCACGGTGGGGTATTCTTGGTATTGGCACTTGAACTGGTATGTAGATACCTGGCAAAGGTGCAAGTGTGAAATATTCAAATACCGGTACATACGCGCACTCCCTTCCTATATCTCGGATTAACTCACCGTATCCACCGGGAGCAATTTTATTTGGCTTACTGCCGTCGCTATTTTCGCTTGGCTCGTTTTGCATGCGGGCATTTTAAACATGCTGGCGAGATGCGAAGAAGTCGCTCTGGAAGACCGCCAGGGCAGCAATCGAGCTGGGGTCGCGTGATCCGGGCCGCGCGAAACTCTAGCAACCTTGCTCCGCCAGTTTTGGGTCCTCTGGCTTCTTTTGGGCCCGTCTTGTCTTCCTTATCCGTTGCTGTGGCGATGATCGCTGTAGAAACTGCGGCGGAATTGGAAAAAATCGCAGAAAATCGGCAGTTCTCCGGTTCAATTCGCAGCTGCGATGGCGTCGTAAACGGGAAAAGGACGCACGGTGGAGAAGCGAATATTATTGTTTCGCACACAATACCCTCGCACTTCTGTGGCTCGCTGGTATCATTTTCCGTCCCTCAGACAACATTGCTAAACTCTACAGATTGCGGCAGTCAAAACACTGTACAGTGCGATACGGAGCGTAGCTTTGAGGGTAATCCGCGGGTTTGTGTGCGAGGTTTGCGGTCACGTGACGTCCCCAAAATATGCGACACACAAAACCGCCGCTTTTCTCGTGTAATCACATGCACGCAATTTCCCTCGAACGGACGCTATCGCCCCCTATAACCTCATTTGACATTGCTCGAATAAGATTTGGGCTTCTGGCACAATGGGCTGCAAATAAGCTTTTGCCTGTGCACCTACATACTCTCACATTTATCACGGCTTTCTTTTCTGCCTTGACTTCAGAGATAGCCGTCTTTTCCGTTCCTCAACGTCTTCTTCGCCCCCGCCGCACGGACCCCGCAACATCAACTGTTGGTAATTGACTGAAGAACCGCTCTTCGCCACCGCACACAAAAAGAAATCTCGCAAAAAACACACCCTAACAGCGACCGCCACAAATGTCTGTTCCTGCCCATACCACCCCCGTGGCCCATGCTCCTGGCTCTGCCGAGGCTGCCACCGCGCCCGTCCACCCCGTGGCGCCCAAGACCAAGCTCAATTTCCCCCGAGTGCTGACTTGGATCGACCCTGTTGCCTCGGCTCGTTCGCTGGTGACCATTCTGGGTCTGCTGTACCTCGCCAAGTACGGCAACCTGTTCCGGCTGGCGCTGCGACTCTCGTACTGGGCCATTGGCCTGGGCGTCGCCACCGAGTTTATCACCGGCAAGGCCACGGGCCAGAAGCACGGCCTGGTGTCCTATTACAAGCCGTCGTCGTACATTCCTCTGTCCGAGGCGACCGTGACCCGGTTTGCGCAGGCGCTGGGCAAGAACGTGGTGGCTGCCTTTGACCACGTCAAGGGCTACCTCGACGTCGAGAGCCTGCACTCGTCGTTCCACGCCGCGCTGTTTGCGTTTGTGCTCTACCACGTGACCAAGGTCGTTTCTCTGTGGTCCCTGGCCCTCACCGCTACTGTTCTCGCCTTTGCCGTGCCCCCCGTGTACCTGCAGTTCCAGCAGCCCATCGACGAGGCCATTGACGTTGCCTCCGACAAGGTGCACTCCGAGCTTGCGTGTGTTCAGAAGCAGGTCGAGACTGCCGCCGGACCCCATATCAAGACCGTCAAGGCCCAGGTCGCCAAGATCACCGACCAGCTGGGTCTCACCCGAGGCGGCTTCCCCGTCGAGGCCGACTCAAACAAGGTCAACCCTCATGCGTCCTCCACCATCGATCCTTCCGTCCAGCACACCGCCAAGCCTGTTTCTGCTGCTGCTGGCGGTATCCCCACCAACGCCAAGGCCAACACCCCTGCCAACGTTGCTGCCCACGCGTCCCACGCCGCTGCCGCGGACTTTAAGCCCCAGGAGCCCGTCAAGGTCGCTGCTGTGCCTGTTCCCGTGGCCGTCCCCGTGGCCGTCCCCGAGCCCTCCTTCCCTTCTGTGCCTTCCAAGGCCCCTGCTCCCTCGGCCCACCACCCCGTGGACGAGGTCAAGCAGGCTCTGAACGCGTCTCGACAGGCCGTTCCCAACCAGCTTTAGTTAATGTGTTTCTGGTGTCACGAGTAACGAGTGCGCAGCACGAGTGCGAGTGTGAGTAGAAGCGAGTGCGAAGCACGAGTCTGAGCACTTTGCAGGTATAGTGCGAGTGCGCAGCACGAGTGTGAGTAGAAGCGACACGAGTGCGAAGTGCGAGTGCGCAGCACGAGTCTGAGTACGTTGTAGGTGTAGTGTAGGATGATGTATGCTGTAGATGTAGACAGGGGGTTGATGTTGATGTGAGATGAGTTCAGATACTGTGAGGAATCTATAGAAAGAGTTATACATGCATTATTAAACAATACAATTGAGTGTTAAAGATGAGTTCATAGACTGTGGTAATGTGTTCTGGTTGATACAACTTGTTCCGAATCCTCTGTTCATGAATGTATAGTGAAGCAGTTCTCATAACTTTGAGCGGAATTCATTGATGAGTTTCTGTGAAGCGAGTGAAAAGCACGAGTCTGAGTACCGTTGCAGGGGCGACTGTAGGCTTCAGTATTTGTAGAGTTGAATTGAGCTGTTGTTCGCGAATATGAGTATAAGTACAAAGTACGATGCTACAGTACCGGTACGGATAACAATTGTGAATTGAGGGTGAGTTCATTGGTTGCGCTTGTACAAGTGTCCTCCAATGATAATATGACTGCAGCTTTCAGATCTCTGGATATCGAAGCAGCTTTTATGGTTGTCCATAGTGAAGCAGTCCCTTTGATTGCAATTGTCCTTGTGACACAGTACTCCGTATACACTACTTATTGGAGTGGTAAAAAGATACTTAACAATTGTATCCAATCACTCCTTCTGTTCATAGTTGACAGTTATACAAGTATTTTTCTTTTTTTATGATCACATTTCATGCAACTGTCTACTTGTACAAGTAGTCCTATCAACGATGCTTACAGTTGTCCTCAGTAGAAGTCCTTGTAATTGTTTTACTACATTTTATAATGTACTGTAGTGAAACTGTGCTTATCATTGCAATTGTCATACAATCTCCTCTTTGTAGATGCACTCGTCTATTCCTCCAGTCCACATCATTGCAATTGTAATGCAATCTCCTCTTTGTAGTTGTACATACTCGTCGATTCCTCAAGCTCCACAGTGGAGCAGCTTGTAGCTGAAATTGTACTTCGCTGTCATCAATCGTATTCCTTCACTTCTACCCATACTGGAACAATCATTGTTAATGCAATTGTCTACAGAAACGTGAAACAGTACTTACGATCCACAGCAAAGCATAGTGGATGTCCTCAATCACGTTCGTCTACTGCTCTGCTCGTTGTGCAACTGTCTACAGAGACGTGAATGATCCACAGTAAAATAGTGCTATTGCATTGTCCACAGTGAATCAGCATAAGAATGCAACTGTTCACACGTCTCAATTACTCCCTCTTCCCAGCATGAAGCGCCGTCTTCTGCTTACCCTCCCCGTCAAAATTATCCGCGCTCAACCACTTCTGGAAACCCTTCTCCAGCTCGGGCCACTCGCTGTCGATAATCGAAAACCACGTCGTGTCTCTGTTGCGGCCCTTGTACACCTGCGCCTGTCTGAAAGTTCCCTCGTACTGGAATCCCAGACGTCTTGCCGCCTTCTTGGAAGGCTGGTTGCACGAGTCGCACTTCCACTCCACCCGTCGATATCCCTTATTGAAGGCATTCTGGGCCTGCAGAAAGACCGCCTCCGTGGACATGGGCGTGCGCTGCATCAGGGGGCTCCACGCAATGAAGCCAATCTCCATCACTCCGTTTGCCTGGTCCACTCGGAAGGTGCAGCAGGATCCAACCGGCTTGTTGGTTTTGGGGTCGATGACAGCGTAGGGCGTTCTGTCTGTGTCCAGGTGCTGCTGCAGGTACGCTCTGAGGTCGTCGACGGTCTCTGGCTTGTCGATCGGAAGATAGAACCAGTCCTGAGCAGGAGCTGTCTTGTAGGCTTCAAACAGGTCTTCGGTGTACTCCTGGGTCAGAGGCACAAGTTTGCAGTGGGTGCCTTGGAGCGTCTGGTCGAGAGCAAATGCCGAACGAGGCGTCCAATTCGGAACAGGAGGTCCGACTGACATTTTTTGTGTTTGTTTTTTGGTCAAGAGGAAGACCTCAGTATAAGTATCCGTGACCCCCCACAGGATATGCATGGCGGACTTAGGACATGTTGTCGATGAACCTAATCCTTATCGAGCGGCTAACATGACTCTTCGAATCTGGGCGACGTAAATATTTGTCAGTTTATTGTTGATTTTCTAGCCTAAGTAGTAGTGTGAGTAGTTGTGTTGATGCTGGATTCTTGGTGCTGTTCCTACTTATGCTGATTCCTACTTTGTGCTGATTGACGAGATCAGATTCCATACTTGAAAAGGTATTTTATCATGACTCTGACTTTATGATGACCCTACTTTATGATGACTCTACTTTATGCTGACCCCTAGCTACTGTAATTCAGCTGAATGAAATAATCTATGCAACCCCTACCACTACCCTACCATACAAATGGTCATTAATGGTTAATATATCACTATCTACATTCTAGTTGTGGATGCTCAAAATCCACCCACTCGCTGGAGTTGAGCCAGCGCCTGTTGCTCTCCTCAGAAAAAGTTGCTCACCATGAGCCCAAAGTCGTAGGCCTTGAGCTGCAGCAGCCGTCTCAGGTAACTGGCCCAGGCAAAGCCCTCGCCCAGCCACCGCCGAATGTCCAGACGCGAGTACTTCTTGATCAGGTTCTCCCGTCGCTCCTCCAGCACCGTTTTGGCACAGTACGTGGCCATGATCAGGAACGTGCGCTCGACGCCCAGCGACGAGTTGAGCGTCTCGTCCAGGTGCCGCGTCAGATCGTTGGTCTTGAAGATGAGCAGCACGACCCGCGGCACGGAATGCAAAAGCGTCATGATGTCGGACAGCAGGCCGTCGCTGGCAATGGTCGACACCATGTTCTCAATCTCGGCCTTGGACCGCTTGGACTTGAGGTCCGAGGTCGCGTGCTTGAAGTCGCGGCCGGTGATGGCGGCGGCAAACAGAGGGAACTTGTCTTCGTCAATGTTGGCAAACCGCTTGGCGTACTTGCGCATCTCGGCCTCGTTGCTGTCGATCAGGGCCAGCCAGAAGTGCGCATAGTCGCGCTGAATGTTGGTCGGCACAAACCGGTACAGCCCGTGGTCGTACAGCACAATCTCAAAGTTGTGTCCGCCCCGCGAGTTGTCTCGGGTGCGGATGGCCAAGTTGCCGCCGTGAGGATCGCAGTGCAGACCGGCTCCGGGCCGGAAAATCATCGTGTCGAAAATGTGCGACAGGCAGGCAGACACCTCGTCGGGGTTGATGTGGTTGTCCTCGAGATACGGCCGGTTGTCGAGGCGCGATCCGCCCACAAACTCCATGACGAGAATGCGCCGCTTGGACCAGTACACCTCGGGGATCCGCAGCGCCGTCGTCTTGTACGTGTCCTTGAAGTACTCGCGGGTCTTGACGGCGTTGTTGGCCTCCTCGGTGAAGTCCAGCTCCGTGAAGATGGACCGCTGCATCTCGTCCGACAGCCACGAGAGCGGGTAGTCGGGGAAGAAGTGGTCGACGATGGTGAAGATGGTGCGCGTCATGTACACGTCGAGGGGCACAAACTCGGCCAGCGACGGATGCTGCACCTTGACAGCGACTTCTCGTCCGTCAATCGTGACTGCCTTGTGCACCTGCGCCAGCGAAGCCACGCCCATGGGCACCTCGTTGAACTCCAGAAAAAGGTCGTCCAGGTTCTTGCCGGTGTCCTTCTTGATCATCGCGCGGATGGCCTCCATGGACGACTCGGGACACTGGTCCTGCAGCGGGATCATCGTTTCGGTCCACTCGGGCGGGAAAATGTACGTGAGCGCGGCAATGTGCTGGCCCAGCTTGATGTACACGCCCGAGTTCTTGCGGATCGCCTGCAGCGTGATCTCCGCGGCCTTCTTGTGGCACTTTTTCAGCGCCGCGTTGTACTCCTCCTCGCTGGGGTACTCCTTCTTGAGCGTCTTGCGGTAGAGCCAGACGCAGCGCGACGTGGCGACAATCACGACCCAGATGCGCTCAATGGCGTGCCCCGTGTGCCGCAGGACCTTGTGTGCGCCGTCTGAGACGATGTAGAGCAGCGTGGCGAGGCCCACGGCCACAGCCAGGATCCGGAAGCCGTTGCTCTTGTACCACGGTTTCGACAGGTAGACAAACTTGTAGATGGGGTTGTTCTTGACGTCGCTCAGGGACACGTTCTTGTAGTCGACGAGCGGCTTCTGCTTCTTCTCGAGCCGGATTTGCGACGCAAACAGGGCTCTGGCTGGGGTGCTGGACAGGAATCGAACGGAAGGCGTCGCACAAACATGTCGAGGAACAACTTGGGGGAGCTGTTTTGTCGGGAAACGAGTCAGCGGGCCTCTCAGGAGAGCCGCGCCGGGCTTCAGCGCCGGAACTCGAACCAGGCGATGTATCATCATGGCGAAAGCTGTTGCTGAGTGTCCAGGAGGAAAGGTGGTGAGCAAGGTTGCGGCCAGATTAAACGGGTGGACTGCATGTGAAGGTGCATGTGACCGTTTGGGGGTCTGTAGTTGGCGATCTAGGCGGTTTTTTTAGCGTGGAGCGGTTGGAGGGCGCTACTGCGGCCCGGCTCTCAGATCTGCGTCGAAAATGTCTCGATCGTGTCTCTACAGCCCGCGTTTTCCGCGCCTTGCTACTGTTTCAAATGGACCCATATTTCTGTTGAACTCCCAGCAATATGCACCTGGGATGTAACTCTAAGAAATGATTGATTTTTTGGTTGAACAAAAAAGAAATAAAATGCTGAACAAAAGACAAGGTTCAACGTTGCATGCTCAGCGTAATTAACGAGATCATCGAGCCAAGACGACAAAAAAAAGAAGCCAACGACACAGTGCGATCATGGCGGGGGAAAAAAAGCACAAAAAGACGCAGCCGCGCTCGCTGCTCTTCCCGACGCTCCTGCTCTCAGGAATCCTCGTGCTGCTGCTCAGCCAGACGGTCGGAGTGCTGTCGATAGTCGAGTCGCTGAGCTCGCTCAAACAGACAGCCACAAACCCGTATCCGTACGAAAACCGCAAGTGGATCTACGACTTCACGCACCAGCCCTGGACCGGCCCGGATCTCAAGGATCGCCGCCAAATCGGCCGAGAAAACGCCACGCTGGTGATGCTGGTGCGAAACCGAGAGCTCAAGGAGGCCGTTCTGGCCATGAGATCGATCGAGGACCGCTTCAACAAGAAGTACAAGTACCCCTGGGTCTTCCTCAACGACCGCGAGTTCACCGAGGAGTTCAAGGAGTACACCACGGGCATGGCCTCGGGACACACCGAGTACTACAAGGTGCCCAAGGAGGCGTGGCAAATCACGCCTGGCATCGACAGAGACCGGGTGTTCGAGTCCGTGGAAAACTTCACCAAGGAGGGCATCATCTACGGCGACTCGCTGTCCTACAGACGCATGTGCCGCTTCAACTCGGGCTACTTCTTTCGCATGGAACCGCTGCTCAAGTACAAGTACTACTGGCGGGTCGAACCCGACATTGAGCTCTTCTGCGACCAGGAGTACGACCCCTTCACCTTCATGCGCGAGAACAGCAAGCTCTACGGCTTCGTCATGGCCATGTACGAGTACCCGCAGACGGTGGCTACTCTGGCTGAGCATGTCCAGGGCTTCTTCGACGTCCATCCACAGTACGTGCATCCCAACTCTTCGGTGGGCTTCCTCAAGGACAAGCGCGTCAACCGGTTTGGCGACCTGATGCCCGAGTGGCACGGCGAGTGGAACCTGTGCCACTTCTGGTCCAACTTTGAGATCGGCAACATGGACTTTTTCCGGTCGCAGAAGTACCTCGAGTTTTTCGACTGGCTGGATAGGGCAGGCGGCTTCTTCTACGAGCGATGGGGAGACGCTCCGGTGCATTCTCTGGCAGTAGGATACATGATGGACAAGACCCAGATCCACCAGTTTGCCGACATGGGATACTACCATCCACCTTTCTTCAGGTGCCCTGCCGACGAACAGAGCCACAAATCTGGTCGATGTGCGTGTCCCGAGGACAGAAACGGATACAAGAACTTTGACTACGAACCTCACAGCTGTCTGGCGAGATGGTGGGGCAACTCTGGAAAAGCGTGGATGAAGGACGGCGTTCATATTAACTTGTAGGGTGCGATGGACCTTTACGACTGGAAAAAACAGTATTATAGCATATTAAATCATTGTATAGATTGGTTGTAGTTGGATATCACTATCAAGTCCCTAGTTTATGACTTATCCGTACATACTGTAGCTTTGGTAACGCAACGGAATGCTTATGATGAAGAGCATCCAGCCATTTGTGCCTTCTCTTCAACTACACATGATGAGCTAGAAGTAACTACGACTGTTGAAGAAATGGCAGTTTGAGTGTCATACCCATAGAATATTACTAAGGGGAAGTGCTGTCTGTTTACTTTAGCAGCGATAATATGCTGATATTATATCATAGCTTCCCCTATACAAAGCAGAGAACTGATGCTGCTTGTTCTTGGCTGATTCGATCGTGTTTTCTGGAGACCAACTGATTTTGACCCGCCTACTGAATACAAGCCATCAAGTAATCCACAGATCAAAAAAACAACATCCGTGAAAACCCTCCATACACTCTCCAAGTGCACAGCCACATTAGCCACCTTTGCCACCGAACTTTTCCGCTTAGGCTTTGGACCTGCATATGTTGCTTCATTGTTCTCGGTGAGACGGCATCTGATGAGGAGACTTGAGCTGTCATTCGGAGCTGTATTTCCGAGCTGTCGTTATCGCGATGTTGTTTTTTCTTATTTTTTTTCTTGGACTTGCCTGTTCCATTTCTGTACGCACTGTACTTAAACAGACACCTGATACTCAAAGCCGTCGTATGTCATGCACTGTGTCCCCACTCTAAAGCACAATGCTTGTATGTACAGTATATATCCATTGGGTCTTCCCCTTACACTCTCTCCTCAACTTCTCTCGACCATGAAATTCTTC
This sequence comes from Yarrowia sp. B02, assembly GCA_017635955.1. Taxonomy (NCBI): domain Eukaryota; kingdom Fungi; phylum Ascomycota; class Dipodascomycetes; order Dipodascales; genus Yarrowia; species Yarrowia sp. B02. The sequence continues at coordinate 2,242,569 of JAAQQV010000006.1, forward strand.
CCCACCTTGACTTCGATCGTTCTCGGCCTCTCCACCTTCGTCTTTGCCTCCTCAGCCAAGCAGTACTCCTACTTTGACATGAAGAAGCTGTCTGAAGGCCTTGTTGACGGAACTGCTCCTGCCGATACTGTTCTCATTGATGTCAGAGAACCCAGCGAGTACGCGCTTGGATTCATTCCCGGTGCGCACAACATGCCTCTCAAGTCCCAGGGCTTTGCTCTGTGCAAGTCTCCCGAGGAGTTTGAGTCTCTTCTCGGCTTCCCCAAGCCCTCTGTGGACCAGCACGTTGTCTTCTACTGCCAGACCGGCGTTCGAGCTCGAGTTGCCGAGCAGCAGGGCGAGCACTGCGGCTACGAGAACCGCGGCATCTACCTGGGCTCGTGGAAGGAGTGGTCTGAGCTTGAAGCCGAGGTTGGCCAGTGTGCTTAACTATAGCTAGATAATGAATGTATGTAATGATGGTAGCACGTCGTCTTCTGCAACACCGAAACCTCTCTTTGCAAATATTGACTTCCACTAGCTTGTGTATGCCCATGCCTTGGTCTAGACCCAGTCTATATAGTCTCAAACCACCAATAGTCCGTCTAAACGTATCCACCCATGCCCTACTACGCCGTCTACAGTGGCAGGAGAAGGGGCATCTTCTTCAACTGGCAGGACGCCGAAAACCAAGTCACGGGCTACTCATCTCCAGGAAGAGACAGATGTGCTCGTCTGGAAGACGCGGTTATGCTCATGGAGACAGAACAACAGGGCTGAGTCTTCACGGATGGTCGACTACGACGAAATTGGCTACGAACGAGATCTCGTGTACATTGCTGCGACCCAGGGAGCTGAACTGGGCCTTCTGGGAACCTCCGTATTTCTAGGAGTCAACAATCCGTCCAACCACGCCACGTTTTCGTCTTCTAAAACACTCAGCAGAGCCAGGCTCGAGGCGAAATTGCATGTCTACAAAGAAGTAGTCGACCGAAGCTCGAAAATGGATCCAAATACCGTTCCCAGTTACAAATACGACAACTCTCCGTCTTATGAGATCCGCACAGACTCGAGAAGTACCCTCGAAATGGTCTCTGAAAGCGTGCGAAGATGGACTTTTGACGCCTGGAGACAAGACGATATGGAAGACAGCGATCTTCTGGAGGAGATAGCCAGGGAGCACGGAAAACTGAAGAACCCGGACTTTGTCATTTTCAGACACGCAGACAACTCGAGCGACGGAGGATCTCACGAGGCAGCAAAAATGGCTTACGATGCGACCACTGCTTGTCCCTACTGCCACCACAGAAAATTCAAGTCTGAGGATGTGTCTGCTTTGCTAAGGTAGACGTTCCATCTTGTCGCATATTGTCACATAGTAAATATTTATCGTCACATACGAAATATGACCACAGCTATTACTTCTGATTATCACTTGATAAACGGTAAACCTCTTTCACGCAGACGCTATCAGGCGTTATCTATGCATATCCACAGCCAACATTCACATACTCATAAACAATCGACATGTTATTCTTCTTCTTGTAGCTAGTTGTTATTGTTATTGTAAATCATTCGTTATTCAGTCAATTTATTTAGCCTAACGGGAATACTCAACAACCCACAACATGCACCACAACCAACATACTCAACCACAAACCAACATCTCAACCACAACCAACATACAAACATCATACTCATAAACATTAGATTAATCTTCTACTACAATTAGATGGCCTCGTCCAACACGTCGCGGTCCTTGCCACTGACCACCTCGCCGATATCCTCCGAGTCGTTGACCGACTTGTCGATATCGATTCGCTTTCGCACCTCGCCCGCAACCCGCATACCGTCCGCAACCAGACCGTCAAACACGTCTCGCAGCGACGCCCGCTTGTGTCGGTCGGCGTCGGACTGGCGCAGAATGACCGACTGCGGCAGAGACACGGCAAACAGCGTCTCCAGCGTCTCGTCGGCCAGCACCACCATGCGGAAGGTCGGCAGGTCGATGAACAGCGGTTTCGAGGGGTCCAGCGCCGCGTTGTGTGCCGCCACGCTGTCCTCCGCGTCCTTGTCCTTGCTCTCCTTCTTGGCCTCCTCGTCCTTCTGCGCCTCGTTGGCGTACTCAAACGCGCGCTGGATGAAGGCCGACACCGCAGACAGGTACCGCACGTTCTGCTCGTGCGCCACCTTCTGCCGCTCCTGCAGAGGATCGCCAATGTCCTTGATGGACTTGCGACGCACGGCTCCGCGAACTGCGCCGACTGCAGCTCCGCCCACAGACGAGCCGACGGCGCCAATCGAGCCGATCGTCGACTTGATCGACCGGCTGGACTGCGACTTGACGGACTTGGCGGACTTGGTGCTCTTGCTGTCGTCGTCGTCCGAGTCGGGGTTCTCGAAAATCGCCTCCGCCTGGTTGGCCGCGTCCTCCTGGGCCTGCTTCTGCTGCTCGGCCTCGAGACGCAGCGCCTCGACCTCCTCGGCCAGCCGCAGCTCCTCCTGCTCCAGCAGCTCCTGCCGCTCCTGCTCGCGTCGGTCCAGCTCGACCAACGAGATCTGGTCGAGAATGGGCGCTCCGTCGGTGTACACGGTGCCCTCTCGCCAGGCCTTGGTCAGGAACAGCAGACCCTCGGACATGCTGAGAATGCCCTCGCGGTCGATGCTGCCGTCGCCGTCGTCGTCGTACAGCTCGAAGAAGTACGTCATCAGACCCATGAGGTCCGACTGCTTGAGCGCGTCGATGCCGGTGACCACGTTCTGCAGCGAGAGCGTGCCCTTCATGTCCGCGTCCCACCGCGTGTACAGACGCCGCAAAAAGTCGGGCGTGCCGTCGATAGACAGCTCCTGGGGCTCCGTCCAGCACACGACCGACGAGAGAAAGTTCTGGTAGTTCTCGAGGTTCATCTCGCGGTACGTGTGGTAGCGGTCGTAGAGCACCGACAGGTCGTCCTGCGTCAGGTTCTTGGTCTTGTGCAGGTTGCGGATCGACGTGCGCTTGGCAAAGATCTCAATGTCCTCCAGCACGCGGTCCTGGTACTTGGCGCGCTGCTCGGTGATGAGCGGCTCGGTGATGACGCTGAACTCCTTCATCGCCACGACCATGAGCTCCTGGAACTTGGTGATGGACCGCAGCTTCTCGTTCTTTGAAGTAGGGTGCGCGGACTGGTCGAGCGTCAAAAAGTACTCCTTGATGATGCCGATCATGAGGCCGTCGTCGTCGGCCTCAAGAAGACGCTCGCCGTTGATGCGCAGAATCGCCAGCGCCACCTGGAACAGCAGCTTGGGGCCCTCGAGGAAAAAGACGTCGATGATTCGGAATGCAAAAACCAGCGGCATGGAGTTGATGAAGATGGAGAGGAACCACGGCAGCGAGACGACCGACAGCTGCACGTCGCAGCGCTGCAGATGGTCCCACAGCAGCGGCATGGTCTTCTCCACCAGCGACTCGAACACCTTCTGGTCCAGCAGCGTGCCGTACATGGACTTGGAGTAGTAGCCGGGCAGCATCTTGTCGCACAGCACGTTGAGGCACCAGAAGGCCTGCTCCTCGGACATGTAGATGAGGAACGCGGCGATGACAATGTTCATGGCCTGGCAGTAGCCCACGTCCGGGTTTTTCCACGAGTACACCGTCAGCACCCGCCGCAGCCGCGCAATGCCCTCCTCGTCCTGGTACGCCGAGTACTCGGGCAGCGACCGGTTGAGATCCTTTTCAATCTCCTCCGTCGCCTGCGACGTCTTGCCCTCGTACTCCTCCAGCAGGTCGTTGTACATAGACTGGTGGGCCAGCCGCAGGTACAGTGATCCCGACGTGAGCTCCCAGATCTCGCCACGCAGCCGGTTGGGCAGACCCACGCGGATGAGCTTGTAGAAGGTCTGCTGGCGCACGAGCGTGAGGTTGCGGCCGTGCGTCTGGAAGTACTCGAGCCACAGGCGCATCTTGGACTTGTCGCGCAGCTTCTTGGCGTCGCCGGGGTAGCGGAAGACCTGTCCCAGGCCTCCCAGGGGGGGAGGAGGGGCATCGCCCTTCTGGCCCGACGAAATCACGTTGAGCAGGTACTCGGAGTACAGCGTGGCGAGAAACGGCTTGAGGGTCTTGATCTGGGTCAGGTTCTTGCCCAATTGCGCCTTGAGGGCCAGCGAGAAGCGGTCGCACGCGGACTTGATGCCGATGAACTGGATGACCAGCGTGAGGCCGTTGTACGTCTTGATGGACAGCGCAAAGAGGTACGACTTGAGGGGCAGGCGCTCAACCCGCTTGACGGTCAGCAGCGGCAGCGCAAACGAGCATTGGCGCGCGTCTGTGGCCGAAAAGCACAGAAACGAGTCCGACAGGTACAGCTTGCCCTGGTAGATGACGTTGGAGAACTCGATGAGCGACTCGGAGCGCGCGGCCTGGGAGGCGTTCACCGGCGGGTTCTCGGCGTTCTGCAGCGCCACCTCCACGGAGATGTCCGCCAGCAGCTTTTGCGAGTCCGGCAGGCCAAACTGGAGCCGGAACTTTTCGTCCTTGTTGAGCCGGCGCTTGTAGTCGGAGAACTGGGCCGTGTCTGCGGCGGTCTGGATTACGCCGCTGGAGTTTTCGGGCTCAAACAGCTCCAGCGCCTTGTTTTTCAGCGACGTGAGAAACGACATGGGCGGTTAGTGTCTGGCAGAGTTGTGGTGTCGCTGGACATGTACTGCACGATAGTGATGCATTGGGACCATGCATGTAATAGCGCAGCGAAAGGCAATTCGGGATGGCGGTGAAGGGGTGGTTAAGGGGCAGTGGGGTGTGTTTTTGGGGGCTGTTTGTGTTTATAGCTGTGCAAGATGCGTTTGTGTCGCTTTGTATTCCGTTTTTCGCCGCAATTCCGCTCGCACACTGCCTATCTACATCCCAACTATAACGTCACTATGATCCCAGTTAGGTCTCTTTTGGTGTGTACTAGTAGACTGTAGGACAGTGATTGCTGTACAGCATGTACAGAAATACTCCTGCTGTGGTATTAAGAAGAAGGAAAAATGGATCCCGTTCCACTCAAATTCGAGAGCAGCAATTCGTCTATAAAAGGGCACACCCCCCTGGAAATTCTCGAAATCTGACTTACCTCATCTCAGACAGGGATGAAGCCTATATATAGCCTGGACATCCGACACATGCCAAGAGGAGGAATGAAGACAGCCCGGTATTATTTTGTTGCTGGTCTATCTACTCACACTAAGGCCACGTATATGGCGAGTGATGATAGGGTGCGTTATGAGTTTCTGAGTAGAACAAGCACGGTAATGAGAAGATACTGCATCAATTGTTGCTAAATCAAGTCAATTGCAGCGTTTAAATCGCCTCTTGCTACCGCACTACCACTACCACGCACAGATTATGAGTGAGGCATTATCTCCTGCACAACCTCCGCCTATTTACTTAAACCTCCCAACACACGTGACTGACGATATCGGATCCATGCAGCCATCACCAACATGTGGCTCAAAATCTACCTACTGTCGATTCTGGTCATCTCCGTGTTCACGTTTGTCGCGCTCTTCGGCGCGCTGCCGCAGTTTGAAGGCTCGACCGTCTGGAAGTTCCGCAAGTGGATCGTCAGCCGTCCAGCCGTGATTCGATCCTGGGACTCCAAGTACACGGGAGGACGGATTTCGCGTGTCTCTGGCGTCTGTGGCTCTGCGATAGCGCCTGTGGCACCCTGGCTCGTGCCGATTCTCTACTGCGCCTTCACGACGTACATGTTTTCCGCCTACTACGAGGATCTGCACCCGTTCATCGCCGAAAACCACTGGTACTACGCCTGGCTGGCTCCTGTAGCCTACACGATCCTGGTGGTGTCGTTTGTGCTCGCGACCTTCTCGGATCCGGGCGTCATCACCAAGCAAAACCACGCCCAGATCCTCGGCCAGTTTGCCTACGACGAGGTGCTGTTTCTGGAGGACATGGAGTGCAGCACGTGCAAGTTTGCAAAGCCCGCGCGCTCGAAGCACGATCGCTTTACTAATAAATGCGTCGCCAAGTTCGACCACTACTGCCTGTGGATCAACAACACCGTGGGCCTCTACAACTACCGCTGGTTTCTGTTCTTCCTGCTCGGCAACGTGTGGACTCTGTGCTGGGGAGCGCTTCTGGCTGCCCTCAAGATGGTCGTCATGGTCGACGCGGAGTTCAAAAACAACCCCCACCCGCCCAACGTCTTCAAGCGGTGGTGGTACGTCATTCTCATCAACGAGAACAAGCGGGTGGGCATCATTTTCCTGATTTCGCTCTCCACAGGAGCCCTGGCCTGCGCCTTCACCGCCATGCATTTCTACTACATCTATCTCGGCGCCACGACCAACGAAACCGACAAGTGGGGCGATATCCACGCTGCTGTGGCCGAGGGAAGCGTGTGGATGTTCCAGAGACCGGGCTTCACGCCGGAACGAAGCATCATGCTCCAGAAGGACGAGCAGGGACGTCCTAACCGCCTGCTGACCCAGGCAGAGAAGGACTACATTGAGCAGCACGATCTGGCCCTCACGCAGCTCACGGACCATAAGCCGATTGTGAATATCTACGACAAGGGCTTTCTGAACAATCTCAAGGCTGTCATGTTTCCCAAGTCGGCCTACTAGAGAGCATATAAAATGTACAGTAATTTATTGACTAATAGTATGCAGTGAGTGTACTCACTCTTAATAAATAATAATGCAGTTCTACTCAAACAACTTCCTCAACTTGTCAACGTTGACGACAGCCTTGGCCTTGTGCTGAACAACTTCATCTTCCGGACGCATCTTTTCATACCTCACGCCCATTCGCTTGCACAGCAGCTTGGAAGGCACCCACTCTTCAACCACAGTTCGAGCCGAGTCTTGCTTAGGACCCTCCACTGCGCTTCCAGCGAGCTGAAACTTGCTGTCCAGCTTGGATTTGTACGGATTCTGGGCGGCAGGGAGGTCCAGCGAGTCCAAAAAGCTGTCCACTTGCTGCTGGACTGTGTTTTGAAGCGTCACTTCTGCCACTGGAGTGGACGCAAGACCGTACTTTTTGAACACGTCGTTGGACACGTGAATGACAATGAACCCAGACAGAGGCAGCTTTCCATCTGAGCAGGTCGGACTGGCAGCAAGGTTGACTTTGGCTCTTGCTTTCGGCGTTTTGCTTGACTCTGAAACCACCTTTCGTTCCTTCGCACTCAAAAACTTGTGTTTGACCACGAGGCTTTTCGACTTTCCCGACTCCGAGCTCTCCTTCCGCAGCTTCGGCAGCGCCTTTGTGACTGGATACAGCTCCTCGTCCTCCTCGTCTTCCAGCAACAGAGGGCGTTTCTTGCCTGATCCAGGTTCGATACTAGATATCGTGTTTGTGGACATTGTGAGTCGTTTGGGACCTTTCTGGGCAGCTGGCTCTGAAGAGTCAACCAACCTAGCCTCGTATCCAATGCCTGCTAGTCCCTGGTACGTTTTTGGCGCCTCGGGAAAGACTTCAAACGCGTTCTTCTTGCTGGTACACCATCTCGCGAGGATTTCAGGCCCAACGTTGATGATCTCAGGGTGGGAATCGTGTCGCTCGTCCTCGTCGTCCATATAGTCCTCGACTGTGTTTGTGGCTTTACCGTCCTTGTTGCTGTTCCATTGTCGCGGAGTCCACCCTTCTTTAGAGCCCACGGTATTGTAGTATCCAGCGGACCAGCCTCCTTCAAAAGCGCCGTGGAACCTTCTCAGGCCGTGTTTGTCGTACGCAAAGTCGTCTCGCTGGCCGATCTTGTGTTTTTTGTCCTTCACTGGCGTTCCATAGGGTGTGTACATGGCTCCATGATGTTGAAGAGATTGAGTTTGATATCGGTGCACGGTCTAAATAAATTATGCCATCTGTTAGTATATAAATTATGCGATTTAGCTAGCCATGTGAATAAATAATTACTTTCGTTTATGCGGAGGGATGTAGCCTGTTTGCGGGTTGATTTTGGACTCATTGACAGACTCTGTAGGCTTAGCATGTCTCGACTTGAGGGGGGTCTTAGAAGTCTTGGCTTGAGAAGTAGAAGATTTGTCAGGGACGTTTGTAGAAGGCCTCTCTGTGACATTAGAAGGCTTCTCGGTGGCAATTGCAGAAGGTCTCTCATTATCGTTTGCTTTGTCACCAGAAGAGACCTTTCTAGTTTGAGAGTCTTCCCTCGCCATGTGTCTAGATTTCAAGCCAACAGCTCTAACCTCGTCTTCTCGCTTGGATCCAGGCCGCAAGTCTCGCTTGATGTCCAGGCTATCCAACGACGCAGTGAGATCAGAAAGCTCACCCTTGTCTGCTTCTTTCTCCTTCTCGTTCTCCTTCTCGGCCTTCTTCCTCGCAAACTCGGCCTTCATCGCCTGAATGCGCGCCTTGATCGCAGACTTGCTGTCGCCGTCGTCTGTTTCAGCCTTGGCACTTGTAACAGGACTCTCAGCTGTCGCAATGCCCAGCTTTGCGTCTCGTTCTCGCGCTGCTCGGGGCTTGTACTTTGGAGCGTCTTCTTTGGCGATGTATCCCGGTCTGACTTTAGCAATGGGTCTGACGCTTCCGTCCGAGCGCCGCGAGCCGCCCACGACCCGTTCTCCGTCTTTTTCGTATGCTCCTGTTAGTGACATTGTGTGGTTGTTGTGTAAGTATTCGCCTCCATGTTCGCCTGTAGAGATCATGCGGTTAATTAGTTACGCAACCAAAAATCGAACACACGCCAGTATTGTCTCCTGGAAAAACCCAAAAGATCGTCCCAGTTCTCACACAATAAGCACGCTGCTACTGGACACCGCCAAATAGAGTTTCTAGGGCCCAGCCAATCACGCCCTGCGCTTTTGGGAGCCCAAGAAGCTTTGCAGTCTCATCTCACACGTTCTCACATTGAGATAATACACAGCATCAAAATGGTGAGTCGGCTGGAAGCCTGGAACGACGCGGAAGAGCGGGGAAACAGCACGATGCGGCGCTGGGCGAGCTATCTCGGCAGATCACGTGCGAAAAACTCGGGATTGAGCAGCGGTGGATGAACTTCAACACGATGCAGGCGACTTCAAGACAACGACGCAAATGGCACAAAAACGACACGAACGAGCGAATCGCAACACCAATGGCGTGCTACACAGAAGGAGTGCTTTCAACAGTCGTTTTCGTTGCACAGACGCTATGTTCATCGAAACCTCTCAGATCCATTGCTCTCACAACATCACCATCACACGTACTAACTCAGGCCTGGGCTACCACTCTCTACAACACCTTCGTGAAGCGAAACTCGGCCTTCGTCGCCACCATCTTCGCTTCCGCCTTTGTTTTCGACATGACCTTCGAGACTGCCATTGACAACCTCTGGGACAGACTCAACGCTGGCGTGAGTATTCTTGACAAGACGACACAAAAACTCCCTTACTAACGCAGAAACAATGGAAGGATATCCGATACAAGTACATCGAGGCCGCTGACGGCGATGACGAGGATGACGAGTAATCGGACGCGCATATAATTAAAACTGATATTGACATGATGTGGATGGGTAATGTGCAGAGTCTCCAGATAGACGAGACGGCCTGAAGCGAGAGCGATATTGCATTGTAGCCAACAAATGGTGTAGTCATCAAATGGTGTACTTGTAGGTCTTCTAGTTATATTAGTCAGCATTCCAGTCGCCTTGCTGGTGATGTTGAGGTGAAGGTACAGTACTGGAGAGTATGTAGCTACTTGTAATATTGAAGAGATGAAGAATATAACAGTTTACAGCCTCTTTCTCTAGTTTTACAAAAGACTGACCTATGATCTAATTACCCCCAGTATGTACCATTCTGTTCTACAAGCAACTACCTCACCCTGACTCAAGAGGTCAAAAAATACCCACCAAAAAAACGGAAAAAAGAGATGCTCAGCTCCACCAAAAAGAGAAGAGGACGACAGGACTCGAACCCGCAGCCTTTGGAGGACGTCGTTCACAAGAACCGAAATCCAATGCGCTACCATTACGCCACGTCCTCTTGGGATTGAGATTTCGGGCTGATTATGGCCTATATAAACCTCAAAAAACGCAATATCGGCCGCTAAATTGATGTTTCAAGGGCTAGAAACTGTTGTACAATAATTTATTAGCATATCTGTGTCTGTTAGTTACTTTTCTATTCCTCCTGAGCTCTTCTTTTCACATTTTCAGCTCCTCAGTTTCCATGCCGCAGGTCTGACACCTTCTTTTGACGTGATCTGGATCGTCTCCAATATCTCCAGACCAGTCGTGGACATGAACTTCACGCGCAGTTTTCGTCCAGTTTTCCGCTCGTGTCTTCTTTCGCATCTCCTTGAGCTTGTCCAGGTACTTTTTGTCCTTCCTCTGCTTCTTCATCTCGACTCTTCTCTCGTATTCGGCATCCAGCTCGTCCAAAGAGCCCCATTTCTTGATGGAAAACTCCTCGACCTGCGTCCGCACGTACAGCATCATGTTGTTGTACGTCTTCTTGTGCGGATTCGGCTTTTCCAGGTGTGGAATCAGCTCTGTGTCTCTCAGCTCAGGCTCTGTCAGCAGGTAGTCGTTCTTGACCTCCGTCTTGGTCAAAAGCGAGTACTTTTCGGGAATCTTCTTCTTGCACGCTCGGCAAACGAGGATCTTGAACACAGACTGGAACTGCGGATCGATATCAAAACTGCGACACTCCACACACCGGGGGTTCTCATCCGGGTTGATGGACATGGGACCAGGCTCAAACGTCTGAGCCTGTCTGCGCTTCCACTCCTCAACATCCTCTTCCTCTTCGTCGTCCAGATAACCGCCCTGAGTGTCCTTCATGTTGGCAAAGTCGTATTCAATGTAGCTTGCGCGGTTGATCGGAGGTGCTCCCATGGCTCCGTTCTGGCGTTTTGAAGAGGCATCTCGCACGTCTGTGGCCTTGCGCTTCTCGGCCATGCGTTTCTTGGCCTCCTCGAACTTTTTGAGCGCTTTTTGGCGCTGGTGCTCCTTCTGGTCTTCCGTTAGCATGTTGTGGCGGAAGATAGGAAACCTGATCCAAAAAATCCTAGATATGCATGACATGCATGAGATCTGGTGAGTTCTTGGACGTACTAAAATAATAGAAGCGTGATGTGTGGCAAGAAATTGAGGGGCTATTTTGCACTGAAGAGAAGGACGGCATAGGTTTTGAAGACTGTAACAAATTTTGCCATATTTCAATCTCGATTTCTCGCATTCTCAGCCTTGTTGGAACTGAACATCCGCGCTTGTGGTCCAAAATGAAGGGAAATGTGTATTGTATATATATAACCAGGTGAATATAACCCCAGGTTGGTTATTTCCTCCCATATGTCTTGGTGTTGGCAGACTACACTCACTTCCAGCGTGACGAATACAACCTGTCTTCAGACACAGCTTTGACCCATGAGTATTGAATATGAGCACATCTACAACATCCGCAAGCGATAAACAGCTGTCTAAACCACCAAAAACTCCATTACTATGCATACTATTACTTTACATGTCTCGTTCACTCGTTCACTCGGACTCTGGTGGCACGAAAACTTCCTCTCCAAGACTATACCAGTCCAACTTCTGATTGTGCAGACCACATTGCTCGACGTAGTCCGGCCAGTTCTTGTTGATCTTCGACTGCAGCTTCTCGTCTCTTACCTTCTCCATCAGACAGAAGCTCTGGATGCCTGGAACCACCAGACACGACTGCACAAAGTTGTCGTTGCATCTCCAGGCGCAGTCTTCGTTAGAGTGAGGTGCCAGCGTCTGTTTCGTCAGCGGATTTAGCGGGTTGAGACCGCTCTGCATCGCCTTAATCTCTCCAAACGGCGTGGAGCCCGAGTTGTGGATCAAGAGGCACAGCATCTTGTCTCCCTGCGAACAGAGCCACAAAGCCATGATCAGCGGGGTGCTTTTCTTGTGCGAGTAGGCGTTCCAGCCCTCAGGCACCTCGCAGCCCTCTTTTATCGTCAGCAGCGTTCCGCTGGTGTTGTGAGTTGGAAGCCAGGCAGGAATGTAGCACGACTCGGTGTCGTCAATGACAAACGTGTGGAACCTGCTGCGAAAGACGAGCTCGGTGTTGACCTCGCCGACGTAGAACTGCGAGAAATCGAAGTTGGCCAAAAGGTCGAACTTGGGCAAGATCCACACAAACCACAGTGCCACAAGCACCAGCGAGAGCAAGGTAGCCCGAACCAACGTGTTGTAGCGTCGCATTAGTCGGGTCGATGCGCTCATTTCATTTTAGGGGTGGGTGCAAACGGCGAACTGACTTGATACGATACAAACCCAAGGTGGACCCACTCAAACGAAACGAGCTTGTCAAAGCTTATGTCTACTATCGCAAGTGGAGAGATCGACTTTGACATACAGAGACGCTGCAGGGAGAGCCACGTGAAAGAACACGACGGACAAGAGATTTTTGGACACTGTGGTCACGTGAGATTGGCTGATTCCACGTGACTTCTTTCCCTCGTACTTCTGGCTACATTTTAAGAGCACGCCAAAGTGCGCCATTTATCGATATTTTCCTACAAAGGCTGATCCCTGGGCTGCTCAAGGTTTAATTCTACACGCGAGGCGAAAACAGCCGTTGTCAATCTAATCCCGCTGATACGAAAAGCACCGACGCGTGCATATTACACTTCCAAACGTTATGTTTCTCCTTCAAATCTATCAATTATCTATCAAATGCATCTTTAGCCATCATATAGCCAAGTATACTCCACCCTAATGGTCAAGCACGCCAATCTGCCGCAGATTGGCAATGGACCGCATCTTGCGGTTGATGGAGTTGGGAGCAGGGAACTCCTGCGGTTCTCCAGCCAGAGGGCCGTCTGTGTGAAACAGCAGAGGCCGGTAGCTTTCGTCCTGGTCCATGACGGACGAGTTGCGGAACTTCTCGATCAGGCATTCTTTGCCCTGAGTGCTGGGTTAGTTTTACGTCCGTGGTATCACGCGGTATCGCTGGGGGAATCATAGCAAAGTGTACTCATATATTGGCGTAGGTGAGGTCGCAGATCTTGCCCGAGTTGAACGAGCCCCACTTCTTGCTGCAGCGCTCGTTGGCAAACTTGATGATGTGGTTGGGCGACACAAACGAGATGAACGCGTAGCCCACGCTGTGTTAGTGTTGTTTCTGTCAGTGTCAAGTCAGTGCGGTACTACTCACTTGCACCGATTTCGAAAGTCCATCCGCAGATAGAGAAAGTCGTAGGTGCCCTTGGAGGTCTCGTCGACCCAGTCCTGCAGCATCTTCTGCGTGCACTTGTTGGGGATGTTGCGGATCATGAGCGTGGTCCGGGTATCCTGGCCGTTGGCGACGCGATTGAGGTCGATCGTGTTCTTCCGCGGCACCATCGCCTTGGTGACGATGTTCTTCTCGCGCTGGGCGTCCTTGCGAGAGGTCGACGAATGCTTGATGGAGTCAGTGTCGACTCTGAGGGCCTCGTAGGCTCGAGTCGAGAGGTAGTACTCGATCATCAGGTCGCCAGTGTGGGGACAGTTGTCGATTCGGCTGACCTCTCCGACCAGAGCGTACCAGTTGAACTCCTGGGGCTTGCACGAGACTGCTCCCTCGTACACGAGGATTCCCACTCGAGTCAGAGCATTCACCACAGAGTCGTCCACGGGGAGATAGGCGCACGATTTGAGGCCCCCAAAGCGCGCAAAGGCCATGGCTGCGTGGCGAATGTCCGGGAAGTAGACATCCAGCGAGTGGCTTGTGTACGCGAGAATGACGTACGAGCCAATCTGCTGAAACACAGAGCGGACGTGGTTGGTGAGAGGAGACTGGAGCGTCAGGTACCGGGAAGAGGGCTTTCTGTGTTCGTTCTCCTTGTTGTTGTTGGGCAGAGGGCCGCCGACCTTGATTCCGAGTGCCTTGGAGCGGTTTTCAAACTCCTTTTTGAGGTCCACGTTTGTGTCCATGTTGAAGTGGTGGTTAAGAGTGAGAGTTTGTTGAGGAAGTACCAAGTGTACACTAAGGGTGTCCAATAAGGTGATCTTGGAGTGGGGGTGAGAAGAGTGATGTGCAAAAGCTGAATCACAAAGCGCCAAAAAGAAGTCCGTGGAACACAAGTGTTGATATCAATTGATTGATTAACAGACTCTAAATAAAAGCGCTTGATCGCAGATGGGGCTTCTGTCACTGCCATCTTGTGGTTATGCGTCACCTGCGCACCTTATCGATCTTATCGAACCTTATTTGTTGCTAGAGCAACGTTGGAGAAGAACTTAGTTGAAAGTATCCAGATCACAATCAGATCTTGGTTGTGTATTTGCCTAGTTATGAGGCTGGAGGGGATCAGTTAGCGAATTAAAAACAGCTACAGTAGTTCGATTTCGCTTGGTAGTCCATGGACTTACAGTACCGGTACGTTTGAGTGCTATTGATATGCACCATGGTAGAAGTACATTGGGGAGTAAGGCCCCTTAAGGTGACAACTCACTCCAGGGTCACTGTGAAGGTCTTCATATATGTTGATTGTCGTATGAACTCACTTACTGGCTAAGGAGCTGTACTTGTACCAAAGAACTCCTGTCATAGCCACCAAATAACTTTCTTAGAAGCTAGCTACAGTATCTCATGGGTGAATCTACTGTGTACACAATGTGTTCAGTATAGAGTCCGGTGTTTAGAAGTAGACATCGTCAACTCGAGACTTGTACCAATAATTACGACTCAAGTATATTAGTAAGAGTATGGCTTGAGTGTATCTTCTCATCCGTGTCGACTCAGACATACAATTTCCGTGTCTCTAAATATTACATTAATTTATTGATATATTAGTCCATTTTGTCAGTCCATTAAGCCTCCTCGAGCTTCATGCTCATTGCCTCAACCATGCAGAAAAAAACGCTGATCGGATACACGGCTTCGAGGAGCCTAATCTGTGCACCAAAGTCGTTTGTTGAAGTTGGTACAAGGGTAAGAGTAAGCGTCTTCGTTGTTAGTGTAAAATTCGTCAACTCGTTAAACTCCAGTAATAGAGTCGACTCCTTGAACGGGTCTTGTTCGAGGAGTTCGTCCCTGGGTAGGAGAAGGCTGCGCAGAGAGATTCTCCTTCTCCTGTGGCGTATCGAGCTTGGTCTTGGAAGCTGTAGGCGAGACTCTAGGCGAAGCAGGTCGCGAGTAGTCCTCGGCTTTTCGGAAGAACTTGGGAATGCACATTTTGTCTTGGTGTTAGGTGAAGTGTTTGATGCTCTAACCTGGAGGAACACTGAGATATTTATACTCGACGATCGCGAAATGTTTCACAAACTATGCTCCGTAGAGCCTTTGTCGCTTTGTCCGGTACCTTTGCTCCGTCCTCTTGTACAACTCAGCTCTGACGCACTCAGGCGTTGTTTCACAGGACTAGTAGCGTGACTCACGTAGTTCATGCGCAAGTGAGACATGAAGGCATGGTTTCCGGGATGTTTGTGGAGGGCGAAGTGGTGAGCGTTTTCGAGAATAAAGCTCATTGCGTGAATTAGTCGCACCAGGAGAACCTTCCCAAGTCTTTTTTTCGCATTTCCACCGTTCACGTGGCTTACTATCGACACCCCCCTAAATCCACATGTTTGGGTTATGCAGCACAACTTATCGTACGGTAGCGACAAACACTGATCCGGTCTTAGTTTCGGATGACCGGATGTGCGTGCGGCTTGTTATTCGACCGACTTTGAAATTAATGGCGACCCGTTTTCTGGCAACAATATCCGCTCGTATTCGGCTGTCTATTTCAGGCCGTAAATAGTTGCTCCTAACTCCGTATAATTAAGACATAAGCTAAGAACGAGTAGATCACGGTATAGTGTCTGGTATGAAAGGTGTATATTGCTAACTATCTTGGTGTGTATTATGAAGTTCTATTAACGAAAATGTGGTCCATGAAGAGCTGGCTTAACTAATTATCAACAGCATTAGTTCAAAGGCTCAATATCCGGAACAGGACCTGCAGGAATAAGACTATCCGGACCCTTGTCATAGTAGAGCTGCTTAATGTGCGAAAAATTTGTAGTATCGTGGAAACTGGAATTCTGCCAGTACAACTCTCTCAGCCATCTATGAATAGAAGGGAGGGTGTGTCGGATGGTTCCAATATTGCACTTGAACAGCTGGACGTAAACCGGATCGAATCTAATCGCAGAAGTGTACAAAAACACGTCAGCTGCACTCAATTCGTCCCCAAGAACATACTTGTGCTCCTTCAACGAGGTCTCCATCGAGTTGAGAGCAGAAAACAGCTCCTTGGCTGCTTCGTTGTAGCTCTCCTGGTCCTTGGAGAAGCCAGTCTTGTACACACCGAGGGTAATGTTCTGGTTGATAAACCCAGTAGTCTTCTTGACACTCTCTGAGAAAGTTCCGTCCATCATCTCGACGATCTCAGCCGACTCGTTACTGACCAGAGTGTTCTTGGCTGTATCAATCAGCAGAGGCACAGTAATTGAGCCAGAGTATCCAGGTTTGACCTTTTCGTACACCTGACGAAGAGTGTCAAAGCCATAGACCGTGTCCTTAGTGCATCCTTTCTTGGAGGGAGAAAACACCCATCCCTTGTCTCCCAGAACAGGATCCACAATGTCGACTGTGATGTTGTCCAGCTTATGCAAATCGCGCATAATCAGCGTGCGGTGCGCAAAGGGACATCCCAGACACACGTACAGATGCAGGTTTTTGGTCTGTCTGGTTATTTTGTTCATGGTATCAGAGGAGGAGTGGCGAAGAGAAAGTTGGGCATCAGAAGGTAAGCTCGTGATGACTAAGGACGCTTACTAATTGACTTAAAGATTATTATTGAGAGCAAAATTGTGAAATTGCATGTGAGCAGGTGGACGTACTTAAGCGAAGCAAGTTTGAACCTCCGATCGTTAGATGGAGACATTTCTAGATCTTTAATGAGCGTTGTGTCTAGATCTCTGATGAACGTTGTTTGACAACAGAACAGAGCACGGTAGAAGACGCAATTTTGAAGGTGTGCATCTGGAAATTGAACATGTTGTAGCTACAGTGACAATTGAGAGTTTAAAGAACTCACCATCTCCCCAAACCCCTTCCAAGCCCTTTCCGGAGAATCCATAGCTTCTCAACTAATTATGAAACCTAATCGAACGTCGACGGAGCACTCAATCGTAGAACGGGAAAAATAAAATACATGTTCTTGGCTTGTACCAGTGTGTAATAGTCCTCCGCACCGTTGCAATCTCAATCTACTGGCTGATTAGGTTGTTCGTCTTCGTCGCGTGATTTCTGTATGGAAGAGTGGATACGGAATACGATCTACAGTGCAGCTAGCACAACTCGTACAATAAATCAATATATTACCATATACTCCTCCGCGTACTCATGCCATCTAGTAAGCACAGTCCTTGGTAGCCTCAGTGCCAGGAGCAGAGTCGGAGGATCCTCCGTAGGCAGGCTCAAAAGAGGCAATGTCGGCGTTTCCGGGCTTGGGGTCCTGAGAAGCGTAGGCAGGGTCAAACTGCTCGTTGTTCTCGGGGACCTTGCCGTGGTTCTGGTCCAGGTACTCGGGGTTGGTCACCTTCTCGACCTTCTCGTCGATCTTCTCGACAGCAGCTTCAATCTTGTCTCCGAGGCCCATGTTGTAATTTGTGTGTGATAGCGTTCGAAGCCAGAGGCGAACCCACCTATATATACGGGTCTCAGATAGCACATGGCGTAGTACATGGTTATTTGCTTTTGCCACTGCTGCCTGAAGAGTATGCACTGTGGGTCGGCGGTGGTTTTGAATGCGGTGACGATATGAGAAGAGCGGATCACGTGATTAATCACAGTACTTCACTTCTTAACGCCATTCGCTCCACTTCGACTTTCAGAACACCTCAGGAACACCTCTCACCCTCTCGTTCAAACTCATTCAAAAAACACAAACTCACTCAGCCGTCTGGAATTAAGGTTTTATATAGAGTTTTTAGACGGCCTTTGTTGAACCTTGTTACGCTTGCTACTTTCCACAACAATGGCATGTGTCTGGCAGAACAATAGAACAGGTGCGTTTGGAAATGAAGCGGGCGTACTATTTGGTTACGGCAGAGAGGGCGATCAGCTGGTCTGCTTATGTAATCTCAGAGCCGCAAAACCGGCTCCAAACGGCTTTTCAATATGACAGCAACATGCAGCCCTGCGTCTGTTTCGGGCGTTATCTGCACAACACAAGGCGTCGAAATATGTGGCAAAGTAGACCTGCCTAGGGTATTTTTAGATCGGGAATTATAGAGTGGAGCTGAGACGGTGTTGGAGAGCGGTTCAGAGATGTAGATCGGTTTTGGGTTTTTGATTGTGTCCGAGCATACTGATTCTTGAATGTGGGAGTGCAAGTAATTAGATATCATCATGGTCAAGTGATCGTGGCATATTCGGTTATTCGATGCATATCATTCCTGTGGCAGTTTTGTTTGTATGTGAAGAGGTGGTGTGATTGTTCAAATGACAGTGCCCTGAACCATTACAGTAGTTAGTCATAGGTTTTGGTCTAAGCTAAGGTGTATATTGTTAGGAGTGTGGCTCATACTTGTGGTAGGTGTAGCTAAATTGGTGTCGGAATGACGTTCAAGAGAAGACAGTCATAAACAGATGTACTTTTAATGACGGCAGGGACAGATATGCTTGTAATTAGTTGCTTAATATGTATTCAGTGCTTCAGCATATTCAGGACCAAAGATCCGTTGCTAATAGCGTAAACAACCGGTATCATGAACCTATGAGTACAAATATCTACAGGGAAAGTGCAACTACGGACATTGCAAACAGTCCATGATCTCAATCAATTTCTATGTAAGGACCACAGGCTATCGACGTCAAACCTACAGGCTCCACGTTTCGACATGGTCCTTCAGAGCGGTCTCATCAGGATAGCCTTAAAAGAGCGGTGTACTGTCATACAGCGCCCTCAACTCTTTTGCCACCGACGTGGACTTTTTCGTCCCACTCGTTAGTGGTCGTTGCCACCAAGGTGGACTTTCTCCACTCGTCAGTGGTCGTTCGATTTTCTCATCCCACTCGTCAGTGGCTTTCGTTGTCACAATGTGATCTTCTACTAGCAAGAGCCTTTCGCTTCGAGCTAACAATCTCAGAGCAGGATCAACAGTGCTGAAGAATCTCGAAGCCTTCACGCAGACACAGCTACGTCACCCCAGATGTCACGTAGGACTTCTTACTCAGACCAGCACTCGCACTGCAATCTGACACACTCAGACCAGCACTTCTCGCACTGCAATCTGACACTTCTCCCTCGACATCTGGGAACTGTGACGGACCTCAAGAGGTGACGATTGAAGGCGGCAAGAGGGGATTTATATATTGGGGGATAGAGTTCGGTCTAGTGTCATGAGTGTGAAGATATTAACCGTACCAGGATAGCGTGGTTTTTGGTTTGTAGTAAGTTGTGGCTGCTTGTCTATTGAACAACCTTCTGCTTAAATTGACGTATCGAGAGATCCATACAAAGACGATAAGCGAAACCTTTTTGCTTCTTTAGTATGCGGTATGAAGTCGTCTGGACTTGGTATAATTCGCAATTATTGGCCTCATAGAAGCTATAGTTTGTTCCTTGTGTGGCCAATACTTATGTTAGATATAAAACGATAGCCCAGGATAAGATGTCCAGAAGACGCTCAAGACCAGACAAAAATAAACAGATGTATTTCTGGTGATAGAAGGGATGGATGTGGTTACTTGGTAAGTCTTTAGTGATTCAACATCTCAGGTCCAAAGACCGTAAGCTCAATATGATACCATGGACGCCCGATTATTATTAGTATCTACAGTTGGTGTTGTGCATATGGATACATTTCAAAAAGTTTATGATCTCAAAACAGGTCATCTTCTCGTAGCAGCTCATCTTCTCGTAGCAGCTCATCTTCTCTCAATCAATTCACGATCTCAATTCGTTCATGTAATTCTTCTATAAAAGGGCCACAGGCTATCGACGCAAAACCTACTGTTTTCACGTTTCGACATGGCCCTCGGATTCTACAGCGTAGTCTCGTCAGGATAGCCTTACGGAACGGCGTACTATCATACGCCGCCCTCTGCGATTGCCACTCAAGAGTGGACTTTCCAGTTGTCCACTCGTCAGTGGACTTCGATGCCACAAAAGTGGACTCGTCAGTGGACTTAGCATGTGCCTTCACTAGGGCTTCGACGCCCAGAAAACTTGTGACGGAGACTCATGCTCACACACACTTACGACGGAGACTCATGCTCACACTCGCAGAAAACAAATCGCGTCGAAGCACCTCCAGGTTCAGACACATGCCCCGTTTCCGCTGACCTCAGCGGTCACGTCGACGTTACGCCATCCCAGACGTCCTCTGAGGCTGCTCCAAACCAGCACTCCGGCTGCAATCTGGTACACCGACCTCCACCGACAGTCTGGGCACTCTGACGGACCTCAGCGAGGTGAAGTTTGAAAAGGTGGGAGGTAGGGATATATTTGCGGAGATAGAGTTCAGCGCTTTTGTGTAATTGGGCGTTGGAGATGTTGTTCAGTACACGGCTTGCGAGCGTGGTATTTTTTCTGCTTGTGGAGTGGCTATCGAGCAACCTGCTCTAGATAATCCTTGTAGATAGCTAATAGCTACCTATCAAAATCTATCCACTAAGAGATTTAAGCGAAACTTTTTTAGCTAAGGTTTCGGTAAAATCATGATGCTGTATGTACTACGTCTGTCTGTGGCTTGGCTTGTGGTTGTTATTTCTTGTACTTGTGTGATTCCTGAGTTTATGTTCGTTTTATTCCATGTGTCTTGTTGATGCTCGATGTCTCTTTTGTACGGTTTGTGGAGGACCATTTTCTTCAGCTCTATCAACGCTGCATCTCAAAATAAGAGTTGAGGCTGTAATCGTACCCGCCCGTAGTGCCCTGTGATTAATTCCATTGTATTCCCCTCATCATTCTCGTTCGATTGTTACCCCACAACGCTGCTTTGGTCGAATCCGTAGTACAACTAACAAGACCTGCTATAAGTAACTGTAGTTCTCTTGTACCAGTAAGTAAAAAGAATCAGAGACATGATGTGGTATTAACCAAAAGTGATCTAAATAGACACTAACAGTATCTAAAGCTCCCCAAATCAGCTATTCAAGGTCACTCTTCTTCTTCAGCTGTATCTCTCAATTATCAACCATACACTTCCTTCACTCACTTGCAAGGCATACAACTGACTCTTAATTGTAACATCTAAACCACACTCTGTTCATAATACAACCACCATCAAAACTACTGGTACCAACAAACCACCAAAATCAAATACTTGTGCTTCACCTCATCCCCCTCCACTCCTTGCTGACTAAGCACACTAGGTGCAGATTTCACGCACCTCTTCTTCTTCCGCCATCAACATGACCCGAACGAATCTCGCCTACAAGGTCGGAGCACACGTGTCGACCGCCAAGGGCGTGCAGAATGCCATCATCAATTCGGCCAACATGTCCGGCAACTCGTTTGCGCTGTTTCTCAAGAGCCAGCGCCAGTGGACCGGACGAAAGTACGACCAGAGCGAGGTGAACGAGTTCCACGATCTGTGCAAGGAGCACAAGTACAATGGCAAGACGGACATTTTGCCGCACGGCTCGTACCTCATCAATTTGGCTTCGCCGGACGCAAACACGGCCTACAACTCGCTCAAGGGCTTCATCGACGATCTGCAGCGCTGCGAGCTGCTCGGCATCTCCAAGTACAACCTCCATCCGGGCGCTTCTGTGGGCTACGACAAGAAAAAGTGCATTGAGCGGCTCGCAGCGAACATTGACCGCGGTCTCGAGGCGACTAACTTCGTCCAGGTCGTGCTGGAGAACATGGCTGGTCAGGGAACTACGCTTGGCGATCTGGATGATCTCGCAGCCATTATTGATCTGGTCAAGAACAAGGACAGAGTGGGCGTGTGTATCGACACGTGCCACACGTTTGCGGCTGGCTACGATCTGCGCGACGAAAAGTCGTTCAACAAGTTCTGGAAGCAGTTTGACAAGCTCATCGGATACAAGTACCTGTCTGGCATCCATCTCAACGACTCCAAGACACCGCTCAACAGCAACAGAGATCTCCACGAGAACATTGGCTACGGCTTCCTCGGTCTCGAGACGTTTAGACTGGTCATGAACAAGCCTGAGCTCGAAGGCCTGCCTCTGATTCTCGAGACTCCTGGAGAAGACGACCTTCGAGCTGAGGAAGTCAAGCTGCTGGAACAGCTCATTGGCAAGGAGGCAGACGACGAGTTTGTGCTTGAAAAGTCCAAGGAGCTGCAGAAGCTTGGCGAGAAGAACCGCAAGGTCGAGCAGGAGAAGATGGACAAGAAGAAGAAGAGCTCCAAGCCCGAGAAGCAGAAGCCGCTGGAGAGATGTCTCGAGGACAAGGAGGTGCTGGAGCAGTACGAGAAGGATGCAGACAAGTACATTCGCGAGCGGGACATGATGAAGGAGATCATCAAGGGCGAGGACGAGGAGAAGCCGAAGAAGCGAGCCAAGAAGGTCAAGGAGGAGGTTAAGGAGGAGGACGAGGAAGAAAAGTCCAAGCCCAAGAAGCGGGCTAAGAGGGTCAAGCAGGAGGAGGAGGTTTAGCTGGAGTGGACTTGTATATTAGAAAATGACGATTTCGGGTATGGAGAATGTAGCCAAGTCTTATGGTGCTTTCAGTTTAGTGGTGTTGACTGTAAAAGAAGCTGCGAACTGAAAAGAACTGAAAAGAAAGCCACGAAACGGAACTGAAGATGAACTGCACTCGTAAGTTTCAGCTGTCCCTACAGAATCATGAACACTGGTATAAGTGCTTCATACAAAAGAAAAGTTAACCGAACTCACACGCTCAAGATGGTTAAGATAACGATTAGGTACTCATCTGATAATACCGCAGTGGCAGCCAGGTGAAACACGCTAGGTGAGACAGATGAATACGGGCGCTGCGATATCTGAAAAAGGAGTACCGGAAGCAGTCACGTCATGTGACGGCATGCTCAGGTGAAACTGCCATGCTGGCAAGCCCTACGTGATTGTACGGATACTATGGCCAACGGGCCACCATGTAATTCTTTATATACTATATTTATGCGCGTGGGTTAGTGGTGTCTGTCTTCGCTCCAGCGCTCATTTCATTGAGTGTTAAACTGGAGATACAGCACGAACCGGTACTTGTAGTTCAGACGAAACCTGGTGACCGTACTTGTAGACGGTACTTGCAATCAGACGGTACTTCAGCCCGTACTTCAGCCCGTACTTCAGCCCGTACTTCAGCCCGTTCACCCGTCAAATGGACAGCTGGTCAAGCGAAATGCGGTCGAAGGACGCTCGTCGCTTGGCCGGCTCCAGACGGTAGAACTTCTCGCGGCCGTCGTTCGATCTGCCGCCAATCCACAGCTTGTCGTGGGGCGACTCGCTGAGGTCCTGCGTCTGTGTCTGCGCCTGTGTCTGTGTCTGTGTCTGTGTCTGTGGCTGGTCTGGTATCGAGTGGTTGTCGAGCATCTTGTACATCTGGGAGGTGTTGCCCGTGGTCACGGTGGCGGTCGATGCAGAGGTCTGTGTGGTGGTGTTGCGCTGGTACGACGACGTGGAGAAGCTTCCAAACAGCAGCGAGATGAACGGTCTGCTGGTTGGCATTTTGGGTGGGGTGTGTGCTTTGACTGTGTAGTGGTGGTAGTACTCTAGCCTCCGGTGAACAGAGCTTTATGGCGCAGTTCTGTTTGTGTCGCTTGCGTCTGTGTTTATGTCGCTTGCGTCTGTGTTTATGGACCTTTCCTTGTGCCGTAGCCTTGTGTGATGAGGCTCTCGAAGGTGTCTTCAACCGGTGTTGACAACTTTGTACTTGTAGGGTTAAAAGCTGGTCGTATAGTTAGACACGGCTTATCGGATGCAAGAGAGTTTGGCCTGGCAACTATTACGTTAGTAATGCATGTGATGCGAGATAAAGCGAGCAAGGCAGTGGCAAGGCAAAGAGGGGAACGCAAGAGACAGAGCAAGTTTGCGAGCGATAGATCGAAGCGGTGCGAGTCTTGTGGAGCAATCCGCGTCTCCCTTTCGCCTCACATTCCAACCATGTAAATCGCTCACCTCAAAGTTAGCTCGTACCTTGTAAATATCGATACTTTGATATGCTGTGTGCGAATTACGTCCAGCTATCTATCAAGAGCACAAACAGTATGAGGGCAATACATAAAGGCACGTTTGCTTGTACTCGTACCTCCTCAATACAACCTCAGATGCACCCAAGACCCACTGAGGGGTTGGCCTCATTCCTAGGCCGAGGACTCCCCGAGTCATGTGATCGGCCTTTGACTACGTGATGTGGCTGCTTTTTGTGCCGATTATTTATTTTTTAAATCACTGATATTTTTTGAGCTCATCATTTTGACATTTTTTATATTTTTGCCAAAAATATGGCTGGTTGAAGCTGTCAAGACGCCAAAATATGAGACACGGAACAAACCGGTTCCTGGGCCGATTCGTTAGAGTTGCTGTCAGATCGAGTCGTTGGTACGGCTACAAATGAAGATCGGACGTTGTTTGTGTCTTATGTGATCGGTATTGTTCATGTTGCTCATGTTCAACGTCCTTACTTCCATGCGTGCACTTGTACATAAGACTCCACTCTTACCTTATAACGCACTAAAACACGACGATGGACGCAAAAGGGTTCACGTTTGGTATCAAAATCGTCTCCTCGACCTCCCCAATCGTTGGGGGATGACGTTGGACTAAAATAGTGTGGGGTTGCGGAAGACGTGATATCAGATTTAAAGAGAACGACAGGAGACGAGTACTTGTGGAATAAATGCGAATTATGGGTTAACGAGGGATTCTCGAAGAAATAATGCTTCGTTTGAGTGGAATTTGTGACGTTGTCGTTCATTAAGACGACTTCCATAAGCACGCTAAACAAGATGAACATATTGTTTTGAACGCATCTTTCAAAGAGATAAGAAAAGTGGGCGGAGCTGAATTTCTCCGAAATATGTCACCACAGGCTCAAACAAGCCACAGAGTTCACAAAAGCTGCTTTGCCAAGAAGATAGCGATGTTGAGAGGTCCTGTCAAAATGTCGTGATATGATGCAACGTAAACAGAGGTGCATTTTGGAGAGCTTCGATGGAGTGGATAAACGTACGATGGAGGAAAGAGAAGAGCGTCAGTGGGTAAAGAAGGTTGAAAATGGTGGCTTGCCTGTTTTTTGTTTTCAATCTCGTCGGTTTTTAGCCGCTCTAGGGGTGTTTTTGATTCCACGGGCACATAAAGAAGGTTGGAGTCTCAATTAACAGTGGGAATCAAAAGAGAAGATAATTTCATACATTTTGATACCAAATAGAAGTACTTTAATTATAAATTACCACTTCACAGCTCTGAAATCATTTTCTCGTTCACCTTCAAATACAGTCGAAATAAACTCCACATACTAACAAACTGCCCAATAGTAATGGAGGTAAACAGCACTCTACAGAAACAGTCTGGGGTAGCGAAATGAAAAGAAAAGTACATAAATAGGGTAATACGGCGCCAATAAATATACCAAAACACTTCTCTGACCCCCAACCACTGCCAAACACCCACAATACCACGTCCTCTAAACAAGGGTTAGGGTTCTCACATTCATCCACAGGCAGTTGGGAGTTACGAAATAAGGTTTGACCATTCCCTCGACCCTCATTGGTCCGAAAGTAGTGGTCCAATATCACCAACTTTTCAGGTGTCAGACTGCACATAAGTTCTAACCCAAGCAGAAATGTCTGGAATTCAGGTGAGTGACTTTGCGGAGGTGTTTGAGCGAGGGGGGAGCATGCGACACAGACGAGTAGACGATGCGGAGTTTTTTCGGCGTGATTGATGGATTGCTGGACGACTTTGAGGACACAGAAGAACGCGGCAATTGTGACACAGACAGCGAGAAGGAGATGATGTGGAGCGTTAAAGACGAAACAAGCGACGAAGGAGAATTGCGACAATGTTTTTTCGACACAGACGAGTTGATGGTTTATTTTGGGGCAGTCTAGCGACATTTTTTCGGCCTTTCTGCGACAGTGTGACGACACCAAACATCATTGCAAGAACGACACAAAGAACGACACAAATAACGACACAAAGAGCACGGGAGGTGTTGCAAGGAGTTATGGAGGCGATGAGGCGAACGCGGTGGTTGATAACGTGTGAACTAGGCTGATGGTATCTGTTATTACCAACAGTCTATACTCCATCGACAGAACGCGACAACACAACACTCTAAAAGCAGCGCGACAACATGACTATTAATGCGCTACGCCTTACCAACGACTTGACAACTTTTGCCACACTACGAAATTAATGATACGTCCCATCCACTTCTCCATCAACATGTCTTTGTCTTCAACTTCGTTCTTACTGTCATGATACCAGTCCATCAAGGGAGGTCAGGGTAGTCTACTAGCAGTTGCAAATGCGTTATTGGGTTCTAATGACGATATTGGCGTACTGCAGGAGATGATCTTGATAGCTGTCCTGTTCTTCATCTGTGACTTGTCCATTTGATGGTTCAGCTTGTCATGTTCAGTATCATGATTCAGTCATCATGATATCTGCTTGGTTACACTGTGATCCAGCCTTCATGCCCATCATAACCACAACTTCATACTAACCCAGTACGTCAAGAAGCCTTCTTACAAGATTGTCCCCCACTTCCTGGGCTTCAACATCCCCACCGTCACCAAGTGGATCCCCATTTTCGGCATCTGGGGTGCTGCTGCCGGCATTGGCGCTCTCTTCCTGATTGAGGGTGTCCCCCGAACCCGACAGGACATTCTGTGCAAGATCCCCATCATCGGCGAGCACTGGATCCGAGAGATCCCCGCCTCCGACAACCCTTTCTAATCGGAGTCCCGTTACAAGTAGAATATACATTTGCAAGAAAAGACGAGCTGGACATGTAGAGTGCGATGGTGTATTTGTACGAAGTCATTTGTCTTCGCTGTAGAAGCAGTGAGATACATAGACTAAAGCCAGGAAGTAAACTACTTGTATATACTTGTACTTGTAGAAGTAGACAGTCAGCTTGATGCAACAGATGACCAAGTGCGAGTTTTAAATCAGAACAGACTTAAGAAATGCATTTCTTTCTTCTTTACTCATCACTAAAGGCATTGAATATGGATCTCTCTGACTCTATTGAAACGTCTCATACAATCAGACAGTCCATTACTTATACGTACAACAAGCTTGAGAGTAAAAAAAAGATGAAAATAGGTCAATTCAGGGTGTAGTAATCCACCCAAATTCAACTTCAACAATTCTGATTGCTCAAAGTCCAACTTCTCTACTCTCCTACGTCTCGTCAGGGTAGCTTCGGTTATACTCAAAAGTACGCGTGCTGAAATGTGCAGCTGCTATTTAGCCCACTCTCAAACTTTTCTCGCACAGCACATCAAAAAGTGAGTACACACCGACGAACGAAAACAGACACAATGATGATTTAATTCAATGGGAATCTCTCCGACAATTTTCATGGAGGAAAAACTATATATTGAACCTCTGATCTTGTGCAAAAGCTGTTTGATTCCTAAATCATTACTAACATAGTGAACTGAGAGTTGATGCGATGGCTTATTTAGTGAACAGAGGTGTTAACGAATGTTTGTATTTGTATATCTTTGGTGGTGTTTGCTGTTGTATGAGTAGTCTTTTCAATGGCAGTACTCGTACAGGTATTCTTCTAATTAACGGCTTTGGAGTGTTCATCTGAATTGAAGAACGTGAAGACTTCACTTCGGCATTAGATAGACAGTCTGAGTTCCCAGATCAAAGGATCCTGACAGCTGAGATCTCTAAGAGCAGTCATCAACTTGGTATAAGTATGTACTTTCCATAAACTGAATACTCACACAAACACAAAACCGCCTATTGCAAGGGTTGAGATGTTAAGGTGACATCTGAGTGATAGGGTGATGTCATTTCTGAGGCAACATGTTCACCATAAAAGAATACTCTACAGTAGCTGATGATAATTTGTTGAATCGCCAGGAACAACATCCCATTTGATGCTGTAAATTACCTGAGGGTAATTTTTGGCATAAAATACCGACTTCGTTAGCAAAAAGAACGTGGGTGAGTAAGCCAAACTGTTAGCAGAGAGGGAGTGCACCACTAATATATTAAACTGCTTATGTCGAGCCTTTATCCTCGTTTGTTTCACCTGCCAAACTCCAGCACAGTATGATGCATCCAATCGTTATGGAACAGTATATCAGAAACGAATCATTAACGATTACAGTCTCTTCCGAACAAAAAGATCATTATAAGACTTGGAAAAGGTCAGTTGTACGACAGCTCTGTTAACCAAGTTCAACAACATCCCTGGGTTTGGTTTAAGTACAAGTAGCGTAAAGCTTGGAGTGTGCGTTTGTACTCTTGTACCGAAGACATGTTGGGCATCGCTTACAACTCTAGCAATATTTACAAGTATTTTTATTTGTTCAAGTACGTCTTCTTTACTACAGCAACAAACCTCAAGGTCTCCTTGGACATCTGAAAGGAGGGAAGTACAAGTTTGTGAATGTAGTCAAGCAGAGATACAAAGACAAGTGTCATATTGGTGCACAAAGAAGTGAATTCAAGCCGTTGGGGATTGGAAAACTGTAAGCATCCATATAATGAATCTGAAATATCACAATATCTAGGAGAAGTCATACGAGACTTCTTGTGCCGTGAGTGAAATACGAAATGAATGCTGATACTTTGTGTAAAATATTCAACGTAACTACTGACCACACGAAGATCGTACTCACACTACCACTCTCGTATCTCTCGTACCGGCTACAGTACCGTTTTTAGACCCGTTTTATTTTCGTTGAGTCCAACTTTGCTGCCAAAATGTGCAGCGACAGGGAGATGGAATGCTCAAAAGTGGAGGATTATGAATTTTAAAAAAACCATTCTGTGCGGAATTTCAGAGCGAATGCAGCTATATAATCCAAATTCCAACAGCTCTACTACCTCTCTCAATAATCACCTTTTTGCGCGCATGCGGCGAATGTGGGGCTGCATTAGCGCATAGGTTAATTTTCTGGGGTAGTTCCGAGAATACACACAAATATGAGATTTTATTATATTAATAAAATGAGAAAAATCTAGCGAGCACAATAGTACCACTTACGTAGTTCCATGACGTCTATTAGTAGAACTAAGGCCACCCAAAATCCCGGAGAGGAAAGTCTAAAAAAAGTTTTGACTCAAAAATGCGAGTCACTTGAGTCACGTGCGGCAAGGTTCGAGTCACCTTTTTGAGTCACCTCTTCATCTTCTTCAGCAAAATGATGTCGGAAAACGAAAAACGCGCTTCTGTGGAGGAGAAGCAGCTCGACGACGTCTCGCTTTCGCCTTCTGAGCCTAAAGACGATGGGCTTCCTCCTACGGATAAGGGCATCGCCTGGATTGCGATGATTGGAAGCACGCTTGGTTTGTACACTTCGTTTGGGTACATCAACGTGGTGGGTCTTTTTGAGGCGTATTACCTGCATCACCAGCTTTCGCAGTACTCGGCGTCTACTGTTTCGTGGATCACGTCTCTGCAGGCTTTTATTTTACTTGGCAGTGGAGTAGTGACCGGTCGTCTGGTTGAGATGTACGGTCCTCGAAAAGTCGCTATTGTGGGTACTGCTTTCACAGTCGCCGGAATTATGACCACCTCGGTGTGCACAAAGTACTGGCATTTTATTCTGGCCCAGGGCATTTGCACGTCCATAGGCAACTCGTGTGTCTACTACGCATCCATTGTTTCTGTGTCCACCTGGTTCAAAAAATACAGAGCGACGGCTATGGGCGTTGTGGTTGCAGGCAGCAGCATTGGCGGTCTGACGCTGCCTTTTGTGTTCTCAAATCTGCAGCCCAGAATCGGCTTTCCTCAGACCGTTAGAGCCATTGGTTTCATCATGCTGGGGGCCTGTGTGATCTGCTGTGTGACCATCAGCTCGCGAATTCCGCCTAACAAGGATCTGCAGAAGAAGTTTTTCGACTTCAAGACGGAGGTCAAGCAGCCGCTGACTTCTCTGTCCTTCTGTCTCATGGTCTTTGCGCTCTTCTTCTCCTACTGGGGACTTCTCGGAACTATGGGATACCTCTCTACCCACGCTATTGCGCATGGAGTGAGTCAAAAGACGGCCTTCTACCTGATTTCCATCTACAACGCAGCCTCGGTAGTCGGTCGAATTGGCCCTGGAGTTGCTGCAGACAAGTTTGGCACCTACAATCTCCACGCAGCGTCCTGCTTTCTGTGTGGCATTCTTATTCTGGCATGGTGGATTCCCGCCAACTCCAACGGCACGATTCTGTCGTTTGCCGGAGTCTTTGGCTTCGCTACAGGTCCCTACACTTCTCTGTTTGCTGCTCTGGTGGCTGACATTACTCCTCCCGCTGAGATTGGACGAAGACTTGGAGTTGTGACCTTCTTTGTGTCTTTTGCCGCTCTCACAGCCATGCCTATTGCTGGAGCGACGCTGAACAAGGAGCACACCAAGTTCATTGGTCTTCAGGTCTTTGCTGGTGTTACTATGCTTGTCGGAGGATGTTTTGTGCTGGCTAGTAAGTTGGCTGCTGGTAAGGGCTGGCTCGAGAAGTTTTAGCGCATTAGTTTGCGATGAGCGCTGAAAAGAAAAGACGACAAAATAATGTATATACACAATAATACTTAATGAGATGTGCAGAACGAAGTAGCTAAGCTGATTCTCCCTGGGGGTACTAGTTGATGCAAGAGTGATACGAAGAGAAGAAGCAAAAGCATTGTGCTGTAAGTGAAATGTAACAGTTATGTTTAGACAGAAAGACGCTTGAAGAAATCGTTAAGTAGGTCTAAGCACGTCATGCTATACGATCTACTTGTAGCCTAACAACTAGCTATTACTGGTAATTACTTTGATTAAGTACGAGTACGATCAAGGCTTCCAAATCCAGCTATATTGAGATCCCATTGATTTATCTACTAGCACACCCTTTTGAAGAGTTGATCCACCAAAGTGGCTACGGTACATACTTGTACTACAAGTATTAGTACAAATACAACCCAGAATGCCAGATCTGCAACCAATTGCTCTGAAAGGGCTACGAGTACTTTACTGGAATGTCTATAAGTAGTCGGTAAAGAACAGTGGATCATTACTTACAGCCAATTCAAGGTCAAAAATGATGCAACTTCACCACTATGAAAATAGCAGACAGTCTATCAGCTACTGTAGTTTGTACTCGTAGATGTTACAATGAAGCATGATGCATCTCTACCACAGTATGTAGTTTCACATGCATACCCTCCAAGTTCAAACCCGCTTACTATGCAAACACCGCCACTGGACAGCTCATCGGACTCCGATCTGGTCTCCGAATTTTTAATTTTTTTTTCTGACACATTTCCACTCCACGGTCTTTCTCGCAATCTTGCTGCATGCGGCTCAAACAACGAGCTGCAATTGGCGAGATCAGAGTTGTGTGGAGCAAGGCATTAGTAATTACGCGAGTCACGTGAGATGGCGCTATGCGACTGGGTCACGTGATTTTCTAGACCGGTGAGAAGATAAGCTTGAAAAAGTCAAGCATCGTGCTTGTAGCTGCTGTACGAACTTGCACGGAAAAGTTGTCTCGAATTCGACAGTCTTATCGAGCAATAAAGTTTAT
Source organism: Yarrowia sp. B02 (assembly GCA_017635955.1). NCBI lineage: Eukaryota > Fungi > Ascomycota > Dipodascomycetes > Dipodascales > Yarrowia > Yarrowia sp. B02. The sequence continues at coordinate 2,274,108 of JAAQQV010000006.1, forward strand.
CAGGGTGTTTCAAAGGGGTTAGATAGTGGCGTTGTAGTAGTTATTTGGGGCCCTTAAATAGCATAAATTTGTTCTACCGAGTCCTGGCCGTGCTCTGGTGTATTTTTTTTTAATTTCCCAATTTTCCTCGCGTCGCAACGTACGATAATCGGAGTGCATATTCGGCAAACTCACCTCGACGCTACACCATCACGATGTTACGAGCTCAACTGCGACCTCGGCTTCCACCCGTGTCTTCGCGTTTTCTAAGGACCGCTCCGCGTCTGTGGAACGAGCACAAACACGACCACAAGAAGAGCGAGCTTGGAAACAGTCTTGGAAAGGACAAACATGATCACGGACACGACCACAGACACGACCACCACCATGAACACTCGTTCAAGGACATGCTGAAAGGCCACAGCCACAACCACGGCGCGCAGCAGAACCCGATCATCTCGGAGCCGAACGGGTGGAAAAACCCGGCCGTGCGGATCACGTGGATCGGCCTCTTTTCCAACGTCGGCATGGCAGGCGCTAAAGGCGTGGGAGGCGTGGTTTTCAACTCGCAGGCGCTTCTCGCGGACGCTGTGCACGCCGTGGGCGACATGGTGGCCGACTTTCTGACGCTTGCGACCGTCTCCATGGCCTCCAAGGACCCCACACGACGATACCCTCGAGGCTACGGCAAGGTCGAGGCCATGGGAGCTGTGGGCGTGAGCTCGATTCTCATTCTCGCGGGCGTGGGCATGGCCGTGAACGGCTTTGACGCGATTTTGTCGGCCTTTGATCTGCACCTGCCGTCGTTCATGGGCCACTTTGGACATTCTCATGCCCCCGTTGAAGCTGATGCTGCAGGTAAAGCTCCTCAGGTCGCCGATATCAACGCAGCCTGGCTCGCAGTCGCCTCGATCGGCATCAAGGAGTGGCTGTATCGAGCCACGATGAAGGTTGCGATCGAGAAGCGGTCTACTGTTCTTGAAGCCAACGCCTGGCACCACAGACTCGACTCGCTGACGTCTGTGGTTGCTGCTGTGACGATTGCAGCCGGCCACTTTTTCAACGCGGCTTGGCTCGATCCTCTGGGCGGTCTGCTCGTGTCGTATGCTATTATCAAGGCCGGAATCTCCACCGGAAAGGAGTCTGTGTACCAGCTGATGGACCGATCTCTGGCTCTCGACGACGAGACGTACGAGATGGTCCGCGACAAGGCCGAGGACTTCTTGCGGTCCAAGGGCATGGACTACCGCGTGGAGAATCTGCAGGTTCTGCCCTCGGGCCCTAATCTGTCGGCTTATTTGGACGTGATTGTCCAGAAGGGCACTCTGACGCTGCCCCAGGCCAACCAGATTGCGCGCGAGGTCGAGGAGGACCTGATGGGGGAGATTGTGGGCATGAAGTGTGTCGACGTGCATATTCGGGAGGAGGGCGAGAAGTTGAGGGGAATTATCTGAGGAGCGGATCTGAGGAGCGAAGCGACGAAGATAGACGAAGGAGATGAGGTTGAGATACTGGAGTTGATGTTAAGACGATGATGAAGGTCTGATGTTAAGACGATGAAGGTCTGAAGAAGACGGAGATATGCTTCTGATCAGGAGGATAGGACAAGACGAAGATGATACAAGATGAACCAGATGAAGATGATGATTATGGAGGATGAACTACGACGAGATGAAGACACGACGACACACGACACGAAGACACACGACAAAGAGCTAGCAGATGACGACTGGCCCAGGACACTATAGAAGTGGAGGGGATGTACATAGATGAAGCATAGATAAATGAGATACGACTTTACTGATTGGTGCGAGTGAGGTGGGTCTAGGAACGAGTGTATCAATTGTACTCCCTTTGCTGGCTTTCCAGGTCTATTCGTACATACTGTATACTGCTTTGAGGATTATAGAACGCGCTCTTGTTATGATGTTTAGCTACAAGTACTGTACAAGTACTTCTGGAACAACTAATCAATTAAGATGAGAGTAGTCGGGCATATAAATGAATCAATTAGATGAGAGAGCCTGATATACCAACTTTCATTTACAAGTAGTACGAACAGCCTGGAATTATCGTTCAGTTCACCCTCACAAAGTTCAGTTATCAGATTGGGTGTGCAACCTTGTGTTTACACACGATGTATGGCATACTACGTGACCGGTTTCAGATTATGGTGTGTAGAAAGAAGCGGGTAAAAAAAGGCAGCAAATTTATGGAGCGTTATATGGCGCTTCATGGCGTTCTACGATTTTCTTTGGGTAATTTGCACCAATAAATGCTGCGTAGAGTGCTCCCATTCCAACCAAAAATATAGACCATTTTAGATTCTAAACGCGTCGCGAGCTTCTTCCTCTCCAAACAACATGGAAAACATCCCCCCCGTCGAGCCCGAAGAGAAGAAGCGCACCCGAGGCCCCGAGCTCACCGAGTACCAGCGCGGCATCATTGTCGGCATGCACAAAGCCGGAGCCTCGACTGCCGAGATTGTCGAGACTACCGGTCACTCGCGTTCTGCTATCCGACACACGCTCAAAATGGACCTTGTGCGAGTGGGAGGCAAGTCGCTGCCTCGCCAGGGACGAGCGCGAACGTACACGGAGAAAGACCGGCGTCGCATGGTGCTGAACCTCAAGAAGTTCCCGGACATGCGTCCGCAGCAGCGACGGGACGAGACGGGCGTGAAAATGAGCGACTCCACCATCAAGCGCATCGCAAAGGAGGAGAACATTGTTATTCGGTAGGGTGAACGACTTTTGGACGACGTTTGAGGACTCAGACTACGTCAGACTTCAGAACTTCAGACTTCAGAACTCTTCAGACTCAGGACTACACTCGGACATTAACGAGCTAGGAGCTCAGTTGTATTAATTATATTATTGTGAATGTACAGTGCGACTACTTGTAGTACAAATGATGAGGCAGTATGGCAGAGAGTGAGGCAGTGTGGTAGACAAGTTAGGCACTATACTGTCCCAGTGTGGATGCCAAGAGCATGGTAGAGTACCAGATGTGGTAATATTGGATGTGCAAGTGGAGATGGAAGTGTGCGTGCAATTAATTAAATAGTGGGGGTTTCAGAATGATTAACGTTACTGTGGTTGTTTTCCCGTACCTCTATGGTATATACTCGTGGGCTTGAAAGGTGTATGATTATGGTACTGTTGACGTTATATTACAAGTAGGTGATTAAATCGATCATGCGTAATGTATATAATTGAAGAAGATACAGCTCATTTTACTGGTACAATAACACGCTTTCATACACAAATCACGTTTTGTATTCTACACAGTGTCGGAGTGTATGAGTGTACCTGGTACATATTTGTATCAAGATACGCGTTTTTAATTTCCTGCGATGAAACACGTGTCGATGAGGTTCATCATCAAAAACAAACAAACCTGCTGCCACAACAGCCCCAAAATGCCACACTGCCCTCTATTAATTTTCGCGTTATTATCGTTTGTCCATCGCCTACTATCAGACGTGTCTCCTGCAGGGAAGATGAAACACCTTGAGATGAGGAGATGAGTGGTGAAGGTGAGAAAAAGATATTTCAGTAGACGGCATTAATGTACTTGTTGTGCATTTTGAAAGACGTAGATCGATTGCACTCGTGTTTCTACAGTGATTTATTGCACATCTTCATCCAATATCAATGTGTTCATGTATCCGTACCCTGGTACAACAAAAATTATCCGTCAAATGAACCAGTTGTACAACCATCCACATCTGTTTCAAAAAATCGCCCACATTTGTTTTGAAAAATCTCCTTCGCCTGTTTGTGGCACTTTTCTTGTCTACTCCCTGGTCTGCCTCACCCCAAACAAACCACATCAATGAGATGCATGTGGAAGAAGTCTGCTTTGGGCGCATAATGTGGCAGCAAAAGAAGATGATGGAGGTATATATAGAGATCTGATACGGTAGAGACGTTACAACACAAACAGATACACTCACAACCTCTTCACAATGTCCCACATTCCTCACGATCGACTTCCCATTGAGCTTCTTAACGACAATGGCTCGCTACTTAAGCCTCAGTCACTGGGAGGACGATATGCCAACTGTATTCTTCACCAGACTCAAGTGTCTACTTGACGCAGTTCAAGACCTCCTAGAACACCCAAAACACACACTAACGACACCAAAGCCAGAAAAGACATTTAAATACACGTCACAAGCTCATATAACTGAATAGATTGCATTTAACGTGGATATTCCAAAAGTAAAAAATACACCCAACCGGGGTTCGAACAGGTTCACAGCCTGTTTTAAAAACGAGAAATACACCAAAAAAACCTCAGATGAACGCGAAACAAACCCCATCGGTTAAAAAGCGTGAGTAAAACGTACAGCAACTCCAAGAACACTTCCAGCTACCTTGCATATCAAAAACGCCTCCATCTCTCTCACCACAGATCCAATCACCTCCGGACTAAAACCAATCAACTCTCCTCGTTCACAGCTCCCTAATGAGACCAATATCGTACTACCTCCTGACCAGCTAAGACCACCTACACCCTCTCCAGTTCTACCCCTCAAAACAAGGTTCAAGGCATCTTTTGCGATTATCACGAAAATTAAGGTTTTATCCAACGTCCCAATTGGGCCTCAGCTCATTTCAGACGGTCAAGCCGAAATTGGGCAAGTGGGGACAGCAAGCGAGTTGGAGAGGTCACGTGAATGAAGGGGCAATCACGTGATTTTATAGAAATATTTTCCGTGTAATATCCGCCACGCGACTTGAATTAATCTTCCCGTTCGTTTAATTTCTGCTATCGTCCAATCGGATGTATCGGCTTTTAGCGCCTTTCAGCGGCACACGGAATTTGTGGCATTTAAAAATAGTTGCGAGCGCTCTATTTTTCCGGAGAGAAATCGAGCATGTCCGTCGGAGCTCGCGGAAGCGACTGAGCCGCTTGTCTCGCAATTATCCCTCGTTTTGACCCTTCACAGACTCCTCGTTGGGATGGGGGCTGAGCCTCGCTCCTCAGTATGATAGTTACAGTTGGGAGGACAACTAGTTAGGGTTACAGTTGGCCAATGGAGGCGCGTGGATTTTGACGCGAATTTTGGGATTAGGCGGTTTTAATGTAAGAAAATGTAAGAAAAATATTTGGAAAAATCTGGAAAAAATCCGATCGAGTTCTACACACGTCTGGCTACCCAAAGAATCGCTTTTATTGTCAATGTCACCAAGGCCTCGAGTCACACGATCTCTGCAGCAGATACATGTGCAAAGCATGATGTGGCCTGTTGGTGGTGGAAAGTTGAATGTATCATAGAAACTTCTAGAGCTGTCAGAAATTGGTTTTGAAAGTCGCGATTTCATGGCCGGACCGAGGAGAAGACATAGAGACTAGTCTCGTCTCCGTAGCTATATTTTTCGCCGAGATATATCGATCCCCAAAACCGAAACCGTTGAGCCCTTACATTAGTAAAAAGTCATCAAGCGCAAACCTTGGAAAAATGTCAAACCTAGAGGCTGGAAACGAGATTTGAAGTGATTCCAGTGCGACGGGTAAATATCGGAAAAAGCTGGAATTAATCCTGCTTGACAAACTCAGCACGGCCGTTCCAATGGTACTAGTTTCGATTTTCTAGCTCTCTCTGTTGTCTCGATATGTAGCCCCTTCATAAGTCAATCGAAGTTACAGAGCCGGGAGAGTATCTAGTAGTGCGAAACGAGCTGCAAATCGGCTCGAATAAATCCAAATAACGCATTCTCGCGCCCAAGAACCTTCCCATGACCTCCTCTCTTTCCCAGCTGCCCCCAGCGACCTACACGGGCTAGTTTTGGATGCTTCACATTTTCACACGCCAATAAGCTTTTTAGTTGCACCTTTTCTCTGCATCCCAAAGTGGGAGGGCGATTTTTGTGAGGTGTGCTGGAGACGAATGGCAAGAGCTGTGAATTTCCGGGAGATTGCAGTGTGCTGCTAGCGAGGCGGGGAATCTTTCTGTGTCTTTGGATTTCTCGTGCTATGACCCTAGCCCTGGATATATGGGTTCCCAGATTGTACCGCCAAACCTTATGTTCCTTCGATACTACAGCGTGATTAGGAAGAGGGTGTATTTTGTGGGGGTTGGTGAGGAGGTGGAATTGATTGAAGGGTACCATTATGTTCGTACAGAGCAGGAGAGTACAAAGATGAAATAAAAAATACTGGGTAGCACACAAACTCCCCCCCTTCTCACCCCACCCTCCCCCCAATAAACTTCCGTCAAAAGTGCACTTGCGCATACAGTTCAAAAAATCACTGCAGCTACATAGTCTCGAGAGTTGCACCTGGCTTCCTCACCACCCTTCACAATGCTCCGAGCGGTCTCCAAAAGCGGTTTTCTGGCCGGCAGCGCCCGTCTGCACAGCTACGCGCCTCTGCTGAACCAGCATCTCTCCAACGACAAGCAGCAGGAGGTGCCCGAGGCCTTTCTCAAGGGACACAAACAGCAAGAGACACAGAAGGCCTCGCCACGACAACCAGGACCTCACAGCGACCTCGAGCCGCTGGAGGACACAAAGTACTCGGCTGCTGCGCGTCATTACATCCGAGAACGGCGAGCTGAAGAGCACCTGAAGAACAGCCCCGAGGTGGAAGAGACACAGAACGACCGACTCTCTTTCGCCAAGGACCCGTCCATCAAGCGCTACCTGGACGCCAACCTGGGCTCTGTGTCGGCGCTGACGCGCTTCTCGGACCTGCCCCAGGACTTTGGCAGCAACCAGCAGATTCCTCTCGATGCTGAGCTGCGAACAACACTTCGCCAGGTGCTGTGGACGTTCAAGGCGCCCATCCGGTACTCGTTTGCGTACGGCAGTGGCGTATTCTCCCAAGGAAAGGAATCCAACGCCTCCAAGCCGCAGGTTGACCTCATCTTCGGCGTCAAGTACCCCAACCACTGGCACTCGCTCAACCTCAAGCAGAACCCGCACCACTACTCGGGGCTCAAGTACCTGGGCTCGGACGCGATCGCGGCGATCCAGGAGACGGCAGCAGGCTGCTACTTCAACCCCTACGTCGAGATCAACGGCCTGAAGATCAAGTACGGCGTGGTTTCCATGGAGACGCTCTCGCAGGACCTGTCCGAGTGGAACAAGCTTTACATGGCCGGGCGAATGCACAAGCCCGTGCGGATCCTGCGCGACGACCCGCAGATGCGGTTCGTGAACCAGGCGAACCTGATTTCTGCGCTGCGAACGGCTCTGCTTCTCCTGCCTCGACACTTTTCCGAGCTCGACCTCTACAAGACGATTGCGGGCATCTCGTACATGGGCGACCCGCGCATGCACTTTGGCGAGAACCCCCACAAGATCCGCAACATTGTCGAGAACCAGTTTGCGAACTTCCGCCGGCTGTACTCGCCGATCATGGACACTCTTCCCAACCTCAGTCTACAGAGCGTCGTCGGCCAGCGACTCAACGACAACTCGAGCCTCGAGGTCGGCGAGCTGGAGCAGGACATGGACGCGACCCGCCGAGGCAACATGGTGGTGCGTCTGCCCGCGGAGTTCAAGAGCAAGCTGTACACCCGGTACGCCCACAAGGTCGACCGTGCGACTCTGCCCGACGACCCGCACTTTATGGAGGCGCTTTCGCGAGGAGACGCCTCCGGCTCCGGCGCCATTGCCAACAACCGGTGCTCGGAGTTTGATCGGATCATTGCGTCCGATCCGCATCTTGAAAAGGAGGCTGCGCGGATCATCCGACACACGGTCGGGTGGACGTCGGCCATGCAGACTTTCAAGGGCATTTTCACCGCGGGGCTGGCGCGAAGCGCAAAGTACAGTCTGGAGAAGATCCGCAAGGCCAACAAGGCGAAATAGGCATGCTAACCTAAGTTATAATAAAATTGGATATTATTGAGGTTGGGTGGGAGTGGGAGATGTAGTGGATGGTTGGATACGAAGTAGTGCTCTGGGTGTATATTTTTGGATGTATTTGATACAGATACTGATCTGTGCTTCTGTTGTCTGTCCAATGATATACACCAGTGCAGCCCTAATTGTACTACCTGCTTACACTATGGTGATACTCTTTGGGATGCCGAGCTCCTCGTTTAAATAATTGAATGACGATCATGATTTAATGCCTTGTCGACATGTAGTACGAGGTAATTACATAATCTTCCACTTACTTGTAATTAGTGTATTGTGAGAAGGCTTTAACCAAGGACGGTAGACATGGATGAATGGTAGCTTGAATGTGATCCTGGATGCGATCAGAGGTGAGTACTGATATAACGAGCACTGTTAAATACGATTGTACAAGTGTCATAAGAAGTGTTTCAGTGATATGGATACAGGTGTTGGTATTCTCACTTTACGTAAACTACATACTAATGAATTTTGCACAAGCAGAGGAACCAGCAAATGCGTAGGGGAGTTGATTTTTAAACAGATGGCATTTATACAACGTTAATTGAGTAGATTTACATATATCCCGACTTCTCTTTGACAAGCTACCTACACAATGTATAGAATGTCGTTCAACTTGGCATTGCGTATTTCGGTGGTATTATGTAGAGTCTCTGCCCTCAATTTTGAGTGATATGAGCTGAAGAGGTTGTTTGTGAGATTCTTATGCGAGTGCAAAAACGCGTTACAGCTTCCATTTTTATAATTACGGCATTACAGCAAGCTCTACCCTTTGTACAGCAATTTATGTGAAAGGGCCTCAAAATTGCAGTTTTCAACAGCACACAGCACCATAGACTTCAGCTCCACCATTTCAAAAGCTTCACACAGGAAATCGGGGAATCCAAATAATGTCTCAGTATTGCTCAAAATTCTATATCTGCACTCGCCGGCGAGATAGAACATTCCTAGGTATTTATTGAAAGTTCACTTTTTTTGAGCACCATTCCACGCGCCGATGGTTTAGTGGTAAAATCCATCGTTGCCATCGATGGGCCCCCGGTTCGATTCCGGGTCGGCGCAATTCGGTTACGGCCATATCCTGGTGAAAATACGGCTTCCCGTTCGATCAGCCATAGTCAAGCACCAGAGAGCCTAGTTAGTATTGTAGTGGGAGACCATACGAGAATCCTGGGTGCTGTAATCTTTTCTTTTTTTTGATCATCCCACTTGGTTGCGGGGTATGTTTTATCATCATTAAGCATGAACATAGGAGATGAGGTTTTTGCAACCCTCGGGGTTCCAAAGTTCGCTGAGACTTTTAATTGAGCACATATCGCACTTGAGGGTATTTTGCTGCCTCCATTGTGATTTGAAGGCATCTACAGACATTTATAGGGCACCGCTTTCTCAATTGATTGAGTCAGTGATAATTGAAACACAATGTTCACTGTCAAAGACGTTTGGGCGGTTGGAAGCAACCTGAGGTACTTGTAGGTGAAGGTTGGGGGCAGTAAAGGCAGATTGAGCAGATAGAGGTGGTGGAGAGGGGGTCCAAGGTTCCGTAAAGGGCTCTTTGGTTTCCAAAAGGAGGCTGCATAGCCAGAGAGGTCTTAAACCTCTTTCCCGGGTTGTCTGAAGGGAGATATCCAATGATTCAAAGACACCTTTTGAGGAAGACACCAGTTCAAGCAAGCAATCTGTGCAACTCGAAACAGCTATAAATATCTTGGGTGGGTCATTGCTGATCGAGATCACCAGAGGACGGCATGAAGTTGCTCTTTTCATGCAACGAATGCAGGCACACCATGAGGATGTGCGCAGATGTAAAAATAGAAGTCGTTGAAAAGTTGCGTCGAAGAGCTGAGAAGCGCAAAGATAGAACGCGTGGAGGTGGTTTATGCGCCTCTTTGGTTCTCAGCGTTGCATTAGTAGTCTCTTCTTCTGGAAGCGCGGCCATTGTCGATCGGCAATAGTGTTTGGTGGAGGATGATACGAGCCTTTGATAGCGGGGATTTATAGGTGGAGTTGGTTAGCAGGCATAGGTGTGGTTTATGGTCTTTTCGGAGTTTTTTAAAGTCTCGTACGAGTAAGCCAATGGTTTGTTCTTGTACCCGTACTTTGCACTTCAACAACATACTAGACCCACCGCAACCAACTCAGACTTCTGTCGCATTGCAAATGCAACGGCAACCCAGCAATATTTTCTTTTCTACGCTGCGACTCTTGAATCAGCAATATAATAAATGCTAGATCTGAAATTTTTGCCAGTCTATACCTGTCGTTGTACTATTTGTCGTTGCACTATTTGTCGTCGTACTAATAGTTCCTGTGCGGAGAATCTCGAGAAATACTCGTCACTATTAGAAAGCATTTAAAATAAAAATCGAATAAACACAAACGCACAAAAACCTCGGCATTCGGCCCACCGAAAAAGGAAACGTAACATGGCATGGTTTTCCCATGGTGAGACTTGTTTGGTTCTGATACGAGGTTCCCACCTGATTTAAGGTTTCTACTAAGCTTCGGATAAAAGGCCTAAGAATAAGGTTTGAACAAGGTTTCTGTATGTGGATGGGGCTATGAGACTTGGCACGGCGTTTGAGAGGGGCAGAGTCGGCTGTGTAGATATCGACTCTTGAAAATGGAAAACGGCGTGGATTTTGGCTGTGTGCGGTCACGTGAGGTCACATGACCGTGCTCAGCGTCTCTGGACGTCCATCTAAGCATGACTGTTACGTTAAGCTCTTATTATGACCATCAGACCATGTATAGTGGGTGGAGTGTAATTTGGGGTTTGTTTTGTAGAAGGCGGAGTTTTGGGCAGAAATGGCTGAAACTTGGTAAATTAGCTAATAGAATGTACATCTGCGTTCAGTAAAAAAATCAGCTAAACAGGAAGCATTTCTGTGTCGCAAATAGATGCTTCAAAATCCCCAGCCCAGACAAACTTAGCCCAAATTACACTTCAAGCCAGGGGAAAGATGGTGACGTTAGGACTTGTGGACAAACGGAGCGGTCTGGAGTTGGTTTCAGTCGGCCGCAAACGGCTGTGCGAGAGTTGCTGATTTTTTCCTGATTTTTCCAATCTTTTTTGCGTCCTCTAGCTGCTCCAAAGTGCTTTCCCCGTACTCTGGCATGTACTGGCGCAGTGTATATAAAAACGTGTCAGCAGACTGTACAAGTATACGTTATACAGTACAACTTCTGCGGTTGAAATAGCAGACTGAAGAACTGCTCGTCATTATTTGCAGTCCAAATAAAACCACAAGACATCGCACGACACGGCTACGCCGTTACCGCTAATGTTTTTTTTTTCTTGTGCGATTTTCCTTGTGTGGATCCTGGTGTGGCACTCCACGTGCCTTCACGCAGACCTTTGTTATGAACTGTAATGACGGAAAAAAAAGACGACACAAAGTCGCGGCTGGGACAAGGGCAACAAGCTGGATTTTTGGCAGCGATAACGAAATGTACCCGTGATACTCCAGCAACGTCGCACTTATCTTTTGCGATCTCCACAGACCCAAAATCGAGCTCTTTGTTGCTTGCTATCCTGCGGCTTGCTATCTTTGAACCTACCTACCGATAGTCTTTATCAATGCTATTGTGAGGAGAGGGGTGTTTATTTAAAAGATAAAAATGGTTAAAAAAATGAAAATCCCACCTGTGGCCAGAAGCATACAAATTACTTGTAATACAGATTCCACGAAATTAATCAAATCGGAACCGGAAGGTGTCAAAAAAACACCCGCGTAAGACACTAAGATGGCCCCATACGGTAGGTGGACTAACCAAAAAGGCCAATCTTGACTTTTCACTTTTGATTTGATATTGCATATCGTGCTTTTGCTGCAGTGGGGAAGCTCCCGGAAGGGCATAGATGGTTGTTTCGGGGCTCCTGGAGGCGTTTTAAACGCTCTATTATATTTTTGGGCGGTCTGAAATCCTCTGGAGACATTAAAACCGCCCGAAATCCGCCTCTTTGGGGTTTCTTCCACCCCCGCCCAACTCCCACGCTAACGTTTGACACTGCAGCAACCGCATGGTCTTGCATATATTGATTCCCAGCCCTGTATCTGTTAAATAAAAGGTGTTGGTATTGTCAGGCGAGAGCGGTCTGAAGATACGAAGACACAGAAGCAGTGTCACTACAGCGACAGACACAGAAACCGCACAAAACTGCACAGACGCAGACACAAAACTACACACAAAACCACAGTACACTACACACAAAACCACACACTACACTACCAGGTACACCCCACTTTGCACACAAAATGTTCGTCCAGAAGAAACGACTGAGCCCCCAGGCCATCTCTCAACGGTCCAACGGGCTCCATTTCAAGCGCCCGGTCACGTACAAAACCACCATGTTGCATCCCGTCATGTCTGTGTCCTCCAGATCGTCCCAGGACGAGTCGCTGATGACCCTTGGAGACAGCATTTCCAGTCTTTCTGTGCGAGACGACCACGATACGACCGAGGAGGAGACTGACAGCAACGACGAGAACGATGAGAACGACACAAACGACACAGGGCTGCTCTCTCTCAACGAGGTGGACGAGCTGCTGGAGGAGCATCAGAACAGCCAACGTCACATCCACGAAGATGCGCCCTGCTCGGAGTACAGCAACGCTACGCTCAACCGAGGTCTCACGTGCACAAACTTCCCCGACCACTCGATCAAGTCTGGCGTGACCCGATCTTCGGTCTCGACCGTCAGACCGTCTTCAAAGCAGCACCACCAGCCCTACAAGTACAGATCGCTGCTGCTGCCGTTTGAGCCGTCCCGAGGATCGCGATCTATGCGACGCAAGATTGGCGGATCCAGAGGTTCTTCGCTCGCCTCGGTGCGTCGCATCTTCAGATCAACCCACCATCTCCAGCCCCACAAGGACTTCAACTCGCTTCCGCACGAGATCATGAGCAAGATCGTGGGCCATCTTGATCAGAGAGACGTGACCATGTGTCTGTACGTCAACAAAAACATGTACTCGACGGCCGTGCGGCAGCTCTACAAGGAGCCGTACTTCTCATCGACGTACCGATTTGCCCAGTTTGTGACCCAGGTCTCCCACAACGACGAGCTGGCCTCGTACGTGCAGAAACTGGATCTCTCGACCATCAGACCCGGGTTTGAGTCCGAGGAAGACGACTCGGCCATCTTTGAAAACGAGCCGATTGAGGACGACGCTGTTCTGGCGGGCTGGAGAGACTGGAAGCTCCGAGGAGATCCGCTTTACTCGCGTCAGTTTAAGCGGATCACAAAGCACACCTCCAGCTCCAGCTCGAGCCTGTCGTGCTCGCGAACGTCCTCCAACTCAAACTCCTCGACTGAGTCAAAGCCAGTTAAGAAACGACGCTCGGTGACTACAGCGATTCGAGAGTCGCGCATCTGGCTGTCCTTCTACAAGAAGAACAAGCTGTACCAGGCGTCGGAGGAGGTGCTGGAGGCTCTGCGCAAGCAGAACGGACCCATGGCGCGACCCAAAGTCCCCTTTTCCACGGCCCACCCCATCTCGTCTCCCTTCCTCAGACAGTACTCCACCTCCAAGGATGTGCCTGTGGGCCACCTGATCCACGTTGTTGCGGCGTGCAAGAACCTCACGGACATTGACATTTCGTTTTTGCCCCTGGCCGAGGACTATGCCGTTGCTGGATCGTCTGACTATCTCCCCACAGCCTCGTCAGGTCTGCTTTTTGTGTCAGACGTCGCCAAGCTGTACACCTGGAAGCCCGACGAGATTGTTCCTGTCTCGCCCTCTGATCTGGTGGTTGCCATGCTTCAGCTGCGCGATCTCCAGGTGCTCAAGCTGCGAAAGCTCATGTGGGTGAAGCGGGATTCGGTTGTGCGACTCGTGAACGAGAACAATTCGCTGGTTCATCTGGATCTTACCGATTCGGGTCTTGTTCGAGGAGCCAGATGGGCCATTGCGGGGTCTGTTGAGGATTTGCGAAACACTCTTAGATGACATTTTCCATGATGGTGAAAAGATATTCTTCTGAATGGGTGTTTGTCTCCTCAAGGGGTAATTAGTGTGCTTTACGCTACCCCTCTACAAGCATGGCTACTGGGAAGTACCGTGTTTGATTCTTCTTTACGATTTGGCCAGACCGTGTCTGGCTGAGTCAACGATTTCATTTTCCGCTTCTTCATTTTCTCTTTGATTTGCTTCTTCTTTCTTTGATTTGTTTGTTTGTCTGCTCTGTTAGTTTGTTTGTCATTGTTTGCAGCATGGTCTGGAGTTGGAACGGGATAGATTGCATTGGGATTCGGTTGAAAAAAATTGTATAAAATGGAAATAAAAAATATAAACACAAGACATAAAAATAAGGATTCTGGTTGTTTTTTCTCGAAAAAGTATTTGCAGATCAAGCTGTGCCCATCGTCGGCAGTGCTCAACTCTACAGTGGAAAGAGGCAGGGGGTTGAGTTTGGCAGGGTGAGACTTTCGTGGGATATTTTGGTATCTTTCGACTCCTTGAGACCGTGGTAGTTTGACAATACTCTTTGTTTCCCATTATCTCATCTCCACCACATTCTAGATACTATCCCGACTCTAGACCGACACGGCATTCTTGATAGTCTGCAATCAAACTTTAAAGAAACCTTATTTTCTTATATGAAGTCTTTGTTTACTCCACACATGCGAGCGGCTCAGGAATTTGAAAATAAAGGTACAAAAAAAATGATAGGCGTTGTTGTTGTCCAGGGTAGTGTTTTTCTGGGGTTAATTTGGCTTGCCCTTCCTTGAAATCGCATTTTCATCCTCTTCTTTCGTCTGTCTTTGCTTTTACTGGCTCGCCAAAGGACACGTGTATTTCTTGTTAAGGTGTGTGTTAACGTTCGAATCAAGGCTTATCAAGATAACGCTGCGGCTCATTAGGCAGGAGTAAACAAAGAGGCGAGCCAAGGGGTTGGTGAACGAAAAAAGATAAAAAAATGGCGACGGCTTTTCCACACGGCAGAAACGAAGATCGGCTCGGCTGAGTGAAACAACGAGCCGTGCCATTTGTGTCAGTTGATTAGTAAGCGGTGGGTATGTGGGTTAATAGTTAGTTAAAAATAAAATAATAAAATAAAATGAATGTCAAGAGTGACCAGTGTGGAGGAAGAAGTGGATGTGTAAGTATTGTTAGAGGCACATGATTTGGTGTATAATCGATTTGCAGAGCTGGCATAGAGTTCACTTGTGCCTGAAGAACAGTCATAGACCTCGTTCTAATAGACAACTTGTTTGTTTAACTTGGAGTAGAGTGATGTATCTACTCCAACTAATGGCTCGTTAATTATAAATACGTTACTTCACTACCACTCAGTGTCTAACCTAAAAGCCAACTGTTGTTCTTTCAGCAGTGATACGTTGATAGCCCTTTCTCACTTCTAACTGAACAACATATATGTGCATTTCCACTATTTCCAACTTCTTAAAGAAGTTCTCTATGCGATGCCTGGGTTATATTAATTTCTGTGATTTTCCGAATATTAAATTAATTAATCCATAAATCGTCATAATTCACCATTTAATCCCAACATCAAACTTTACTCAGCCTACTCCGTACAGTCCAGAAGCGCACAAGATCACAACTTCATCACCGCCAAAATGCTCAAGACGATACATCGGGCGTTTTCGACGTCACGTGCCGCGCTCAAGAAGACGCCACAAATGCCGCCGAGGCCAAAAGTCGACGAAAACGAGATCAGAGAGTCGTTTATCCGAGGCAGTGGGCCAGGAGGACAGTGTGTGAGTATGCTGACAAGATGAGAGTGATTAGTTGGTTCGGTAGGAAACTTGGTTTGGTTAGCTACTTGGTTGGTATTATGGATTTGTTATTGTGCCATTGTTGCGACTTCTGAGAACTGAACTGTTCACAATCTGGAGTAGATGAGATGTCTGATCTACACTGGTCTAGTTGCTCTGGCTATGAGACTTCTCCTAGTTGTGTTCGTATATCCATGTGCTTGTGCTTGTTTGCTCAGGCATTCAGCAACATAGAGATATGATCACACAAGACGCTCTCACCACAGACCAAGTCACTAGACATACCACAAGTGTCTACCACCAGTTCTATAGCTGATGTCCGAGAGTACCTGCCATCAGTTCTGTGATTGTTATTGACATGCTTGATGTTCATTCTTTTGTTGAATGCTAGTTGTTGTCCGTCCGTGACCTACGGCCACTCTCTTCCGTTTTCCCGTCTAACCCAGATCAACCGACGCTCTACTCGCTGCCAAATCACACACATTCCCACAGGCATCGTTGTCTCGTCTCAGAAGACCCGTTCCCTCGAAGAAAACAGAAAAATCGCACGTCAAATCCTAGCCGACAAGCTCGAACAGATGTTTGCGCCTCCGGGGACATCGCGAAAGGACGTTGTTGGAGCGTTCAAGAAAGCGAAAGTGGACAGAGCGCAGAAAAAGAAGGACCGCAAGTACAAGCAGCTGTCTTCTGGAGCCGAGGAGGAGGCTGAACAGGCTAATCAGAAGGCCAAAGAAGCGTATGAGCAGCTGATGAAGCAGTTGGGCAAGAGTTAGACTTGGTGAAGAGGCATGTATATAGTATTTATTGGGTTGCAGCGAATGAATTGAAGAGCGAATTGTAGCATCTCGTTATAGTAGTAGACCCTGTGGCTCGGATCTAGCTTCTGGTTAATGTTCTATAATTGTAGATCTACAAGTAGGAAAGTACCTATCAGGACTAAATGCTGTGCTTGGTTGTAATTTGTGTACTCAATGACAGTGAAGACCGCTCCAACAACAGTTGACTTTGGAACAATTATCTCATCAAACACACGATCATAAGATCTCTTAGGTTGCCCTAGCTAAGCAATCGTTCTTAGTCTCCTATAAAGACAATTACAACGACTTGGTACAATAACTGCTGTACCTTGTAATAATGCTGGTCACAAACATACGAGTACTTCGTTCACTCCTCCAGTTGTCTAGATCCTACTAGCTACTTCGTAGAAGCTTAGATGACACAGTATAGCCAGTCCTGTAGACAAGCAGTTGCTGACTACAGCTACAATTCAACCTACAAATACTACTCTTCAATTCGTTCAAATCATAAATAATGACATTAGCGCGGGCTCTATCTACACCCATTAGCAGGTCTAAGCATCGGACTTGTAGACCCAGTCGTTGAGACCGTACTTGTTTCGGGCAATCTCAATGGCCAGGAACTGCATTCGGGGCACAAACATGGTGTTGGTCTCCGTGTAGCCCTCGGAAGCGTCGACTCGCAGAATCGTGCCAAAGTTGTAGTCGGCGATGATGCCCTCGTAGGTGTTCATAAACTCTCGCCACTTGGGCTTGTTGGTGGGCGACTTCATGTCGTTCTCGTCCAGCACTCGCACCTTCTCGTGGTCCAGATACTCGGGGAAAACTGTGATGAGATGGGTCATGATCTGGTCATCGATCTTGGTGAGCTTGAGCTCAGAGCCCTTGACGGCGTGGAGAAGCTTCCAGTACGTCTCCAGATGCTGCACGGCCTTGACGGCAAACTGCTTTTCGATGTCCTCGAGGTTTTCGGCCTCCTCAGGGTTGAAGTTGTTGACTGACATTTTTTGTGTAGTTGTGTGTATAATTTCCGTTTTTTGCGCCTAAGCGATTTCTTATATTTTTTTTCTGCACCACCGCTATTAAGGTTCACACGAGACACAGACACATCTAGACTCTTCTGGAGGGACGTGGAAGTGGACGGTGGAATGTGAGAGAAGGTGGTGGAAGGTCATAGAATAGTTTTGTGGACATTTCTAAGACCGGCTCAATTTTTTCCCGAATTTTTTCACTGCTCAGAGCCGCAAAAAGACACCAGCTCCTTCCACCACTCTCTGGAAAGTCCCAGAACTTTTTGTTCCTATCGCAACTTTAACTGGGGTGGTTTTGGCAAAAGATACTGGCGGTTCCTGTGCAGTAATGCGGTGGGTTTTATTGTGTAGAAATACTCAGCTGAGCTCTGCGGTCAAAATGGATGTCTTTGCGTAGTTACAGCACAACCATCAGCCAAGTTATAGACCACATCTGAAATGCTGCCTGACACACTATGAGCTTATGAGAAGAGCTTATGGGCTCTCAGGCATCATCGAGCGGAGAAGGGTTTGTGGTTAGGCGTTGGTGTCTCAGTTGCTTGTGGAGATCGGCTGCGATAAGCGATTTGGTGTGTTGGTGGTGTGTTTCTGGTGGATAGCAATTTCGGTGAGGCAGCAATTTATGATAATAGTACGGTTGTATTAAGGAGACGACGCTGGTTCTAACGGTACCAAGATTGGTATATGTTGAATAATATTCCATGGTGTTGTATTGACATTCGTATTCTCGTCAAAGTATGATTAACACATTTTGGGGTCTGGAAGACCCAAAAATGCCCGAATCTGATATTTTAAAAATATCGCTGTAATCTAAACAGCAATTCAAACACTTCTAAATGCTAAAATCACCACATCGCCCAACAAAAACGCCTCTATCAACGACCTCCATATATCTTGCTAAACCCTACCTGCCATTGAGTTGTGACGTCATTGTGGTGTGAGGGGAGGGGTTATCATGGAGTAATAAGCGAGAGCGGAAATGAGATAATTGTAGAAATTGTGGGTGGTTGTATTTGTGATTCTAAGCAACAGAAAAATCAGCAAAAAAGCCAGAAAAATCGCATCATTCTCGCCTTCAATCCTGAGTACACAGAATATACACAACCGTCAGTATGTCTCCAAGAACCAATCAAAAGGTTGCGGTAAAAACTATTGGTAATACGTGAATCGCAGCGACTCAGCGGAGATCTCAAATTAGTTCTCCCCGCGCGGATTGTTCATGTAGACGCTCTGCGCACCCTCTGCAATTTCTTTGGAACTTTCTTAGTCACCTCTCGTTCACCCACTCGATTGCAAATCCCTCCCAACATCATGCTACGGGCGACTCAGATTCTGCACCATACCTCGCGAATAATGCCGATTCCCGCCTCGCAACGCTTTCTGCAGACCTCGGCGGCGCTGATCATCGGCGACGAGGTGCTCAACGGCAAAATCAGCGACACAAACTCCAAGTTTTTTGCGCGCTACTGCTTTGCGCTGGGTCTGGATCTGCAGAAGGTGGAGGTGGTTCCTGACGACGAGAAGGACATTGTCGAGTCTATTCGCCGTCTCGCAAGCAGATACGACTTTGTCGTGACCTCTGGCGGCATAGGACCTACTCACGACGATATCACCTACGAGTCTATTGCCAAGGCCTTTGACATGAGTGTCGAGCAACACCCTGAGACTGTTGAACGCATGACCCGCCTCTCGAGACGCAAAATCGACTTTGCCGACACCGAGGCGCGAACTGCGCAGCTGCGTATGGCCTCTTTTCCCGTTCCTAGACCCCAGGGAGCGTCTACTGCCCTCCCTGAACTCCCCAACACCGTGGACATCACCTATGTTGCTGACGATCTGTGGGTGCCGATTGTTTGCGTTGGAGGCAAGGTGAACATTCTGCCGGGCGTGCCGAGCCTGTTCACGCGTCTTCTCGAGGGAATCAAGCCTGAGTTGGAGAAGAAGGTCGACAATGCGCGCCAGCAGGTGCGATTCTTCGTCATGACAGATCTGCCTGAGTCTGTTATGGCGCCGTACCTCAGAAGACTCCAGGAGAAGGTCAACGAGAAGGACATCAAGATCGGCTCGTATCCGCACATGGAGCTCAAGAAGAACACCGTTTCGATCATTGGACGCAAGGGAGATGTGGAGTACCTCAAGGAGATTGTCAAGGACGTGGAGAAGAACCTCCAGGGCGAGGAGATTTCCGCAGAGAAGGAGGAGGGTAACAGTCATGGACCTTAGATCGTTGTGAGCGAAGCGAACATTGAGTGATATGAGTGCGAAATGTGAGCGAAGCAACATTGACCAACGAATGTGACCAACATTGAGGATGGTGAGCAGACATCTTGACTATACGTCTCTGGAAATCCACGGACTATTTATGACCAGAATACGAATTAACGATTTAACAGAGTGTAGATGCTGTGTTGTAGGTACTGTATGTGATTGTACTTGTAGTCTGTCGTACTCAATGTGAAGAACTAGCTACAAGTATATACAGTAGAATACGAGAAGAGATGAACATAGACTGTCCTGGTAGACACTGAGTGGGTCTTGTATGACGAGGTATACTACAAGATCGACTCAACCGAGAAGAGTATGTCATGAGCAGTATATGTGGATTATGGCATTGAGACAGTGTAGAATGACATGTTGTATTAATTGAGCCATGTCAACGGTACCATCTTCTTCTGCTTGGAAACGCCTTCAGTACTTGTAGTACTAATACTGTACAGTTGGCTTGGTAGGTAGTTTAGAGACTTGGTGTGTTTCCGTGTTTCGAACGCTCTTTGGCTCAAGATATATACCAATAGACAGCCAAAATGCGACTTACCAACAAACCAACACATATTACAACGCACTCACATAATAATATCTTGAGATATGCTGCTTTATCGTTCTGAGATAGTAGATACAGTTGAACTTTTACTTAGACTTTGTTGAGACTAATTTTTTAGCTGAAAACCCACCCTGTATATGCAGGGGAAAACCCCGTTCCGGTTGAGAGCGATAAAAAGCAACTAATAGAGTGAATCGGCCTTCCTGATGTACACCATACCGTCTGACACCCCAGATCACCTCTCAAAAACCCCAGATTCCGAGTGTCCATTTTTTTATCATAAACTTTCATATGGAATTATGGGCACCGGTATCGGAAAACTTTGTACTTGTACGTGAAGTTGAAATTGAAGGACAATCGCGACTATCACGTGACCCAGCTCTATCTTCAACATCAACCCCACCTCACCCCACTTCACGTGACATGACGATAGATACGATGCATGAAAAACTCAATCTGCCCCGAGTCAGATTAGAGTCATAAATGGAGCTAATTGGAAAGATTTCCAACGGCTTATTTTTTTCTGCTAAGCTCACATCGCCATGACTGCCTCTCAGGAACCCGGAATCTCGCCCACAATTAAATTTGGCCCGTCCAAGGACGATATCATCACAGTGGCCGGAGGCTGCTTCTGGGGAATCGAACACATGTACCGCAAGCATTACACCGATAAGGGACTTGTGGACTGCAAGGTTGGCTATTCTGGCGGCAAAGTCGAGAATCCCGACTACAAGAGCGTCTGTGCAGGTCAAACGGGGCATTTTGAGAGTCTGCAGGTGACGTTTGACTCTTCCAAGGTGTCTTACGAAGAACTCGCTGATTTCTTCTTCAAGATCCACGATCCTACCCAGACTGACGGTCAGGGACCTAAGAACATTGGCACACAGTACCTTTCTGGACTTTTCACGCACTCTGAGGACCAGCAGACTCGAGCTCTGGCTGTCAAGAAGAAGCTGGAGGAGACGTGGTTCGCCAAGCCTATTGCGACGGTTATTCAGCCGATTGAGAACTTCTGGGACGCCGAGGACTACCACCAGAACTACTTTGTCAGCAACGAGGGGTACCACTGTCCCACGCATTTTCTGCGAACTTCTCCTGAGAAGTAGCCATACTAGTAACAGTCTAATGTATTTATTGGTTTGATTTGTTGGTTTGGACAAGATGTGACTAATTTGTGGTACAAATGATCTAGACTGATTGGTGTTTGAATCTTCTTTTTATGTTTGTGTATCAGTTTGTTATTAGACAGTCGATCTTATCAATCAGTGATATCGTTCTTCGTCCTACATTACGACACACTTTAGAATTGTCATATATGACGAAATTTGTATGTAAGTGATCAAAACAAATTGCATAGATGTTCTCTCCAAAGCTCAAATAATATTGTTTAACTTCCTCTTCTTCAACCATATCAGTATTCATTCAACTCTCCCTTTGCCAATATTAGGTGGACTACGCTCGCGTCAACCCTACGTTACGATAGACTAGAGTCTTACTCTACTCACTAATATTGTAAGGCGACTTCCACATTTATGTATATCAAAATACTCTCCTTGACACGGGTATTCTTTTGGCAGACTTCCCATTACCATGGCCATGGCTCTGATATTAAAGAAGTTATATACTTCTCACTATGCAGCCCGTTCAACCTGTGTTACGATAAGAAGCTTTGCTATTGAGAACAGAGTACAGCAAGTTACTTTTCCAAATACATGAATTCATTTGTTAGCATACAGTACACGCTACAAATCACCATACTCCTGAACAACCTCTTCTTCCCACTCCAGCTTTCTCCCTAATCTTCCCTCCATGTACTCTCTGGAGTACAACTTCCAACACACTTTCTCCCCCTCAACACCCACCAACTGCAGCTTTTTCCTGTTGTCGTTGTACTGCCTTCTCATGTACGTCATGTGCTTGAAATCCCACACTCCACAGATGGTTCTGTTGATGTTGTATTCAATAGCGTATCTGGGGTTCTCAGCAACTTGGACCAGCTTGTAGAGGTTGCCGGAAAAGCCAGAGTTGCTGTGGGTGAACGAAATGCACTTTCCTCCTCTCTTTTCGCTCTCCAAATCAACGTGAAACACCTCTACTGTCGTTCCACTGAAATGCATCAACCTTCCATCATAACACAGCAGAAAAGGATACTCTCGTGTACTCTGTGGCTGAAAAACAACAGGAATAAAAAGACCGTCCTGCAAGTAATACATCCAGTTGCTGACCGACTTGAGAAAAACATTTCCTGCGCTCACAAAGACTCTATCCAGCTGGTTGATTTTTTCGCCAATGTAGTCTGGATCGAGGCCTGGCGAGTTTTTGTACTTCACCATGAGCTTCTGGTAGGTGAAACCCCAGCCTGTGAGAACAGCCAGAACCTCTGGAGACTCCACAGCAGTCATATGAGCATGTACGCTTGCTGGAAGAGTCATTGCGATTCCGTGAAAGCCTCTGTATATTCCGTTTTTGAATGTGCTCGTGGATTTGACATCCGCTGGCTTGTCTCCTTCGCTCTGACTAACATCAACCGTTCTCTGTAAATCGTCAAAGGTGATTTTAGAGCCCTCAAGACTGATGCTCTGACCCAAAGAAAGAAGACTGTCGGCATAAGTGTCGGAAAGAGACGTGAACGAGGTTGAAAACGGCTCATCGGTGCTTATCACGTGATCTTCCGTTTCGGAAACATCCGCACAAATCTTCTTGTCTCTGGAAACGTAGCTCAAGACGCACTCTTTCCACGTCTTGTGAGGAGAGGTATCCAGATCATAAAACGGACAGTGTTTCAGAAGCGTGGATCTGAAGATATCGTCGGACACGAGCAGCTGGAGATCCTGACTCACGTGACTTAGGCTGAGGATATCTCTGATCTGGAGATGCTGACACACTTCTGGGAAGAGTTCTGGAGGAAGCATGGAAGTGGTATGACAGTCTGACTAATCGTAGTATGATTAGGCAGTATGCTGAGTAATCCTAGTATGTTCCTGCTGACTAATGACGTGGAGATGTGTTCTTTGTTTTGGTATTTTTTGTTCTGGAGGGTATCTTGGGAATCATAACGTGAGTTGCGGTGATCGAAGACAGTTTCAGATAACACCCCGTAGGCGGTCCTAATAGAGTTTATGTCATATAAAACCTTATCTGGTGCATGGTTTTGATTCGCTGGAAGTAGACGTCTTTGAGAGAAGTGTACAGATATGGTGGTGGATTATTGGGTGTCTCAATATAGTCAGAATCGCCACACTTAGCACATTGTTTTTTCAAACTTTATTTGGATCAATATCTCGAAAGTTATACAGATTCTCAGTATGGTCATCAGAAGTCGTTTGTGAGCTGTCTGTGCAAGATATCGCCCATTAGAGAAGTTCTGGGGGTCGAGTGACTGCCTAGTACCATACCATCCAGTTTTCCCGTCTCCATTGTCATTTTTTCCGGCGGTTATATCATGTTCTTCCTGAAGGGTCCTGTATTCAGCAGAGCCAATTATGGGAGTTGTTGGTGTAGTAACAGTGATTTAATTGGTATCGGCTTGGTCTCCATAGTGCTCACAGTGTATTTCTACCACTTGTTCCTCCCTATCTCGTGTCCTAATCTCAACTGTGGCTTCACAATGCATATGACGTCATAGGATCTGGACAGTCTCAAAATGGCGCTACAGAAGTCTGAGAGTTACAGAAGAGTGGATGTGGGGTTTGGGATGCTGTTTGTGTCTTTTCGACGTGATTTCCCTCTTGAGAAATATCGGCACTATCACGTCATTCAATATTGGGACCCTAAGTAGCATACATAACTAGGTCCATTGATGGACATATTCGAATATATAAATTGGCCAAAAAAAACACATGTGTGCTGCTAGCCACGCGTCACCAACCCATCCACACACTCTTCTTATTTGTCTGCAATTTCTTTCCTTTTTTTTCCAATTTTACGAATATTTCAACTCCCCCACACAAACGGAGGTCCCGAATAAGGTTACCCTACAGTCAAGGTACACGCCCAATCGGGAAATAACCGGAAGTAACATTTTGAGTGCTCACAGACGGAAGAATAATTATAAAAGAAAGAAATAAAATAAAAAGAAATAAAAAGAAATAAAAAAATAAACTACTCATTATACAGACGCCATTAAATAATACATTTTGTAGATACTCCTACGCCTCGTCGTCGTAAACGGCGTCTCCAAACTCCCAGATACCCACTCGATCGTTCTTGGCAGCCTTCTCGAGCTCCTTGAGGTTGGCCACAGTGGAAGTCCACGCAGAGTTGAGCTCAGCGGCAGACAGCTTGGGCTTGATGAAGGCGTAGGCGTCTTCAACGACAAAAGAGTTGACCGAGTCCTCGGGACCCTTGGAGTCGATGGAGAAGAGCACCACGTTTCCGGGAGAAACAACAGCAGCAACCAGCTGCGAGCCCTCGATCTCCTTCTTCAGCAGCGAGACGTAATC
The DNA here is from genome assembly GCA_017635955.1 of Yarrowia sp. B02. Classification (NCBI taxonomy): domain Eukaryota; kingdom Fungi; phylum Ascomycota; class Dipodascomycetes; order Dipodascales; genus Yarrowia; species Yarrowia sp. B02. The sequence goes on from JAAQQV010000006.1 coordinate 2,298,799, forward strand.
TTCAAGGTATCCGTTTCCGCCGGCAGGAGGAGCCTGCACAAAAGCCAGATTGGCAGATTTGGCAGCTCCAGGGACCTTGGCAACGCCAAACTGCTGCTGCAGAGGTCGCAGCTGGGCCTGAGAAACAGTAACGGCCTTTCCTGAGTCAATGAGCATCACGGCGAACTTTCCAGAGGCCTTGTCGACGTTCAGAATCTGCGCTCGCACGTACGTGTTCTTGGGCGACTTGACGGCCACGTAGTCGTTCTTCTTGGGGTGTCCCGCGGCAAAGGAAAACTCGGCGTTGTTTGCAGCAGCCTGGTTGAACGACGTCATGTCCTGCTCGAGCTTGGTGATGGTCGCTCCGCCGCCAGAAATAAATGCAATGGATCCGTCGGGGTTGACGTTGGTGATGGTCACGTCAATGTAGTCTGGAACCGCAGGAGCAGATTCGTTGACACTGAGAGCACTGGTGGCCTCGGTGACCTCGTCAACCTCCTTGAAGTCCTTCCAGATACCCTTGCGGGCCTTCTTGGCGTCCTGCTCGGCGTCCTCGAGCTCGTGGGCAAAAGACTCGGCGGCCTGAATAAACGAAGAAGCATATCCAGCCTCAAGAAGCTCAACAGAGAAGGGATTGGACTCTCCAGGGAGGTACAAATGGCCAATGAAGTTGCCCAGACGGTCGGTGCCCTGAACAGTAAACTCGACGTCTCGCTGCTGGAACTTTTTAGCCGCCAGAGCTCTAGCCTCCTCGCCAAACGGCTCAGAAGTCTTGGGCGAGTTAATTCCAGCGAGAACAAGCGTCAAATTCACGTTCTCCCGCTCACTAATAATGCGGAAACGCGATCCAGAGGGCACAAAGTCGACGACTCCGGAAATTCGGCCTCGTCGCTGCAGAGTGGACAGATGGGATTTAGCCTTGGTGATGTTCTCGGAGGCGTTGACGGTTCGATCAGGAGCAGGCTGCTTGGTGCCATGCAGTCCCTTCTTGTTAGTCTGGGCCTCCTGCTCCTTCTCGACGAGGGTGTCCCAGTGAGGGGATCTGTCTGAGACGTTCTTTCCGTGTCTGATGGCAGTAGCGTATCCGTTGGCAATGATTTCCGAGGCGATGTTCTTGCCGTCCACGGTGACCGTCACCAGAGGACGCTCCTCAAAGTTGTCTGTCTTGGCTCTGATAGCCTCGACCGTCATCTCGCAAGGTTTGCCAATGTACGCCTTTCGGACGTACTCCTTGGCAGCAGCGGCCCAGAGAGGCTGGTCGTTCTTTCGCGGGGCTCGAACTGACGCCAGCTGGACTGTCTCGTCGTCAATTTCAAGCGTATCGGCCGAAATCACCTTGGTAATCGTTCCAGACACGGTTTTGCCGGTAGACAGACCTGCCGAAGACGAGGGAGCAGCAGCAGCAGGAAGACCCTTCCACAGGTTAAGAGCCTGTTGTCGAGCAGCGTTTTCGAGCTGTCGCAGCTTGCCGGCACGCTCAGCGCCAATGTGGACAACGTGGTGGTCGTTGACAGAGGCCAGACCGGCGGAAAGAAGATGCTCGGTGATGTCGCCTGCAGGATGAATCACGGTCACCAGGGGCACTTCCTGGGCGCCAAAGGACACAAACGCGAGCTGCACGGTTCGCTGGAGCAGTCTGAGCGCCACAAAGTCTCGAGCTGCGTCTCCAAAAGGTTCAGCGGTAGTGGTTGCGGATCCAGATCGAGGCGTCTGAACACCAGCAAGGTTCACAGGCACGTTGAGATGGACGCCGGGAGCGACGAGAACGCGGACGATGGCTCGGTTTCCAGAAATCACCTTCTCGATGATCGCATTGTACGTCTTTGCGTCCTTTCCAGACTGCAGAGAGTGTCCCGCCTCCTCAAAAGCTGAAACGGTCTGATAGACCTCCGGAGACTTGAGATCCGTGCTCCACACGCCCAGACCTGCCTCCTCAGCCTCCTTCTGAGCTGCCTGGAGCTTCTCCTCCTCCTCCTCAGGAACTCTGGCTCCCTCTCTGAGCTTGGCAAAGCCCTGTTTCAGGGTCCTTTCGACCAGCGAATCGAAGATCGGAGCAGAAACGTCGCCGTATTCTCGTCCGTTGATGTTGTAGAGCACCTCAAACTTGACCTGCTTGCCCACGAGAAGAAGTCGCAGCGCTTCTCGAGCTTCATAACCATAAGGATCGTTGGAAGAGAGCCGAGGAGCCTGAATATAGGCGAGAGAAAGCTGGCGTTCGGCTCCAGAAGGTGCCTGGAGCACAATAGTGTCGCCTGAAACCACAGACTTGACTTTTCCGAGAGGCATGGTGTTTGTGTAGTCGATGATGTCACGATCCAGTTACAGTTTGTCAACGTGTCACTGTAACCTATAGAGTTTGGCGTTGAGGGGCAGGATGGGGTGGTGGTAGCAGGGCGGGAATAAGAGGAATTGGGCTGGGTTTTTGTGTGAGCTTTTGTCGCGATATTTTGTGCCACCAGCTGATTTTTTTTGTAGATCGGCTTTGTGTAGCGTGAGATTGGCGTGTAGACATACTAACAAAATAGGTTTGACAGACTAACAAAATAGATTGTAGACGTACCAAGAAGCTAGTCTAATACCAAGTAATTACTTGAATAATACTTGGAGACGAGTAATTACTTGAAGTCGTGTTTGAGACAAAAAATCAAGACAGTCACCGCATCCGCACCAATAACACAATTACCGCTCCACACTAAAATCCGCCGCTTCCAAGGGGTATTCTGCTGTATGAAGATCCAGGTGGGTAACCTATTCCATGTGCAAGTAATCAGATCTAGATCTGGACAAGATAAACTGGCGGTTCCAGTACTCCCAGAAACAAAAGCGGTACACCATTGAACTCCCACAGTCTCCCCGATTCCGTGGCTATATTTATCTTCCAAAACCGTCCACTCCTCGTCCTACTACCACGTCACACTAACCACCTGCTAACTCCGAAATGCTACGTGGCCCAAAGGGGACAAGTCAAAATAAAAATTAAATAAAATGCGAAAATCGGAAATAAATAAAAATAAAATAAATTCGCAGTAATTGACCCGAGGCGAACCACGCCCGGGAACAGCAGTTCAAAAATCGAGCAGAAAAAAATAGCCCCAATCGGAGCTCCACGTGCTCCAATCCATTGCTCTATACCCCAGAAAACTGACCACTCACGGCTAAAAGGCCCCGGGTGAGAAACTGTATGCACATCCGGGCTCCTTCGGAAAGGTTATGGGGGAGGGAAAGTGGGCATGTTGCGGCTCGAATTGGAATTCTGAAGAGTGAGTTTTTCTCGCACTGCTTCGCTGAATGTAGTGCAGCTTTCTCCGAACCAATTGCTCCTCTGGATCACCCGCAATGTGGCCCCCAAAACCCGATCCCACGAAAATCGTCCACGCTGCAGATTTTGGTGAAATTTGGGTTTCGGGCGTAAAGAGCAATTTGAAATGGCGCATTGGGGTTTTTGTGTCCATTGCGGGAGATTGGGTGGAGCAATTGCGAAGATGAGTGTATAGAAATGCTCGCTGAAAATAGGAGATTAATACGATATAATAAAATCTACAAAAATGTACCCACAACCGCCACTTCAACCACCCCCCATCGGGTCCCAAACAGAGTTCCTTGTTTACGGATGCATGCTGAAAAGTGCGCGTGCCCGAAATTACGCTACAGAAGTCCCAGCGGGGCCGCTGATTGGCTGCGTTTGCTCCCAGCTCCATTTTGCTACAACCTTTTCATCTCGTGTCGCTTCCTCTCTTTTTCTCCTCGTTAGCCTCTAGCCAGAGAACACACTGTTACACACACAGAGAAGCTCCTCTTTTTAACAGGCACGAAAGAACACAATGGTCCTTCCTAGATTGATCCCCCGACTTTCTCGTTCGGCCTTCAAGGTGGCTCAGGCCAACAACCGAGTCTTCAACGCCCCCTTCCGAGGTATGGCCTCTTCCGCCGGCGTCGGCTCTGGTAAGATCAGGTATGTTACACAGACAGGAGCAATAGAGGGTTGCAGTGGTGATTGTGGATGGAATTGTGCGGACGACAATGGGGCACGGTGGTTTGTGTCGACGATGGGGCTTTTTGGCGGGTTGCGAGTCTGGACTCCAGCCTGCGCCAATGGCTCCAGCGACGACGGAAATACACTCAGCGCGGGCGATTCCCCCGCCTGCGTTTGCGGATTCGCTCTGCGGCAGGCGGAGCGGGCTCTGCTGGCCACGTTGTCTGGCCTTGCGTACAGCTGGCACTTTTTTCGCTCGGGGGCCAATAAGCTCGGGTTGGGAAAAACGGACCAATGACAGCGCAGCACGCCCTCCACCACCACATGTGCGGTGACACGACGCACCACAGGACCTTTGAACAAGTACTAACCCCAGAACCGTTATTGGTGCCGTTGTCGTAAGTACACACAGATGTTGACGTTGACTGTTGACGTTGGTTGGATGTTTCCACTGAGGACACGACATACATTCGACCAGTCGACTCAACAGACACTCAACAAGAACACAGACAGAACACAGACAGAACGACGATAGTCGACGAAGTGTCAATGAACACAGAAGCTGGTTGTGTCGATGGATGGCAGATGGATTGACGTTGTCCATATGGATGGTGTCAATTGAAAAAAACCACAGCTGATAACCACAGTTGATAACCGCAGATGATGACCACAGTTGATGGATTGATATTTTAACAATGTCAATCTATTTCCGATGGTTCATCAGTGTGTTGTTTTGTGTCACATTGGTGTCAATTCAATACGATGGATTGATGCATTGGAAACCACCACTGTTGGGACAATGTCACCCATACACACAACCACTTCTCCCAACCACTTAAAACATACTAACAACAGGATGTCCAGTTCGAGCAGGATAACCTCCCCGCTATTCTCAACGCCCTGACCATCGAGCGAGGTGACGGCCAGAACAAGCTCGTCCTCGAGGTTGCCCAGCATCTCGGAGAGAACACCGTCCGAACCATTGCCATGGACGGTACCGAGGGTCTTGTCCGAGGCACCGCCGTTGCTGACACCGGTGCCCCCATCACCATCCCCGTTGGTCGAGGCACTCTTGGTCGAATCATCAACGTCTGTGGTGAGCCCATTGACGAGCGAGGACCCATCGAGGCCACCAAGTTCCTCCCCATCCACGCCGACCCCCCCACCTTTGCCGAGCAGTCCACCACTGCCGAGGTTCTGGAGACCGGTATCAAGGTCGTCGACCTGCTTGCTCCCTACGCCCGAGGTGGTAAGATTGGTCTCTTCGGCGGTGCCGGTGTCGGCAAGACCGTCTTCATCCAGGAGCTGATTAACAACATTGCCAAGGCCCACGGAGGTTTCTCCGTCTTCTGCGGTGTCGGTGAGCGAACCCGAGAGGGTAACGATCTGTACCGAGAGATGAAGGAGACCGGTGTCATCAACCTCGAGGGCGAGTCCAAGGTCACCCTGGTCTTCGGCCAGATGAACGAGCCTCCCGGAGCCCGAGCCCGAGTTGCTCTGACCGGTCTGACTATCGCCGAGTACTTCCGAGACGAGGAGGGTCAGGATGTGTTGCTGTTCGTCGACAACATTTTCCGATTCACCCAGGCCGGTTCCGAGGTGTCTGCCCTGCTGGGTCGAATCCCCTCTGCCGTCGGTTACCAGCCCACCCTGGCCACCGATATGGGTGCCCTGCAGGAGCGAATCACCACCACCCAGAAGGGTTCCGTCACCTCCGTCCAGGCCGTCTACGTGCCTGCCGATGATCTGACTGATCCTGCTCCCGCCACCACCTTCGCCCATCTGGATGCCACCACTGTGCTGTCCCGATCCATTTCCGAGCTGGGTATCTACCCCGCCGTCGACCCCCTTGATTCCAAGTCCCGACTTCTGGATATCGAGGTTGTTGGCCAGGAGCACTACGACGTTGCCTCCAACGTCCAGCAGACCCTGCAGGCCTACAAGTCTCTCCAGGATATCATTGCCATTCTGGGTATGGACGAGCTGTCCGAGCAGGACAAGCTGACCGTCGAGCGAGCTCGAAAGATCCAGCGATTCCTGTCTCAGCCCTTCACCGTCGCCGAGGTCTTCACCGGTATCGAGGGTCGACTTGTCTCCCTCAAGGACACCGTCCGATCCTTCAAGGAGATCCTTGACGGTAAGCACGATGCTCTCCCCGAGGCCGCTTTCTACATGGTTGGCGGTATCGAGGAGGCCGTCTCCAAGGCCGAGAAGCTTGCTGCCGAGTCCAAGTAAACGACGCATATGACAATTACGTATGAAAATTATGCCTAGAAACGAGTAGAATCGTAGTACGTTTGATGAATTATGAAAGTAACGAGAGCTGTAGGTGTTGTGTGTAGTGTAGTGTAGTGACTGTTGTAGTGTTTAAAGACTGGTCATTCTGTTCTCTTTTGTTTTCAGTATTGACGATGGCGTTGTGTGGCGTTGTACGGAGTACTGTGGCTGTCAGATAATGAAGCAGGCAACGACGTGTTAGCAAGTGAGTTGCTACCAGGGTAATCGTAGTACGGACGTACGGAGTTGCAATATGAAGCTGTATAGAGAAACTAGGCTTCGTTGAAAGCTGTATGGATGTGCTTTTAAGAATTAGAAACAGAGAAGTCACCCAGAGACTACATGAAATAGTACTTGTAAGACGAGTGTGTATCATTGGGTGACTTGGACTAAAAGTATGGATAGGAGTTCTAACAGTGACTCAACTTATAGAATCTCTCTTCGAACATGGAAGAAGGTATATCTTACTTCGGCACAGTATGAGCCTTTCCAGAGACCCCAGAAGACTCAGAAGAGGACTTGGAGACAGTTGTTGATACAATCTCACGAAGTGCAACAACTCTTATGAATGCTCCAGAAAAGTGCTTGGAATCTCTGGAAGAGCCACTAGTTTCATGACGTAGAGCACTCTACAGTAAGACAGTGTGTAGTAGTATCGTTGATAATAGAGGTCACACTCATTAATGGTGGGATAGGTGGACACTTTATTATAGAGAGATGGTGATAAGAACCAGAGGAACGTGTTTTGTTGTATTATACTGTGCCCATATGTGTACTCCCAGAAGTACATACAGTAATACAGCTACTGGTAGTCTCTGAGAGGCTCCTTGTACATATAAGTGGATACTTATCATTAGTGACATACTGACTACATCAGATGTACTGTCAGACTGTTTGTTGATTCATATATAGAGGTGATTTTCCTTGATCAATCGTTATAGTATTCTTTGCTTCAACTATAGGTTGTCCTTGATCGAGGATGATAACTTGTAGGCTCTCTACTACCAACCAACAAAGTTGTCTAAACATTGGAAATGAAGACTTTTTGAGCCACCTCTTGTACCTACTGTTTGCTCTATAGCCTTCTAAGGTCTTACCATATTACCATAGGAAGTGACTGTTAGCGTACCGGTACCTTCTAAGGACATCTTACTTGAGCAGCACGCACTCCACCAACTCAGATCACAGATCACATTAAATTGAATAAATAAATAACTCTACCTCCAACACTACACCTTGCAAATTCTGAACTTGACACAGGCCGTTCGGGCGATAATCCATCCAAGACATCCAATCGTCGACAGAATGGCGTTGAAGACAATGAGATAATCGTAGTTGGTGCCGAAAATGAGCGCTCCAGAAATCGGCACGCCTCCAAGAGCTCCAAAGGCGATGAAAAAGTTCATGACGCCGTACCGTCTTCCATATTCCGAAGTTTTGCTGATTTGACCACAGCAAACGGGGATCAGAGACAGAATAGAGCCCGTGAAAAAGCCGTAGACCACGGCAAAGGCTGTCAGAGCGCCTCTGTGTGTTCCAAAAGGCAGCCACATGATCCACATGGCCAGGGAAGCTCCCAGAGTCATGATGATCATCGTGTTGAATCTGCCTAGTCTGTCTGAGATCCAGGCAGGCAAATACCGTCCTACCATGCCGACGGCGTTCATGATCGTCAGCAGAATGTACGAGTAGTTCTGCGAAATGCCGCTCTTGATGCAGAAGGAGGTGAAGAAGGTGAGGGAGATGAGCAGTGCGATTTCGGAGAAGGTCGCTGCAAAACACAGAGCAGCAAAGCGACGGTCCTTGAGACATCGAAAGTCGAGCACGTCGGTCACGTAGAGCTGCCAGAAAGATCTATCGCTCTTGTGGGTTCGTTCAAAGCGCGGTTTCACCAGCCAGATGCAAATAGCCATGCACCCCAGAGAAAGAAAGCCCAGCGTTCTAACGGCCCATCCGTAGCCCACAGACGAGTACATGGATCTTAGCATGATTGGAATAACTGCTCCTCCCAGAGATCCGCCAATAGTGGCTGCTCCTGTAGCTGTTCCTCTCTTAGCCTTGAACCAGTCGCCAATAATAGCCACAGCAGGAGTAAGACAGATGGAAGAGCCCAGACCGCACACAATGCCGAAGCAGACGACAAACTGCCAGAATTCGACGCACAGAGACGTCAGCATGAAGCCCAGAACGATCAGAAAAGATCCTACCGCAAGCAGAGGATACGGTCCGTACAGGTCAAACAGCTGCCCGCACTGGATCGAAAAAAAATACGTCATGAACGTGTTGATGGAGAAGATCCACGCGACGGTAGAAGACGGCAAATTGGCAAGCTGGTTCTCTTCCACGTAGGCCTGAATTGCTCCTACGGCGTTGATGATGCCCAGAACGACAAAGAGCCCGAAAAACGAGCCCAGAGTCACTCGCCAGGCCAGCCAGCCGCCCTCGGGGAACTCCAGACCCTTATCTTCGTCCTGAAAGTCTGAGGAAGACTCGATTTCAGCCACTTCATGGCGCTGAAGCACGTGACCTTCTGTGGGCCCTAGCTCGATGGTAGACGAGTTGATTTCGGGCGAAGTAGCGTCAAACTGCTTCGAAAGCACGCGCGTAACGTGCGAAATGGTGTCCATAGATGTGGGAAGTAGAGAGATCGCCGTGGATTTTTTGTTCACGATATGATTCATTTTTGGGTTTGGCTTTACGAAGCATCTTGGCGGAAAAAGGGAGCACTTCTGTGGACCAAATTTCTATCGAATTGCGATTTTTAAAGTCGGAATCAACTCATGGAGCGATTTGGAGCAGATCTGTCTCTTTAGATTTTTCATACACCCTCTGGAAGACTCAGTAATTACACCCTTCCTCCTGAAACTAACTCTGAGTTTTGTCGGAATCATAGTCCCGATATGAAGATAGCAAAACGGTAGTCTTTGGCGATACGGCTGAGTTACGTAAGCGGTTGAAGAGGGGTGATTTATGAGAGCAACGCAAAAGCGCCAATTCGTCAAGAAATGCGATCCAGAATTTATCCAATTTTTTCTTTCATTTTTGCGACATGTATTTGTGTCACAACACCACCCCTTCACATACCACATTGGGAAGTCTAACTACACATATTAACGACTTATGCACGTCCAGCTGCACAGGATGCATTTTGGCAGGTGTTTGCGATTGGTTTTCTGGGGCATTTCTAAGCCAGGGTTATGTTTCGTCTCCGTATACGCGATAGTGTTAGTTTGAACTCTCCTTGTGGGGTGATGGTTTGAGTCTATTGATTTGGGTGTTAGAGATGATGATTGTGCTATAGTTACTGATATTTCTAGTTCATTCAACTCTTTGTCTTCTATCTTCTCGTTTAAATGACCGATATGACTTCCTTCTACTTCTTAATCCATAACCGAACTTGGCCTGGTTGAAGAAGCAAGCTAAGACTTGAACAATCAACCAATTAACTTGATAGAGGCCTCTGAATGAAACTGTGTACAGTCAGTCAACCACTCATTCGAAGAACTCAAGCCGAAATTTCCACTATCAGTTCGACTTCAGTTCTTCCTGTTTTGTACGCTGGAGTTGTTAGCTTCATGAACTCGTAGAAGCCATTGCTCGCCCAGGATATCTTCTAATACCGTAGATCTAATTGGTACTGGTACTTAGTATTGGTACGGTAGCCATTGAACACTTTACTCCTCTCATATCATGGACCTTTGTTAGATTTGTAGAGTGCAATGGCACTATGGTAGAGCTTCGTATTTGGCAGAACCAACTACATACAAGTACCGATATGTACTATGGCGACTTGTACATTCGAGCTAATGGACTTGATAAGAGGCCTCTCTAGATGAACTGTTTGGCCTACCAACCATCTATAGTTAAGTTAGTGAAGCTGAACTGTTCAGTATCAGTCCTTCATAGCTGGTGTTAGCTATGAGTCCAGACAGTGTCTATGAAGCCATAGCTTCAAGGTGTCTCAACTGTCTGCTATTTCGTACTAGCTACTGTTGTCTTATTGTGAGAACCATGTCTAAAGGAGAGAGCTATTTCTGTATATATATATTAGACACCAGAATTGCAATAGAAGCGAGCCTTCTCAGTATGCACCATCTAAGATCTCCCTGATGAAACTGACAAGACATAACCGCTACAGTTTCCATTTGGTGACCACTACAGTTTCCAATCGGTTAGATCTGTCTCAGATCTGACTCCAGGGTCCAGAGCAATCGCAGATGTAGCAATAATGTGTTCCACAGAGATTCGCCATAGGATGAATGACAAAGTGAGACTTTGATAGGTGTTGCTACTGTCCCACCTAATTTAAAGGAGTATCTGACTTCAGTGTTGTACTATAGGGACACCTTATATTCGAGTCTGGGAAGGCCGGCAGCAATATGACTCGCTTCGAGAGCCCAAAATCATTCTGAAGCGGTAATATTTCCCTCATGTAGTACAAAAGTCCTTAAATCGAAGTCATAGCTCACCATACAAGTATGTCCTGTATGTACCGGTATTAGTGGAGTAGGTTCTTTGAGTGTTTTTTTTTGTGTTTGAAGCCTCGGCCATGCACAGAAGCCTGGAGTTGTCAGTTCCAAAGAGAATTTCATGGAAAATAAACAAGTAATGTGCGCAAACTTACTCAATTAGCAATTCTAACGGTTCTACCCCCTTTCCCGCTTTTTTTCTGTGCTCTTGAGTATGCCCTCGTGGATGATCAAGATCTAGATACCAACTCTACCTCGATCAACATTCAATGTTACATCAACTCAATCCTCCTCCACCCGTGTGAACTTCCAGAGAGCCGTTCAAGTATATATACCTGCTCCAACGCAATGATTCCCAAGCACCATGAAGTTTTCAACTCTCGCTGTCGCAGCTTTCGCTGCTGTGTGTGCAGCTGCCCCTTCCAAGAAGGCCCTCAAGTTCGGGTTCACCAAGTCGTACTCGGAGAACGAGCTCGTGGCTCGCTCCAAGAGCGCCGAGGTCTCTCTCGCCAACTACTACAACATCCAGTACCTGGTCCATATGGGTCTGGGCACGCCTGCGCAGTGGTTTGATGTTTCGATCGACACCGGCTCTTCCATCACGTGGGTGCGAGCTACGGGACAAGAGGGCCAGTTCAACAGCTCGGCCTCGAAGACGTACAAGTCCGCGGACTCGGATTTCGTAGCCCACTACGGCGACGGAGGCTATGCCGAGGGACCCTGGGCCAAGGACACGCTCTCTGTGGGAGGTGTGACTCTGGAACAGTTCCAGTTTGGAGCCGCGAGCGACTCCCAGGGATCGCAGATCTTCGCCATGGGTCCTCCGGGCGATCCTGACGCCAGCTTTGCGCTCAGAATGGCCAAGGACGGCTACACAAACACGGCTGCCTTCTCGCTCAACCTCGACTCGCATGACTCCAAGACGGGGTCGCTGCTCATGGGAGCTGTAGACGCCTCCAAGATCGACGGCGGCCTCGCTCTTGTGTCGCTGCTCGATTACTATCTCTACGCCGTGACGCTGGAGGGTGTTTCGTTCAACGGCCGAAACGCTCTGGATGTTGCACGTCTTGCGATCCTCGACTCGGGATCTACAGGCATGACGATCCCCTACACGACCTACTGGACTCTAGTGGACGCTCTGGAGCTCTACCAGACGTCTGCGGGACCCGTGGCTTCGCAGAGCCAGTATGACGCCTGGACGAAGGAAGACGCACACCTCACGTTTACGTTCCAGGGCAAGGAGATCCACATCCCTCTGACGGAGGTGTTTTTCCCGCGATCAGACTACGTGACTACACCCCAGGGCCAGGAAAAGGCCTACCTGTGGAGAGTTGACGCAGGTGGAGACCGAGGACAGATCCTTCTGGGAGACAGCTTCCTGCGAGCTGCGTACGTGGTGTACGACCAGGCAAACAAGCAGGTTGCGCTGGGCCAGGCCAAGCACGGAGGAGCCGAGAAGCTCGAGGAAATCGTCTCTGGTCCAGCTGGAATTCCCCTGGCTACCAAGGCTCCTTCTTCTGTCACTTACTCCTCCGACCTTCCTTTCACCACCGCTGCTTCCCAGCCCTCCTCCACCGCTGCTCTTGGTCCCAAGACGGTGTGATTTAGGACGCTATTTACATTAATCGTTTGAATTACACAAGTTGTGTTCGTGTAGCTGTTTCGAATGTAGTTGAGCCGTAGCTTCAGTTAGGAGCAGTCTGTACCCGTAGCTATAACGTACCTGGATATACCTTAATCTGGTCGTCCAGCAGGAGTAGAGTAGTGTGGTATCAGTAATTGGTTTACCCATTTGGTTTTTCTGTGAGACCTGAACTCCATTGCAATCTTCCAGTTTTTTTACCGTCACCTGTTTCCTGTCTAAACTAGTTTGACTTGAATTTCGTATCCAGTAACTTACAACCAATGCTTTTGGAATTACAGTATTACTTGTACTTATTATGTTATAATGTTATAATGAATTGATTGTAGGAGAAAAAATAAATAATCTCAATATCTACAACCTGCTCAGTGCAGATGACTCTACAAGTTGTCGTTCGAGTCTTCATCCTACTTGAAGGCACAAGTTGTCCATTAGAGATCTGTGGCCTCTCACTTCCTCGTTACTTATACTTGTAGACAACTCTGGAAGCTGTCCTTTCGAGACCTTTTTACTTAAACACAACTCTAGACGTACGTAATAGTGCGTTCAAGACCTTTGGCCTCTCACTACTGTACCGTACCTATCCCTAACAATACTGTACATTCATTAATACTTCTATCGTCGAGCCAGCAGCAGATGCGACTCGCCTATATAAAAAATAAATAAATAAAAAAGCACGAAATTCGGACCTCCTCGTCGTTAAATCCACGGTCTCCAGACAGCTTGAGGTCTCGGGCCTTGAGCTGCTGGATGATCAGCTTTTCTCGCTTCTTTTTTTGTCTCCATATTCTTCCTATTCTTCCTGCATTACAAGTAATTACAAGTACGTACTTGTACAAGTACTTGTGCCTGCGCTCAATCACAAAGTACAGCTCCAATCATTCAATATACGCCATTTAGCTGACACTACTTGTACAGTAGTTTGCCAAAATACCAACTTTTTATACCTTGTCCACCCACTCACTAATTATACTTGCATCCTCTGATAACTAATTACTTATCGCAGCTGCACAGCAATAACGCCCTGCACAGCAAGGTTATTGTCATCACCACATCACGACAATGTCAGAACTGAAGGACGACGGTGAGTACTACACACCCCTCCTTCTCCTCATCTAACACAGCAATCTACTGTGCGATCGCACACGGAAAAACGATTCTATGTCAGCACGACTTTGCCAAACGCGACCCCAAGGAAGTGGTCCAGCTGGTTCTTGCGAAAATCGCCCCTGGAGAGTCCAAAAAGGCCTCCCTCATGTACCAGGACCTCTCGATCCACTACATTTCGACTCCCGCGACGTCCGAGACGCCCGAGGGTGTCACTTTTATCCTCATCACCAAGGAGAGCTGTGGACGAAAGGCCCCCTTTTTGTGTCTCCTGGAGATGGAGAAGAAGTTCAACCAGCAGTACTCGCCTCAGGCTGTTGGAGCGGCGCAGAAGGACGGCCTTAACAAATTCGAGGGCGAAATGGTGGCTCTGGTGAACTCGGGAAAGTACGAAGACGTCGCCAAGGTCGCCCAGTCCGAGATCAACAAGGTCAGAGACATCATGGTGGAAAACGTGGAGCAGATTCTCGAGCGAGGCGAGCGGATATCGCTGCTGGTGAACAGAACCGACGAGATGACCAACAACGCAGTTGCCTTCAGAAAGAGAAGCACCCAGGCCAAGAGAAACATGTGGTGGCAGAATGTGAAGATGACGGCCTTGCTGGGAACAGGCATAGCCGGCTTCATTTACATTTTGATTGGGTCCGTGTGCGGTTTTGGTTTCCAGTGCGTTTAGTGGTGGTCCATTAGACAGAGTCTTGTTACTGGACAACTCAACTAGTTCTGTTAGCAAACGACTAAGGTAGACTACAAGTACACAACAGTGCAGGCTCTACGGTAGTGCTGACGCTACATTTGGAACTGTCAACGATAAGTTCAACAGTATGGCTACTGTTGTTACTTCAAGGACACGATTCTGCAGCTGGAACTACCAGGACTATTTTTTTACGGGGACATTCAGGCAGTGTTTATAGTGAATATGATGGCTAACATAAGGAAAGCTGGGTGTAGTCTGTAGTTTAGTTACCTAGGTTTTGGCTTATATTCACGGCAGTGTCTACTTATGGCATCATTCCATCATTTACACAGTTACAAATGGTGTTCAGAGACATCAATGTCAACCTACCTAAAGCTCCTGTCTGAGCACAAGCACTCAACTAGCTACAGTCAAGACAGTCTAATACATCTGTTCACTCAAACACTTCAGATCATACGCTCTCACTGCTCGTAGAAGGATATGGGTACTTCCGGTCCATACCTTCAGCTTCGCCCTCAGTGAAAGACTTACTACGAGAACAGCAACTACATCAATAGACACAGTAATCCATCCAGACTGTCCACACCTCGAGCTATGCTCCTGATAGTTACTAGCTACAAGCAACTACAGGGCGTCATACAGAAGATACATTCATCCATTAAGACGACAAAACCCCAGATCCACACTTCTCAGTGTTCAGCTATTACCTACTGATACAGTAATGACACATTCGTTAAGAGGGTCCAAGCTGAGAGTGTAGCTATACAGTACTACTAGTATCACCTCAGGTCCACACTTACTCTAGTGCTCAATAGATAGCAGACAGTATGGTACCGGATACATGAATACATTAATTCATTAAGATGGGTCCACCCGCTCTCAGTGTTCAGCTAGAGCTGTGCATTCCTCAGGTCAACACTTGTTACAGTACAGTACCGGTACATAAATACATTCATTGATTAAGTAAGAGATCCATACCTTATGCCCTGCTCTCAGTATTCAGCTGAACCTATACTTTTTTTTTATTTTATAATCACCTATACATACCTCAGGTCCATCCATACCTTGAGCTCATTAAAAACACAGTACATATATACATAATTCATTAAGAGAGTCCATACCTCGAGCTTTGCCCTAGTGCTCAGCCAACTACAACTAGGGCAACTGGTACAATACCCAGTGCAGTACATAAATACATTCATTCATTAAGAGGGTCCACACTTCGAGCTTCGCTCTCAGTGTTCAGCTATTAGCTACTGATACAGCAACGACACACAGTACATAAATACATTCATTCATTATGAGGGTCCATACCTCGAGCTTTGCTCTCGGTATTCAGCTAGGGCTACACTATCACCTCAGGTCCATACCTCGAGCTACGCTCTCGCTATTCAAAAAGACGATCACCTCAGGTCCATACCTCCAGCTACGCTCTCGGCATTCAGCTGTATCACACCTCGAGCTTCGCTCTCAGTGTTCAGCTATTTCGTTCTCAGCGCATCCAACCGCTTCTGCAGCGCGTCAAACTCGTCGTCCTTCTTCACCGCCGGTCTGGGTCTCGGTCTTGACGGCGAGTCCTGGAACGGCAATTTCAGCTCCGGCTTGGGATTCGACGACCGCGGAGCAGGCGGAGAAATGGCGATCGGCGACTTTGGAGGCTCCAGAGACTCGGAGAGACGTCGCACAGCCTCGTTTCCTGAAGTAGCAGGCAGCGGTTCCTCTGGAAGCTGCTCCTTAAGTCCACTAGAAGGCTCATCGTCATCATCATCTCCTCCGTTCATCTCCTCCAACTCCTCCTTTGTGTACAGCTCGCTGAAGGGAGCATTGTAGGCCCTGGCAATCTCTCTGAGGTACAGAGTGATGAGCTCTGCGCTTGGAGGCTGCACACTCAGCTTGGTCATGACCTTCTCTGGGATCTTGACGTCGGGATTGTCAAGCGCCTCCTTGGCAAAGTCTCGACCGTACTTGGTCACAAAAATGTCCCGGATGTTGTGCAATTCCTTGATTTCCGTGCGTGGAGCAGCGTAGATGACCGTACAGACCGCCTCCTCGAGTCCCGGATCGCACTCTTTGCCTTCAAGAAGGCCGATTCGAGCCAACAACAGTTCGCAGTACAACTCGAGAATCTCCAGAAGCTCGACGTTGATGTCGTTGCGAATAATGTTCTCGACGCGAATGCGTGCGCTGGCTTCTTTTCCGGCCTCCAGAAGACCCGCCATTTCTCGTCGCTGGGCCTTAGCCAGAGCCGTCTCCTTTTGTTGAACCAGGCGAAGTCGGTTGACAGCCATTTTGAGCTGCACCTTGAGCCGTGTCTGGGTTAGCATTGGCGATGGAGACGCAAATAGGACACAAATAGTGACACAAATAGGACACAAATAGCAGCAGTTACGTGACACAAATAGCAGCACTTAGGTGACACAAAGAGCGTCACAAATAACGACACAAATAGGACACAAATGAAGTGACACAAACGTAAACGACACAAACGTAAACGACGCAAATAGCGATACTCACCTGAACAGATGCCGTAGCCATGTTGATGTGGTGCTGTTGATGCGATAACCGGCGATGTAGTGGCAATGATGCAGATGGGAAGTACACGAAGTTTAAGCGGAGAGAGAGGGAAGAGGGAGGTGGCGTGAATTAGGAGGTGTAGGGGGATACTGAGAGCGAGGTTGGAATGTTGACGTGGGAGAGGTGTGTATTTGGGGATTGGTTTTTTTTTTTTTTTTTTTTTTTTTTTTTTTTTTTTTTGATATAAAACGCATGTGTACAAGTTCAAATACTTGTACCGGTGTCTGTACTCTAGCAGGGAATTGAGGACACAGCTATTACTGAACATTAGAATAGTCACTGAGGGGATAATAAGTGGGCAATTGAGTATGACGGATTGATCGGAAAACTACAGTAGAGCACAGCTCAAGGCGGACAGTATAATAGTAAGGCACCGACTATATCCTATGAGCACAGTGGACAGTTTGAATGGATCAATGTACTGATGCAATTTCTGTAGGTCTATGAACACCGAGAGAGTGGTAATGGTGGTGATGGTTTTCAGACTAGATAGACGGTTAATTTGTTCTGAAGCTCGAGTTCACGATGTTTGCAGAAATGAACGTTTAGTTGAGAGTTTGTTGAAGCATTCTTAAGCTGGTATGAGTAATTTGGAGTTGTGAGGCACTGGAGGGGTGGTAAGTGGGTGGATGTGTTGGTTGATGTCTCAGGTCACAATGGAAGCAATATACTGGTCACTGGCTACTTTGGTTCTTGTGGAAATCGCTGCTAAAGAAGGCACCCCTCAGCTGATTTTGTTAGAATATAGTTAGCATTTGTTGAGTGGTCTTTCCACTGTCCCGAGTGGATAACGTCTGCACTGTAATTATGGAGAACATCAGAAGATCCTGAATTGTTTCAATCGAGCTGTACATTGCACTGAAGCTCTCCACACTATTTCTTCAGAATACAAGTGGAGTAATAGTAATGAGAATCTCAGGGATGAGTCTAGACAGTACTGATACTACTTGACGAATAAAAGTAGAAAGGAAGCCTTTGGTGCACTTGTAAGTGTCGTTGAATTACTCTAACCGACTCTTCTACTTAATAACCACAGCTTCAATCTCTAGTCTCAACCTTGGAGGTGATCTATCCCTACAGTAGCTTGTCTTAGAGGAGGACGGGAATGTCCATCTACTAACTTTGCCAAAACTTGTTATTTGTCCTAGAAACCATTGAACCATATACAGTAATTGCACAGTACTGTCGTCACTATCATCACTTTGGAGGCAACGTACATATCGTATTTGTACCGTACTTTCGAGGCTCCTACTAGCTCCGACTTGTGAGAAACTTCCTCATCTCACTACAGTAAAAGTACTCGTATAGCTACTCAATCCCAATCAAAACAAGTTCCTTCGCTACTTGTATACCTATACCACCTCTGTTAACTCAGCCTCAGAAATAGCGTCTTGGTACTGTACGAAGTACAAGTATGAGCACATTAAATGACAGCCCCAAGGAAAACTGGAAATAAAAAATGAATAAAATTGCAAGAACACAAACACAAACACATCCACAGTACCACTACAAACAAGTCCGGATATTAATCGCACTCCAAATCTTGATCTCCCTCAACTTTGATTAAGGGGAACTCTATCGATTGCCCTGTATGGTGGCGAGTACTGTGCAGCCGACGTAATTATATGGTACTATTGAGTAATCATATCTAGTAGGCAAACACAACCACAAATACAGCCACAAATACAGCCACAAATAAAACACAAATACAGCCACAAATACATCTATTACCGTACTCCGTACAACTCCATTAAGCACTCACTCCCAATGCATACTCCCAATACATACATCAATTAATGCACCATGCACACACAATAAACTCCAACCTCCCAACTCCCAAGTGTAATATCGCCACTGTCTCTCTCTACTCTACAACCACAACATGTCCTGGTGGAGTTCCACGCCCTCGATCGACGAGCAGGTCGAAAAAGCGACGAGCGAGTCGCTGCCGTCCGGCGAGTCCGATCTTGCGCTCAACCTAGAAATCTGCGACCTGATCCGCTCCAAAACCGTCCCTGCGAAAGATGCTATGAGGTCTCTCAAACGACGACTGCTCAACCGCAACCCTAATGTGCAACTAGCTGCCCTCCAGCTCACCGACGTGTGCATCAAGAACGGCGGCTCGCATTTTCTCGTCGAAATCGCCTCGCGCGAGTTTGTGGACCCTTTGATGGCGGTTGCTCGCAACGACGACGCAAACCCTGAAGTCAGACAGCGCGTTCTGCAGCTGCTGCAGCAGTGGGCCGTGGCGTTTGCGGGGCAGCTGCAGCTCCAGCAGGTTGAAAATGCGGTCACTCAACTCAAGAATGAAGGCGTTTCGTTTCCATCTGCTTCCCACGACGCTGTGACCTCCACGTTCATCGACACAAAAGCACCGCCCGAGTGGATCGACAGCGACGTGTGCATGGAGAGCGGGGTGGCGTTTTCTTTCCTGAACAGAAAACACCATTGTCGAAACTGCGGTGGTGTTTTCACTCAGGCGTGTTGTCAGAACTACATTACCCTTCCGCACTTTGGCATTAACGTTCCTGTGCGAGTGTGCAACGGTTGTTTTAAGAATCTGAAGAAGGGTAAGAACGAGCCCATTGCACGAAAAGAACCGTCCAAAACTACTCCTGCTGCTCCCACTTCCACCGAAGACGAAGACGACATCCAAAAAGCAATCCGACTTTCGCTGCAGGAACAGGAGTCGTACAAACCGCCTCCCCCCGCGGCTACGCCTTCCAACGACGACGACGAAGACATGAAGGCCGCGATTGCCGCGTCTCTCAGAGATATGGAGAACGAGAGGCAGGGTGGACACACTGTGCCTACCAGTACTGAAGCTTCTGCCGCGACTACAGTAACAGCACCTTCGCTCACCGACCTCACAGCCACAGAAGAGTCCAACATCAACCTTCTCTCGCTTTTGGTTGAACGTCTCAAGACCGAGCCCCAGGGAACCATTCTCCGAGAACCCAAGATCCAGGAACTCTACGATACAGTTGGCAATTTGCGTCCGAAGCTCGCGCGCACTATGGGCGAAACAATCTCCAAGTACGACTCGCTGGTGGACATGCATGCCAAAATGACCACTGTGATTCGGTACTATGATGCTCTGCTGGAGGAGAAGCTTAATCAGGCTTACACTAATCGTCAAGGAGGTTATCCTCAGCCTAATTTGGGTCAGCAGGCAACGGGATATCAGCAGGGTGCTGGTTATCAAGCTTCTTACTTGAACAACCAACCAACTGGATATCTCAACAACCAACCTACTGGACAGTACTTGAACAGCCAACCTACTGGACAGTACCTTAACAGCCAACCAACTGGACAGTACCTCAACAGTCAAGCAACTGGCCAACTAAACAGCCAACAAACTGGTTACCAGCCCTACGCTGCTCCTTCTGCACCCCAGTACGGAGCCCAGACTCACTACAAGCATCCCTACGCTTCCAACGCCCCCAGCTACGACTATGCATCTTCTCCGAGTGCCCCGAGTGCTCCTGGAGCTCCGGGAGCCAGTGCGCCAGCCCAGCCCAAGGAGGAGTCTGCTCCTCTCATTGAACTGTAGCATTTATAGTATTTAATGGCATTATAGATTCGAGCGCAGATAGTGAGCGAAGCGAGCTATCTGGCGAATATTGAGTTGAGAAGAGCGAGCGAAGCGAACTATCTGGGCTTATGCTGAGTTGTGAGTGCGCCAATCACAACCAGTGTTATATTTAATGAGCATTTATGAATTCTAGTAGTAATTGATTAATTAGCGAGTGAATAGAGTAAGCTAGAGTGAACAGAGGTGTATTGTTGTAAGATTGTTCGTTTAGCTATGAGGAAGACCCATGGTACAGGGATCTACCGGCACTGTAGTTAGAAGAGTGAGTGAAAGATGTGTACTTGCAGTGAGACTGAGAGATTTTGAAGATTTCTTTATTAATTGTAAACACGGCAGCAACAAGTGGTGAATGAGAACAGTCGATGTAGAGTCTGAGGAGCTACTGGCGTTGTAATATTAGGGTGGTGAAGAGAGCCTTGAACAGTTAAGGTGAACACATGATCACATAGAGATGTTAGACACCTAATGAGTACAAGTACCGGTACAGTAGTATTGAATTTTAGCAATAGGGTTGATTTCTCCAATGCTACCATGTTTGTTTCTAAGTGGCATTTACAGTACCGACACCAGAACGACTACAGGTGGTTCTGTAACATCAGCCTGTATTAGAAGTACACATGGTATACACATCATTAATTCATGGTATCAACCAGAAGCAACGTGCAAATGGAAGTGTGAGTATTTGTACTCCTAGCGTGAGAAGAACATGCCCTTCTTTTTTTTTTTTTTATTTTTTGGTGAGAGGAAAATGCATGAGCTCTAATCATAATTATTGACCATAACAACTCGCACTTTGGGTTAACGTTTGGCCAATACTTTAAAACTACAATGAAATGTATATTGAATAGCGTCCAGAGTCCAGGCTGACTACGTACTGTAAAGACATTGACAAGTGGCAGACACGAAAACATATAAGTATATTTGAAAGTCCAACTAATTAGACACTTCGCGATAACTAAAGATAACCAATTTTCCCTTCACGATAACTCACGACAACTAAAGATGAAAATGATGAACGTACAGCTCATGGGAATCTCGCTTCCCGTACTTGACGTACTTATTCCGCGTCTCCTTGGAAAAGTAGTACACTCTGAACAGTCCCTCGACAAAGCCACAAATGAATCTTGGACCCTGGGGCTTTTCCGCGTTCAAGTAATCCTTCCTCACCTCTGTGACCGTTCTGTCAGCCAGATTGATCATCTCAAACGCCTCTTTGTCTATATCGCGAGTCAGATACTGTGTGTTTTCAAACCAGTGAAAGTCCTTTCGAGGTTTCCGGTCTGAGACGACAAATTGATCATTGGAAAGTTCAATAGAATGTTCATGACTTCCAAGCAACGCTCTCTGTCTTTCTGGAGGTCCAGGAAAGTCGGCACGATCCGATATCCCGATTTGTCAATCCACCAAATCAAGCCCTTGTAAAACGACACAGGAGCAGCTCCTCTTGGTGCTCTGAGAGGAAAGAACTTGCGAGCAAGCGGATTGTAGAAATCAAAGTGATTGAGTTTTTTGTTTGGCCGAAGAAGAAGCGAGCCTAGTTCAAGGTAGTCGTCAAAAGTGAGTTTGCTGGTAGCACTGTGAACAACTTTGGTGCCCTTTTCATAGTGAGGCGAGTCTCGAGGAAGAACATAGTCGCCTTCGCTGGTGTTCACAAAAATGTAATGTTCTAGCGTTATCTTATCTTTCAACGTAGCATTATCAGGTAGCGTAATCGGGTCTCTCTTAACGACTGGCTTGGAAGGAACCTTGCGTGAAGTCCTATCGTACTCCATCGTCCTGAGATCAAGATCAACGAAGCTCTCGTCTATAAAAAGATGTACGTTGTCACATCCCTTGATACAGTATCCGTCGCAGGGTTGAAAAGTAGAAAAGTTGTCAGGCAGCTTTTCTCCATGCTTGAGTTCTCTGGCAGCAACTATAGCGGTCTCGGGTTTCTCAAGGCCATGAAAAAAGTCGGTCGTTCCTAGAGGTCTCCATTGCTTAGCAAGAAGTCTTTTAGCGTACACTAGAGCACAATCAGCCCAGGACTCGAGTTCACAGTCTGGTTTGATCCGGAGGTATCTCAGACGCAGTTTGCCTTGGAACACTTTTCCAGCAGTCTAGAAAGCGAGATAGAAGTCTGAATTCACTTCGCGGAGGGATATGCAGTCCTCCAGAGAACACTGAGCGTAAATCATCGCTAAGACTTCAGGAGGAAGTGTTTTTGAGTCGAGAGATACTTTCAGCTGTACTTGAGGTCTAGATCTGTTAGATAGCTGAACATATCTATACCCCGGATTGTAGTTTGAGAGAACAGACTTGTGAATCTGGACACTCTGACCCACCAGCATCTTCTGCAAAAAGTGCTGAAACCACAACTCATCGTGTTCTCCAGAGGCCTTCTTGTACAGCGTAGTCTTGGTCAAACCGAACACAATACTTTGGAGATTATCATAGATGTTACATGCTCCAGGATCGCTGAGCATGTCGGAGAAGTCTTTGAGAGTCTTCCTGGCCTTGTTTTGCAGCTCCTGCTTCTCTTGTTCAACATCATCCCTTAAATGTTGCAGCTTCTCGATAGTGTGCGAAAACTCCTTCTTGAAGAGTTCTGCCACCTCCAGAGCCTCTTCTTCGGTCGCAAAGGGCCTCAAATGCGGCACAGAAGCGTCTATGGCTTTGTGGTACTTGGATATCACGTCTTCGAAAGTGTCTTCAAGAGCTATCAACCCATTTTGGCACGCTTTGGTGTGCGGCAAGGCTTTTGGCAGACTTTCGAGCAAAAATGTTGGGTCGTATATTGCGTGCAAGAACGAATGTCGCGTCTGATAGTTGTGGTGGGTGATTATAGTCCGAAACGCGTCTAATGTAATTATGGTCTAGACGCGTAATTTAATTGATGACGCGTCTATCATATGGTATATCCACAACTTCTGCTGCACTTGAGCAACGTGGAAAAAAAGAATATCACCTGACTCAGAAAATAAGGAGCGTTCTAGCAGTACTTTTTGCGTCTCATTCGAAGAAGTATTCTGGAAGTTGGGTAAAAACGCTAGGACAAAGCCGTAAGTAATGTATTAACAAACTTTAATCATGAGGAAATTGTTGACACGAGGATAGCTGCGAAACTGTGTACATACCTATATAATATTAGTAGATCAAAACGACTATATTATTATCAGCTTTCTAATGACACTATGCACTAATCTCTAGGAATTTTGAAACCCCATTTTTGCACCCCCAGGTGAGTTTTTTCCCAAGTAAACTCTAACTATTTCTTGCAACATGTAATTTTACCATAAGTATTAGCCGTCAGTACTGCTATACAGTATACAGACGAGGCCAATACATATAGTTTTTTACAAAACATCCATAAATATTGGCCAATTTATAACTAAATCTAAGTGCGACGATGGCCAATAATTATGATATCACAACAAATAGCACATCTCACTCGAAAATAATTCAATGAACACAAAAACCAAACCATTCAACTCCCCTATCACCACTCTATCTTCCTATGTCCTCAAATAAACTTTTTCATAGTTTTTATTGAATCTATCTGTATGCGGTCTGATCTCAGACATCTGATCTGTGGTAATTGATGTGACAACACGAAATGTTAACAATGTTCATGAAATGATCGTAAGGATATTACCACCATAATTGAAAATCACGTGACTAAAACTCCAAATATGACGCGTTTCTCGTGATTGTGTTCTCCTCTTAAGACGCGTGTTGAAACGACAGAGCACTGAATCTGTACTAATGAGCAACAGAGTACAAATTCAAGTGATCTCAGTTCACCGTATGAATCACGTGACCAAATATCCCCTAAATCACGTGACCAAAGCTGTCCTAGATCATGTGAGAAAAGATCGTCGCGAAACTCGATTACAACCCACTAAACTTGTCCAACTCGCCAATCTGAACAGTCTCCATGCACTGGTTAATCGCTTTAGCGACCTCATCCGGCGTTCCAGAAGCGTCTACCGTAATACAGTTCCGCTGAGCGACTTCATGGAACAGCTCGGCAACGCGTTTCTGAAAAGCGACCTTTTCGTATCGCTCTTCTCCATAAGCTCCTCTCTGAGCAGCGACTTCAGGAGACACGGTCAGAAAGAGCGTAATGTCAGGTACAGGCAGGCCCAAGTCTGGGTTTGTGCACCATTGCCGCTCAATACCCTTAGCCTGAGAGTACACAATGCCCGAGATGTAGTATCGGTCGAGAACGACATTGTCTCCCTTCTCCAGAAGGCTCTTGATGTCTTCAATGCGTTCCCAGCGGTTGGCGGAGAAGAGCAGATGAATTGCCTGATCACTGAGAGATACTCCAGAAGTCAGATACTGGTTGATGATCTGGCCCATAGGTGTGGTTCTGTCGGGAAACTTGAAGAGGTGCGTTTTGTTGCCTGTGGACTCTGAGAGGTGGGAAACGAGCCTGTCGCATTGTGTGGACTTGCCGGAGCGATCTAGACCCTCAATTGCAACGAAGAGGCCGCGCATTGTGTTGTTGGTTTTGTGTCAGTAGACGTAGGAGGAAGAGAGGAATAAAGTTTCATTTGACATAATGAATGTGGTATCTGGTAGATAGTCGTGGTTGTGGTTGTGGTAGTTGTGTATATCAGGTCACGTGATTGGGTCGAAACGAGTGCTGTGTATGTGGTGTTAGAGATGGTTCTTTTAAATACTACAAATTTGATGCCGATTAAAGTATTGACCAACTTTTGGTAGTGGAAGTGTGAGACTTTGGTCAATAATTATGGAAGGAGAAGGGGTAATAGATTGGAGTTATGATAAATGGATTTGGTGTGAATATTTTTAGCCTGGGGACGGTGCAACATGCTGGTTACGGCGGTTTATGAGACTGTCTCATGTGTAGTGTTTCGGTAATGCTCATAAGTATTGGCCATTTATAAGCTTACAATGTGGCATATTGGGTCAATAGTTATGGTTAATGTATTTTGAGTTATAATTATTGACCAGGAAGTAGCCTAAATATATGGAGAAGGTGGCCAATATATATGGGTAAAATATGGAACGTATACAGTGATGTAGAGACCCTTAGAAAGCCACGTGTCTTCTTGTAAAATTTTCAACATGCCTTAATGACAGTACCAGAAACTTTTTATTACTATATACAAGAGTATTTTAGTACTGGAAGGACATCTCGTCTCTTCTGATACCGCCGTAGAAAACACCTGTTGTCTTGCCATTGAAGTATCGATAGACAAAAAAAGATGTAGCATCAAGTTGAAATGCTGCTAGTAATTCATATTTTGAAGTACTGTTCTATCTCACATGATCCATACCTGCTCTACAGATACTGTTCTTTGCTGTTACCGTCTCCATTGAAATCACTCCGAAAAGAGAACAAATGTGGCTGTAGTCTCAAAAGTGGTATTGAAATGCTCTCCAAGAAGGGATAAATTGTATGAAAACAATTTCAGGCTCATAGTAGTGATATTTCAATAGCTATCCTCCAAAGTGAATAACTTCCCCAAACACTACACAGCAACGTTACGAGAGAGGAAATCAGCCAGGGTACTAGCAGATCAATAAAATGAAACGTTCAGCTCATTATAAATATCTGGGCTTACTCTCATTTCCATTAGTCATCCCCCGATAACTCAATCCTCAACGTTGTGGTAGTACCAACAACGAGGATAGCAACATGAGTTAGATCCTCCAGAGGGTACTTTCTGACAGACACAACAGTTAAAAGTGTACTAGCAAATACAATTGACGTGATAAACACCATTTGAGCTTTTAATGACTCAACAGCTTGGGGTTAAGATTGCAGATAACTTCAGAAACACATAATAGTCAAACAATAAGTACCAGTACTTCCAGAGGGGGAATAAAAAGTACACTAGATGTCTTCTGATACTACTTGAAACGTAATGAGCTGAATTTAAGACATTTTGGAGTGACACTCTCCTTCTGACCAACTGGGACGAGCTTACCTGAGAACATGAAGATTGCAGAAATGATCAACAGATTCATATTAAGTAGGGTACAGATTTATCTATGTACGAAACACAAGATCTACACCTTTAGTCTCATGTAGCACGCTCTTTTCTCGCTTAAGTACTTTAAATATGCTCTCTTTCGCTTAAGCACATCACACATGCTCATGAGATGAGATATACGAGGTCACTACAATAGAAAATATGTAACAGTCACGTTATAAAAGTAGCTCAGAATATAAATAATTTAATTTCTGATACATACAATCAACTTCTAACTACTATTTCATCAGTCATTACACATTTCAAAAGTATTAGCCATAATATAACGTTGTTATGACTAATAAATGGCCAATAATTATAAACAATGATATAGTCAACTAAAATCAACAAACCTAATTAAATATTAAAGTAGGTTACATTCCAGAGCAAGCCAAGAGTTGCTGTCGAACTCCGTCATGTGACCAGATGAATCACGTGTTTTTATAAAACCACACATAATCAAAAATCACGTCCCTACAAACGCCTCCTTAAATGTACACTAATCACACTCATGACCTTCTCAGCTGTTGTATTACTCCACAATTTCCACACCTAATTCCAAACCTTAAATTCCAAGACAGGGTCTCTTTGCCACAAAGAGAAATGGAGAGCGTGGAGGAGGGGAAAGGAAGTGACAGAAGCGTTGGAGGAGGGGAAAAGATGTTGCAACCAGGATTCGAACCTTGTGCCTTTTGTCGGACATGTGTTGGGACTAATGTAAGGAGGGATCGAACTGGGGTGTTGAGATACAGGAGTCGATTGGCAGGAATCGAACGGCCATGTTGGGGGTTTGAAAATGAATAGAAAAATAAATAAAAAATAAATAGGATAATAATGACAACCAATTGATGTGCCTCATGTGATTATTTTCATTCAGCTAACAACAAAAACGCCTCCTCTCCTCTTGATCATCACCCGACTCCATCACCTGCTCAAACTCTGATTTCCCCACACGATGCAATGCAGAGGTGAAACGTGGGGAACAAAGAAAGGCGGGGATATGTCCGAGCACGAATACGGTAGGAGGTATTTTATGTACACAAGGTCGCGATACAAGTAAAGAGCGAATATGTACACCTCGTATTGATCTATGACAGTCACAAGACCTCTGATAGTGAAACCTCAAGTGAAACATGTCTAAAACACGAGCGTATAATTAACCTACGACGAAGACATCGTGATCATGAGACAAGTGTGGCGATACGTGTGGCACTTGGTTAGTGGATGTGCTGATTTAAAAGTCGAGGCACTATTTTAGTGCTTTTTAGTGTGTCATATTTATTGGCTATTTGCGTGGTATATTTGATAGTATAGTGGGCCAATACGTATGAATTAGAGCGCCGTAGATTCGGGTTTCTGTTGATATGTTGAGATGAGGAGTGAATGAAGCGGATGGGGTTCTCTTTTGGGTGAAAAATAGGTTAGCAAGTCTTATGACTTTGATCTAACATGTCTCATATTGAGATGTTTGAATAAGAAGTTGGTCAATGGACGCTGGTGAGAAATGGAACATGTTGTTAGGGGTGAGGTGATTTTGTTAGTACACTGATTTGAGTGGTTTTGTTACAGATGAGTCGAGTCTTCGGCGGAGGGTCTTGTAGAACCCCTACAGTAGTTTCTTGACATGTGTCCATTGTATGTGCTGAGGTTCTCGTAATGAGAATTGACCTGGCCATGATGAATTAAGTCTTGAAAAATAAATTGGTAACTCAGCTTGCAATTGGAATTAAATATCATAGTACATTTACTTAAGATGTTTGCTTCAGTAGAGCAGAAGATGGCACACGTCTCTCTGTTTTAGCCAAACGAAATATATAGTCAAGGACTCAGAAACAACTGAAATTTTTATCTAAAGACAGCCATCAGAAACTACATGTCAATATACGCAAAACAGTCAACTCAGTATTCTCCTAGAGTCACTGAAGCAAAAGTTATGTTACATACCCTCTCCATATATCACTTGTGATAACTGCAACAGCCAGCTCTTCGATTGTCAATCAAATGTACTTGTAGCAGAAGTTGTCTTGTTCCATACCTTACCCTTCTACAGTGTAACACTTACGATATCCACAACACCACCATCAACTTCACAGCCACAAAAACCACACCATTTGAAAGCCCTTCTCATCACGAGCACAACCATCAACTTTTCATCTCCACATGTCAACCCCATCAAAAGTTATCACAACACAAGTCTACATCCTCAAAAACAACTAAATACACTCAATCTATTATGCTATGCTATGCGAAATCTAACCATGCAATAAATACCACACCGAAGAACCACCTGACAATCCATCACAAATCCTCCTCTTAAATACCAGGCGCGACACAATGAGTGTTGTCACGCCTCAAAAGAACTGAACACAAACTCGTAAAGAGCGAAATCCGACACTGCAGAAAAACATATAAGCACTTGGGAGTTGCTTTCTTAACAAGTTAACCATCACACCAACTGAGAGAGACAACAAATAATACACCAACAAATAATACAGTAACAAAGCAACTAACACAGAAGCATCGTGAGTATCATTTGATGATGTGGGGACTGTTGGTGCACTTTTGTGTGGGTGGCAAATGTATGTTTGTGTCTGTGTCTATGTCTGTGTCTGTGTCTGTGTCTGTTTGTGTTTGTGTCTGTATCTGACATTGTTCTTGTGTCTGTGCACAAACACAACACAACAACACAACACAGAACTGTTCGCTACGCTCACAGTTCTACGACTCAGTCACCAAACACTCGTTCGCCACCAGCTGCACAAAATTCTGCCGCACCAAGTACGGCTTCTCCTCGCAGATGGTAATCTTGTTGACCCAGCTGGAGTACCGCTGGAACCGCTTGAGACACCGGGTAGCGTACTTGAGCTCCGCCTGCTCGCTCATCTGCTCCACCTCCGGGTCCCATCGCTCCTTGGACGTCTGCTCGTGAGAAGATCGGCTCATGGTAGTCGCAGACGACGTGGCCGAGTCCATATCCGAGGAGAACGAATCCGAGGAGTGCACAGACGCATCGTCGGACATGTGGCTGTGCACAGACGAGTTGGAGTGCGTGTAGGGAGGCGCGTTTCCAGCCTGGCCGATTCTCTCGGTGCTAGAACGTTCTCCGGAGCCTCTCTGGGTCTCGTGGCGGTCATGGGAGCCTCGTCCAGCCGAGCTTCCCGCTTCAGAGGTCCGCCCAGTCTCGGAGGGCCGTCTGTCCGAGTTTCCAGTCTCGGAAGGCCGTCTGTCCGCGTTGTCCGACGTCGAGTTTCCTCGGGGCCGTCTCAAATTCGCAAAAAGACGGAACGCGCCGATGGAACTCGTGCTCTTGCTTCTGCTGCGGCCCTCCTGGGCGGTCTCCGAAGCAGGAGCAACCGTAGAATACGCTCTCTGTCGCTGAGAGGCGCCGCGGTCTCGTCTTCGCCGCGGAAGAGACCGCACCTTGGGCAGCTCTCTGTGCTCCAGGGGCAGCGAGAGGTCGATGCCCGACTGGATCGCGTTGGCCCACTCGATGCAGTCCTGCGGCGATCCAAACTGGATCAGAAACTGCATCGACTCGGCGCGCACTCTTAGGCAGTTTGCGCGTTTGGTGTAGTCTGCCGCGTGTCCGCAGACGGCGTACTGCAGGGTGAAGGCGAGGGGCGTCTGGGGGATCTCGCCGGAGTCCCGTGCGTCGCGCGAGTCACATGACTTGTCGCGCGAGCTCTCCTTGAGCACCTGCTTGAGGTTGGAGATGGAGGGCTTGAGCGAAATGCTCTTTGAGCGGTTTCGCACAACCTCGTTGCTGCCGATAACCAGGCGCTGCTGCTCCTTCTTCAGCGTCGGCTTGTTCACCAGGAACGGCTCGTCCAGAGGCTTGAGCTCCAGGCAGGTCGAGTTCAGGGTCACGAGACACATGATCCAGGCTCTCTGTGAAGAAGAGGTGAAGGGAGAAGTGAATTCAAACTTGACCGGAATTCGGGCCTGAAGGAACAGAGCTGTGGAGTACTGCGGAAGAATGTAGTCTGCAGTGTCGATGGGAGGCGACTGTCCCAGCGACGAAGTGTCGTCGTCAAACAGGTTGAGAGAGGCTAGTGCTCTGGGTGTTCGGGGAGTCGACGACGACGGTGCTGTGGGAGTGGCACTTTTTGTGTTTGAGCTCTTGATGTCAATAGGAGCTGTGGGAGACACGGGAGATGTCGGGGAAGCAGGCGCAGCTGGAGACGCAGCAAATGATTGTCCTGTGAATGAAGAAGGTCCGGGCGAAGATACTTCCTCGTTGGAAAAAACGTTAGACAGTCCAGAGGGAGTGGAAGGAGCTGTAGAACCTGTAGATTGTGTAGAGGGGGCTGTAGAGGAGGAAGAGGAGGTAGGGAAGGTCTTGAGAGAGGCCATCTCTGGAGAAAAGACCCTCGTGTTGGTCACGGCCGTGACTCTGTCCTCCTCGTCGAATGCTACCGTTGTCGGCGAAAACGAGACCTTGTCGAACGCCAGCGACATGTCTTTTTCAAAGCTGCCAAACTCCTCGAATGCCGAGTCGAACGAGTCGAAGTGGGACATCTTAGACGAGCGACTGTGTGTGTGTGGTGGTGACAAGAGATGTGTTGTGGGCACTACTTGGGTAATGTCGCGGGCACAACAAGAGTATGTCGTGGGTGCAAAGTAGTCACAAGAACTGTGTTGTGGGTGACAAGAGTAAGTCGTGAGTACAGAAACTCGTTGCGGGTGACAAGAGTTCTGTTGTGTCTCGGGCTGTCACAGGACGTAGTCACAGGACGCGGTGACAAAAGAAATGTTGTGGGTGACGAGTGTCACAAGAGCGCTGTCGTGGCACAACAAGAGATGTGTCGGGGGTCACAGAAACGATGTCGTGGGGACCACAAGAATGATGTCGTGAGGTCGTGAGGTCGTGAGCCGTGGGAGCCGTCTGTAGCAAGGTCGATCCGAGACTTGTCCGGGCTGTCGAAGACGGTGTTGACTGCGGGTTACACTAACGGTGAGGGTAGTCGTAGTCCTGACACAAAAGATGTCGTGGGCACCACAAGAAGAATGTCGTGAGTTGATGAGTGGTTTGGAGGAGAAAGTGTTGTGAGCGGTTCTTGTCCGCAGCTTAGAGTTGCACTTTTTGAAACTCTAAAAAGTGGCCTTGAATTTAAAACCGGAGCTATTAATAGTAATTCCGAGGTTTGTGGAGGGGTTTTGAGGGGTCCACAAAGCGAGATATCGCGATTTATGGGTCACGTGACGCCAGAAATGTCCAAAAAAGCGTCTTTACGCAAAAAAATTCGCTACGAAAAGTTGTCTCTTGGTACTCCAGAATAACCGCGCAATAGACTTTAAAACTCCTTGCTGTGGGGGTCTCAAAAATATTAATAAAAAAAATTAAATTAAAATATGGAAAAACATTTGTGTTCAAATGGCCCGAAAATCATTTTTTCAACCACCCCCACTCACGTGACTTCGCTTACAAAAATGCCGCTCATTGCTTTTTCAATAGCTTCGAACACGTGAAGCCAAGAGAACAGCCTCATTTGTGTTACTTAGTAATGCTACTTATTAATCTAGTGTCTTTTTGTGTTAGTCTGTGTTTGTAATCCGGGTTAGAGCAACTTGTGACAACCCCAAAATTGGGCTCAAAAGTGAGACAGCCCCAAAGGCGATGCGCAAATCGGTTTTTCAACTCCACGTGACTTTTCACGTGACCGAAAAAACTCGACGACAAAACGCACAAATCACGTGAATCGCAAGTGTATATGCACGTGATGCAGCTTTCATGCAACATCCATGCACTGCACTTTGCTGTGGATCAGTTGCGCCTCCACTTGCTTGCCTGCATATTCCGCGTCATCCAGGCACGGATTTTAGGGTTTGTAATAGAGTTTCAATTAAGCTTTGTCATATGACGGTAGATAGTGGTGATGATAGTGGTGTAGAAAAAAACAGGTCACGTGATAAAGAATTAGGCGGTCACGGAGAAACATTCCCCTGGACTCAGAAAGTGCTAAAAACTAGTACTCCGATTTTTCCCCATTTTTTAATACAACCGTTAGATCCACCGTTCCTTTGCACCTAAAAGATTAAAAGAACATCGCCGCAACGCTCGGCATGCTCGAAAGTTTGGGGGTCGTTTTTGCGGTGGTTTTTGAATGTATGGTATTTCTCATGGAGCTCTCAGAGCGCTCGGGTATTTTATTATGATTTTTTTCCCAATTTTCCAATTTGTTCCGATTTTAGGCGATTTTTGCAATTTTTTAAAAAAGAAAAAAATACCAGCCGACCGCTTCGACCTCGGAGCTTCTATCCGAGCTCTGATTGCGATGCCTGCACTGTCGATCAGCTCCAGACAGAGGAGTTTCAGGGGAGCTTTTGAAATGTTATTTTTTGTTTTTCCAACATTAGGAGTAGAGATATGATAAAATGATCTATATGGTTGGAATCGTCTCGTCGAGGAGATTTTAACGGCACTCTTAAAATTCTTATAGAATCACTGCCCCACAAGTTATACACTCCTCCTTGCTATCTCTTGTCTAACTTTAAGGGAAGAAAATTTGTCTGAAATCTATCACGAAATTTACATTTGACCAAAGGCCCGACAGCTAAAAGCCGACCAAGCCTCTGAGTCACGTATAAACGCCCCGTATCTTTTTTTTTTGGCTTTTCTTTTTCCACGGAGCATGATGCAGCACTATCTGTGCACAGAAAACGCACCTGATCCGCCAATAGACGTTGACGTGTAGTAAGCAGCTGTGTGAAGTGCATCAGCATGTCTGATTGTGTGGGTATATTTTTTCTCATTTTTCTCGTTTTTACTGATTTAATTAAATTTCATTTATTTAATAATTTAAAATAAACTCGTACGTTTCTCCCTCGAAATGCCGCACTTAGACTCGGGCGTATCTGGCGAGGCTCTCGAGGGGCTGTGGTTGGCAGGTGTTTATTTGTGTCGTTAATTCTTTTATTTTTTTTCTCTCCTCAACTAATGTTCAACTAATTTTCCTAACTATTTTGTAACGAATGTTTTTCTAACATTTCATTCCGAAACAGCAACGATCGTCTGTTTTGCAAATCCCATGATCTGTGGAGAATGCTGCCCATCACCGCCTTTGTCGTCACGTGACACACTAAATTCCACATGATTCAAACCAGGTCACGTGACCCAAAACTAGCCTGAAACTAGTCTCTCCAGCCTGAGACTGTCTCACAACGCCCTGAGTCTGTCAGGAGGGCAGCGAAGGGCGGTTGGATACGATGTGGGGCTTGCGGGCGTTGTTTCTGTGTCACTTGATAGGTCACGTGATGTGTGGGGAAGTGGGGAGAAATATTAGCCAGAAATGGTTTGTGGTTGTGTGTAGAGTTGGCCAATATATATAGTGGATAATAACTATTGGCCTTTGCATATAGAGAACTGCGCGTTTGGGTTGGCCAATATTTGTGAACTAGACGGGGGAAAAGTTTTTAGAGAAGTAGAAGAAAAAATAGATGTTCCAATGAGAGGTTGATAATGTGGTATGGATATTGGTATTATGTTTCCGGTACTCAACAGGATCAATTGATATACTCTTCTAGAGGTGGTATTCAGATAGATTGCTAAAGTTACTTGGACAGATCTGAAAATGAGCAAACTGCAGTGATAGAGTATTTCGGGTCACGAGATTACAGCAAAGCAATGCATTTAGCTGTAGTATTGCTGGTTCCGATTCTGCAGTTCCTCCACCGTTTTATGTACGATAGAGTATAAAATTCGCAACCGTCATCAGATAAGAATGAAAGTTACACATCCGGATAGCTGGAGCGTTGGTGATCGCAGGCGTGTAGTTTATGTTAATGCAGCGTTTCTGTGGAGAAAGCTATACTCTAAGGATTAGATTTGCGGGATGTCTTCAGGGACGTCGATAGAACACGATTGAGTTGCTCCAGGGACATGAGACATTTGCTATAGGAGTGAGACGGGTGGAGAGATGCTGACAAGGAAGCTCCTGAGTCTGCAGCTCTTCTGGTTCTTTTTGTAGAAGCATGTCCTGTGTAGAATAGCTGTGTGTATAAATAGATGGGTCAATGTCCAAATTACTAATGAACTATATTGTTCGAAATAGCAACATCGATATAGTACTTCTATGGTATTATTTTTGCTCTCAGCTGCTTCAATCAAAAGATACCATCATTCA
Organism: Yarrowia sp. B02; assembly: GCA_017635955.1. Lineage (NCBI taxonomy): Eukaryota > Fungi > Ascomycota > Dipodascomycetes > Dipodascales > Yarrowia > Yarrowia sp. B02. Next base: position 2,333,222 of record JAAQQV010000006.1, read on the forward strand.
AGCTGTGAACTAAGCTTAAGAGCTTGACATCTCAGAGATATAGATCTTGATAGGTGACATGTAAAGAACAGCATAGGGATGTATTTATATAGTCATGAGCTGTCAATTGATATTATTCACGTGACCTGTAGACTTTTCCAAAGCGTTTTGTGACACCTTCATTATCTCAAGTATCATCAAGTAATTTCAGTCCAGATTTGAAGTACAAATAACTAAACTTCACTAGTGGCACATGAAGAAGAGTTCTTCTAGATGAATATATTGTTAGGCAATAGTACAATATTTTTACATGGAATATACAATCACGTGTCCAGTATTCAAATGAAACAACGCCTAAATCCACAGCTCCTCTATATCCCCAAATAAGTACCCCATATAAATTGTCTAAACTAAACTCCAACTATACCGGCACTCAGAGAAGACACATCTAGAATCAGCAATATGCATCTTGACGACCTGTAAAGACATAAATTTGGTAGCCAGTCGCGTCATTAACACAATTGAATACTCAAAAGCTCACCAAAAATCTCTATCTCTTTCTAGACACAATTCTATATATACTCAGTGACGTCCCTGGAATCAAATTCAAGCACCTAATATTCATAAAAAGTATACCATTCAACTCATTTTGATCTCGTGATTATACACATCTACTTACTTATTCATTTCCATTATCCATACCATTTCCACCTCCTAACATCCATTTGTCTCACTCATGAGTATTACTTCTCCAGCATTTGTCTTGATGACTAAGCACTCTACGAATCAACTTCACGTGATCCCGTAACATTCTCTATATCTTACTAAACCTCTTGTTCTTTTATTACTCACGCTCCACTAATTATTCCTTAGTCACCATTTTCTGAACACTACCCTGGTTTCAAAAACCTCACGCATCACATGACATATCACGTGACTGCAACTCCATCGTACCTGCTTCTCCACTCATGTAACATGACGTGAGCAACGTACCCCCACTAGATCTGCAGATCGTCGTATGGACCAAACAAATGGAAATTGAGACATGGAGTCATGTAATTTTTGGTAGTGATACCACGTGATGTTCTACTAGGTCATGTGATACGTCACGTGATTTTTCTATATTTATTCACCTGACTAAACGACTACTAGTACTATCTTCGGCAACATCTACTTGTAACTGTACGCCAACAATAGAATTAAACCAAGAGACAATAAACTACGGCAATTAAGCTGTCGGCCGAAGTTGGAGAAGGTTGGAGCTTCTTAACTAGCTTTGGCTTGTATTTGGATATGTTGATGGATGATTTTGGGTTAAGTGAGACATGCAGAATGTGGTTGTAGAATGGCGAATAATGAAGCTATCAAAAGATGGAGTTCACCAGAAGACTCTTCACGTGATTCCGAACAAGATACACTCTTCAGAATTTTTACATCTCTATCCAGACCCTTTATACACTCTCCATATTAAGCTCAAAGACACATTCATATCTTCCCCATAAACGGAGCTCCAAGAAAGGCAAATATCTTGTTCGAACGGCCGTGTGGAGGGGCGCATTTTAAGCCACTTTGGGAGCCAGTCGGAAAATATCCTGTAAACTCCAAGGTGTTCGTTTCTGGCCTTCTTTCAACTCTGCCAATAATAGAGCTATGAGAAAAGCAAGTACATGGTACGATCAGTCGAGATTAGACGAGTCTTTTGCACTCTTTAGATTTGCGATACGAATACCCAATCGTATTCTACGACACATATTTTTTTGCACATTTCACAAAACACGTTGTAGATAACTCTACTTCTGGGGAACATCTCTGCCGGACATCTTGACCTGTTGAGAATGTCCGAAGTTCCTCCGTATGTTATCTGTGTTTAGCTCAGACCATATTTGGAAGTGGGTGCATTATCTCGACGGATTTTGGTCGTGTACAGACGAGAAGTACACCATTCGAATTGTCACGTGACGGAAAGTATTTCTATGTTTTCCAAATTTAAATTGCGTCACTCCTTCAATTTCTACTTGATAATCCCGCAGACGTCTAGGTTAGCACGTTTTCGTTGCCTAGACGACGGAAAAAGTTCATTTCGGCTATTTAGACGTTGCCAAGAGCGCCAAGAGCCTTGGCACGGGCTGTGCAAGGCTCTGTAAGGGGTGGCGGAGGTTTTAGCGTGTTTTTGGGGTCGTGGATTTTTAAAAGCGCTCGGAAAAACCACGTGACTCGGATTTTAGGTCACGTGAGACTTCCACGTCGTTCTACGTCACGTGATTTAGTCGTTTTCGAACCCGGACACGTGATTCCGGGATTTCTCGCCATTTTCCGAAATTTCGCAAATTTCCAATAAGGTGAAACATGCCCCTGGGTGCGTAGATTGAGCGGGTTAATTGAAGGTAATGCACATTGACCCTGTGTGAGTGTGGTTGTGCTGTATTTTTTTCGTCTGAGTTGTATTGGATTTTTGTGTCATAAGTATTGACCAAGAGTAGTAAGGTTTTGTGTTGGAGATTGGCCAATATTTGTGGTATGGTTTTTGAGAAGGGCTGGTGAAGAGTTATGAACGCAGGGAGAATAGGGAGGGGTAAGTGTTCGCTGGTCACGTGATGCGGGAGATAGGGAGTATTTTGGGTTAGATAGGGATGGTGGTTGGGGGAGGTTTGGGAAAGAGGTGGAAAGTGGTGGTCACGTGATGGGGGTATATTGAGTGGATGGGTGGGTTGTCTGGGAGATTTTGTGGAATGTTGTTAGGTGTATTTTGGAGTATTGGTTGATAAGTTGTTGTGTTGTAGATATCGGCAGAAGTATTGGCCATTATAGTGTGTGTATTATGTGCATGTCTGGTTTATATATATGGTTGAAGTTTAACGGTCAAATGTATTGGCCAAAACTGCATAAAGTATGAATGGTGAAATGGCCAATATTTAGAAATTGGTGATGGAAGAAGCGAATGAGACAGAGGATATAATCAATTTGCTATTGATACCTTTGATTCCTGGTATGACTATTTAATACTCATTTTGTTTAGCTCTGGTCTCTAGATAGAACTGCCTCTGTCTATTTTCCACGTATTAACCATAAGTATTGGCCATATTTGCTATTAAAGACATCGTGATAATGGTCAATAAATATGAAAACAGTGCACCACATTCAGTAACCTGAAAACAACTGCCATAAAAAGATGAGGTGGATGACTAAGATAAAAATTGGGTCAAGAGTCGTCAAAGAGTGTTCTGATTTATCTCTGAAGCTCTGTAGCTGATATAGACCTCAAGACGTGTTTTGCTTTTGGTAGTATCGAGAATGAATCTAGTAATAAATAAAAGAGTATACACAGAGACTAGCTATTTTAAGATGGATGAATCGGAACATTTTATATTCACTTCTTTCATTATATGGTTCACATTCGTACGCTGTACAATATCCTTCTTTTTTTATTAGGGACATCATAGAATGAGAAGAAGAAGAGCTGACAAGTTTTGGAGTTGATGGATGAATAATTTAGCTGATCATCTATCTAATGAATGTCTTCTCACTGATATGGTACACTTTCTCACAATCTTACAAGACTCTCCTTGCGTGCTAGTTAGTTAGGCTTTAGTTTCTCTTGTTACTTTACACTAACTGTATACTAGTAACGCATGTCAACATTTACTTAGAATTACTTGGTATGATTTATGCAAAAAATAATAATCAACACTTCCCAGAAATCAATTTCAAAAGCAGAATTGCACTCAGCACAGTTTTCCCGTCATGCCAATACATTTCATATTTCTATTGGGCGAATATTGGGAAAATTGGAAAATTCTGCCATGCTTGTTTTTTGAGGTTTCGTCATAACTCCTTTAATAGTTGTCTGATGAACTTGGGAGCTATACCATTGGAATACTAGAAAAGAGATGGTTATAATGGTGTATTGTACAACATTATCAGATATATTTAGAAAAAGTCGGATATGCTGGCTGGGTCAAGAAACACATTTGTCATTCTGTGGATATGCACTTGATTGACTTGAGAATAGTATAGAGCGACTAATATTAACACTGGGATTCCTGGAAACACTTTTTGTAACCATATCATAATTCCTTTCTGTCACATGAAAACCACGGCATTTTGGATAAGTAAATATTCAACAAACCCTATTAGTGGAGATATCCAGAAAGAGGTCTCCAAGATATGAACAGAGTAGAAAAAGTATAGGTGAATAGTACCTGAGAATAGATTTCACGTAACTATGTCTAAAATAAAACTTTTCTAATATTCGTAGGATACTTGGAGCACTTTTTATAGACCCCCAGGTAACTTTCACTCTAAGTAATTGTTAACTAGATAGACTCTCAACCTCATTGTCAAAAGGAACCACTATAGACTCGCTCAGGGATATCTCAGAGTTAAGGGAAGACTATAATTCGACTCAGAATCAGCAGATGACCACATCTATTAAGTCAATAAATTAGCAGCTGGTGTAAACATAATTATAGAGGAGTATTAATATCAGAGCTACACACCTTTTACGATGTGATACTGAAGAAGAACTGCTTACCCAGAAGATAACTGGAGTTGAATAAATGAATTAAGTGGGTGTGGTGTATAATCTAAATAGCTTTATGTGAATTTTGTGTTGCTGAAGTGCAACCTGTAGTGTGAAGACCATATGACCAATAACTACAAGTGCAGTACCGATATCAAAGTGGTCGACTTTCACAAGTACAAGAAAGAACAGAGACTTCATTTTTCACTTAACATCCTCTCTTATAGCCTGCTTAGTATATTTTGATACAGACTTGCTATATATTATAGTGTCAGAAGATACAGTAAAAGTACAAGAACTTCATCGACAGTTGTATTATCAATATAAGATACAAGATCCAAGTTTTTTTGTTCTCACTTCACATCCTTCACTTCTATCAGTCTTACAGAAATCATTACAATCAATAACATGATACAAGTAAGTTCCAACTACGCAGAAGGAAGTCTTCTCTCTTACCTCACAACCTTCACTTCGTTCAGTCTGTTCAAGAACTTCATCGACAGTTGTGCAATGATAAAATACAGAATTGATTTCAACTTTATAAACACTGCCATCTCTAACGTCACCCACATCCTTCACTTCTAGTCTCTTCAGTCTGATTTAATAGACAATTACACGTACCCGAAGACACAGTATCGGCACATTAGAAGTACATACTGTATTTGTACAACAAGCTCATTCACAAGAGATCACTACAGTCAGTTCGAGATGTAATATACAATATCTATTCAAACTAAAAGTATAAAATTATTTTTGTTCTCTCTTCACATCCTTCACTTCGTTTAGTCTGTTCGGTAGAAGGACAGGTTCATTAATCATTACGTTCATTATATAGTACAAGACCCATTCGATCTAGCTAATGTACAAAAGGACTATATTATTAATATACAAACAAGATAATCGTTTCACCAACTTCACAGCCTTCACGTCGATCAGTCTTTCAGATATCATTACAGTCGATAATATGATACAATAAAAATACAAAAGGAAGTCTTCTCTGTCACTTCACTTCTTCCACTCCTAGCCTCTTCAGTCTGATTTAATACACTTGTAATTATTGGGCTACTGGTAAGGGCACCAGTATGTGCAGTAGACAAGTACATTAACAGTTCATCACAAGCAATATTGATACAAAATCGATCCAATTATACAAACTTTTTTTTTGTTCTCACTTCACAGTCTTCACTTTGCTTATTCTGTCCAGTAGAGGTTGAAGGAGTTCATAGAGTCAGTTCGAGAGAGTAATATACAAATTCTTACGAGCTATATAAACCAGACAGTCTATTGACTTACTTCAGAGTCTTCACTTAGTCCGGTCTTACAGATGTCATTACAATCAATAATATGATACAAATAATTCAAACTATACAAGGTAAATACATACAAACAAGATCATCTTTCACTCACTTTACATCCCTCACTTCGTTCCGTCTGTTCAGTAAAATTACAAGAAGTTCTTAGTCATTACCGGTACTACAAACATAGGATACAAGATCCATTCCAACTATACAAAGGATTTTACTATATAAACAAGACCATCATTTCAATCACTTTACATCCCTCACTTCGTTCAGTCTGTTCAGTATAATTATAAAGTTGTAATTAATTGAATGTATATGCAGAAAAAAATAAATTACAAGAAGTTCATAATCATTCCTACAAACATATGATACAAATAAATTCAAACTATACAAAGTAAATACATACAAACAAGACTGTCGATTCCATCACTTCACAGTCTTCACTTCGTTCAGTCTGTTCAGTATGCAATATTTTCTTTTCCGCTCCGTTCAAAAGTCTTGTTATTCCTGTTCAAGAACAATCTCCCACCCAGGAACCCTCTTTGCTTTCCTGACACTCTCTTCGCTTCCCTCCAGCATCAACTTTTTCACAGTTGCTTCGCTTTTCATTCTCCGCTGCTTTCTGACAACTCCTCCTGCGGTCTTGATTCCAATCGTTCCCATGGACAGAGTATTTTCAGCTGACGTGTAGTACGTAGAAGCATTCTTTAACAGCGTTGCAGAAAACTTTTTCGCACTTTCCGTGTTCAGTCTCGCTCTCAGAACATCGACATCGCCCAAGGAAATGTACATTTGTCCCTTTTCAAGCCCCAGTTGAAATTTAGGAAGCGCAGAAAAAGAAGTAAGAATTTCCAGACCAACAGGAGACCCAGAAGACGCCTCAAACTTCAATCCAGCCTGAAGAAGACGGTTTGCAGCTCCTAACAAAGTCCATTTGGCTTCATCGTTTAAATCGGCCTCTTCAACTCTGTCTAAAATGCTCTGAACAGCTGCATTGGTCCATTGTGCTCCGTAAGCGTGAGAAATAAACTCGGGAAGAAGAGGATTGATCGAAGAAAGCACGTCTTCTTTTTTTCCAGTCCAGAACGATTCTAATTCTTCAGAAGACAGTCTGGAAGAAACCCACAATCCCACAGTTTGAGCTGCATCCATAAGGGTAGATTGGAGAGTATCTGACGTTTTGGAAATATCAGCAGAAAATCCCTCTTCGGAAATAATGGAGGAAATTTCCTTGACGGTCTCCAAAATATTAGAAACCGCCTTTTGAGCTGTTTCATCGACTGCCCGATCTTCAGTCAGAGAAGCCAATTTGATGATACATGTGTTTGTCTCAATCAAATCAGACAAATTGACAGACTCTTCAGCGTTTGCATATTTGGATTCGTTCTCATCAGCTTGATCACGTGACTCAGAATCAATTCCGATTTTTTCCGAATTCTCCGATTTTTCCAAATTGTCAAACTCCTGAAGCAGCCGCTTCAACTCATTGTACTCCTCAAGCTGCAGCTCGTACACACGCTCAAAAACACGAATCGCCTCGCTCACGTGACCTCCATAGTCCTCAGCTGACGTACTCAGCACAAGGCCGTATCCATGGAGCACATCCCACGTTCTCTGGCCCTCTGGAAGGTTCTGGACGAGTTGTTGGTAGCCGTTGAGGACTTCAAAGAAGGCAGATTTTTTGTCTGCTGAGTCATAGAGCTGACTAAGCAAACTGACTAAGCCAACCGTCGACCCTCCAGCCTGGGTCATGTGACCGGAAAACAAATAGTCTCCAGACTCATAGACCTCGTACCACACGTCAAACTTGAGCCGCACAATGTTGTATGCGGCGTCAAAGCGGTCTGAGCACGTGACAGGACTGAGATTTACACACGTTCTGTAGTTTTCCAGCGCAGAAGCGTAGAATCTGAGTCCCTTAGGAAGGTCGTTGCCACTGAGCCATCTTTCTCCTCTCTCCTCGTCGAGGCCTCCCTGGAAGAAGAACTCTTCAGGCGTCTGTGGCTTTGTGTCGGATTTAGCGTTTTTCGCGTTCTTTTTGTGTCTGGGTGGCATATGTGGTTGTGGAGGAGGAAGAGTTGTTTGGGGGTAGTTTTTTAGTGTGTCTCTAGATCACACCGCCAAGGTGGTGAGGTTATGCAGTGTGAAACCTTATTTGGAGATTATTGGGTGGTGCATATTTGGGGAATGTGTGTGGGAGGTGGGGTTTTTAGTGGCTGGTTGTGAAGACTGGAGTAAGGGGAGTAAGGGGAAATTTTAATCAGGTTTGTAGGAGTATTATTTGGGGAGTTATGGTGACCTGTGGTTTGTTAGCTTGAGGTTAAGTATGTTGTTGGGAGGAATGGGATTTTAGTTGAAAAGGTATGCTGTCTGATCTAGAGATGTTTGTATGGCAGGGTGGTGATTTTATTTATCAGTTGTGTTTGAAATAATCGAAGTAGTGAAACGTCAAAATATCAGCCTCTCCAGTATCTTGAAGACAAATTTGAGGTCTTATTTTGCTACTGCTGATACAGCAGCATGCGTTCTAAAGAACTCAAGATATTTGTATGGTATGGTAGTGACTTTATTTTATTGTTGATTTTCAATTGACACAAATAGGAGAGCTCTACCTTTTCAACTACTCAGGACTCGTATGGGAATAGTTATAGTGTTGTGTTGTACAGATGCCAGTGAAATACAGATGCTCAGAATACAAAATAATTGTATGTAGAGGTATTTATTTAAGTATATATATGAGTTCCAAGACCTCGAAATAGCATCTGGGTATTATATCAGCTCTCTGTGGGCATCTCAGCAAAAGTTAAAGCGAACCTGATATCACAACTAAAGGTAAGTATCAGGTATAAGTATAAAGTCAGTTTAGTTGTGCACATGAGGTCACAATAACCCAACATATTTGTATGATGAGGTAGAAATATTATTATAACAAATTAGCCAAAAGTGCGCAATAAACACTAGTAGCACTCTCAAATTTCATTTTATTAAACCCAGGAAAAGCTACAGCCTCCCCCATACGGACCCATATATACGCCCTTCCATACACTATGCGTGACTATTTCATCACGACTACATTCAGCAAACTAGACCACCTCAACTTTTCTTGTATCACTCCTACAACAACAAAAGTTATACCATTAGAAAGCCCTCATTTCTAGGAGACTACCCATATACTTCACTAGTTTTCACCACCTTCATAATAAAAGTTATACTCTCATTGCACTGCGAGGGTTGATCATATCTGAGTCAAGCCAAGTCGCTCAATAATATTCCGATTGACATAATAATACTACAATTAGATAGCCCCAAATCACGTGATCACAACAGTACTATTATTTCATCTCCCCAACTGCTCCACCACTAAGCCATAAGTATTGGTCATATATTACAACATACTCTTAACCAAAACATGGCCAATAATTAAGACAGAGCAAAATACACCTTACTTAACCTCAATCACGTCAGCTTCCAAAGCATCCACAAATGACGAAATGCTTTGTAATGTGGCGTGCGTACTTGACTAGCGGCGATGAGCTCATTGAGTGTATTTTAGCACTACGATGGCTTTTATTTGTGTAGATCACAAGTATTGGAAAATTGTACGTATAAACTCTATGATATATTGGCCATTGTTTACGATACCACAAGTATTAGCCTTTACTACACACAAACAAATCTACTTGGTGGCCAATAAATGTGACAGTCATAAGTATTGCCCAACTATACACACAGTGTACACGCAAAAATGGCCAATATTTGTGAACTACAAAATCTCATTTTTCGCACCAACCCACACACTTCTCCCACAAATCACGTGACTCGAATCACGTCACCTCCGATATTGCCACCTGCGCAATCTATGACGCCATGCATATATAATGGGGAAGAAGGTTCGTCAAAGTCACGCAATTTTGACTCAATTGGGGAGGTTGAAGCGGAGATCAATATTACGAATCGTGAACAGCCTGCCGTTACAAGGAATAACGATTCTGACTCCAGGAACACAACTTATGAAGCACATCAAATAATTCCGTCGCTTAGAAATAAAGTTGATCCAAACCTAAAATACTCCCAACGCAAAACTCTAAAACTCAACATATAAGTCCACGATATCGACTTTACGAACCGCACAAACACCATGACCATCATCACCAAAACCTTCACTTTGAACGACGGCAAGAAAATCCCTGCTCTGGGTCTCGGAACCGCCTCAGACGCAAATGTCGAGGAAGTCACTTATGCCGCCATTAAGGACGGATACAGACACATTGACACTGCGTACATCTACAAGTCCGAAAAGGCCATTGGAAACGCGATCAAGAAAGCCATTGCCGACGGTCTTGTGTCACGTGAGGAGCTTTTTGTGACCACCAAGGTCTGGCCCACTTTCCATGGTCGAGTTAAAGAGTCTCTTGACTACTCTCTTGGAGATCTAGGTCTTGATTATGTTGATCTTTTGCTCGTTCACTGGCCTGCTGCTCTTCATCCTGACGAAAACGACAGACATGCCTATGTTCCCAAGAATGCAGATGGTTCTGCAAAGTACACTGACGACAACGACTGGATCCAGATTTTCATCGACCTTGAAAAGGAGAAGAATGCGGGACGAGTCAAGTCCATTGGAGTGTCCAACGCCTCGGAAAAGTACCTCAAGGAGCTTTTCAAGCGAACAAAAATTGTTCCTGCTGTGAACCAGTTTGAAAACCACCCCTACCTCCCCCAGAAGAAGGAGATTGAGTTCAACGAGAAGCACGGCATTTTGGTGACGGCCTACTCTCCTCTCGGATCGTCCTCTGGAAAAATCAAGCTCCACGAAAACCCCGTTGTCGTTGAAATTGCCAAAAAGCACAATGCCACGACCGGATCTGTGCTTATCAACTGGCATATCGCCCAGGGACGTTCTGTCATCCCCAAGACGCGTTCTGTGGAGCGAGTTAAGGCCAACGCTGAGCTGGTTGAGCTTGATAAGGATGATTTGGCTAAGCTCGATGCTATTTGGGAACAGACTGGAACCCAAAGAGCTATTGGTCTGGACTGGCTTGATAAGGCTGGAGATAACCTTGGATTTGCTGACAAATAAGTCTGTGATGTCACGTGAGCCTCTTGTTGTCTTTTGGAGTGAACTGGTTTGCTTCTTGAGACCCTAGCAGCTGCTCCTTTTAATATGGGTTTAACTGAATGAATTATTTTATAAATTTTATATGACAGTAGAAGTCACTATTAGAGATAACAACGGCTCCACAGAGGAGTAGGTTCTTATCTGAGACAGTTTCAGAGCTTCAACTTTTAGTGAATGTTTAGAATTAGTTGTATTTCCTTGTCTAAGTGCTTCACAGTGGATAAATTTTTGTATGTGAGTATAAAATAAATTTGTGTGAGTCACGTGATGATCATGTGATGTTGATACGACCTCAATGTTGTCTGAGCTCAACTTCTGGTACTTCGGTCGTTAGGTGAAGCTCTCTTTTTCTCCCACATTAGAGATATTATTATCGTATGAACCATGTGGGCAATTGAGTCACGTGATATATTATGTGAAGTTGATAAATACATTTGAATACCAGTGATTTCATTTTGAGGCTCTCATTTGAGTCACTGACTGTGTCTCGTAGCTACTCCTTAAGGGCTCCTTTTTATGTTTTAACTGAATGAATGAATTATTTTATAAATTGTGTGTTGGTAGATGTCGAGTGAAAAGTAACTCAAGAATCCAGAATTTACACTGAGTTACTTATCTGAGACAGTTTCAGAGCTTCAATTGCTGTTCTTTACCGTTTATGACTGGCTTTATTCCTCATGATATGTCTTTAGTCAAGGAGATGATTGTATTATTTGGTAGGAGATGAAGTCACGTGAGAAGTCATATGTTGTTTAGATGACCATATTTTCGCCTGAGATCAACTTTTGGCACTTCTTGGAGCTCTACTTCAGCCTCCAGGTGTATCTCTAGGTGGTTTCTCATTTTGAAAATTAATGAATTATGATGTAGGTATACAGAACGAGATGGGGTATGTGAAATGTCAGGTTAAAGAAACGTAGCACTTCTGTCACCATAGATTAACTTCTGACACACTCTGGAGCTCTACTTGAGTTGCTAGATGCGAATCTCTTAGTGTCCTACTTTATATATCGGCTTGCTCTATGAACTATATTATGAATTATACTACCAAAGAAGTCTCACAGAGTCATGTTACACTGTTATTATTGTCCCAGAAGTCAGCTTCTTTCATCTGATTTGTTTCTCTCTAGTCGGGTATCGTTTTCGACTCTTCTTACTATCATGTCATAATTATTGGCCACGATATGCATGTTAGATGTACTTGATTGTGGCCAATAGATATGAACTCATGCAGATTTTTTTTTACAGTTGAGATTTAGTTAAGCGAAAAAGTCACCTGGAGGTGCAAAAGAGATGTTCCTGTTATCGTACAGACACGGGAGTTGTGTTGAAATGTAGGGCGATGTTCCACGATCACGTAATTGCAGTAAAAATCAAACACCACAATACAACTTTCTCTTATTATCGACGCTCGAATGATTTCACCTATAATTAATTAATTAAGCTTCAAGTAATCATCTCAATTTAGCCTTTGTTTTTGGGGCTGATTTGAAGAAGTGGGGCTTCGCAGTTCCTATCTTTCTGCCACAAAAGTTGCACCATTAGAAAGCTGCAAACATGGGGAGTCCAGCCGTGTACTTTGTTTTGCGATACCTGAACTGCTTCAAATTTTGTACGCGTAAGTTGTATTTGTACCACAGTCTGCTTTTGGACGCATGCGTTCCCCGCTTTCTTTGGCTATATTAATTCTTTCAGTTTTGGTCTGATTTAAAAACGGAGACATTAGTTGGAATGTTGAGGGTGAGGCGAGTATGTCTATGTAACTTATATTTTGATAGCATCTCTTCACTCTATTTCAGACTGACAGTAAGTACTATTATAACACGCCAAAAGTTGTACCTGACATGTCGAATACGAGCAGTCAAGAGTTGTTTGAGATTTATAGGCAGTTGAGATATATGAGATTTGAAAGCACTAGGATATAGCCCATGTCTTTAGGAATCTAGCCATCAACTTTTTATTCTTCTAGCTCAACTCTAGCAGAAGTTGTGTGGTTCTGAAATTTCACAAGACATGCCAAGAGTTGTATGAAAAGTATACTTTTTGGGTCCGTGAATACTGCTATGATTGAAAATTAAGTAGCACAGTTCGACTCTTCCCATCTTTGCGAGCACAGTGATGTGCTTTATTTCTCGATGGACTTACTGTAGCAGATTTTAGAGGTTGCAAAGATATCACCAAAAATAGGGGTGTCTCTAGAATGAGATCCAGAGCCGCAAATAACCCAAGAGTAGTCCTTTTGTATTTGTGAGGTTTATAGGAGAAATTCTATACAGTATATAAGTCTACATCTTTTCTCAAACAGATCCTGTGTTTACTTCTTTTCATAACTACAGCATGCTGAAATGAGACCCTCTGAAGTAAAACGTAAAGGAACTTCACCATTACAAGTATGTTGTTAATCGTCTACGTAACACAACAGTTTAACTTTCATGTTTCCAGTGCCTCTGTATAATGTTCTACAAGCTTTTGTTGGAAATCTATTATAATTATTGGCCAAATTACAACACGTATTAAGTTTATACATGGTCAATACTTATGACTACTTAATTACTGGCATAAATATTGGCTACAAATGGTAATGACTAAGGCACATAAATGGCTAATACTAATGATCTCAGTGGCTAGTAAACCAAATTGAAAAAGAAAAACGCAGATAGTCTAGTCACATGACTAATAACACTTAACATTCACCATTAAAGTCTCATCGACACCCCTTACGTATACTTCACTTGTCTCAGCACACAACTTCTCCTACAGTACCGGTAGTCCAAACACAAAAAGAAATACATTACTGAGATGCTGAGAACGAAACGGGTTTAATGGTGCTACTTTTGAATCATTCAAATGATTGCCCATCAACTTTGATACGTCACTTTCGATACGTCATATTGGACCAAGCAAACGACTCTTGGCGTGTCATAAATGGACTTGCTCCACTTTTGCTAGAATGTTCAGATTGCAATATAAATTAGATATTCATACTCCTTGAGACTTCAGCACTCCAATGGTGCAATTCTCATCTCAATACGACTTCTCCTTGATGTATGAACTATGTTCCTTTTCTTGGCACTTCTGTGTCTGAAATACACTTGCATCTCATAACTTTTCCCACAGTGTTCCTATAATAAAGCACATTTCTGAGTTCCTTGTACCTCCAGCTTTCGAATGATATTAATCACTAGTAATTTGGATCACTGTCTAAAAAGTTATGACTTCACTGATAAATATAAGTATTAGCCATGTTATCTAAATGAATTGCAAGCGAAATGGCCAATATTAAAAGACTAAAATAACCAGATATTCAACAATCTAAGCCACTTGTACTGTCCAGTCACGTGACTTACAGCCCCATGTAATTCCCCATAATTCACCACCTTCAAGAATCGAACTCTGCACCCTTACTCTTTCCTAAACCGGCGCTGCCTTGAATCGAACCCCTCGTACTCGAAGTTTAGGTAATGCTTACTCAGCAAACAAACATGTCTCAGACACGTAGCCAGTACGACACCAGCGACGTACAAATGAGTGATGACGTAATGAAAACCAGCGATTCGTCACTCTGAATGTTGACTAAACACACACATAACGTCGCTTACTAACCACAACACTTACTAATCCCCTCTTACCCACTTGTTTGCTTACTAACGTCATTTTCCAGCCCTGCATGCACGGCGTGTTCTAAAATTAGCGCTGACTAAGCAGAAAATATTATGTCAGCCGCCGCAAATGGCTGACAAACAAGGCTGCTTACTCCTCCACTTTTTTAAGCTTTCATTTGGAAATTGTGTGTTTGTGTGTTTATGTCAGACACGCCTGATTTAACTTAGCATCAACATGACGACTCCTTTGAAGAGGTGAGATGAGAAAGAGATGAGCACGTGATGCACAAGCAAGTCACGTGAGAGGCATTGGTGGTATTAATCACGTGACCACGACTCTACCCATGTCGTGCCCATGACATGAGCTGTGTAGTGACTACATGAGGTGTGTGGTGACTACACGGCTGGTGTTGGGGACAACTCAGAGGTTGAGTGATGAACCAACGACATGGTCACGTGACGTATTAGACATTCACGTGACATGGTACCTACGACAACAACCATGTCATGCTCACGACATCATCCATGTCATACTATGTCACAACACAACCCATGTCATGCCATCACATCCCCCGTGTCACAGCTAACACAGAAAACTCGTCATTGTCGGCGACGGAGCATGTGGAAAAACCTCGCTGCTGTGCGTTTTCACCATGGGGTCTTTTCCGAGTGTGAGTATGGGTACATCTCCAGAGGTTATGAGTGAGGTTATGAGGAGTTTGATGGTTGTGAGAGATCCGAGGAGATTTGACTGAGGTTATGACTTGCGACCTTGAGCTACGACTTTTTGGGGCTATGAGTGGATTGCCGTCGATCCGAGTTTGAGATTATGACTTATGAGTGAGGTTATGAGTGACTTGAGGAGTGATATGAGGCCGATTTTGATATCATGAGATTATGATGCTCGACAGACCATGACGATAGATTATTACGACAGGTTATGAGCGATGTGGATGACTGGTGATACTGTGATATCTGTGAGAGGGCTAATGGGTTGATTTGTGATTTTGAAGATGTGGTTCTGGCATCATGTGACCAAGAGTGCCCAGAATGAATCCAAAAAATTCACGTGACATAACTTGACGAGTTCTCGCTTAAAATACATCACGTGACTTTTCTGGACTTGTTTGACGATATTTTGGAATTGTTTAGGCTGATATTGTGGTTTCTGAGTTTAAGTGGTTTCAAAGTCATCTGATTTGTCACGTGATTTTTCGGATGACTGAGCAAGACTTTTAAAAGTCACGTGACTCGATCTAGCCTGAGAAAAGTCACGTGATGGTCTAGACTGTTTTTGAGATGTCATCTCTAAGAGTGCTCGACAACAGCTGACATGAGTCACGTGAGAAGTCACAAGATAGACCACGTGATATTACACTGTTTGAATTGTCACGTGATTTATTCCAGTGTTTGTTTGTCTCGTGAGTGTACTCAGATTGCTCTGTTTGTGACCACTTGGAGAAAGTAAGACACTAGAACTTGTTCAAGAGTCACATGATTTACACAGACTTTTAACACATCACGTGACTTTGAATATCTGAACTTTTGTATCACGTGATATGTCACATGACCCAAAAGTTGTTGTATTGCATCTTCCTGAACTTATCCCAAGTCGTTTATCAGCCCTGATCAGTCACATGATCTATCACGTGACACACGTTCTCATTTTGTCACTTTCCAAAGTTCAAAATCACGTGATAAGTCATGTGACCTGTGGAAGTCACATTTGGCCATACTCTTTATAAGTCGTTCAAAGTCGCTTCTCAAAGTCGTTCAAAGTCGTTTCTTCAAGTCGTTTCTTCAAGTCGTTTCTTCAAGTCGTTTCTTCAAGTCGTTTCTTCAAGTCGTTTTTTGAACTGCATTACCCCACTCACATGATAAATCACGTGACTTATATTTTTCAGTCGTCGAAAATTCGCGAACAGTGATTATTATCACGTTTTCCCTTGTATCTCTCTCAAAACTCACCCAAAGTCGGTTTTTGAACATTCAAAATGCTCCTCGTCATGTGCCGAGTCACGTGAACTTCTAAAATCACGTTTTTGTTCACAACTCGCTCAAAAACGGTCCAAAATCGATTTTTGAACACTCTTAATGCTCTCAAGTGACTTTTCTCACGACTACGTCGCTCGAAAAGTGATTACTAACCCAGAAATACACCCCCACCGTATTCGATAACTACGTCGCTGACTGCAGAGTCGACGGAAAGTCCGTAGCCCTAGCCCTATGGGATACAGCAGGCCAAGAAGAATACGAGCGTCTTCGTCCCTTAGCCTATGCTGATGCTCACGTGATTCTCATTGGCTTTGCGCTCAATGTTTTTGATTCTCTGGAAAATGTCGCTGTCAAGTGGATTAGGGAAGTCCGAGAACGGTGTCCCGGAGTCCCGATTTTGCTCATCGGACTGAAAAAGGATTTAAGGGCGTCCGAAAACTGCATAACCCTAACCCAGGGCGAGGAGATGGCCGAGAGGATTGGGGCTAAGCGTTATTTGGAGTGTTCTGCACTTACAGGGCAAGGGGTGGACGATGTTTTTGAGGTTGCAACGAGAGCAAGTTTGCTGGCGGTGAATAAGAGCAAGGGTAAGGGTTGTTGTATTGTGATTTAGCGAGAGGAGCCGCAGAGAGAAAAAATGAGCAAGAAATGAAAAAAATTGCATTTTTTTCGTATTTCTGCAAATTTTTTCGATCTGCGCGCGAATCGAGCGTTTTTGGTGGGTACTGATCAGCATGGATTATTCTCTGATTTTTTCTGATCATTTTTGATGAGCCAGGATTATTCCCTGATTTTTCCTGATCATTCTGGACTTCTTCCTGATTTTATCTGATTTTTCCTGACCATCCTGGAAGCATCCTAATTTTTTCTCATTACTTCGGACCATCCTGGAGTCTTGTCTGATTTGTGCTGATTACTTCTGAATAGTCAGAATAGCTCTCTGATTTTTTCTGATCATTTTGGAGTCTCTTTTTGTGTGATCACGCTTCTGAACTCCAGGGAATTTTTGTGGTGTCTTCGGATTCTCCTGATTCTCTGAAAAGTCTTGTGAGCTCATCTGTGAGATTTTGATGCTCGGGAAAATTCAGAATAGTTTTTGGAATTGTTTCGGAGTCGTCTGATTTTTTATGATCTTTTCCGAAGTCATCTGACTCCATCTGATGTTCTGTGAGTGCCAGGTATTATTTGGGAATTGTTTTGAATTGTTCTGAAATAATTTAAAGCTGTCTGGAATTTTCCGAGTTCTGATTTTCTGAAATGTCAGACTGATTTGAGACTTGATTTTGTTCTTTGACTTGTTCTCCAATCTTCGGTCCTTCTGAAATGTCAACATCGCTTCAAAACTTCAAAACTTCAAAACAGCTTCTACCTCTGTCTCGACACATCTACACACATTCCTCACTTGCTCAAAAAAATTCCTCTGGTGTTTTCCGGTCACGTGATCAAATCACATGACTCTGAACTCTTGCCACGTTCATCTATATGAACCAAAATCACTTCACGTCGCTCCTTACTAACTTATTTCATCACTGTGTAATCAATGCATTAATTCATGTACCTGTAGACGGGAGACTGTCATATTGGCTATTCTTAATCTTCTGGTATCATGTGACATTTCATTCTATCTTTTGTATCTTTGATATGATGTCATACTCACTCTCAGTGATCATACTATACTCATGTGCAACTATCTGTTCTCTGTTAGTTCAGAAGCGCTATTTGGTAAATCTCGTGTTATCAGAACAGTTGGTTTAAGCGGGATAGACGCATTTCGGAGGAATTTAACAGTGCAATGTCCTTTTATAGGATGGTTCTCAACTTAGTTCGTAAATATTGGCCACTATTGTATGGTACATTCCTAACAGATGTGACCAATATTTGTGGTAAATAGTCACCAAATGTCTCCAAATTTTTTAAGCGTAATAGTCACATGACGGTGACCTAGAAAAAGGAATTATTCATTTCAACTTTACCGTTCGTCTTTTAGATAAACATGTTTTTCATTTAGCACATATTTCAGTATTAAAAATTCATTTTAGTACTGCTGGCCACACTTGTGAGAAAAAATACAACCACCCTTATACCAAACACGCTACAGTTATCTCATTTATTGACCATTTTCTGAGATTTTCAGGTCGAAATCACAAAAGTACAAAATTAGGGGTTTCTCGGTTCGATTCCCGGTTGTGTTGTTGTTTAGTATTTTCAGAATGCCTTGAAATTTGACATATATGATAATTTAAGCGTCACAAACATTTTTGCTCAAGTTCTAAAGTTGCTACTATTTTCCCTCGTCTTTTGAAGACTGTTTTTGTTTGTGCACATATACACCCTACAGCGTCTAAAAGTGATGTTTATGGAACAGCTCATTTGAGACAAGGAACATGTTGAACATATCACGTGACTCAGAAACACCGGGTTATCAGCAAACATGCAATAATATTGCTGTGTCGTCTTACAAAAAAATCGAGTTCTGATACACTTCCTTTTTATTACCTGACAGAGAGAAATACGTCTCTGAATTTTGAGTGAAGTACTCTCATGAGGAGTGGTTTATATCTATGTAGTCAGCGTATTCTGGGCTATTCAATGGTATATATCACGTGACTTCAAAATACTTCAATCGTGTTCTAACTATTTATGTTGAATTGTATACTTGTTGACTCTTCTATAAATGCTTCAATATAGACTCTATAGACACAGAAGTATAATCACGTGACGTATCTCTATCGACAACTCCTTTCAGAGTTTCAAATCACGTGACCAAATTTTTGTTGGCTGTTGCAGTTCAATATTCTGGTGTTCACCTGTATATCCAAACAATGGCAGACAAAGGATGAGATACTGAAGACCATTTTTTTGAAATTATTCAGCCACATGACTAAACTTACTCACGTGACTTTTATTCATCTTTCTGACCATCATATGAAGTCTGAGCTGAGTTCTATGGAACACTTTACGTTGTTGCTAGATTACCGAGAAACAGCTTAATAAAAAATTGGAAAGTACTCACGTGGTAAGAACAAGCTCTATAAGCGGACCCTCAACGCCAATTGACAATATCTCTGTTATTAATCTACTTCTGAAGAATACAAAACTAAGGCAAGACTCATAAGAAGACAAAATCTGTTCCAAGAGAAATAGAGACATGAGAAGTTGACCATCGTCTTTAGAACAGTTTATCTAGTCACATGAAAAACTTCTAGAAATTTTATGAATTGATATGAAGACGCTTCGTCTGTTTGCATGTTTCTGCAATGTGTCCTACTCATCCTACAACGAGCTGTATTGTGTCCAATGAAGTCACGTGACTTTAAAGAGATAAAACACGTAAAACCAAGTCACGTGATTGAAATTATGAACTCCCGTGACCACTAAAAGACATCAATACAGAGATCTGTCTAATTCACCCACTCAAAACTACGCACCCAGTATTTAACGACTCAGCAGCCAGTTTTAACCTTAGTCAGCTTTTTTTTGGTTCTAGGGCATGGCTAATCACGTGACTGCTCACATGACCCATTTGCACCCCCGAAAAACACGTGACTGCGTGGCCAAGTTGGTTAAGGCGTACGACTGTTAATTGCAGGCATCGTAAGATCGAGAGTTCGACCCTCTCCGCGGTCGTGAGAGATGGGCTGAGTTGGCTTGTATCTTTGTTTTTGTTTTTTTTTACTTGGTATTACTTGAGCGATTAACTATGGCGTGAACTGAGCTGTTGAGGTGTAACTTTTGGGTAAGTAATATGTAAGTAACACTGAGTCTGTTTAGATGAATGGGGAAGATAGGTGTGAAGACGTGAATAAGACTGAGGGACGTAGTTAGGTTGTTCCTGTTAACTCAGAATGTATATCGTACGAAGCACTGTGCTTGTACATGTTTATAAAGTTTAATGTACTTTGTGATTATAAAAAAAAAAGTCATTCAGACGTGATTTGGAGTATGTCTGTGTAGAGTCAAGAATAGTGTATAGAATATAAATGGAGAAGTTTCAGAGAGGAAGTAGGGTATACGATTGTTCCATGGACTATTAACAATGTATGTTTATTGATTATCTTTATAAATACGTCTTGAATATGTTTTATAGGGGCTGATTGCTAGTGATAGATCTGTAGTTGAGCTTGTTTTAATGAAGTTCTTGAAAGTAAATCTGCAATCAACAAACTCGTAACTGTGAAGTTAAACTTACAGTTCAATATTATCGAGGTAAAATTTCAGTGAGCTGAAAAGAGTAGGTTAATACCATAGAGTGAAGGTTTTACGTGAGATATACTATTTATGAATTTGGAGTACTGATACACTTGCTGCATCTCTCTGTGATGACACTTAATTATGTAATGAGGTGAGCAAAGCTAGAATACGTCACATAAGGGCTAGAGCGATGAAAAATACATGGATGTGATCTTAGAGACGAGAAAAAAGCAATACAAAACTTGTCATGTTCATACGTGCTTTGTATGGCATACTAGAGACATCTCTCCAGTTTGTATAATCCAAAGAGATAGCTTGAAATAGCTGATAGAGTTATCCTGTAAGAACATGGAGTGAATCTTGGGTTAATGTGGAGATGTAGGACAACAATGAAAGTTTTTGCGTTTCAATAGATTCTCTTTTGACTGCTTTACACGTACATGTGATATAGGACACCATAAATATCAATGCACATAGTGATACAAAGAGACACTCTATAATTTTTGGAGTTATTTCAAATGATCTGGAAGTATATGAAGTGTCTCCTAGAATTATCCTTGTCTTTATTGCTTCTCTGTAGCAATATATAGTGGTATCTTCTACAGTACCCTAGGGGAAATAAGATAGACTCGTAGAAGTACGTAGATATACGCTATGAATATTCCAAAGAGATGAAAAGGTTTCTAAGGCTTTGTTGATTATATCTAAGCTATTCATCAGTGTACAACATCCCTTAGAGATATTCTACCCACCTCTTCATTTTCAGTAGGAGGTATCAAGATACATATATTACTCGAGAACCTGAGAGTAAAAATGAACTCGTGAAGAAGTCAGAGTTGTTTAACCCGACTCAGAAAAGATTTATACACTCTCTCTGAAACTCTCAGATAACTGGATCTCGTTTTGGAAATTTTCTGAACACAAGTTGTTTAGTAAGCATACCTGAAGGAGTCATGCTGGAGATACACAACTAGTTCCAAGTTAGGAAATAGGCTACATTAAACACATTAGAACTATGTTGTTGTTTATTTCTCTCTTAATTGCCAAGATATGAAAAAATGCTGATAATGTGTACAGACTAGAGAACATGTCTAGAAGATGGGAGTGAATTAATGTAACCAATGTTTCTGAAATAAGTCATGTAGACTAACAATCGTATAAAAGAGCCATTTGTCAAGTTTCTTAACTTCCAGCTATCACAATTCAAAAGATACAGTATAACTCTACAAAGGGGTCAGAAACCAAGTCAGAGGTATTCGGCTCTAGGAGCAAAAGAAAAAGAGATGTTTTTACGGGTACAACATTACTTGAATTGCAACGGATGTTTTGGTTTCTCTAGAATTCTTGTAGCCCGTCTTTCGAGTAAGTTGGTATATGCTGACGAATGATGGTATCAAAACCCGCACTTCTCGAAGAGTTCCTTTACAGAGAAACTGAAGTTTTAGTAGTGATAAGAATTCTTCGATAATCAAAACGCACTCTTCAGATATTTTTTCCAAGTTTTGTTCATTGAGGTATCAAACATCATCTGGTAACAAGGAGAATCCATATACTAGCACTAGGTGTACTCCTAGAAGCCTGTAGTCTACTCCCAGTGATTATCATAGAGCTATGTAAAGAAATAAAACGTCCATCCTATTTACTAGCACCCCAGTTCTTTTGTTTCTCATTTCTTTTATTTTTCCAAGAAGTAGTGTTTCTCAGATCTCACTACAGAACATAGTAGTAACATTAAACAGTACCCAAACTACTTCAAAATAGTCGGAAATACACCCAGAAACATCTAAACAATCTCTAATCTCTTCATTTCACATTTCTGGCATACTCCAAACCTCATCGTTACCTATACTGACTTCTCTTAGTCCATTCTGCAAGCAGTAAAGTCCAGAGTTACCTCATATTATTTCTAAGCACCAAAATATCATACTGAATCACATCTTTCATCTCCACCACATCCCTTTCTTTTTCTCTCCTCCAACAAAAAAGCCCCATCTCAAAACCCATAGCACACTCTAGAGACTCCAGAAGTCAACCAAAACTTTTATATTACTAATACTCCCCTCTTTAAATCCTCCAATCCCATCTCACTTTGTTTAATTAATCACAATCGCACCTTCTGTATTTATTTTTATTTTTCTACATTCCTCCACCCAAAAAACGCCCAACTGCGCGGAAATTAACCCGAGACACTCTTCAACGCTCTGTAACCTCCCTTACATCGCATGTTCGCTTTTTATTTTTTTCTTTGCCCTCTTTCTTCTACCATTCTTCTCATGCACGTCCTCCACTCCTCCAGCCGTTTTCCGTGGAATGGCTGCTTCCAAAGAGACGAGATTTGCTGAATAAAAAATTAAGATGTGGAATAAAAAATTTAAATAAAAAAAATGCGTCGCACTTTGCCGCTTCGTTTTCCGTATTTTCTTTTTGTATAGTAAGGCACAGAGCATTAGGCTTGTGGGGAAGGTGTTTCATTGTCATTTATCATTGTCACAGTCATTGCCACCGTCTTTATCGCTATCGTCTTCTTAAAACACGTGACTGATAAACTGATATCTCTTCCGTTATGGATATTATTGCCGATCGCAAAAGATCGTCTGTAGATCACCCCCAAACATCCCAGGCGATCCCTCGATCCTGCAAAAACGCTCCCTGACAGTTATTGTGCGGTCTCTTTGCTTTTTGCAACTTTCGCCCAAACTCTGCTGTTTTTGCGTCACATGTTTATGATGTCATAATGCAGGAGGTAGAATGAAGAGCAGTGTGTGGAATTGGCTGAATTTTTGAATGTAGACTAATTCAATGGTGTAGATCACGGCATTGAACTCCCCATCGTCACATGACCTTTTCTTCTCCTCCTACGTCGACATCTCCACTACCAATCAATTGCTCTAGACACAACTCTAACAAGCCTCAGAATTGCTTTTTCCAGCCCTAACTCCCCTCACCGCATTCGTCCTTTTCGGACGTTCCCGTGTCTGTCTTCTGTGTCTTTTCTTCTCTCTGTTCTTATTCACCATTGTAATGTAGCATTAAGAGACACGGCACAGACGATCCCCCACTGTCGATCGTTTTGGAATTCTCAAAGAGTCTGAACGTTGATTGATGTATGACTGAATGAATAGGATTGTGAGAAATGTCTCAGTCAGCATGTGACTGCTCTTGCGTCGTATTTCGATACTTTTACGGACTTCTTTTTTTTCCACCACAAAAAGCCACTACAAGTACTTTCAATCTCTTCCCAATACTCTCACCTCACCTTACATGATCTGCAGATCTGCATTTCGCGTATGTTGATCTGCAGATCAAGGGATCGAGTCTAAAATAAGTGAAGGGTGTCAAAATGCTCGCAAGAGCGCAGAGAAGCCAGCGGTGAAGTCCGCTTGTCGATATCTCGTCTCTATCGTGCGCCGTCATGCCCCAAATATAAGGTCGTCTTCTTTTTTGTGTAACGTGTTTGCGTAAAGGCCTTTTTTCCGCATCGCGCCAACGTCGATGTTCGTCGATTTACGTCGATTTACCTTTGGCAGCCAGAAGCGGCACTGGATCGGCAGACGGTCAACGGTAGCCGTGACGCCTCAAACTTTAAAGTCATATACCGGGTGATCCAGCATAGATATAGCGGCGAAAATCACATATTTGTGCACATCGCGATTTTCACTTTCAAACGGTACCGATTTCGAATTTTTTTATATTTTCCCGATTTTTCTGAAAAAACTTAAAATAAGCTTTTAGTTTGAAGGCAACACGGCACTCCACTCTCCCGATTGGCTGACCACTTGCTGTCTGAAAAATGTCTTTACTAAGCGAATACGCTAAGCGATTATTGCCCGAAAGAGACGCGACACAAAGCCAGAGACGAATAATATCGGCAGGTATTTTGCAGCCCGGTTGCCTCTTTGGACCACTTCTTGGATGCAGGTCTTCGTCAAATTATTTCAGACGTCAGCACCGCGGAAAGTGTCCCAAAGAGGAAACGCAAAAAACGGGAGATAGCGGAGAGAGAGGCGGGGCTGGCGGTATTTTTTATTATTTTTTCCCTTCACTTTTGGTGGAGTTGTGGAATTTTGAAGATTTTTTGAAAAACATTTTTTCTTTTTACAAGTGATGCTCAACATACAAAGTGGGTTCTTCGTAAATCAGCCATTCCACGCATTGGCTGCTCTCTTAGCTCAGCAGCCATATCTTTAAATCTACCCGAGGTGGCTGCCTGGGTCTGGATCCAAAAAGCAAAAAAAATAAAATAAAAAGACGGGAAAAAACAACCAACTCGTACAAGCAGGGAAAAGGCGATTAACACGAAATAGGCCCGTTTCGAGGCAGCCACTTGCATTTCAGGTGCTTGTTTCGACGGAAAAAGAACGAGAAAAGTATCCAACGCACAGGAGAGACCCTGCTGGAGGAGGCGATTGTTGGGTCGGAGAGTCAGCTGACGGGTCTACAGAGTCACGTGAACAGTGGTTATTATCGAACTACAGCCTTGTTCTATATTTAGCCAGAGGGAGGAAGAAAATGACTGAGACAGGATGGAGCTAAGAGCGGGGTTTGGGAATGTAGAGAAGGATGAGGGGTGTGGTGGTCTTTTCCGTTAGTTTTTCGGAGCACTATTCGCGAAACTAGAGACACATCTTCTTTTGGACGTGCTACAAGAGAGTGAGACTAAGTAGAGAATGTGAGACGGTGGAGCTACGTGAGGTGTATTTTAGGAACCGCGGCGTTTGGTGGATCCAATCGATATACTTTCGTCGTTTGTAGCAGCTCTATCCGTAAAGTTAGACGGAGTCTTTCAGCACGCTCAGAATAAATACAGGAGGGAGTTTTTTTCGAAATCACAAGCAAAGCACACTGTCTTGATCTCTGAAACAAACTGAATCTAGCGATTCACTCCCCGTAGAGATCTCACTTCTGTGGAGTGAGTTCTAGACATGTCTTATGTGTGGTTCAGTTATACGTGGTGCTCTAGAACGCGATTGGAATGCGGTGGGGCTTTGAGAAGTGTACGGTTGAGTTTTGGGTCTAAAGAGAACACGAAAATTATATTTGTGTTTTTATTGCGTTATTCTGAGGTGTTTTGGGGGTGCGTCTGAAAATGTAGTAGAGTGCTGTAGAACCAGATGTGGTGGTGATGCAATAAATTTGAGTGCCCTAAAGGACTATTTCATTATTTATAATCATGCCTGTGAACTCGGTTTGTTTCTATCTTTACTCTTCGTGAAGTAACAGAGACTTTCTTTTAAACATCCTACAATGTCTGACCTCTGTAGAAATAGAACCAGAGTGGCTGGACCTGAGACAGTTGTATTTTGCGACTCTAGAATACTCAAAGAACATAATTTTGTACTTCTGGTGTATTCCAGAATGACGGTTCATATTTTATAGACACCTCTTGATATGGTAGTCGAGGGTCTCTGACTTCTTAACTGAATAGATATCAATATTTTTTGAGTAGCTAAACATACTCAGGGACCTTGTTTACATTAATCTATTCCACCCAATAGTTTCCAGATTCTGCCGTTCTGTTTGTGTACATTTCCTTCTTCATCCATATGTATTGTCCGAATACCCTACGTACTAAAGTTACGACATGGCCAATACTTCTAGCGCAGCAATGTACATACAGTACACCATAAAATACCCCACAGCCTTACTACAACTAAACAAACTACTCCATAGTACTCATCACACCCTATAAGCCACAAAACCAACCTCAACTAAAATTTCCTCCACCCCAACTACTTCTACCCTCATCACCGTACTTGCCCAACTTACGAGTATCACCAGAGATGGGACCATTCTGAGAAATAACAAAGAAATCAAAAACACTCCATATCCCACTTCTAACCCTCCCACATCTTCAAAATCCCACAATCCTCCTCTCTAACATTACTCATCACAAGTATCAGCCAGTCGGCACACACTTTACTACTACTACTTGGTCAATACCTATAACCACAAACAATTCCCTCCAACTTTCCAACCAAACACGCTACAACGGACCAAACTCCACCAATGCACTCCCCACATGCCCACCTTTTCCACGTATATCCCGCTTATCAATACCTCTTCTATGCGTCCGACTAAACACCGACCCCGCTTTTCCAGCCTAAGCTCTCCACCAGGCGCTAGAAGCTCTTTGTGTTTCAACGGAGCTGTTTGTGCTCTCCGTTTATTGTCTACAAACCACCGTTCCAGCTCTTTTCCTGCAGTTTTCGACTAGTGCGTGCTAAAACTGCGCTAACACAAACAACCAGAGGATAGATACCAAAAAGGCGGGGAAGCCTTGTTTGAAACGGTGGAGCGTTTTCCGAGCGGTTTCTGCCCGAAATTATAACCGTGCTGGTATACCTTTTGTGTAACCAACACAAACAGATGACACAAAGACAGATAAGATAAAATCGTGCTGTTTGATTGGCTGGAGAACTTGGGGTATTTTTTTTGGTAGATGTTGGTATATTGTATTTGAGCCTGTTGATGACTGCAAATCTTTCTGTGTCACTTCTCTTCGCCACCTTTTTAAACACCAATAAATACAATTTATTACCCTCGTACTCTCCACCCTATCGCACTCAATCTCACTTTGGCAATGCACACAGATGCACTGCCATATTCAGATCACGTGACGTCACGTGAATAAAAATTCCAAACGCGAAAATCGCACTACTACGCCAACTTCTCTACACCGCTTCTCCTACTATTATTAAAGTTTTTAAGTAGATCAACAAACGGTGATCGTCCGAAAATCTCTAGTATGCCGATCTGAGCCGGAGAAGAAACGGGCAGGGCATACATGGACTAAATGAAGCCCGTAGAAGCATTTCTGAGTGTTTAAAACTCGGTAGCCGATATTAAAGCTTATTCAGCGAGAGTATAGCTAAAAAGCAATGCGTACTCTTAAATTTCCAATATCAATCATAGACACAACGTAATACTATAGAAATGTAGACCAGGGGTCGGCGACTCTAGTTCGTGTTTTTTTTCTTTCTTCCAGGACAACTATTAGCTATGCAGTTATTGTTTTTAGTAAGGGGTATACTTGAAATTTTTCAGAGGCAGAAGGAGAGCTCAGAAAGGGCTGAAAATCGATCACGTGACTCAATTCACGTGAATAAACACCGCCAACAAAAAATTTTCTCCATATCTTTATTGCAGCTCATTCTACGTCGTCACTTATATATCTCATGCAGGGCTGGAAAATACTTATCAATAATTGGTCAAGTACCTCTCATTGGACTCTAGTCAAACGGCACAAGTTGCTTTTTGGCTAGACTGGTTTTAATTATGGAAGTTTAAGACTTTCGGGCTAATGGAGATGTCAGTTACATTGCGGTGTAGTAATCGTAGAGCTATGAAAGTACTACCAAAAGATGCGTAAAATTCTTCTATATCACGTGATGTACTCCATTAGTCATCCACTTTTTTAGTAGTCAAAATACCACGAATTTCCGTGGGTCACCCGCAAATGTCTTAGATCCGCCCAGTTGCTTATTCCTGAACAACTTTAAGCGGAATGTCGTCCCAGCAGCCTCGAGAGGGTGTATTTCTGTTCGTCATAGCCAAGAAGTTCTATTACATTGATAGAGCATGGTAGAGATAAGCCACGTGTAGATGGACATAACAGTTGGACTCGTTGGAAAAGGAGGATTCTTTTGTTATAACTCATAAAATTTTCGGAAACCCCCTCCAACATCTCAAAAATGTCAAAGTAATCTCCTCGCCAGACACTAACTCCTCAAGTAAAAGAAATTCTTGCAAAAGCAAAGAAGCACATGCTTGTCAGCATACGACTGATCCTATAGCCAGCCCTATAAGTTGCTAGCTGCTCCACGACCCCAGTAACCTCTAATCTAACTCCCGCTCCACAAAAGCAACGGTAACGTTTTGATTTGGTTTTTGACCTCGAAAAGTGGATACCAGGCAAAGAGTGGAACTGTTGAGCTCACAGGAGCTCTAGGTTTCTTGCTGTTGTCGTCGTTGTCTCTGTATAAGATTTGGGCGGTGTAGTGATGATGATTGTAAAAGTGTTGGTAGAATGCGAACGAGAATTCCTACAGCTTAGGGAAGTTGATGGTTGTCATCAGGTGAGCAAGGGGAGTATTTCTATACCCTTTTCATAATTTTAGCATTACTCCAAAACATTCTAGCATATAGATACCTCTTTCCAACAGCACCCTGCTAGCTCCACCAAAAATAATCCCACAAAAACGAGAAGACCACCAATATTCTTCTCGTGACCTCCTTAATGATGTGACGTACTCCAATTCGAAATTCCTCCACACTTCCAACTTCCGCCAACCCCAAAACCGCAATGATCGACATACAGCCGCTTGAACCTCGTCACGTAACGCAAATCCTCTCTGCAGTCTCCTGCTCAACCCGATATCCTTCGTGCCAATCTGCAGATCGTCACATTGGCTCAAACCCTACAACATGTGCTTCGAGCCTGTCACATGCTGGCCAAAGGTAGGGATGATGATTTTGTCGATGAAGCGACGATCCTGAAGATCCCAGGTGTCTTGCTATTTTATTTGAATTGTGGGAATTCTTTGAAGTTTTAAGGAGATTAATTCCTGGTAATTTTGATATTAATCTGATTGACATGAGAAGTACATCAATGGAATCGTCATATTCTCAGCTTTGCAATTATGCCCTTCAATATACACCACCATTACTCAATCAAAATATATCACCATCTCACTCCCACCAAACCCAGAAACAAAGAATGGCAATCGAATAACCATAATAAAGTGTTAATAGAGGCTGTGCTCGGGTTTTTCCGGACAACGACAAAAAATTCCACATTCTTTGTACTCTCACCTGACTGGTATCAAAATGCTCTCTGCAGCGAGCTAATCACGATTATCTACTTTTCGCCGTCATATCACCACTATTCGTCGTTCTAGAATGACGCAAAAATACACACAAAAACAAACATCAACGGGCCCTATAAAATACAAGACATTCTGATACATGGATAAATTGCTATATATCTCTTCTATATATTTCTATATATTCATAAGTTCTATCTGTGCACATCTGTTTGTGCCCTGTACCTACACAAAAAATGCCATACAGAAATCCGCCTCTGCGTCCGGTGGTACTTGTACACTTGTACAATGCCGCACGAAATAAACTCTCATGTGAGTTGGTCCAAGCGCATTAGACGGCGCAACTCTTAGGGGTCTCTTTGTGAGCAAGTGGATTCTTGGGCAAGGTTCAGACAAGTGCCACAGAAAGAAGAAGGAAAAAAAAAAAGGCTGCACAAACCACCGCATGCACAAGTAGAGTGGGGCACTCGAGGGGAATCAATGTGGGGGAGGAGAGGTATCATAGAACGTGAATGGTCGATAGCACGTGGGTATGGCCGTAGTTCAGGGCGTGGAGCTACCCGCGTGGTGACCACAGAAGCTGTGTGGTGGGTGACATGAACTGTGTTGTGCCAACGACATGAGTTGTGTGGTGGGTTACGAGAGCAATGTAGTCACCACAGAAGTTGTGTTGTGGGCATTACGGACTGATTTGAACAACCCCAGGGGTACCCATAACATGGACTGTGTCGTGGTATGACATGAGCGTTATGGTCACGACAGTATGATAGTGACAACAGCGATTTTGTGCCAACCACTACAGCCATGCCAACGACAAGACTCAAATCCCCGGGGATGCAATGACGACATAGGAGTTGTGGTGGCTTAGACCAAGTGAACGACATGACCCTTGTGGTGACTACGACTCGAATAATGTCGTCAGTCGGAAAGCACCCATGTAGTCGTCACAATTATCAAGTCGTGGGAACAACACAAGTCTTGTAGTGACCATGGCACACCTCATGTTGTGGGCAAGTCGTAGGCTCAGAACAAGTCGTCCAAATGTCATGGCAACTGTGTCGTGTACTGACAGTCAATGTCGTTGAAGTACCACAGTGAAGTACCAAGACAGGGAGTCTAGTTCACGACATAACTCATGTCGTCCCCATGACACAGACCATGTCGTGCCCATCACAGAGTCCATGTAGTGACCACAGTCCACCTGTCGTGGGCACAACACAACCAATGCAATGAAAACGAAGTCGAAGTCACCCCATAACAGAAGCCATGCCAGGATCTCAACGGAAACATTGACACCACAGGAGCCATGTAGTGGGTATGACAGGGGCATTGTAATGACCAATCTAGTCACACCCACGACTTGACCCATGTCATGCCCACGACACAGCTCATGTAGTCACTACAGGAGTCGTGTAGTCACCACAGAAGTCGTGTAGTGGCCACGACACCACCCTTGCAACACCCACAAAGTCGCGACCCGGCTAGTCCTAGTCCCAGCTCTCAGTCCAAGAACAATGATGAGACTAATGACATGACCAGGCTAACAAGACGTTGGGCTAATGGCAATGGCAATAGTAGGCCACCTGACACTACTCTTCTGTGTCGCATTCCACATCCACCATACTCACACTTGTTGTACTTGTAGTTGTCGTTCTGTTTGTGTCGCATGTCGTAATTCTGCTGATCTCCTTCTAGTCTAGAACTGCTACAAGTAGCTCTATAGCAAGAGTCTGTGTTAGTTAGAAAAGTTGTACTCACCACTGTCAGTGTGTCAGTAGATCATCCACAGACAACTCATCTGTGTCACACCTCATTCAGTGACCCAAACATCTTTGTTAGATCCCAGGATGAAGTAACACAAACAGCACAAATGCTTCTGTGTCAATGACATAAAGCAAGAGACATCCTGCTTGTGATCATGTTTGTGTCATGAACACTTCAATGACACAAAAATGTCACAAAACGCGTTTGTGTAACAAAAAAAGTAGCATGGCAAGAAAAAGAAAACTCACGAGGATCAGCGTTCCTTCTTATAGTCTGTGTATGTGTCTGTGTCTGTGTCTGTGTCGCTCTTTCTGTGTCGCTCTTTTTGTGTCGTTCTGTTTGTGTAACTTCTCATGTGTCGGTCAAGAAGAAGAAGAAGAAAAAAGCGACCCATGAAATATATATCTTGCTACCCATGACACACCCCATGTCATCTCCCCTGCATAGAGTTTGGCACAAGGCTAGGGTGGGCAAAACAATATTGGGTGATTTTTTATATAATCTGAAGAGTGCAAAATACTCGTTGGAAGACGGCGATTCTAATGGTACTGCTTCTATATTTTTCTGACCTCTGTAGCGTTTTCCAGAAGTGGAATATATAACGTTCTTACTAACTCTACCGAAAGTTATCCCACAAAGACGAGAAGTACACCATTAGAGTCGCCTCACTCGTGCGAGTATTTCTATACCACTTTTGTTATTCCAAAATCACTCCATAAAAATCTGACACTGCTCTATTTCTAAAGACCACTTCCAACACAGCACACACACATTCCGATCTAAGACAAAGACGAGAATGTGGCATGTCTAAGACAAGAAAATGTCCACGTTCGTTGTTTCAAAAAAAAGTTCTTGAGTCAGGCTGAGTCAGAGTGGTTTTGGCGATGTGGGCTTTTGAATGACTTTTTAGTAGAGTAAGTAGTGTAGCTGGAAAGAGTAGAGTCGATATAGTATCTCTGTAAAGTTCGCTAAGCTGTAGCATGTCTGTGGAGGATTCTGTGGTGCTTTGCGGTTTCCGAAAAGCCAAGTAAATGTCAACTAGAATAAAGTTTGTGTGGAATTAAGAGTGGAGGGTAGTGAGAGATTTGTGAAGGTGACTATAGTTTTTAGTGACATAAATATGGTCTCCATATAACTATAATTCCAACAGTATTAATTTCGTCTTCATAGGATCACTGCAAGAAAAGATAGACGCCACCAGATGAACATGCTTCAACTAAGTTCCAAGTAATACAATTCTGTGGGACGCGTACGGAGCAAACATGTGTGTCAAGTAATATCCCAACAAACCTAATTACAGTAAGAAATTAATCTTGAGGATAGCTCAACAAATGAGTAGGCACCTATATATTTTCTACGTCTCAAAGTACTCCCCATATCACTAGCTCTATAATGGTACTACTAATTAGCTTTGCCGAGTTTTACAATACCAAATTCTCAACCCCCAGGTAACCTATTGTGTCAAGTAAACTCCAAGTAAACTCCCTAATTTGGCGTTGGGAGGAAAGACCTTCCTTTCTGAGCTTGCCTCAGAGTTTCCAAGTAATTTATCAACACACCTTATTTCCCTAACAAAACCATCTCGAGATAGTTCCCCAACCGAATACACACCTGTATGTTTTTATTACACAATAATACTACTCACACCCACAGCTACCGAAAAGTACCACTCCCTAATCTCAAACACATCTCCAACACCAATTTCTCACCCCAAGGTCGTATATTTCTTCAACTAAACTCTAACTAAAAAAGTGTCTCACTGCAACCCCTTCTAGAATCCCCGTGAAACACCGCAGAGATAATCGGAAACCACCGCCCGACGCGAAATCGACGGGAGATTCAGCCGTGAGCTCCGTGAAACGGCAGCTTTACTTTGCGATTTACTAGCCGCTCTTGGTGCTGATCTGCCGATCGCCACAGATTTTGCCAACGCGATCAGCTGGATCTACGACAAGTACGGGGAATAATTAAGTCAGTTGTATTATGCTAATAAATAATGCTTGGACCGTGTAGTCGTTGGTTTGGTTCTGTCGTCAGAGAAACAGAGAAAAGTGGAGTTGTGCATCCAGAATGGCAAAGAGTAGAGCTGGAGACTAGTGAGAACAACCAGAATGCGCAGAAAGACGTGCTGAATCCAGCGGTGAAGTCCCCAGGACTCTAGGGCGGCCTCAAAAAGTGCTGGGGTTTTTTCAACGCAAAAAAACTCACTGCACTCCCACTCCTCACTGCCGGTACGTATATTCATAAGGAACATACATCATTCTCTGCTGCTGCAACAACTGCTGGTGCTGCTGTTGCGCAGCCGCCTGGGCCGCCTGTTGTGTTTTTTTCGACAGTTTTCGCACCCGTCGCGATCTG
This sequence comes from Yarrowia sp. B02, assembly GCA_017635955.1. Taxonomy (NCBI): domain Eukaryota; kingdom Fungi; phylum Ascomycota; class Dipodascomycetes; order Dipodascales; genus Yarrowia; species Yarrowia sp. B02. The sequence goes on from JAAQQV010000006.1 coordinate 2,366,872, forward strand.
AATTTCGGATTAGGGTTGGTGTTTCGCCACGAATCGACCGCTCTCTGGATGACTCCGCGCTTCTTGCGGATGCAGGGGTTCAGATGAGCCAAAGACCAGCCGATATGGTTACACTCGGTCTCGTACTGGTGTCTGTTGCCCTGGTACTCCTCTTTGGGCACTGCTGCTCGAGGGTAAATGCAGTTGTCCTTCTTGAACTCGGCCGAGAGATCGCCGGTGTTGACCGTGTGGATATGCGACAGGATTTTGTACTGCGTTTTTGTGCGGTTCTTGGAGTACTCAAAGGTGATGTAGTCCGTGAGAGAAGGAGAGGAGTAGGAGGTCTGGGAATAGAGACTCGTGTTGGGGGAGTTGGAAACCAGCGACGAGGCGACGGAGGAAGACGAAATCGGACTGTACAAGCCAATATGGCCTGTGGAGTTAGATCTGGAGCCAAAGGAAGAGTACGAAGACGGGTTCTTGGACTCAAAGACATTGGCACTCTGGAACGTCACGTGATCCGGAGGAAGTTCAGACGACGAATCAGTCACGTGGTGGCTTCCCACCGGCGAAGTCTCCGAGGTCATGTGACTCTCCGAAAAAGAGTTGACGTCATTCTGGTGCTGCTGAACGTGCCCCAAAGAAGTGACTCCAGAATCGCCGGCAGAGACGCTGTGCACACGGGAAAAGTCACGTGACGTGGAGAATCCCGCGCAGTAATCACGTGAGTGGTTAGTCAGCGGGTTAGTCAGCGATCCGGCGCTCTGGCTCACTTTCCCGTGCTGGTAGAACCCAGACTGCCGCTGGGGGGAAATAAGAGCGTTCAGAGTCGGTGTCACGTGACTCACGTCCGCAGAGAGCTCGAAATCGTAGATTCCCGGCGAATCTTCCGGCGTGGAGGCCGAGTAAGAGTAGGATGGTGACCCCCAGGTGTCCAAATGGGACAGATGGTGGTGGTCCTCGGGCGTCAGGAGGTCCTGGGAGGCCTTGGGATAGTCGTGGAAGGTGTTGAGAAGGTCCATGGTGTCGATGGAGGGATGTGGGTGGTTGTAGATATATGTTGGATTTAGAGTTTGGGTTAGAGTTTGTTGCGGGGTCGATTTTAACAAGGTTTAGCGAGCTTTTCGAAGCCTAACCTTAAACAGGCGAGAGGGGAGATAGGGGTGTCCGAGTAGGAAATATCGCAAAGTCGAAAAACGCAAAGTGGACGTTAGCGTCGGTGACGAATTTTGTCGGAATTTCGTCGGAATTATTTCGCGAAAATTTGGGGGTCATGCAACTGTATTTTTACAACGCTCTTTGGTGGTTGGAGAACGCGTGGTGTTTTTTTTTGGATTTGTTGGCGGTATTTTTGTGGCAATTATTCTTGAAAATTGCAAAAATTCATATCTCGACGGGTAAAATTATTTTCAGGATTCTAAAAATTGAATTGTGTTCAGAATGGTCCAGATATGGCGCTGGAAATTTTTGCAAAATTTTTTGATGTTTTTTCCATTTCTTTTTAAGAGTCCATTTCTAACGCTGTGGAAAAAAATCTGACAGTGCGTCACTGCAGTCGTCCCAAAGCACACAGATTTTGTGGCACCCGTTATCGCAATTAAAAAAATATTCGAAAATATTCTTATCACGACGGAGAAAATGCCACACGGATTTAAAATTTTGTCGTGCGCTCTCTGTGGTAGGAGCAGATCGTACTGAATTTTTAAATATTTTTGCTGTAATTTTAGCGGAAATGGAAATAAAATAAAATAAAATAAATCACAATTCGATGAATAAAAAAGATATCGCTGCTTACTCGACGGGGATCATATTCTAGAGGTGCAATAGTTTTGTAGCAATTTTCTCGCATTTATTCCCCTCCCCTCCATTGTCTACAATTATTTCTAATTTATTCCCGTTTATTTTATTTTATTTATTTCATCTTTTACTACTAATGCTCAGCCTCGTAAAAATACCACCGACTATCACCCGCGCTATATTCCCCATCTATACATATTTATTAATTTCGAATTTCGAAAAAAAATTTTCATTTAAATAATTTATCACTTTTATACTTGTACAAGTACAGAAATTTAAAGTGGACCCTTTTCCGCATCCGTCGATCAGCTGGTCTAGAAAACAAATACAAAGAGAAGGCGTTGAGTGGATACAATGTGCTTGTGAGAGCACGTGGTATTTGCGGAAGTCACGTGACTTTTTACCCAAAAGCGAAATGTCACGTGATATTCCGTTTTGTGTCACTGGAATATGCCCAACAATCGCCTCAACGACCAGGTAAGTGACAGAAGGAGGGAACTTTAGAAAAACCACGTGATGGATATGAAATGGAATATGTGTGTCACGTTATGGTTTCTGTTTGTGATAATAAGTGGCGTGACTTGTACAGCGAGTTTGGTAGGTTCGGCTACTTGATGAGCATTACGAAACTAGATTAGTAAGCTGTGGGTGACTGAGAACAGATAGAGTCACGTGAGTTATATAATTGTAATTCTGATCACGTGATGAGTTCAGTGGTATAGTTCTCTTAGCTGTAGGGTGTCTATGGAGAATTCTAGAGACTGTCTAAGAGTGTATAGCTGAGCCATCAGAGATATGTTTTAAGAACTTTGGCTGTATTTTTGAGTCACGTGATCTAAATTAGTGTGCTCTGCTAGTGTTTTTGAACCACAATTGTATACTTTATATATTTCTAGGAGCACTATAGGAGATTTTAAAGACATCTACTGAAATGTTCTTATCTAGGTATGGTCAATGATACTAGAATCAGATGTATTAGAGATATAGATATGGGAAGTTTTTTAAATGATTCATCTGGTGACTGGAATTGTGATATGTATTTTTCCATCTTTATAGCATCTCTGTAAAGCATCATACAACGATGCTTCGTTTCCAGAAGATCATCTCTAGAATGCCATTGAGAATAGCTATATACTAGGAAAAAAAATATTTGCATGTTTCCAGTTCCATTCTGAACGCAATTGTATACATCACGTGACATTTGGACTTTTGTAGCATCTTTTGAAGACATCTCATTATTCCTCAGTGTAGTAGATAGCACATCTTCCTGGAATCTACTAGAGACATCCCATAAACATGGGACAATTTTTATTCTCCTTTCCAACGTCAGTTAATAGTTATTACTTGCCTTCATCTTTATCGTGGCACATTGTACAAGCCTCTTCTTAAACAGAGTGGATCCCTCTAGAATTTGTTAGACCTACTTTCCAATCTGAAACGTAATATTATTGAACTCCCTGCACTCCCAGGGTCATTTATATACCACTCACTTAGTCCCATCTCTCTTCTAACGGAGTCTACACAACCTCTACAAATATTACCACTAAAACTGAAACATCTCTAGAAAGATGTATAGTCACTCTACTCCGATCTAAAGTATATCACTCGACTTATATTAGTCCCGTGATCTCAATAATACCACTTATTCTCCATCACTATAAATCAACCAGATTCTACCAACTTCTCCCCCTTTCCAAGTGGATCGCATAAAAGCCGCTACAATAGAGCAAAAAAGACGAAACTTTGAAAATACCCTTCTTTCGATCACGTGACTCCACAAATCCACTTTATTTGTCATTTTCTTTATCCTATGTCAAGTTCCCGATTATGCAGGGTGGAGCCAAGTGGAGACCTGCAGCAGGATACTGGAGGGGCTCATAACAATGGGAAATTTTGAATCGGTTAATTTGAATCACGTGACCACAATGCAAGCTAGTTTGAGGTTTCAGGACCGTTTTTGGACGAGTTGTTAGTTTGCTAGAGTGGAGACGATTTTGGATGTTTATGGAATGGTGCTGAAATAAAGTGAAAGGATTTCAAGAAATGTATTTTGTAGATGGAGTGTTAAGGAGTATATTGGTATTTTAAAAATCAAATTTTGAGCATTATTCGTGAAGTTACAATGACTTATCTGAAATCCTAGAAAAGTCCCCAAAACTTTGTTGAAGCACTCTAGAAATATATAAAGAAAAGAGGGGTCTTTTGACATTTCCAGGGTCTCGTATGCAACTTTGTTTTAGTTGAATGAGTGGTTCTAGGAAGAGTTGTGTGTGTTTCTAGGAATTGATAATTAGTAAGGGTTGAAATGTTCAAATGCCTTTATTGACAGATTTAAGTGAGCTGTGAAGTTGAAGTTCTTGGTGTCGTTTATCCACGTGATGAAGAGTCTTGTGTAAATTTCTTGTCCAATTTTACTCAACATGTCAGACTTTAGAGTAGATCTCTTATCTTCTGGATTATGCGCCTAAAAGAAGATTGAGAGGAGTTGACATATTGGGGTTTTAGGAGGTTGTTTGAAGTGGACTTTATAGTTACTTTGTCAAGTGGTAATAGATCTAAGTTCTTTGTGGAGAACGTTGTGGGGTATTTCCCATTTGCTATGTTGTAAAGAAGTGTGTGTGGTAATTTTTGGTATAGAAGTGCTACAGCTAAGAGATGTTTTTTGTGTACTCTTGGAAATTGTCTTGGATATATTTCACTACTTTCTACTACACAAGTAGCTTGTGGACGATACTATAGCAGTTTCTTGTTTTGGAGAACAAGTACACAACTTTTCACATAAGTGGATAATATTAGTAAAAAGTACATAGCCGACTTCTTTGTATTCCATAACGTCGTCTTCAGCATAATCACTTGTCTACGACACATGTAGCAAGTTTTGTGGATACTTCTTTCAAAGTCAGTAGAATATTGAAGTTTATGTAGCGGACTCCTATGTGTGTTTGTGAAGAGGGGTTTTTGTGGGGTTATGTAGATTAATCATTGGTCTATGTTTCAGTTTACTGTTTAGCTACATGATTACTACGGACTCATCTAGAGACATGTGGAAGATTGTAAAGAAGTGAGTCCTAGAAAGTTATTGAGAAGAGGTAAATTCTTGGGTAGTTTTTCTGGTGTTTTATAAATCACGTTATATACCAAATCCGTTTGTTTTGTAGTCTCAAGTTGCTTCAATATGTCTCTACACACATCTTCTTTATTTTGATCATAATACAAATGTATTTATGTAGAATGACATAGAAACATGCTAGGCATATAGGGGCCTTCTAGAAAGCTTTTCAAGGTCACTCAGTATCATTTAAAACTTTTTTAATCCTCACTACTATGGTAATACTCATTCTATGACGACTTTTATTATTACACATTGTAGAATAAGAGTCCTCTCTAACTTTTCCAACAGAGCACCAAATGCCTAGATCTTCGACACATGACTAATATCACCTGATTCCATAATTCTATGACATTTTCACCCTTTCAAATATCGCCATTCTTTTTCTAGAGCACTTCTCTAACCCTACAAATTTCCATATAACTTCTCTTGGGGATACACTAAAATTATTTTAAAAACACAGACATACTCCGTATCAGTCATACTATACAGTCATATAATTTTCCATTACGTTTTCTCTCATTTCGCGTCCCATAATATGTCCCTCCCAAGGTCATCTAACAAATTTAAAGTAGATCTTCCGATCTGCAGAAGATCACTTGTATACTAAACCTAAGTAGTTACGGGAGTTGTGTAGTGACTACAAGACGTGTGTGAGTTGTGCTTATTAATCGATCTGAGTAAGCTAACTCCGTCCTTTTTCTGACTAACAAAGTCTTCGCCAATCTGACTAACGCAGACCCATGTTACATCCCATGTCGTCCCTTACATAATCATGACCCCCACACATGACTCGTGTCACCCCCCTGGTCGTTTTAGTCTTAGTCAGCCCGTTTTGGTCTTAGTCAGCCCGCGTTAGTCAGCCGCTACTGTTATCACGTTCTAACGGTGAAACGCGGTTAGTCAGATTTTAGCGGTGGTGGAATCATGTAATCGAGGTGTGCAATACTATGAATTATGTAATCATCATTTGTGTAATCATCAGTTATGTAATTGTAGAATTCATCTAGCAATTACATAATTACACTATCCAACAATTACGTAGCCAAGACCTATACGCTCAACAACTGCTAAATACTTTATCTCGCATGTTTTACCCCGGCTTGAGAAATGCGCTAGATCACGTATATGAGTAGTGATCGCGGTTAATTGATTGTACTAACTGATGCGATTGTTATGTATCGTTGGTATCATTATTGATTATATTATTACCGATTGTATTATCTAATGAGCACATCTTCTAACGAGTGTATTATGTAAGAAAGCAATTATGTCATAAACAATTGCGTAACATGACACATATAAAGAGAACAATGACGTCACTTGCAGGCGTCAAGAACTATCTCTACACAGATCTCGTATAGCACATCATCTAAATATGCACTAATATAGCCCATAAATTACGCAATGCTAGCTATAAATGTATTTTATGAGTGACTCAGATAATTGTTATCTTCGGAAGATGCAGATGAACGTCCCGATATCGGTCGTTTTATTTTTGTATTTTTTTTGTTACCGGAAGATTTTTTTTGATTTTTGATTTTTCCGCAAAATAAAATTAAATCGAGAAAAATCAAAACTCTCGTAACAAAATCACAAAAAATCTCACACCTTCAAAACAATTTTCCAGAGTAGTTCCAATCTCATTCTTCCTCCTCTATTTTTTTCAAATTTCTTTACGTAATTCCACCTGCCGCAAAAAATGCAACGCTACACCAGCGTTACATTACCGGAAAATGGCATTTATTACACATGGGAAAATGCAAAAGCAAAAAGCCTTGTTCCTGTTTATTGCATGTGATTACTGAGCAAAAAATTACGCTCAGTAATACGCAGTTTTGTGGTGACTAACCCGCATTTTTTCGTGCTGACTAACAAAATCCACGGCTGACTAACACCCCAAATAAGCCAGCATTGCAAAAATATTAAATAAATCCCTGCTTTGCCGATCACCTTTCCTCCACTTTGCTTTCTCATTATTTTTAAACTTCTCAAAACTCTAACCTTAATAAAACAATGTCCTCGGCATTTCCGAGCCGAGTGATTAATAGTGCACAAAAAGGGAAAAAAAAATACCCACATTTCGTTCGATAATTAGCGGTAAACTTGCACCTCGTATCTCTCGTATGATCGTCAGATTTGCTGGACGATCTGTGCCAATCAAAACCTGCATATGAGACATGCCGCCATGCCGCCAATAAACGGTCGTATGCCTCCATGGAGCTATGCTGCCATGTCTCACGATAATATCCAACTTTGACAAGTGGAATACGATGTACGAAATGGGTGCTTGAGATGACTGAATCACGTTCGCCTATGCCGCCGTGCCGCTATGCCGCTGTCCGGCTATGCCTACACGCCGCCATGCCGCCATGTAGCCACACGCCAGCCTTTGTTTCTGACGTGCACCGCGGTAACGGTGAGGGGCATGGGCTCCGTAGAGACATGGCGGCATACCGTTATATTTTTTGCCCCGCCGACTTTGCTACCCCACATGTTATCGTATCGGTGGACCGGTTATCCCGATTGGGTGGGGTTAGGGTGGAGGGGCTGGGTTAGGGCTGGGTTAGGGCTGGGTTAGGGCTGGGTTAGGGGACGTCTCCGCAGCGGGGGTGGAGCTGGCCCGAGCGGGTAGGTGTGGGTTGGGGCTGTGCCCAAACGGGCAAAGTGTTAGGGTTTTGTTAGGGCTAGGGTCTGCTATTTCTGGAAATTAGGGCAACTCAATTACTTCTCGTCAGGTTAGGGCTGTCCCAATCTGAATAGGGGTCATTCCAAGACATTAGCGAATGTCTCAAACAGGCAATGGCTGATTTTGCCCAAAAAATATTTTCTCCTAAAGTGGCGTGTCTCATAGTGAGGGGGAAAACGCTGATTAACGTGAAACGACGTTGCGGGGTATTCTAGAATGCTAGTAATGTGATTATTCGTGCTTGTGATGAGTAAGCTACGAAAAATTTAGTAAGCAAACCAGTACGCAAATGACTAATAAAAACTCCCAAGTAATCACTCGTATCGACTAAAAGTGCAAGTACTTCGTATTCTAAAATGCAGGGACTTTCTTCTTTTTACATCGACAGGGGTCTGTGAGACAAACGCGTCTTGACGTCTTTCAGCAACTTCTAGACGTGTCTGCAGGTGCAACGGTTTAGCAATTAACAGGATGGCGTGATTACTAAGTCTGTTGTTGTTGTTTTCGCTGAGTAAGAGCGATTTTGCGTGCTTAGTTAGATGCAAAAAGCAATATTACTAAAATGCTCGTATTAGTTATTACTAAGAATGTGAAAGTCTGGATGATAAATGCTCATTGGTTGAACGTTACCAAATCTCCGATTGTCTTAGTTGCCAGTGTTTCATCTTTGTGTTACTTGTACGGGTAGAACAAGTCTATGTTATACGGGTTGCCTAAGTTTAATTACAAGCCGTAGTCGTGTAAGTCTCAGTTACGTAAGCTGACACTGTTGTATTACATAAGCTGACGATACTAAGCATCAGCTACCCACGACACTAGTCATGTTGTAACCACATGCGTTCTGTCGTGACACGTTCCCATGTCTCACGTCTTGTCTCACTGCGCTCGATCGTATACGTTCATTAGTGTGGAAAGTGAGACAGTGGGGTGCTTATGTAATCGCGCTTATGTAAGTTGCGCTTACGTAGGCCTGCTTATGTAAAATATGCTTATGTAAGTCTGCTTATGTAAACTCTGATTATGTAATTTAAGTTTGATTATGTAACCTCGCTTATATAATCCTCCCAACGCTGACTAAACTCAAACCCGGCCAATCACAGCATGCAGAATAGTTTGATATACATCTCAGCACACCACACAGCACCTTCACCAACAATGTCGTCTTCTCTGTACCGAGTGCTGCGAAACGCCTGGGAGGTCGGCCCGCGATCCTACTGGAAGCAGCTGAACTCCATCGGCGATACCAAGTCTGGCCATCTGGTCGGCAAGGATGTGAGTATAGTCGCGACATTAAGCATGTCGTGGGACGACATGAGTAGTGTCGTGAGGAAAAATGGTAACGACATGATGGATGTTGGGGTGACGACATGAGTTGTGTCGTGGGAATTACACTGGTTGTGACGTGACTTGCGCAGATTGCGACTTGCGACGGGTTATGGGTGATGGGTTATGAGTTGCGACAAAAACCTCATGAGGACTTGAACGACATGAACGGGATGGATAGCGACGTGAGCTGTGGAATCGACGAGCTGTCGATTTTCGCACTGGATTAAGGAGAGCAGCACGGCGGCGTGGGCATCGGACCATGGAGGCATAGCGGCATGGCGACATAGCAACATGGTCACGCGATCTGTTGTGACTCCAGGAGCATCGTGGCGACTGTTTCTGAGTGTTTGGACTGCTTTATCGTCACCTGTGCTTCCACTGAGTCGATTGCCACGTTCCTGTCTGCCTTGGTCCGTGTAATCTCGCAATGTGGTTACGTGAACCATGTCGTGGGCATTACACAGTTCATGTGGTTGGTGCTAATGTTCCAGTTTGGTCACGACGTCAATCGTGTCATGGGCATTACACTGCTATGTCCCTACTCCACCCACCACCTAGCCCGTGTCGTGCCCATCACATGGACTGTGTCATAGATCTTCAACCCACAGCATGGATAATGTCGTGCCCATCACAGAGCTATGTCATGACTCGAACCCACGACATGCTTGTGTTGTGTCCATCACATCGTTCATGTAATGCCCATCACAACGCCTATGTGACGCCTCAGTCGACTCGCCCCCGCCTCTTCCAAACTAACCCAGATCTACGGAAACAAATTCTACGAAACCACCCACCAGGACGAAATCCACCTGCGAACACGATGGGTTGAGTACAAGGAGAAGGACTACGACATGTCTCAGGTCGAGCCTGGATGGCATTTCTGGCTCGGATACGGAGTCGACACTGCTCCTTGCAACACCCCCAAGGACAAGTTGCCCATCCGAGCTTACCCCTACAAGTTCCAGCCCAACTACACCGGCACTCCTGGTTCTTTCGTGACTTACAACACGATCAAGCCCAAGATTTCTGCCTGGGAGCCTGTTGCCAAGGCTCGGTCTTAAATGCATGAATATATGAGAAGCGAGGGTCGCGAGGCCTGAGCGGACAATTTTAACTGGTGACAAGAGTGCTGTAGTCACGACATGGGTGTGTCGTGCCCATCACATGGTTGATGTAGTGCCCATTACAGAGTGATGTCGTCGGTTGTTGTCGCGACAGGAAGACGTGTAGTCACGACATGACAGATGTAATGACCATGGCATAATTTGTGTCGTGGATCAGAAGTCGCGGCATGGCTGATTTAGTGCCCATGGCATGGACTGTGTCGTGTTGTAGACCGATGTGTAGTCACGACATGCTGATGTTGTGCCCACCACATAACCAATGTCGTGGGTGGTATTGAATTGCAATCACAACATCACTGATGTAATGCCAATCACACGCCTGGTGTATTGGGTGGAGCAGTCACTACTTGGATCGTGTTTGTGATAAGGGTAGATCTGTGTTTTGCCCATGACACCTTACGTAGTCGCGATACTAAAAGTGCATACACTAAATCGGAGATCTGACATGGGAACTACATGGCTTATGTAGTCGGTGACTAGTCACGACATTGGTTTGTGGTGGCCATGACATGAGTTGTGTGCTTCACGAGATGTTAACAACTACTGGTACCGGTACTTGTATGCACTATAGAATGCTGTACTTGGTCACTACAATACCAATGTCATTGCCATTACATGGTTCATGTCGTGACTACATGGTCCATGTCGTGACTACATTGTCTGTGTCACACCCACCGCTCAACTATGTCATGGGCATTACACAACCCGAGTCATAGGCTACATTGAACATGTCGTAACTACATGGTCTATGTCGTGCCCATCACACAACCTATGTCATGCCCATCACACAACCCATGCCATGCCCACACATGGCAAAGGCGGGTAAAAATACTAATTACATAAACATCCCATAACTCATACATCACCACCTATTACACATCTCCACCTGCCCACCTACCACCATGCTGCCGTGCCTGGACTTGCTTTTTTACCTAATGTTCCCTGCATAGCAATAATAGAGAATAATAGGTCTGGAGGAAAACGGAAAAGTGCAAAATGATCGCCGGATCGAGAGGAGCGTTTCTATATGATTTTTGTGACTCTTGGAGCTATTTACCGGGAGATATCGAAGTTCACCTTATTTTGGCCAAACAGACAACTTCACCCCAGCATAATGGATTTTGGTCTGGTCACGTGAGGAGTTTGAAAGTCGAACTCAGCTCGCCAATGCGGTCCACAAGACATCAATTTTAAAAAGTTTGATTTTTAGACGCTCCAAACTGAGTGTGTATAGGTGGCTGCCAAGAAGTGTGTTGATTTCCCAAATGCGACCAAAGCGATATCATTGGATTCAGCGAGACTTTACGAGTCCAACTATGTTCTCGGAATTGCATTTCCGTACCTCCATAATTTGTTGTGCTATTTCCACCCCTTCAACAATATGTTCTTGTAGATCCGCCAAAACAAATCCAAATAAAAATCTGAACTACCAGGACGATCTCCCGAACTTAACAAACGCGGCTGAGGTTTCCCTTCTCTCCCATCTCCTCTCCCCGTGTCTCCAGAAATGTTTTCAGTTCCGCTAAAAAAAACGCTTTTTATTCTCAACAATCCAGGACAAGGCCAGGAACGCCTAAAAGCTCTAGAACCCTGCCTCCTGCGCCGACATTGCCCGCAAAAATCACCCCATCGCTGCACTACGACGCTGAGACTTCCGGTTCTCTCTTTGTGTTACAAAGTCTAGAATATCGCCGTTGGCGGAGAGTTTGGGCTGTGAGTTTGGCATTTGGTGAGTCACTTGAGTCATCCGCAGAGGGTCCGCTGTAAAAAGGCGGTATCTCTGCTGTGCTTAGTCATTAAGATATAGGCACGATGAGTAATACAGCAGTGTACCAACAAACACACTTCCGCTAACTCCACAAAGACGAGTTTTTGACAGATGAGAACGCCCACCTTTGCAAACCTCCTCCCAACTTTTCGTCACCTCAGCGCGCCTTCCCCACACTTTTTGCCTTCCTTCAAAGATCGGCATGCGTAGAGTTTGTCAAAAAATGTGCCGTACAAGAGATGCCAAAGAGGTAAGTGAGATATACTGTTTGAAGCGTCTCGCCGCGCTCTACATTTCTATACACTCCAAGTTGTCGCATCTCTGCTCCATCAAGTTCTACCGTATTTGGGCGGGAAATTTTCACATTGTCCTAACTCCACCAAAAATAACTCCAAACACTATTCCTCTGGCCACCACCCCTCCAACGCCTTACCAAGCCTTTCTAAGCGTCTGACACCCCGTTGCACCGCTGCTGCCGTTTTTAGAGACCTTTGTTCGCGCTTCCCCTCAACGGTCCCCCACGGCGCACAACCCCCACCAAAGTGCATTCAAAATGTCCGTCTGGACCGCGCGGATGCAGCCATATACTTTTTAGTGTCGCTGGACCAACACTCGAGGAGCTCTGGGTAGCTAAAGATTTTCAGCACTCACAGTTTTGCCTACAGACATGCTACAGCCAATCCGAGGGTGGGAATCGATTTGGCAGGGCTAAAATAACCAGTTCTGAGACTTTCCCCGCTATCGCGCCGGAGCTACGCTTTCTGGACGCTGCGCAAAAACAAGTGTCTTTTTGGCTTCAGTCGCTAATTTAAGCGTTCGTCTAATTTCGCTAAGAAAAAAAGACAAAGAAAACCTTAAAGTGACGCAGTGACGTCATGCTAGTGGATGTCACGAGAAGTGTAAATGTGAAGAGAGTTTTGTTGGCAGTTGGTTGGGAATTAATTGGGATTTTGAAAGGTTGGTAGAGTGGAATATTGCTAGTGAAGGTGGGGATTATTTAGTATAAATGAAATCATTGAAAAGAGGGCTTTCGAATGGTATAGGTCACGTGACTATGAAATTAATAGAAAGTTACTTTTGGTGGTGAGTATGGTAGGTAAAACTAGGGGTGTTGTATCTAGAGATGTTATTATGATGAGAGAGTGATATTTTTAATTGAAGTCACCGTATCAACTACGATACACAAAACGGTCCAAGTCATGTGATCATACTTCTACCATAGCGCTCAGCACGTGTATATCTGTGTATATGTAAGGTGTACTGATTGTGACGATGAAGATGCTTGATTTTGAAGCAGTGAGCTAGAGAGGTTAATATGGGGGTTATTTGAGTCATTCTGAGCACACATGTTGTCTTTTTATAATTTTAGGATTTTTTCTCGAAGAGTTGGAGTGGTTTTAGGAAAAGTTTCGTTTTCGCAGACATGTTTCTAGTAAAAAATAGAAGAGAGGTGGAGGTGTTAGAAGACTGAAATTAGACTAGATATGGCAGGAACAACAATACAAAACCTTTATAAAAAACTCAGGAGCTCTGTAGAGAAAGTTACAAGATCCCCTCTGTCGTATAGTGTGATGACAGATAAGATATTGGAGGATCTAGATATTAAGTAATTAAGTGAAAAGTACTGATGTGTTAGTCGGGACGTTTAAACATATGCAATGTTTCACAGAGTAGTAATTAAGAAGTGTCACCTGGAATATCTTATGAGACAGTTGAAGAGAGGAGGAGTATGAAAATAGACTAACAATACCATTTAAAATACACTGGGAACACTCTATCTTCTCCAAAATGCTGCATTACAGTTCTACCGGTACATACATATATCAATGAGAGAACGTGGGGTGTTATACCAAGTGTCCAGAGAGCTGTTAATAAAAATTTGAACTATATGATATAGTTTCTAAGGAGTTGAAAACCATGACTATGGGCTTATTATTAAGGGCTTCATTCAGTCACTAGATGTCCCAATTGTGTTTTAGAGGCACATCTCAATTCTCCATGTTGTGCAATGAAGCAATGGTAGTTTCTCTAAAAGACAACGGAAGACTTAGAAACTGCATTTGATGTGTTAAATACTCTCATAAAACAGATTGATTAACTTTTCTCAGTTGTAGAATCCACTATTCAAACGATACTAATTAGATACATTTTCTAGATTTTTTTATTTGAAGCAATATCTAGTATCTATAGTGCATACCTTCTGAGTAACTGAACATTACTCAGTCACGTACAAAAACTTACCAGCCCCTTTATGACTAAAACACGTCTCAATCACGTCATTTCCTACTTATGCCTAAGTGCTTACTACAGTAGATCCTACAGTATACTACACTAGTATCTACAGAACGTGATACAGTGTACTGGAGAGCATGGAAGTAGGTTTAAACGATTCTATTGAATTGTATGACTATTTCAATCTTCCTCGTGAGTCATAACCTGTACTCAACATCTTATGAGCCGAATTCTGGAATCAAAACATAATGTCAAAATGCCAAACAACTTCAAATGATTCAAACAGCCACACACCACTAATACACCACAAACTGCACTATCCCTTAATCTCCTAAAGTTGCGCATTTCTTTTTTCTTTTTCAAATTAGAATCAGCCCATACTTTAGTGGTAGTCAATTAGTACCTCACTAGTACTGCTGCTTCCCGTCTAGATCGAGGTATCCCAAAGTGGTTTCTCTAAGGCACTAAAAAGGCCCACTATTTTTAGTGCTGATTTTTTTTATTAGTGCGTCTAAGATAACGAGAACTGTGCACGTGTTAGAGATACAGGGACTTTGCAGAAATACAGGCACGTGTCTGGAGGTACATCAGAATCTTTTCTGATCCAGTCTGCTTACTCGTTCATAACTTATGAGCGGATCAAAAATTTGTTGAGAAAAAAAAGAAAATGTCATAACTCCTCGGGGAGAAATTACAGAAAAAAAGCAAGCTACGGAAACAACGACCCCGTCATCATTACACGGTGTCCCAGAGCTCGATTTTTCCAGCCCAAAGTAGCGACTTCTGAAACGCAGTGGCCTAAATTAGCCTGTGAGAGAGCAGTCCTGATAATAAACGGCATACGGATATTTAGGTCACGTGACCGGAATAATTACGACTAACGACGCTTTATGACTCTTCCCTAGTAGTCACGTGACTACACAGACTTTTTTCCGGACTTTATGAGCAGTCCTCTCTGCCCACTAAAAATACGCTCTCTTGCGCTAATGCACTTGAATACGGTATTAATATGTTTGCCAAGAGTAAAGACACAAGATGGACACGAGGTGAATGCAAGGAGTTGATTGCTTATTTTTGGTACATGATGTGACACGAACAAAGTGTTTTGAGTTAGTAAGTTGTGTTATAAGTTGTAGAAGGTGTTGAAGAAGTCGTAATGAAAGAAGAAAAAACCAGACAACTCTGACTCGTTAATAGAGACGAAAAAAGAGATATTTAGCAAAACAGTTTAGTTCAGTGTCAAAATAAAAGGGCTGGTTATGCTATACTTGTAGTACAGATCTAATATGGTAAAACACAGAACGGTCGCTAGACACGTGAAGGTGAAAACTAAAGTGGGAAAAGGTGAAAGAAGTGACTGGAGACTAACTTGGCTACACGCCAAAGAGATTAGTAAGCGTATAGAGAGGCTGGAAGGGTGAAATATGTGCTAATCTACGCGAAGAATGTAAAGTTCTTTTTGTGTTGGTTCTTTCTGTTAGAATGAGTTTTCGGAAGATACAGATATGTAAAAAGTAAAACGTGTACTACTACGGCATTGGAAAAGTTAAGATTGGAAGAAGACTGTATATTTGCTCAATTGATGTAGGAGGGTGCACCGGTGAAGTCGGATTAGCTGTAGATAGCTTGGTTTTAAAGATACAGAGTTCTATAGAAGAGAAAAGTTGCAGTTGCTTTTAAGACGTGAATTATGTGGAATGCGTCTATGCAAATATTGCACTGGTTAAGCTCTTTTAGTTGTAGGATTTCTTCCTGTTCAAAGGAATGTGTAAAATGTGTGAAATGTATAAAAGAGATGTGACTATTTTTGGAAGAAGAAAAGTGTAAATAGGTGTTTATTTGATGGTTTATAACAGTTAAGAAGACTTCAATGTTGTACTAAACATGATGATGTGATCTTATAGTGCTAAGTGCAATTTCAGTGTTACAATAAAGCAAGTATTTCTACCAGAAGAGAGGAAACTAGATAAATTTGTTTGAGTGATACGCAATGGTATTATTGGTTATTATCAAACCATTGACTTCGCTTTGGGCTCTTGTTTACAATGTTAGCGTGTTTCTCTGTGAAGCGTTTTAGTAGATGGTTTTCAAAACGCCCTACACATTGTTTACGCAGAAAAGAATGACATCGATGTGATGATTTAACGCTAAATAGCCCAGATGAGATGTCTGGATTGTCGTGTATATCTTGTTTCTCAAGTTTTACACTGTCATGATGCGCTGTAAACGCGTTCAAAAGAATGGACGCGTTCAAGAAAGTAAATGAAGTAGTAAATTAGTATTTAGCATTATTATAACACCATAATTATTGCAAAATGCATGTTGAAGAACTGGTTCTCTTCGTCGGCGGAATTTTCTGTTTACAAAAGTTACTCATAACCTGAAACCGATATACAGAAAAATACGAATGTGTAAAAGAACCGAAAACTACTGCTTCAACTAGCGATTGGTCTACTTTATTATCACGTTTATATGGTTACACGAAGATCCAACAGCATAACTAAGAGCGGAAGTAGTGCTTGAGTGTCAAAACACACCCACAAAATATTGAATATCTAGGAGCCTAAAAAATTTTGAAATGTCAGAATTTAGTGGCGGATGTTCTAAGGACATTAAATAACTGCAAAGAACAGGTAATTATATCACTACAACGATGGACTATCACACACTACATTGAGAGTGTTAATGTCCTTCACAGATGAAAATGAGGTCACTGCTACGCCACAGATATGTATTGGGTACCGGTAATTACACCGGTACGTACCACAAAGATCAAGTCGGGGGAATGACTACCACTTGCATAGAGAATAACAAGTGATCACCACAAATACCCACGGATTGCCACAAGAAGACATCATGACAGCATGACAGCATAACAGCACGACAGCATGACATCAATAATGAGACGAGAACAGCAACACAAGCAAGACAGCACCCCGGCACAGCCACATCTGGAGATAGATGGTGGTAGGAGTGGCGACATGTCATGGACAGTACACCCCAATGTCGTAATCACAACACAGCCCCTGTCGTGACAACAACACACGTCATGTCGTTACCACCACACAAGTCATGCAGTGACCACAACACACATAATGTCATGACCACTACACGCACGATGTAACGCCCACCACACAAGTGATGTCACTGCCCCACGTCACTGCTACAACTCCCCACTCATTTCACAAACACAAACCCCTCAAGGACAGAATCCACCCTAGTCAACGAAACTATGCGTTGCGAACGATGACGGAGCGTCGAGTGCGCAGCAAGGGGTCTTGATTTCGGGCAGGGGTTTGTGTAACTGAAATGAGAAGTGGATGTTTGTGCAAGTAAAACGAGATGTGGGGTATTTGTGTCACAGGTATGACAGTGAGTGGTATCAAATGGCGTTTGTGTAACATGAGTTGCTTCTGTGTTTCTGTGTTACAAGTAATAGTCCCTTGTGTTAGTCATTTGTGTTTGTGTTTGTGTCTGTGTCTGTGTTAGTTGTGTTGTTTGCGTTGTTCTGTCTGTGTCAGTTCAAGTGATGAAGAAGAAGAAAAGAGTTGAGAAGAGAAGAATCCGTATAACGATTCCAAAATGAGACATGTACAGAAAACCTTAAAGAGGTCATGTGAAACCTTAAAGTTAACTTTGGGACTGGAGTTGTGGAGAGTGGAGGAATAAGCAAATAAATTACATGGATATGCTCGTGGAAGTGAGGGGAGTATGGTGATGTAATTTTCATTCCAATCGGAGTTCTATTCGCAAAATTGAGTGTGTTGTTTTGTGACAAAATGTTTGAAAGTAGAAAACTTCTGATACAGTGATGATGCTGAAATAAAAAGTAGATAGAAATGATACTGGAATTAACGGCTTTCTAACGATACAAGTATCTTTATAATTAATCAGCAGTAGCTATGACACCTTCAAAAGCAAACGACTCTTGGCATGTCATATGGAAGGTAGCGTGGTTAGAGAATTTGATGTAGACATTCCACTCAGAAACGGAGTGCAGTATCATGCTCACCACAAGACTAGCTCTCGAATGGTACCCATAAATAGTCATTTTAAGTGATATTCGGGGAGTTGGAGTATTATATTGAAGTCTTGACTTCACAGAAACTTCAAACGTGGTGCTACAGAGATGAAAAGTAGATGATAATTATCCCTGAAGCTTGAGTTTACAAATAATATGTTGCTACTGTCAGTTTAGTAAATATTGCAAAAGTTAGTATGAGTAACCCAGGACGAGGATTCAGAACACTGAACTTTTGAAACAGTAGAGTTATAAGACTGAAAACTATATAGCTGAACTTATCAAAGTATTCGTATTCAATTGATATAACTTTCAAGTGATTTCCAGCACCATTAACTCCTTCAGTGAACCTTAGTGAACTACACTTTTGCTACACTTAGACTTTTGTTGAGACAAAATTCACCTGGAGGTTCGTAAAGCACCTTCCAAGGCTCTTATGTAAACATAAGTAGTACCATCCGGAAGTTCGCCACCTAACACGTCCTATTAAAAAATAATATCAATATGGCTACATAGTAGTCTTGTGTACTGGGGCGTGCCAAACATCTACTCACAAGTTAAGGTTTGTTTAACTTTTACTTGACGTCAACATTCAGAATCATACAGACAACACAACATGACATTATAAAAAGCCCCAGAGCCACTCTACGACTCTGTAAGAAATTTTACAATTACATTAACACTATTAGAATTTAAAAATTAACTCATGTGACCTCCACATAAACTCTACAAGTCACAATAAGCTCTTGTAGTCCTAGCACGACAACCAAAAGTCCTATAGACATCAGCACAAGTCCTACCGATTCCAAAAATATCCTAGAGCCAGTAAATGCTTAGGAGCAGTCTTTCCAGCATCCCAGGACTATCACTTATCGACCAACTACAAATGTTGTCACCTATATTACTTGGACTTTTGTTGAGGCAAAATTCACCGGGGGGTTGAAAATGTGGGTTACAGGTCTCAGAAGGTTTCGTGCGTGGTATCACTAGAAAGCTGGTGAAGTTCTGAGAATTCTCATATATTAAAGCCTTTATAGTCAAATAACAATATGTTGCACTGGAGCATGTCAAAGATCTCATCTCAAGTTAAGGTTTGTTGAATATTCACTTGAGCCATCTTCTCATGGAAGAAAGAGACCACACAACATGACACTACAAAACCCTTCAGAGCCACTCTACAGTCCAAACAAAAATTTGACACATACATTAACACTATTAGAAATTAAAAATTAAGTCAGGTGACCTCAAAACAAGCTCCAGAGCTCGCAGTAAGCTTTCTAGACTTTACAGCACAACCAGACGTCGTAGAGACGTCAGAACAACTCCAAAAAAAGCGGGAAAAACCAGAGAACCACTTTAGTGCTTAGGAGCAGCCTTTCCGGCCTCCCAGGGCTCGTCTGGCTGGTAGGAAGGAGGCGCAGCGTACTGATAGTTGCCATCTCCGGCACCGCCAGGATAAGTCGAACCGGGAGCCTGCAAATTCTTCAGAGCAGGATGACCGTCTGGCTGAGGTCGGTGCTGGCCTCCCTGCTGCTGGTCACGTGACATCTGCGCCAGCGACTCCTCGTTGACGCCCTTGGACCAGTTGCAGATCGTGCACTTGATTTCGTTGCTCCAGTGGATCGGAATCACGGGCACAAAACACAGAGTGATGAATTCCCGGCGTTTTCGGGCCTCGCAGGACACGTTGTGGCAGTTGGGGCAGTAGTAGCGCTCGGACTCGTGGCCTTTCCAGGGATGGCCAAAGTTTTGGGCTGGGTTAGGAGGTGAAAAATGTGAAAAAACGAGCGCAGCGAGTTTTTGAGCATTTTGAACGGACAACGACTATCTAGGAAGCGAGCGGAGCGAGGTTCCGTGTTTCTCGAATTTTTTGGGACACGCTGGACTCTTTTAACGCGAAAAAACGCGAGAAACGCAAAAAAGTCGCGTCGCCGAAAAAACACTTTTTTCAAGTGAGTCATATCAGCGTGTTCAGCAGACTCTGACAATTCCAGCAAACGTACTCGCTAAGCTGTAGCGTCACTGTAGCAAAAGTTGTGGCGTTCTAAAGCTCGAGGGAGAATAAGAATGTTAAGGATAGAAAAAGAGTGGACAAAGGGATTTTTGATTTTGAAGTTTGAGAATGTTGAGCGGATGGCAGGGATGCTGGAAATGAACTCGGTCTGTTTCTAGAGTCACTGTAGCAGAAGTTGTGATGTTGTGTAGACATTGCTCAGGAACAGACAAGAAATGGGAGAGGGAAAAACAAACGACAAGACTATGAGAGAAGTCACGTGACTGAAAAAGTTGATTTTTGTGTTCTCCAGAGTGGACTGAGTGTCACGATGAACTCCACGAGTCTCTGAGAGTCTTCTGGAGTGTTCCTGAAGTCATAGACATGACCAATAGTCAGGAATACAAGAAGAACAAATAGAGACTCAAAGAGGTCATGTGACATACGCAGCGACTCACGTGACCAAAATAACTCAGAAACAACTCACGTGACTTCAGAACGAGACTCAGGAAGAAGATGGAGACAGCAGACAAAAGATAGACAGACACTCCAGACAAAGGACAGACGACTTGTGGAGTCACGTGAGCACTCAAAACGTCACGTGACAATTTAAACAACTAACGTGACGGTTTAAACAACTCACGTGACTCTATTATGACACCACGTGATTCAAGAGACAAACCTCAGACAAGACTTGGGTACTTTCGAGACTGACAGACTTCACCAAAACACGTGAGCACAATGCTGAATGACAATCACGTGATATAACCAAGTCACGTGACTCAAACACAGCTCAGACTCTTCAGACGTGGACTCACTCTCGACAGTTGACAGAAACAAGTCACATGATCACTTCAAATCACGTGACTAAAAGCACTCTCAGCCCACGTGACTAGAAATACCACTTTCTTTCGCGTCACGTGACTTGAACACCCTCAATAGTCACAAACGTCAAGCGCATCTGAGTACCTCATTTGGTGTGGCTTGATTTGAACGTCAAACGTCAACGTCAAAAATCACATAACCTCTCACGTGACTTTGACCTGCGTCTATACGTCTGCAGTGACACAGACAGGGTCTTTGCCAAGTTTTTGAGCGTCAAAGTGACACAAAAACAACGTCAAAGTGACACAAACAGAAGCGTCAAATGTCACTTTTGAGACACAAACATGTGTCAAAAATATGCCAAAAAACGCCAAAAAAAACGTCAAAAAATCGCATCAAACGTCAAAAGCACGTATCGAGTCTCCACTTTATCGGAGATTAAACGGGCTAAAGTGACACTGACATGTTGACAAATATTTCGTAAGGTAAAATAACGAGACGCAAGATGACAAAATGTGACAGAGAAGAGAAGATGAGTAAGAAGTGAATATGCTGAATAAGATGGTGATGTGAAAATAGTTGTCTAAAATAACACAGGCAAAAAGCAGAAAAAAGAACAGAAAAAGAACAGAAAAAGAACAGAAAAAGAACAGAAAAATCACATAATCAACAATCTGAAACATGACGGCTTCAACATGACACATTGACTTCTCCAGACTAGCAAGTAATCAACTTTCAGCCGCATTTCAGCCCACATTTCCTAGTGCAGAGTATGCCAAGAGACTAGCCCACGGTAATTAAACTGGCTTAGTCAGGGCGTAGGAAGAAGCTTAGAAAGATTATGCTTAGTCAGAGAAGAAAGCTTAGTCAGAAGAAACGCAGTCAGCTTAGTCAGATGTCAGGCGTTGACTGAGCAGGCAACAAGGAGCTGACAAAAGAACCCCCGTAAGTCACGTGACCTAGAGATTAGCCATAAGACACAAACAAAATCGCTTAGTCATCTTAGTAATTAAATCACGTGACTCAGAAGCTGCTGACAACCCACTGGATGTCACTAGGCAGAACAAAGTGAAGCCAGGGCAGTGCTCAAAACCAGTCACGTGACGAGAAATCAATCACGTGACTTAAACAAAGATCACATGATTAACATCAGTCAAGTGACATAAAATTCGCCACTGAAGCACTGCCCAGCATAGCATAGCCCTGCACTGCCCGGAAAAAAAGAAAAGAAAAAAAAGAAAAAAAAACAGAAAAAATACCAGCTCTTCAACATCATCAAATCTGTCTCTCTGAAGTCTTCCAGTTGTTCAGAATCGTTGCAAGTCGTCTTTAACCGTTCAAGTCATCCGAATAGATGTAAAAGTTGTCTTGGTATGTCTGAAGGTCAAGTCTGAAAGTGTCTAGAGCCATCTCACAGTCTCACAAGTGGTATCAAAAGAATCGCCGTGTCTTGGAGAGTTCAATAAAACACCTTTCAAATCTCCAGGGGGTCTGTAGCTGATTCTATGTACATTCAAAGACACAAAGATCCTCAAAACGACATAGAATCGCCATAAAGCACCCTAGAATTTCAAGAGCACTTCCATTAAACTCTCCAATTCACCAGCGATCCAACAAAACAGGTCTCGTATTTCGATCATGTCCCTGTGAAATTCTGCAACGGTCCAAAGATTCTCGAAATCTTTAGAAAATCACAGAATCGTCAAAAGTCGTCCAATCGTCTCGAAAGTAATTTTTCTGAACTCCACAGGTCCCAGATAGTCAATCAAAACCACTCTCATGTATCCACCTCCTCTCCACGTAATTCTGGGAGTTATCCAAAAACGTTGAAACCTCCATCAACCTCAACTCAACCAAAAGTCGCTCAAAATCCCTGAAACCAGTCTCAATGTGTTCCCCTGGTACTCAGCAATCCACCAGTATAACTCTCCTTTCGATTCGTCCAGTCAAACGTCCAAAAACCTCGAGAAATAGAAAATCGCCAAAAATCGCCGAAAATCGCCGAAAAAAACCACAAAGCCACAGAAATGCTCACAGAAGCATTAAATCAACCGTACTCACCGCCAAAAGTAAAGGGAATGAAAAGAAACATGTTTTTGAGTCTGGAGAAGTTCCGACAAGAGTTGCAACAAGGAAGGCAGGAACACTGCCTCGATATGCAGAGGAGTGCATTTTAGACGCAACGGGGGCTTAGTAAGGTGATTAGTAAGCATGATCGGAAGTGATTGTTTTGTCAAATGATCGATGAGTAATCACATGACGTGATTGATTAAATCGTACGACTTCTCTACAGTCCACAGTATATCCCTCATTCAATGTTACGTAGTTTCGATCTTAGCTTAACTTGCTGAGTAATACTGCTATTACTAAGATTTTTACACCGTTCGCTTCGTCTGACTCAGCGGAGCTCAGAACTGCACTCCGATTTAAGGTATCTTCATTACCCATCATTCTACGACACTTTTTTTCGACGTCAAACCATCAATCCATAAGTTAACACTTACAGTTCCAATTTCACTCTAATTAGTTCCAAATATAGCCGAGAAGCTAGTTTAGAGTCGGGTGGGTCGTTTTGGGGGTCACGTGACCTGTTTTAAGGCTTGTAGGACGAAAAAGCAAGCAAGTGCGGGATTGTGATTAGTAAGTGATTAACAACAGCCACAGAGTAAAATTAGTAAGCAATCGAAAGGTGCATGAGTCATCATCCGTTTAGTAAGCTTATTAAGCAAGCAGACACTTAGCAACGTTGCTGGATTGCTATATTCTGCGCCATGTAGATCGTCGAGATACAGTTTGCACGTGATTGAGTAGGAGGTCACGTGGTGATAAAAAGGTGGAGGGTCACGTGATTGACGTAAGGGAGTTTAGCTGGAGTTGATTGGATTAGTTGTGGGGAATTTAATGGAGAAATAGTGTGATTTTGTGATATCAGAGGTTGACGTTGTGATGTGGTTTAGTGGGGTGTTTTGTTGGATTCAGCGACGTCGGTTTCCTAACAAATGTGCAACAATATGAGTCACGTGACATACAAATATGCTGAGATAAAAGCACCCTCAATGTGCTTACTTGGGAGCTTTAGTTGGGAGTTTACTTCAGGGAAGTTTGGGTTGCTGTTTTAAGTATTAGCCCTTGTGTAGTGTTAACTTAATGTATTAATGGCTAATAGCTATGGTACAATGCTGCAATATAATGATAGCTATAAAACGTATACCAAAATACTCCTGAGATTCGTATTAATCCACTAGTATCATTTTCCTGTTATTTAGATGTTCATATGTTCTACCATGACCTAACTCACGATCCAGACATGTCATAGCTTCGGAAAAAGTACTCACGTGACCGTCTCACATGTGGCAATCTGATGGTGTCGTTATAAATCAATTTTGATTACTTTTGATCAAACCAAATGAAGCGAGTTCCCCGCATTACCCCACAGTCTAAACGTCAGGTGATCTATTCAGATATTATATGGAGTGGGGCAACTTTTGCCAAGTGGAGATATAACATTAATAATACTACCGCTAGACTCCTGGAAGTGAGACAATTCTAATGGTGTTTTTAGATTTTATATAGGAGCATTTCTCACAATTCTGGAAGGCTCACCCCAAAACTACGACTCTAGGCAAAGTGGCGTAACATCGAACTAATGATCTAGTACAGTTTTACAAATTGTAATTAAATAGGAGTCATCACGTGACCGAGAGCTTTCTAATGGTACTACTTTGGTTCCAATCGGGTGCGTATTGGTAGAGTTTCATCCTATTATACGGTATTCGGTAGCTGTGCACAAACAAAGTTATCATTTAAACACTTACCTCGAATGGCTGATATTGCAATATTGCTATTAAAATCTTCCTCGCGATCTCAGGAATACAATGACACTTGTTTCATCTTCATAGGACTACACCCTGTCGAATTGTCATAAAACTTATCCATTAACAGGCCTACGTGAGTTTTGAAAATCTCAGCATTGTTATTCTGTGTCAGTGAGTGCAATACAGCTTCTTGATTCACTCTACGGTGTATATTCACCATTCTACGAAATTAGATGTATTTTCGAAATTTTCGAAAAATCCCAGGAAAACGCGAATGTATCGGGAAGGGTTGAGGGTACTCTCAAAAGATACCTGAAGATCTATATATATCTTACCAGAAGTCCAAAAGACGATAAAAAATTTATTCGCCGAGTTCTGATCAGTTCTGTTTTTTTCTTGCAACTGCTGTAGCTCGTTCAATAATTTATTGATTTAATTGGAAAGTTGATCAGAAGGAGGGCTAACGTCAGGGCTACGACATGAAGTACTAAAACATGTAATCAAAGCAATTCGGAGCTCAATAATTCATTCTGGAGAATTTCTAAAAATTTAAAGTCTCTCCTGCATACTCTAAATCTATATTTCATACTCCTAAATCTATAGATCTCAGAAATAAATTCTAGAAGTGTCAGAACTCACTCAAAATTTGTAAAATTTCCACAATGCTTCTGCTGGTGAGTTTGTTGTATCCCTGGAATAAAATGGGTATTTTTTCTTTAGTTTCTGATATCAGTATCAGTAGTTGTGATGCTCACAATAAATACTCACACAAAGGCATTAGAACAAGAACTATTGAAGTGAATAGCAGAAGAAGCTGTTTATAAGTCTGTGTCATGTTATAGATTGTTATAAGTCACTTTTTACCACTCTAGACGTGACCTACACCTTTTTGTAGAGCAGAAGCTGATTTCAGAAGTTGTATCGTTGTGAGTTCTAGAGAACTTTTGGACGAGTTTTAAGTGATTAAAGAGCTTTCCTTTATCTATTAGAACTCTTCAAAAGTCTTGAAATTCACATATCTTCTCTCTAGACGTCATACCAAGTGTACATATCATATAGAGAGAAAGCATGGAAATGGATCTATAGAGCTATTAGTAATTAAAATAATGACTCCACTAAGCTCTATTTGACTGATAATTTGTATTGGAGAACTCCTGGTTTTATTTGCTTTACTCTAGAGAAAGTTAGAGGCAAATGAAAGGCTCACTTTTGAAAACACTCTATGAAGTTGTAGACACAGATACACTTCCGTTACAAGGAAAAAAAGTTAATAGTAATACTCACCAGGGCCCAAATAGTCACTCTTATCACTTTGAGGTGTCTTACTCTTCTCCATCATGAAATACCGACTTTCCATATTTTCACCTCACCTTATTTTGCGTCTGTGAACAGTCAGCGCAAATGAACTTTGAAACACAAATGCAAGAGTAAATATCAGTAATCTTGGTATCAACCGCTTCGAAATGATCTCACAAATTTAATGAAACTATCTACGTTGCTGTGTGATGCATGTCTGTAAAGTTACAGCCTTGCTTATCTAGTTTACATTCCATGTGACCATAAACTTAATAATAGAGCGCATAATACAGTCGTATAAAGTGTTTGTTCATCTCTTCCGTCATCATAGCACTCCTCCTCATCGTTCTGCATTTTCAAAGGTATTTTCTAAAATTTTCAAAAATGCTGGAAAACATGACATACTCCGGGAAGCTTAGAAAATACCACCAATATATAGCCACAGTTCCGAAGACTTGATAACTGAAGTCTGAATTAATTTTTTTCACGTAGTTGTCGCTATTTTCGTTTTTTTCTTGAAACTGTTGTAACGCTTGAAGTAATGGTTTAATTTAATTGAAAAGTTTGTGGAAAGAAGCATAAACGTCAGGGCTACAATATGAATGCTTTTTATTGATGCCATAGGAACAAATCTGGGTTGAATATCTCACTTCCAAGTATTAATAGAGATTTAAACGTTTTAGTGAAAGCATAAATCTCAATTTTACTAAACTGTAAATAAAAACAGATATTTAAGCTTTCGTACGGTCATACATAAGGTTTTGATGAAGATTTCGAACATTGATATTTTACACAAACGTGAATATTGAGAGATGTAGTGGTTTGATTTGATATCAAGCAACACCCGAAGATACATGTCTCTCTTCTGCATTTTATGATGTACTTTATTTTAAACCACCTGAGCTTCTACGCCAAGAACCGTATTTGGAAAGTACAGTCAGGTTTGTGAATATTGTTCCCGTAGACTCAAGAGTAATACGATTGAACTCGTCTCAGTTCTACGAGTGCAGCCATCTAATTTTTATTGTGCTAGGATGGCTGTATAAGAAGATGTCTTAGTGTCACTGCCTCAGAAAAGCCCCAAATTACGTAGTCACATAAAGGCATATAACACAGAACAGTAAAGATGGAAAGAGAGCAACGATTTAAATCTGCTCAGATGAACTGTTTCCTGCTAGAATCGAACTTCGTCTGTCGTATATGTCTATGCCTGAGTCAGGAATCGAACTTCTCATACCTGCAACCACGATGCCCACTTTCAACATGTCAAAATATTGTAAAGATACTGAATGAAGTATCCTGAAATCTCTACCTTGCTTGTATTCGATAAATAATATTCAAATTCACTATATATAAACTACCTTGCCTTCGCGAGACCAGCTATCTACTTTTTGTTGTGGTAAGACAGCAGCACAGGAAGTTGAAAGCTTTAGTTAACCTTTACTTGAGACAAAAAGCCACCTGGGGGTGCAAAATCGGGGTTCCGGGTGTCCTACCATTACATTAGTGGTACTCATAGATAGCCAGTCGTCGTAGGAGTAATCTGACACCTTTCAAATATATCGCCATCTACTCATTTCGTGAGCTAGATTGACCTCAGTATCATACCCCACAAAATAGTTTGTTGGGTTTTACTTGGTGTCTTATTCCTTATTCTCACTCCACATCTCCATAATACAGTATCAAACACATAGTCTCGTATTCTATACGGTCCTGCCAAGATTCGCTTACTGGAATAAAGTCAGGTCGGTGGATACTGCTCCGATTGGTGTGAGAACTATACCATTGGATCTGTCTCCGTCTGAGGAATTCAGATATCTACTTTTTATTGTCACAAAACTACTTCTAGAGAAGTTGTATACTTGCAAATGTAGAGCCCCCATATAGGCCATCACATGGGCTTCCACAGCCAAGACTCGTTAAGGTCAGGTCGGCGGATACTGCTCTGATAGACTCGAGAATAGTACCATTGGAACCGTCTTGATTTGGGGATTGCAATCATCAACTTTTTATTGTGATAGGACTATTTTCTGAGAAGTTGTACACTTTTAACTGTACATCAAGCAGCCTCTTCACTTGAGGCCATCACATGGGCTTTTACATGGAAGATAAGGTCGGATCTGCGTATATTAGTTCAAATGATTCGAGATTTATACCATTGCAACCGCCTAGGCTTGAAGATTACAGCTATCAACTTTTCATGGCGATACGGCCATTTTCTGAGAAGTTGTATGCTTCTGGTTGTATTTCACAGCCTCTTCATATGAGGCCATCCCAAGAGAGTTTTTGGAAGATACAGTCAGGCCTGTGACTATTTGTCTGATTGCTTCGAGAGTGGTACCGTTGTGATCCCCTCGAGTCGACGATTACAGATATCAACTTTTTACCGCTCTACGATCATTACAACGGAAGTTAGCCAGACATGCCGAACAAGGACCCAGACAAAGACCCGTAAAGACGGAAAGAGAGCATTCCCCTTATTGGGCACTGCACCAGTCAGAATTGATCCCCAGCCACCAAATATGTCAATAATTGAACCCCGACTCGAACTCACGACGTACGAGACTTCGATTCTCGATCCGAGAAGATTAAAATACGCCGTAAAAATACCACCTGAAGCTCTCCACGTACTCTACCACCTTCTACTGCCCCCAGACATCAATCAAAAGTTTTACTATGTACTTTTTCAGCGTGTCGCCAGTTCGTGCCCATTACTCCTTGGCAAAAGTAGCCGCAACGACCAAGGGAAACACAA
This sequence comes from Yarrowia sp. B02, assembly GCA_017635955.1. Taxonomy (NCBI): domain Eukaryota; kingdom Fungi; phylum Ascomycota; class Dipodascomycetes; order Dipodascales; genus Yarrowia; species Yarrowia sp. B02. The sequence goes on from JAAQQV010000006.1 coordinate 2,395,601, forward strand.
GAGTAGCATCGGCATACACCTTGACATGCTTGGCACCTGCTTTAATCTTTCCCCAGGAGATTGCCTCGTCAGGACGAGCTCCAGCGTCGGATCCGTCAAATTCCTGACCGGTGTTGATATACACAGCATAGTCGGCTCCGTTTCGCATGAGACAAGCGTTTGCAATATGGTGTTTAACCAGACCTCCGCCGAGAATTATCATGCCTGCTCGAGTCGCCTTCATTGACATAGAGTTGATTTTTCTGATATCCGCAACGATATCAATCTTCAACTGCAAAGGAGAGGCCTTGAAGGTGTGGAAGAAGAGCATGTCTCCGAGGGATCCGTCAGTCAGGGCAGGGCAAAAGACAGGAATCTTGTTTTTGTGGCACCAGTAGAGAACAGAGTCTTCGTTGTCGATCTCCTTGCCCAGTCGATCAATTACAGTAGAAGGAGTCCAGGAAACACCCTCTTTCTCCTGTTCGTCCAGCATAGTATCCAAAATAGGAACAACCCACTCCTCAAACTTGCAGTAGTTGTCGTTAGGCACAAGAAGGTTGCCGATTCGGTTCATTCCAGAGTCTCTGAGTGTTGAGCCCTTGAGAGAAAAGTCTCCTAAGTAAGTCTCAGCAAGACACTTGATGAGATCCTCTTCGATTCCTCCAGCGGAAGAGACGATAGCGGAAACAAGGTTGTTCTTAACGAGGTACTTCAAGGTTGATCTTAGGCCACTCGAAATCAAGTTCGAAGTGTACCCCAGGAAAATCGTCGTCTTGGCAGGGTTACCCTCCTTATCAACGCCCTCCCAAGAACGCATTTCGTCGATAATCGAGCACGCCTGACCGAGAGAAGTCGCCTGAAAACCCATACCAGACATGGCAGAGACGAGATCAGCAGCTCGGATGTTTTTGTTTTCGGGAAGGTCGAAATCGACACCAGAGACGGGGACGGCATCGTCGGGAACAGGTGCGCTTTGCACAAGCACAGCCTCAGTAGCAAGTTCGGGTTTCTCAGACATTTCGCAACGTTTTTGTTTTTTTTGCCGTTTGTGTGACTGGCGATAAATTTTTGAAGGTGCGAAAAACTTGCATGAGATAACTTTAAAAGTTGGGAAAGTTTAAATTTGGGAGCAGGAATCGGGGCAAAGGTCTGAACGGACAACTTTGCGGGGATGTGTGGTGGAAGAGTGGGGAGAGTTGCGTTGGACTCTGTGGGTGAAGGGGACTATTTTGATATATATAAAGGTGGGGGTCGCCATACAAATTTGGTTAGTTTGATGGGGTGAAAGTTTATCGTGTTGTAGGGTTGAGACGAGCTCGGTCCACTAAATTGAGGGGTGCATAATCGAGTCGATAAGATCTTTTATTATAGTGCTAAAAACACAGTAAAAATTTCATTGTGCTCTATGCGTTCAGGGTAGTATTTTGATACGCATAAGTCTATAGGCTGTCATACAAAATTGGTTAGTTTTGATGAGCTGAAGTTTATCGTAGTGGAGGGTTGAATCGTAATGTAGTTCACCAATATGAGAGGTACATGATCAAGTTCACTAGATCTGTGATAACAGTACGAAAAACACGTCAAATATATAATTATGCTCTCTTCGTCTGGGGGATCATTTTAATATACATAAATCTATGTGTTGCCATACAACATTGATTAGTTTGAAGAGTCCAAAGTATATCGTATTGTAGGGTTGGGATAAGATGTAGTCCACGTAGTAACGAGTGCAGATCGATACTTATAACTTTTAAAATAGTGCTCTGTTAAACGTCACGTGATAACATTCACTGGAATCTCCGAACTCAGCTGAGTATTTTAATATACACAAGTCTATAGGTTGTAATACAAAAACTTCAAGTTTGAGTGAACTAAAGTTTGTCGTGCTATAGGACTAAATTGAAATGTAATTCACACAGTGATGGGTGAAAATGAACTTCACTTCTTTAATAGTGGTACTAGAGACATTGTAAAACTCTCATTATATCCTCCGCGTTTGGCTGAGTATTTTGATACACATTAATATATAGGTCATCTTAGAAATATGTTGCTTTATCTGAGACTGAAGTTTCCCTCTGTTATTAGAGGATGGTTTTTGTAATAGCTGGTCTGTACACACAGTAGGACATCCATTCTAATGGTCACGTCCTGGGGAGTACAAATATGTAAAAATATCCATAGGTCGTCATACAAATATAGTCACTAACAGTAATCCTGAGGCTTATCGTAACGTAGGGTTGAAACGAACTGCAGGTCACCACCTTATAACTTCTTCAATAATGCTCCTATAAGAACTATAAAACTACCATTATACTCTCCGAGCTCAGGAGGTCATTTAAATATATATAAATACACACCTTGCAATACTGTTTTTCTGAGTTGCAACGACCCAAGCTTTTTATCGTATCGCATGCCCTTTTGTAATTTTTACATTCATAGAATCATGTAGGGTAACACAAACGTCTCAGGATTAGTATCGTTGGAAAGCTATCTGTGGGAAGAGTACATTGGTATTGTTCTCTTCTCTCTAGCTTTCTTGTAAGAGTTGATGTACTCATAGGTCTGTTTTTCAAAACTATCATTCATACTTCTTCATCCGTACTCCATATACAACATAAATTGTATCATTAGACTCCCCTTGAATTTCACATTCTAACCATCTACTTTTCATCTTTCTAGCACTACCACCACCTATCTCATGTTACAACCCTTCAAATAGTTCGCATGAAGTCCAAACGCCTAAAAAATTAGTCCACACGGTAAACCAGCAATTTCAAATCGATTAAATATGTCATGTTCTGTGTATATCTTTTCAATCTTTTTTTGTTAGCATTTCCAATTTTCACGATCCAGCCCCAAAATAAGGTGGTCTCTGGTATCTCAACAACGAGTAAACGAAATACCTCAAAAATTACACAGCAATGTAGATCTCATCGAGACGAACATTTTCGTACCCATCTTTTCTCCATACAACAACTTCCCGCCTACTTCCCCTCACAGACATGCTACAGAAAAACCGAGCACACTGCTAGGCTCCAAATTCTGCGCTCTTTCAATTGAGCCTACTTTTGTGCAATTCCAAAAAAATATGTTTTCTCTCCCTATCACTTGCTCCATACTCCAGCCCCAAAACGCGTCTGTCTCTTTTGGGAAGGCTACATAAAAGTGACGAAGCAGTTTTACGATGGTGTAATATTTCAGCTACTATATGTGTACCATTTAAACCGCCACGTTTCTGCGAGTCCAACAAGACTAATCACGTGACTGTAGGACTTCTGTAGCGAAAAAGTTGTGTCACTTCTACTTTTCTAAGTAAAGTCCGAGTATTTTTTTAAAAGTTTAAAAGGCGGGGTGGAATTTTATGGAAGAATTTGGGGCTGTCCAAAATGACAAGAAGTGGGTCAATTGACATGAGAGTAGTTTGGTTGGATTCAGCGTAATGTGACTAGAATTTTAGTACTAGTCACGTGATAATAGGGCCACTGGAAGAAAAGTTGGGAAAGTTTAAAATAATATTTTTAAAAAGGAAAAAAATATTGAAAAAAAAAAAAAAAAAAAAAAAAAAAAAAAAACATATAAAGAAACCTCGTGTCCTCTTCTACTCCTCTCCAAGTGAGTATCAACCCAGTTTTCTCTTCTATGACGATTGAACTGAATGTACAAAGGACTCTGAATTCTGACGATTTCACTAGCTGAATTTTGATGAGTAGGGTGTTTTGCTTTTGAGACATGCTAACAATTATAGTAAGTAATGAATTTGTTTTGTTGACTTTAGTTCAATGGAAAAAGTTATTTAGTAAGACTGCCCTTGAGTAGTTAGTTGAGTGTAGAAGAACAAGTTAGGGGTATTGGAGCTTAGTAAAATATACCATTAGAAAGCTGGTGACGTGATGCGTGTTTTAGTGTCATAAAATAGCATAGGTATCTACTTCGATGGTCTGTTGGAGAGACCTTTCTGTGCTCTCTGTTTATAAGGTTAGTTACACTTTACTTTGAAGTTATATGGGGTACTTCATAAAAGTTGTTACTGTCTGCTGGGAAACGATTGAGTAGTGTTTCTGAATATAAAATCACGTGATGGATATTTTGATATAATAAAAATCATACAGTTGTCTACTCGTATATCAAGTTGAAGACATGTTCCTGAGTTACTCTTTGTTATACTTTGCTTCAAACAGTGGAACTTACTTCTTATGTGCTAAATAAAAGCCCCTATTGTAGGCATCATAATAGGTCACCACAGAATGAGCTACAGAACAGATAGAGAAAAGTATGTATACATAAGTTGCAGAGGTTCTTCCCTAGAGTCAATCAATGTAAAAATATAATCACGTGACACTACAAAGTCTTCTGGTAGAGCTGTTTTAGCACAAAACTTCCTCCATACACCTCTAGAGTCACCTTGAAGTTTAACATTTTATAAGCAACAATTTAATGCCTCTTTAATGTTACATTCAAAATATGAATTCATTCTATTGAAAACTGATAATTTTGAAGACCCCAAGAATCTGAAATTTAAAGTTTCCATAATTTAGACTTGCAAACAAACTAAGAATCAATAAAGAATGCTCTATATAACTTGTAACTACCCCTTCCATAGTGTCTAAACACTCGCCTCAATCTCCTCTCTACAGCAATACTACTCCCAAACTCACAAAATCAATATTCATAAACTTACACACTTTCCTAACAACCAGAAGTATTGACCACTTTGCCACCACTTCACTACACAGATCAGGCCAATACTTATGACGACTCCCGAAACTGCTCGCTCAACCTCTCCTTGCTCTTTTTACTTCTACTTCGCTCCTGAATAATCACAATTCCGCTCATCAGCGCTCCAAGAACATCCAGCTTGTCGCAAAACACTTTTTCGGAAGCTTTCAAACTAACCAAAATGGCACTTTGACGCTCGGAAATCTCGTGAAACTGGTTTGTCAGCATCTCCACGGTGCTTACGTCATTTCCAGACAGTTCACAGATCACGTTCATCTGTCTTATGTAATCGTTTCGTCTCACACAGGCGTCCTCCACAAGTCGCGATTTGTGGTCAAAAATCTCGAGCAGAACATTGTACATCACGTGATCGCATTTTTCGTACGCTTTGTGCACGCTTATGTAATTGATCAAGATGTTCATCGAGCGTTCAGCAGCTCTAAAAAGCTGTCCTACCGTTCTGTGAAGCGAAGAAGTGTCCATGTTGTATTTTTCGTACTCCGTCTCTGAAGAGGTGCATCTTAATTTTAGGACCATCTTGAGAGCCGAAACAAGCCGTTTTCGAGCCTCTGGGTTTTTTAAAAGCCGCCGAAAATAATATGGAGCGTCTTCTCCATCTTCCACAAAGGTCGGACCGTGCAAAAAAAACAAATCGGGCTGAAAATTGCTTCCTGAGGGGTCTGTGGCAGGAGTAAAGCCGTAAAATGGTCCGTTGAAGCCTTCAGGAAATGTCTGGCAGTATAAAATGGCGTATTCTCTGTATGAGAGAGACGAGGGTATTTCTGTTTGAGCAGGCACGTGATCGTAAAGTACCGCGAGTCGTTTGGTGTCGGAGTTGGACATTCTTAACGATATAAAATTGGTTTGAAGGTCGTGGATTTTTTTTGACGTCGCAGGAATTGTTTGGATTTTTCAGATATTTTTGGTGATTTAGAAGTTGTCGGGAAAATGTTGGAAAAAATACCAGACACAAACAGCTGTTATATACCGTCATTCTAATCACAACTAAAATAGATCCCCAGCCACATTGTCTTGTTTGGCGCTGCAGTAGTGTTGTACTCTGACAATGCGTTTATGCTTTCGTATTTCGTATTCGCTTGTTCAAGTGGAAACAAAGATATTGTCGTGGTATATATTTGAGTCATGTGTGTGTATTGTTTATAGCCACGTGACTACATTCTCTGCTACTTTTCAGTTGATTCTTCTTTCGTTTCGTTTGTGTTAGTGCAAAAAAACTAACAATAAAAACGTTTAGCACTAGCTTGCACTAAACAGCGGGCCGTGTTCTACATAGTCTAGTATGTAATATTATGTATTTCTGGGCTGGTTGATCAAGTGTTGTTTTAGGTGATTGGAAATTCAAAATGTTCTTTTATTTACATCATTGGATTCCCCGAAATGAGGCGATTTGAATGGTGCAATTTTCATTACAGAAGCTGTAGTGTTTCTCAGTTTAAGGTGCACTATGTATTTAATAGAAGAAATAATTTATAAGGATTTAGTAGTGTTGTAGAATGTATAGAAGGCTGGTGAGGCTTGTTTTTGGTCTTACTTCGTTGATTGTTGTGTTTGATGTGAAAAGAAGATGAATTGATATGAATGCTTGAATAGACGGTTGTATGTGTATTATACAACAATAAAACCACTTGATCTACATAATCCATTCTTCCGATGTATTACTCAATCACTTCATGATTATACTACCGGATGTACTAGTGTCTTTTTTAACACTGATACTACTTCTAGAATTATAGTATAGTGTTTTTGAGACTAAAGATATGAAAAGTACATTAGTCACATGCAAAGCTGAGTGAATCGAAGTATGAACTGTTAATTATGTTTTGTATACTCATTGTTATTCTGAGATGTTGTGTGCCTGTAGAGTATATAATTGGAACATTACTATTCAGCTTTAACGTCTTTTAATTACTTCAGAAGTTGCATTATTATAATACTCTGAGTCAGAGCTACCTTCTGGTTGTACATACACATCTCATTCTTATCTGAGCACTCTATACATTTCTGTTTGACTACCTTTTTACTCTCAAAACTGAAGTCCTTCATAAAACACTCAGTAGTTGTTCGAAATGAACGCAACAAAAACCATTGCATTAATAATGTTTCTATACACAACTCTTGTCATACAACCAAATCTGTAGAGTATCTCTACGAGTCAGAATATACATCTCAATTGAATTAACAACTACCCCCTTCCAACTCACTCAAAACTCAGTCAAAATAAAAACAACAAACACATCTGAACTCTCCTCATTATCTAATACAATTACTCTCATACAACCCAATCTCCATCTCTTCTCCATCACCAATACCCACACCCCTGTCTCAACACAACATCTCAACAAAAGCGTTCAACAGTTTAAATATATGGCTTAGTCAATTTGAGCCCAACAAGTCCAAATCTGAAGTTGGCTTATCTCCAGGTGCTCTATATCACGTGATATTCACTTTTCGACAATTTTTCATTGTTGAGTTTTATATAATGGCCAATGTGTCACTTTTTAAAAGTCTATTAAGGGCCAATACTTATGGTAAATACAACTAGAGGATAACTCAACGGAAACGAAATAAATTCCTTTGTTTTTTGCAGATGTAGTTTAATCACGTGACTCTAGTGAAGTAAATATATTTGGATAGTCACGTGACTAAACATTCCCGTTTCCAGTTAATCCTCCACTACTACACAAACAGAACAGTTGACAACTAGTCAGTGGAGCACATTGTAAGTCATGTGACTTTACAAAAATTCTCTATTACCGTCATTTGTTTAACACTATACTTCTCATTTCAATCACGTGACTCAATCGTATTATATATCTATTTTCCTATCAACCACATATATTGACCACTTTAAAGCACATACTAAACTATACCATGGTCAATACTTCTGAATCACTAACAAAACAACACCCATCACTACACCTGAACCAGCACTCCTGAAGTCATGTGACTTATGAAACAACCATAGCACTTTCCCCTCTTTCCAAAAAGTCACATGACTTGTTACATCACGTGACCTATCCTCAGTAGACAACTTCTACAACTCAGACAAAACAACTCACGCTACCAGCGTCTAAGAAACACGTGATTCTCCAAAAACCACTTAAATATATTTGCCATATATACAATTACGTGCCCATATACTTCCCTTCACTCCACCTATCCCCCTCGCCTCTACCACAATTATTGGCCGATTTCACACATATTTCCTAACACTATCTAGCCAATACTTGTGATCACAAAATTCCAAACTTTATTATGATCACATGACTGCCCCAACATCCGGGTTTCCGGATTGGGACGCAGTAGGGTAACTTCCGGGGCAGTGGAAATGTCAAAAATCACGTGATCTGATATCACGTGACATGTGTTAAAACCAACTTTTGGGCAAACTTTTCCAATCACGTGACCACATTTTTCGCGCCCACGTGACGCAAATGACTCACGTTGTCCAATGAGCTCGGCCGAGGTGGACCGAGGCTATTTAGAGTTTGCTGTTCAAAATAAGCTTTTCTGATTCGTCGACTTTCAGGTGAAATTTCAAGCCGAGGCGGATAAGAGTGGCGAATAGAAACCGGGGAAATTTTTCAGCAGCCCCAAAAGTGAAAAGTTTTGAAATACCTTCCTATCTCGCCCAATATTGACGCAATTGCGCCGTTCCAAAAACCCGCCACTCGCAACTGTCGCTGCGCACCTCCCGACAAACCCTATTGGCATTTCCACCAACGCATCGCTCTCAACCTCATCACCCAACATGTCCACGATCGAAGATCTCAAAGCCACCGTGGAGCGTCTGGCCGCTCGAGTGAAGGATCTCGAGGCCTCTGCCGCCTCCAAGATCCATTCCTCCGTCCCCAAGTCCATTCGAATGGTCCTGATTGGTCCTCCTGGCGCTGGTAAGGGCACTCAGGCTCCCAACCTCGTTGAGAAGTACTGTGCCTGCCATCTTGCTACTGGCGACATGCTGCGGTCTCAGGTTCAGCAGAAGACTCCCCTCGGAATCGAGGCCAAGAAGATCATGGACGCTGGCGGACTTGTGTCCGACGACATTATGGTGAACATGATCAAGGACGAGCTGGAGAACAACAAAAAGTGCTCCAAGGGTTTTATTCTGGATGGCTTTCCCCGAACGATTCCTCAGGCTGAGAAGCTCGACGAGATGCTCGCCGAGAAGAAGCAGCCTCTGGAGAAGGCCGTGGAGCTCAAGATCCCTGACGAGCTGCTTGTCGCTCGAATTACCGGACGACTTGTGCACCCTGCGTCCGGTCGATCTTACCACAAGGTCTTCAACCCTCCCAAGAAGGAGATGACCGACGATATTACTGGCGAGGCTCTCGTTCAGCGATCTGACGATAACGCCGATGCTCTCAAGAAGCGACTGGTGTCTTTCCACAAGCAGACCGAGCCTATCGTTGGTTACTACCAGAAGACGGGCATTTGGAAGGGCGTTGACGCCGCTCAGGACCCCAAGAAGGTCTGGGCTGACATTCTCAAGTGTCTTGGCCAGTAATTCTCTGAATTAAATCAATAAAATGCAGCTGACTGCGTCAGCTGCTTGTACGTACGCTGAGGTGTCTGTAGAATTTTTGCGAGGAATTGTAGGGTCATTTTTGGTGATTCTGTAGCGTACCGTTATGTTGTGTGGGGAAGAGCTTATATTAATTCTAGAAGGTTGGGGGAAATAGATACTATTTCGGCAGTTGGATAAGCGTGTTCGGCGTGTATGATAGTGTCTAGGAGTGAGCTTCCCTTAAATTCAGCATATGCCTGGAAGATCCTGTAGACAGCTCTTATTATATGTCGTTGTGGTTCACAAGAGCCATACTGTAGCCTCTTACAGAATTTTGTTTAGGTAAGCTGAGTACAAGGGGAGTTGAATGGCGTGTTTCTTATGGGTCTATCAGTTCAATGAAAAACTTCCTGTGTCATTTGGAATAATCAATGCGTCACAGTGGACACTCTTCATTAGGCAGTAGTGTCACTATGAAGTTTATACAGTCTAGTAGAGTCACAAAAATATTTATATATTCATAATGTATACCATTATATTCTTAGTGTAATTCTTAGCACAGCCATATATTTCATTTTTTTGTCTGATTATTTTCGGCTGAGTTGGAGACACTTCTTCTTACCGCTGCTCTGTAGTCTTGATTCTGGCTTAAGTCTTTTTTACTATGTAAACTCAATTTCATTTAGAGTTCAACGTACCTCGTCATAATGAGGTTAATCAGGGGGTCCTCAGAATGATCCTTTTCCGACAGATTGGCTTGGAATTTTACAGGGTAGTTAGTAGTGTTAATAGCTAACAGTTTGAATCTCTAAGCTTCCGAGTTGCCCTAGCATCAACTGGAGACGTTTTCGTGCTGTTAAAGTTTTAAAGTGGCTCCAGCTCAAAACTTTAGTATGGTCACGTGATTATATTTTTACATAGATCAAATATTTACGATTTTCTACAACTTATATATACATCATTTTACTCCAGCTGTTATGTATCACCCTCTGTAGAGATTCTGAAAATCATCTTGAATCGTCGTGTGTCCTGGCTAAGTCTTTTTTTGTATAGTAAATAAGGTTCAGAGTACCTCGGCACTTTATGGCAAAACAGTATGTCTCTAGAATGGCCGTTTTTCAGCAGAATGACTTTGGATTATATTTACTGATATTCCAATATACTATTAGTCACCTGTTAAAATCCCTAGTCTCCAGCTTTGCCCTGAGTCATTCTATCCTCTTAGGTTTAAAGTCATAAATATTGGCCGTTTCCACTAACAATTTGAGTTTGTTTTTGGGCAATACTTATTGTCATTTTTCAAACCAAAGCTACAACTCGTGGATAAATTATCAAATTGAGGATAAAACAATATTTTTTATTATTCGACTATACAAGTATCACGATTGAGTAGCTCTAATTGCATCACTAAACTATATCAAAAGATATAGCACCCATTCTAGGTCTTTCATAAAGTGGTAGTCTCTGTTTTTTGACACAGTAATCTCACGATGGCATAATCTACACCATTGTGTGTCTCTCAGCGTATTAAATGCAATGATATACTTTCCATCTCTTTTGGAGGAATATTCGAAAAGTTCCTGTACATCTTCAAAAAGGGTATTCATCAAACACTCCATCTCAACCAGAACTTATCCAATTGCTTCAGTCACTTTACCATTATAATTCTCTCACTTCTAGTAATCTTCCCATACACGTTTTATAGCTTCATATTTACCATATCTCCCACAATACTCATTCCATTTATTCCACAAGCTCCTCGTCAATAATCTACATAATGGCCAAATATATATATATAATTTACACCATTGGAAAATTATCACTGTCACTTATTCAATGATATTACTCTCGTATTCTCACCAATTCTCTAAAGCTTTCTATTTTCGTTTCCATTCCTCAGCTTAGCGTCAACCAAATCAATTAAGAAATAATACAATCACGTGGTTAATCTGCAAGCAAGTCATGTGATCTGTTTATCACACATTACTCAGTCCCATCACATGACTTTTAACGTGGTCTACTGCTCGGAATAACTTCGGCGAACGTTCTTCTGTTACCAACTTTTCCTTTTCCAAATCATGTGACTAGTAAGGCTGCGTAATAGGCTGTGTAGTTGAGGCTGTGTAGTAACGTGATGTCACGTGATTTAAAAGTGGAGCCATAAATTTTCTTGGCGTAGCTGTTCTATTATTTGTGTATTATTTCTGTCTGCTTTCTATGCATTCTGTCTTACAAGAAATTACTAAATACATTATATGTCCGGGTCACATTATACTTGTGCCGAACAATGTCTCAAAAATAGATGCAATAGAGAAAGAATGAGATCGGTATACGAGATGAGTGGAGAAGTGGTGTGGAGTACGGGTATTTAAAATTAAATTAAATTAAACTAAACTAAATTGAAAAATACAAACTACAAGTAGCAAGCAGTACAATAGAAATATACAAAATAATTTTAAAAATAAAGACATCATGATTAGAGAGTACTGATGCAAAAGTTGTCAAATTTTCATCGCTATGGCATTTTTTGTTGTACACTTTCCAAGTGTTATGTATTTTGGCGGTAAAAAAAAAATCAGGCAACGGATACATACCTAAATCAGATCATACATAAGCACATTCCATAAGTCCCATCTATTTTTCAATCATACAGATAGTTCAGCTAAAGGCCGTACTTGCCGTACTCCTAGCTATAATTCAACATTTATGATAAAAAAATACTTATGGACACACATGTCTAGATGCGTTTGAAAGCCATGGATAAAATGGATCTATACGCTAGATCAGGCACGACTTGCTCATCGTTTTAAAACGAGGTATCTTGAGCCTATGTCAATACAGCAAGAGAAATAGGAAGGTGGTATTGGAGAAAGAGGAGTAGTCTAGAAGTAGATGAAGGTGTCATAAAGTGAGTCTGAAAAGTTGATAGCTAGATTCTCCAATTTAAATAACGTCTATAAATCAATTCCCTGTCTTTACATCTCTTTTATTCGTTCAGTTCTGAGACTTTCTGTTTTTCAAGTACAACATTTTTTCTGTATATTACAGACCCAAAAATAACCAACAAACTACTAAAATAGGCTTAGCCGGTACATACAATGGCGGCTAAACCAAGTGGGGTACTCTAGACTTCTCCACTCGGTTTTTAGTGGCTTTCTTGACTGCTTCCGAGATTTAGTCTGCAGCGTATAAAAAAAGCTGTGTTTGGTTTGAGAGGGGAAAATTCATAAGGTAGTAATTTAACACTTGTATGTACCCCGCTGTGTGCTTTTTTCCGTCCCACTTGTGTTTCCCACTTAATTTGTAAGTATTAGCCCTTGGTGTGTGATACCTCAGTATTTTTATGGTCAATATTTATGGTCGACAAAAATTCTTACCAAATGCTTCCAATTTTTTACAGTATAGCAATCACGTGACGGTAAATCAGGAAATATGATTTTTGATTCCACTCATTGTTCATTTCTTTAGATAATAATATGTGGTATTTATCTCATAATCGAGTCATACAATTTTATTTTGGAACACATTGCCATACTAATGAGAAGCTCACAAACACCCACATACCAAATATGGTCCACTTTCATTTATTATTGACCATTCTGTGGACTTTTCAGGTCCAAATCACGAAAGTGCAAAATTAGGTGTTTCTCGGTTCGATTCCCGGTTGTGTCGTGTTTCTGTATTTTTAGAATAGCTTGAAATTTGGCATGTAGCATAAATGCAGCGCTACAAACACAAGTTTTAAAGTCGTTTCTATTTTTCTACATCATTTGAGGGCTGTTTTTGTTTGTGCACAAATACATCATACAACATCAGAATGCGATGTTTGAGAAACCTTCTTTTGAGTGTTGAAGAGTAATGAAGCATATATAATGACCCAAAAACACTGACTTATCAACAAATATGCAAAAATATTTGCCGATTGCCATACAGAAAAATCGAGTTCTGATACCTCTCTTTTTTTATTACTTGACATTTACTTGGTAGTTAGTTGGACTAGTGTTACAGAAGTGTGACTCTAACTTTTTATTGACGCACTTTCAAAAGAGGTGGTTAATATAATTATGATCAGCTAATGCGTAGCTATCCCATGATATATGTCACGTTATTATTCAATACTTCAATCGTTTTTTAAGTGCTTCTGTTGAGTTGTGTAGAGATGTACCTAAAACATGATCAAGTAATTCAAATGAGTCTCATTTGGTATAAAAACGATTCTCTCCTTACGCTTGTTACAACTATTAACTTCACTTTCCTTTAATATTTCTCGAGTTATGAACTATTCACTTTTCCACTAGTCCAAACTCCAAAGTCATATTGACTTGTGTTATGATTACATAATTTACCCCAGCTTTCTTACATAATCAACTTCAAATGCAGTTACATAATCACCTCTTTGCTTCCAACCCACAATCACATTCTCAAGTGTCTCAGACCCCGGAGTAATAACACGCATTTGTCGAGGAGCATAAAGTTGAAAGCAGTGACGAAATATTACGACGGAAACGGTGAGATACTTTGGAGTGTTGTTTACGCCGTTTTGCTTGCTTTTATTCTATTTTTAGCAATGTGGTGTTATTTCAGATTTGTTTGGAATTATTTCAAAATAAAAAATTATTTCAAAACAAATCAGAACAAATCAGAACAAATTGTACAAAGTCGGGAGTAGTTCTTGGAGCTTATAAAAGTGATCAAAAGGCATGCAAATAAATAACTAACAAAAAATTCCATCCATATGAATCTATTTTTATCTCTCAATTTGTTTACTTCTCTTGATTTTTCGTTAGTCCGTATACTTTCATCCAACAAATATTATTAATGCAATGTAACCAGTTTGCATAGGTGGAGGATATGTAGGACTTCCTCTGTGCATATAATTTGACGCTTTAGGATGTTGTATTTTATATTTCCGTGAAAATAATGAACAAAGAAATTAATGTGTTCAGAACTCCAGAGCACATTGTGTGAAGGTAACGTGATTGTATTGCTTCAATACAGTACCAGCGGCTTAGTAAGTATACTGGTGAATTTTCAGACCTCTGGGTTTAGTAATTCTCGGGTTATGCGAGATCTCGGTAATTTTGTATGTAAGCAGGTGAATTTTATTATGTAAGCGTTCTCTCAGAAGCTGATTATGTAATAAAGATAATCTTACGTAATATCCCAGTATTACTAAGCCACCTTATGTAATTAGTCCACCGTACTTATTTTGCCAGTGGAAATTACACAGATCTAACAGGCAGCTTAAAAGTATTACTGATGATAAAAATACAGCTGATTATGTCATTTTTATATCATTAAATGATTTTCCAATTTTTCGTTTGTCTCTATCCCGTGTTTTAAATTTTTACTCCACCATTTCAACTCGTAACCTGTTGTATATTGATATCAAAATGATCGTCTTTTTTCAACAAATCTAACTACATAGATTGTTTTACTATTTGATGGGTATTTCCAAAATTATATTTTAAGGTAATCAGTGCGAACTTGAGCTTGAAAATTGGCATTTCGCTGTTTTTGATATCAACAGACTCGCACGATCTTGGAGATGTCAAAAATGAACCTCTCTTGGCTGTATCTCTTCTCCTTGTGTTTCTGTGTAACATTACCTTAAATCATGTAAGCAGATAAAAGGCGGATAGCTTTTGATGTAACAACGCTAGAATGAAATAACTTACACTGTTCAATTCTTTGTATTTTTTGGATCATTTTGATACTAATTATGTGTCATTTCTGTGATTGTAACTTTTGGTACCCACAACATGACTTGTGTGGTTCCCACGACATGACCTGTGTGATGCCCGCGACATGACTTGCGTAACCTCTCACATGTATCAATGTCGTTACTAACTCACTACATGATTGTTGTAGTGGGTAGTATTACTAACACATGAGTTCTGTTGTAATTATGACACAACTTGTGTACAGGTGGTGCCATAACAGAGGTATACCCACAGAATGTGACTGAGAGCAACTGAGATTATTTAAGCTTTTGAAATGGATTATTTGGACAACTCTGATTCTGAAAATACCAGTCACGTGACGTTAGAGTTACTGTGACACTCTTGAAACACTTTCCACTCGAGAGCAGCTTTACTTATACTTTACTTTAGATAATTGTAAGCTAGGGTGTCTCATAGTGTATTACAAAGATACTGGAGTTCTAAAAACACTCCTATTGGTCATTAGTTCATATTGGTAATAAAATAATCTGCTTATATAATAGTCTCACCTCCAAATATTCTGAGATAAAGAGGTGTTTCTAGGATGTCTCAATATAAGGTTTGTTGGAATTTACTTGAGACAGCTTCTAAACGTATATTTTGACTTGTGAGACTCAAAAAGCACATTCCCAAAGTCCTAGAAACTCGTGAGTTGTGTCATTAGATTCCTAGTCACGTGACAAGTATTCCTACGTCTTCAAATTAACTGCTATCTAACAAAAAATTCCCCTGGGCTGGTTCTAAAGCGTTACGTTACTGTACATCCTCGAGTTGTGCCCACAACAGGACTTCTGTAACCCATGACATGGTTCATGTAAGTAATCCCACGATATGAAGTGTGTAGTATTAGTCACCAGTAAAATTAGTAATCACAAGTATGTATAAGCAGTTACACCAAATTGCACACACGACTTGCTCCGCGTAATCCCGTGACATCGCTCGTGTTGTTATGCCCGTCAGGTAACACACACCTTACTAAGCATAATATTACCTGTACATGACACATACAGTAGCCACAGCAACCACACCCGGGAAATTACATAACCAGCCGCACGTAACCATTCCATGGCTAAAAATAACACGACCCATGTTGTCACCACACAACCCATGTCGTTATCACGACACGACCCATGTCATGACTTCTCGTCCCAAAGAGGTCATTCTCAACCGCCGATCTGTCGATCAGCTGATCGTCGCGAAAGAGGCACGGGTTACCCCTGTTATCCCTGCGTGGTTAATATAAAATAAAAAATACAAAAGTCGTTGGCTTAGTAAGAGGGACCCCTGCCCCTGCAAACGTTGACATGAAACGGTGCAACGTGTTTTAAATTAGAATTTAAATCGGAATTTTAAATGAGTAGTCAGCAAAATCAATTGTTAAAAATCGAATAAAATGGCTATTTAGTAATAGAAAATTTTGGCATATACACGCAATTATTCTTATTGTTTTTATCAAGTCAAAAAATTTATTGATATTTTTTTGCAGACAACTAGGGGATTTAAAAAATCTGAATTAAAATTCAAAAAACAACTTCAATTCAAATTCAATTCAATCATTCATCTCGACCAGGGTCCCTGTCGACGGTCCGAAGTGTCTCTGCGCCTTGTAGTCTATCCACCTTTGCTCATTCCGGCTTATCGTGATAAGTGGCACAAAAAGAAACTCGCCACATGAGGCACGTTGTGGGCACGACATGGTTAATGTTGTGACAATGAAATGGCAACCACACAGTTAATGTTGTGAAAACGACATGGTTCATGTTCACGACATGGTTAATGTTGGGGCGGCAGGTTGTGTTAGATTAGCCGCGACGTTAATCATGGCCACGACATTAATCATGCTGTGGGGACGACATTAGTTTGGTCGTGGTTGCATAACCCTGAAGGCTGATGTAATGCGGTTGTTATGTAAGCATGCGGCACTGTTGGAAAGTGGCATGACATCATCGCAGAATGTGACTGTCACGGCTTAGTCAACATTGCTTAGTCAAGGAAGAGTAAATCAAAAAGGGCTCAGTAAAACGACGTAGTAAACTGCTTAGTCACAGTCAACTCGTGGATTACATCAACAACAGTCTCAGTAATACCAGGCTGACAGAGCAAGATTAGACTGAGGCAGTACAGAAAATACTCGTGCCATAATATACAACCAGGAGAAGTCGACAAACGGCATCAGAGAGCACTGTAGAAGCTGTAGCAACAGTTTGTAATCATCCTCCATGTGATTTGCATTTTTTGCGCTCTTTTCTATTTTTTCTCAAACACAAACGTCTCCAGAACGTGCAATATTGATTCGATAGAAAAACGCTCAACGGCAAAAGAATCGCCGCAGAATATTATCCGTTTTTTATTATTTCCATAACCGTAGCTCTTATGTGGCGTTTCTTAAAAGTCATAGAAGATGTATATCGTCGTGGGATGTTGACCATGTGTCTAGTGACGATAACAACCTCACCAATAGAAAGAGAGCGTGGTCACGAGCATTTTCGTACTTTGTGTTTCCACAGGCATGGGTATGTACGACAGCAACTCACGACATGAATTTTGTTGGCCCGACAAAAGTTATGTAACCCACGATATGAGTTATTTGGTCACGACAGGGGTTGTGTAATTGCCACGACATGTGCTGTGTAATGACCATGACACTGCCTGTACCCACGACATGGCCTATGTCATGCCTACGACATCACCTATGTCATAACCACAACATGCTCTGTGTAGTCCCATGACATGACCTTCGTCGCGGGACAACCCTGTCACCCATTCACAAAGAATCATAAATAGCAAAGTCGACTCGCCAACACGTGGTAGCCGCAGAGACGCCGTTGCCGCAGAAACCACTTCGCGCTTTCGTGTTTAAGACACTGTACTTGTCGCCTCAAGATGACTCAAGTGTTTTCCCCATTGAGTAAGCGACCCCCACGCTGTCATCTAGTTCAGGCAAGAGCACTTTTGACAAGGACCTTCCGATTCAGGCAACCGCACAAAAAATAAGCACAGCCGAGTCTTTGCGTCAAAAGCCAGAAGAGGCAATCGAAAAGTGGACCGAGTATCAGCGGTATCTTTTGAACGACTTATGTCAGCAGAATTTGGAGTTGACAGAAATACTCAGCTGACAACGGCGGTTCTTTTGGTATCAGTTAAATGCTAATCGGATAACTCTTCGTTTTAAACGGTTCAATCCTCCCTCTCCTTTGCTTTTTCATTGTCTGGGTACCCCTCCTCCACCTGACGCACCGTGGGGCAAGCTTGTTTTGCAGTGGATCGACAGGAGGATTGTCCAGGTTATGAGCAGCTCTCGGCAGGTTGTGAGCGCGTCGTGCTCGTGTTGCTTATGTAATACAGGTTGCGACTCATAACCCGTGGTGTCATAAGATGTCCCTTGGAGCTTCTCATAAGCTCTACCAGAGCACTCATAAGATGTTCCCAACAACCTCTGGCGGTCATTAACACACACTTTTAGACCGTCACAACGCCGAAGCCGCCTCTGGCAGCCCAACTTGCATAAACTCTCTCTTTGTAGACCCCTGCAAAATCCGAGTAATGCGCGCATGTAAAAGAGGACCGCACCGTTGCATTTGTTGGAGCGAGGTCAACAAGGAGTATCTTTGATTGCTCACAGGGCCTTCAGGAGACACTCATAAGGCCTTCTGGCAACCTGAACTGCTAGACTTTCGCTAATGCATGTCTTTGCGTTAGCCGAAACCGGCTGCATGGGGGCGTGGACGCATGGAGGCGTAGCAGCAGGGGTCTAAGTGGACGGGGTGTGATCCAAATAACAAGTAAGATATACCACGTGATTCGTTTAGCCGTAACAAATCCAACGACACCTCTCTTTCCCATATCAGAAGGCTGTAGCAATTTCTGTTTGCCGCCGAATCTCGACTCACTTTCACATGTAAACTCTTTTTGGCAGCAACCAAAGTAGCAACTGGAGCATAGTCTCATGGCAACACGGCACCATAGTGCCATAGCTCTGTAGTAACTGCTCGGGAATACCACAGACCATTCCCCTCGTCATCGCAGATCTGTCTCGGGAAGGCCGATCACCGTTGTCGATCCCTCGCTAAAGCTTGTTTAGTGCGATGCACTTCCCCACGATGCCGCCATGTCGCTATGCTGCTATGGAGACATGCGCTAGCCATGTGATTCTGGTGAGGGGTAAAAGGTGCATGCATCACAAGGCTTATGTTGGGGGTTACACAGGTTGTGTGGTTCACGTGACAAGGAGGCAAGTTGTGATTGAGATGGGTTGAAGGGTCGTGAAAGGTACCAAAATGATCGCATTGACGAGGTGAATTCAATGGAGTTGGTCTTGAATCTGTATCTGCTCTGTAGCGGGAGATGTGTGTGTATGTGCTGTAGCTTCCGTAATACTCACTTTAATGCTGTGCGGTTTTGCATGTGCACTAAAATCATGTGGAACAAGTGTCTTGTAAAATGGTCACGTGATTGAGTCAGTGGAAGCTTAGATGCCTCAAAACTCTGCCAGTTCTGCTCCAAAATTGAATCTGAGAACTTGGGTGTGCTCTCCAGGGTATTTTCTCTCAGGGGTATAGTTTTGGGGCTTTTTGGAGCGAATTTGAGCGTTCCCGAGGGGTACACGGTCATGCGGCTATGCAACCGTTACACAAAGCATGCGGTGGGCATCACAGAGTTCGTGTTGTGGGCAGGACATTGTTCATGTCGTGGTTGGCTGGGTTAGTATTTGAAAAGCGATGGAAACATGAAAGTGGTATCGTTGGAATCACCTCATCGAGGTGAGTATTTTGGCTCACAGATATCACCCTGTTCTCTCTGTGGAATTTGAGATAGCTCGGTCACCAAAACCCAACTAAATCAACAGCCAAATGTTGTCAAGTAATTGAGACGATGATAAGTCGGCGAGGAAATGAGATATCGAAAGACGGAAAAAGCAGTCATTATCGGACGACTCATCTTTGTATTTTCCTCCCACTCATAACCTCATTCCTCATGACAACTCATACTCATAACCTGTCATCATAACCTGACATCACAATACCCCACCCTTACACAACACAACAACAACACCACTTTTGCGTCAACAACGACAACACAAAATGAGCTGTTGTTAACGTGATACCCTCTTCCAGATGACCCACTGATGCTCTGAAAACACCACTTTCTCTTCTTCCCCTCTCTCAACGAACTTTTCCGTTTCGTCATATCTCCGAACTCACTCATAATCTCTCGCAGCAGTCTTACCGCTTCAATCAATGACTCAGCGGATTCTCCTCGCCTCCAGCTCCTCTCTGAATCGCTTCTCTCGTTCTCACGACAAATATTCGTCAGGTTAAAGCTCTTCTCCTGGGAGAGCCATATTGATCGGCAAAAAGATCGGCAAGAGATCTACAAGCCTGAAAAGGAAACTGAGGGGGCCTAAAAGGGATGGGGAGTTCAGCAGAGGTTTTTGTTTCGTGGTATTGTTGCTGAAAGAGGAGATAAAATGAAGAAACGCGCTGGACACTCGGCCGAAAACGGAAAAGTCACGTGGATTATTTTGGTAACTCCCCCAGCGTTGCTGAATTGGATTATGTTTGTCTGCTGTTGCTGTGATGGCGGATGCTCTTTTTATCGCGAATTTTCAAATTTCCAAGACCAAAAATCAGCACAATTTTTTATAGAAGCATTGTATGACTTTGAGACACGTCTCTAGAGAAACACACGGTCCACAAGATTGCTCTGGTTTGTTGTAGCGTTTTCTAGTGTCTTGTGCGAGGGGTTATCGATTTTTGCGGTTTTCAAAGTACCGACTCTGGCTATTGTTGATTAAGGGGTACCATAGGATTCTCCTTAATCAGGGTAGAACAATGGTATGTTTTGTTTTTCTCTTGGAGTACTCTGTCAAAAGTTGTGAGCGTTTGCAATATTTCTAAAAGTCTAGATTTTCTCACGGGCGTGATGGAGTCATGTGAGTGGTACTCAATGATGCACGTGAACAAGGGGAATCTTTTGGTACCGGTTACTTTCAGGTTTAATCATTATTAATCCAGAAATCACGTTTTTTGCTGTTTCTGATTCGTTTTCAGTCATAGCTCTTTCTACAGAGGTGACATGACGAATCGAACAACACCACGCGATTCAGCGACGTTTTTTTAGTCGGAATCGACGTGTTTTCATTTTGGTCCCGACATTGATCGTGTGATGCCCACGACATGGCTCATGTAGTGGCTACATTATTGCTGTGGTGTCACGACATGACCTTCTAGTGGTCACGACATGATTTATGTGACGTTGAGAACGAGTCCAGTCGCGTGATAATCGCGACGTTGTCTACGTGATGATGTGAGACATTGACGCTCGAACGCGCCTGTACTCATAACACTGACTTGGTCCATGACACAGCTGATTACATAACCACGAACCACGTTACATAATCCCACAGTGTGTTAGTAGCTGGCTTACATAACTACAATGGCTCACATAACATCGGCTTACATAACGCTCCCTTCAGGTCACGTGTACCCACGACATAACCTCTGTGGTGCCTTTCCCACGTGGGCACACGGTTCATGTCGTGGGCACGACAGAGTTCGGGTAGGGCTATTGTTCCGGAAGAGTCCGTTCAGGCGAGATCGGCGTTTTTGTGTTTGCTTACATAAAGCAAGGGGTAGTTTGACGGCGTGGAGGCAGGGCCACATGGAGGCAGGGCAACAGAGCATCGGACTAGTGCAGGGACGGTTGCGATATTATGTATTATATAAGTGTCATTGCTGAGATTACCTAATCTTCCGCGTTACGTAAACGCATTACGCACACGCATTACGTAAACACGCTACATGACGCTTCAGACAAGGCATTACATAACCCGTTGATCCCGTGTCTAGTCTCACAGCAACGTTTGCAAGGGTTTTCCAAATACAAAATGAACGAACGTTCAAAAAGCAGTTCTGAAAAGCGCGGTTGAAAATACGTTTAAAAAAACCAACTTTCTTCCATGTGATTGTAACATTTGCAACTTTTTATTTTTTGCGAATTTTTTGCCGATCAGAGATACGAAGGAGTATTATCAGCGTTACATGATCGACAGATGTGCCTAGACGAGTGAGACAGGTATTGTTGATGATTGGATTGTATTCTTATGATTATCTTTTTGGTTTTTGCTTTCTAGACATTTGTGTTTGTGTAAGATGGAGGAGTGGTGCTATATATACACAGAGTAGACCAAAGTGATGCTTGCGATGAGGCGGATATTTTGGTGCCACTTTTGTCATTATATCTCTACTATTACTAATTATACAACATTATACATTCCCACTTTCGGAGGATCGGCAAAAATGCCTATCGTGCCCTGATTGCCACCAACAAAGTCCCAACACGCCCGATACGAGCCAGACTGGGTCTGCATGCTCTTTCGGGCCTTCTTTCGGTGGTGGAAGACTTGTTATCAAGGGTGGGCAGATTGCACAAAGAAAAAAGTCCGTACAAAGACGGAAAACGAGGTTGGCGCTTCGGGAAGCTGGCGGGAAGCTCGTGGGAGCCCTTATCGATCAGCTGTGCATTTTTGGCCGTTTTCGACAAGATTTAGAGGAACTGGAGTGGTGTGATTTTTGAGCAAATCTGGAAAATTCTTTGTTGTTGGATCTAATGATACCATTGGAATCAGCGTGTCGAAGGGAACATTTTGCACTCTTTGGATTTTTTACTGGAGTATTTTGATCGATTAGTTTTACGTTTAGGTGGATAGTTATATGTATTGGCCGTTTTTGTATGTGCAGTGTATGGGTTATTGGCTTATACTTTTGGTAACGCCATATATATTAGCCAGTAGTGAATGTGTTTCATGTGTAAAACTGGCCCATATTTTTGGAGAGCTTGACATGGACTAGTGTTATCCAGTAAGTTTTTTAGTTCATATATATTGGCCAGACTTGCATATTATATGAATGTTCCTATGGCCAATACTTTTGTATAGTCATAACTATCAACCAAAGACACAATTAAAATGTACACAGTCATGGCCAATAGTTGTGGTCTCGACTAATGATACCCCTATCAGAAATTAAAAAAACAGCCATACTCCCAGCGGTTCGCTCATGACACCCATATAATCCATCACGTGACTGGCATACCAGGCCAAAATCTGTGCACTCCATCCTCACCACCTACATCTCGCGATACAGCCTAAACGACAGATCAGATTGCACTGTATAGAGACGGTCGAGAATATATATTCGATTGATCCGCCTCTTTCTCTTCTTCTTCAACACCACACAACAGAACAACGACAACGAGACGTGCCATTGACAGAGAACAGCACCATAGAATCAGCAGAGTGAGGTGTGTATGAATGTGTTTTTTTTGTTTTCTTATTTGCCACTGTCACCTCATTGCACAGCTCATGTCACCTCATTACACAAGCCATGTCACCCACGACACTTCAATGTCGTGGGTCACACGGTCCGTGTCGTGGCCCTTGGCAGCATAGCGCGTTGGGACTAACCGAGCTATTAACGCAGGAACAACGCTAAGACGCTAATGCAGGTACCTCGCTAAGACAGTGTGTGGAGACAGTCGTATGACATGTGACTGTTAGACGACGTGACCGCCAGCATTTGCCTACTGTTGTGTTTCCATTTCCTTGTTGCAGTGCTCCTATGGTGTTATGTCTCCATGTTATGCTCCATGCATCAATGAGACAGTTCACCAAGAGTCAACAAAGGGAACGTTGTCAAGTACCAGGAACCAGTCACATGGTTTATCACGTGACGCGTTGGCCATCACTCGTCTCCAGACTGCATCCACTTGTGCCCATCACAATGGACCTACCCCCGACATAGCTAGTCACCACGACTCATGTCATGCCCGTAACACAAGTCTTGTCATGTTCATCACTGTGACCATGACATTACTCGTGTTGCGACCATCACACGTCTTCTGGTGGGTGAAAAAGTCCATGTCACCTCGCGACATGCATCACAAGACTCATGTTGTGCCCATCACAACAACTATGTCCTGCCCACAACCCATGTCCTGCCCACAACCCACGACATGGGTCATGTTGTCCCACGACATTGCTCATGTTGTCCCATCACACGACTCATGTCATGCCACAACATGATCATGTCGTGACCAGTTCAACTTCCGGTCCGTACCTCGAGCTCTGCTCTCGGTACTCAGCCACGTTTGCACAGTCTACACTTCTCACTTTCAATTAGTTAGTCATTACTGTACAAATAAATAAACGCGTCCTCCACGCTACTCCCGCGGCGAGTGAATCTTCTGGTGCCGTCGCAGGTTGCTGACCACGCTAAACTGTCGTCCGCAGCCCGAAAACTCGCATCGGAAGGGCTTCTCGCCGGTGTGCGAGTAAGTGTGGGTCTGCAGAGAAGAGGGCCGGGTGAACCGCTTTCCGCAGACAGTGCAGACATGCTTCTTGAGCGTGCGGAACTGCCGCTTGGACGAAAACTGGTTCATCAGGTGGCTGTGGGGGTGCATCTGCTGCTGGTAGCCCATCTGCACCATCTGCTGCGGCTGGTAGTAGTTTTGCGAGTACTGCTGCTGTTGCTGCTGCTGCTGGAGCTGCTGGATCTGGGCGATTTGCTGCTGCTGGAGCTGAAGCTGCTGCATCTGGAGCTGCTGCTGAGTCAGCGGCTGGGTGAAGGGCTGATTAAGCAGAGAGCCGGACGAGGCGTTGACAGCATAGGGGTTGGAGGGGCTCTGGTAGGGAGGCGAGTTTCGCACCGGCATGGGGAGTCGGTTGGGCGAGGTGGGCTGGGTGTTCACGTGCGAGTTGGGAGTCACGTGGCCAGAGGGGTTCTGCGAGGGAACCTGCGAGGGGACCTGCGAGGGGACCTGGGAAGGAACCTGCGAGTGGGCCTGGGACGGAACCTGGGAAGGAACCTGGGAGCCGGCCTGGTTGGGGGTCACGTGACCCGAAGAAGGCGGGCCGTGGCTGTTCACGTGACCGGGTCCGTAGTAGGCTGCAGCCACGGGCCCGTTGGGGTCGTAAATGCTGGGCAAACTAGGACTCGTGTTGACCTGGGAATGCTGGGGCGACGAGTGGTTGGTGCTGGGCGCAGACGAATTCAAGCTCTTGCTCTGGCGAGAAGAGTAGTAGTAGTTGTCCTGGTACTCGTGGTTGGGGATCTGAGCCTGGGAAGGGACCGGGACCTGGTCCTTGGGGACGAGGTTGTAGGAGTAGTCGCTCCGAGGCTGGGAGTAGTAGGGCTGTCGGTCTTGGAGGGCTAGCATTGTTGAGGAGTGTGGGAGG
Organism: Yarrowia sp. B02; assembly: GCA_017635955.1. Lineage (NCBI taxonomy): Eukaryota > Fungi > Ascomycota > Dipodascomycetes > Dipodascales > Yarrowia > Yarrowia sp. B02. Next base: position 2,420,781 of record JAAQQV010000006.1, read on the forward strand.
GTCGAGGGGAGTTATATATCGCATGGTGGTGGAGTTTGGTTTTGTGGAGTTTAACAGAAAGGCTGTTTGGCAGTAAGGTTGGGAGGTATTTGGGTTTGGCAGGAAGGTTTGTCCAAGGTTTGGATATGTTCAGAATTAGGTTTCGCACAAGGTTTGGAAGTGTGAATTTAACCTTTTCACAGAGGCAGCAAGGTTTCCGTCAGGGGTGCAACCATTTAGCGAGGCGCAGCGTAAGCGAGAAGTTTGGGATCATGGGGAATTTGCCAGTGGTATTTCCGGGAGGAGAGCGGAACCTGTCCTAACCCTTGAACCTACCCTAGCCCTGGAGTCCTAGCCCTACCCCCAACCCCTCCCCTAACCGCGCGGCGGCCCACTCCGCCCACCGGCACTTTGCGTTTCCGCAAGGTTTGAAAAGAGGTCGTTGAAGGGTGAGTGGAGGTGCAGGGCCAGGGCTAGGGCTGGAGGTTGAGGTTGGAGGTTGTGGGGGGTTAGGGGAGGCGCGAGGGTTGGAGCGTAGGGTTTGGGCCAGGGCGGTCAGGGTAGCGCCGCCGGGTTAGGGCTTTGAGTCATCGTGGGGGGCGTCTGGGGCTAGGGTTGGGATCAGGGTTGCGCACGCACTAGTGGTTCACCTGCTTCACATCCTAACCTCAACATCATGATCTCTAAAGAACCCTTTTCCACAGAGCTCTACACGCTCGTGCGAAAAAACATGAAGGGCATGTACGAGGGTTCGGGGATGGGCTGGGTTAGGGCAGACAAAATCGAGGAGATGGAGGACGACGAATTGTCCTATTTTGTCGCCCGGGAAGGGGACCAACTTCTAGGGTTTGTGTCCTTCATGCATACCGAGGAGGAAGAAAAAGAGGTGGTTTACTTGTACGAGCTCCAGGTGGGTAAGGGTTTTCAGGGTGAGGGTCTGGGCAAGGAGCTCATGAATATCGTCATTGCGGAGGCCCAAAAGTCTGGAAAGCCCATCATGTTGACTGTGTTCCTGATGAACGTCAAGGCGGTTGAATTTTACACGAAAATCGGCTTTTCCAGGGCTGAAAAGGGTCCTGAAGTTGGTCGAGGGGTTAGGGGATGGATGCAGATGGTTCTGTCCCCGTGACCCATTACATGAGTTGTGTCGTGCCATTACATGACCTGTGTTGTTCCCATTACATTGGTTGTGTTGTCACTACATCAGCAATGTCGCACTCGCTTACGTCACATTGCTTATGTTGTGCCCATCACATCGCTTATGTCATGACTATCACTTCGCTTATGTCGGAGATCGTTACATCATCCATGCCAGATGTTGATTATGTAATGCCTTTGTGAATGTCGTGCCATTACATAGCGAAGTAATGCCCCAATTCACTAAGCAACAAAGTACTGGATCATGTCATGCCATTAAATCACCATTGTCACTACAGCATCAATGTCATGTGCTCAATGCACATGTTGGACTTCTTTACATGATTCATGTGTCCAACTATCTAGTCATTACATTGTTCATGTGCCAACTAAACGCGTTACGGAAGCGTGCCATTACACAATACATAGAGGCTGTTGCCGATACACGAGTGATGTCGTGACTGTCACCGGCCATTGCCATTACATGACTAGTGTCGTGACCATTACATGGATCATGTCGTCACCACAACACAACGTCTTGCTCATCACATGGACAATGTCGCACCCACGACCCAAACACTGTCGCGACACGCACCCCCACAGCTGACATAATCCCATACAATGACTCACTTAGTCAGCACATTTTGCACTCTTTGGGCGATCGGCAGCCCTGGTGATCAGCCTGATCGACGTCCACGACGTGCTGTCGATCCGTCGATCAACCTGAAAATCTGGAATGTAGGACTGGAATGGCTTGTGATTGTGCTTGTTGCTGTTTATTTATTAGCCTGGCGAAAACCCGTGCTTACTCATCGTCTGTTCACGCGCCCGCATGCTTACTCATCTGTCTGCTTACTCACCGAGTCATCTTACTAAGCGCCCGTCTCTTAGTAATATTATAAGTACCTGATTGCCACGGCAGGGTTTAGTGAGCAACAGTCATTGTCTCATTTCAGTTTGTTTTTGAGACCAATGAGGGGTTTGGGAAAAACACAAAAAAGAAGAGACTTTGTGCAGCAATATAGAGCGTTTTGGCTACATGATTTCTGTACGGTGCTCTATCACATTCGAAGATCAGGAACCGAGCCGAAACGAGGAAGATCATAGGTAAGCGAGAAAGTGGTGATGAATGGCTGATGAGTAAGCGGGGTGCATGAGTAAGCAACTTTTATGATTTATACTGCATATAAATAAGCAGCTCGATGACTGCAACGACAGCTGAATAACACACAACAAGCACGATTAATAACAACAAGTACTTAAGCTGGCAAAAGCGGTTGCTCAGAAATGGTCCCATGATCGACAGATCGGCAAACTCTGCACACGGACATTGTCTTTCAAGCAGGGCAGAGGGGCAACATGAACTTTGTCGTGGGTGGTTTTTCTTGTGTGCTTACGAATCCGTGTTTGTAGCTGTTGTTTTGGAGGCTTAGTCACAGCCCCAATTTCAGACTATGCTTATTCAGTTACCTATTAACGCCCTTACCTAAGCATCACACTTACATAATCAAGTGGCCCCGAAGGTTCGAAGCTTGTACCTTTCAAAGCAACAGTGAGGCAGCCAAAAGGAAAAAGCAATTCGGCGTGAAAGTTGAATGAGAGAATATGCGTGATAGCCGATTGTGGAGATCAGAGATTATGTAATGATTTGCTGGTGATTATATAATCCGTCGATTATATAACACTGCCAATTATGTCATCCGGCCCTTACCTAAGCAGTCTGACATGGACTAACGCCGGCTATGGCTGCTTGCCCTGCGCAAAAGTTTACGTAAGGTTTGGCGACTGTTGCGGAAGCTTACGGATGCGCAAAAGGTGGGCGTTACTAAGCCGGTTATGTAAGCAGCAAAGTAATTGGATTTATGAATTTAAAACTGATTTTCAAAACTGATTTTCTATTGTTGTCAGAATGCGGAATGGTTCAGCTGAGCCGTATTGGGCGGTATAGAACTGCTCGTGGCGACTTGGAGAACACGTTGGTGTTTTTATTTAATTGAATTGAATTAATTTTATTTAAAAAATAATTCAAAATAAATCGAAAACAATTCCCCAGCGCCCTACAACAACAAACCAAGACGGTTTCCACAACCACCTCCCGCCCTGCACGCCAGACCTGCTGCAAACTCACTTTTTCCTGCCCTGTCGGTTGCGTCGCAGAGTTTGGGCTAATTCTCGCTCCCTGCATTTTCACGTTCGATCTGCAGGAGTTGGGGCCGATCTTGGCATGGGGTCGTGTAGCGCAGGCCCGAAAGGCCCTCTCTTTTTTTTTGCGGGTCTGCTGGCGCGGTTCTACGCGTTTGATCGGCAGATCGACAACAATTCGGGAGAATTCGTGGACGAGGCTGCAGAGGTCGTAGAGCAAGGGGCGATCGGCCGCTGATCGTGTCCGTGGAGGGTGTGTTTTTGAGAGTTTGCGGAAGCTGCTGGGTTGTTGGTGTTTCTTTTGGAAGCGCCGATAGATTTTGGCTTGACGGCAGAAAATTAATTATATTTCCACGAGGAATAACGCTATCATCTCCGGGAGTTCACCGTTGGATTTATTGCGTCCGCTTTCGTCATGCCCATTTTTTTTAGCCTTCTAGCGCTCTTCCCCGTGATTCTAGCCCGGCTCTGTTTTTTTTCCGTCGACAGACTTCAAAAAAAGCTAACGGACGAACCAGAAGTCCCAGAACAAAGAGCTCTTCGTGGGGGGGCTCAGATGACGCCCAGGAACGTGTGAAAAATAGTCCGGAAATTGTAGGTGTATTTTTCCGCCTGCTGGAGAGGTCCAGATATTATGCGCGATTTAACAGAATTGCAGAAATCATATCACATAAAATAGCTAGCGCATTCAGCACTTGGAATTCATATAAACACACCCATGCCTAGATAACCCCAAATTCGCAAAGGCCTCATTCCACTGCCGATCAAGTTCCTGAACATCCTCCAATCACCGGAAAAGCTCCTATCTTCAGTAACACAAACACAAAAACAAAAAAAGACGGCCAGCCGCTCCGCCCATCATTCCACACCCCTGTAGCGGCCCGGAAAACGTTGAAACGTCCTTCTAGGGGTAGCAGGGGTTTTCATGTTTTTCAACAAGAGCTTGTTCTGTGATTTTTTTTTTCGGAGTTAGTTTGGGCGTGAATGGACATCACGTGAGGCATGATCTGACCGAGAATACTCCACTGTAAAATTTTCGGCCCGATTGGTTCATTTTTGGGCGTGTTCAGAAGTATTAGCCGTTGTTGAATAGTAGTTGAGTGTTTAGTTGGCTTAAACTTTTGGTGGCGTAAATATCAACCAACCTGGTTAAGGTTTTATTAGTGACGTTGGCCAATACTTGTGACCTATGTGACGTTACAGAGGCTGTGTGATGCCCACCACATGGGCTGTGTAATGCCCACCACATGGATAATGTCGTGGGTTACACTAACCATGTCGTGACTTATCGTGGGTTACCAAATTTGTGTTGTGCCCACCGCAAACGTCATGTCGTGGGTTACACTGGTGCACAATTACGTCACTCATGTAATGGGGCATAACACATGGTAACGGGCAACATGACGTATGTCGTGACATATTATTTGACGATCGACCGCAAATATTACCGTCACGTGACCATTGTTTGGTGCATGGCTGATGCTCACGTCAGGGACCGTGTCGTGGCATGAAATAATAAGTGTAGTTCACGACACGTGTAGTGATGACGTAATAAATGGTGTCACGTGAATTGTTGTAGTCACGTGAATTGATTATATAATGTGGCTGCTAGATATCGGGCATTTTACGTGACTTGTCACATGACTTGTTACATGGACACTACATGGACAGTGTAATGGGCAACTTGATTATGTAATAGGCCTGACATGACTTATGTAATAGGCCTGACATGACTAATGTAATGGCCGCGACATGGTATACGTAATGGGCACGACATTTTTGTGTCGTGGGTTTCAGCTGATGACATGAATCATGTTGTGGTATGACATGACCTGTGCCGTGGGCATTACATTGGGTGTAGTGGGTAGATGGTAGTTAGTGATACAGTAATTTTACAGAGAAATAAAGTATATTATTGAGATCTCTGAAATGCGAGCTTTTTAATGGTATACTTTTCTTTAATATCTGAATATTATTACGCAAGTTACACTAGTAGTGTCACTATCATATGTATTAGCCCATTATTGTACCAATTAAGTACTACTGAAAGGTCATTACTTGAAACTGCATGTTATTTTTTACAAGTCTTTTGTTAGTAACTTTAAAATATTTAAGGTTTCATTAACCTCATCGATTTTAGTTGTTTCTAAAAGGGGAGTTTTGATATAATGAGCTGTTTTATTTAATTATGTGTTCATTACGCTATTATTAATCACCAGTTGGAATTTATAAGCTCTAGGGTCATTTTTGAATTTTTTACAACATAATCACATCTATTGGCCATTATTGTGCTTCACTTAGGCTTTACTTTGGTTTATACTTTTGGTAGTTGATATATATTGGCCATACTTCAACATTATTTAGTATTATCACACTATGACTAATGCTTCTGAAAATTCAACCAAACACTCAAGCTGAATAACAATTACATAATCACACCATTTAATACTTATTTAATCACCTTATCAACTGTTCTCCGTCAATACCCACAAAAACCAGTCACTACACTGTCCTTGTCACCCCTCACACAATCCAGGTAGTGACTACACTTCTTTTGTCGTGAGCATATGATTTAGTTCAAGAGTCCATTAATAGTCATATGATCATTTTATTAGTCACGTGACTTAATTTCAACACTTTCTAATCATTCTCCATCAATATCATTAATATTGACCTCATCTTCATATTATTTACGTTACAATATGGCCATTACTTTTGATGGTTCGTAAATATCAGCTGATTACTAACACAACTTACTTTTATAAATTGGCCGATACTTCTGATCTTACTCAGAACACTTCCTGGAGGCTCCAAAAAACACAAAAGCACCCTTTGACAATTACTAATCCCAAATCCACCTTAATCATCAATATTTCTGCTTCATTGCTCATCCAAAATCGCACCTCGGCTCATGCAGCCACGGATGCATAACCGGAGGCAGCCATTTGCCTAAAGCCGGTTCTTAAAGCCGATTCTCAAGGTAGATTTTAGTGACCAATATAATCTGACTAAGCTGTCTGTGTGATATATCTGACTAAGGGTATTATCTGAGCCGATTATCAACGATCACCGATTTGCGATGGATCTTCGGAAGATCCGAATATCGGAGTGAGACAGGGTGTTAGGTAAGCGCATTACAACACCCATGTCGTGGGCATTACATAATTCATGTCGTGGGGATCACACAGTTTGTGTTGTTGCCACGACAAGAGTTGAGTGGCGGGGCCACTCTCGCGACTTTCTTATCTCGCCTGGAATTGCTGCAGAACAAAATCTGAAAAAAGCTGCCGAATAACAAAAGCAATGAGGGTACAGAAACAAAAATTTAGACGGGCTGGTTGAGTTTTCACAGAGTTATGAATCTTCTTTGGGGGAGAGAAAAGTGTTGATAACTTACGAAGGGAAAATCCCATACTTATGTAAACTAGATCGTTAGAACCAGCTCGTTTTCTAGATTACTAATATCTAATTTCCATAATTATTCATCAACTATTGCATCTTTCATCACCCATCTCTCTCTTTCATTGCTATAAATAAACCTCTTTTTTGCAGGAGAGCTCAGAAATGGATTGTCAAAGTCAGATATTGTTCTCTGAGACAGCCCGTTTCTCCATGTAACTTTGTCGAAACAAAAAACGCAGTGAGCCGCTCTTCTGAGACACACAAAGCGAAGCTCCACGGTGAGTCAGCAGTCCTTTGATTGGTAGTCTTATGTAATCACGACCCTACTAATTAGTGTCGTGCCCATTACACAATTTATGTCGTGCCCATTACACGATTTATGTCATGCCTATTTCATAATTCATGTTGTCACTACATAACCTATGTCATAATAGCCACGGCACAGCCTTTGCAACGGCAATGTCTCAGACGTTTCCGGACCCCTGCCAATGCGTCCACGGGAAGATGTTTGCGGAAAAACCTGAGTGGGGTTAACCTGAGTGATTTGAGTGAGTTGCGGGGTGTTTGCTTTTTCTTATGTAAGCCCTTCCCCGCCTGCTTGCTTATGTAATTCCCCCACTTGTGGTTATGGTAATGCCCCACCTTTTTGATTATGTAATCCCCCCACCTTTCTGCTTATGTAATCCCGTCTTTTTGCTTATATAATCCCCCCACCTTATTGCTTATGTAATGTTCTTGATTATGTATTGCAGTGGAATTAGGTTATGTAATCCACACGTGTCGGCTTACTTAGCTACCCCGGATTGGACCCTGCAGATGTCATAACGGATGTCTTATTTGTGTTACCCAGGACGAAATCGATAGCTTAGTATTTTTAAAACCGACTTACTCAGCTGTTCCGCGTCGCTATTACTCACCTAGCACTTTTTCAGCAGCCACGGCCTTACTAATCCCACTTAGTCATGCACAACTCCCCCTGCACGTGTGTTTCGCTTGAACCTTAGTCATCAAACGCCACGTCATGGTGAGTACCAGCTGAGTAACGGGCTAACGACAAGCTGAGTAATACCTGCCATCGTAATTTATGCTGGATAATCAGCTGACAGAATATCCCACTCTGGTAGCACTTACCCGGACCAATATTGGACTTGCTAGCGTGTGGTAGTATGTGGGCTAAATTGGGCGGTTATGTGGAGAACTTGTTCTAGAGATTGCGAATTAATTCAAAATAATGCGAGAAAAATCACACACCCTAAAAGCTACGTGAAAACGACTACCATATTTTCTACAAATTATTTCCACCAAAATTCAACTTTCTACACATTTTTTAATCATTTAAATTAAATTTAATATGGAAAAATCTCTGGAAGCCCAAAAATAGATTAAATTGGCCTGTCTGAAACATTGCCAGCTGAAGACTATTTTGGTGGTATTTGGTGATTTTAGACACGCTGGGTGGTGTTCTGGGTATCCAGAATTTTGAACGGTTCCAGAAAAACAAAAAAAACCCCAGTAATTTCGAAATAATTACTAACCATAACTTTTAAAGCACAAATAGCATTTTCAAGACCAAAATAAAGATATAAAAAATTGAAAACACGTGATAGAACCATTTCCAATTTTACACCAATATTTTCTATTTAAATTTCTATTTTAAATTAATCAAAACGCCGAAGCAGATTACGTTCAGTTACCCGGCCGCAACGCCTGAAATAAATCAAATAAAATAACTAAAAATTGAAATAAATAGGAATAAATTCACGTGACCTCACCTGCTCACGTGACTTTCCCTCCTCTTGCCAGTTTCTCCAACTCCTGCACGTGCAGCTGCATGCATATCACGTGACCCAATCTGTGACATGTTGGACACATAGACTAGAAATATAGTTGTAAAGTTGGCAGTTGCCGAGTTGCAAGTTACACAAACGCCCTTTTTGTGTCCAATTGTGAGTAAAGACGGAAAAACGACATTCATAAAGCGCGGGGAAGTGTGGGGGGAGGCATGTGATGTCACGTGGGAGTGTTCAGGAACCGGCTCTGTCATTTTATTGCGGTTCTGTGTTTGTGACACGTCTGACTTGGGATTTTAGAGACACAGAAACAACACTGGAACATGATGAAATCAGTCACGTGATGTGGTTTTGGGATCGCACGACCGAGGAGAACACAATGTGACTTGTCTGGTTCTGTTCGGAGCACTTTTTGCCAGGAGTGACAGGTTATGACTTGTGACATGCGAGCAGTTTCGAGAGGTTATGAATGGATTGAGCGGTGCCAGGATGATAACGTGATTCAGGGAAACAGTACGTGACTGTTTGTTTCTCGTTTGAACAACTTTTGGCGCTTCTAGAGCAACTTTTGGACTTGCCCCGGATTAAAGTACTTTGCTCTGGAAGATGGCTGGGTTGTTCAAATGGCGAATGAGTGGTACCATTGTGATAACGTGACCACACAGAGTGTCATGCGACTTTCCATTTTTATTTTGGCCGTCTCTAGGTCAAGTTGTGGTGTTCCTGACTTGATCGAGACTTTGAATTCTTGCGGTTGTTCTGTGACTCCTGGACAGGTCAAAATGTTACTGGAGAGTCATGCGATCTATTTCAGATACTACGTGATACTTTTGTTACGTCACGCGACTTTCTGGACGCTCTAGAGTGCTTCTTGTTGTCTCTGGCTTAAGATGAGTTCTCAGAAAGCTAATGGAGACACCTGGAGATGAACGAAAGGTACCAGAATGATCGCACGACAAAGGGAAACATCATGTGACCTTGCAAATTCATTTCGGCCAACTTTTCGTCATTCTGGGATCTTCTTTGGTAATGGCAAGATTCAGACGAGTCTTTGAACACTTTTGAGAGCAGCTAGAGATGGGGGAAGTACGCCAGAATGATCACGCGACTTGTCTGAACGTCACAAGACTTTCCAATTTCATTTTTGAACACTCCTCGCCATTCTATCCTCTTCCGTTGTCTTCCCCTGATTTGTCACAAGTCACTTGGAGCCGCTCCTGAGCCGCTCTCCTACATCACGTGATTTATATGTGACTCGCAAATATACCACACGACTTTTTATTCAAGAAATACTAACGCAGACTTCTCAAAACCCCAAACTGCATTGGACGTTGGACAGTTGACCTGTTTGCATTGGTGAGTATTATTTGTGGTTGTCAGGTGATTTATCATGTGACTTGGGTATATTTGATCACGTGAATGAATCAACGGTTTGGCCACGTTATTTCAAATGATGTCTTGGGCGATCTATGGCTCTTTTTGGACTTGTCTTGATCAGTGACTATGAAGGTTCAGTCTCAGGTTCAGTCACGTGACAGAGAGCTGGAAGTGGTTTATTTTAGTCATTTGACTTATCATAAGCCCATGTGATATTTTCTATGGTCTTTGTCACGTGATTTGACTTAATTCTGGCTCTCTTCTCTGTTGTGATCCACCATCTATTCGAGCGACTTCAGACAGTTCGACTTCAGTACAAGTAACGTGATTCAAACGACTTCAAATCACGTGGCATGATTAAGACTGGTTCATCCGATGCTATGGTCACATGACTTCCCAAAATCACATGACTTGGTCATCAAGTCCACTCAGTCATATCCCTCCACCCATCTCAAGTCCCCCACTAACACAGTCTACTCGTGAACGTTTTCACCTCTTCTGAATCTCGTGCCTTAACCACGTGACCTGATTCATCTCCACGTGACCACGTTATTCGACACGTGACCGACTGCACGTCATACCGCCGACTACTGGTAGTCAGTCACCACCCAAAAGTCAGGACTTTCCGACACATCCCAGCACTCCAGTACACGTGATTTATCACGTGACTTTTATACCTGGTTCTACAACCTAGCTGCCCTCAACCAGAGCACATTAACAGCTACGGAACTATCTCGACGGATCTACAGCTACACTTCCACACAGTAGCTGTCTCCAAGAGTACTACAAGCGCAAGTCTACGTCTAAGACTACAACCACACAAAACACGTGACTCATCAAAACACGTGACAAGTCTCGATACCCACGTGACCAAGCTAGTCTCAAAAACCACGGCGATGTCCCTCCTGATCAAAGACATCCCCCCAACGGCGTCCGAGGCGGACCTCTTCGAGCTCTTCAAACAGCACGGCCCGCTCAAAGTCATCAAAATCCCACGTGACCAAAAACTGCGCACGCCCCTCGGCCACGCCTACGTCACCTACTACAACCCGGACCACGCCGAGGCGGCGCTCGCAGAAACGGCGCTGCAGGGCCACCCGATCGCGTGCTCGCTGACCGACGATCACGTGACCACCCAGACAGCCACACCCGCGCACGTGACCCAACCCTCTCCCCACGCGACCTCGCCCATCCCCGCAGACCGCTCCGTCTTTGTGCGCGGCGACGGCGCCGCCAAGTCGGCTCTCGAGAACCTCGGCGCGACGCTCACGCCCAAGGGCCCCAACGCGTTTGTGGCCGTCTTCCCGACCGCGGAAGACGCCTCCGACGCGTCACGTGCCCTCGCCGACGACGTGGCCGGCCTCAGTCTTGAGATCTCTCCGGTCAGAGACCCCAAGACCTACTACACCAACCTCTTTGTGCGGGGGTTGGCCCCTCAGACGTCCGAGGACGACCTCAGACGCGTTTTCGAGGACCACGGCAAGGTCACCTCGCTGCTGCTGCCTCTGGACGAAGCCAATCGCGCCAAGGGGTTCGGCTTTGTCAACTTTGGCGAGCACACCGACGCCGTGGCGGCCCTCGAGAGCCTGGACGGGTCCGTGCTCTGTGGAAACTCCATCCAGGTGTCACGTGCGCAGTCCAAGCTCGAGCGCCAGGCCGAGCTCAAACGCGCCTACGAGGCCAACCGGATTGAGCGGCTGAGAAACGCCCGCGGCACAAACCTCTACATCACCAACCTCAACCCGGGGATCAACAACGAGCGGCTGCGAGCGTACTTTTCGAAATTCGGCGAAATCACGTCCGTGCGCATCATGCTCGACCCCAACGGCAACTCCAAGGGCTTTGGCTTTGTGTGTTTCCGCGACCCGGACCACGCCTCCAACGCCATTGCCGAGATGCACAACCGCAGCATCGAGGGCAACGTGCTGCAGGTCGCGATCGCGCACAAAAAGGACCCCCAGAGCGCGCCGTACTCGCTGGGAAAGCGGTTTCCGCAGCACGTGCCGCCCCAGGTCGTGCCCCAGGCTCACACCCCGGGTCACATGATGTACCCGGTGCCCATGGGCCACCTGGGCCACCCGATGATGGTGCCCATGATGGCCCCGGGTCACGTGATGCACACCCACGCGCCCATCCCGCCGTCCCCGACCCCCAAGCGCGACGCCAACGGCAACGGCAAGTTCAAAAAGCGCCAGCCGCTGCTCCAGCCGTACGGCAACATTGCTGCTTCTGTGGCAGCAGCAGCGACGCCCCAGGCAGCCAAGGAAATCGTCGGCGAAACGCTGTATCCGATTGTGCAGCGTCACCCGGCGATTGGCAAGAACGCCGACACTACCGCGCACGTGACCGGCATCATGCTGCAGCACGACAACCAGGACATTTTGTCGTGGCTCGAGGACGAGCAGCTGCTGAACAAGCGGATCCAGCAGGCGTGCGATGCGTATCGGGAGTGGCTTGAGGAGGGCGCGGGAGCCTCGAAGGCGTAGCCTGAGAGGCGAAGTGAAGGTGTCTTCACTGTCGACTGTGTCACGTAACTTCAGTGTCAGCAACATCGATGGTCTGCTGACATTGTCGGAGCATCTGACATGGTCACCCAGCATGGCTGGAAAAACGACTGGAACAGTCAACAAGTGCGTGTTCAATACATTGTGTCTTAGTTAGTGTGCGCGTAGTGTAGTGTAGTCTGTCTGTAGCTTGGTGACGTACCTGCAGCAGAACTCAGGCACATGCCAGATCCCTCACCTGCATCACCACCAATACCATTGTCGATGATCTCCCACCGTCGATGAACCCAATGCGAAACGCCGATCAAGTGTCAGAACCGCCGATCTGTCTCAGAAAAAGTCTCATCGAGCCGTTGACGATAGACGCGCCGATCAGGAGGGGAAGTGTAGATCGATGAAAAAAAAGACATGTAGATCCAGCACGGCGACGACAGATCGGCGAGGATCCAGGTGATCGAGGCATCGGATCGGCTGGCGGAGAGAAGTGCAGAAGAAGTACTCACTTGCGGACTGAAGAAGTCCAAGACGAAGACGACCTTGAATATGCCTCACGGCAAGACCTCAGGTGTCGACGAGAAAACACCTCATGCTGTCAAGAGAAGGATGTCAAGATCCAAGATGAAATGCCTTCAGCAGCCCTGTCTGGAGACCAAAGAGCAGTCTCAGTGAACTCCAAAAAGTCTCCAAGAGTAGATTCAGGGGCTCTAAAAAGTCCAACAGTGTTCAGGGCGTCTCCAAGACCAAGAGTAGAGTCCAGAGTCTCAGAGAAAAAGTGAAAGCCTCAGAACTGTTCAGAAGAGTGAACAGGCAAGTCCATAGCCGCTTTCATACCAAGAGAACACTCGTTAGAATCCAGACGAGTCTCAGAAATCTCAGCAGAGCCAACGACTCAGGAAGAGATGGTTCCAGAGCTGTCAACAGAGGCCCATCGATGTAAGACTCAGAAGAGAGCATAAGAGACGTCACCAAGAAGGCTGGGGAAGCACTAAGCGTCTAGATAGCGACCAAACAAGCCCAGATATCAACCAGACCAGTTGACAGACCTCTAGAGTAAGAGAGTCATGTGCTGAGACGTCAGAAGAGTGACCCAGTGAACAGCAGAGTAACCAGAGAAGACAAGAATGCGCTTCAGAGAAGGCCAAAAAGCACCCCAGACCAGTCTAGAGAACCCAGAGAGTCCAGAGAGCAGACAAGTGTCTTCGATAACATTCGGTGAACTCCAAGGTGGCATCCAGAGTGGAACTAAGACAAGAACAGAATAACCAGAGGACTCCAGAAGAGTTGTGGGGTACTTCAACTCGAGAGGAAGAGTCAAGTGAAGTCCAGAGTGAAGTCCAGAGTGAAGTCCAGAGTGAAGTCCAAAGGGAAGGGGTAGAGTTAGAGGTCCTGAGAGCGACACAGCGACTCCAGAAGAGAGTCAAAGACACCATCGAGAAGACAAGAACACTTCCTAATAATGCAGCAGTGATGTTACTGACAGAATGACATCAGCAATTGCACTCAGAAGTCCACAGCCACTCTCAGCGACAGGAAGTATCGTTGAGACGCCACAAAGCCATGTGCCACAGATAGTAGTGACACAGACAGTAGTGATACAGACACAAACACAAACACAGTGCCACAAAGCCACAGTAGACAGCGACACAGAAACAACAGCAACGACAAAAGTGCCACAAAAACAACAACCATACCATCGTCAGCTCACTCACAACACAACAGCACCCCCTCAAACAACCCCATCCATGACCTCAGTGTTGGTGACCGTACAGAGACCGCGATAAGAAGTTTCTGGGTAGGGATTGAGGAAGATGAGTGTGTGCCAGTAAGAAGATAACAGCGTGGATGTTATTGTAGAAGCTGTTGTGGTCGTTATCGTTGTGTTGTTTTGAGTCGTGTTGAGCCGTTTGTGTAAGAGGAGTGTAAGAATAGTGTAAGAAGAGTCTGTGTCAGAAGAGGGGAAGTCACAAGGTCGTCACATAGACCGTGTAGTGACCACATGAGTGTTGTAGTCACCACAACATGAGTCATGGAGTGACCACAACGTCTCTGTGATGGCACAACATGACCTCTGTAGTCACCACAAAGCCCATGTAACGACAACGAAGGGTGGCAAAAACACAAAACCGGTACTGTTCGAATCAGAAACTCACGGGAATCTCAAATATGGTATCCTTTTGGTGGTATCTCTTGTGGTTCGTGTTTGTGTGGTGTGGTGGAGTGATGAGGGAGAAGAAGCAAGGGAAAAGAGAGAAGAGACACAAATGCACTCTGTACAGTACACTCGACGAGTCAACTTGTGCTGTATTATTGTAAATGGAAAATTGTTATACGTAGTAGTAGAGCTGATTATTTCACCACTGTTGGATTTATGAAAACTTGTGGACTCGAAGGATATGCTTTTTGTAACTGTAAGTCCACCACAGCGCTAGATTAGTGTGTAGTGTTCAAATTGATTAATTAAGGGTATAAAAAGAACCGTTAACATTTGTATATTCCAATGGGATACTTTTTATTTATATCTGAATCACAAATAACGATTTAGGAGCTGATCACCTTAATTGAGATTTTTGCGGCAACTTCTGTAATAGTAACGCCAGAATTTTGCAAGTAGTACCATTAAAAGGAGAGAAATATTTCTGTTAGATTGATACTAATCAGTGCCTTGTTTGAATGCCTTATCATGGAGTACGTTTGATTGTAGTTACTGAAAAAAAGTTGTATATAGAACAGTTCTTCAAAGCAATTTGGAAAGCTGAGGAGTTGGCAAGTATACTTAATTAGTGGGTTAAACACAGCTACAAATTCTTTCAGAGTGACATCTCTTATAGTTTGCGTGGTATCTCTGTAGAAGCATCTGTGGCTCTATAAAAATGTACGCAGAAGTAATATTAGTAGCAGAAAGAATAAATCTAAATTTCTGCAGTATATAAAGAGCTATAATCATTTTTTTATACTTCAAAGTACTCCATTGTGTGGTTTTCAACATCTATACTATCTCTTGCCTTTCCTCTGGTTTTCTTGAATTACTTAGAGTTTAGTTGATATAAAACCATTAGAGGGGTACTCAGAGCACATCAAAGAGTGCCTATAGAAATGGGAAATATTTAATGGAATAAGAACCACATGTTTAGAATTTTCAAGTCTTAATATTATACAACTGTGTATCGATAGGTAGCTCTGTGGTGACACCTCTACAAATAAAGTTTGTTGAAAATTACTTGACGTATGCAGGACATGCAAGCCCTGAAGTCATTTTAGTAAAGACAGAAAAAGAGTAAGGCCAGATCAATTCAATGAAGTCAGCCAGAATCGAACCTGCGGTAGGATGATTTGAATTCATCGAGAATCGAACTCACGTTGTGATGGTTGAGGACCTGGGTTCGAGTCCAGAACATTGCGCTTAGTAATCTGAAGACTTTATAGCCTGCTTACAGTAGATCAACCACTACTCCCTCAAAAGACGTGTTAAAATTATTTCAAAGGTACCAGATGTAATATACAGTAATAATAGCCATATCTAGAATGCCTCTTTACCTTCTTCCTCAAAGCTGAAGCTTCTATACTCGTGACTTCTTTTTGGCTAAGAGAAGATAGAAGTATCACAACTCCGTAAAAATTGACCCTAGAGATCCACAAAAAAAACTGCCACACACCTTAAAACGCCTAAAACACAAGTCCAAACAGTGTATTAGTCCATCTTCCACAGAAAACTCGCAAAACCCAAACTCTCCATTTGAGACTACCTACACTAGAAACATCACAACTCCGTCAGAAGTGCTCCAACTTTTTTACCAAAAGTTTCAGAAAAATTAGACAGTCATTATAATCAAGTAAACACCAACATTGTATCACTTTTTTCAAAGCTGAGACTGTGACGTATCGAAAACCACTTAACCCACTATCCACAAGAAACAACACAACTCCGTCAAAATGGACGCTAGAGGTTTACAAAAAATACTGCCACACACTTAAAATCGTCTAGAATACAAATAAATACACTACATTAACCCATCTTCCACCCATCTTCCACCATCTTCCACAAAGCCGAAACTCTCTGTTTTCGACAACCTACACCAGAAACACCACAGCTCCCTCCATGGACGTCATAAAAATGTACAAAAGGTACAAGATCTAATATACAGTCGTATTAAATATTTCTAAACCACTAATTTACTTATTTACTGCAAGCTGGGACTTTACAATCTTGATCTTATTTTTGACCAGCAAAAGATAGAATCATCACAACTCTGTTAAATCAACTCCAAAAGTTTTACAAAAAATATTTCCTTTCATCTACAAACGTCTAGAATACACCTACAAACACTGCATTAATCCAACTTGCACCGAAAAACAGAACTTGACAAATTCCACTTTTGAGCACTGCAGTAGCCAAAAATCTACAACTCAGTCAAAACAGACCCTACGAACATGCAATTAAACACCAGAAGCAACCTATAATCTCGCTCATCACACAAATTTAAATATTTCATAGCTTCACTCAAAGTTAGATCCTCAACAATCTTTAATACATTTGAGACCATCAACACTAAAGAGACGACATCTCCGTCAAAACCGCCCCCACAAAGATACAAAAATTCTACCTCACACATACAAACGTCTAGAACATATCTACAAACATTTTATCTACTCATCTTCCACCAACAAACAGAACTCCACAAATTCCACTTTCGAGACCTGCACCAGCTACAACTACCACAACTCAGTCATACCAGACCGTATAAACATACAAAAACACCTCAAGCAACTTTTAGTCTAGCTAATTACACAGATACAAACATTTCATTGCAAGCTAGAGCCTCAACAATCTTCAATACATTTGAGACGGTCTATACTAAAGAGACGACAACTCAGTCAAAACAGCTCCAAAAGTTCTACAAAAAATACTGCACACACTCACAACTTCTCCAAATACATATCCTCACACTACATCAGCCCATATTCCATCGAAAAACAGGAACCCTCAATTTCTACTTTCGAGCGTGTAGCAGCTGAAAGTCCACACCCCCATCACAAGACGTTCAAAAAATCTACAAACGGTACCAAATCCAATTTCCAGTCATACTAAACATCTCTAAACCGCTGATTTCCTTATTTACTCAAAGCTGGGCTTTAACAGTCTTGGTCTTCTTTTTGGCCCAGCAACAGCTAGAAACACCACAACTTTGCCAAATCAACTCCAAAAGTTCTGCAAAAAATACTGCCTTGCACCTACAAACGTCTAGAATACACCCACAAACAATTCATCAACCTAACCTCTACCGAAAATCAGAGAACCACCAATCCCCCTTTTGAGCCCTGCGGCAGCCAAAAGTCGACAACTTCGTCAAAACTGATCCTACAAAACATGCAAAAAACACCCCAAAGCAACCTCCAGTCTCGCTGATTAAGCACATATAAAAATTACACGTTTTTATTCAATTGCGAGCCTTTAGCAATCTTTAATGCATTCGAGACAACTCACTACTGTAGAACACCACAACTCAGTCAAAACAGACTCTACAAGCATGCAAAAAATACTACCACACACTACACAATTCAAACAATGCATCAATCTATCATCCTCAAAAGTCATCCTAAAAGTCGTTCAAACTCAGCCTGGAACCCGCATCGGCCAGATCATGGACATTATCCTCCACTCCATCGTCATCAAGCAACCGATCCGAACAAATAGAGCCCGTCTCAAGTCGCCGATTGTAATAAGAAGACGCCAGCGAAGTCGACGAGGGAGAAGCCGTCAAGTCAGAGTCAGAATCGACCTGAGCCACGTCGTTAGAATGGGTAGGATCACGTGACGAAGAAGGAGCTGGATCACGTGACGAAGTAGGAGCTGGATCACGTGACAGCGGATCTTCCGGATCGTGATGTTCATCCTCCTCGTCATGTTCGGCTTCTCTGACTGCTGTTCCCATGTCGTAGTTTCGGAACATGCCTCCAGCTTGAGAGGTAATGTCCACAGACGACGAAGACGAGGCCACAGAGGCGTGTCTCATCATATGTGAGTTGGCTGGAGGCGTGGTAGCAAGCACGTTGACGGAAGTTTGCGAAGCTCGTCTCAGAAGCGCCGCAGAGGACTCGCGGGAGGTACTCATAACCTGTGGTTGGGTCAGGTTATGAGTGCTTGAGGACGTTGAGAACTCTCGACCTCCACTGGAGAAGTGCTGCGCACTCAAATCAATACTCGAATTCAGCGAAACCTGACTAGCCTGTCTTCCGCGACTTCTCTGGTACTGCGAAAATCTCTCCTGATAAGTTCCTCCGATTTCCGTGTCGTAAGAAGGCGGGAGAAGTTGAGGAGGGGCTTCGTCAGCATCGAAAGGAGGCGGAGCAATACTTGGTTGACGAATAAAGTGGATTGGCCGGGGAGTATCGGCGACTGAAATTCTTGAGGCTCTTCTTTCGGGATAAGCCGGAAGAGAAATGTTAGCACCCGTGCAACGGCTGTCGAGGAGATGGAAGGGACTGTCGATTGAGATTTCAAAGTGTTTTCTCTTCTCGGGGTTCTCAGGATCGATTTTCGACAGCCGCATGACCACCTTGATCCAGTGGTGGACTTTGATGTTTTTGAAGGACGTGTTAGGGTGCAAACGTTCTTTCTTGTCTCTGCCAACCTTCTCGGGGATGACGACATCAAATTCCAGCTCGGTAGCTCCTCCAGCCATAAGTTCCTGGACTCCGTCTAAATTGGGCAAAAGCGAATCTTGAATTCCTCCGTCGGGTTTGTGTTCGAAAACCAGGTATTTTCGCGCCGGTTCGACCCGGTGGATCTTCATTTTGCGGCAGTAGTAGTCAATGTTCTCCGAGATGTAGATGCGGATTCTGTGGCATCGTACTTTCGCCAAAGGAGTCAACTTAAAAGCAACCTGCATTTTTGTGCCGATCGGAATGCTTTTGCCGCCAATAACAATGTCGTAGTGAAGCTGGTCCTCCCAGTGTCTCGAAATGACAATCGGTTCAGTCACTTCTTGACTCTGGTCCGCAGGAGCTCTGATCAGGCGAACCTCTTTTTTTCCAACCAAATTCGATCTGAAAGCGCCAGGACGCTCGATGGAGGCCTCCAGAGTGTACGACACGCTTCCAAAGGCTGCTGAGATCGATTCAGGCAGCGAAGCTTGAATGGGAAGCTCGAAATTGTACACGTACTCGCCAGGCGGAAAAAGACGGTATCCTTTCTGATGAACGTCTTTTTCTGTGGGCTCAGACGAGGTAGAAGAGCCAATAGACGACGAAGTTGATGCTCGGGGGAGGTCGATCGAGTCGTTTTTTCTGCTCGACTCCTTGGACGCTCTGGAAGGACTTTTGGACCGACTTCTGAAAACAGGAGAAGGCGAAGCAGCTCTTCTGAGCTTGTTTGCGAGGCCTTTGATGATATGGGTCTCGTGGTCGTCCTCGTCATGTGACTCGTCCAAATTTCCCAGACTCGTAGTGCTTCCCTGGGTGCTGCTTCGCGTCAGAGGATGATCGTGCTGATGGTTGCTTCTGACAATATGAGCACCGCTCGAAAACTCGGCCATGGGGAACGACGAGTTGAAAAACGGCCACACGTGACTGTGCAGATCCTTCTGCTCAAAAGTGTCGACTTTTTTCGGGGGAATGCCTTCAGGCCATTCGGTTCGGGCTATGCCTCGAAACGAGAGGTTGATCGACTTGATCTTGGTCGATTTCGACACTTTGACGATGAGGGAACCTCTCAGCAAGGCGGGAGGCTGCTGCTCCTGCTCATGATGGTCGAATCCGTGCACGAAAAGGTTCTTTTCCGCAAGAACAATGCCGATCGCCACGGATCCCGACGAAGAAATGTCCTTGGCCTCGTGCGAAAAGTGTGCGGGGAACAGGGGAGAGTTCTCGACCTGCGTGGTTGTGTGTGGCTGCTTCAGAGCGTGTGCAGCGGTCATTTTGAAAGAGTTGGCGCTGATTTAGTTTTTTGGTGAAACAAAATGCTCGCTGGAAGGGCGAGAAGTGTTCAGATCGAAAAGTGGAGTTCAGATTCGGATTCGCCAAAATTTTGCGAGTCTGGAAATGTACTCTGAGTTGTGTTTCGAGTTTTGTGGAAGAGACTGGACGCTGGTTCTGGAAAAAGAGAAGAAATCAAGAACTTTGCGAACAGTAGCCCCAAAGAAAATCGAAAAACACAAGCGAACTCAGAACAGTCAGACGAATCGAATACTGTGCTTCTCGTTGATTTCGAATGACAGCCTCAAAATCCAGGTGGTGTCGTGAACGCAGAAAAAACTGGAAAGTCTCTGAAAACACGAAAAACGCTCAAAATCGCAGTTGCGTGGTATCAGAAGAATCCCAAACGTCTCACGAGTGCAGCACTGTATTCCGTTTAGTGATCGTGTCAATTCTCGTCGAGTTGATGTAGAAGTTTCGTCTCAAGTAAAACACCGAATGTCGCCCAAAAGTCGTCTCAAAAAGAAGTAAAACAAGCCTCCGTGCTTCTAGTGTCGTCTTTACCTGTGGAAATGTCGAAAAAATCACCTGAAAAGTCGCTTTTCGTCGAGTTGACTGCTTCAAAAGGAAATCGTCGTAAAAGTCGCTGCAGTGCTTCAAAAGGAAATCGGCGTAAAAGTCGCTGCAGTGCTCCAAAAGACAATCAGCAAACGTAGACCGTCGAAAAACGCCGTATTCCTGTCTCTCACGTGACCGGAAATAAATCGCCTCAAAAAGCCGTTTTTTGCCCGTCAAAAAGTCTTGGCGTGGAAAGTCGGTGAAACAAAGGCCGCCAGAGTCGCTGATTCACGTGATGAACTCGTCAATAGCTGTGATGAACCGTCGGTTGCCGTCAAGTGTCGAAAAAACGTCTTTACCACCTTTCTGTGTCGGTGCAAATACAGAAAGAAGTCAGCTTCAGCCACGCCCCACCTGATAAACTCAATGTGGGGTAGACTGCGGGATTATCGTGCGGGCTTTTCGGGCGGTGTGTAAACGTCACGTGACTTCCAGGTGGGGAAATTCGACCTGTCAGATGCGACACGTCGCCTCGATACGTCGAATCCCCTCCTCGCTAATGCACCACAGATGACTTTGACAGGTCATATCGACGAAAAACCGCGATTTTAGGTTCAGAGTTTGAGGGCATTGATTAGGTGGAGGTGAAAATTTGAAGCCGATTTGGCGACCATGTTTGTGTTTTATTTTTGGGGGTGCTTTTTGTGTCACAATATTTTGCTCTGTGTTCAAGTCTCCTGAAATCGATTTTAAATATCGCAGATATACGACTCTCTGGACCCTTCTCATCTCTATTATATCGCACAGTAGGTTCAATCATGCGCGTACTTTTTGAGCAAGCTTTAATCTGGCCAGGTACGGCTATCGTGCACGTGATTAATAGATAAGGATGCGGATGTTGGTGAGTAAAAATATAGGGGTCAAGAAAGCGGGGGTATAGATAGATTTAGTGACGGAGATGAAGGGGAATCTTTCTAATTTCAAATCGGACCGCTGGTTCCGGAGTTATGATAGGCGGAAGAAAACGGGGCGTGTCTGGTGGATCTTTGTGGGCGAAATCTGGAGGTGAGACATTTATGTGACAACAGTGAATCAGGGTCCACGAGAAAAATGCACTCTTCAGAATTTTCGCAGGAGTTCTAGTTCGTGAGATATAGATGGCTATTTCTCGAGGATCTATGGATTGATAACTTTTTTATCGGTTTTGTGGGGAAGATAGAGAAAGGAGAGGGAGGAAATAGGGTGAAATATGGGCGGCGGAGATGGCGGAGGAGGTTGTTTCTTTGTGGGGTTTGTCGTTCCAGAGTTAGAGGAGGTGTTTGGTTTTTACTGTCGCGTTATAGAAAGGGATGAGGGATATTTGGAGAGGTGGAAATAGTGGATTTATGGATAGTTGGAAAATGCGAACAAAATGCACTCTTTGGAATTCTTGTGGCATGTCCGCATGGAGAGATACAACGATACTGATTCTGTGCTGCCTTGTTTGGAGGTGATTTGAGACATGAGATGGAGAGCACTTGGGGACGGGAAAATGTGGATTTGGGGTGAGTGAAGTACGGGGAGAAAGGTGAAATATTTTCCAAAAAATTAGCTGCTCCTAATCGTGAGTTACGAGATGTGCAGTTTACAGTAGTAAATTTACAGCTCCTTCTATTAGAGAACTTCATAGACAAGCTGGGTGTAAGAGAACGCCGATTTCTAGTAATTACGAGCAATTACAAGAATATTGATTCGTTAGAATTATTTTAGCTGCTGTCAATCTCGAGATATACGCTTTGGAGGCAAGTTACAAAGAAAGATGTAGACAGCTCTGGACACAATCTGAGTGTGAGAAAACACGTGGGGATGGTAATTCAGTCATTTGAAAACAACCTCATTTTCCAAAATCTCTCCATCTCTTCTCAATCTTGAATTAGAGCCAGCTGCGACTTTGTAGACAGATTCCACAGCACCCTCTTCAAAGATGTAATATAATATTCGAGAGTATGAAAAGCAATTTATTGTAATAAAACGAGCACGAGGAACAAAATGCACTATTAAGAAAAAAAATAGCTGCTCTCATTGTCGAGTTCTCCAAATTGTCTAATTGTATTCATTTTGATCTCTATGAAGCAGAGAGAGTAACAAAATTCAAATGAATGACACTATTTGACTAAAGGAATCACGCTGGATACAGCAATCCCATGGGACTTCTTCTCAGATTTTTCTTGGTCCAGATATTGACACTCATAGCATTTCGGACGAGACTTACAGAACGACCATTATTCGTACAGAAATAACGGAAATAACCAACTAGCAATAAATTCAGAGCCATATTCAATTTACAACGTGCCATACAAACTTCTCTTGCCTTCCAGCATTTCATCTACCAGTCTTTTTATCACTACATTCGCGAGAATCGAACTGACGCCATCAATCACCGTGGAATCGAACCGACGTTCATGCCCACGTTGCTTACTCAGAGTCGCAGTTGGAAGCAGATCAACGTCAAAAAAACAAGCCGAATAAAAAAAGACGCAATCAACCAAAAACACACTAGATAATATCCCTCAAATGACACATACCTCAATTCCACGCCCAGATCAACCCCCTTCCTTAATTCTCCATCCTCCCAACTCACCCTCCTCATTGGCTCAGTGCTATCTCGCAGGACTGCACAGGGTGCCTCTTTCATGTGCAGGAGCATATGGGGTACGTAGTCCGGGTCAAAGAGTCACAGACGAGCTTTCTCTCACGTGTTTGAACGAGCGAGACGAGAGTACGGCCTACATACAGACAGCCAGACTAGAGCGTCGATGGCGGTCTGAGATGTACCGGTATATACACTAAATAACTACGGTGACTCATTACAGACTCTGTGGTGGGCGAGACATAACCTAGGTCTTGCCCACACCACAAGCACGTTGCGACCGCGAGAAAAACTCGTGAGGTTCGCCTCGTCGCCATCTCGCGCACCGCCACTCACGTGATCTAACGCCACTCTTTCTACCCCCCCTATTGGCCTGACACGTGGAGGTGGAAAAAATAGGGTTCAACTCTAAATAAGCTTTCTCCCGAGTCAGTGATACATGTACGAATCGTCTATTCATCCTCGTCACCGCTGATTTTCAGATCCCAGGCTCCACCATGAAAATCTCGCACAAGCTGGAAAAAGCGCACGCCGCGGACTCCGCGCCAACCTTCTCCTTCGAGTTCTTTGTCCCCAAAACCTCCCAGGGAGTCCAGAACCTCTATGACCGAATGGACCGAATGTACCAGCTGGGCCCCCAGTTCATCGACATTACCTGGAACGCCGGAGGACGGCTCTCCAACCTGACGAACGAGATGGTTGCGACCGCGCAGTCCGCTCTGGGCCTCGAAACGTGCATGCACCTGACTTGCACGGGCATGCCCAAGCAGCTCGTCGAAAACGCTCTGCAGTCTGCCTTTGACGGCGGCTGCCAGAACATTCTGGCGCTGCGAGGCGACCCTCCCGTGGAGTCCGAAAAGTGGGAGGCCGTGGACGGCGGCTTCCGATACGCCAAGGACCTGGTCAAGTACATCAAGTCCAAGTACGGCGACTACTTTGACATTGGAGTCGCCGCGTACCCCGAGGGCACTCCCGAGGAGCCCGACGTGGACGTGCTCATCGACCACCTCAAGGAGAAGGTCGACGCCGGCGGCACCTTCATCGTCACCCAGATGTTCTACGACACGGACAACTTCCTCAAGTGGGTCGACAAGTGCCGCGCCAAGGGCATCAACGTGCCCATCATCCCCGGCATCATGCCCATCTCCACCTACGCCTCCTTCATGCGCCGGGCAAACTGGTGCCAGATCCAGATCCCCCAGGCGTTCCTCGACAAGCTGGAGCCCGTCAAGGACGACGATATGCGCGTCCGAGAGCTCGGCACCCAGCTCGTCGCAGACATGTGCCAGAAGATGCTCGACTCGGGCAAAATCAAGCACCTGCACTTTTACACCATGAACCTGGAGAAGGCTACCGTTATGGTGCTGGAGCGGCTCAACCTGCCCGCCCAGGACTCGGCCGTCGCTCCTCTGCCCTGGAGACCCTCGCTCGCTCTGGGTCGCCAGGACGAGACGGTCCGGCCCATCTTCTGGAAGAACCGAAAGCAGTCGTACGTGGCCCGAACGCAGGACTGGGACGAGTTCCCCAACGGCCGATGGGGAGACTCGCGGTCGCCCGCGTTTGGCGAGCTGGAAACCTACGGAGTGCTGCTCCGCCAGTCGCCCCAGAAGGTGCTGGAGCTGTGGGGCGAGCCCACGTCCGTCGACGACCTCAAGACGCTGCTCGTCAACTACCTCAACGGCAAGCTGGCGTCGCTGCCGTGGTCCGACGTGCCCATCTCCAACGAGATCGACTCCATCAAGCCCCAGATCCTCGAGCTCAACAACCGCGGCATTCTGACCATCAACTCGCAGCCCGCCGTCAACGGCGCCAAGTCGACGCATCCCGTCCACGGCTGGGGCCCCAAGAACGGCTACGTCTACCAGAAGGCGTACCTCGAGCTGCTCGTCACCCCGGAGATAGCCGCCAAGCTCGTCAACAAGCTCGAGAACCAGTCGGAAATCACCTACTACGCGGTCAACAAGACGGGCAACCTGCAGACCAACGCGCCCGGCGGGCCCAACGCCGTCACCTGGGGTATCTACCCCGGAAAGGAGGTCATCCAGCCGACCATCGTCGAGAAGATTTCCTTCCTGGCGTGGAAGGAGGAGGCGTTCCGGCTGGGCAGCGAGTGGGCGCGATGCTACCCTGCCGAGTCCGAGACCCGAAAGTTCCTCGACGACATTTTCAACAACTGGTACCTGGTCAACATTGTGCACAACGACTTCCACGACGCGACGGGCATCTTTGACCTGTTCCAGGACCTCTAACTTCAACAGCCCCGCGGCTCAACACGCTAACAGCACTCAACGTGCTTATTTATTCGATCTGTTCAACATTGCATTCGGAACATACCTCAACGTGTATATAGTAATGAGGAAGGAGCGAGTCTGCAAGCAGCTCGCAGGACCCGAACGAGACCGAATCACGAGCGTAGCGAGTGGTTCGTGAGATAACGTAGCCAGTGTAGGGAGCGAGACACGAGCATAGCGAGTGGCTGGCGGGACAACATCATGAGTTACCACTGTAGAAAGCGAGACACGATCGAAGAGAGTGGCTCGTGGGACAACGTCATGAGTGTACACGCGTAGCAGCGGCATGAGTGCTGTGTGTAGAAGCAGACCTGGGCGGTGGACGGCATGAGTTTACCACACGTAGCAACGATCATAGGAGTAATTAGATCATAGCTCCTCGACCGACAGCAGGAGTGCTGTGTAGGATTGGTATTCTCGCGGGAAGCCAAAAGGAGAGTGTATCGCGTAGGAAGTGAAGTCACAGCGAGAGGTTCGAGTAACAGCAGAGGCGTGTAGCCTGAGCCAACAGCAGGAGTGCTGTGAGAGCAGGTAGACACAGGTGGATGGACTCAACAGGTGACTGGAGTCATCCACTAGTAGACCGTGGAGTTAAAGTGCTGAGTTAGTGAATGAAGAGAAGGCAGCGACGCAAACTGCTAAGCAAAGAAGTCTGAGGCAGAGTCGTCAGAGGATGAAACCACAGCAATACTCACTTGAAGAAAGGCAAAGGGAACTGGTAGGAACAGTCGGACGAGTCTGGACGTCAGGTGTAGCGGAACACACAGGACTGTGTAGTGGTGCGTGAGAGATGGTGGACTGCCACATGTCTGGTGGGGACGACATGACATGGCTCATGTGATGGTAACCACAGAGCTCGTGTGATGGGCACGACATGACTCATGTGATGGGCACGACATGACTCATGTGATGGGCACTACATGACTCATGTGATGGGCACTACATGACTCATGTGATGGGCACGACATGAATGGTGTGATGGACACAACAGGACCAATGTGATGGGAACCACAGAGCCCGTGTGATGGGCACAACATCTCATGTGGTGGGGACGACGGAACTCGTGTAGTGACAACGACACGGCTGATGTGATGGGCACAACAGGGCCTTGGTAGTGAAGTAAGTCCCCTGAAATCTGCTAACACACCAGAAACCACCCATTCAACCCAACAGAATACTTGTGTTGGCGAGCGTACACAGACCGCGACGTTGATTCCGTTGAGGGGGTGAGTAGACTCTGAGTGGGTCAGTAGGTGGCAGGTAGACTGTGTCCATGAAGCCACGTCAC
Source organism: Yarrowia sp. B02 (assembly GCA_017635955.1). Lineage (NCBI taxonomy): Eukaryota > Fungi > Ascomycota > Dipodascomycetes > Dipodascales > Yarrowia > Yarrowia sp. B02. The sequence continues at coordinate 2,447,789 of JAAQQV010000006.1, forward strand.
GCAGAGACACAGATACAGACACAAACCCACAACACAAAGCACCCACAAAAAGGAACCCAAGAGGGTGGTCAGAGCGTGTGGAAGGTGTTCCTGGGTTGGATGGAGTCGTGGAGTTGTGGTGTTTGTGTTAGGTCTGGTTTTGTGTTTGTGTCTGTGTCAGCTAGTGTGTCAGTTTCTGTGTCGTTTCTGTATTAGTTTGGTTCTGTGTCAGTTGTGGTACTGTAGTGTACTCATTGATCATCTTGTCTGTGCTCGTTCTGTGTTTGTGTTGTGTTGTGTTGTTTCGTTTTGCGCTTCTGTGTTACGTTGTGTGGAAAAGTGATGAGGAAGAAGAAGAGAGGAAAAAAAAGAGAGAAGACTAATATAGTAGACACCACACCACGCTTGTCATGATGCACGGCACAAGGAGGTCATCTCTTTATGCAGCCTCCTGCATGGTACCCCGCATAACGCATAACGCGGGCAACCGGAGTAAAATCACAATTAAATAAATTGAAATAAAGCAGCGATGGAAATCGGTTGTACCGAGCAAAATATATCTCTAGATTTATCTAGAATAGGTCCTAAAATAGGTGCTATTGACGGTGTGCTAGCGTTGGCGTTTTTTATTTTCTTAATTTTCATCTTCCCTAAGCCATGTTTTTCCAGACGTCCCAGAGAATATGTTCAAGTAGCTGAAAAAATAAAGAATAAAACCAGATCTCACAAGAAGCTCTTTGGTTTATCACGTAATATTTTATTGGTTAGTTCAGGCTAAGTGAGTCAAACTAAGTCAAGATGCTGACAAGTAACGGAAGAATTAAGTATGAGTGTGCTGTAAAGTCATGTGAGACTGTTAATGACATCTGTAGAACATGGGTTCAAAGCTTTCGTTCATGAGAAGATTTGACAAGGCTATGGAGCGAGCTGGGTGCTGCAGAAGTGTTGGATAAAGTAAAAGTCAACAAACTCATTGCCCAGTATCACAAGTCCTGCTCAAAATTGGGATCGACGATGATACTTCAAGATATATATACTCCTTCTGAGGTGAATAATAAGCTAATTACATCTATAATGCAGCACCTATAAGCTTTGGAGCACACAATAGACACTCCTGGATGACTTTTATCGAAGTAAAATTCAACTAAATCATATGAAGAGTCTGTATAATAAGATAGGAGCAACCCATAGACACGAGAAGACTACCGTTTTAAAGAGAATCACCTGGGGAATATAAAGGGAAGAAGAGTTTATTTTATTTAAGTGCTTGTCTGACGGAAGTTGCCAAAGCACAACCACTCATTGCGCTCAAGTCATCTGAACACCCAAATGGAGACTCACGTGAGCCTTCAATCACTCCAGTAGTCACGTGACACTGTAAATGAAGAGCCGAATAGTCTGTTTTCTTTTCTGAATATCCTTCCAAGGTCTAGGGAGAACATACTACATGGTCACAGAAAGAAAAGAAGATGCAACCATGTCAAACGACTTCCACTCTACGAGGTGATATTAGAGAAGAGCCAAAAAGATGATAGTGGAGCACAAAGATAACAGTTTTGAACACGAAACTCTCGTATTAACAAATCTAGGAGTACGTAGTTCTATAGATCTGGTATTGATATCACCAATTACCATACTGGTAGCCTTAAAGTAATCCAGGTTGAATAAAAAACAACAGAGACAGCAGTCCAAACAACATACAGAACAACTCATCCCTCGTAGCTCATAATTATCATTTTCATTATTGAATATATAAAATAGTGGTCTTCAGACAGTCAACGTTCCAAAGACTCAAGTAGAGAGATTGAAGACAAGGCAACATATATGCCTAGCAGACGTCTTAAAAATGCAGATGCACAACGCCTCCATTACTCCTTAGCCTCAACCTCGACCTCCTTTGTCTTCAACCCCTCAATCTTCTCTTTCAGCTCCTTCAGGCCTCCCACCTTGCTCTTGTCCATCCACACGTCCAGCACCTTGAGACTATCTTCAATCCGCTTCTCCTTGGCCTCCCCTTCCAGCTTTCCGACTTCCTCTGGAGTTCTCAGCAACCACTGAGCCACCTGAGACGCTCCAACTTTTCCGCCTTCCATTTTCAGGTCTCTGGACCTTGTAGAAATTTCCTGGACGAGTTTCGGCAGTTTGTCCATCGTCTGCTCGATCGGCTGAGCTTCTTTCACCTCGTCTCCTATCACGATTCGCACCTCCTCGTCTTTTTCGCCCACGTTTCCTTTTTTCATCTTTTCCAGAGTTTCGGAAACAGCAATCAAACGCGAGTAATTGTTGTAAACCAGCGCCTTCTGCTCGCTCTGCAGCACCCTGATGCTCTGCAGCAGCGAGTTTTCCTTTTTCAACAAGTCCTTCAGCACTCTAGAGCCGCTTCCCTTGCTGCTCAAAATGTCTCTGGCGATATCTTCGGCGCAAAAAGCCCCAGCGTCAAACTGAGCTTCCAGCCGAGCTTCTTCGGCATCCCAGTCGATTTCTGCGACACTCGCGAGATCAGACATGCTCGTACGAGCCGAGGAAATGACAGAAGAAGCTATCAGAGACGTGTCCTCAACGGGCTGTTGCAGCTTGTAAAACTCTCTGAGGGCGTTTCGCTTTGTGTTTCTGCGCGAATTGTCGAGCGACGACCGCGACGTGTCGATTGAACTTCTTTCCATGGCTGGGGGAGGGATGGAGGTGTTTTTGTGTGGTGTTGTCAAGTGGTGATGTGGTGATGTTGATAATGAAAGTTAGTTTTTTTGGACTTGTGTGTGGTTTGATACCGGGTGGTGGAATTGGAGTGGAAAGTATATGGGTAGATTGGGAGAGAGTTGGTGGTTATTATGGTAATATTTATGTAAATTTTGGAGTTCTGGAAGGGAAGTTTGAGTGTGGTATTGTTATTATAAGTATTGACCATATTTAGGTTATAATTAAGTGGTATTATGGTTGATACTTGTGGTTGAGGAATCTAAATTATTAACCAAAAGTACTAGTATTTTAGGTTGTAATGTGGTCAATATCTGTGGAGGAGGGACAAGGCAGGTATAGTGGAATATTGTATGGGAATGTGTAGATTTTATAACTTGGAATGACTCAGGTGATATTTTTTGTGTGATATTAGTGCCTACGTTTTTTGATGATGCTTTTATTTGTTGCGTAACAAGTAATGACCTGAACTATATACAAATACAGTGTAATACTGGCCAATATCAACGAACGACGGTACAGCATCAAGACAGCACTCTGTGAAAAATATTGTATGATGAGAAGTTGACTATTTGATATAAATTGAATCAGAATAAGACGGGCTATAAAATGGTGTAATTCATTTTGCTTCTGATACACTCAGTCAAAATCAGTGAGTAATGCCAAAAGCGGAAGAAGGATAGTATCAATACGTGAGATTATTGTAGGTAACTGTAGACATATTATTGGATAGAACAGTTTAGCTGGCATGAGAAACGACTATGACGGCTTTTCTTTATTTCACCTCTGCCTTGATTCACCTCAAAGTATGGGCTACTTCGCAGTACCTAGTGAAAATATAGGACTCACTATTTAAATACATGTTTGTATGGAAACGTGTGTATAATTTTGGTTGGGTATATTTATGACACCGTTGAGACTATTATTATACTACTTGAATTCGTTTTGTCGTACTCCTATAACTTCAACGACTGTTTCGAATGCATGTGGTTACTTTCCACAAGTATTAGCCTTTCTAAAGAACAAAGTAAGCTACAAACTGGCCAACGATTATGAAAGTAAGTACTACATAAACAGCACTCAACAATATCGTATGAAAACCAAAAGGAATTTCTGTCTCAGTCGATTTCTTACACCCAAGAACGCGTCTTGAGCTGCTATTACAGCTGGATTCACATCATAGCCATATACCACAACTATTAGCCTCAATGTCAAACTAAATGAGCTAATACAAGGCAAATAATACGGATGAAGATGGAAACGAGAGAACATTTTTTGAGAGAATTGGGTAGGATAGCTACAAGTATCACATTAAATTGCATGAAGAAGATTACAATAGCTCACAAATAATAGTGATATACTTCCCTAAAATCATGTCATGTACCTTATTGTGTTCATATATATTGGCCATTACTAAACATAATTACATAGTATTAAAGGCCAATATCTGAAGTAAAGGTACATACTAACCATTAGTATTAGCCTCAGCCCCACACAAAATTACACACATACAAGGCCAATAATTGTGGATGAGAAAATTAGAAGAAGAGGGCGCTTTTCCAGGAAATCTAACGTGGTGAATATTACATTTAGCTGTTCAAATAGACTAATAATAGCTCAAAAATCGTTACAATCCACTTTTCTGATACACCGACACGTCCGTTATAGTGTTCATAAATAATGACCGGCGCGACGCATAATTAGTTAGCAATGCAGGCCAATAATTAAAGTTCCACTACATCCCAACCATTAGTATTGACCCACATTGCACATATACTAAACTATATAGTGGCCAATAAATATGAATACAACACCCAACACCACTCAATTCCACAATATCCCACTGCCAAACAATTATTTCTCTTGATCAATCCACCACAAACTGCGTCACAAACACCCTATCAACTCCACTTTTCCTCATATACCACCGTTGGCACTACCAAAAGTATTGTCCACTGTTTTACACAAACTCTACTGTAATTAGGTTAATACATATACCACCCATCAAAACCTTAAATTGCTACACCACAATGTTTATCGCGACTTGCACAAACACACATTCCCACGAAAAATGAACTACGACGACTTGCGCGACCAATTTTCGGACTACGAGGAGGACGACGACTTTGAGGTGCCCCAGGAGAAGGACGAGAGCGATGGCGATGAACTGGGCGACTTGGACGATTTGGAAGCTCTGCCGAAAAGACTTCAGGAAATCGTAGGAGGCGGGATTAAGAAGAAGAAGGGGAGGGGAAGAGTTTCGATTGTCGACAGAGAGCCCGCCCCTGAGGTTAAAATGTACCTTGCTCAAGCTTCTGAGTGCTACATTAACAAGCAGCTGGATAAGGCCATTGAGCTTCTTGGAAGAGCCGTGCAGCTCGATCCCAAGGCCTACCAGGCGTTCAAGCTGCTTGTGACCATCTACGACGAGCTGGGCGACGCAGACAGAGCACTTACAGCTAATCTTGCTGCTGCTATTCTCAACCACAGAGCCAAAGAAGATTGGCTTGCAGCTGCAGAACGTTCTCATGCCTTAGGAGGACCCAGATTGCTCGACCAGGCCATCTACTGCTACTCTAAGGTGCTGCAGGTTGATTCCTCTGATGAATCGGCTCTTACCGAAAGAGCTGGACTCTACATGGACAAGGACATGTGGCGAAAAGCAGAAGTTGACTTGAAACGGCTTCTGGAAATGCAGCCTGGCGATGAAGCAGTTGTCAGAACACTGGGATACGTGTTCACGCGCCAGGGAAGAGAGTCAGACGCAATTGAGCTATACGAGGGCATTCTTCAGGAAAGACTCGAAGCCAGATCTGAAGGAGAAGTCATTCAGCCGTTCACTTTCACGCAGCTGAATTATCTCCTCGACATGTACGTGCGGACCGAGTCGTGGGGAAAAGTTCTCATTAAAGGAAAAGCTGTTGCTCGATGGCTTCTTGGACGAGGAGACGAGACTTTTTGGGACGAACATGCTCTGGAAAGCGATGCCGAGTTTGACGAGAGAAGAAAGACGGTCAAGAAGGGCGTCAAGAACGACTCGGAGCTGTACTCGCTTCCTGTGGAAATCAGAAGTCACATTTGTATCGCCAGACTGAAGCTCGGAGACGCGAATTCTGTCCAGGAAGCTAGGCATCATTTGGATGTGTTCCTTGAGGAGGATAGCTCAGTCTTCGCAGACATCTTTTTGACTCTCGGACAGGCCTTTCTCGACGCCAATCTTTACGCTGAAGCTCTGGATTTGCTGACTCCTCTGGTTCGTCATGACGCTGATGTCGTTTCTCAGACTGACCTTTATCTTGCTTTGGCTTCTGCTCTGCACCATCTTGGTCACTATGAAGATGCCGAACAGGCCTATCTCACTGTGTCCAACATTGATCCTAACAATGTCGATGCTATGTTAGGCTTGGCTGAGTCGTATCATTTCCAGGAGCGTTACGACGAATGCACTTCCATTGTGGACGAGATCAGAGACCTCAGAGCGAAGCAGAAGCGTGAGGAACTTGAGGTTGAAGAGGACGACGAAGGAGGAGTTGTTTTCGTCCAAAGACAGCGACCTTCGACCAAGCCTTCTGTCAAGGAGAAGGAGCTGCTTGAGAGAAAAGCGACTGAAGCGACCAAAGAAAAGTTTGCTGCTCTGGACCGTCAGCGAGCTGGTCTTCTGTCTGGAAACGCAGTTTCTGTCTACGAGTGGATGACGATTGCTTCTGAGCTGGTAGACTCGTTTTCTTCGGTGAGACAGTTCTACCCTTCTGACAAAAGACGCGCTTTCAAGGGAATGACTCTGTCGAAGAAGCGAAAAGACAGAATGGACGTGGACCATCGAATCGAGATGCTGACTGCTCGTCTCGAGGAAGACGTTATTGACGAGTCTGAAAATCTGACCGAGTTTCGCGAAATCCCCTTCTCCGTCTGGTTTGACATGTTTATGGAGTACGCTCTTGCGTTGGCACGATACGAAGACACTCCTGCTGACTGTTACACCGTTCTGAACTACGCCAAAGAAGCGAATGTTTTCAGAATGAATTCGGACAGAGTCGAGTGTATGGATCTGGTTCATGTTGCGTGTTCGATCATCGCCAACGACTACAGAATTGCCAACGAGGAGACCAAGACGTTGATGCGCACGCTGAAATTCTACAACGACACGATTCGTCTTTTCTCTGCTGTTCTTCCCTCTGGTTCAGATGCCCAGGCTGTTTTCAACTCGACCAACAACCAGAAATTCATTTTGCGGTACATCAAGGCTGTGGACTCGATTATTCTCGGCAAGGAAATCACTGGCCAGATGCGAGTTGAAAACCGAGCTGAGTTTTCCGACGTGCTTCACAAGGAGAATCCTCTTCTTCTGACTCTCTACGGTCATGCGATGATTCTTGGAAGATCGTATGTTTCTGCCCTGACTTATCTCATGCGAGCTTTGAAACAGTCTCCTCAGGACCCCATGGTTCTTTTCACTATTGCCATTGCGCATGTTCATCGAGCTATTCAGCGTCAGACAAACAACAGACATCTTCAGATTGTTGAGGGTCTGTCGTTTTTGACGCAGTACATGGACATTCGAGAGAACTCTGGAGACCACGAGAGCCAGGAGGGTAATTTCAATATGGCTAGAATGGCCCATATGCTTGGTTTGACCGGTTTGGCGGTGGAAAACTACAACAAGGTGCTGGAGTTTGAGGGACTGGATGAGCGGTATGATCTGAAGAGAGAGGCGGCGTACAATCTGCAGCTGATTTACACGATTAGTGGAAATGGCAAGTTGGCGAGGTGGGTGGTTGACAAGTATCTGACTGTTTAGAAAAAACTGGAATTGTGGAGTTTATGACTTGCTAGAGAGAAACTGGAATCTACGCAGTAGATTTTGTTTCTCTCGTCTCACCGTTATGAACAGTTGTTTATCAGCAGTCAGTCTCAACAGCCGAATTCTTGTCACGTTTGTTTTGTATTTTTAATAGTAATTTATTGTGTGTGATTAGACTGAGTTGTAGAGAGGGTTGTATTTCTATATGCTGTAATACAAGCACAAGTACCGGTACAGTAGCTGTTATTTTCGCCTAGAGTTATTTCTTCAGTCATCCTACAGAATGTACCGGTACATGTACGGTAGGGGGATGCCCTGACTCTATTTAGTTAAAGTTTACTTGAAGATAAAAGTCACCTGGGGGTGCTAAATCGGGTCTACCAACACCTTGGAGCTTAGTTTTACACCTGCCGAACTATTTTTGACTCTATCTTCGTGTTTCTGTAGTTTGTCGTAATAAGGTTTGTTGACAATTACTTGGATGGCAAAGTCTGGAAAGGTCTGGGAACATCTTGTTTACTTACATTTACTTGACTAAAAAAGTTACCTGGGGTGTGCCAAAAGCACCTTCCAGATGTCCCACATTTTAGTGAGTTATATCAGTAAAAAGATAATTTTACCAGCAGTATTTTCAGTGCTTTAAATTATATGGTCACCTCGTAAAATGATTTTCTAGAGTGTGTTCAACGTGGAATACACAAATAGAGTTTGTTGGTGCTTTACTTGAAGCCCCATCTCTGAGGCCTAGGCTGGGTGTCAAAGTGTACGTTCCAAAGCACCTGTTGCTTAGTGGATGGTATCATTCGAAATAGAATTTTGTGGTGATTATTTTGACGTCTTCATATCATATAGGCATCTCGTGAAATTTGGAGTTGCAGGCTAGAATGTTATTTACTCAGGTATTCGGCAACTGTTGTTTTTTTCTAGTGTAGGTATACATATATCCCCGTGGCCTCAACATATCAAAGTTATTTTTGGACATTCTCAGGTGATTCTGAAACACTTTCTATCTCATGTTTCAAACCACCACAACTATTGGCCAGCAATACACTCTTCTAATTCCAATTTCTGGCCAATAATAAACCAAAAGTATAAACCATGTACCCTTACAACTACTACACAACTATGGCCAATACTAAAAGATAAAATTAAAACTAGAAGAAAGCTACCAATCGCTTAAAGATCGCCGGAAACGGGCTGAATGTCGGACTCAGAAGTGTACTTGGCCTGAGCGATGCCAACCTCGTTCTTGTCGAGGTCGTAGACCACATAGGCAGCTCGCAGGAAAGTGTCGCCAAACAGGATGTAGCCCTGAGTAGAGTCAGAGGTCTGGATTCCAAAGACACACTGGGTCTGGCTGGAGTCCTGCAGCAGCTCCGACAGCGGAATCACCATCTGCGAGGACGGAGCCACAATGTCCTTTCCGTCGAAGTGGAAAGTGACGTCCTGGTTGGAGTTGCAATCAATAATAGGCAGACCTGTGGATTCGTCCTGGCCCTGGAAGTTGAGGCGCTGGTTCATCTGCTCGAAAGCCTCAGTGTCCACGTACGTGTACGAAGTTCCCGAGTCCAAAACGGCGTTTCCTCCGTTTCCGTACGACTTTCCGTTGATGGAGATGCCGGAGTAGGCCACCTGGAAGGATCCGCTCTCGGTGAGAGGCAGAACAGCCAGGTCGCCTTCGTACTTGGCCTTGTCGACGCCGCCAAACAGGAGTTTTCCGGTCGAGGCCTTGATGTCGTCGAGGTAGAGCGAGAAAACGGTTCTGTCAATGTAGCCGTCGTCCTTGAGCTTAAGCGGAAAGTTGTCGTAGTTGTCCTGGGTGGACTCGGTGCTTCGGAAAGAGACTCCCAGGATGCCCTGGCCGCCTCCAGCGTTGTCTGCAGCAGCAAACTGCATGTTTTTGAGGGTGGCTCCGGCGATTTGCAGAGTATCCGTACCCCAAGAACCGGAAGAGGTGCCTCCAACGTAGTTGATGGAGAAATCGTTGTTCAGAAAGTGGTAGGTGGACGACAAGGCGGCGTTAAACTGGCCGGTGAAGTCGCAGTTGCCATTGTCACAGTCAGTCTTGTCCTTGGAAGAGTACACCCAGAGGTCGGAAGAACCGGTGTCGAGAAGAACGTTAAAGTCCTGAGCGGGAGTTCCAAGCTTCAGAGAGACGGAGTACCAGTACTCCTTGTTGGTGACGGTCACCTGGGGAGTCGAGAGATGCTCCAGGTACTGGCTGTGGTTTTTGTTGGGGTTCTTGTGTCGAGTGACAGGGAGCTCAAGAACTTTGGAGGTTGCAGGAGCAGCAACAGCAAGAGTAGCGAGGATGGAAGCGATGATGGTGTTAGAGAGGAGCATTCTGAACGAGTTGGTGGAGTCTAGATGTCTCTGAATAGTCTAGAGAAGTGACTGTCTTATCGAGCTGATTTTTTTGGAGCACCTGTCCAGGTATTTATATTTTCCCTCGACCTCCTGGTATCCCCAGATCATCTCCTAAATCGTCGAAACACCCCAAGCGTCTATCGCCAAAAAACAGGCACGGCACTCTCCACCTTGATTGTGCAGGTTCACGAGTTTTGACGCTACAAGGTTCCAAGAGGTGTCAGAATGCTCGTCTCAATCCTGGGAATTCAGATCCACAACTAGTTTTCTCACATCTCTACTCCTCCGCCCAGGATCAACAAATTTCACGGTTGCTCATCGAAAGCCTATCTCGGCTTATTGGTGAAGGATCGACAAGTCTGCAGAGCACATGTGGGAGTCACCAGTGAATCAGTGACCAGGGGAAGTGAGACCAGAATTAATTTCACTGAATTTGAGACAGCCGGAAGAGGTTGAGATTTATTTCTGCAGTCTCAAAAATAATTCATGTCAGGCTAAGACATACAACTGTGGTACGTTTAGACACAGTCATGTTCTAGAACCACGCTAACGATCTTTAAACACCTCATTAACCACGAGCATACTTTCCATGGGACTATCACCACCAACCCTGTATCAATGAATAACCCTATCATCTCTGCGCTCAGCTATCGCTATCAGAGTTTTTTGGCGCCCACTTGCCCCTGAAACGGCATCAGCAGGGTCCAACAAGCTTTGGCCGTTGTAAGCGAGGCACAACCGAGCTTGGCGTCTTGGCGTTCTTGGAGCGACACAGAAGTAGATGGTAAAGACGGAAAGATGGCATCCAGAGTTGGGTTTTTGACGTTCATACACTTGCAACTCATCTTGGTCAACATCTACACCGTTTAAAACCACCGCAGGAAAAGTCTCCAACTACCAGAACTCCCACCTCCACCTCTACTATTTCGCAGCTCAGACGCAGATAACGCAGGTGAAACCAATATTGGAGCCGTCCGGGAGCCGTCCAGGAGCCGTAGATACAAGCCGCTCACTTTTTGTAGTAGTGGTTGTAGTGATATTTGAAATGTTGGAAATTTGAGACTTTTCGAAATGTCTGAAAAACTAGTAAGAAAAATCAGAGAAAAATGCTGACGCTGTTCAACGGCATTTCTAGCGCTCATATATTGAACTTCCGATCAATTGGCTGTTTGGAAGTACAAGTAACGGCATTGTTGCTGTAAAACAATACAATATTGCTACTCTGTACGGATACCAGCCTCCTGAAACACAATAAACAGTCACATACAAAGACACGGCACGTCTTGCAGTACTACGCCCACCTGGTCTCGAGATCCAAAGCTGAATACAATATGATTAACTCAAGGGATGCGCTTATTCAGGGGGTTGGTGCCTCGGGAAACAATAGAATGGTGCTAAAGTGATCGTCCGAGGCGGGCGAGTGGGGAGATTAATTTCCGGCGTGACAGGGATGTTTTTGGTGAATTTGGATATGGGTGAGTTTTTAACGTTGTAAGTATTGGCCATGGTTTGGTGTAACAATGAAGTAAACTTGGCCAATATTTATGAATGAGAGAGAAATTGATGGAAAAAGCTCCACATGTTTGCAGCAGACAATCAAGGCACCAATTAATCATTCTAAGACGATAACTAACTGATCACCTCTTCTATACTACTTTTGGTACACTCGTCGTTCCATCTTAATAATCAAGCAGGGTAACTAGACAGCACTTCAGGGTAACTGTCAAACCTAGCGCCTTCAAAACGGGTTAATTTGGCCCATTAAAAAGTGATCGTTTGTTTCTGTGCTGTACACAAAAAGCCACATCTGCAGCATCACGTGGCCTTATCTCCCCCTATTCTGCAGGATTATGCGGGGTGGACATTTTTTTAGTGTCGAACTACTTGTACAGTAGCGTCTTTTTTGTTTTAGCTGCTCAGCCGTGTTATTACATGTTAGTGTAACGTTTTTTACCGAGTACAATGAGTAGACGATCTTCGTTTGTATTGTTTTTGAGGTCTGCTTTTACTTCTACTTGAACAACATTTCTGAAGTTGGTTATGGCAAAAGAGGAAGAGTCATGAATAGTCCAGTGATGTTAAATCATGCTCTACTTGAAGTTGACGTCAACATGAGCAGTATTACTGTCAATGTCAGCTTTAGTGTGTTTAGGGAAACCAGAGCCGAGGTTGGAGTTTTCGACTTTTTCTGAAATTATTAAAATTTGATAAAAACAGAACAAAAAATCTGGCCGACTCCATGAGTTGATTATTAGTCAATTCAGACCCCTCTCATTCCTCCTGATTAATTCAACCCCCATTTCCACCGCAACAACAAGAATTATCCCCATCACCTCAATGACAGCCTTGTGCCCACAATTTACAGATCCGGCTGGGTTCTTCGCCCATAAATACTCGAATACCTCCATTATTCCCCCGGCATGTCCTTCCGCGCCTGGGAAAGTTCGCTGAGTCTCTGGAGCACGCTGTGCATTTTTCGGCGATGCGTCTTCTGGAGCCTCGTCATGTGCTGTTTAATCGTCATGGACGGATATGACGGATTTCTAATTCCGTCATTTTACGCTGTGCCTGCGTTCCAGCAGAGATTTGGAGTCCAATTGCCCAACGGATCTTTCTCGATTGAAGCAAAGTGGCAGACAGCTTTCATGGTGGGTGCTCCTATAGGACGCATTTCAGGTGCTCTGGGAGTCGGGTTTTTGGCTGACAGGTACGGCAGAAAACGCGTGACGCTTACTGGCCTTGTACTTTTGTCGGGTGTTATTTTTATCGTCTTTTTTGCGACCAACAAGGCCATGCTGTGTGTGGGGTGGACTTTGAGCGGGTTTATCTGGGGACTTTTCAACACTATGGCGCCTACCTATGTGTCTGAAATTTGCCCAGTGAGTCTAAGAAGCACGTTTGCAGCAGCAATCAATCTCTCCTGGGTTGTTGGACAGTTTCTTTCTATTGCTGCAATTACTGGGTCTGAATTGATGACAGGAGAATGGACCTACAGAGTACCTCTGGGAGTTCAGTGGGTGTTTCCAGTGGTGCTTATTCCGCTTATTTCCATCATGCCAGAGTCCCCGTGGTGGTTACTCAAGCAGGGAGATTTTTCTGGAGCCAGAAAGACCTTGGAGAAGCTGGTAGGAAAGGAGGTAGACGTGGACTCCTATCTGGAGTACATGAAACACACTCTGGAGGGGGAAAACGACTCGGGGAGTTTTGCAGACTGTTTCCGAGGCGTTGATCTACTCAGAACTGAAATTTGTTGTGCTGTTTACTTCTTCCAGCCATTGTCAGGACTCTATATTCTTTCCTTCACTGCCTACTTTCTGCAGCTCACAGGAATTCAGCAGAACATTATTTTCGAACTGAGTCTTGGAATTACAGGTCTAGGCTTTCTAGCGTCTGCTATTTCGCCTCTCATTATTATCAACTTTTCCAGAAGAAATATCTACATGATTTCTTTGGCTATCATGGCAGGTGTTCTCTTTGGAATAGGAATAACGGAAAACTACAACAACCAGCACTCAAAATGGGCTGCCGCCATGCTCATCTACGTCTGGGTAGGCACCTACGACCTCTCAATCGGTCCTCTGACCTACGTTATTTTTTCTGAGACCTCTTCTGTTAAGTTACGATCCAAGACTATCGCTCTAGCGTCCATAACAAACTCCCTGATGGTTCTGGTGCTCCATATAGTCACTCCCTACATGATGAACCCTCAGAAGGGAGCTATGGGAGGCTTTGTTGGTTTCGTTTACGCTCCGATTTGTCTTTTGGCAATGTTCTGGGCCTGGTGGAGACTGCCTGAGCTCAAGAGAATGAGTTTTCTGGAGATTGACAAGTTGTTTACGGAGACTCGAGGTGCAAGGGAGAGAGTGAGAAAGAGTGTAGGCTTTAGGGCGTTTCAGGAGAGCTCAGGGGAGAGTTCTGAGAGTTCCAAGAGAGAGGTTTCTGGTAGTGAGTGATTTTCAACGCTAGTGGGAAAAATTATGGTAGGAGTATACTCAGGAGATTGTTTAGATTCGAACCATACTATATAAGGCTATAATGTGATTTATTTTGGGTGATTGATGGTGTTTTCAATATTGTGTTCAAGTCCAAAACTTTCAAGGCGTTGTCAGACTTGGGTCTGTGATTTGGGTAAATCAATTTAAAAATGATTCAGAACAACTGAAATAGAGGAGATACATGCTCATCAAACATGCAGTAACATTCCTGGCTCATGCTAATCACTTTTGAACCACTTGGAGACATTGTCAGATTTCACCTGACCTATTTTCAAAATATTTGTATGACAAAAATCACTTTTACTTTCATCTATTGAGAAAAATCATGATTAGCTCCATTTTTATATCACTCCAGTTTCCCCAGCTCATCTAAATGCTTTGTTTCGGCTTTGTTCTCGTGATAGTCTCAGTTATGGTCTGAAGTTGTCTAGTCAACTCGCCAAATAATGGTCCAATCAAAGGGAAAAAAGATTTATTATACTCTCCTGGCTTCTAGAAACAACAACTTCCATACAATTCAAGCTGTATCTCTCCTGGATCTGATTTTACCAGCTGATATTTTATCGTCACTGCTTTATCTCATCCAGCAGAGCTTCAACCAACAATTTATCAGTACTATAATAACTAGAAAGATGCAGTGGGTGTTCTGACAAACTCATTTTATCTCAGCACTTTTCTATCTCTCAGAATACTCACTTCAATGTTACCATAGATATTGCCCATTGTAGCATACACTTTAAACTAAATAATGGTCAATACTTTCAGAATACCAACATTTTATACAAATATTGGCCAAACATTTAATCAAAATACACTTAAAAAGGCCAATACTTCTGATATATCTAAATAATCCAATCCAACTAATTTAATCACGTGTCTTACAACACTTCCCCCAATCACGTAACTCCCTCAAAAATACATCACGTGACATCCCTTCCCCACCCATCCACGTGACTCTAGCCATACTCGTACGATCACTCATCGTCTCGGCTGTGAAGTTTACTGTCAAAACAGAATACTCCAGAATCACCGCCAAGGTGTCTTTCCGAGATTTAAAAGCACCATTGTGCTCGGAGCGCTGGGGTGAGTATTTATATACAATCCATTTCTCCTCACCTCCACTTGATCCGATTACTAATCAAACATAATCATCATGCATACCCCGCAATTTCTCCGAGGAGGTTTGCGGAGGCTGCAGCGAGATACAGGGGAGGTTTTTTGCACCAATGGAGTCGGCGAAGCGGGGCGACTTTGAATCTTTTATCCAAACCTTAATTGAACTACTTTTAGGCGTATTTCCCTCCCTCGGCCCAAACTTTGAATAATCACTACTGCACCCCACAATGATCTTCGGTATAAGAGGTGCGTTGGTTTCCTCTAGAGCACTTAAGACGAAAAACGCACACTCCGTATTGGCGTATTTGAACGAAAGCAGACTGAGGCATACAAAGAGCAACGCCACTGACACAACCACAGACACAAACGCCAACAAGTCAGAAGACACAAACACATCCATTACCACCACCACCATGACATTCGAACAAGACGACAAACCAAAGCTGGGAAAGCCCCTGGCCAACATCAAGGTGATTGAGTTTGCCGGTCTCGCTCCCGGACCGCTGGCTGGACAACTTTTGGCCGACTACGGAGCTCAGGTCGTCCGAATCGACGCCCCCAACAAACCGTCCATCGACAGACTGTGCAAGGACAAGCGCTCGATTGCGCTCAATCTCAAGGACAAGGAGCAGTGGGCCGTGGCACGTGACCTCATCCGGAACGCGGATGTCGTGATCGACCCGTACCGACCCGGCGTGCTTGAGAAACTCGGACTCGGTCCTTCTGTGTTTCTCAACGCCCACAAGGGTCTCAACAAGAGACTTATTTTTGCGCGTCTGACGGGGTACGGCCAGAAGACCGACAAGAGCCACTGGGCTGGACATGACCTAGGATATCTCGCTGAGTCTGGAATTTTGGACACTATTGGCCCTGCTGGCCAGGCTCCTGTTTTCCCTGCGAATATTCTCGGCGATTTCGCGTCTCTGTCGCTGCCTGCGTTTGCGGCCATTTCTCTGGCGCTGTACGAGCGCGAAATGAAGGAGAAGCGCGGATCTGCGGTCCCAGGAAGAGAACTCGACGTGAACATTGTCCAGGCAGTCCAGTATCTCGGTCTGTTTGTGTCCCATGGACGTTACCCTGACGGAGAGGGCGGCATTGCGCTTTTTGAGAACGAGCGAGGTACAAACACGCTCGACGGAGGCTCGCCGTACTACCAGATGTACGAGACTGCCGATAAAGGCGAGTATCTCGCTGTGGCTCCCATCGAGGAGCAATTTTACGCGCAGTTTGTCGAGATGGTCGGTCTGGATCTGGACAAGTTGCCTAACCGGTTTGATACAGACAACTGGGCGGAGCTCAAGAAGACCTTTTCCGACGCCATCAAGCAGAAGGGCGTGCAGCACTGGCGAGAGCAGTGCGACAAGTACCCTAACTCTTCGTGCGCGGTCATGAACAAGCTGGCCAAGCCGGAGGACGTCAAGGACCAGATTGTGACGTGGACCAGCAAGAGCTCGGACAAGTACCAGAACGTCGGGTTCAAGGGCAAGGTCCTGGAGGCGAACAATGATGCTGAGGATGTCATTAAGGGTTTCCTGGGCAAGGGGTACTGGCAGAAGGTCAAGGCGAAGCTGTAGCCTGAGAGCGTTTACTGACGGACAAAGTGAGCAAGTGAACGCGATCAGCGCGAACAGCTTGGTCGTTTGATGTAACAACTTTTTATAAATAAATATACAACCATTCCACGTACTGATAGCATCTCTTTAGCCAAGCGAGGTTCTGAGCGCTTACTTCACATGTCAGCGTTTAGCAAATAAATATACAACCATTCTACGAACTTCTATCGAGGGACAAATTGTAGCTCTCTGTGGCTGACG
This sequence comes from Yarrowia sp. B02, assembly GCA_017635955.1. NCBI lineage: Eukaryota > Fungi > Ascomycota > Dipodascomycetes > Dipodascales > Yarrowia > Yarrowia sp. B02. Next base: position 2,464,555 of record JAAQQV010000006.1, read on the forward strand.
ACTATATTGCATCACTGGCAAGAGCAAAGTCTCGAGAACTTGGTCAGCACCCACAGCGTTTGCAATATAGCAGAGAACATGATTTTTTGCTAACAGAGGATGTGGTGTGATAGCTTTGAGAGGTAGTTGTAGAGGTCTAAGCCTAAGAGCAGTTGATGTAAGAACACGACAATGACTGTAGTGGCTGAGATTAGCGTGTAAGTGATTTGTGCCAACAGTACAAGTAGCTCTGGTACTTGTTTGGATGTCTTATGGACTTCCTGGAGCACTATCACTACCATTCAAGCAGTCCATCCACAAAAAGATCGATCTGTGGTTGTTGTGAAGTTTTCAGTCTATTTAGATCTATCTCAGCAGTGTCCGTAGATGTCATATAGTACAACAGAGAGAGTATTGATTGTCTGGTTGGGTGTCTCTAGGGTTATAACAGCCACTATAATTATTCGCCGCTATATAACATGAAGTGAGCCTGTAGTTGGCTAATAAATATAGTAGGCCTAACCCCTTGATGGATCTAAGCAACATCCAGAGGTCTGGGTAGTTGAGGTAGTTGTGGGTAGTTGAGGTAGATGAGCTAACCATGAATCACCACCAGATACAAACTTGCTTCAAGATAATCAACTTCCCCTCTAGTGCTTTCCTTAGAGATCACTCTAGTCGTTCATTCAGACATTCATCAGACTGAATACCACTCCAGTCTTTAGGTATTCGCACGTACAGATGGGGTCCGAATGTACCAGGAGAACAGTAGCTAATAGCACTGGTGCCGTGGTTGTACCATGGGTCTATAATTGTATAAAGTGAGTGATTTAGTGATGAAGCATTTAATACATGAACTCTGCAGTTACAGGTATTTGAGCGTCCTCATATTTATGGAGTTGTTAATTCTTTCGTTGATTCTTTCGTGGCTGTCTACGGATTAGTGACCATGGCTGGTGTATTCCTTGACCTCGGTTTGTAGGACAAACGTCAAGTAATAACCAACTAACTTTAAATTCAGTCTTGAGAGGAGAAAGTACTCAGCTCAAAATATTCAGAGGTAACACAATAATATTTTTATACCATCATAACCGCCTTAAATGCAGGTCTCTTTTTTTATAAAATACTAAGCCTAGAGTTGCCTGTAAGATGTCCCTCGCTACCCCAGGGCAGTATATTGTCAACTAAACTATAAGTAGATGCCTCCCAAAACCAAAAGTAGCCCAAAAGTAGGTAGGATGAAGATGAAGTCATGTGCAAAAATACATATGAGCCCTGTGTTGCTCTACAGCATTTCTAAAAGCTTCCTGTGTGTTCTGGCAGTTCCCAGGATTTCTCCAGACTTCAGTCACTGCATCTCACTCTAATTCTGTGGACATTTCTCCTGACGTGATGTTTGCAATCATGATCAATCGCTCAGAAAGAGGGCGTGGGGTACTTTCATGGTATCAAAATGACCGCCAGAATTGCTGTAACACAATTGTGGCGCTCCTAGAATAGATTTCTAATCATTCTAAGATATATGTACTATTTTCTACAAACAGACACGAGTAATAGCCTCGAAATGACTCCAAATCAGTACAGATTAACCAAATGTTAATCTCAGGATATTTCCAGTCTGCTGTTGAAGACATTTTCCCTCTCATATCAACTTCTTCTCTCGGGGAGCGTTAGTTTCAGCATGTAACGCACCGTTGTTCTGACAATACTGGATATCTCAATATTGAAGCTAGCTGGAACAGAAAAATCCATTGCGCTACTAAATTTCCATATGATAGTCCATAATAATGAAGTCATTAGCCTCTCATAATCCATATTTGCTCCGCAATACTCTCCGCTTTCGTAAGTGACTTTTTCAACACCTGTATGTGTTGTAGCTTCACTGAGCTTTCTAAATTGGTATCATCAAATTTCTAATGAAGCGATTAATCTTTTGGTACCACTTGCAAACTTATACTGTTTCTTGTCGCTCTGCTATCCCCCAAAAACTAGATTTTGACGTTAATTAGAAAGCTGTGCTACAACAGCACAAGGGGCTGTATCGCTTAACCAAGTTCAGATGTGGTACGAACACACCTGGGGCAACATCGAAACACCAAAAACAGCACACGAATCTCCCCGAAATCTCAAAATCGCACCCCGAAACTCAAAAACATTTCGTGCAGATATGCGAGATAACGCGGAATGATTGGTACCATTGAAATGGTCTCACCACGAGGATCATTTTGATAGTGCTTTTGTGGGTGGTATTTTTTTGCGACTTTTTCAAGCCAACACGTCGTCTTGTTTAGAGTGGCTAGAAATACAGTGGTCATTTGGGATTCCAAACAAGGTCGCCATAGAGCATCTCTTTTTTTCTGGAACTTGTAGTGTATATTTTAAGGGTATTTAGGAGACGTTTGTGTTTGTGTAAATAACACTTCCAAATGGACTTGTGCAGCAACAGCAGACCAAGCCAAGTGTGTTCCCTGGAAACAGAAGAGCGCCGTCTTTCCGACAGTGGTGTTTCCAGATATATTACTCCATTTCTGAGCGCTTGAGAGAGGTTCAAAATAACAGCTAAAGAAACTGTCGTAATACCCGTAATACTGGGATAGTAACTGCAGAAAAATTAAGGACACTCTCTAAGGTGGTGGAAACACTACCCGCAAGTAGTATGACCGTTTCACACTCTATGTCGTGCTCGGTGCTGACCCCAGAAATACAAAAAAATAACACATCTAAAAAGTGGTACTCAAATGATCCTCAGTTTTCGACGATTACAATGGTACTAATTATTCATTGTTATCACTGATATTACGGGAAACGTTTTAAGATTTGCATGTCGCGAGTTCAGTTTTCGGAGGCCAAATTTTCGAGTTTATTGCATATTCCTGTTCTTCAGAGACTGTTTGTATCTGATTTGAACTTGGTTAGTCTCTGTCGTCTCTGGTTGTGTTGTTGTGGGGCTTTCAATTTTTGCCAAAATTCGTGAAAAAAGGTTGTAACTCTGGTAAAGTTAACACTACAGGCATGAGTGCAGCTCAATAGGACTTTTCATACTGTTAGCTCTATATTAGTACCAGTTTTATGTTATTTTACCAAAATTCTCACTTCTACCGCCGATAACTCTGTCTTTTAACGGCAACGACAACAGTTACGGAAATATTATTCGATAGACCGTGGGTACTTATGAAGAAGGTTGATATCATCTGGGGCTATCTAGCGCAACTTTGACCTTATCGAATGGATTCCATTGAGAGAAGTTAGGGAGGTTTTGGCGTTTTTTCGTGGGTTTCAATTATAAATGGCATGGATTGAAGGAAATAAGGAACATAAAGAGACATTGAAGTTAATAAAATCACTCTCTTGGGGCCAATGTGTTTCTTGCAAAATCACTCGTCTTGATAACTACAGTAATGCTCTCGTTTGGACTCATGTAGTTGTGACACAAAGTAGGTTAATAACAATAGTGAATGGGCAGAGATGAAAAGAAGCATTTTTCCAGGAGAATAGTTTTATGAGAGATATTTAATGCTGTTATTTAACTGTCAGTTGTATCAAAGTGCTTATTATTCTAGAACTTGCCTCTGTTCTGTCGTATTTCTTGAAACAATCCAGCTGTGAAGGAGCAGATCTGGCGTTATTTGAATCATAAAAAAACACGGGTCAAACCCACGTGTAGCTACCTGTGTGGGTAACAATAGAAAATTAAAACCTTTGCCCTTCTCCATACAAATATCCCCACATGTCACCGTTATCGCAAAACACACAAAGGAAAAAAGTTTACTTGATCTTAGTTAACGTTTGAAAGTTTACTTAACCTTTAGTTGATTAAAAGTCGGGGGGGAAAATAGGAAGATCACAAAGCAGAGAACAGACTGAAATCTAAGCAGAGAAAAGAGCAATTTGTAAACCGCCTACAAAAAGCTGATTGGTGCAATCCTTCCGCTCATGGGCAAAAAGATTACAGCACCCAGGATTCTCGTATGGTCTCCCACTACAATACTAACTAGGCTCTCTGGTGCTTGACTATGGCTGATCGGACGGGAAGCCGTATTTTCACCAGGATATGGCCGTAACCAAGACTCCGATACGGGGAATCGAACCCCGGTCTCCACGGTTCTCAGAATGAGAGCGTGATGTGATAGCCCCTACACTATATCGGATTTTTTGAAAATTAGAAAAAGTGGGGTCTACACTGTGAAATTGCTTAATAATCCGCGAAATCCCGAACCAGAAGTGGTAGAAAAGCAGGAGAAGTTTGATATTGTAATTATGTGTTATAATATGTCACTGGTTACTTTATGACCAGGTTGGATTATTTTTGCGTGAACTGGAAATTTTTGAAGTTGGCGATTTAGGCACAAATTTTGTCATGAAGTAGAGTGGCGATAACTGATTCCAGAGAGGTGGCAAAAATCTGAAACTTGGCTTAGGAGTTAAATTGTCATTTTAATTGTATCCCAGTAAAAACAGAAATATTTTGCAGGTGCCTGAACCGCTGTAAAGTCAGCTGGAAGAAGGCTGTCTTTCTCATTGACAAAAGCAGCATAACGTTCCAAAGTCACCCTTGGAAACAGTATTGCGGGATAAATTTATATTATAAGGAAAATATGCAAGAAGAGATTCGGCTGGTATATTGACCTCTTTAAATGGATGGTATGTGCATTTCTTTCGTGACATCAGTGTCTGTACGCTCCTGCAAACGTTTTGGAAACATGACAACAAGATGGAAACAACACCAGCATGATCATACCAGTTATTAAATGTCTTTCCCATACTGTTTGAAGCAAAATTTGGGAAGTTCGCTTGCTCCTTCCTCTGTTCTGATTCAAAATTGATCTTAGTCTCAAAATTGTAAGAAGACTGAGAATACACAGCTTCTCGTACATTCGCCATAGAAAGACATAAGTCGTATCTCTGTACTCGTACGAGTGCATTATCTCCAGTGGGTTTGTTTATATGACTATGAAACTAGTTTTGCGGAAGTTGTATGGGTTCATGTCGTAACGTACCCTCCTAAGGCGTGTAAATTGACCCAAAAGAAAACCAAAAAGAAGATTTAGAAGCCAGAAGCATCTACAGTAACTCCAATAACATCTAGTGTACAAATCACTAATCTACACCAGATCTCGTATAATATACATCATTACTACATCAGAGAATAAATAGAGGGGGCAGTAGAACGTAGCTAGCCGTTTGGAGAGACGAAAGGCATCGTTTAGCGTGTTTCAGCAGTTTAGAAAGCGTCAGAGTCACTGTTTTGATGTGATGGAGCAACTGAATAGACTGAAGAGCCTGTTCATACTTCTCCTGAGTCATCAGATCCGACTCAGTTAAAGTACTGACGTATTCTGATTCAGCTGAGCATTTGAGAGTGAACTGTTGCTCATGAGAAATGCGATTCTAAGAACCACTCGTCTTGCACTTCGTTCTAGACTTCAAGTTCTCAGATTGACAGTTAGCAACGACAGCTCCAAAGCTTCTGAGAACGAGTTTGAAAGACAAAGGGTCTTCCATCGTCTTCAGATCGTCTGAACAGTGTTTTTACGAGCATCAGTTAGACTTCTGAACTTCTCTGCACTTTGTTCTCAATGTTGTCAGCTCTCACGATACTCGTCATGAACTTTTTTGAGGAGCGCAGCGACGCAAAAAAGTCCATTACCTCCACTGAATTCTCGGCTTGTACCCCTCAATCGCACTAGCCTTCTCCTTGTTCGTCATATCCTCCAGACCCTCGTAATCTGGCTCAACGTCATTCTCATCGTCGTCTCTCTCTCTCAGCGAAATCTCCTGGATCTCTTTTCCGAGCTTTGTAATCTCATCGCCGTTTGCAGGAATGTTCATCTTGGCCAGCTCAGGATCCTTCAGCGACATCTGAGTGAATCCTTCCACAATCTCAGACATTGATTTGCCCACCTGGGCCTCAGACGTCAGCTCCTCAAGCAAAATAATGTTTCCTTCATAATGCTTGTTGCCGTAGTCGCCCCAGATGCCTCCTCGGTGCTCCAGAGGCTCCACAGAAAGCTGAGCCTTGTAAAACTGAGACGCCTGGTAGTGCTGCTTGGAGCAAAAGGTGCGCAAATAGGCCCAGGGAACGTCAAACTTGTGCGTCTGTGTCACAGTCCCCAGAATCTTGTTCTTTCCAGACGCTGACTTGGGCACTAAGCCACATGGAGGGTACCCGCAAATGTGCTCGTACGTTCTTTCGCCCACAAGTTCGTCGTAGACCTCCGGAGTGAGAAACCGCGACGCGTACTTGAACGTCTGGATGTCGGTCTTTGCAGAGAGAGCCTCGATCACGGCGATGGTGATGAGGGCGGAAAGTTGCAGGTTTGGCGGCTCGCCGGTGTTGTGGAACCGCTCTCGCAGTTTGTCGATTTCTGTCCTCAGCTGCATGTTCTTGGTGTTGATCGAATCGTCTTGGTGTGGTGCGTTTTGTCGTGTTTTTCGCTGATTTTTCCGATTTTTTTCCGATTTTCTGAGCGCGTTCGGAATTTCGTTGCGCTCGCTTGCTGATGGTCAAGATGCAGAGTTTATTCGTGGCATTTCGGGCGTTGTGGGGTTCAGATAAAATGTTGAACCAAGGTAGTTGGAAGAATTCTGAAGAGTGCGTTTTGATGAGGGGAGCAAGGTGAGTTCAGTGGTAAATTCTGATTTGCGATTGAATCATTATTAAAGGAGATACAGTGACTCGTATGAACAGAATCGTGAACTCTAATCTCGCGATGTTTACAAAAGGCTGAGGCGGTGGATGTTTGAGATGGGTGGGGAAAAATGTGACGTTTGTGAAAGTTATATTTTGTGATTCTGGGGGTTGGTTTGAGCAGTTTGTGTGCTTGTTGTCACGTGATGGTTTTTACGGCGAGTTCCATAGACACGTCAAGGGTTTGATAGAAGACAAAAGCTGATTTGGTGGAGTGATAGCGAAGTTATGATATTCATTGTGTTCGTGGAGACTAGGGTAATTTATTAGTACAGTTTTCAGAGCTCCATCGGCATTATCCAGTGAGTAAGGGCTAATTTACTCTCCGTGTGCTGGCTAAATGCGCAATTTTTGAGCTACAAAAATTTTGAAGAGAGATACGTACACCGAGATCCTCTTTAAATCATCCAAAATTTGAACTATTCAGCTGGGAGCATTCTGAGACCCATTTCTGAGCGTCCTTCCTGACTAACTAGGTTTGTCGTATAATTTTTGAGATCTGTAAACGGAGTGTTTGTTTTGAAGCTATTAAGGAACATTTAATCGCCTCTTTGAAGTCATCCAAATACAATAGAAGCCAATGGACCATTTTATACTGCTCCAATAACCACCCTGACCATTATTTAGCCCTGAAAAACACTTCCAACACTCTCTTCTCCCCTATCTCCGCCAACATGTACCCTAAAATTACAAAAATGGTACCATTCTACTCCTAACTTCCCTGATTCCATCTATCATACTCCCAAAGCTACACCACCACCGCACACAACACCGCCAAATCACGACATTCCTCACGACAAAACCTTATTTTCTCACCACCATCACCACTTTTCTATGCGACGCAGAACCAACACCTCCGCCAAAAACGAGCAGATGCGTCCGAAACGCTCGCTATCGTCTCCGTCGCGCCCGAGACGCTCGTTTTCCGATTTTGAGCTTCCCGAGAAGCCTCCTGTGCCCCGTTCTCTGTGGGACTATCTGCAAGTACATCTTCAGGGAGAACAACCTTACACAGAAGAGAAGAATGAGCATTTACTCTCGCTGATCAAGGTGCCGCTGAACCTCGAGAAGATCATGGCGTTTGGGTTTCTCACGTGCCTCGACTCGTTCCTCTACACTGTGACGATCATGCCGCTCAAAGTTGTCTCTGTGCTGTGGAAAGTCGCAAAGAGGAGAAGCACGCGTCACGTGACCATGACGAACATGAGCGATCTGCTGAAAGCTATTGTGGTTCTTTCTACCATGACTTTTCTGCTGCTGATTGACACTTCAAAGCTCTATCACAACATTCGAGGACAGAACGCCATGAAGCTGTACGTCATGTTCAACGTGCTGGAGATCACAGACAAGCTCTGCGCTGCCTGGGGCTTGGACGTTCTTGAGTCGTTGTTTTCGGCAGGCACTCTGAACAACTACCAGAGACTGGCTACGTACATGTTACTCTACATGGCTTATTCGGCAGTTCATTCGGGTGTGCTTTTGTACCAGATTGTGACGTTGAATGTAGCTGTGAACTCTTACTCTAACGCTTTGCTGACGTTACTTTTGTCTAACCAGTTTAATGAGGTCAAGAGTACAGTGTTTAAGCGTTTTGAACGAGAATCCTTATTCCAACTAACGTGTGCAGATATCACCGAACGTTTCCAACTCTGGGTTCTGCTGGTCTCCATCGGTCTCAGAAATGTCGTTGAGGTCTCAAACACAGGTCTAGTACCTTCTTCCTGGTCTGGATGGAACAGATGGCTTGGAGCTTTGTTAGGTCCTGGACTTGTTGTTCTTGGTTCAGAAGTTGCTGTGGACTGGCTCAAACACTCGTACATTGCGAAATTCAACAATTTCCGACCGAGAGTGTACCGCAAGTTTCTCGATGTTCTCACCCAAGACTACTACGAGCATGCTTTCAACGACCAGCTCATTACCCGTCGAATGGGTCTTCCTACAACTGCTCTGGCCTGTGTTTTCATGCGCATGTGCTACCAGAGCTACCAGATTTTGTTTGAGTCTGGAGAGTCGCGTTTTGTGAAGGGTACTCCTACTGTGAGTCCCCAGCTTAGCACTTTGGCGCAAGTGGACACAAAGTTTGTCAACAACGTGTCTGTGTCTGAGATTGCGCAGGCGACACGAACATTTTTCAGCTCGCTGTACAATGGAACGTCTCCCCTGGTGTCTTTTTCGTCCAACATTATTCCCGTCTGGGCGAAATTTGACATTTACTACGTGTCCTACTTGTTGACGATGATGCTTGCGTTTGCCCTGGTGTTTGCGGTCCTTGTCATTTTTAAGCTGTTCCTTGGTCTGACTCTGTTGAAGTACAGCCACTCTAAGAGAAGACACAAGAAGCGATCGTACGAAGAAATGGACAAGTCTAAAGAGGACTATCTGCCTGGAAAAACGAGAGGAGGACAGGGCGTGATTGAGCTCACTGACGATATGCAGAAAGGTCTGTATAGTGATGGAGAGGAGAAGGAGAAGCGGAAGAAGGTGGTTGATCTGCAGACTGTGAGCAGGTTTGACATGGTTAGCAAGAGGATTTGGTGATGTGAGAGACGGAACCATCCTGAGGTGTTTATTTATTACGTGCATTTTGTTTGAGTGGTTGTAGTTGGGTAAAGTATTGGCCATTTGACTGTATAGTTTATGTGTGTTAGTGGTTGATACTTTTGACTGTGTATTGAAGGCACCGAATATGCTGTGTGATATTTGTTTGTGTTGTAGTTTATTATCGAGAGAATTATTGTAGCGTTTTTGTTCTAATTAAGGCATTTTGTGTGCTCAAAGATCTCTTTACCTGGCAGTCCATTCTATAGAGACACCTTGTGGTCTCATCTTAAATTATTGGCCAACAATACACTTAAAATAAGAGTAACAATGATTAATACTTTTTGTGTACTGGAACGGTGGTTTATGATCAATCAACACAGTCTTAATACATTTTCCCTTCTATAGTAATATCTCTAATGGGCCTTGATTCTCGTATTCTCTCTGTTTCTTTTCTGTTCAGACACCATTAATAGTGGTGAAGCATTTCTCTCTTTTATTTCTCCATTTATATTGGCCACTAAACCTCTTATATTAAGCTTATATGAGACCAATAATTTTGGAAATTACTGTACTACCTCGAAGACCTAGCTACTTGTAGTCAATGTCCAGTGATACACAGAAGCACAATGAATAACAGTGAACACGAGAGTGTTATTACGCTCATACACAACCAAAAATCACTCTACTTAATACATGAAGCTCTACTTCTCCATTCTGTCCTCCTACTTGTGTTGACTCTTAGCCAGATACAAATGTATTAATATACACAGCTAGACAACCTATACCTACTTGTACTGTAATCCACCTCTACAAGTACACCACTACCACTCCACATGGTTATAAAAAATCATCTATTATATACACTTATCTATCACTGTCTCTTAATGAAGGAATAGTCACTGCAGAACTCCTAGAAGCAACTGCCAAGTGATCGTCGAAGTAGCACTTCCCTAAGCGCTTCAGAATTCAGAAGCAACAACTTCTGTCGAGTAGTTCAAGTTGTCGAAGTAGCTGCGCTACTTCTCCAGGCTCCTTACAAACTGGGAGGCACCTCATCCTTCTGCTCCGCGAGCCGCTTCTCCAGCTTCTCAAACTCCTCCAGAGAAACCTTCTCCTCGGGGTCGAGGAACTGCTCCACACCGGTAACCTCCTCGACGTAGTGCATGAGCATGCTCTCGATACCGTTCTTGAGAGTGACGGCAGAGGAGTCGCACGATCGGCAGGCTCCCAGAAGCTTGAGATGCACAATGCCGGTGTCCTCGTCGAAGCCCCGGAACGCAATGTCGCCTCCGTCCTCCTGGATGGCAGGGCGGATTCGCGTCTCGATGAGCTCCTTGATCATGGACACAACCTCAGTGTCGTCCTCGCAGGGAGCAGTGTCCTCAGAGGCAGTAGTGCCCTCCAGAACAATGGGGGCTCCAGCAGTGATGTGCTCGGTCAGAATCGAGAACACCTCGGGCTTCAGGGTGTTCCACACCGTGTCCTGGGCCTTCTCCACGGTGATGAAGTCCGATCCAAACATGACGGACCGCACTCCGTCGATTCCAAAGAGCTTCTGCGCCAGAGGAGACGAGTGCGCCTCTCGGCCGCTCGTGAACTCGACGGTGTGACCCTCAGGCAGAATCTGGACCGAGGGAAGAAACTTGAGCGCATCTTCGTTGGGGGTGGATGCGGTCTGGATGAACATGGTTCTGTGGAGAGCGGGTCTGTGGAGCTGGATGCGGGGTCGCAGAGCCGCGGAAGTGAAAGGGCGGGTCGCCGCGAGTCGAATGGCGGGTCGCTGGACTCGGGAGACGGTCTTGATCGCGTTTCGTAGCATGGTGTTGAGGAAGAGTTGGTATTGAACACAGACGCAGACTTGTGTAGTGTAAGTTATTTAGAGTTTGGAGAGAGGATGGGGGTGGTAGTGTAATAGTTTCGTTAATAAAAATGTCACGTATTAACTAGTACCATCATTGTAATCATAACAGTGAGTCAGGTTTTCTCGTATTTTCACCATATTTTTACCACTACTACTTTCCACTCTGTACAACTACCCCAGATATCCGCCTCTTGCGATTGGAAACTGTAAGAAGCTCTTTGCCACTGAGACGAGAGTTCCAGAGCAGGCGGTTCGAGTAGATAAATGGGGATTTAGAGCGTTCCCAGTAAATCTAGCACTCTTTTTGACCTCAAAAACATCATGGAACCAGCAATTTCTTAGCGGCTTCAATTTTATCCAATTTTCCAAGTTTTAATTGCTTTTTCAGCTGCTATACTGCGACATGTCCCAACCGAAATATATGCACCATTATGTAAGCCCAAAATGCGGCCGTTTATTGGCTGAATACTTCCTCACTGCTCGCTGTATTTCCTCGCTTCTTCTCTGTGAGAACTGTCTTTGCTCGTGACCGTGGTTGAGAGCAAGCAATCGAAACTTTATGCTTAGTCAGGGGGATAAACGGTAGAAGTTGAAGGGGGTGATTTGGGGGGGTTTGAAGGATGTATATGTGTTTTAAATGATTGTTTTAGGTGGCTTGCTGACTTTCAGCGCTCTATTCGCGTTATTGGGAGAGCTGGAGGATGTTGGGGTTTGGTGGCTGGGATAGTTAGCTTTTTGTTGAACACAGCACGACACATAGGTTATGAGTCTTTGTTCTACTAGAAGCGATTTAGTATCATGCAAATATTCACATCATTTTTTGACATGTTTTTAAACAGAATTATTAAAACACATTCACCTGGTGTACTATTTTTTTAGCGAGATATCGATGCGATCAATTTTGCTATTTACTTGAGCTTAGTTGAACTAGTGTTGAGTTGCGACGCGTATATCTCCACAACCAGAGTAGCCAGGTGAAATCCAAAAGTTTGGCTGTAGTCAGGTATTATATCTACACGAATGGGCAGTATTTTATCCCATTCGAATCGACTGGCGTAATATTCTGTGGCGTTTTACTATATTATCTTCCATATTTATTGGCCATATCATCTCTTAATCTACACTATATTCTGGCTAATACTTATGGGACAATAATTAGAAGAGCACAACCACAGCCATAGGGCTGGTGTAACATTCATCGCGTGGGTTTTTGGTACTTTTCTTTGCTACCAATAGTCTCGATTTGCTCTCAAGTGAATATATGGCCCTTTGCTTCAGATGACGGACACTTTTTTTGCCTTGCCGGTGTAACTATAATTATTGGCCTGCATAAAGCTTGTACTCCGCATATTAATGGCCAATATTAAAACCCCAAAATTACAGTTTTCACCATAATTATAAGCCATTTAACATCTAAACTACAGCGCATATTTGGCCAAAAATTATTCCATATTCTCTCCAAAAACCACCTCGCAACTCCACGAATATTCATCCAAATAACATTTAAATAACACAATTCTGATCCCCGTAGTTGCAGAAATCTCATAACAGTGTCCAATTTCTCAAAAAGCCAAGTCATACTCACACCAATTTCAGCAATACACACACTAAATAAGCGCCGCATATCATCGGAAGTAGTGCATTTTTGAATCAGAGATGGCGATTTTTTGAATCGTGCTCCAGAGTGACCGTCACGTGACGATTGGCACAAAATGCATTTTTTTCAAAGATACAATAGTTGTTGTCCACTCGTGACCTTTGGTCACTCGTTTCCGTGTTTCCATTCCGGGTATCCGTGAACATCACCACATTAGAGTTTGGGAGTACTGCCATGCGGTTAATATCATTCTGAGATAGGAACCAACTCCAACATCACCACCATGTCCACGATAACCTCGCTTCTCGACACAGATCTGTACAAGCTGACGATGCAGGCTGCGGTTCTGCAGCACTTTCCGGACGCCCAGGCGACTTTTCTGTTCAAAAACAGAACCCCCGCAAAACAGCTCAACGACGAGGCCGTTTTGTGGCTCAAGCAGCAGATTGCGGGTCTCGGCGAGCTCAGATTCGCGCCCGACGAGATTGCTTTCCTCAAGAAACACGTTGGTTTTCTGCCTGAGGCCTACTTTGAGTACCTCAAGACGTGCAAGCTGGATCCCTCCAAGCAGGTCAAGGTCGACGTTACAGACGGCCAGCTGGAGATTGAGGTGTCTGGGCCGTGGAAGGACACGATTCTGTACGAGATTCCGCTGCTTGCGCTTGTTTCCGAGGCGTACTTCAAGTTTGTCGACAAGGACTGGTCCTACGACGGTCAAACTGAATTGGCAGCGAACAAGGCCAAACAGCTCATTGCGAACGGCTGCGTCTTCTCTGAGTTTGGAACGCGACGCCGACGGTCCCTCAAAACCCACGATATCGTCATTGCGGGCATTCTGGACGGTCTGAAGACCGCTGAGGGCCCTGGTATCTTCACAGGAACTTCCAACGTCTTCCTCGCCAAAAAGTACGACCTCAAGCCGATCGGAACCGTCGCGCACGAGTGGATGATGGGCGTTGCTGCGGCTACTGGAGACTACTCCAAGGCGAATCTCAAGGCCATGGAGCTCTGGATCGAGACTGTGGGCGACGCCAACGCTGGAGTGGCGCTTACAGATACGTTTGGAACCGAGTCGTTCCTCACAGACTTTAAAAAGCCGCTCACAGAAATCTACAACGGCGTCAGACAGGACTCGGGAGATCCCCTGGACTACACTAAGCTTTTGGGTGATCATTACAAGTCCCTCGGCTATGAACCCATGTCCAAGGTCATTGTCTATTCGGACTCTCTGGACGTTGACAAGTGTGCCAAGTACAAGGCTGCAGCTGCCGAGAACGGTCTCAAGGCTGCTTTTGGCGTGGGCACCTACTTCACCAACGACTTTAAGCGGTCTGACGGCGAGAAGAGCACCCCTCTGAACATTGTCATCAAGATCCAGCAGCTGAACGGCAAGTCGTGCATCAAGCTGTCGGACAACCTGAGCAAGAACATGGGCGATCCCGAGACTGTCGAGAGAGTCAAGAGAGAGCTGGGATACGTCGAGAAGGGCAGTGTGATTGACGAGAGCAAGCGGTGGAATTAGACGAGACGAACGATACTGGACGGACTTTTTTAGACCGGCTGTTCTAGACAGTTGATACAAGTCAGAAGATAGATGTAATGAAATGAGATGATTTATGATAGCAGTATGGTATACCTTGGTGATCCGAATTATTGTTAGCCTCTGGGAGGTATACTTTGAGTGATATAGTGGTCAATACTTGTGATAGACTATACAAGCTTGAGGCTATACGGTGGAACAAGAAGAACTAAGACAGTCGACAAAAGTAAGGAAATAGAGGGAACTATTTTAATGAACACAGAAGCGTTTATGTTATCAGTGATGATTTTAAAATGATGATGGGGCTAAATTAGATGATCCATTCGCGCGTGTTGTAAAAGCCGATAACTATCAGGAGACCAATATTGCACACAAACGTCAATAGATGAAAACAAAGTAAACACACAACTATACAGCGCGATGTTTACTGCTCACGTGGATGTTTCAGAAATGTTCCACTCCTCGAGCCGGCTGAGTCATGTTTCAGGTACATCTTCGGAAGATAATAAGAGCACAGCTACACGAACATTAGTCGGATCAGAACTCTAACTAAATAGATATATTCAGAGTAGTTTGTAGACTCTCATGAAATTGTTAAAAATGCTCCAGGACGAAAACTGGCTGAGTAAGACTAGTATTACAGCTCAGAGTCAACATATCTCGGCCAAAACAAGTCAGAACTGAACCTAACTTACACCAATGGGATCAGAAGGTTAGTTTTTACTCCCAAAGTACGGTCAAATTCAGTATATGACCAAAAAAGGCTGATTAATCACCTCTTCACGTCACAGATACCTCAATAGCAAGCCGATTTTAGTAAATAAAAATCCAGCACACTCCTACATCCTCATTTAACACACCAGTATAATTCCCCGAATTACTCCATTTTTTTACCCACGTTTCCCTGACCCCCTCATGATCCCACTTTGCCCCTGAGACAGCACAGCACATTTGGAGTAGCAATTATTGGTCCAAAAAAATCCGCAAAAATCACAAAAAAATCCTCTCTTCACGCTGACTCCAAATATGCCACCTACCCGCCTCCACGTCCAACCCATTCCCCATAAATAAGTCCACACCAAATAAAGTTGCTATCTCAGGCAAACCTTTTTGCGCTGCATGATTTTTTTGTTCCTTACACAAACACACCATGGACCTGACCCCCGAAAACCTGCTTCAGGCGCTCGAGGCAGCCGGCAACCAGAGCGTGGACGGCCCTAGAGACCAGGGCCAACAGCAGCTCAAACTTTGGGAGCAAGTTCCGGGCTTTTTCGCGCTGCTCCAGGACGCCTATCTGGACCAGTCTCTGTCTCTGGAGGTGCGCTGGATCGCGGTCATCTACTTCAAAAACGAGTCTGAGCGGCACTGGCGCAAGTCTGCTCCGTTTGCTGTTTCTGAACAGGAGAAATCCGCCATCAGATCCAAGGTCTTTGGCTGCATTGACGAGAACAACAAGCAGCTGATGGTGCACAATGCGTATGCGATTGCACGCCTGGCTCGCATGGACGTGCCTGGAGACTGGCCGGACCTGATGGACCAGCTTTTGACTCTGTTGAGACAAGGAGTCGAGACCAACAACTACACCAAGCAACACAATGTGCTGACGATTCTCAACCAGGTGATCAAGGCGTTTTCCATTTCGCGCTTTGGGCGGGTTCGACAGGCCCTTCTGGAAGCCTCCCCGACTATTCTGTCGTTGGTGAACGACCTCTACGCCAACTACTCGCAAACGTGGATGCAGGACCTCGAAAACAACACGACCAAGATGGAAATCACGCATCTGTGTCTCAAGCTCGCCCGCAGACTCATTGCCGAGGGCCACGAGCGGCCCAACCGCTCCGAGGACTGCCGCCGGTTCTTCCAGATCACCGTCGTCCAGCTTCCCGAGCTGCTGTCCATGTACTCTGACCGCTTTCAGGGCAACGCTTTGCTCGAAAAGCACGTCCGAGGCATCGGCAAGCTCTACCACACGCTGCGAGAGCGCCAGGCGGTGTCTTTTGTGCTCATGCCCGACGCCCTCAAGGTCGCAGAGCTCTATCTGCAGCTCATCGAGAGCAAGAAGGAGCTGTTCCACTCGGAGGACGACGACGACGCCGAGGACTGGACCAAGGTGGTGGTGCAGGGCATGCTGCTGATCAAGCACCTGATCGGCGTGCTCTACCGCAACGGCGCGTCCAACCTGCTGACGTACAAGACGGAGCAGGACAAGGAGGAGGCGCGGGTTGCGGTGGACATGCTCAAGGGCTTCTTCTCCGAGCAGCTCGTGCAGCATCTCACCGAGCTGCTGGTCACGTGGTACCTGCGTCTGAGGCCCGCAGATCTCGTGGAGTGGCACGACAACCCCGAGGAGTGGGCCAACGAGGATCTCAACAACGCGTGGGAGTACCAGCTGCGGGCATGCAGCGAGAAGCTGTACGGCGACCTGGCCGTCAACTTCCGCGAGATTGTTGTGCCCATGGTGCTCAAGAACCTCGAGCAGAGCACTGGGTCTTCTGACATTCTCGCCAAGGACGCGGCTCTTGCTGCGTTTGCGACCGGTTCGGCGGCTATTTCCAAGGAGGACTCGGCCGACTTCGACCAGATCTTCCCGCAGATTATCATTCCGCAGGGTCTGGCAAACGGATCTTCAGAGTACCGAGTGCTGCGAAGACGCGTGGCCATTGTTCTCGGCGAGTGGATCACGATCCAGTGCTCTCCCGATAACCGAATCAAGGCGTACGAGCTGATGGTGCATCTTCTGAACCCGTCGGATCCTCTGAACGACGTGGTTGTGCGAATCACAGCTGCTGCTGCTCTGCGATTTACCGTCGACGACTGGGATTTCGAGATTGACGGCTTCCTTCCTTTCGTTGGCGACATTTTCGTGCGTCTGTTCGCGCTGCTCAAGGAGGTCAAGCAGATCGACTCCAAGGTTGTTCTGCTGCGAACTGTGGCTGTTGTTGCCGACAGAATCGGCTCTCGAGTCTCTCCCTACGCAGACACAGTTCTCGAGATGCTTCCTGCGCTCTGGGAGGAGGCTGGAGAGCAGCAGTACCTGCGGGTGACGATTGTGCAGGTTCTGACGTCGCTGGTGCAGTCTCTGGGACGGGATTCCACCAAGACGTACAACATTGGCATTCCTGTGATGAACGTGTCTCTGGACCGAGAGTCTCCTTTCCACACGTTCCTGTACGAGGACTCGCTTATTCTGTGGGAAGCTCTTGTGAAGAACGCTCCTGAGCCCAACGACACGATTTTCCAGCTTTTCCCCGCTGTCACGGACGCTCTGGATCGGTCCACCGAGAATCTGTACTTCATTCTGAAGATTCTCGAGGGCTACGCGCTTCTTTCGCCGGACTACACTGTCCAGAAGCACGGCCAGACGCTTCTCGGCATCTTTGGAAAGTACATGGACATTCTGTCGTTCGATGTGGTTCAGCAGGTGGCTCAGTGCGTCGAGTACATGACTTTCTGCTCTGATCCGACGCAGCTGATTCAGATGGCCGTTCAGACGGGCTTTTTCAAGGCCATGGTCAACTACATTGTCGACAAGGACCAGAACTCGTCTCCCACGGCGATTGCTGATCTGCTGCAGGTTCTGGCTCGTATGGTTATTGCCGTTCCCACTTTCCTCGTGGAGGCCATTCCCGAGCCTGAGGTGCGTTCTGCAGTCATTTCCGCGTGGCTCGCAAAGTTCCAGAGCATGTGCAAGCCCCACGAGCGAAAACTGGCGACTCTGGGTCTCACAGCGCTCATCTCCTCTGGCGACCCTGTCGTCAAGCAGCACATGAAGGAGATTGTGGGCTGCTGGGTGGAGTTGACGGACGAGGTTGCCGAAAACGAGCAGGGCGACTGCAACGCCTACTACTCTGTTTCGGAGTGGGTTGACCCCGACGAGCCTATTGCTCCGCATACTCAGCGGCAGCAGGACATCAAGAAGAAGGACCCGATCCACACGTATCCCACCAAGGCGTACATTCAGTCTTCGTGCCAGAAGGCCAAGGAGAACGTGGGAGACTCGTTCCAGGAGTGGTTTGCCGACTGTGGCGCGGTGAATCTGGGTTCTTTTGGTTTGTAGATATTGCATGTGAGCTTGCCGTAGGCAGGCGAACGATTTGACTGAGCGAACTTGCCGTCGACAAGTGAGCGGACTTTCTGTACCGCAGTGAATACTTGTAGTGAGATTGTAGTTTTGTATATGATCAAGTACCTGGTAGTAAATCATGCTGAGGTAAAACAATGGGAGACAGGTATTTGCGAACTGAAGGAACTCATCTATGCTTCGGATTGAGTGAACGAGACAAGGTGTCCAGGAGGAAGGACATGTGAATGCAGATGTATATCCAAGGCAGCCTACTATAAATGCAATAGGTATTGTTACTGAGACCATCAGAATCAACTGGAAATCATCTAGAGAGCAGACTGACGACAAATCAAGACTAGAAGCCGTAGAATATCTACAACACTGTAGCCCACCTAAAACCACCCAACTCAAGAATCGAACCGACGCGTTAAAGTTAATCTCAAAAATACAACCTCCGTGAGTTGGAGAGAGTGAAAAATCGGCAGCCAAAAAAAATCAGCACAGCGTAGACATCAGTGCGGCAGGCAAAAAGAATGGACGACACCGGAATCGAACCGGGGACCTCGCGCATGCTAAGCGCATGTGATAACCAACTACACCAGACGCCCAAATTTCTTGAATTTTTGGAAAACGTGGGGTCCACACAGTGACAGCTGCTTAGTCAGATACCCTTGCTTATTTCTTGGGTTTATTGAATAGTGAATAGTACTAAATGATAGTGGTTCATCTGAGAACAGATTGGTGCTTTTAAATTTTATTTTCAGTAACTACATCGACTACTGTGGTCTTCTGAAAAATTGATTACATCGGCTCCGAGATAATCTAAAATTGGAGTGGTGGTGGAATGTGGATAAAATGAGTAGCTCACATAATAGCATGATGTGAATATTACCACTAGATTCAGAAGGAGAATGCGATAATTTTGGTACGAATCAGAACCGCTTTCGAACAGTTAGTCCTATAGCGACCCCCAAAACCACAGTAACTCCCCCACTATTAGTGCTATACGAAAGCAAACAAAACCATCGCATTTGTCTCCCCTCCGCGATCATTTTGAGACTAAATTCGGCCTAACGCCCCCACCGAAACACCTCAATTTCACATGAATCAAGGGGCAAATAGAAATCGTCTAAACGTTGCCCCAGCATTTGCTTCTTCGCTTGGCGAAATCTACAGAATTTGTTTTTCCTGAAACTTAGCGCCAACCTACACCCTAAGCTGAGACACTGTAGACCTCAATAATACCTCTGCCTTTGAGTTGTTGTCGATCGATTTACAGGGGTCGCTGCAAACGGGAGTGAAATTTGCCAATCCGATCGGCGTGATAGACACAACAGGGTGAGTAAAGATAGTGTTACCGGGGGGAAGAGAAGAATGGAGGAGACACTCTGGTTTGTACTCTTAACACCCGCCCATATAACATGTCTCAATCAATGCGACAGGACGTAAAGCGTCCATGCGGTAATCTAACAGGTGTGAGACATGTTTCGGACCTCCAAACACGTGCAAGTCAATTCGGATCAGGCTTTGAGAGTGCGCGGGTGCTGGACGTGCCGTATCTATCTGTACAGCTTGGAGGCAGCGCTTATCGTATTGGGTTTGCGCTGTATCAGAAGTGACATTATCTACTGGTGGAGAACCATAAATATTGGCCATAATGTATAACAGACGCAACACATCAATGGCCGATACTAAGAGTGGCAACAGAGAAGTGGTAAACAGAGTACCGGCTAAATGCTGAACATTAAACCACGGGTTTAACGTGTTTCTCAATCGATTGAGTATCTCAAACTCTAGCGAATACGAATAGCATGATTGCTTTTTCGCCCCAGGCTGAAAGCTACGTTGAACCCTTAGAGCTAGGCATACGGGAAGGCTCTAAGCGACCGTGGAATTTACTAGAGTGCTTTAATTTACTGCTGAAAGCTCTAAAGTCGCGTCAGCTGTCTCAAAGTGAATTTTCTTTATTTTTCTGATTTTTGCAAGTGCCACAAGTCAAGTTATGGCAGCACTCACTCTGTAAGAGAAGGTGAAATGAAGAGCACACAAACTTCTGTATACAACATCTTTAGCCCAGAAGAACCAGCACTCCGTAGAGTAGCTTTAATATCACTACAGAACACACAAACACACAATGGGATGTCATCAAATCTATAGCTTCATTACAGACTAATTACACACTCCTCGCTACTGTATTGTACAAAGACCTCAGAACGTAGTCAGACTCAAAGATTCATTACAAACTACTGAACACTCAGAATACCAGCATGACTCTCTACAACTACAGTACTGTACAAAACACTCATGAAGTGTTCGTTCGGCTTACAGCCTCTCTACCAACTACAGTACTGTACTACGTGTCCCACGAGCCACTCGCGAAGCTCATGTCTCGTTTCCTACAACTACAAAACACTCATGAAGTGTTCGTTCGGCTTACAGCCTCACTACCAACAATACTACGTGTCCCACGAGTCACTCGCGATGCTCGTGGCTCGCTCCCGTTCGATGCAAATAAATATTTTTAACGTCACACATTCATACCATGGTACCGTCTCGGAGGCGATCCGTACGGCTTGAACGAGTGGTCGCCCACTTTCAGGTCCACCTCCGTCGGAGGCGACGCGTAGTTCACCATGGAGTTTTCGTCCTCGAACCGCGTAAATACCACCGGAAGGCCCTGGTGCTTGGGCACCTCCGGAAGCTCCCGCGGCACGGGCGGCAGGTCTCGCGCTCTCAGAGGAGGCCGAGTCTGCGGCAGCTCGCGCTCGCGCTCCACCTTGCGCTGCACGACCCGGTACACGGGCTTCTTTTTAGGCGGCTGCAGCACCGGCGTGGGCTGCTGGAGCACCTCTGGAATCGCCGCCACGTTTCCAGACTCCGTGCGCGCGTGTCCCGGGGTCGGGGGCAGCGGAAAAGCGGACGCAGAGGGCGTCACGGGTCCGCCAGGCGACCTATCCACAGCCTGCGCGGACTGCGGAGGCTCAAAGGGCCGCACAGGCACCGGGTGGTACAGCTGGGGCTGGTACATGGGCGACGGAGGCATGTACATGTTCATGTGTGCTCCGGGGTAGTTGTACTCGTCCCAGGGCTGCTGGAAGCCGTAGGGAGGGTACATCATGGGTGGAGCAGACGTGTTTGTGGCTGCCGAGGCTCGTCTAGACCGTCTTTTGGACGATCGTCGCGACAGAGAGGGCATGGGTTCAAGCTCGTCAACAGGAGTGGGTGTAGGGGTGGCAACAGCAGGAGGCGTCTCTGTTTTGGAGCTCTTCAGCTTGCTCGAGATGACCAAGTAAGCAACAGCAGCAACGGTGGCGACTGCAGCTGCCACGGTGGCGTAGAAAATGAGATTGAACACATAGTGGATGCCCTTGTGGATGTAAATCTCCAGCAGCGGACGTCCGACTGTAATGGCCAGACCGAGAATAACAGCAGCTCCAGCGAGCAGCAGCGGCGACGCCAGGAACGTGTTTGTGTGCGTCTGCGCAGTGTTGATGACGTGGCTCTTGATGGTGTTGAGGTTGAGTCGAGGCCGGTTTTGTGTCGCTTCCTTTTTGTGTGTTTGTGTTTGTGTCTGTGTCTGTGTTTTGAACCGTGCGTAGTCCTCGCCTGGCGGAGTAGGCGGAGCGTTCACAGGCACGCTCAGCACGGAGGGCAGGTACTCGGGAACCATGTCTTTCATCAGCGGCGACATCTGTGGAGCAGTGAGAAAGCTGGCGGAAGTCGCAGCACTGTGTCGTCTAGGGGGCTGGCTGGGCCTTGTCCACGAGTTGTAAAAGTCTGTGGCGCGTCCTGTGATCGATCCGAGCAGCTGGAAAATCGGCGGAACGGACGACGGCGCTTTTTGTGTCTTTTCGGACGTTGATGGAGCTGATGGCATGCCGTCCCTCGTCTTACTTGTTGACACCGACTTGTCTCGTTTCCGCCGTCTGCTCTTTAAGGTTTTCGGTGGGGATTTGGGTGTCGTGGGGTCGTGAGGTTGCCCTGAAAAGTAGTCGTCGTCGTCGAACTCGACGCAGGGGACCTCGTCGGAGTCGGAGTCGGCCATGGTGAGGTCGTAGTGTGTGGAAGTGTCGTTTGCTGATTTTTTCCGATTTTTCCGATTTTTTTTTGGTCAAAACTGCAATTTTCAAACGTCGATCAGTGGGGAAGAAATGTTGTCTCTCAGCGTCTCGTGTCGTAGTTATTAGTCTGCTGGTGCAGCACTCGCTAGCGTTAGATCTGAGTCACACAATGCGAACGCCCTTATACTTGTATCCAGGCCAGCGCGAAAATATATTATTTCTGGCTGCAGCCCACTGATAAGAGCCACACATGAGCGGCAGGCTTTAAGCACCAATATGAGACAAGGCTGAAGTGGGGAAGGTTGCAGCGACAAACGAAAAAAATGACGGTGTTTTTTCTCCGACTTTTGCAAGCAGCATCTCGTTCCGCCGCCTGCAAAATGCTGTACCTAGACCATCCCCACTTGGCGTACAGTGCCGAAGGCTTAGCCTGCGGGCTAACAATTGGGGCTATAAAAGCGGCTTGTTTTTTCTGCAACCCCTGAAATTCTCAAATCCAACCTCAATTTTAGTTTGACGATGTTTCCGGAGGAGCGGTGCAGCGAAGTATACTCACTTTGGCTTTGCCTCGAAGCAGGCGTCCCCCGGGTATTTATATCGCCATAATACGTGCTTCAGGTCCAGACGGATTTTCTGCTATACCACTGCAAACATTACGGCCAAATATTATCAGTGCCAATTTGGAACTCTATTCACCCACATGACCCATGTACAATTTCCCACCAACAGAGTGCGCCATGCATGGGCCACAGGACAAAGCCGTGCTGTACAGTGTTGAGATGAGATGAGTCGGATTTGTGCCAGTTTGTGACAATTTGTGAGTCAGATGTTTGTCTGTGCATCTTTTGGCGTTTGTTTCATAGCCTGCCTTCGGTGATATCCATAAATACAGTACATAACCCCACTCTGCCGCACTCGTTGCTTTTTCCAGAGTCGTGCGTTTTGCATCTGGTGCGTGCACGTGATAGGCTGCGGCTGACGTCACTTCGGGAGGCTTGTGGTTCTCTTTCCTGTTGCGTGCCTGTGAAAATATTAAATTAAAAAATATAAAATAATCGGGTGCGAAGGCCGTGAAGACGAAAATATTTTCACCTTCAGACGTAGACACAGATGGCGCAATACAGCCATACGTACAGAGCATACGTGCAAAATACTGTACAAACAGCTCGAGTCGACAACTCATACAAAAGCACTGCCTCAGGAGGGGTGCATAGTCTCAGCACGATAGAGACACGAAACGCACAACACCCTGTGATTGCTCTGTTGTCGTGTGATTGTCGTCTTTTTTCGTGGACTGTATGTGGTATGTATCTTTCACGTTGCTCTGTCTCTCTAATTGACCGTTGTCGAGCAAATATTCTGTCAGACAGCCTGAAAATATCGGCCCAAAATATTCAGTCAAATATTGGTGGACACCTGACTGTGTGGCAAACAGGCCCACTTTCTGACGGCACAATAGACCAATTTAGACCGTTTAAAAGCCGAATCAATAGCTCTCGCTCTGATGGTTCCACCTAGCCATGTGACTGAGCTTTAGGAGCCTCAGTTCTGAGCATGTGACTGATACTTACTCACGTAACAATATTATAGGCGTTATTATTGATCGAGCCAATAGGAGGGTGAAGAGCAGATGTGGATGAAAAAACGTGGTACAGACACAAGAATGGTACCAGAAGATAGAGGAGAACGCGGGAAGAATTTTGGTACCATGAAAGTGACAGTTTGGTTTTTTCTACTCTGACATTCCGTCAACTTCAATAATGGTCGAGTTCGATTGGGTTTAAAATACGATCGGATTACGCGTCGAGTAAATGATTCACGACAACGTTAGTAGATCGATCTCCAATATACGACGCTATACGCTACCTCCGTGATAATATCTGCTGTTTCACTTGATCGAAGCAGCAGTTCTCGTGTCCTGCGTATGTCTGGAACTTTCTGAAGTGTCTGGAGGGTAGGAGAGTGGTAATTATCTTGTAGAGAGCAAGGGAGTATTGTAGAATTAAGAAGATGTTATTGAGAAGATCCAGTAGCCACTGATATCGTCTCACAAGTCAAAGATTACAACACCAGACTCCACCTTGCCACACGGCACACAGAAAGATATCATTGTTCAATTGACTACGAGGAGAAAACTTGGGTCTTTCTAAAAAGGCTTTTTTTGAGACACAAACTCGTATGACTGTTGCAGTATAAAATTTTAGTGTCTACTTGTCTACCGGTACCACTTGTAAAAGACATTCTGTTAGAAGCTACGATCTATAGACAGTACCGTCCATGTCTACAAGATGATATAAACGACAATGAACCAGATTTATTCTCAAACAAGGACTCCATAATGACCTGATAACTTTGGGGCACACAACTTTTACTGATCTGAAAGAGCAAGCCTTGGCAACACATGGGGTGGTAATCAGAGAAAGAAAACGATGACCGGGTCAGATTGAAATACGAAGTAAAGCGCTGTACTTATCGGATCAAGGGCTGTTGAGTGATACACCATACGAGCTGATCAGACTTTTGTGTAGATTATCATGAGCTCACAGATCGATATATCATATCAACGCTTGGCACGTCTATGTGGCAAACAAACAGATCTCTTCAGTAGCTCATCCAGACTAGCCACAACATTTTCGAGTACACGACTGTACTCCACAAGATCGGGGCATTCGAATGGTACCACTCTTGGATTGATCTACCACCTCTTCACTGCCCAGCCTCAAGCTGCAAAATACTTTTGCCACCCGTGTGGGGTTGTCCTTGTTTCTTTAAAAGTAAGGTGACTCGAGAAAATCAAGGCTTGATCGGGGTGTATAGCAGGTGATGAATCGAAGTATCACAAAGAGCTGTAGACAGAAGGTACTGCCACAAACACAACCAAAAGAACAGCAACAAATACAGAAACACTGAATACGTCATCATTTATTCTTCTATACGTCTTACAGAGTCTGTTAGATGTGTAGATTTGATCTGTCTTTTACCTTGGTGGAGGTCGTATTTGGCTGAGACCATATGTAGGCCCGTTTGCCAGATCCAAGAAAGATACAAGTGATGTTTGTAACTCGATCTTTCTCTTTTGTCATAATAATTCAAATATTTGCAGCTACTGTTGCTTCATCCATACTGCTAATATTTTTGCGATTTTTTCTGATTTTGTTTTAGTTTTCTGAAATTAATCACCAAAACTCTCCTAAAATTCAATAAAAATCCTAACTATCACCATAACCACTTTGAAGCCACAGATCAAGTTGAGAATAACTATACAACAGACTTGCGCTAGCTCTATTCTCCGAAGACGTGCTCAAGGAGCTCCATGGTCGTTTCTCCCTATGTATACACAACAAGAGGAGGTATCCAAGTGCCCCTGTGGCATCATGAACGTCACAGCAAAGCAACCAGGAATGAAATACATAAATGAAGTACTCTGGGTGTTCGTAAACCGCTTGAAGACTCGCATTTGAGCACGCAATAGCCCTCTCTGTGTCTAGACCACCTAATAACCGCACATCACGTTCCAGAACGCCGTTCCCGAAACCCAAACAGCCACAGATTGCGAAATCACACTAGAATAACCAATTGAGCAGCTAAAGTGTGCCTTTCAGTATATCAAAATGTTTCTGTTGATGAGCTAAGTCCACTGGAGCTGTTAAAGACACATGCTACCTCACAAAAATCCCTCAAACCCCGAGCGATCAACACCACTTGCTTTGATGTACACACGTTAAGCGTTAATTAAACGGCAATCCTAACCGTTGACCATTAACTTCCCTGAAGCCACTGTGAGAAGAACCATAACAGAGGTATTTTGAGTAAGCCAACTGCAGAGCCGTTTTTGGTCCAATTAAAATCCGACAACTTCCAGAAGAATCTCCAGAGCCACACCATCTTGCCAATACCAAAACATCTCAAAACGCCGAAATACTACGTCCTCAACGCACGTTTCCACAACCTCCACCTTGGGTTGAAAAACCAATGTTGCATTGGTGCCGTATGCCAAGCCACCTATGCGAGATTAAGCAGGGCAGCAGGAAGGGGGATAAGTGAAAGTTCAGGGAGTAGGCTGGTCGAGATGCAGGTGAATTTAATTCCGAGCGAATCCGTGGCTTTTTTTAGCTGCCATTTAGGTGCCTTTTTTAGGTATTTCAGGTGGAGAACCTTGTGTTCTCGGAGAAGAGAGAGGCTGTAAAATGAGATCGAGAAGAGCTATGGAGATTCTGAAGAGTGCATTTTTCTTTTAATGACCAATTGTCTCGGGAAGAGTGTTTAAATGAATAATACCGGTCTAGTGCCGTTTCTTTTGCACCCTGTTTCGATGCTAAGGTTTCGATAACTAATTTCGGAAAGTTTATTGGTCTGGTGTGATAAGCGATCTGGGGTTGTGGAGGCATAGTGGAGGCAGAATTACGAATAACCGAATAGAATTAACAATTAAACAACTGGAAGAAGTAGGCTGCGGTGCTCAAATTTTTGTTACAATTTTTTTTCGACTTTTCAGAATTTCCAGAAAATGAACTCTGCCATACAAGGCACTCCGAAGAAATGTCCGCTAAAAGACCAATTGAGGATACAATCAAATGGCAATTAGATCCAAGGAGCAATAAACAACTATCAAATCCACAAATTATCCACAATTCCACACTCACGCAATCGTGGCTCTCCTACTCCCCAGCCAAACCTCCACACAAACCTTCTCCACCCTGTGTAGTGCCGTGTGAACTATGCGAGATGGTGATATCGGGGGAGGATAGAGCCCTCCACCAGACTATATAACACCCTCCAGACCTCCTGAAATGAACCAGACAATACCACCAACACCACCACCACCATGATCAACTCCTTTGTCAAGCTGGCCGCCCTTATGGCTCTGGCCAACGCTGCTCCTGCCTCTTCCCCCAACTCCAACTCCGGCACCCTCAAGGTCGACTTCACTCGACGAGTTGAGAACGTGGCTTCTTCTCCTGATCCCAACCAGCCCTACAACCCCGGAAAGGCTGGCTCTACTCCCCACGCTAACCTGAAGAACCACCTCATCTACTACGACACCAACATCACCATTGGTACTCCTCCCCAGCAGTTCACTGTTGACCTGGACACCGGCTCCTCCGACCTCTGGGTCGCTGCTGACGGCTCCAAGGGCGCCTACAACCCCAAGAAGTCCTCCACCTACCAGGACTACAAGCCCGGCTTTGGCATCTCTTACGGCGACGGCTCCCACGCTTCCGGAGACTGGGTCAAGGACACCGTGACCTTTGGCGGCGCCTCTGTGCCCCAGTTTGTGTTTGCCGCGGCCTCCAGCGTCAACTCAGAGCTGCAGATCTTCGGAATCGGCTACACCGGCAACGAGGCCTCCAACTACCAGAGCGAGCAGAACGGCCAGACCTTCCAGTACGACAACTTCCCCATTCGTCTGGCCAAGGACGGCGTCATCGACACCCCCGCCTACTCTCTCTTCCTCGACAGCCTGGACTCCAGCACCGGCTCTGTGCTGTTTGGCGGTGTCGACACCTCCAAGTTCTCCGGCGACCTGGCCATCCTCAAGACCCTTGCTGAGGACGGCCAGACCAAGCCCAAAGAGTTCCTGGTGACCCTGGACTCCGTGGATGTCGAGGTCAACGGCAAGACCCACAACGCCCTGGACAAGACGCGACACGTGCTCCTGGACTCGGGAACCACCCTCACCTACCTGCCCACCGAGACCTACAAGACTCTCATCAACGCGCTGGGCATCTACGACGACTACAACTACGGTCCCGGCGCCACCAAGTCCCAAATCGACAAGCTCAAGGAGCAGAAGGCCGTCGTGGCCTACAAGTTCCAGGGCAAGAAGATCGAGGTGCCCGTCTCCGAGCTCTTCATCCTCGCCACCGACCGAAAGAACAACCAGGTCTACGTCCAAAGCGAGGGCAAGACCGAGGAGTACTACTCCCTGCTTGTCGGAGACGGCGGAGACGGTGACCTGTACGACCCCCCTCCACCGTCTCCTACATCCTCGGCGACTCCTTCCTGCGATCCGCCTACGTGGTCTACGACATTGGCAGCGACGTGATTGCCCTGGGCCAGGCCGACTACTCCAAGACCGAGGGCTCCATCGAGCAGATCAAGAAGGACTCCATTCCCTCTGCCACCTCTGCCACCGGAGCTACCTGGTCCATCAACCACCCTATCACCACTTCTGCTTCCGATGGACCCAACGCTAACGCCTTCACCCTGGCCCCTAAGCCCACCGCTTAAGTCACGGAAGACTCTCTTCTGCTGGTTAATCTGCCACTGGATGGCCTTTAGTTTCTACTTCTTAATTTGATTTCTCTGGATAGCCAGTGTTTGTAGTTGTTTGCGTAAGTGTCTGCAGCGGTCTGATAAATTGACCATCAATGTTTTCATATCATTCAAGTGATATGATTGCCTCTGAGGTCTCTGGATAGCGACACTGAAGCAAGATACTTTCTACAAGTAGTACCGGTACCAACTCTCTCTGACTGAAGCCATTGCTGTTAAATCCATTGCAGAAGCTGAAGTAATACGCGACCAATAAAGCATCAAAGTGCTCAACTGGGTACAACAGACGCCTTAAAAGTCTCTGGTGACTATTATAAGCCCCCATATCTCTTGGAGCACTTGCACCCCTTTGGGGAATTTTTTTTGACACACCTTGACCTACGCATCATAACATGCCTTAAACTTTACGAAAATTTATATAAAAAGTACCACAACAATTACAAGGGGATGTCAAACAAGAAAACCACTCTCATATATTTTAGCAGATTTTATTAAAAGTATTTCGCCCATTTCAATCTCTTACAAACCTACACCACGATAAAGTTGCATATTTTGACAATTAAATTGCATCATTCGTGTGGTGAGCCCCGTTACATCATGACGTGCGAGACCGTTACCCGGTTCTGCACATTGATAGCAAGCCTAGAACTGGGTGAAAAGTGGTTGTATGGACATAGTTAGAGTGCCAGAAACAGTGGCAGGACTTAAAAAGACTGCAACCTCTGTTTCTGAGCTATATTTTTCATTTTGCGTCACTTTGACTCACCTAGTAAGCCGAGGAAGCGTTCTTTTTGCTATCAGCGGGATTAATGCTGATCTGGAGTAACAAAAGCAAAGAGACGGCTGCTGGGTACCTAGGGAGATGTTGGCTGAGGTATTTCTGCCGTTTTTCCGCACACCAGAGCACTAAATGGAGCACCTCATACTCCGAAGTGGATCCTCTCTATAGCTCCGAATAGCTCATGGATGACCAATATTATTGTACAAGCGAATTCCCCTCATCTCTGCGATCTTTTCGATACCCCACAAACACAGTTTCGCCGAATCTCGACGCCGTTGATCGGCAGCCAATTTATGTACCCCTGTCCTTAGATAGCCCAACCGTTGATCTGCCCCCTACAGACCCCCACGCCAGTTATGTGATTATAAAAAACATCTGGAGTGATCAGGGTGATCAAGGCTTCTGAGGGATTGGAGAAGAGGAGAAAAAATCTATAACAAATTAAAAGATATACAAGCTAGATGCTTCTGTGAAGAGATTGCTCCTATTCACCATGCCAAGGGCTGACCTACATTATGACGTTATGTTCAAGTTTATTACCATAGGTATCAGCCACCAATAAGAGAAAACCACGCATATTTACGGCTAATACTTGTGGTTTTAGAGAAGTAGAAGTGTGAGCATGAAGCTGTGAAGGACGACACAATTAATGGGATAGATAACTCTCAATAGCTATAATTAAAGGGAAGAACATCAGAAGGTGTAGCTTTCTCTTATACTCTGTCGTTTAGAGTCCTCTTACTGTAACACTCAAGATATGTAGAGATGAGCAGTCTCATCACACAAAGTGATACGACGAGAAGCTGGTGTATTTTGATGAACTGTGACCTCAGGTGTGCATTACAGTAAATAGTGTCACAAGAGTCACATCAACATCTCAATATTGACTGTAGATTCTAGAATGTGGTATAATTGTTCAGCTCCAACATACGACACATGCTGCCAGAGACACAGAGACAACCGAGAAGAGTGAAAATGAGCCAATTGGATTTATGAATTTCCACGAATATCTCCCAATTCATTTTATACCATTTCTGCCCATAGATCTGTAGCTGTGGCTTGGTTCAACAATACGACAGCCTGAAAATGTGCATAAAGAGTGGAAACAATCCTTACTGACTCATGAATTACAATGTGGCCAGCTATTCTATATGTACCAATGATATACATCTACTAGTCTACACACTGCACTGCTCGTACTCGTGCTTTATCATGTTCAATACTTAACGCTATCTGCGTGCTGGACTCCGTGTTAGTTGTTCAAAACGCCGCGAAATAGAATGCGCGTCTATTGACCTGTGCGTGCTTTAAATCATCGTCTGAAACGTCGTCCGAGTCGGTGTCTGAATCGCCTGAATCGCCTGAATCGTCTGCATCGTCTGCATCGTCTGCATCGTCTGAATCGTCCGAGTCGGTGTCTGAATTGCCTGAATTGCCTGAATTGCCTGAATTGCCTGAATTGCCTGAATCTTCCGAATCGTCTGAAACATCTGAAACGTCTGAAACGTCTGAAACGTCTGAAACGTCTGAAACGTCTGAAACGTCTGAAACGTCTGAAACGTCTGAAACGTCTGAAACGTCTGAAACGTCTGAAACGTCTGAAACGTCTGAAACGTCTGAAACGTCTGAAACGTCTGAAACGTCTGAAACGTCTGAAACGTCTGAAACGTCTGAAACGTCTGAAAGGTATGCATCTTCCGAATCGTCGTCCGAACCCTCCTCTGATTCATCTGCCTCCTCTCCACTGCTGACTTCTCGTGTCCTAGCTTCCAGAAACACAACCGAGCTGTATGCGACCTTGTGGCGACAAACGCTGCACTGGCCTTCTTCGCGTGTAGCCCGTAAGCTCGCTGACAGAGCGCTGTAGATACATTTGCCACAGTAAATGTGTCCACAGGGCGTCACACAGATGTTTCTGGGTGGTTGCAGGCAAATAGGGCACTTGCAGTCCTGCAAACGGCCGGTCTGAGTCTGCTGTGAGTGTCTCCTGTGCAGATCGTCACCCTCAGTCTCAGAGTCGCTTTCAGACTCAATCTCAGACTCGCTTTCAGTGCCAGAGGTGACCTCCCCAATGACAGATGGTCGGCCGCTAGGAATCTCAGGCTGGGCCTCGGCGCCTCGATTGGCAGCCGATATACGCCAGAAGTTCCTCAATGAAAGTGTAAAGGGGGGAGAAATGGTGGAAATGTGGTTGAGGTGCCAGAAAGGACCGATTCAGAGGCATCTCATATACAGGACGCAACGACTGGACTTGCCTGAACGTGTGTACAACAGCAAAGTGGGGTTTGGGTGGCCTTTCTTGATGGACAAAAAACAAGATGATTCACATGTGTTCTTAGAGTTCTATCACTGTTCTTTCCCGATTCATTTGGCGTGTTAAACGGATAATTTTTTATGTTTATGTTGGGTTCATCGAGGTAATTAAATGCTGTAATTATGAAGACTTATAAAATCGATAAAAATGTGGAAAGAGTGGGAAACTATAGGACACAAGTTAATTAACACTCAGAAGCGGGTTTTAATTCAGTAGCATCACTCAATGTCATTCTGTGACACTTCTCCTGTTCTGCCACATGCGTGCAGCAGAGAAATATTCACGGACCAGTAATTACTGTACTGTAAGCGAAAGTATATTACGAACCAAACAGAAATACTTGTGAATATGGCAAAATGCCTACCAAATAAATTTAATAGCGAACAAGACAATAACAAAACATATCTCGTTACACTAGATTCCAGAACCCAGAAACAGCTATCCGAGCTGTGGTGCCATGCAACAAGGTCTACTCGAAGATCTTGTTAGTTAGGGTTAGTTAGGGTTAGTTAGGGGTTAGTTAGGGTTAGTTAGGGTTAG